>JAHLJS010000001.1:62086869-64486869 GCA_038502445.1 Eremochloa ophiuroides
GGAGAAGGGCGGAGCAGAGGAGAGAGAAGCTGCCGGAGCGCCGCCGCCGCGGAGCACGCCGGAGCCGGACACGGAGGAGAGAAGCCGAGCTGCGGACGAGGAGTGGCACGGCACTGCGATCGCTCTGCACGGCTCCGACTCGCCACTGCACCGCCATCCTAGCTTCACCGACACCACGGTGAGCCATCGCACGCCATGTCCGAACCTTGCCCTGCTTTTGCCATGGCGTTCCACCCTCGGGACGCGCAGGCACGAGCCTATACCGGCTCGGGAAGATCACCTGCACCATGCACTCACTCGACCAGCCAAAACCCCCGGATTACAAGCTTGCTAGACCGAGAACGCAGCACGACGCGTTCTCGGCGGAGTGCGCTCACCACCGACGCGTTCCGACGCCGATCACCGTTCCGAGCAATCCGACTAGCACCCGTACAGGTTAGAACGTCGTGGAGCACCCGCCACGACCCCCTTGAGCTAGCTACGCGGATCTAAGCTGCGAGAGGAAGCCTGAATCGCCTTGGCCGCGTGCGCCGCGACCTTACCACCGGAGCGCCGCCGCGAGCCGTAGCCAAAAGAAGGTCATGCCATGGCTAAAGTTCGCCACCCAGAGTGTGTATGCCTCTCTGGCCTCACCAATTTGACAAGACCGCACCTCGATTGAACCAATACTTGGTCGTAGCCGCGATGCCGCCTTCCGCCATCGTCGGCGACACGCCGCCGCCACTAAACCGAGCACCTTGGAAAGCTCGGTAGCCAAAATTGGTAGTTGGTATAACCATCGCCATAGGACCCTGGACGCGTATACATCTCCTATCAGACCTCTCTTAGCCCCGCCGGAACCTCACCGTCGCGACGACATCGCCGCCGACAGGTTCCGCCTCGCCTAAATCCGTTCCGAGTACCCCCCGGTCGCCTCGCCGCTGCGGACGAGAAGGCCGCCGAGGTTCGCCAAGTCTGCCTCGGCACCGCCGCTAGAAAGCCGAGCCCTGCCTTGCCGAAATATGGTCAAATCGCCGCCCTGTCCTCGTCCGCCGCACCGGAGAGACCACCGCCGCCTTGAACAGACGCCCTGGAACCCTGCTTCGCACCAAATCTCCGATTCGCCCGAGCCTTCCCAGGAGAGCTCGGGAGAGCAGCCCTTCGGCGCCCAAATTTCCGATTCGCCCGAGCCTCCCAAGGAGAGTTCGGGAGAAGCAGCCCTTCGGCGCCCAAATTTCCGATTCGCCCCGAGCCTCCCCAGGAGAGTTCGGGAGAGCAGCCCTTCGGCGCCCAAATTTCCGATTCGCCCGAGCCTCCCCAGGAGAGCTCGGGAGAGCAGCCCCTTCGGCGCCCAAATCTCCGATTCGCCCGAGCCTCCCCAGGAGAGCTCGGGAGAACGGCACCCTCGGGCGCACCAAATTTCCGATTCGCCCGAGCCATCCGCGAGAGACCTCGGGAGAACGGCCACCCTCGGGCGCACCAAATTTCCGATTCGCCCGAGCCTCCGCGAGAGACCTCGGGAGAACGGCACCCTCGGGCGCACCGAATCTCCGATTCGCCCGAGCCCCCCCGGGAGAGCTCGGGAGAATGGCACCCTCGGCACCGCGAATTTCCGATTCGCCCGAGCCCCGCCGAGGTACGCCGAACTATGCCGAGCCCCGCCGAGCTACCCCCGACCACCGCCGAGCTCCGCCGAGATACCCCCAACCACAGCCGAGCTACCACCGACCACCACCGAGCCACGCCGAGCTACGCCAACTCCGGCAACTCTCTGGGAACCAGCATCGAACACCTGGTGGGCGACCATCGGGTCTGTGTTCTGTTGAGGCGCCACATGCCGCACTACTGAACCCGCGCGCCACATCCCGAGCTGCCCCCTGAATAACCGACCAGTTTTCCCATTTTCAGAAAATAGGATAATCTTTGGAAATTCATAACTTATTCATACGATGACCAAAATTGCGCACCATATATCAAAATTCTCAGGAAAATGAGATCTACAATCTAAGACTATGTTTGTGTGCATTTGGCTCTTTGTTTTATTGGATTTTTCTGAAATACTCTATAGGAGTCGCTGACGCGACTATTTCGTGTTCGATTTCAGAGCCGGAGGAGAATCTGACTAAGGAAGACGACCACGAGTACTTCCAAGAGCTAGGAGACGACTACGAAGGTGCCACGTCCCACCAAATCCTTAGATCCTATTACGCATTGCAAATGACCTTGTTGCTATTGCTTTATGATTTTGTATGGATTGGTTGCATGGTAGTATATTTGAATTACCTGCCTTGATAAGACTTTACCCTGCTATCCGCTGTTAGGTTCGCTGCTGCTTAATTTACTGTTACTCTTCCACTACTTTCTACTTGCTATATGCTATGTGGTGGAATTGGGACAGTGTATAACTGATTATAACCACTGGGAGAGAGTGCTGCGTGCGTCTTGGGTGCATGGTAAGGGTTGATGTCGACCAAGTGGGATGTGAGACGAGCCCATGGGGCAAGTCGTGCCGGGGGTGCAACCTGGGCATCCCCAAGCGAGATACCTGTGGCGGGTAAAGTTGTTGAGGAGGTTCCAGGTGGGATAGCCTTGGTGGTTTGAAGCCCGTGGACGGAGGTGCTGTGATGGCACGGGGAGAGTATCCCCTAAGTGGAGATGCCTGCTTGGTCAAAACCTAGGATGGACTAGTTTCAGGTTCATGGGAATCCTTTTCTACTCACTCGCTTCTGATGGGCGGGAGACGGCTGGACTACTTGGTAGGACGGTGCCACTACTGCTAGGTTGAAAGGTGATAAGGGTGGGCGGAGACGGTCGATGGGTTCCCGTTCCGTCCTAGATGCATAGTACCACTGGATGGGCCCGGTACTGTGTCTCCCAGTCTCAGCATAACGGTGTAGGATCCGGAATATCCCAGGGCTGAGTGGTAGGGTGGCATCGACCTAGGCAAGCAAGCACCCGGAATTCTGCCTAGGTGTTTGCGCAACACCTATGATGGCTAATCTTGTGGGTAGTGAAACCTCTGCAGAGTGTATGGTTGATCGATCGATACATATGCCAACCTGTTGGCTATGGACCTTTCCTGTGAAGCTTCTACTAGTGTAGTGAGTGTTCTCTTCTCCCCCTGGATGACATTTTTCCGGCAGTGTACCCGTTGTGGTAGTGTGCCGCTGAGATAGGCCCGAGAGGGAGTTGGGCCTGTCGAATGAGAGTGAGGTGTGGGTATGTGAGGTGTGGTGATGGGAAAAGGGATGATGGTGTTAACTGGTGATAAAACTTGACTAATTAAAACATTGATTACAGCTGCATAGGAAAACCTCAGCCTATAGGTCTGCTTGTATAGCCTTGCATCCACTTTCCACAAAGCAAATGCTGCATAGGTGGGCTCCGTGGCCAGTACAAATCGTACTGATAAATTTGCTGTCAGGTGACGAGAATGAGTACGACTTCGAGGGAGATGATGACGAGGAATAGGGCCACGTGCTACACTCAAGTTGGCCGTGAAGGATGAATCGCTTCCGCATCTTCTAAAGCTTCTCTGAATGTTGATTCCGCCAGTGTGGCGATGTAATAAATGTTTATGTAAGACTTAATTATCGTTGTATGGATCCTGGTGTCAACTGAGATATGGGTAATTTCATGGATTGTCCCAAGCAATCTGTTGAATTACAATTCGAGCCTGTGGATTTCCCTTCGTGGAAATCGAGGTCGTTTCAGTTGGTATCAGAGCCAGGTTTCGATCCTGGGACCTGTGGGTTATGGGCCCACCACGCTTCCGCTGCGCGACGGCACTATCGAGATCCCGATCAATGGGAGGAACCACGGCGGATTTGCCATGGTACTACGCCAGGTGCTGGAGGAGCTGGGAGCACCGTCTGATCAGATCCAGTACTTCAGCCGAGGGAAGCTTGTCGAGGCTGAGAGGTTTGAAGGACCTGTCACTACCAGAGTTGAGACACCCGTCAGCCTGACCCTTCCAGGAATGCCGGTTTTTACTGACTACACTGCTGGAGAGACTGTGGAGGACGGAGTACAGTCTGTCTCCCGCAAGGTACTACGCGCAGTTGTGTACACAGCATACGAGTACCTTAAGGGGACCCACTTCCGTCTGCTACCTCAGGCCTTGGAGCTGCACCCTGACCCCATCCAGAGGATTCTGTACACCGGCCAGATCGTTCAGGCCGAGACTGACCCTTGCCTACGCACAGTGGCACACCACCTCCAGGAGCAGGACGAGTTCATCAACTCATTGGAGCAAAGGAGGCGGCGTGACCGAGCACGCATGGCAGAGGTCGAGGACAGTTTGCAGAAAGGGACTCAGACCCTGGAGAGTTTGAGCAGAGCAGTCACTGACTTGCAGTTAGAGATGCAGCGCCGTGATGAGTTACACCGAGCCGAGATCGCCGACTTGCGAGACAAGATCGGAGATTTTGGGCTTCGCAATGACTACCTGAACAGCAGAGTGTTGGAATTACAGAGGAGGCTGGACGACAAGGAGAGAGCACTTGCTGAGAGGGAGCAGAGGAGCAGAGACAGAGTAGTCGAGATGATCACGCTGCGTTCCAGGATCAAGGAGTTGGAGAAGCAGTTGGAGAAAGCCGAGGACAAGTCCACCCGCAACCAAGGGATTCTGATCGACCGCGTGAAGATGGTGGAGTTCCTAAAGGACAAGCTACGGAGGACAGAGACAGCTTGGAAGCAGTCCGACGCCAGGAGAGCTATTGAGGTCCGGAAGGTACAGAGTTCGCTTCCCCCACTGGAGATGGTGAAGCCCCGGGAGGGAGACTTCCGCATACCACCCACTACGCTCAACCTGAGAGCGTGTCCGTCTCAAAGGATGCAGGAGATTGAGGCCACTCCAGAGCTAGCAGTAGCACTCGATTATGTCAAGCGCCTGACCATGACCGACGATGAGATCGAGGCAGAGGACAGCCGCATACCCGACGCCGTACTTGACCTTATGCACCAGTAGCTTATGGGACCCTGCGTGGCCCTTAGACTAGTGATACCATGAGTTATCCTGTCATTGGCTATCTGCGCATAGCACGATCTTCTTAGCAGCTAGGAACATCCTTTATGTAATAATAACCATGTGATGAGTGACATTTGGATCTTATGCTTCTTATGGTTCTTTATGCTTCTTTGGTTGAGTGTAGGATAGCATGAAAAATGTTTTGATTCATTTAAATCGTTGAAAACATCTAACTCCTACTTAAACAACTACAAGATTATTACTGCACTGAGCACGTACCTAATAATTTCAGATGTCGATGAGGCGTTCTGCGCGTTTGGAGAACCGCCAGCCCTCCCCCGCGCCTGCGCCAGGACGTGGGCGTGGTCGAAACCGTGGACGCCCAGCTGGCAGACGTGCTGGAGTTAACTTGGAAGAAGAGCTGCGCCGGGCAGAGAATGCACCGCCGGTGAACGATCCGCCACCACAAGGCGAGAACGTGCCTCCGCCACCGCCGCCGCCACCGACGTTGGCGGAAGTGATGGCTCAGCAGACCCAGCTGCTGAATGCCATAGCTGCTGGGATGAACAGGCACCACGGGCCACCCCAGAATGACTTCCAAAGGAAACTGGAGGGTTTCCTGAAGCTGAGGCCACCTACCTTCGACGGGACCGACAGCGATCCTCTCGCTGCCGACGATTGGCTTAAAGAGATGGAGAAGAAGCTGGACCTGACCACTTGCTCCGACGAGGAGTGTGTTGGGATTGCTAGCCACCAGCTGACCGGTGCTGCTCGGGCATGGTGGGACAACTACACCAGCGCTCACGAGGACCCAGCCCGCATTGACTGGGATGAGTTCACCGAGGCTTTCCGTGACCACCACATTCCTGAGGGAGTCATGGAGGCCAAGGAGAACGAGTTTCGTAACATCTCCCAGGGAGCTGATCGGATCCACGAGTACACCACCCGCTTCAACTGCTTGCTCCGCTACGCACCTGCGTCTTGCGTGAGTTCCGAGAAGGAAAAGATGTACTACTACAGGAAGGGACTTCAGACCAAGATCAGGTTGGCTCTGTTAGGGAACAAGAGCTACACTCTGCGTGAGCTGATTGACCGCTGTATTGAGATCGAGAAGGATCGCATGGAAGCACGACTGGAATTCGAGGCCCAGAACAAGGGAAAGAAGCGCCGCTCTGAGGGACCCGCTCGCACTGCTCCACCCCAGAGACAGCGAACGGGTGCGCCTCCGTCTTTTCGGACTCGCCAGGGACCCTCTTCGGGAACGAGCCGTGGTGGTACCAACAGCAGCAACTATCACCGCCCCGCTCAGACCTACCCTGCGCCGACTCGAGCTGTGCAGAACACACCCGCCCCCGCTACCAACACGCCAAGGACAAGCAATTGGAAGGCTCCTGCGACAGCTACAGCAGGCAGTGCGCCCTTCACTTGCTTCGGATGCGGAAAGCCTGGACACCGTGTGGCTGTGTGCCCCGACCTCAACCGCGCACCAGCAGCTGCACAGGGCACACCGAACCGGGGATCTGCTACCCGAGGAAGACTGAACCACATGACCGCTGAGGAAGCTGAAGCTGCACCTGATGCTGTGTACGGTACGTTCCTAGTTCAGGGTAACATGGCTACAGTTCTGTTCGATTCGGGAGCTACATGTTCATACATTTCATCTGCATATGCACGTAAGCATAACATACCTGTAACCCCGAGAGCAAACCCCATCCTAACTAGCTCGCCCTTAGGAACCTTCAGAAGCATTCACATATGTAGGGGAGTGATAATCACAATCGAGGGACTTGACTTTCGAGCTGACCTAACCCTACTACCCTCCAATAGCTTAGATGTCATCTTAGGCATGGACTGGCTAACCAAACACCGGGGAGTGATATCTTGTTCACCTAGATATGTTCAGGTAACCCACCCTTGGGGAACAGCTGTCCGATGTGTACCCCAAACCGAGAGAGTCCAAGCCCTCCTATGTGCTCTGGAGACTAAAGCAGATAAGACAGAGCTGACATTCAGAGATGTGCCAGTAGTCTGTGAATTCAATGATGTATTTCCAGAGGAGTTGCCAGGAATGCCACCAGATAGAGATGTGGAGTTTGTTATAGAGCTGATGCCAGGGACTGCACCGATTGCCAAAAGACCCTACAGAATGTCGGCTGATGAGTTGAAGGAACTCAAGAAGCAGCTGGGAGAATTACTGGAGAAGGGTTTCATTAGGCCAAGTGCTTCGCCCTGGGGATCTCCCGTTTTGTTTGTCAAGAAGAAGGATGGCACGATGAGGATGTGCATTGACTACCGGAATCTGAATGCGGTTACAGTCAAGAATAAGTACCCATTGCCCCGCATCGATGATCTGTTAGATCAATTGAGTAAGGCCAAGTACTTCTCAAAGATCGATCTCCGATCAGGGTATCATCAGATGAAGATCAGGGAAGAAGATATCCCAAAGACTGCATTTGTCACTAGATATGGACAATATGAGTGCACAGTAGTCTCATTTGGACTCACTAATGCTCCGGCATACTTCATGAACATGATGAACAAGGTCTTCATGAATGAGTTAGACAAGTTTGTGGTGGTATTCATTGATGATATATTGGTTTATTCAGCCACAAAAGAGGAACATGAACATCATCTGAGGACCGTATTGGAGAGGTTGTCTCGCAACCAGCTATACGCCAAATTCTCCAAGTGCGAATTCTGGCTTGAGGAAGTTGCTTTCCTTGGACACGTACTGTCAGGAGAAGGAGTCGCAGTAGACCCAGCCAAGATTGAAGCTGTGAAAGAGTGGGAACAACCCTGTAATGTGTCAGAAATCAGAAGCTTTTTGGGACTTGCAGGATACTATCGCAGATTTATTGAGAATTTTTCCAAGATTGCAAGACCCATGACCAACTTGCTGAAGAAAGAGAACAAGTTTATATGGACTCCTGAATGTGAGAAGAGTTTTCAGACCTTGAAGGAGAAGCTCACTACTACACCTGTACTAGCCCTGCCCGATATTCACAAGGATTTTGTTGTATATTGTGATGCCTCTCGGCAAGGTTTGGGCTGTGTACTAATGCAAGAAGGAAGAGTGATAGCTTATGCCTCAAGGCAGTTGAAGGAGCATGAGCAGCGATACCCGACTCATGACCTAGAACTTGCAGCCGTGGTACATGCACTCAAGATTTGGAGACACTATCTGATAAGCAACAAGTGTGACATCTACACTGACCACAAGAGCCTGAAGTACTTCTTCACACAGGAAGATCTGAATATGAGGTAACGCAGATGGCTGGAACTCATCAAGGACTATGATCTTGAGATCCATTATCACCCAGGAAAGGCTAATGTTGTCGCTGATGCACTTAGCCGCAAAAGCTACTGCCATACCCTCATCACCAACTCTATGCCACCTGCGCTCAGGAGAGAGTTTGACGCGTTCCAGCTCGAGGTAATCTCCTATGGCACGCTAAATGAGCTTCGCGTCGAGTACAATCTCACCTCACGAATCCGTGAAGCGCAAAAGAACTGTCCTGAGATAGACTATATCCGTGGTTTGATGAAGCTGGGAAGAGGCCCTGAATACCGAGAAGATGAGCAGGGAACTGTATGGTACAAAGATAGAATCTGTGTACCGACGGATTCGGCGATACGAGAAGAGATTCTGTCGGAAGGGCACGACTCCAAATACTGCATACACCCAGGGTCAGCCAAGATGTACCATGATCTAAGGAAGCACTTCTGGTGGGAGAATATGAAGACAGACATTGCAGGGCATGTAGCCCGATGTGATACATGCAATAGAATCAAGGCCGAACATCAGAGACCAGCAGGGTTGCTACAACCAGTTGAGATACCAGAATGGAAGTGGGAGTGCATATCCATGGACTTCATAATAGGACTGCCCCGATCCGAGCATGGATATGATTCTATATGGGTAATAGTGGACCGTCTAACCAAAGTTGCACATTTTATACCGGTCAAAAGGAAATATAGAGTCGAAAAGCTAGCAGATCTGTACGTATCAAACATTTTGAAGTTACATGGGGCGCCTCTGAGTATTATATCTGACCGAGGCTCACAGTTCGTATCACAGTTCTGGAAATCCTTGCACAAGTCCATCGGAACCAAGCTCGACTATAGCACCGCATACCACCCGCAAACGGATGGGCAAACAGAAAGAGTGAACCAGATTCTCGAGGACATGTTACGTGCTTGCGTATTGAGGTACAAGGAAGGATGGGAGAGCTGTCTACCCCACACCGAGTTCTCATACAACAACAGCTATCAAACAAGCCTCAAGATGTCACCGTTTGAAGCATTGTATGGGAGACCCTGTAGGACCCCACTAATGTGGTCAGAACCAGGTGAGAGGACATTCTTCGGTCCTGCTAAGATTGTGGAAGCAGAAGAAGGTGTTGCCCAAGTAAGAGAGAATTTGAGGATTGCACAGAGTAGGCAAAAGAGCTATGCAGATAGAAGACGTAGAAAGCTTGAGTTCGAGGTTGGGGATTATGTCTACCTCAAGGTATCTCCACTTCGTGGCACTGTCAGATTCCACGTAAAAGGGAAATTGGCACCCAGATATGTTGGGCCATACAAGATCTGTAAAAGGGTTGGAAAGCTTGCCTACAAGCTGGAACTACCGGAGGAATTATCTGGAGTACACCCCGTGTTCCATGTCTCGCAATTAAGGAAGTGTTTGAAGCTTCCCGAGGAGCAAGTTCCTACGGATGCATTGGACCTGCAAGACACACTTGAATACAAGGAACATCCGATCAAGATCTTGGCACAGGATACAAAGGAGACTCGAAACAAAACCATTCCGATGTGCAAGGTACAGTGGAGCAATCACACTGAAAGGGAAGCTACGTGGGAGAAGGAATCGGACTTGCGGATTATGTTTCCTTACCTCTTCGATGGGTACGTTAACTCTGAATCTCGAGGCCGAGATCCTAATGAGGGGGGAGGACTGTAACAACCCTAAAAATCCACACAACCTAAAAATCCCAACCAATTAAAATTTTTCATTTATTTATTGTGAAGACCCATTTTTCTTGTGCAAGCATATAGGTTTCATTATGAAATTGGTAAATAAAGGAGTGAAGTTTGCATTTTAATTCCAATCACATAGAATAATAACTTATGCATCACATTTGGGATTTATTGCAATTTATGTTTGTATTTACTCAATATGTTAAATGGGCAATATATGTATATATACACTAAACTGAAAACAGAAAAGGAGAAAGAAAGTTCGGCCAGCCAGTCAGCCCGAGCCAGCCCGACCTTCCTCTCCTCATCTCACCGCGCGCGGCCCACGTCGCGGCTCGGCAGCGCACGCGCACGACCGGCACACACGCGCTCGCGCTCGCGCTCGCTGCCAACCCGGCCCCGCCTGTCAGCCACTCTCGCCCCCACTGTTCTTCTTCCTCACGAAGGCAACGCGCCTGCCGGGGGTGTCGCGCGAATGGCGTGACCCCGGTCCCACAGCCGACAGCATGGCAGAGCCCTGGACCCCGCTGTTCCCCTCCTGTCCCCTCCTTTCTTGGCCGCCAAGCGAACCCGCGCCATCAGGAGCCCTAGATCCACTCGAGCCACGGCCCTTCGATCGGCCGAGCGCAATCGGGACCGTTCGCCATTGGAGACTGGCCAAGCTCGCCTATAAATTGGAGCACCCCGAAGCCTTACCCTCATTTCCCCTCGCCGCCACCGCAGCACAGACCGGCACACCGCACCAAGCCGAGAGAGAGAGCGTAGGAGAAGGGCGGAGCAGGGGAGGAGAAGCTGCCGGAGCGCCGCCGCCGCGGAGCACGCCGGAGCCGGACACGGAGGAGAAGCCGAGCTGCGGACGAGGAGCGGCACGGCACTGCGATCGCTCTGCACGGCTCCGACTCGCCACTGCACCGCCATCCTAGCTTCACCGACACCACGGTGAGCCATCGCACGCCATGTCCGAACCTTGCCCTGCTTTTGCCATGGCGTTCCACCCTCGGGACGCGCAGGCACGAGCCTATACCGGCTCGGGAAGATCACCTGCACCATGCACTCACTCGACCAGCCAAAACCCCCGGATTACAAGCTTGCTAGACCGAGAACGCAGCACGACGCGTTCTCGGCGGAGTGCGCTCACCACCGACGCGTTCCGACGCCGAATCACCCGTTCCGAGCAATCCGACTAGCACCCGTACAGGTTAGAACGTCGTGGAGCACCGCCACGACCCCCTTGAGCTAGCTACGCGGATCTAAGCGCTAGAGGAAGCCTGAATCGCCTTGGCCGCGTGCGCCGCGACCTTACCGGAGCGCCGCCGCGAGCCGTAGCCAAAAGAAGGTCATGCCATGGCTAAAGTTCGCCACCAGAGTGTTGTATGCCTCTCTGGCCTCACCAATTTGACAAGACCGCACTCGATTGAACCAATACTTGTTCGTAGCCGCGATGCCGCCTTCCGCCATCGTCGGCGACACGCCGCCGCCACAACCGAGCACCTTGGAAAGCTCGGTAGCCAAAATTGGTAGTTGGTATACCATCGCCATAGACCCTGGACGCGTATACATCTCCTAGCAGACCTCCTTAGCCCCGCCGGAACCTCACCGTCGCGACGACATCGCCGCCGACAGGTTCCGCCTCGCCTAAATCCGTTCCGAGTACCCCCGGTCGCCTCGCGCTGCGGAGAAAGGCCGCCGAGGTTCGCCAAGTCTGCCTCGGCACCGCCGCTAGAAAGCCGAGCCCTGCCTTGCCGAAATATGGTCATCACCGCCCTGTCCTCGTCCGCCGCACCGGAGAGACACCGCCGCCTTGAACAGACGCCCTGGAACCCTGCTCGCACCAAATCTCCGATTCGCCCGAGCCTTCCCAGGAGAGCTCGGGAGAGCAGCCCTTCGGCGCCCAAATTTCCGATTCGCCCGAGCCTCCCCAGGAGAGTTCGGGAGAGCAGCCCTTCGGCGCCCAAATTTCCGATTCGCCCGAGCCTCCCCAGGAGAGTTCGGGAGAGCAGCCCTTCGGCGCCCAAATTTCCGATTCGCCCGAGCCTCCCCAGGAGAGCTCGGGAGAGCAGCCCCTTCGGCGCCCAAATCTCCGATTCACCCGAGCCTCCCCAGGAGAGCTCGGGAGAACGGCACCCTCGGGCGCACCAAATTTCCGATTCGCCCGAGCCTCCGCGAGAGACCTCGGGAGAACGGCACCCTCGGGCGCACCAAATTTCCGATTCGCCCGAGCCTCCGCGAGAGACCTCGGGAGAACGGCACCCTCGGGCGCACCGAATCTCCGATTCGCCCGAGCCCCCCCGGGAGAGCTCGGGAAAACGGCACCCTCGGCACCGCGAATTTCCGATTCGCCCGAGCCCCGCCGAGGTACGCCGAACTATGCCGAGCCCCGCCGAGCTACCCCCGACCACCGCCGAGCTCCGCCGAGATACCCCCAACCACAGCCGAGCTACCACCGACCACCGCCGAGCCACGCCGAGCTACGCCAACTCCGGCAACTCTCTGGGAACCAGCATCGAACACCTGGTGGGCGACCATCGGGTCTGTGTTCTGTTGAGGCGCCACATGCCGCACTACTGAACCCGCGCGCCACATCCCGAGCTGCCCCTGAATAACCGACCAGTTTTCCCATTTTCAGAAAATAGGATAATCTTTGGAAATTCATAACTTATTCATACGATGACCAAAAATTGCGCACCATATATCAAAATTCTCAGGAAAATGAGATCTACAATCTAAGACTATGTTTGTGTGCATTTGGCTCTTTGTTTTATTGGATTTTTCTGAAATACTCTATAGGAGTCGCTGACGCGACTATTTCGTGTTCGATTTCAGAGCCGGAGGAGGATCTGACTAAGGAAGACGACCACGAGTACTTCCAAGAGCTAGGAGACGACTACGAAGGTGCCACGTCCCACCAAATCCTTAGATCCTATTACGCATTGCAAATGACATTGTTGCTATTGCTTTATGATTTTGTATGGATTGGTTGCATGGTAGTATATTTGAATTACCTGCCTTGATAAGACTTTACCCTGCTATCCGCTGTTAGGTTCGCTGCTGCTTAATTTACTGTTACTCTTCCACTACTTTCTACTTGCTATATGCTATGTGGTGGAATTGGGACAGTGTATAACTGATTATAACCACTGGGAGAGAGTGCTGCGTGCGTCTTGGGTGCGTGGTAAGGGTTGATGTCGACCAAGTGGGATGTGAGACGAGCCCATGGGGCAAGTCGTGCCGGGGGTGCAACCTGGGCATCCCCAAGCGAGATACCTGTGGCGGGTAAAGTTGTTGAGGAGGTTCCGGGTGGGATAGCCTTGGTGGTTTGAAGCCCGTGGACGGAGGTGCTGTGATGGCACGGGGAGAGTATCCCCTAAGTGGAGATGCCTGCTTGGTCAAAACCTAGGATGGACTAGTTTCAGGTTCATGGGAATCCTTTTCTACTCACTCGCTTCTGATGGGCGGGAGACGGCTGGACTACTTGGTAGGACGGTGCCACTACTGCTAGGTTGAAAGGTGATAAGGGTGGGCGGAGACGGTCGATGGGTTCCCGTTCCGTCCTAGATGCACAGTACCACTGGATGGGCCCGGTACTGTGTCTCCCAGTCTCAGCATAACGGTGTAGGATCCGGAATATCCCAGGGCTGAGTGGTAGGGTGGCATCGACCTAGGCAAGCAAGCACCCGGAATTCTGCCTAGGTGTTTGCGCAACACCTATGATGGCTAATCTTGTGGGTAGTGAAACCTCTGCAGAGTGTATGGTTGATCGATCGATACATATGCCAACCTGTTGGCTATGGACCTTTCCTGTGAAGCTTCTACTAGTGTAGTGAGTGTTCTCTTCTCCCCCTGGATGACATTTTTCCGGCAGTGTACCCGTTGTGGTAGTGTGCCGCTGAGATAGGCCCGAGAGGGAGTTGGGCCTGTCGAATGAGAGTGAGGTGTGGGTATGTGAGGTGTGGTGATGGGAAAAGGGATGATGGTGTTAACTGGTGATAAAACTTGACTAATTAAAACATTGATTACAGCTGCATAGGAAAACCTCAGCCTATAGGTCTGCTTGTATAGCCTTGCATCCACTTTCCACAAAGCAAATGCTGCATAGGTGGGCTCCGTGGCCAGTACAAATCGTACTGATAAATTTGCTGTCAGGTGACGAGAATGAGTACGACTTCGAGGGAGATGATGACGAGGAATAGGGTCACGTGCTACACTCAAGTTGGCCGTGAAGGATGAATCGCTTCCGCATCTTCTAAAGCTTCTCTGAATGTTGATTCCGCCAGTGTGGCGATGTAATAAATGTTTATGTAAGACTTAATTATCGTTGTATGGATCCTGGTGTCAACTGAGATATGGGTAATTTCATGGATTGTCCCAAGCAATCTGTTGAATTACAATTCGAGCCTGTGGATTTCCCTTCGTGGAAATCGAGGTCGTTTCATACTATCTTGTCGTGGTTGATGATTTTTCTCATTATTCTTGGACTTTTCCCTTGCGTGCCAAGTCTGAGGCGTTTCCCACGCTCCGTCACTTCTTTGCCTAGGTGTCTACTCAGTTTGGCCTTACCGTGAAGGCCGTACAGTGTGACAACGGGCATGAGTTCGATAACTCCACCTCTCCGGATTTCTTCCTCTCTCACAGTGTCCAGTTGCGCATGTCCTGCCCCTACACCTCCTCCCAAAATGGCAAGGCAGAGCGCATGATTCGCACCACCAATGACACCATGCACACTCTTCTCCTTCAGGCTTCCCTTCCCGCCCGCTTCTGGGTCGAGAGCCTGCACACCACCACCTATCTCCTTAACCGCCTCCCTTCCACTGCCTGTCCGACTGACACACCACACCACGCTCTCTTCGGTACCCCTCCTCGCTACGATCACCTCCGTGTCTTCGGGTGTGCATGTTACCCTAACACCACCGCCACTGCTCCTCACAAGCTGGCTCCCCGTTCGACCCTGTGTGTCTTCCTCGGGTACTCCCCGGATCACAAGGGGTACCACTGCTATGACCTCACCTCACGTCGGGTCCTCATCTCTCGCCATGTGGTGTTTGATGAGTCCGTCTTCCCATTCTCCACCACCTCCACACCTCCTTCCACCTCCGACCTTGACCTCTCCTCTCTATCTCCCACTGACACGGTGGTTCAGCCACCATTTCCATTTTGTCCTACAGGTCTTGCTCCGCCACTCGTGTCACCGGCCCCATGCGCTGGCCCGGCGCCCTTCGGCGCGGCGCCTGACCCTGCGTCCCCCGCGGGTCTGGCTGCACCTGACCCTGTGCCTGACCCTGCGCACTGTGCGGGGCCGGAGGCGCCGTCCTCGGTGACTCCGACGCGGTTCGCCCACCCGGTGCGCGTCTACCAGCGCCGCGTGCGATCGGCCCCGCTAGACACGGTGCCGGTGCCACCACTGCCCTCGCTACCCCGGTCTCCTACAGTGGTACCTTCCCCGTCGACGCCCACGCCGTCGTCTCCACCACTACCCACTGCTCGTGTCGAGCCACCGGTGTACCACCCGCCGCTTCTTCACCGACACCCGCGTCATGTTCACCCCATGGTGACGCGGCACGCGGCCGGTGTCCTGCGGCCTCGGGCTCTTGCAGCGACACCCGGGGACCCGCAGGTCTCTTCTGTACCCTCTTCTATCCGCGACACCTTGGCGGATCCTCACTGGCATCGTGCGATGGAAGAGGAGTACACGGCCCTCCTGGCCAACCAGATGTGGGACCTGGTGCCGCGCCTGCCTGGTGCCAATGTCATCACTAGCAAGTGGATCTGGACGCAAAAGCGTCGAGCCGATGGCTCCCTGGAGCGGTACAAGGCTCGTTGGGTTCTCCGGGGCTTCACTCAGTGGCCTGGTGTTGACTATGATGAGACCTTCGGTCCAGTGGTGAAGCTAGCTACCGTCCGCACAGTTCTCTCCCTGGCTCTCGAGCGCTCCTGGCCTGTGCATCAGCTGGATGTCAAGAATGCCTTCCTCCATGGCACTCTGACTGAGACCGTCTACTGCAGCCAGCCGGCAGGTTTTGTGGATTCCTCTCGCCCTGACTTGGTTTGCCGGCTCAACAAGTCTCTCTATGGGCTTAAGCAGGCACCTCGGGCTTGGTACTCTCAGTTTGCTACCTTCCTGCTGACTCTTGGGTTCACGGAGGCCAAGTCTGACACCTCCCTGTTCATATACCACCATGGGGGTGAGACTGCTTACCTGCTCCTCTTTGTGGATGACATCGTTCTCACCGCCTCCAGCTAGTCTCTGCTCCAGCGCATCATTGCCTCTCTCCAGGCAGAGTTTGCCATGAAGGATCTGGGTGTGCTCCATCACTTCCTCGGCGTTACTGTTGAGCCTCGACCTTCAGGCTTGTTCTTCCACCAGCGGCAGTTCACTCGTGACATTTTGGAGCGAGCAAGGATGACTGACTGCAAGCCCTGTTCCACCCCAGTCGACACTCAGGGCAAGCTGTCAGAGGCCGCGGGTTCGTTGCTTGGCACCGCGGACTCTACCGCCTATCGGAGTCTTACTGGCGCGCTCCAGTACCTCACCTTCACCCGGCGTGACATCTCCTACGCCGTGCAGCAGCTGTGTCTCTACATGAATGCTCCACGGGAGCCCCACCTTGCTGCAATGAAGCGGCTTCTCCGGTACCTGCGCGGCACCCTTGCCTATGGGTTGTTCCTTGGCCGGTCCTCCTCTGCTGAGTTGGTTGTCTACACCGACGCTGACTGGGCGGGCTGCCCGGACACCCGCCGCTCCACCTCCGGCTATGCTGTCTTCTTGGACGGCAACCTTGTGTCTTGGTCGTCCAAGCGCCAGCCGGTGGTCTCCCGCTCCAGTGCCGAGGCGGAGTACCGCACCGTGGCCAACGGTGTGGCCATCGACGACGTCCGCGTCCTTCACGTCCTGACCACCTCCCAATTTGCGGACATCTTCACCAAGGGCCACCCTTCCTCGACCTTCTCCGAGTTTCGCTCCAGCCTAAACATCGCCAGTGGCTAGTTGTGGCTGCGGGGGGATCCTGTGTATTGTACTTGTTTTCTTTCTTGTCCAGTCTTGTACTCCGCTGCGCCGGTAGTCCAGACTGCGGGGGGGTGTTAGAGTGTGTGTATTAGGCCCATGAGGCCCATGTATGTACTGCTATATAGCTACCCTTCTAGGGTTAGTCCAATAATCTAATCTACTCATTCTAACAAGTAGGACTTATTATATCTATAACTTATACTGCTAATGTAAAAGATAAACCATAACTATAATCCTACTCATAACAAGGATCAGTCACATGATAAGATATATAGGATAAACATGATCAGTCATCATCATAAATAGGTAAATATCAGAGCTCATCTAGTCAATGAATACTATGATTAGTGCAATTACATCTAGCAACCATTGTTTAGCTCTACCTACATCATGATTAAATGTAAAGGAGCATCGTCTATTGAGGATATTAAGACACAAGGGTCACCTCCTTCGCGACCGCGCTCTGCTCGTCCTACGTACGGGGGGTAGGACTACAGAGGACTCAATGCAGCTGTCACCTACGCGATCTACCACACGACCCGGCACGTCAGGGTGCACTCGCAGATAAGCAAGATATCTAAACACTACGTCTACATACTGCCAATTATTCATCCACGATATCTCTGGACGAACTCTATACGAGCAATTACATAAATTCAATAGGATCAAACTAACTATGCTAGATGTATAATCAAAGTGAACAATGACTATTAAGAACATATAAAAGATTAAGAACAATGTTTTCTAAGTCATAATGTTGAATGCAATAAGAGAAAAGAAATAGAACTATACCGAACTCCGCGCTCCAGACAGACGCCAGGGGGCTCTGGATTCCGCTGAAGAACTAGAACTCCTCTACTTCTAATTTAACTAGGCTAAAACTATGAACTAGAGATGCTCTGATGAACTAGAGAGGCTTTGGATGGCTTGATCTCCAAATGACTTGATGCTTCAGGGAAGGGGGTCTGCCCCTTTATTTATAGCCCGGTGGGATGAACGTGTGCCGTAGGATCAAACCGACTTCAACAAAGGGCCAAAATGACTCCTAAGAGGCGGCGGAAGAAGACTCTAGAAGCGGGGACTGAAACCCTATGGGGTGGGGCCGGCCAGCCCCACCTTGGCGCCGGCCGGCGCCCAAGTGTGGGCTTCCGGGCCCATCTTCATCAAGGTGCTTCCACACCCTTCCAGGGTCTTCGTGACGATGTTTCTTTGGCGGTTAAGTTTCGTGTCTTTTATGCTCTTTAGCCCTTCTTTTATGCTTTTCTGGAATAGCCCCTGGAAAATACAGAACATGCAAAACTCGTGGAAACTGTTAGTTAAAACCCTAGACTAGTGTGTATTCATGTGTCCTTTCATGTCTAAAGTTCTAATAAAAGTTAACGTTATCGACCATCAACAACCTCCACAACAGAGCGCGGACCTGGTGGAGTTTGTGTCGGCTCTTGGCGCCGGGGCATCTGAGATGCTGGACGCGGATCACGACGGAGACGCCCCACTTCGGTACCGCAACGTCGACAACATCCTGGGGACCGGCACACCCCCCGGGCTGGCTGCACTGGAGTTGGAGGAGCAGCTGCTGCTGGCCAGTGAGGCTGAACTGGCGCCATGCCATGCTCGATGAGTTCACTTCCATTGAGGTGAAGAACACTTGGGAGCTCGTGGATCCTCCACCAGGCGTGCGTCCAATCGGCCTCAAGTGGGTCTACAAGACCAAGCGAGATGAAGCCGGACTCATCGCCGAAGGGTATGTACAGCGTCAAGGGATCGACTTTGACGAAGTCTTCACACCGGTCGCACGGCTTGAGTCTGTGCGGCTGCTGCTGGCCTACGCCACGAGCAAGGGTTGGTCAGTGCACCACATGGATGTCAAGTCGGCTTTTCTAAACGGCGAGCTGCAGGAGGACGTCTACGTCGAGCAGCCCACTGGTTTCGTGCTTGAGGAGCATGAACACAAGGTGCTCCATTCTGATCAAGGCACTGTATGGTCTTTGCCAGGCGCAACGTGCTTGGTATTCCAAGTTGGATGCCTCACTGCTCAAGCTTGGATTCTCCAGGAGCACCTCCGAGCATGTTGTGTACCTGCATGGGCAGGGAGCACGTCGACTCATTGTTGGAGTCTACGTCGATGATCTTGTGATCACTGGAGGCAACCACCCCGACATTGACAAGTTCAAGCTAGAGATGAAGAGCACGTTCCAGATGAGTGATCTAGGACTGTTGAAGTACTACCTTGGCTTGGAGGTGGTACAAACTAAGATGGGATTCACTATGAGCCAGAGAGCATATGCAGCAAAGATACTAGAAGGCGTTGTTCTGTCAAGCTGCAATCCAAGCAACACCCCGATGGAGCCCAGAATGAAACTGAGTAAGACAAGTTCTGCCCCTGCTGTTGATGCAACTCAGTATAGGTGCATTGTTGGTTCTCTGCGCTACTTGGTGAACACAAGGCCAGATTTGGCATTTTCAGTGGGTCACATCAGTAGATTCATGGAAAATCCTACCACTGAACACATGTCTGCAGTGAAGAGGATATTGAGGTACATTGCAGGGACTCTTCGCTACGGCTGCTTCTATCAGAGGAAGGAGGGACGGCTGGTAGGCTACAGTGACAGTGATCTTGCTGGAGACATCAATACCAGGAAGTGCACCTCCGGCGTCCTATTCTTTCTCGGCAACAATGTTGTTACCTGGTAGTCTCAAAAACAGAAGGTAGTGGCTCTATCCTCATGTGAAGCTGAGTATATTGCACCTACTACAGCAGCCTGCCAGGGAATTTGGTTGGCGCGGCTTCTGGCAGAGCTCCAAGGCAAGAAGCCCGGCATCATCAACTTGAAGATCGACAGTGAGTCAACTATCCAATTGAGTAAGAATCCTGTTTTCCATGATCGTATCAAACACATTGATGTTAGATACCACTTTATCCGTGACTGCATCGAGGAGAACAGGGTTACAATTGAGTCCATCGGGACCAAAGATCAGCTGGATGACATTTTGACAGAGGCCCTGGGACGTGAGCAGTTCAGTGAACTTCGTTCTAGGCTTGGGGTCATTGATGTACAGAAAGTGTGCAAGGCTTAGGAGGAGAATTTGTTAGTAATCCTTACGCATGAGCAGTTAGTTACTTTTGCATGTTTCCAGAATTAGCTTGCATGCGCACGAGCACCGGTATGTAGCTGCCGTGCGCTTAGGAGAGCGTGGCGAGATTAGCTCGCGCACGACTCTGGGATGAACGGTGTTTCAGCGACATAGTGGACATAGGGATGAACGTGTCCAGTAGCGCGATGTGTGGCTCATCGCTGCTCCTTCCTCTCTGTAACTCGCATAATAAAAGTAGAAGAGAAAAAAACCAGAAAAGCTGCTCAGTTGTTTGCAGCACCAAACCCTGTGTTCCAAGTGTTCGCGTTGTGTTTGAGTGTTGTTGTGATATACTTGTGATTGCAAGCTCGCTGGCTGTCAAGAACACCGGTCCAGATCTAACAAAAAGGACCTAAGATACTGCCTAAATGAGGGTGAATATGCATTTATGAAAATTAATGCCTTCACATACGAGAAAATGAGTAGAATCAAAGTTTTTAATCACTTAAAAACTCATCACGATAAAACCCCTACAATAAGAATAAACAGAGTATATCAACTACATACAATACACTTAGGAGCCTATAACCCGCAACCAATTAGATCAAATAACACAAGTTCCTGCGCATGGAGCAATATCGGACGTGTAACCGATATACACGAACAAGTTGGCAGAGCTCCGAATGTTGTGTACTTCCACTCCAAACCTCGACATAGGTGTCTAGTGGCTTATGATGATGTAGCTAAGCCTAGAAAACCTGCACAACCACTTGCACAATGGAGACAATCATAAATATCGAATGAAATATGAAGTGTAATACGATATTTGTTTTACCGAGGTTTGGACTCTCTTGAGTCCTACTCTCCATTGAGGTGGCTGTGGGGAACACTTAGTTAACTCTAGAGAATACCAACAAAGGTCGCTCTAGCTATAGTCTTTTCCACTATGTGATCTCTTCCCTTTCGGCGGTGAGATTGACCGTTACAAACTTTTCGAGACACGCTACAATTTTTGGATGCTCTGCGACGATGCCTAACATAGGTAGGTGCGATGAATGAAACATGGGAGAGCAGACGCCTATCGTGGGGGGAAGCGAGGGAATCACCGAGGAACACCTGGTGCGGGCAAGGCGATCAGCGCCGTGTGAACGATTGGGCTAAAAATGTTTTAGTTGTAGAGATAGACAAAAGTGAAGCAGCTTTTAGACTGTTTAGTGAAAAAAAACGGCAAGTGAAAAAGGGTTCTAGAAAAAGGTTAAAACACACCCTTTATTATTTTATCTTTTTTTCCTGTATATACCTTATCCGTCGCTCGCGAAACATCCATGGACAAATTCAGCATTAGAATATCTTATAATTCATAACATATTTTTGAAAGATATAATTGAAATGCCCTAGTCAGCTCGCTCGATGGTGAGATTATTCAAGTCGATCAAAATATGCCTTACTAGGAAGGTATGTGTACCCTGAACTAACCCGCACCATATTTATTTCTTAATTGTCTGAAGCTGTCAGCTTGGAACTCGCCATTTCATGTGTAGCATCTTCCCCACAAGTACGATGAGTCCTTTCTCAGCACTGAACACAACTCATGCGTCAATGCGTTGAGGCCAAAAGGGAATCACTAGTGATGACTCAGACAAACAGTACATAACCTCGAGCAGTTTGACAAAGTTTGCAGCCCCGTATACAGTATATAGCTAAGTAAAGATAGCTATCAAACTGCCAAAAGCCACAACAGAAGACAATTGTCAAGGGCATAAATAGAGCATCTGAATGCAAGTCAAAAAGGCGTCTCTCAATGTTTTGGTGAGTTTGTGCAACGTGCTTGCAAACAAAAATTATTGAATGGCATGACCAAATCCATTCTCAAAACTACATAACCAAAATTGGACACAGCTGGCCAGTATTTAGTTGTCAGACACTTCAATGAGTGTTTCCTCGTAGTCAGCAGGGGCCTCGAATCCATGAAGGTTCATCACAGTTGCGGCTACGTTCGCGAGCCCAGGGGTTTGAATGTCGCTCCGGAATTTCACTCCGGGGTGAAGACCAGGGCCTCCAATGGCAACCGGGACCTGCAAGTTTTACAGAGGCATTAACATCCAAGCCATCAACACGGGTATGATTTTTACTGGGAGACAACCAAAGACAAGGGGGGGTCAAATGGCATTGCACTCACCGGCTGAAGGGTATGCGAGGTTAGAATCTGGATACCACCATTCTTGTCGAGCAATGGCTTGCCAGATTTGTTCCTTTTCACCATATCCTCAGCATTGCCATGATCGGCAGTAACAAGATAAATGCCACCAACTTGCTCCACGGCATCCAAAATAATCTGCTCAGAACATCTGGTTAAAATATAGGCAAAGGACTATAAAGTGTGCTACTGTAACCGAATTTTTTGCGAATGGTCCTGTGGTCCAATGGTAGGACTGTCCAGCGAGACGCTACCCACCAGGGTTCAAATCCTGGTTGTCGCACCTTTCCTGGATTTATTCCAAGATTTAACGGTGTTGTGCTTTCAGTGGTAGGCGACGTTCCCGTCAACAGCGAGGCGCCTGTGGTGACTTCATCAATATCGAGATCTGACGGCGCAGTCTTTTGGAGGTGCTCATAGGGGTAAAATTTGCGTGCGTGTGTTCACAGGGGTGAGTGTGCGTGCGTTGTGAGCGTTTGTGTCAGTACTGTGTAATTCGCAAAATGAAACTAAAGTAACCGAATTTTTATTGATGTATAAGCGAACTTTCAATGCAGATAATGAAGACAACACACATATAAGCAAACTTTTACTGATGCTCTCACCTTAACAGCTTCATCAGCTGCCTTGCAAGCAATAACGGTGGCCTCTATATCACCAGTGTGACCAACCATGTCACCATTTGGCAGGTTGACACGTACCTGTAACAACATTATGCTAAGCAACATGGAAACCGAAAGACTCCTCTAATTAAGATTTAAAATTATTTACCTGGTCAAACTTTCCACTTAGGAGAGCGTCCCTGGCTTTCTCGGCAATTTCAAGCGCCTTCATCTTGGGTGCAACATTGAATGTAATACCACTGTCACTAGGAACTTCTACATACTCTTCCTTAGTTGCATCAAAGTATCCCGAGCGGTTACCGTTCCAGAAAAATGTGACATGGCCAAATTTCACTGTCTCACTGTCACACACAAAATAATGTCGCTGCATAAGTACAAAAATGAAGAGGTAGAAGTAGAACATAATGTTGCAAGCACAAGCATGATACATCAACAAATCAATCCAAAAATAACATTATGCAGCTCTAATATACAGTATTAGGGCACAAATCATGGACAAAACAATGCAACCAAATATCAGCGGATCAGCCTAAGTTAGCACAATGTCAGCATAATCCAATGCAGCCATAGAAAACAACTCGTTTGTACAAATGTCAAATATATAGTACAGATGCAGTCTAAGATAATGGAGATAACTTGAGACAATATCCCAACAGAAGGCAAGTGCCCCTCACAGGTATGTACAAGATTATACAAAGTACACTTGATAATGTTGATTCAAAATAAATTAACCATGCTGACTTAGATGATACAAAAAAGCAAGTAATCTACGATATTGAAGTAAACAAAAAAAGGCATCAAGAGAAAGGCTGAAAGATAGATAGTACTTGCCTGCAAGCAAAAGTGCGGATGCCATTCTTCACCAAGTACTCCCCAGATGTTCTATCTATCTCTGGTGGGGAAACAAGGTAACGGCTTGGAAGCTTCAACTCACCATCATACTGAAGCATCCCAGCATATCGGATTTTGGGGACGCGAACACGGTCAAAATTGTTAAAATCTGCATACTCTAGTGCTTTCGCAAGCATAACCATGCGATCAGCCCGGAAGTTGATAGTGACAACTGCATCACCATCTAATACAGGCCCAACAGCATTGCCACTGTCATCAACTATCACAAATGGGGGCAAGTACTGATCATTAGCATTGGGCTGTGCTCTCAGTGTTTTCACAGCCTCAAGTGCACTTTTGAATTTGTAGGGTGCTTCTCCAAGCACCTGGGCATCCCAGCCACGTTTAACCACATCCCAGTCATTCTGTAAGGTATTCAACAAAACAAAACTGTAAGCCAAGGTGCTAGACAATGAACATTGATGCTTGAATACAACAAAAAAATGTTCACCTCATAACGGTCCATGGTAACATACATCCTTCCACCACCAGATGCAATCTGTGCATCAATACCCATCCCTCGAAGCTCCAGAAGATCATTCTCTAGGGTCTCCACAAAACCAACACTGCTGCCATCCAAAACATCACGCCCATCGGTAAGGATATGCACACGGATTTTTTTGGCTCCCCTCTCACTGGCACCTTTCAGAAGTAACTGCATAGAGCAAAAAAAAAAAAAAAAAAAAAAAAAAAAAAAAAAAAAAAAAAAAAGTAAGCAAACTTGTAGCTTAATTAAGATAAACTGAAGAAAGATTATTAGCAAACCTGCAGTTGGTCAAGACGGGAGTGGACACCACCATCACTCAACAACCCAATAAGGTGAAGAGTACCATTTTCAAAAGATTCTTTGATGTAGTTGAACCCATCTCCATCGTAAATCTTTCTGGAGGCAAGAGCTTGATCGACAAGCTTAGCACTATAGCCAGATCAGAAAACATTTAGTATGAACTCTTAAGGACTAAAGGTTTTATTTAAGACTAACATGATAGACAAAATAGCACACTAAGATCAAGTTCTTGGTTGCATATGAATTCAAATGCCGAACCAAAAAGTACACTGCAGTAGTGGGAAACAAATCAGCACATGCAAGATTGCTGTCCTAGTTAGCACCAATTGCTCAAAGCAATAAAATTAATAAAATCATTGACGTGTCAATGAAACTAGTAACTTATATGGCAATAAGAATACACAGTTACAGGCTCTATTCTCGTCATGAAGCACAAACTTTGTACTGTTCCAAGCTTCAAAGATTTTGAATTTTATATGGACTTAGCAACTACATGCCTATTTCAAGTGGAGGCTTGGCCTGTATAGAAAAAAAAAAGATGTGGGCATTCATGTTCAATTGCAATATTGAAACCACAGTGCATTAGTTACAACAGAAAACATATTTCCAAAAAAAAATAAATATCTAACATACCCTTGGGCGAAAATCCGACCAGCACCAAGTGCATTGTGACCAACTTCACTGTTGCCCATGTCATCATCAGATGGGAGACCCACAGCTGTTCCATGAGCCTTCACTAGTGTCCATTTCTCAGGAGCACCCTAATATAAATATATTTCACAAAAGGTGAGTGAAAGCATGAATACAGTATACCTGCAAATCAAATTATGCTGACAGAACAGAACAATCTTTCATCCATGAGAAAGAAGCAGAGGTTTCATGCAACACCATACTATTTTTCATTAACACCAGGTATGAGACAACGGTCAAACAAGCAATTGACCTCAGATCACAACCATTTTCAGACAGTCCTCTTACATGAAAGTTTCGTGCATAATTCAAAGAAAAAGTCAGCATCCACTGGTTGGCCCAGAGCCCCATATGCATAACAGTGAGTATTGGTGTGGAAAAGGCAGTTAACCTTAATCAAGATTATATACAAAATCTAAAAGACATTACAGAGCCGTATTAATTAAAAATAGATCCATCATCAATGAACTGGAGCTAAGAATTAGGCTCCCGATAACAATGCGACCAGTAAATACTTAGCAACAATCAGACCAAGATATCTATCTAATACAGTATAAAGGAAAGCATACACACATTCTTTAGCGAGTCCATGACAGGAGTCTGAGCAACATGGATGCAGTTGTACTGGTCGGGGTTGGCCTCGCCCCATCCGTCCAGCACGATGACAGCGACTGGCTTTCCCTTGGGGAGCTTCGGGTGGTCTGGCAACGTCCACGAAAACCCCGAGCTCGCCATTGCCAACAAGACCTACCAAATAACACACAGCAGTCAGCAACATGTTACAGGAGCGGACCCAGTAAAGGACATGGGTGTACACATGTACACCCAATATATTTTTGCAAAGCAATCGAAGTTAGTAGTCATAATACATGCACCTGTAATTAGGCCCTGTTTGGTTCCTAGTAGAGTAGCTATCTGCTAATAACTATCTCTTTTGGATCCAAACAGGTATAGATAGTAATTGGATAATTATTAGTTGGATATCTAGACAACAACTGTTGATTTTGGGGGAAACTCACTCAGTGTGTGTGTCCAGCACACACACCCCCTCTATTCATTCATCCCATATTTACATATGGGTCCTTTTACATTATACTATTTACACCAACACTCCCCATCAAGATGGGCTAAAGATATCCAGCATGCCCATCTTGTTACAACTCAACTCATTCTCACTAGGTCCCAGACCTTGTGAAACAAGCAGCTAATTGACTACGTGATTTTACATACCCTAGCCTTAGGACCCCACTATCCAGCTTCTCCTTAATGAAGAATCTATCAATCTCCACATGCTTTGTGCGGTCAAACTGAACTGGATTGTTTGCAATATTAATTGCAGCGATGTTGTCACAATGAAGCATCATGGTTTCATTTCTTAATAGTCGCAGCTCTTTCAACAAACCTTTTAACAATAACATCTCGCATAAGCTCAACGCCATTGCCCTATATTCGGCTTCTGCAGTAGATCGGGCCACAACTGCTTGCTTCTTGCTTCGCCATGAGACAAGATTGCCTCCCACAAATACACAATAACCAGATGTAGATCTCCTATCATCCCTGCTGCTTGCCCAATCCGCATCACAGTAGCCTTCCAAATTCAGATGTCCATTCTTCTTGAACCATATCCCTCTTCCAGGGGATCCCTTCAGGTACCTCAAAATTCTGTAGACTACTTCCATATGCCCTGTTCTTGGATCATGCACATACCTGCTCACCACACTTACTGCATAGGAAATATCAGGCCTTGTATGACATAAGTATATCAATCTTCCGACCAATCTTTGGTATGTTTCCCTATTAACTGGATCTCCAGACTGGGCGACATCCAAGCATTCCAGTTTCCGAAGCAATGAGAGTATTACATGGTCAACATCCAAGCATTCCAGTTTCCATCAGTAGATCAAGGACATATTTCCGTTGAGACAGAACAATCCCCTTAGGCGACCTAGCAATCTCAATCCCAAGGAAATACCGAAGTGGTCCTATATCTTTTACTTCAAATGCTCTTCCTAGATTCTGTTTCAAACACCTTATCTCATCCACATCATCTCCAGTAATCACTATGTCATCCACATAGACTGCCATAATGGTGATAAATGTTCCTCTATGCTTGTAGAAGACAGCATGATCACCATTGCATTGTGTGTATCCCATGTCACAAACTACTCGCCTGAACCTGTCAAACCATGCCGGGGGTGACTGCTTTAGCCCATATAGTGACTTCTTAAGTCTGCACACTTTCCCTGCAGTCTGTCTGTTTGCAAACCCTGGTGGAATTTCCATATAAATCTCCTCCTGTAAATCACCATGAAGAAATGCATTCTTCACATCCATCTGATGAAGAGGCCAGCCAAAATTAACTGCACACGAGATTAAGGTCCTAACAGTACTCATTTTTGCCACCGGAGCAAATGTCTCATCATAATCAATCCCATATGTTTGACTGTAGCCTTTTGCAACCAATCTTGCTTTGTATCTATCCACCTCGCCTTTTGGGTTCTGCTTCACGGTAAAGACCCATTTACAACCCACTGCCTTCTTTCCTTTTGGAAGTTGAGCCAGTTCCCATGTCTTGTTTTTCTGAAGAGCACACATCTCTTCCTCCATTGCTGCCTTCCACTTAGGGTCCTGTTTCGCACACTTCCGGTCCTTTGGAATAGACACTGTTTGTAAGGATGCAACAAATGCTCTATATGCAGGTGCAAGGTGAGAATATGAGAGGAAGTTGGCAATATCATGGTCTGTACTAGGATGCTCAAAGCCATAACGAACAAGAGGTTTTCCAAAATTAGATCTAGTATCTCTACGTTGTGCAATTGATAACTCTACATGTTCAGGAATGGGAGAAGAATTACCACTTGACCCAGACTAGGTCGAGGAGCTTGATGGAGAGAGATCCGAGGAGAGGTTTGGGACTGGCGAGATAGGCTGCTGTGGTTGTGGTGAACTAACTTGCTCCCCCTGACTTTTAAACCGCCTCCTCTGATACACTATGGGCTCTTTGACAACTCTCTCCATTCTTGGTCCCTGTTGTGTTTGTCCCTCCATTCTCTCCATTCTCTATCCCCGTTACATTTGTCTCTTCAACCACTTCTTCACTCTTGTCGGCATCATTCCTCTCATTCACAACAATATCTCGGTCCACCTCCTCCTGAGACACAGGCACTTCCAAGCAAGGGACTGCCCCAACAATCACCCCTTCATCCTGCACACAATCATTCTCCCCCTCTCTGCTGTCACTCTCAGTGGCTGAAGAGAATTCCTCCAAAAAAGGATCAAGATCCCATGGTTTTGTGTAGTATGGTTCAAACTCACGAAATGTCACATCCATACTCACAAACAATTTCTTCCCAATAGGGTCCAACACTTGTATCCTTTTTGTGTAGAAGAATATCCAACAAAGACACACTTCACTGCCTGAGGATCCAATTTTCCTACTGCAGGTCTATGGTCCCTAACAAAGCAAACACAACCAAACACCTTGGGGGGTACTTTGAACTCTTGTTGTCCCAATAAAAGCTCGGCAGGTGACTTCATACCAAGAATCCTGGACGGCATGCGATTAATTAAATATGTCGCTGTTAGCACAGCCTCACTCCAAAGGTACTTAGGCACATTCATTTGAAACATTAGTGACCTTGCAACCTCTAACAGGTGCCTATTCTTTCTCTCAGCTACCCCATTTTGTGATGGAGTATTAGGACATGTGGTTTGATGTATAATGCCATGACTCGAAAGGTATGCCACAAAATCATGGTTCATATACTCCTTTCCGTTATCAGTGCGGATAATATATTGGCATCAAACTGATTTACAACCAATTTATGAAAGTCTTGAAAGCGTCGAATAACTTCATGTTTACCCTTAAGCATATAAACCCATGTCATACGAGTATAGCAATCAATAAAGGTGACAAACCACTTAAATCCACTCAAGGATGTGACTGAGCAAGGACCCCAAACATCAGAGTGTATTAACATAAAAGGTTCACAACTACGAAGGCCAATACTAGGATAAGTTGACCTTGTATGCTTCCCAAGTTCACAAGCATCACACACAAGTCTGCTTCTGTCCACATCCTTAAAGACAGTAGGATATAGCTTATTCAAGCTTTCAAAAGGCACATGTCCTAACCGATAATGAAGCAGGTAGATCTCCCTCTCCTGTGCTCCAGTGGCTGCTGCCAATGCTGACTCTCCTTGGTTGATGAACCACAACCCATCACGCCTGACTCCAGTCCCAATCACTCTCCCCGTCCTCTTCTCCTGGAAAATGCAAAGATTTTCGTCAAATGTAACAATGCATTTGAACTGATCAACTAATGAACTGACAGAGAGGAGATTGACTGGGAAGGAAGGAACATGCAAAACAGATGATAAACCCAAGGATGGGGTGCACTCTATGGATCCTACACCGTGAATGAGTTGGGAGGTGCCATCAGCAGTTTGTATAGTCTCTGAGTGGGAATGAGGAGTATATGTTCTAAAAACACTAAGTGTGCCTGTGACATGCTTGGAAGCTCCTGAATCAATAACCCATTCTATGTTATGCCTACATGTGGATGCAAGTGCCTGTGCCTGAGTACCTTTGCCCAAGTGGGCATAGTTGGCAAAGTTACCAAAGTGACTAGAGGTGGCAATCACAGGACCAGCTGGAGTAGTCTTAGAAACTTCAGAAGCCTTAATCTTCTGCCATTGTTCCCACTGCCTGACCTGCTCCCCAGTTAGGGTGAGAGAAGGAACTTCTTCTGTGATGGCCGCATTAATTTTAGGACCACTCTCCGGGATAGCAATATTGGCTTGAGAACTACCCCGGCCTCTTCCACGTCCTCCTGCACGACCACCTTCACGACCACCACGACCACCTCCTTGATCACCACGACCGCCGCCACGACCTCCATGAGTTCCACTCCTACCACCATAGGTTTTTGGAAGGGGGCAATTATAGCTCAAGTGTCCCTTCTCTCCACAGTTGTAGCACTCTTTCTCCGCCACTGTGGTGTAGGCTGATTTCACAGGATTGTTACTACTCATCATCCGAAGTCTACTCTCCTCAATAACCATGGCTGACACAGCTTCCTCTATGGTAGGTAGACTATCCTGATGACAAAAGGCAGCCCCCCGGCTCTCAAACTCAGGATCCAGATTCCGCAGGAAATAAGTCACCCTCCTGTCCTCTACCCACTTCTTAACCTCCTGGGCATCCTGCGGATCCCTCATATGAAGTGGAGCATAGTGGTCAAGCTCTCCCCACAAGTACTGCAACTCGCTAGCATATTGCTCCACTGATCGCCCCGCTTGTTTCACTACATCCGCCTTGTTCTGAATCTCCATCATCACCATCACATTCCCACGCTTAGAGTACATATTACTCAAGGTTTTCCATATCTGTGCTGCAGTGGGCAACGCTTCCACCATCTTACTCACAGACGGTGACATGGATGCCAATAACCACGCCACTACAGTAGAGTTTGTTGTCTGCCAGACTTTCCACTCGGGGCTAAATTTGTTAGCCGGTTCAACACAATCCTCCACCAGATAGTGCTCTACCCCTTTGCCTCCTAGAAGCACCTGTACTCTTCTAGCCCAACTGAAATAATTTTTACTTCCCTCCAGTTTCACATCATTTGGCATTAGTTCCAACTTCAACTCAGGTGGCTTGGAGCCAATGATGCCCATTTCCACGAGCTCCAAAAGCATAGATCTCATTTCAGACCTCATTTCACTCTTCATCTCACTCTTGGTGATCAGTGAATCGTCTCCGCCATTACCCCCACTGCTGCTACGCTCAGCTTTCTCCTTGCTTGCCTCCTCTTCTGCTTTTCTCTTCCTTTCTGCCTCCAAATCCATCGCTTCCCTGGATCAGGTCTCTCCCCAACGCACCAACTCACAGAAATGCACTCAGGCAGCAGCCAAAATTCCACCAAATCACCACTGCAGGCTCACTTCTCTCTTCTTCTTCCCTGAACCTTCAGCACCCAAAGGCTCTTCCTCTCCTTCCTTGAGGCCCCTGCGCCACTGCTCACCGCCAACCACCACTAGGGCCACGAGAGCCCGCCGCCGTGCACCTCGAGCCCGCGCTGGAGCCAAGCCACAACCACCTGCTGCTCTCCTCGCGCGTGGAGGCGCGGCCGTCGCGCACCTCAGCCCCCGCACGCCTCGCCGCCGCGAGCGTCGCGCGCCCGCGCCTTAGCCGCGCCTCGCCGCCGCAAGTGTCGCGCGCGCGCCTCAGCCGCCGCACGCCTCGAGAGCCCGCACACCACTGCCTCTGCCGATGAGCCGCCGTCTACAGTAGCTCGCCCACGCCGCCGCCTGATGTAACCCTAACCCTAGCTCTGTATACCATGTTGATTTTGGGGGAAACTCACTCAGTGTGTGTGTCCAGCACACACACCCTCTATTCATTCATCCCATATTTACATATGAGTCCTTTTACATTATACTATTTACACCAACAACAACTATCTCACTATCTAGACTAGATCAGATATAGAGTTACTATCCAACTATCTACTAGCAGATAGTGAATCCAAACAGACCCTAAGGGTTTGGGCGCACGGCTTCGCACAGCAATGCATGCTCGCACCGCGGCGGCGCACACAACTACACGAGACGACGCGAGTCCACGCGAGAGCAAAGAAAGAGAACGTGCCACAGCGGTAGCAAACGAAGCCACGCCACACCAAGCCATGGCGGCCAACCACTGCCTCCGCCGCCTCGCGTCCGCTCTCACCCACGAGCCTCAGTCTCTGAATCCTCTCACGTCCCTCCTCTGCCTCGTGCTCTCCAGCTCCGACCCTTCACAGGCCCGCACGCCGGCAGCGCCGGAGGCCGTCGGGAAGTGGGAGGGGGACGAAGCCGCAGAAGCCAAGGGTGCCAACGTTGACGCCAAAGCAGGGAAGGAGAATGAGGAGGACGACAGCGGCGTGCACGTGAACAAGGCCCCCGCCGAGATCGGCAGCCCGCGGGGATAAATACCCAACTGATGAATGATCGAGACAAAAAGAACTACTTATTGCTATATGGCCTCTACCATCAACAGTCTTCAGTTCCCCAATCTGAAACAGCGCTACAAACAGCCGCAATCTGAAACAACGCTGCAAGCAGTAATCCCAATTCGCTCCAGCTCAATTCCTGCCATGTTAAACATGCGCTCTGTCTCTGTGAAAACAATTGATAAAAATCAGACACACCAACAGAAACCGACAGGAGGATGCTTTGCAGACACTACCTTGCTTGCAGTTTGGCAAGGTCCACTTTGTATCTCCAAATTAGGAACTAGGGAAGAAGGAACTTTCATCCTTTGCTCGTGTGAAGTTCACAATGATGTGTGCAATTCCATTGTTTTATTATGTTTGGTGACAAACCAAGACGAGGTAATCTAATAATTAACAGCATCTGTACAATCTACCTGCACGAGATGAGAAATCAAGGCATTCAAGCAAAAACCATCGAGGTGCTCTGATGAACATTCTGAATCGAGTACTGTCAAGTCTGTTTATTCTATTCCCCACAAGACAAAGCAAAACGCAATTTTAACGCCGCCCTTACATAGATGACAAATCCTCCTGCTCACGCTCGCGGGCTATAGCTTATAGCAGCGGCGCGGTTCAGAAATCGGAGCAGCGGCCGCCACGCTCCCAGTCGCCGTACCTCGTGGGTTCGGGCCCCCGCGGGCCGCCGATCTCGCCGGTGGCCTTGTTCACGTGCACGCCGCCGTCGTCCTCCTCATGCTCCTCCTTCCCCGCTTCGGCGTCGACGTCGGCGCCCTTGGCTTCCGCCGTTTCGTCCCTCTCCCCCATCCCGGCGGCCTCCGGCACCGCCGGCGTCGTCGGCGGTGGCGGGCCCGTGGAGGGGGCGGAGCTGGAGAGCGCGAGGCGGAGGAGGGACGCGGGAGGAGTCGGAGGCTGAGGCCAGTGGGAGAGAGCGCACGCCAGGCGGCGGAGGCAGTGATTGGCCGCCATGGCGTGGCTTCGTTGGCTGCTGGTGCGGCGCGGTCTGTTTCCCGGCTCGCGTGGACTCGCGTCGTCTCGTGTAATCGTGTGCGCCGCCGCGGGGCGAGCAGGCGGATTCAGATCCGATCACGAATAGTATGCTAGGATTTGGGCGCACGGCTTCGCACAGCAGAAAGGGAGGACCAAGGGGAGGGAATACCTGGTGTCCTGGTGGTTCTCGTCGCGGGTAATGGCGGCGAGTGGCGAAGTAGGACAGCAGCGACGGTCGCGGGGACACCGGGGCTGCAGAGGGCGGACGCCGCGCCGGAGCTGGTCGCGACTCGCGAGGACGCTGGGCGGGCCCTAGGTGGTGCTCTCGACCGAGCGCAGCGCAGTCTCCTCTCCGTGTTGCGGCGCGGCGAGAGCAGACGGAGAAGATCGGCCGCGGGCGAGGCGAGTTTGCGTTATTCCAAGCGGCGGAGATCCGTTGGTTTTTTATTCTGCCCCTGGTATCGGACGGTAGTGATGGTGGCGGCTATTGCCCGGCCCAGGTGAGGCCCACTGGTGATCAGCGCCGTGCAACGGATCAAGTATAGTCACCTCACGGCGGTTGTCGGGAGACAGTGAGAGGCAGCAAAGTATTATATTCTATTTTTATTTTTATATGAAATATAAGTTCATCTATTTGTCCTATATTTGTTTGGATAGTTAGGATAGGTTTAGGGGAGTAGATAAATACGCAAGATTAAATGAGGTGTAAGAAATAGACGGCTAAGATACACTGGTATCCTTTAAAGGGTATTCCTATCCCAATCCTAATCCACACAACCTAAGTCAAATTTATCCGAACATTAAAATTTAACATGAATTGCAATACAAACTTGACCTTGCTAGATTTATTATTTGTGTTACTTTTATTGCATACCGCTTTCGTCCTAAAATAAATAGCATTTCGAGAATTTTCAGATTGATTAAAGACATTGACAAAAGATGCAGTACCTTCATCTCCATTCCTTTCTCGAAAGGATTTGCTGTCTGTTTGCATGCACTTGTTACTACCTTGTGGATTCACCCATGCTTACGTAAAATGTTACTTTTTCGTATACTAGCAAAAGTGCATGTGTGTTGTAATAAAATAGTATCAAAATAAATTTTCGTCAACTTAATTATTAGTGATTGTGTGTTGCAGCTGAAGAGTGTCAAAATAGATTTTCTCGTTAACCCAATCGGTTTCGTAACCGATCTAGAAAAAAAGGTAATTATTATACGTGTTTGACTTACGTATCAATATCTCTTTGCCAAAATAAACCAAGAAAGATATGAGTTTTTTTAGCAAAATATCTCTTGTTTTATTTATATCTCATCTGATTGCCCTCTCTCACTTTACTATATTATACTAATATCAATCGGACACACAAAACTAAACCGGACTATGGATTCTCGAGGGGCCACGAGCGCTTGGGCATTTGGCAGTTGGGCTCCACGGGTCGCGCCTGTTGCAGACCAGTGACGTGCTATGATGATTGCGACTGGATCGGGTTTTTTTAGCAGAATGTCTCTTGTTTTATTTGTATCTCACCTGATTGTCCTCCCACACTTTACCATATGATACTAATATTAACCGGATACACAAAACTAAACTAAACTAAACTAGGGATGGCGGTAGCGGTGTTGTTTGTGTGAACAGTAACATGGGAGAGTAGGAGATAGAGGTAGAAGAGAGGAGATGGCACTAGTACACAGGAGCTCTACAGTGGCGCCATGTATTTTTTTTACTGGCGGTTTTACTTGACGTCCGCCACTAGAAATCAGCGTCATTTTTACAAGCGGGTCACTTAAAGAACCGCCACTAGAAATTGATTTCTAGTGGCGGTTCCTTAAGTGACCCGCCTGTAGAAATAATCTGAATTTTAATTTTTTGAGTTTTGCAAATGACCTCGTATGAAAAAACTGTCTAAATAAAAGTTGGAGATCTCGAAAAATTATGAAACTTTGTAGTTGACAATCTTTTCATTTGAAATTATCTTGGTGACAAAAAATACGTTTGAATTTGTCAAATTTGAAATTCAAATTTTGTAAACGACCTTAGATGGAGAAACTTCCAACATAAATTTCGTAGATCTTGAAAAGTTATGCAACTTTGTAGTTGACAACTTTTCATTTGACTTCGTTTAGGGCCTCAAACAGTCAATTTTCTATCGGTTTCGTAACAATACGTGGCGAATCTAATTCAACTAAGACACAAGTGACTGATGGGTGTAGTGGTTAGAGGCTCTCGCGAGCGAGAGAGAGGTTGCGGATTCGAACCCCCACGGCTGCATAGCGCACGAATTTTGTGCGAAAAATACTGAGACTTGCGACTTCGATGGCAACAGGCGAGCGCTAGCCGATGGGTTTTATTTTTTTGTTTTGCTATTTTTAAAACACGATTTTCGAAAAATTATTTTTAATAACGGTTTCTTAAGTGAACCACCAGTACAAATCAATTTGTACTGGCGGTTTACAAGCAACCGCCAGGGCAGCTATTTGTAGAGGAGATTCAACTTGGCTCTCAAGCCATTCTATAGATGGGATTTTATAGTCATGACATGATCCCGTACTTCCGAAGTATCCTGATACATGCCTAACAAATGGATCTACTGGATTATTTCCTAACAACCTGATTCATGTCAACCACCAGTACAAATCAATTTGTACTGGCGGTTCACAAGCAACCGCCAGGGCAGCTATTTGTAGAGGAGATTCAACTTGGCTCTCAAGCCATTCTATAGATGGGATTTTATAGTCATGACATGATCCCGTACTTCCGAAGTATCCTGATACATGCCTAACAAATGGATCTACTGGATTATTTCCTAACAACCTGATTCATGTCAAAGTCTCAGATTTTTTTCCCCTATGTGTACAAGATAAGCAAACCCACCATATCTGAACCATAGTTATTGAATACTTGATAGAAGTCAAAGTTGGTTGCTAAGGTTAGGAAAAACTGCCACAGATGAGGACCTAACAGGAAATAGCCACTGACTTACTGTTATCCCATGGTATTCAGATAGAGACCAGGAAAGATATCTGCAACAGTATCACTAGGAAGCAACCCCAAGTAAAGGGGGTATACTATACCGCACCACATTCTTGTATCTGTTGCACGAATGCTGAAAATTTTGCAGATATACTGAGCCTAGTTTTCATATAAAGCACAGTAAGGGTTATCATGAGATCAAGTGTTTTTTTTTTTCATACTGCTCATATTCTTCTTTGTTTATTCGTCTCCATTTGCTCCCCACCAATTAGGATAATGTTCAACAAATTCCATTAGGTGCCCATGAACAAAATCTTTGGAAAAAAAAACCTTGTGGCGTCAGTATCTCGACCATACCCTGCACAGTTTTGGGGAAGTATCAACAGCTTACTGTGACTTATTCACATTTAATACCAAAAGAGCAACATGTATCAGGACATGCCATCGGTCAGAATCAGAATATGTTTTGGGGAAGTATCAACAGCTTACAGTGGGGGTTTCCCCTGCTGTATTTTATGCTAAAAAAATAGTAATAGGGATCCACAATAAGAGGGACAAAATGCCAAGGTTGAACATAAATGACACTTTGGAAAAGAGGCGCTTCAAAAAGTTGTACTTGTGCTCATATATACTGAACGAAAGTACTAGAAAGCAAAAGCATGCCTAGAGCCTAGCTAACAGAATCCATATGGAGATAAAGGTTGTTAGTCAATTATTTTGCATGGATTGCTTCTATTCTAGTAGGATAATTGGAGCATCCAATCATATGCCAAAAACCTTTCCCCAAAAAAATCATATGTCAAAAGAAGTGAACTATCTATTGGTTTAGATGCCAGATCAAGTACACTTCTCCCGGATATAAGTAATAGCAGATAGGTTCCATAGTTTAACAGAATATTGCTAAAAGAAAATAGATTCCTCAAATGACTAACTACCAAATTGGTCCATAACATAGTAAGCATTGCAAAGACTAGGACTCCCCTGTAAAATTAAATGTACCAGTATCAATCATATTAGGAATAACATCAAATTTCAAAGTGTTTGTTTTGCAAAATTGTGCAAGGGCCCAGGCAGCCGCACTAAACCAGGTTTGCTCTCATAATTTTAACCATGGAAATCCACTTTTCTTATCCAGTGTTATTAATGAGAAAAACAAAATCAACTGTTCAAGAAAAGTTTCTTGATCCCTTCTAGAAGATATTTCAACTACAACCTGTAAATGAGAAACTAGTAAGGGATTGATGCATATATCCAAAGACCAGAGCATGACAATTCAGTTAGTTACCAATATATCTCAACACATGTTAGTGAATAATCTTTTCTTCTGGCACATCAGGAATGAGCTGCCTGCCCTTATGCTCAGAGTAAAGGTGATTCTTCCTGAACTATGACCGATCTGGAAGTTCAGTCCCCAATAGCAGCACAGGATTATCTAATCCAAAATCATCAGCCTGAAAAATAAAGGTCACAGTGTCAATTATCTCAAATCAGGGATCATGTTCCTTTCAGGGTCAAATTATCAACAACTGGAGCATTTCAACCAAAGCATCACACTATAGCTATTCAGGTAGCCTTCCAGCTTCCTTATGTACTGTAATAAACAGAGGCATCTTTGAAAAATAATTTTTCCAGGATGGAATTAACCTAATAAGGATGTTCTACATGTGTCCATAATTCCATATACAGATACACCAGAGCGGCAGAGCATGAATTCACTATTACCCGTGAAAGGATTCAGTACCACTGTACCAGTGCAAGTGCATTATCGATCCAACACAGGGTTCCAGTTCCCACCACCCGCCGTCGCCATTGCGGGGAAGGAAGACACATATAGGGTTACGCGGTGTCTCGGCGGGAGTCGAGCCTCCAGAGGATTGAAGAAAACGGAGAAAGACTGGCGCACCTACGGGGGCTGGCCAGGGGATCAGCGTCCTTGGAACCGTCCATGCCGCGGTCGTGTCAGACAGAGTACTCTACTTTTGGTCAAGGCCACTGCCGGAGGAGGAGGGCGAGGCGAGACGAGGCGACCGTTAACGGCGGCGCTACCTCGGGAACCCCGACGCGCCGTTGGGTTTGAGGGATTCGGTGGATTTGCGTTTGAGGTTGGAAAAAATCAATGCTCCTATAGTCTGGTTGGTTGGTGGTGGCTGGCTGCGGGCTGCCCACTAGTACATTGGTCAGCTGGCAAGCGGCCGCGCCGCACCAGCCCACTCCGGCCCTCGCCCTGCCCGCCGCAATGCATCACCAGTTCGCGCGCCTCGTGCCCACCGCCCGCCCCACGCTGCCGCCGATCCACGGCGGAGCCGTTGGCCGGAGCTCTCCGCCCGTCCACCGGGCCGTGGGGCTTCGGCTTCGCCGGGCGCCGCTCGCCTCCGGGGATGGCCGGCGCGCGTGCCGCCCCCTCGCCGTCTCCGCCCAATCTACCAGCCCCCAATCCGGCTTGAGGTCTCTCGCAATTCTCCCTTTGTCCTCTATACTTCTTGGAACTTTCCTCTTTGTCTACGGTCGGATTATTTACTTTGAGATATCTCGCACTCACTCTGCTGTTGCTCACTTCGCTGTGGAGAATCTTCCGTGGCGAATTTTGTTGCAGCTATTGGGGAAGGGGATCCACTAAGTTTGCCGATCTGGTAGCATAACTGCGCACAAAATCCATAGCAGTTATGTGACTTATGCGTGTTGTTCGCTAGCTATGCCATTCTGTCATAGTTAGCTACAACCTTTTACCCCCGGATTCCTTCTGTAACGTTGATAATTTGGACGTCTGGATGATCGTGATGCCCTGTTTGCTGAAAGACACTGGACTTCTCCAAATTGAACTCTATATTGCACATGGGTGGTCGATGCTGAACTATTGCTAATTCTTTTGATTGTCAGGTTGGAGGAGAAATCTTTTGAAGTGGAGATGAAGGTTCGTGACTATGAACTTGACCAGTATGGTGTTGTCAACAATGCCGTCTATGCTAGCTACTGTCAACATGGTGAGTTCTGTCCATACGCCATAGTGTAGACTCGGAAATTAGAATGGAGTGCTAGTTAGGGTCTGTTTGGATACACCCCAACTAAAATTTAACTAACTAATTGATAAGGCTAAAGTTTAGCTAGCTAAAAATTACTTTAACTGGGGTGTTTAGATGCACTAGCTAATTTAAAATCTTGACCATGCTACCCCTCATTAATACTATTGTTTAGATAGCTAAACTTTAGCTGGATGTGTTTGGATGCTTTAACTAAATTTTAGTTGGGGATAGTTTGGTCATTTAGACCGTTTAGCTGGTTTTAGCTGGGCTGAAATAGCTAATTGGATTGTGTACATTTTGGTTTCTAACTAAACTTTAGTTAGGTTTAGTTATGGGGTGTTTGGATGCATCATAGCTAAAATTAGTCCGCTAAAGTTTAGTTGGAACTTCCAAACAGGGCCTTAATGGCAATATAATTAGTCAGTCTTATATGCTATTATCATGGTCTGTTCTCGTAAATCTAATTCTTGTTTAGTTAGCTTATTGAGATCCCATATCATATTCTATGCCTTGAAATTGAGCAGGTCGTCACGAGCTTCTTGAGGGTGTAGGCATCAGTGCCGATGCAGTGGCGCGCAGTGGGGAGTCGCTGGCCCTCTCTGAGCTAAACCTCAAGTATTTTGCCCCTTTGAGGGTAATGTGCTCCTTTCCTAAGCCATGCAGAAGCCAAAATTGAACAAATTTAATGAAATTATTTCAGCTTGAAACCATGGATTGAAAATGTCACTGCATAGCAGTTTCTCTTGGTTCTGATTTGCCTCTTTATTTTCTTTGGACTTGCAGAGCGGTGACAAGTTTGTTGTTAAGGTGAGGCTTGCAGGCATCAAAGGCATACGGATGATATTCGAGCACATCATTGAGAAGCTGCCTAATCACGAGGTATGCAGAACACCAAATTTACATATTCAGAACAGAAAAAAACGTGGGTTTAAGCTCTTCTGCCACAATGTTATGTGCAGAACTCTGGGGGATTGTGTCAACCCATACAGTTACATGTTACTTTATGCATTTATGTCCAACCTCTGTTGTATACTACAGAGTATATAACAATTTTCCGCGACCTGTTTCTCATGGCAGCTAATTCTGGAGGCAAAGGCAACAGCTGTTTGCCTGAACAAAGACTACTATCCTACCCGCATTCCTCGTGAACTATTGTCCAAGGTGCAGCTCTTCTCATCCGAGGACAGCAGAGGGTCAAATGAAGATGTTAATAATCGGAATAACAACTGCAACTAATTTTGGAGGCAAAGACAAGGGCTGTTTGTCTGAACGAAAGAGTACTATCCCATCTCCAAAATTATGTATATGTATATCATCCACACTGCAGCTCCTCATCCAAGAATATAGCAGAGCATAAATGACTCCGGTAATAATCGTGATAATAGTAGCATCTAATTTTGGAGACTGGCGGCTGCAAAATAGTATTATCTAGTTTTGGAGACTGGCGGCTGCATATTGTATCATCTAGTTTTGGAGACTGGCGGCTGCTTGGTCCTGCAGTGCCATCGAAAACCACCTACTATGTATCTCCATCTGTGTTTGGTACAGAAAGCTCCTCTGCTCTGGAGGAATGGCATGTGCTTTAGTACATCTGCATGTTGTATTAGGAATAGGAAAAGATTTAGGATCAACTCCAAGAGTTTTCCATTTTTTATTCCTCAAACATGGTATTTGCCAATTATCAGATATAGTATGGGGAGAAAAAAAAAGAGCACATCTCTAAGAGTTCTTTATAATTCACTTCTAAGAACGTGTTTGGTTCGGCCCAATGTAACGACATCCGATTACGATCGATATTAGATAACGATACACACGTTTGGTTGGGCCTGGCCCGTTATCAGGTCACCCGTAATCAGATAACGCTCTATGCATCTCCGATACCGCCCCTTCCCGTCCCTTATCAGATTACGACGCCGCCGTCTCCACCGCTCGAAGGCTCGACGCTCCCCATTGCGGTCTCTCTCCCGGCGTTCCTGCGCACGGCGGCGAACCACAGATTCCGGTGAGAATCTCTCTAACGCACCGCCTCTCCTCTCCTTCTCTCCTCCCTTTCCTCTCTCTCGTCCCCGTGCACCAGCGCGATGATTTATGAACCCTAGATGGCATTTTTTTACTTCAAGTTCAAGATCCTTGCACGGAGGAGAAGAGGACGTGGCACGGAGCAAGCAGGCACTTCACCTTCGTCGACCGTCGTTGTGCTTTGTCCCTAGGTATGACATTGTGGTTGCCTTACCCCTCTCCCTCTCAAATCCCCATTCGTTTGGTTCACTTGTCTGTGCATATAGGGATGCTACTGTGCCGTTTGGTTCATTTGTCTGAGTGTTGTGATGTTTGAAGAAATTTGAAGATTTTTTTTTGGTGTGTCAAGAAAATTAAAGTACCTCAAGCGAATGTCAATTCCATGTCACCACTGATGCCTTCATGCAATTGTATTTGAGTGACCAACTAGTAGATCCATTCTAAACAAATGCGTACTAGTGAATATTACACTGCAATCCAAATTTTTGATTTATTTTCTGAGGATAGACAAATTATTTTACTGATTAGTGCCTTAACATTACTAATGTTGTGTCCAGCATCATGGCTCGTCTTCCTTTAGCCACACGGACTCGAAGAAGAAACATGGCCCATAGAAACATGCTGATTTCCATCGTCGTCATGTACTATTATATGTGGTTTCTTTTTGGATTGGCATATAGAAAGAGGTGTTTGCAAATAGAGAGAAGGATGAAAAATAAAGAACTCAGAAGTGAGAAGCTTTCCCAACTGATTCGTAGCAGTGACACTATTTGTATTAGTGAGCTTCGAATGGATAGGAGAACATTCAACATCCTGTGTGACATGCTTAGGGATATTGGTGGGTTGAAGGGCACACGCAACATGGATCTAGAAGAGATAGTGGCACAATTCCTGTATACACTAGCCCATCACTTGAAGAATCGGACAGTAAAAAATCTTTTCTACCGAAGTGGTGAGACAGTTAGTAGACAGTTTAATTTATGCCTACTAGCTGTTCTGAAATTGCACCATGTACTGCTTAAGACTTCAGAACCAATTCCAGAGAATAGCACAGATAGTAATTGGAAATATTTCAAGGTAAATGTCTTGCCAAGCAAATTTTCTGTTTTAAGGAGAAAATTATAGATTAAAAAGTAGGCATGTGATGTTATTTCTTTTTATATGGCTCTCATTTGTAGAATTGCTTGGGAGCTTTGGATGGAACCCATATAAAGGTGACAGTTCCAACTAGGCTTAAAGGAAGGTATAGGTCCAGAAAAGCAGATATTGTGACAAATGTCCTAGGTGTTTGTGCACCTGATATGCGATTCATCTATGTACTACCGGGTTGGGAGGGCTCGGCACATGATGGTCGTGTGCTTCGAGATGCTATTTCTAGGCCAAATGGCTTTCATATTCCTCAAGGCGAGTTTGCTTTCAATAGCTCCCATGTGGTTTCACGACAAGTTATTTAGTGCAAGTATTGATTTTGTTTCCTTTTTTAATCTGAAGGGTGTTATTACCTTGTTGATGCTGGTTATGCAAATGCAAATGGCTTTTTAGCTCCGTATCGAGGTCAAAGGTATCATTTGGGAGGTTGGACTGCACAAAATCCACCACATAGCGCAGAGGAATATTTTAATATGAGACATGCAAGAGCAAGAAATGTCATTGAGAGGTGTTTTGGAAGGCTAAAGGGTCGCTGGGGAATTTTAAGATCTCCATCTTATTTCCCTATAAAAACTCAGTGCCGAATAATAATGGCTTGTGCTCTTTTACACAATTTGATTTTACAAAATATGTCTAGAGATCCGATGGAAGTTGAGGATGAATCATTGGCTTCTTCGATGGAAGTCGCTGAGGGGGAAATTGGTGAGCCAGAATTTATCACATGTGTCTCAACTTCAAATGAGTGGACTAATTTTCGAGATGTTCTAGCTCAGGGGCTATATAATAACTATAGGGCTTCTAGTTCTAACTGAGGTCTGTTTTGTAATTTCATACGGTTATGATGCTGACTGTAGTCTTTTAGCAATTTCTTTCTAATATGGTATCAATGTTATGCAGCTATGGAGCTTTCTGAGAAGTCAACACCTGTGCGTGGAAGGGGAAAGAATAAAAAGAAGTGGACTGTAGCTGAAGATGATGAGCTAATGAAAGCATTGTATGAGCTAACCTTAGATCCAAAGTGGAAGGGGCAGGGAGGCTTTAACAATGGATATCTATTTGTACTCGAGAAAGTGCTTGCTGAGAAATTACCAAACAGTGGAATTTCTGCATTTCCTCATGTTGAGTCTAGAGTCAGGCATTTTAGGACAAAGTTTGGAGCACTAGAACAGATGCTAAACAAAAGCGGCTTCACCTGGGATGAGAGTAGGAAGATCCTTCAATGTGAAAAGAAACAATATGATGCACATTGCCTGGTATGATATCTTGCTGGACATAGTTGTCTTGAATTTTTTCCCTTGAATACACAGAACTATGTTAAGTTGCTGGACATAGTTGTCTTGAACAGCTTGCCATTTTGGACAGCAATATCATTTTGTGACACTTTGGACAGCTGGGTTTACATAAGTTTTTAATGATGTCTTTCTATGTTTGTTTTATTCCTAGTTTACTGTAATGGTAGCTGATGGTCTACCTTTTTTCATCATATAAGCAGCGACACATCGCAGCAGCTATTAACATGTTGCCATTGTCTTATGTAGCTACATCCTGATGCTAAGGGCCTATATGGTGTCACATTCCCTTACTATGATACATTATCTGCAATCTATGGAAGCGACATAGCTACTGGTGAACATGCAGAAGGTATTGATGAGGCTATTCAAAACTTGGAAGCAGAGTTTACATAACATGGTAATCAACATGAGGAAGAGGAGGATAGGATGTCTAGAGAAACCCCTAGACGGTCTACTGACTCAACATCATCCAGCTTTAAGAAGAGAAAGAAAAATGATGGGAGGCGGAAGGAATGTGCATCAGCTGATCCGCTTTTGGACATGCTAAATGAAGTCCAAGGAGATCTAAAGGGCGTGGCTATGAATGTTGGGAAAATGGCAGAGGCGATGGAACATGAGGCTGCTATCAAGAGAAAATGATGAATGATAATCCACAGCAAATGTTAAGAGAGAAGGCAGTGGCAGAGCTGCGCAAGCTTGATTTACCGGGACCGAGCAAATCAAAACTGCTGCTGTTTTTGTGAAAATGCCAGATCAAATGAGTATGCTTTTAACCCTTGACGAGTCACTGAGGAGGGAATTCATTCTGAACATGCTTAACGGTACGTGAAATATAACCGTTGCTTACTTTGCTGTTTTTTCATTGCTACTCTGATTGCTGCTGCTTGTGTCCCCGGATCGAGCACAAGTCAGACACATGATTATCTACATTTATTAATTATCTGTATTTTCGCAAATTATCTGTATTTTCGCAGAGGAGGACAGAAGGAAGCGGATCGAAGGCGGAAGTCGGTAGAATATTTGCAGTGGAGGACAGAAGGAAGAGATATTAACTATGCCAATATCTGTTTAATTTATAACTGTTCTATATGTTCTGAATTTTGTCAGTCTTAATTAGCTACATCTTCGAACATGTGAACCAGATGGATAAGATTCGTACTAAACATGTTCTCATCATGGTAGTTTAAGAGCAAAAAAGTTCTGTTTAATGGAAGGATTTTACAATGGAGTTTTATTAATAGAAGGATACATTAGCTTATTCTCAGTCTTGTGTTCATCCATTCTTGTGTTCATCCTTTTTTTTGTTTTTGCTGTACAAAACACAGTAATTGTTGATTTTTCTTCCAACTTGTTTTTCTTTACGTGAGTGCTCTTGTCATGTATTTACCATATTTTCTAGGTATTTTCTTCATTTTCTATATTTAAATATAATTTCGTACATGCTGGTAGCAAACTTGGGAGCCAAACTTGCCACCTCATCACCTGCTGGTAGCAAACTTGGGAGCCGAGTACCTTGCTGGCAGCCTGGCACAGCGGAGTTGGTCAACCCCAGCACGAGAAGTCGCATTGATATAGTCATTATTGTACATACAAACCAAACACATATAATGGTAAACAATACCATTACTGTACCTAACCAAACAAAGGCTGCAATCTGCGATCCCACCACCGAAGCCCCCGTCACCTCTTTCCTTTTCCAGTGTCGATACCTTAGCACCAACCAAACGCTTCCTAAAATCAAAAGTTGGTCCCACAAAGTTGTTTCTTTGCTTGGTATTCTTTTTTTCCGCAGGGAACCCTTCATCGTCGTGCGCCATTAGGCCGCCGCTGCCTCGTCGTGCACTTGCAGCCGGTGGCACGCTCCTCCATGTCGGCCTTCACCTCCATCCAGCCAGCGGCAGGGAGGCGACCAGGAGTTTGCACCCGCCCTTCTCCTGCCAGCAGACAAGCAGACGAGCGCACAGCTAGCCATCACGAGCAGCAAAACAAATTGCGGGTGCTGGCTGGGATGTTTGTGCGCCTGGGAAGCTCCGCACGGGAAGGAGCGACGATGAGGCACGGAAGGCGCGACGGCGTGCAGGGAAAAGCACGATGCGGAGCTCTCAGGCTGCGCTAAAAAATACGCACAAACCAACAAACTTTTGCCAATTGTTACCAGATGGGGAACATACATGGGAAACTGTCGGAGATGAAATTTTCTCTTTTTTTCCAAATAACATGGATAGGAAAGGCATATTGAAAACTCTTGGAGTTGCTCAGCTACCGAGGGATCAGGTGCGGAAATCAACTGCCTAAACACTCTGCACTATGAAGTGACCAGATTTATGCATATCGTCATCATGCACTCATGCTCCCATTGTGCTATTGTTCCGGGATGATGAGCAAAGAGAGTTGAGATTTTGTAGAGGCATATAGCTGACAGTAATCTGACGATCTACAAGATTCTCCGATGATAGATCTCAGGAGCTAGAAGTTTTTTCTAATTTCCATGGTGTGTTTGGCAACTGTGTGGGAAGGGACGTGGGAATTGACGGTGGGGGTTGATGAAGAGAATAGTAGTGGACTAGTGGGCTAGTTAAGGTAGGAATTTGACTTTTTGTTCTAATTGTTTGTTTGGTTGGTGAAGGGAAATAAGAGGGAGTTGTAGATGGTCGAATAGGGAATTGGTTTCCCCTTATGGTATGAGGAGTTTTTAAATAAGAAATTTGACAAGCCATTATCAATAGTGAGATGCATTTATCCTTCATAACAAACATAATTCCCACACCCGTCCCAAGGAAATTGATTACTGGAGTTGGCCCTCTAAATCCCCCTTCGTCTTTCCACCAAAACTCTCGCTCCCGCGAAATAAACAAAAGATTTCTAAACTCCAAACTGCAAACTCTCATTTCTTCCTTTCAATTACCACCAACCAAAAATGCCATCTATAGTTCAATACTCCGATCAAAACTCTACTCCCTCCTTTTAATTACCCCTAACCAAATGTGCATTCTATTGTACGATACTCTAAACCTGACACGTGTTCTGTTGTAGCTGGTTATATAGCCCAATTTGGATCTAACTTCTTTAGTAAGAATCTGTATAGTGGGGGGTGCCACGTCTGATTTCATCCAATAGTGTAAACGAAACAAAGAGGAGTGGAAAGATGTCACCTACTTTCTCCATCCGAAATTATAAGTTATTCCAAAAACCTTGAAGAATCAAATCATCTTTGACCAAGTTTATATGATAAATAATAATATTTATAACATGAACTAAGTATCTTTCGATTCTTCACCAAATATATTTTTATATTACACTTATTTGGTGTCATAAATCTTTATATTCATCTCTTGATCAAACTTGAGATAATTTGACTCTCCAAGATTATTGGAACAACTTGTAATTTGGGATGAAGGCAGTAGTAATTAACAAGCGGGTCTGAGAATACAAGAGAAATCTCTTAGATGGGTCTTAGTAGAAGTTCGATTCCCAATTAATAAGATGACACCTCAATAAAAATGATGATATAACATATAAATTATGAGAGATGAGGTTCATCTAAAGGAAATATAGTGCGCAACGTTGAAAGGATCGAGGATGCCCAAGAGGGGGGTGAATTGGGCAACTAATAATTTTTCGCAAATCAATTCAACCTATCGCAATTGCCCAATATCACCCACTTGTGCTTGTGTTAAGTTCTAATCCTAAAACAAGTTATGCAACCTAGAGCCGGATCTTATCACAAGTATACTACTCTAGAAAAGTAAAGCACACACAAGAGAGTACGGGAATGTAAATGAGTAAGAGAATGCAAACCGAGTTTTTCCCGAGGTATCGGAGAGTCGGCACTCCCCACTAGTCCTCGTTGGAGCACCCGCGCAAGGGTGTAGCTCTCCCTTGATCCTCGCAAGGACCAAGTACTCTCTACGGGCTGATCCTTTGCCTCTCCGGCGCGGTGGATCGCCCACAACCGCTCACAAGCTTGGCTTGGGCCGCCCACAAGCTCTCCAAGCGGTCACCAAGCCTCCGATCGCCACCGAACCGTCTAGGTGATGCCGATCACCAAGAGTAACAAGCCTAAACTCTCACTTGACCAAGAACAAGGCCAAAGAGGGTGATGGATGCACACAAGTCACTCTTGATCACACTCTAAGGAAGAAGCTCACAAGCAATGAAGTTCACTCAATCCTCCCTAGGGCTCTTGCTATCTCTCAAAGTCACAAGGCTTCCTTCAGCTGTTAAAAGTGGCAAAAGAGATAGAATGGAGACAATGGTGGAGTATAAATACCCACCCTATCCAAAACTAGCCGTTTTTCAATTTTCTGCGTACCGTCGAACTGATCAGACGGCAACCGTCAGACCAAAGTCCACGGTCCGACTCTCACAAACGCGCTGTGCAAGGTACTGTGTCAGAGGGGCATCGGACCAATACGAAAGGTCCGATGACCCAGCGTCCGACGCTCGCACAGTTACCTGCAACGGCTACAACACGGGACAATAGTCTGACGCCCAAAGTCGGACTAAGTCCGACGCTCAAAACTGTTCTCAGAACCTCTCTGGAAGTGTCGGACCCTATGAACGATTGGTCCGACGCTGCCATAACAACAGTCCGACGCTCACAGAATAGCCCTCAGGCACCGTCGGATGCTCGCTGATGGTCCGACGCCCATTTTAGCAGCGTCCGACGGTCTCTGGTTCGCTGGGGTGCAACCAGAGACTGCCACGTGTCGTCGGACTGTGCACATTGGTCTGACGCCTATACCGCACAACAGTCCGACGCCTCTAAAATGATCAAAACTTCGTCGAATCGAAAACTTTCTAAAACGAAGTTTGATCCTCTCTCTCTCTCAAGAGTCTCCCTGGGCTGTCTCGAGCTTTGTTGGACAAGTGTGCATCACATCTGCACTCTCTAACCTTGCCCTAAGTCAAGCTACCCATCCAAACCCCTCTTAATAGTACGGTCAAAGTGAAAAACAAAACTTAAGAATACTCCAAGTGTCTCTCAACACCAAACGACACTTGACACTAGCCTATTACCGTCTTGTCTTCCATCCTTTGAAAACCGAATCGATTTCCATCGCTAGGGGCTTGAACCTACATGTTATTATGACCTTACCTCTAGGTTATCCTGTAAAACACACGTTAGTCATAATAACCTCTTTGTTGTCATTAATCACCGAAACCACTAGGGCCTAGATGCTTCAATCTTCCCCTTTTTGGTGATTGATGACAACAACCTCAAATAGATTTAGAAAAAGTGAGGTTTTTAAAGGTTTGATTCATATAAGCATGTGATAGTAAGAGCAAAGGGGTTAGGCATGCTTATACAAATCAAGACCACAAGGTACACATAAGATATTAAATAAGCACAAGTACCAAAGATTTTGCTCAAGATCGGAGTGAAGTGCGGAAGCAAAGACAATGAGCATAACAAAGACAAACCAAGTGACATGATATATATAACATAAGGCTCAAACACATGTCACGAGTCAAACAAGTCTCAAGCACACATAAATACAATTACATGAAAAGTAAACATGATGCATGAGTATGTCAAAAATAAAAGTCATATAAGAGCCAAAACCCTCTCACAACGCTCCCCCTAAATCTATGCTCTCTCTCCCCCTTTGGCATCAAGCACCAACGACCTAAGACTTAGGAAGAGGAGGAGAAGCTGCAGCGTTACGGTCGGAGGAGTGAGGAAGGAGCTCAAACTGAGTAGGATCGTCCTCGGACTCTGAGCTCTGAACTGCTTGACCCTCTGTCGGTGCACGTGAAGGAGAAGCGGTCTGGGTCGGATCAACTGTCTCTGTACCAGGGTCAGCCTGTGTGACTGGAGCTGACTGAGTAGACTCCGGAAGAGTCTGCTCCTCGGTATTGGGCTGCTGACCCTGTGTCTCAACTGTCACCAATACTGCCTCAGTGCCTGTAGAAGTCGGAAGTGGCTCTAAAGAAGCAACTGAGGACGGTAGGGTCTCGGTTGTGTCGGTAGCAGGTGGAGCTGTGGTGGAAGGCACCAGCTGTCTGTACTTAGGAGAAGTAGGCAAGCCGGTGATCTTACTAAAGGTCGCACCAAGACTCCTGGTCACTGAGGAGCCACCCACGTCTGGTGTGAAACCTGTGCAGATCGGCATGAACCCCTGAGCGAACCCTGGTGAGGCAAACCACTGCTGCGTTTGCTGTGAAGGAGTGGTGAACGGAGCAGTGCCCTGACTCTGAAGTCCGCTGGACTGTAACACTAGAGTCACCTGGGCTGAAGTGGCTGCCGGACCAAGCTGCTATACCGGAGGAGCTGTGGTCAGGTAAGGAGGGGCTCCGGTGTGCCTGATGATGTGCTCCATGAACCCAAAAGTCTGCAACTAAATCTGCTGGCTCTAGAGCTGCATCGCTAGCATCTGCTGCTGGAACTAGTCCTGCCTGAGCTGTACCTGAGCAAGTGCTGCAGCCTGCTCTCGTGCTAGCCGGGCCTGCTACTGGGCAAGACGTGCCTGCTCCTGTGCCTGCTGCTGCTGGGACCGCTAAAGACTCTGAAGGATAGCAAGTAGGGCTGGGTCTGTATGCGGAGCCTATGGTGCGGAGCTAGAACCACCAGCCTCAGAGTCGTGAGCTCGAGGTCACCTGGGGATAGGCCGGTAGTCCAGGTCTGAGCTGGACGAGGAGGTGTCGACGGGGTCGTCGTCAACCAGTAACTACTCAAGCTCGCTATGGGCAACATGCCTCATAGCCTCATCCTACTGCTGCACCTCTGCCATCTCTGCTCCCGAAGTCTGACGGTGCTGTACTCTGTGAAGTGCTCTGCTGCCCCGTCTGCCGTCTATCAAAGAAGTCATCCTGTAAACTGGAAACTCTATGTCTGTCTGGCGCAGTTCTCTCGAGATCCCTGTCCAAATCCTGTGCAACCTCCGCTTAAGGATGTGTGAGACCCAGTGAGCATAGAGGAGCTGAGGCCGAGACCGGATGCCCTCTGCTATGGTGTCCTCCATCTCACAAATGATCAGATCAACAATATCGAACTCTGACTGCTGGACCAGGGCACTAAGGAGCCAAAGCTGTAAGTGAGTCAAACCCTCCTTGTACCCCTCCCGCGGTAGAAGAGTGCGCCTCATCACGTCGTTCAAGAGACGAACGACGGGACGAAGCTCCGAGGGTGTCCTACGGGAGCCATCTCCGAACGGTGGCCGGAAGCAAGCTGCAACGTGAGCTGTACCAGGTGCCAGTCCTCCGTGAGCCCTCCTCGGTGCGTCTATCGAAGCGTAGCAGATACTATGCAACCTGGTGGCAGACTGTGGAACTCCTAGCAGCTCTCGTAGAGCCTTCGCGTAGAGCCGGTATGGCTCTCCGCCGAAGGTGTACTGCAGGTACTCGTGGTCGGGGTCGATCCAAAGTGAGGCGTAGAACTCTCGAACCCACGACTCGACGTACTGTCCAGAACGTCCAAGTAACTCTGCGAGTCCAGGCAGGTAAGTCAAATAGGGCCTGATCTCCTCTCCTGCTACCTGGACTATGTCCTCTAGGGGACATACCCTGTGCTGTCTCAAACCCATGTCTGACGCCATAAGGGCAGTGAAGAAGTCCTCGTGCAAGGTGGTGTACCAGCCCTCAGACGCTCATGGGTCCCGCTGATCGGGAAACCAACTCTGAAGAGACGTCAACCGGAGCTCTCAGACTCGGACTGCGAAAATGTTCCGCAGGTCCAAGTGCACCTTGGGCTCAGGCTCCGGCTGAGGCTCAGTGGAAGCAGGGGCCCTGGGTACTCGGTCTCCGCGCCTCTGACCAGCGGGCCGGGGTGGCACCGAAGGTCGAGTACGGCCCGAGCATCGAAGAGGTGGTGCCTGGGCCTGCTCCCCCTGAGTGGCTGCCTCCTGCTGCTCAAGCTGTACCTGCTCTGCCTCCGGCTGTGCTGACTCTGTCTCCGGCTGTCTCTGAGGCTGTGGCTGCTCCTCGGACTTGTGCCTGCCTGACAAACTGACAGAGATGCCTCCAATATGAAGGCCCCTGCCATGCTCTGCCTCCTCAGCAGCCTGCGCGACCCTGATGGCCTGCCTCTGCTCTGCTGTAAGCTACCTCTTCCTCTTCTTGCTGCCCTCAACAAGAGGGGCCTTCCCCTTGTCCTGAGGTGGACAAGGAGGAGGCCTCTCATCCCCACCAGTGCCACCCTGACTGCGGCTTGCTTGCTTGCAACGAACCATCTTTGCCAATCACTGCTCAAGCTACCAACTGTCTGTCTGCAACTGCTAGCTGTCACTCGTGAGGCTTGGCCTCAATCCGTATCCACGGGCTTGGTCCCGGATTCACTGACCCATTACCAAGAGCCTCTGACCACGACAAGCTGCAATAGATAGATAGATAGGGATACATAAGCATATAAATGCTAGAGATAAGTAAGTCCTATGGAAGCAAGCATATGGGATAAGGATGGAATAGCAAGCAACCTGAGAGAGAAGAACCTGTGAAAAGGAAAGACTCTCTGTCGAATTTAGGGCACCACAAGGTCAAGGCATAGTCACTGCATGTAAATAGGACACAAGTCAAGGTACAAAGGGCAATGACTAGAAAATGCAATGACTTAGGAGCTAACCAAGGTGTGGAGGGTGAAGAAAAGTACACCGAGCAGGGTCGAACTACACCGAAACTGTGCAAACGCAATGAAAAACCTGGTTAAGGCATTTCATCGAGCAGGTGTAGCACGCAGTAAAGGAAAGGAGCTAGGGCACGCAAGGGCAGGTGCTCACCACCGCGAAGAAAGGAGGCACTGATCCTCCTCGTGGAGAATGGAGGAAGATGGAATGCAGGGGCCTCCAGAAGAGCGCCGGTGAGAGAGATCCACGACGGCGGCGCGCTGCAGCACGGCAGCGGAGGGCACTGCAGCACGGCGGCGGAGGGCGCTGCAGTGGCTGCGCGAGGGCAGGAAAGCGGCGCGAGGAGGGCGACTGCCGGCGGCGAGGGCACCGGCACACGGCGGAGGACGGCGGCGGCGGGAAGCAGCCACAACGAGCGGCCGCGCGCGGGACAGAGGGTGCGCGCGCGCAGGGGCGAGGGTGTGCTCGTGTAGGAAAGAGAAGGGACACGTGCAGAGCGGTGGCCGGCGGCGACAGCGCCAGTCGGAAGGCGGCGGAGCTGCGGCGGAACGGCGGTTAAGGTTAGGGCGGTGGCGCGGTGGCGTACGGGACAGGCAGAGGCGAAGACGAGAATGACGGGCCCCACGTGACAGAGATAGAAGAAGAACTAAGACTCGCCTTCAAACCGACCATAGGACCAATACTGTAGCATGCGTCGGACCAAAGCTCGCGTCAGTCCGACGCTTCCAGTAAGCTCCAGCTTCCGTTGGACTTAGTCCGACGAGGAGCGTCGGACTAAGACACTCGGTCCGACGCCGTGAATGCGGCGCGCCGCGGCGTGAACACGTTCCATGAACGGTCCGACGCCCAAAATTTTTCAGTCCGACGCTCCGTCCGACGCCTCCAGGCATAGGGCCAGGGACCGTCGGACTATGGCGATTAGGCCAACGCTAGGAAAACCAGCGTCCGACGTCACGGTCCGACGCCCAAAAACTTGATTTTCTTCAACCTTTCTTCGCGCCGATTTTTCCCAACTAAGTTCCAACCCCAATAAGAGTCAAATAAACACCAGTTGAAACTAGTATGAGATGTCCTCTCTCAAACCCTCAATTTTTCAAATATTTTGCCTTAGGCATATGTGTGTTTTACGAAGATAGGCAATGAAATCCAAGAACGAAACGGAGAAACAACAATTATGCATATGCAATGCAAATTCGCGCAAAGTAAACTAGTTGCTTGTCAAATTTGTCCTCGGGTAAGCTTCTTCACACGCTTTTTGGTCGGTTATCTTAACCGAGTTAGACAAGCCCTACGTGCAATTCAAAGTTAGACATATTTTATATTACAATGCAATGCACATGACAACACTAGATCATCTTTTAGTGAAGTTACTTGGATCAAGGCAATTAAGTTCATTCCTTAGAGTGCAAAACTGTGCCTCATCCAATGGTTTAGTGAAGATGTCCGCCAAGTTATCATCCGTTCTCACTCCCTCAAAGGAAATGTCACCTTTGGCAACATGACCTCTAAGGAAGTGATGGCGGATGTAAATGTGCTTTGTGCGGGAGTGTTGAACCGGGATGTTGGCAAGTTTTACCGCACTCTCATTGTCACATAACAAAGACACCCTTTTTAAGTGAATTCCATAATCAAGTAGGGTTTGTTTCATGTAAATAATTTATGCACAACAAGCACCCGTGGCAATGTATTTCGCTTCGGTTGTTGACAAGGCAACACCATTTTGTTTCTTCAAGGACCAAGAAACTAGTGATCTTCCAAGCAAATAGCACCCTCCGGATGTGCTTTTCCTGTCAATCTTGCAACCGGCATAATCCGAATCGGAGTGGCCAACAAGAGTAAAGTTAGCTCCTTTGGGATACCAAAGGCCAATGCATGGTGTGTGCTTTAGATACCTAAGGATTCATTTCACCGCAACTAAGTGAGGTTCCTTAGGGTTAGCTTGAAAGCGCGCACACATACACACACTAAACATGATGTCGGGCCTAGATACGGTCAAGTACAACAAACTACCAATCATAGAACGATAGAGAGTTTGGTCAACCGGTTTACCTCCCTCATCAAGGTCGAGGTGTCCATTGGTAGGCATGGGGATCTTGATGGGCTTGCATTCTTCCATCTTGAAGCGCTTGAGGAGGTCCTTCGTGTATTTCTCTTGCGACACGAACGTCCCCTCCCTCAATTGCTTGACTTGGAAGCCGAGGAAGAATGTGAGCTCACCGATCATGGACATCTCGAACTCCTTAGACATCATATCACCAAATTCCTTGCAAAAATCTTCATTAGTCGAACCAAAGATAATATCATCAACATAAACTTGACAAATGAAGATATGCCCTTTATGCTTCATGGTGAATAGTGTGGTATCCACCAAGCCGATTTTGAAGCCCTTGTTGAGGAGGAAGTCGCGGAGGCGCTCGTACCAAGCCCGTGGGGCTTTCTTCAAACCATATAGCACCTTGGACAACCTATAAACATAGTTTGGATATCTAGAGTCTTCAAAACCCGGTGGTTGCGAAACATAGACAAGTTCATTTATGAAACCATTTAAAAATGCACTTTTCACATCCATTTAAAAGAGTTTTAGATTGTGATTAGATGCATACGCAAGTAGGATACTGTTGGCGCAAAAAGTGGTTCCCTAAGCCCAACACCCAAGCGTGCCAGTCAATTTGACCTGCAATTGACAAGGAAACAGATATAATCAGTAACCCAAGGCGGAACTAACTGGTGAGTCAAGATAGTTCCAACTGTACGGCTCAGAGAGCCAGTGTAATCGAAGATCGACTAGAAAGCCGATTCCGTCATGTTATGAACCGATAGTATAATAATGAAGCAAAACGGCTATTAGGATACTCATATGAAGACAATAACGTGCTAGCCGATCTAGTTCAGTTAATGTGTATAAAAGAAAATAGATCATGTGTACAGATCCGATCTGTACATCAAACAAGCAGAGATCGGCTAAAGTTGGCCTAGAAGGCCGGTGGCTTTAGTAAATCCTCTTCGCTAAGTTCACCAAGTCTGCGTTCACCTGGTCTAACGGCCAGCGGGCTTCAACAAACCCAGCAAACGAAGCTAGATCGTTTGATATCCAAATAAATCTATATACACGATCTATTCGTGAAAGCATAACTGAATCGGCCCTTTAGCCGATGCAGGGTCCATGAAGCACGAACGAAATGCTAGCGTAGTAAAAAAACAGACTTCAAATTAAAGCAAGTCTAATCTAATGAACACTTGTTTAGGTTAAACCTGTTCCACCGGATGACGCTCAGTTTAACTTAAACAAGGACACAAAAATAAGACTTACGATAACCTCAGAACCACTTATGTCTCAACTAGAACCGAACGTGCAACATGTAACGAACAAGATTGATAAGGAATTAGCCGATGTAAGCATGGAACCGATCATCATAGTAAAATAAGCATAAGAAAGCATAAACGACGATCAGATTCAAGTGAATCTAAGGCCAAATCTATCAATCTTGATCGGGCAGAGAGATGTTATATTGATAAATAAACAATAAACAACAAATAACATCTTGATAACTTAATGAATCTAACTAAATTGCCATATTTAGCTAGAGCCGATAACTAATCCATGCATGCAAACTCTCTCAATATATAGCCTGTCTACCAGATAACATTAACTAATAGATTAATCAAGCAAACAAACACGAATCGATAACTAATCCGCGCGTGAAAACCGTCCTAATCTGCATCTCGTCCACCGGATGACGGTTAATACAGATTGATCGGGTAAACCAGCGTGAATCATCCCTGACTCACTGTGCTTCCCACGTCCACCGGATGACGCCAAAGAAACATAGCTTAGCAAGGACCCTGGTCCGCCATGCTTCCACGTCCATCGGATGACGCTAAAAAGATATAGTTTAACAGGGGGTTGACGATACTTACAAGCAAGCCTGCGTCCACCGGATGACATCCAGCCTGGATGAGGTAACTCACCGGACTCGACTGACTCTAGGGTTTGTTGGCCGGAGCCGAAAGTTGTGTTGTATTGATGTTGTTGATATGTATTACAATGGCTGGGGGTTTATATTTATACCCTGGGCTTGACAAGATAGAGTCCTAATCGAATTATAACTCATCAATAGATAAGGAAACTAACAAACTATCCTATATCTAAGGTAACTTGGAGTCCCACCTTCTCTTTCATAACGGACTCCGATCGTGATCACATCTTGGCGGCGCGGACTCTGGATGACGTCATCAATACCGACGCTGCACGCCTCCTGTCACCTTGACCCGATAATCGATTCACCGTGCAATCGGCTATTTTCCTTCCTTCCGCTGGACGGAATCTGCTTCCGAGATCGGCTATCTTCCTCTGGTATCGGCTATCATCCTCTGGTATCGGCTATCGGCTCCCAGCCCAAAATTTGGTGTTAACACATGCCCCCCAATTTTGGAATAAACTGGTTTATTCCGAAATTAGCGCTTGAGCCTTCAAATAGCCAAACCGCAGCTTCCCTCTCGGCGCTTCAAACTTTCGCACCAAAACGAAACCCTAAACCGTTGCAACTTCCGCCACGGGCTTCAATCCGCAGCCGTCAGCTTCGATTCGCCGCCGTCAAGTCATCCCGAGCTAATGGCGACTCCTTCCGAGGTCCCTGAGGTATCAATTTCATCGATCCACCCCCTGATTCGTAAATCCCTCTTCAACCTCACTGAGTACTAGTTTCAAATCCAGGTGCTGAGGAATGATATTCTGATTCCACTGAAGGACATCCCCGATACCTACTACCTGGGTCCGATGGGTGATCCGATCCCCAAAGATTTCATTGTTCAAGAAACCAACCAGTTCCCATTCCGAAGCTCCATGATGGGCGCCTCTTTTTGGGCCAAATCCTTCAGAAACTTGCCAAGCGTACCTGCTGGGTGGAGGAACTGGTTCCGTCGTGTCGCGGCGAAGGAACGCGCGGACTGGGAGATGCGCCATCTGAGCCAATGTCTTGATCTATCATTATCAGAGATGGCAAGGAATGAGCCGCTCTTGATAGCCGCCAGTCACTTTTGATCCAACTCCCTGAATGCTTTCGTGTTCGGAGATGGTCCAAAAACTATTACCCTGGGCGATGTCCATATGCTCACCGGGCTTCAGATTACTGGATCATATGACTTTTGGGATCTCTGCTCCAGTGGCAAGAAGGACCCGTACTTCCCGAAGCTGGACACATACAAAGGGTGGAGTGTCTATGTTCAACACCACCAGAAAAACTCCTCTTCCGTCAGCGAGAAAGAACATGTTGCATTCTTGACCATGTGGCTTGAGAGATTCATGTTCTGTGGCGCCACTGCTGGACCAGCATACCCTTATCGGGTCTTAGGAGAGAAACTGGCTCACGGGCACTCCATCCCCCTGGGCAAACTCCTGTTGGGTGCAGCATACAGGCTTATGAACCGGGTGTTCAGTTCTTTGATTATAGGTGAAGAAGTGCAATATATAACAGGCCCTTGGTGGCTAGTACAGTTATGGCTCAACCTGTATCTGCATAAGCTGGTAAGAACACAACTCCAGGGCCTCAACTTTCCATCCACCGAGTATTCAGAGGAGGAGGACCCAAAAACCAGAGGCTGTCAAAGTTTTGGTGAAGCTGCCTCTGCCATAACCATCCTAACTTCAAAGGGCAACATACTGGAAACATTATATAGGGGCTTGGGACCAAATGTTACTACCTGGTTCCCCTACGAGGATGAAGATGAATTTCCAGCGCCCTCCAACTTCAAGTTCAATAACGGGTGCTCTGATGATGAGGCTATCAGCATCTTGAATGCAATCATAAAACCTTGTGTCTTGACAGTAGACTTCAAACACCTCCGAAGCGCGAGTGGCAAGCCAACTAGCTATCCCTCTTATGAATTTTATCACCCAAATATAGCGGCAAGACAGCTAGGCTTTGGCCAATTGCCCCCTCGGCTTCCTTTCTTGAATACCTTGAAACCCAGGGAAAACATCACAGAGCACCTTCAGGATGGCAGAATTTTTCAACTTGGAGCAAATCTGCCCACATTCTCGCCGAAGCCGTGGAACCAAATCTGCATCACCCATCAGAGTTTTAATGACTGGTGGCAACAATGGCACGCTCACTTGTTCTGCCAAACTGTCCACGACAAATGCAGAGCCCTGGACTCAAACTTCCAATCTCCCCGAGCAGTAAGTGTTCTCAGCCGATTCCAGTAAAAACGGCTTTAGTCAAACATGTTACTTAACAGATATTTCTCGCAGGACCCATCATCTAATCCACTAGAGCGAGTAGAATATTATCCTCCTTGTCCGACAGCGAGGCTAGGCTCTCGAGCACCGACGCTGCGACAACTAATGCTAGGCCCTGCTATACTGACGCCCCCTTCTGCTTCAAAACGACCAGCTGCATCTCAGCTTCAAAAGCAAGCTCCCAAGAAACGTCGTTCGATAAGAAAAGTTCAGGTACCCAGAAGTAGCATCTTCCTTTACTGCAATATGCTCCGATTCTTAAATCGGCTTTCTATCAGGTGAATCCCCAACCAACTCAAAATACCTTGGGAGAGAAACAGGCTGAAGAACCATCAGAATCCACCGGCCATGAGGAGTCAGCTGCTCAAGAAGAAGGGATCCAGGAAGAAAGAGCCAAAACTTAGGTACTACTCGTTGGGCTTTTCTTTCTTCGACACAAATGTCCTGATTGACCAAATCTTCTTTTCAAAAATACAGCCGAACAGCCCTTCCGACGAAGTCTGGGCGAACCTTGAAGAAGAGGAGTTGCCCCCTGAGAGGAATCCAGGTAACTCCTATTCGACTTTTAGCAATTATCCTTGCCTCCATACTGCTCTTACTTCTGGTTTGCAGAAACCCAACTGCCCGAGGCAATGAGAGCTGAGGATCCGCATGCCACAAGAGACACGACTGCCTTAGTCGAACAAGCAAAATCGGCATCAACCCTACAACCCTCAGGCCTCATTCAGGTATCCCGTCTCTGCCAGAAAACAATTAATCTATATTGTACCTTTTCTGATGAGAGAATGTATGTCTTGTAGGTACCGAAGCCTTCATCTCCCGGCTATTCATTCGACATAGAAGAATTCTGTGATAGAGACGAACTGGCCTCCTCCTCCGAGAAACTTTCAGAGCCAGATTTCAACAATCGGCTGAGTGCACTTCTACCCCATCTAGAGGGTGATCTAGTTGCTCTGGCCTCGAATCCTGGACTGATTGATCAAATAATCGAACTCGTCCAGCAGCAACCCAATCTGACAGCCTTGAAATCCCTGCAGAGACTCGGTGATCTTAAAGTTACAGCATCAAGGATTATCACTGCTCATGAGAACCTGGCAGAGCTTGAACAACTGAGGAGCAACAAATCGGTCAACAGACAAGAGGCCACCGGATTAGCCGATCGAGCCAGGCTGCTCAAATCTTCAATCAGCACAGCCGAAACAGAACTGGAGACATTGAAAACAAGATGAGACCAGCTGAGAAAAGAATTGGAAGCAGTTGAGTCGGCTATCAGTGAGCGCGAAATCACCATTTCCACCAGCACGATCGAGCTCTCCCAGAAAAACAAGGAAATCAGGAGCTTGGTCGTTGCAGGCAGGAAGACATGCCAACGCCTAGACCTGTTGCAGTTCACTGAAAACCGAGATCAACAATTGCTGCAGGCTGGCCACGCACTCCGTGCTGAATTAGTAGAACTGATTCGATCTTTGCTAACTTTGTAACATGATGGGTGTACTGCTTGGCATGTTCTTTTCTATTTGCAACTCTGTCTTCGTGCTGTTTCACCCTGAATTTGACAATTTAGCCTGATACGTTTCTGCATGCGAATTGGCTCTCAGGCTTGCATTGTACCTTAGCATCGGCTACTCAGCCTGATCCGTTCTACATACGAATCGACTTTCGGGCCTGCTTCTTAGCATCGGCTTTTTTCTGCTTTCCCTTAGAATTAACCCCTCAGCCAGATTCATTACGAATCGGCTTGTGGGTATTCACAATAGGATCGGCTAAACAGCTTGACCCAAAAAGCCGATCGGTGTGCGACCATTGATGGCGGCGCTTCATCTCCCTGATTTGGCAAGTGTTCCGGATTCAAGAAACGCAGATTAACCACAACCTAAAATCCGCCGTGCCGTCTCACTTCCCAAAGAAACCGCCTCGATGCCCGTGTTGTCTTATAAATAGTTGGCAGACTTGAGGCAATATCACACGCCATCGTATCTGTCTCGCCGACCAACTCTTTCGGCCGCCTCCTTGTATCTACTTCGCTTCCGCTCTCTCAATCTGCTTTCACGACCATGGTCGGCAATGGAGACCGTGGGAAGCGCCCGGCGTCCGAGCCCACCGACGGCGATGAGATGGAACGGAGCATCTGCCGCATCTGGGCTAGCGTCGCCCGAATCGAGCAGACGTTAGGGTAAGTTCAACCGTCAGCCTACCATCTCCCTGCTGTTTCTGTCTGATTTGATCTGTTTCCGCGGCCACCAGCCATCTCTCGTCAGTGGCATTGCTGGCTCCTTAGCCAGCCTGAACACCCCTGCCCTCGGTGTCGATCTTCCTCGGGCAGCCATGACGGATGGTGACGCTGTTCCTGCAACTGGGACGGCCGCCCCAGAAACCCCCGCCGCTGGTGACACCGCCGGGCCCTCTGCTCCTGCAAGGGCTCCAATCAGGCGTATGATGCAAGTCAGCGGACGGGGAGTCCATAGCAGGTATCTTATTCGCCCTTTTCGCCAATCTTTAAATCTGGCTAAATTTGGGTGCCTGATCTGATGGTTCCTTTCAGCCAACATCCCCCGCTCCATCTGCCTTTCGGCGCACCGATCGGCGCCAGTTCCTCAATGCGTCGCACGGCGCCACAACCGAACCTCCCTCACGCTCCGGCTCGCAGCACCACCTCCGGAGCAGAATTGAACTCGGAATCATCTTCGAGTTCCCGCGACTCCTACACCGCCGTCGACGGCCGCCACTTTCACCATGAGATGGTGCGGTACCGCAATCTCTACTCCGAGGCTACCAAAGAAGCCGGTCGGCTGGATAAGGAGAATGAGGACCAGGCCGTCGCGCTTGTTGCCGCCAGCATCGATTTGGTGGAGGCGCGGGCCAACCTCGCGGAGTCGCAGGCCGCCGTGGCAGGTAATCTCTCGCTTTGTCCAATGGCGTGCACGGCGCGTTTTTCAGCACTGACCTTCCTTGTTTATGCAGCCCTGATGGCGCAGCTGCATGAACTGCGCGTGGCTGCGGCGAGTGTCACCGACGTCCTCCGCGCGCGGGGCCAAACGCAGGTGGAGCAGCTTGCAGACGTGCACCACCGCGGCCGCCAGGTGGTGATGAGCGGCGTCCGTCACGGTGCCGCAGGAGCTCTGGCCGCTGCCCAGATCAACTCCGGCATCGTGCTGGAGAACGTCGAACCGGGGATCCGGGCAGGCCAAGACATGGAGGAGTTCAGCACGCTGATGGTCGCTTTCATTCCTCATGCCGACGGTCTCTCCGTGTCCATCGACGCCGAGGACGTGATCCGGGATGGCGTCAATAATCCAAACTAGATTGTATTAGGCATTTTGATGTATATGATACTTGTGAACTCGTTATGCCTGAAACAATCCAATCTGCAAGGCTGTATATTTTGTTTTTATTTTTTTGCTCTAAAAGCGATGCTCATCGCATCGGCTGTTACACCCCATCGAGGGTATTTCATTTTTGTGCTAAGGGCGACTCGTTACTACGATGTCGGCCATTTTTTGTCCTGAAGGCGACCCGCTTGCACGGCATCGGCTGTTAGAGCCAGATCCACATGAATCGGCTATCACCCCCCAACTGGGATGGTAGGGTAGTATTTCTTCAGATGCTTCCCGTTAATGGCTCTGGCGAGTCTCTGTCCTTCTAAATCTTCAAGGATGTAAGCATTACCCGGGTCGCATTCAACCACACGATACGGGCCTTCCCAGTTTGGCAACCATTTACCGAATCGGCTATCTTTTGTACCAATAGGCAGAATGACTTTCCATACTAGCTCTGATTCGGTGAAGCTCTTGCTTCTTACCTTAGTGTTGTAATACTTGGCCACCCGTACCTTGTTCTTTTCAATGTATTCCAAAGCCCTAAGCCGATGACAGTGCAAATCTTCTAAACTGTCCATCATAATGTCTTTGTATTCACCGGCTGTAAGCTTGTTTTGCAACGTGACACGCTATGTCTCAGACTGAATCTCCCATGGCAAGACAGCAGCATGTCCATAGACTAGCTCATAAGGTGAAGCCTTGATCGATCCATGCTGTGCCATGCGATATGCCCATAGCGCCTCGCTCAGATGCAAATACCATTTTCTGGGGTTCTGCTCAATCTTTTTCTTGATGACCTTGATCAAAATTTTATTGGAAGCTTCTGCTTGTCCGTTGGCTTGGGCATAATACGGCGATGAATTATAAATCTTGATGCCCATGTCGTCGGCAAAGGCCATAAACTCCTCTGAAGTGAACATTGTCCCCTGATCGGTTGTGATCGTCTGAGGTATGCCAAACCTGTAAATAATGTGCTCCTTTACAAATTCGATCGTGTCAGGTGAAGTGGCGTTCCTCAAAGGAATGACTTCTACCCACTTGGTGAAGTAATCAGTCGCCACCAGGATCCATTAGTGACCCTTGCTCAATGGTGGGTAGATTTGGCCGATTAGATCGATACCCCATCCTCTAAACGGCCATGGCTTGATTATAGGATTCATAGCAGAGGCTGGAGACTTTTGTATATTTCCGAACTTCTGGCATTCTTGACACCCTTTATAATATTTGAAACAATCTTCCAGCATCGTAGGCCAATAGTAACCAGTCCTCCTGATGATCCACTTCATCTTGTGAGCTGATTGATATGTACCGCAGACTCCATCATGTACTTCGCTCATCAGCTTCACTGATTCCTCTGTCCTCAGGCATTTGAGCAGCACTCCTTCAACAGTCTTGTAATACAACTGACCATCCAGCAACACGTACTTGGTGGCTTTGTACCTTAGCTTTCTGTTGACCCGTTGTGAAGGATTTGCCAGGTAACCTGCTATCTCGCCCCTCCAGTCATCAGCTGATTGCTCCCTGTTACAAATCTCCTGCATCGGCCGATAACCCGACGCGTTCTGCGCCAGCCGATTAGCTTCCTGGTTCTGGGCCCTGGGGATGTGACAGAGAGACACCGTCATGAACTTCTTGATGAGAGCCTGGCACTGATCATAATAGCCTCTGAGTATCTCGTCTTTACAATCATACAAGCCGAGCAATTGGTTAATGACTAGTTGTGAATCGCCAAATACTTCAACTGCATCGGCTTTTGCTTCGTGCAGAAGCTGAAAACCTTTCCACGCGGCTTCATATTCAGCCTGATTGTTTGTGACAATCGGCCCGATCTGGAAAGCATACTCAAAGCGCACACCCCGCGGCGAGATGAGCACTACTCCGGCGCCACCACCTTGCTTGCACGAAGAGCCATCAAAGAACATAGTTCATGGCGCTATATCCGCCACATTAGCCGATCCTCCGTGATGCTGCGTGATGAAATCGGCTATCGCCTGACCTTTGACTGTCTTAGCCGATTCGAACCTCAAGTCAAACTCTGAGAGCGCCAGGATCCATTTGCCGATCCGACCATTTAAAATAGGCATCGAAAGCATGTGCTTGATGACATCCTCCTTAGACACCACCACACACTCCGAGGCAAGCAGGTAGTGCCTCAACTTGGTGCATGAATAGAATAGGCACAAGCACAACTTCTCGGTCGGTGTATATCTTGTCTCAGGGTCAAGGAGCCGCCTGCTCAGGTAGAAAACTGCTCTCTCTTTCCATTCAAACTCTTGAAAAAGGGCCGATCCAATAGTATGGCTTTCGGCCGTCACGTACAACTTAAAAGGCCTCCCTGTCCGTGGCAGTACTAAGACAGGGGGAGTCTTCATGTATTCTCTGATTTCGTCAAAAGCCTTCTGTTGCACGTCACCCCATTTGAACTCTTGATCATTCTTGAGCTTCAACAATGGCGAGAACGGCAGCACCATCTCTGATAAGTTGGCGATGAACATTCTGATAAAGTTAATCTTACCGAGAAAAGATTGCAATTCCTTCTTGTTGGTTGGAGGTACAAGTTCATCGATCGCCTTCTTGCTCTTGCTGCCGATCTCTATCCCTTTGCGGTGGACCATGAATCCCAGAAATTCGCCAGCCGACACGCCGAACGCACACTTGTTAGGATTCATCTTCAAACCTTGTCTCCTTGTGCACTCCAGAGTGGCCCTCAGATCGGCCAGGTGATCTTTATAGCTCTTGGATTTCACCACCACGTCATCTATATAGATTTCAACGATTTTGCCGATCAACTTGTGAAATATGTAATTCATAGCTCTCTGATAAGTTGCACCGGCATTCTTCAAACCAAACGTCATGACCACCCATTCAAACAAACCAAGCGCACCAGGGCACCTGAAGGCAGTCTTCGGGATGTCTTCATTAGCCATAAAAATTTGATTGTAACCAGCATTGCCATCCATGAAGCTAATAACCTGGTGCCCAGCAGCCGAGTCTACCAACATATCGGCTATTGGCATAGGGTAGCCATCCATCGGTGTAGCTCTATTTAAATCCCTGAAGTCAATATAGATTCGTAATTTACCATTTTTCTTGTATACAGGGACGATGTTCAATATCCACTCGGCATATCGGCAAGCTCGAATGAACTTGGCTTCTAACAGTCTCGTGATTTCGGCCTCAATGTCGGGCAAAGCGTCCTCTCTAAACCGACGTGGAGGCTGCTTGTGTGGCCAAAACCCCGGCTTGATAGGTAGCCTATGCTCAATAATAGATTTGTCCAATCCAGCCATCTCATAATATTCCCAGACAAAGCAATCTTTATACTCCTTCAGCAATCGAATCAGCTCCTGCCTGAAATCCAGGTCTAGGTTGGCGGCAATAAACGTCGGCCTTGGCCTATCGCCGGGTCCAACATCTACCTCTTCGAGCTTGTCGGCCGACGTGAATCCTTGCCCCAACTTACCCTCTGTGCCATCGATCGGGTTTTCCATTTAATAAAAAGACTCAGAGTCGATTGCCCTGATCGGCTGTTGACTCTCATCGCTGACCTTGATGGAGCCTCCTTCCCAAACCTTGCCAGAGAAACAATCATGATCCCCAGCTTCCCAGTATGTGGCATCCACCGTCGCCACGCTGACTGAATGAGGCACTGATGCATGGTGGATGGCACGCAGCAGTTAGCATGGATCCAGTCGCGTCCGAGCAGCAAGCCGTAGGCGCCCTTACTGTCGATCACGAAAAAGGTGGTAAGCAGTGTCTTCTTCCCCACTGTCAGCTCGACGTTGATTGCCCCCCGAGTGTTGGAAGAATTGCCCCCGAAATCCTTGAGCATCAGATTGGTTTCTATCAGATCATCGGGACCCTTGCCTAGCTTGCGGAATGTGGTGTAGGGCATGAGATTGACTGTGGCGCCGCCGTCCACCAGCATCTTCGTCATGGGCATGCCATCAACATAACCTTTGAGATAGAGGGCCTTCAGATGTCGATTCTTGGCCGGCTTATCAAAAGTAGCTTGCTGTGCGAGCACTAACTTGGCCACTCCTTCTTCTGATCCTGAGCCATCTGAGTCGGAATCGGTATCGTACTTTCTGGCTCTGAACTCTGCAGGTAGCACAAACACCATTTGTGCATCGGCTACAGCTTTTCCATTACTTTGTGAAGACTTTTCGCGCCACACCTGCATGGCGCGCCCCTCAGCCTGGAGCTCCCTGTTCCTGAGCCGCTGCACCCGGCGCCTTTGGCTTCTAGTTAGATCTCCCAGGCACCACTGGTTCTCCTGCCAAACCGGCTGTCGGCGTTCAACCGCCGCCTCATCAAGCCGATCGCGCAGGTCCCATTTTTCACGCCGATCCCGCGGGCTATGGGGGCTTCCTAGCCTCTGGTGCACGGACCGGCGGTTGACTTGGGACTGTCTGTACTCTCGGTATTGATCGCTGCACTCTGGACAGTTGCGCAGCGTTGGCAGTCTCAAGCCTTCATTCCAGCAGTGTCGGAAGAACGGGCAATGCCAGTGATCCTCCTCACCTTCCCGGTGGCAAGCCATTTCTTCGTGATAGCGCGCCTCTTCTTCCTCGCGGAGCCACCTGCGGTACTCCTCTTCTTCGCGCTGCAGCTGCCTCTGATGGTCCTTCTCTTTCTGTCGCCGCCACTTATTCAGGAGATGCTGGTGCGTGGGCCTTCTGCTCTTGGTGCCGCTGGACTCTCCCTTCTCTGGCTGCTTCTGGTTCTGCTCCCTCCTTCCTTTGATCAGCGCCAACTCCTCAGCTGTGATCTGCGCATCAGTATCAACTGAGGAGTTCTTCTTGGCCCGTTCGGAGGTCAACACCTTTACTCTGGTTAGGGGGTTTGCGATCTGGACCATGTTCTGCCCCTTCGGGAATGGGAATTTGTCGATATTCATCTTCCCCTTGGGAGGGGCCTCAAATTTTAACAGGCCGCGCCTAATGGCATTCTGGATTGCTGCTTTGAAATTGCGGCAGTTGTTTATGGAGTGTGAGGTGAGGCCGTGGTACTGGCAGAACGGTTTCCCCTGCAAATCATCAGGAGACGGCTTGACGTAATCAGCCGGGAAGGTGATGTGGCCCGCGCTGACTAATAGGTCGAAGAGCTTGTCCAGCTTGCGTGTGTCAAAGTCGTATTGATCCTCCGCGCTCCAACCTTTCGGCACGGCCATGGACTTTGTACCCCATTTGAGCTCAACGGCAGCCACTTGTTCATTCTTCCCGTCCTCTGAGTCGGAATTACAGACGTAAGCCGACTGCTTGTATTTCGATTCCTTCTTGAAGCTCTGGGCCTGCTGCTCTAATGCGGCCACCCTCTGCATCACCTCGCTGATGCTGTTAAAGTTGGTGCCCACCAGCTTTTCTTAGACGTGTGGGAGCAGCCCACTGACCACTATCTTGGCGAGCTTCTTGTCGTTCAGGTTCAAAGAGTCGCACATGTTCCTGGTCTCCCTGAATCGCTTGATGAAAGCCGATCCAAGTTCATTCGGCTTTTGGCGCATGTTGGTGAGATCTGTGATGTCTTTCTCCCCGGTGCCAGAGAAGAAGTAATTATGGAACTTGGTCTCCAGGTCTTCCCAACCTTGAATCAAGCCAGGCTCCATGGACGCGAACCAGCTAAACGCCGGCCCTGTCAGTGATAGCGGAAAGAGCCGGACCCTGTGAGCTACCTCATATGAAGCTTCACCGAGCTGGGTCAGGTAACGGCTGATGTGTTCCATGGTGATGATGTCGTCCTGCCCACTGAACTTGGAGAAGTCGGGCAAGCGATACCTGGGCGGCAACGTCACTCGGTCGTACCACTCGGGGTAAGGACGTCTGTATTTGATTCCAGTCCCGATCTTCGGCTGCAAACCGGACGTATCTCGGAGCATGGCACTCATCTGCTCCAGTAGCTGATTGTTGGGCGTCTGGGCGTACCCCAGATGCGGCGCTGCCTGAAGGTCTTGATATGTAATCCCCTCGTGGTATCCAGGAGTGGGGTTGGCCGTGTCTGCTGCCGGCGTATTTCTAGCCGCCGGGTTCACCGCTGATGAGTTCATCGCGTTCACCGTCTGCCTAGTGGCCTGCATGAAAGCGGCGAGCTCCTTCGGAGTATGATCTTTGTATAATCTGGGAGAAGCAGCTATTTTTTGAGCCGAACCGGCCGCAGTGGCACCTTGCACTGGCGCTTTCGGCTGGCCCGGCTGTTGCGGTGAGGAATTGGAGGTCCCTGCCGCTGCTTTTGGATCTGCGTCTTCTGCGGGTATGTTGAAGTAAACTGGACCCAAAGACTCCCAATCCTGCCGCTTGAGAACGGTCTTCATGATGTTATAGAATGTCTGCAGGAAGGATTTGTGGTGGTGGCCGACTGCTGAATAGGCGGCCTCCCAGGTCGCTTCTTCCAGCATCTGTTTGAGGTCGGCCTTGCACTCCTCTTCAGATTTATCAGAATGGCCGTCCATGATCCACCTTGGGAATGCGTTCTTCTTCACAATGGAGCCATCACGCTGCTTGCTGAATGAAAGCAGGCAGGCATCAGCAAATTCCTCAACGATCTTGTTCAGCACTACCGCGTCCTCCTCGTTGAGATATTCGATCCTGACCCTGAGGACACCATCATCCTTGGAGGAGCCGTCTGCCGCGGTCTTCCCTTTTGCCATGATATTCAGTGAATTGTCCCACCTGGCGTGCCAAAAAGTGTGTTGGCGCAAAAAGTGGTTCCCTAAGCCCAACACATCAGCGAAACCGGAAACGACCCTTGAAAGCAGTAGAGCTCTCGCAGATCCAGCTAGCTTTGGACCCGGTCTGAGAGTGTCGGTAACACCCAAGCGTGCCAGTCAATTTGACCTGCATTGACAAGGAAACAGATATAATCAGTAACCCAAGGCGGAACTAACTGATGAGTCCAGATAGTTCCAACTGTACGGCTCAGAGAGCCAGTGTAATCGGAGATCGACTAGAAAGCCGATTCCGTCATGTTATGAACCGATAGTATAATAATGAAGCAAAACGGCTATTAGGATACTCATATGAAGACAATAGCGTGCTAGCCGATCTAATTCAGTTAATGTGTGTCACAGAACCGACCAATTTGTACGAGCACAAGTACAACGATCGCGTTTTTAATCGCAATCCAGTCGCACTTGAGCCAATATAAGCCCGGTAGTCCGGAAATCTCGAAGGATTTCAAATATTTCATACCCCAAGGATCATTCATTCAGTAATACCCGATCACATGACACATAAGTTCGCAACCGAATTTAAACATCAGAGTACAACATAGTCTTTTACACAAATATAATAGTAGCGGAAGTTAACATAGTTTTACACCACAGAGTTCAACTACGAGTACCATCAAATGACCTTGTCACAGCATTCTTACAACATCTAAGGATAGATAATGACCCTGCCCTCGGGTCTAGTCTTCTTCGCACGCAGGGGTGAAGCAATTCCTGCAATACGCGTAGTAGACTACACCATCTGCAACAATGGGAATAAAACCCTGAGTACTCAATTGTACTCAGCTAGACTTACCCGACAGGGAGTAAATAAAAAGACTCTCAAGGATATGCAAGGCTTGTTTGGTGGAGCTCAGAGGGTAGCATCATTTTTGCATCAAAAGCATTACTACAGTAGAACCTCAACTTATTCATTTTAATTGTGATAAGCTTCGATTTCAGTTAAGCTATTTACTAAGATTAGCCACTATACTAAGCATTCACTGAATATTATAGCAATCAATAAAACCATATGATTTCCGATATCCACAGATATCAACCTCATCTCACCATAATCATTATGTTCAAGTTATTAGCCTCTACCTCAACAGAAGATCAGTTCAGTTTCTCACTAACCAGGAGAGATGGCGATTCGAATCGATTGTACCAGCTGGCAAATATGCCAATCACAAACCCTGTCAGCCGAGCCACTGGCTTCTTGGGCCACCGTTAAATCTTTCTGAGACATAATATGTATCGCGGGCTTGGAGGGGTCCATATTCTCAGAGACAAACCCACTTCCAGGATGCATCAGGTCCCTGACCTGCCCTTGGTAAGATGGTGTCTCCGCACATCCTTCCTGCCTCCAGAATATGTCTGCCTTATCACGCCCAATTCCCGGCTCAGAAAGAAATACTCGGCTTCGCGGTCAGAACGACTTATATGGCCAGCTATGTGACGACGTCTTTCAATCTCAACTGATGTCTGGTGGCCTCGGTCCTAGTCGGCCGCAAGCAGCACCGAAGACGGCATGACCTCGACCATGTCATGCGGCTCCCCACTACCTAGCCTTGATTCTCTCATTAGACACTGTGGCATGGTGGCATATATAGTCCATCATGTGGAATCCAACCCCATCATCATTAGTAACCACCTATGCTCGCGAAGGACAGGAAATCCCTCGTCTTCTACTGGTCTAAGCATGGCTAAGCATAAGATCGAACCCATCCCTTATCTAGTAATACTTCAGGATCAAGTATAAGTGGACAAGGTATAAATGCAGCAATGGTATCATATCAACTCCTATACTTAAGTGCACAATCATACGATTTAATAAAGACCAGTGCATTTGTAAAAAGAGTAGGTGGAGACTTAGGGATGCTCTAGGGCTTGCCTTTCACAAAGTTAGTAGGTTGGTGATCAGGGCACTCTGGAAGTTCAGCCTCTTCTTCCTGGCCTTCGGGAACCTCTGGCACTTCAATCTCCGGCGGAACTCCCTCCTCCGGTGGATCGAACTGCAACAGCGTCACTCCTCCCGGCGATCCTGTATGCATGATATGCAAATATGAGAACTGAGAATGCACATGAAATGCAAGACAGAGATGCACAAATTAACCCATGATATGCAATCAGTTTAACAATCCACACTCATTTACTGAGTACGTGCATATTCCTTCTCTAGACAACCAACTCATACACACCTTTCTTAAGCAAAGCATAGAACAATTTCTCGTCCCGGGTGAGAGGTCTACAACCTGCACTTAATAATCAACATGCATCAACTAACCTACCACAACCAACTTATAATTAACAGGCATGAGCAACATCAAATAAACAAAACATTAACATTGCTGCCTTAAGCTTAAATTAGGATCAGCTCTACTGTTTTAAACAAGTGATAATGCCGAGCATCACAGAAATGCATAAAAACACTTCACACCCAAAGATATTTGCTTAAAAACAATTAAACAAACCCTAGCCTATAACTGGACCTACTGTTTATTGTGACCATAAAAATCCATAAAAATTAGAGTAGCTATTACACATCCAGATTAGCCTACTGACAAAATTTCAAGTCATTTGGACAAGTATAACAGTCTACACAAAAATAACAAACAACCAGCCTTTTAAGCAATGGAAAATACTTAACAAAGTGAAAAGTATCAAACAACAGATTTCCCAATTTTCTTAGCTTCTTTCCAACATAACATGGTCCAGGAAAAATATTCATGACCATATTCTTAACACATTAAGCATGGTGATTTTTGCAAGATTAAAGCATAAAAGGCACATTATACTAGACATCATATAAATAACAGTGCAACACCAGCAAACATATTTTTCATAGATTCTACTTCCATAAACAAGATGAATGCAAGTGGAATCACATTTTTAGCACATTCCTACAATTACTTATGCATTTATCAAGTTTGCAAGCAATTAACAACTTAAATATAACTGCACAGAAAAAGTATTCCAAAAGTACATTTTATATTTTTCCTTGATAGAGCTCAGAAATACAAACATAACAAAATTTGGTTCACCCAAATTGGACACTCCTAGCTCTAGATATGAATTTTGGAAGATTTTACCCATTTTCTGGAAATTCATTTTATAAATCATAAAACCCAAACCCGATAGAAACTGCTACGTGCACCCGGCTCAGTGAACCAGAGGTGCACCCGAACGGCTGACTCGCGGGCCCCGGGGTCAACCCGACCCCACGCGTCAGAGAGAGGGGCAGAGCCGCCGGCGCTGACCGGCGAGAGCTCGCCGACGGCGAGGTCTCCGGCGACGCCGAGGCTACCTAACGACTCGTGGCAACGAGACGAACCCAAAGGACCAACTGCCGAGGGTTGTCCCCCACCGGAGCGAGCTCGACGGCGGCAATGGCGGACGGCGGTGGTCCGGCGAGCTTGCGCCGGCCGATTCTGGCCGTTGCTCGCGCGGCTAAGCACCGTTCCGAGATCCTGGAACCCTAGCGGACCTATGCGTGCGACGAATCGAACTATTGCGCACGGGAGCTCACTGACCGCGCTCGCATGGCGGCACGGCGGCGAGCGGGTTCACGGCGAGCTCGGGTTCCGGCGAACCTACGGCGAGACCGACCCATCCGACGGCCTAGACTGGATCTACAGCTAACTTAGACTCCTAGACGAGCAATGGAGAGAGAATCTGACCCCGGTATCGCCCTCGTCGCGGTGACCCGAGAGCTCGGCGGCGCTCCAGCAATGGCGCGGCGGCGAGAAGACCAAACCGTTATACCTTAGCTCGGCTGAGGTCGGCAACGGGTCGAGGATGAAGAGCAGAGCAAGTCGAAGCTACGGCGGAGATGGAGCGGTCGGAGACGGCGCGGTGACGGCGGATTTCACCGCGGCGACGGCTCGGCGGCGATGGCGCTGGCGGAGGGGAAAACGGAGAGCAGGGGCGAGAGCGAGCGAGTGAGAGTGAGAGGAGCGTGCGGGGGACAGAGTGGAGTGTTGCCTTTTGTAAAGCCGACCGGCGCGGCGGCCAACGGCGGCGTACGGCGCCACCTGGCGCGCGGCGTCTGACGCGGTCGCGCAGCGACGACCGGCTGCCGAGCTGAATCAGCTTCGATTCAGTCTCCGCGAACCCGACTGAAACCCGATTTTGATCAAGCCATAACTCGTGATCCGGTGCGTTTCAGCGAAAACTTCACTAATATGGATCAAAGAGCTACATGAGTAGATCATTTGGTATTAAGACACTTTACTCTAGTTCGGCCTGAATTGAGAGATACAGGTCGATAAACATGGGTACACCGAAACTGAAAACCAGTTTTAGACTTAGCAAATTTTTGAAACTTCAAAACAACTCTAAATCTGCACTAATTCAACTTTTTGACCACCTTCCACCCATTTTCATGAGTTGACCCAAAAATAAAGTTTGTTGCTTATAAAATTCTACACAACTTTGATTAAGGGTGCACTGACATGCAAAATCTCTAAAATGCCTTTATTGTTTGGTCAAACAGAATAGCTTTTAGAGGGCTCTCTAGTCAACCATGAGCTAGAGGGGTATTTTGGGGATTTCACCAACATTAACATTGTTCCAAATGTTATCCCAAACATGTCTAAAGCATTTAGAATAGAAAACAAGCATCACATTTGCATTCTAACATATCTACCACACATAAGCATAAAGGAAATAAGAAATGCAATTTGACTTGAATAGTGATGATGCATGAAATGACATGATAGGTGCTTGATGACATGCAAATGCAAGTGTGAAAATAGTAACTAACACTAGGGTGTTACAGCCCTTCCCCCTTAAAAGAATATCTTCCCCGAGATTTGGGTTAATTACCATTGTTTATAGAAAGAAGGATAGACTTCCTTGAGGTAATCTTCTCGCTCCCAAGTCGCATCCCAATAACTTTGGTTGTTCCACACCACCTTATAGAACTTGATCACTCGGCTACGGGTGATTCTCTCTTTGTAATCTATTACTTCAATAGGCTTTTCTTCATAGGTCAAATCTGATTTCAACTTGATATCACCAAAATCCACTTGTTCTTCCGGTACTCGTAAACATTTCTTGAGTTGGGATACATGAAACACATTGAAAATAGTGGACATGTGTGGTGGCAACCGTAACTTATATGCTACTTTCCCACTTCTTTCCAAAATTTGAAAAGGACCTACAAACCTTGGAGCTAACTTTCGTTTCACTCCGAAGCGTTGTACGCCTTTCATAGGTGACACTTTCAAGTATACGTAGTCACCCACTTCAAATTCCAATGGCCTTCTTCGCTTGTCCGCATAACTCTTTTGACGAGTCTGAGCGGCTTTGAGATGTGTTTGAATGGTATGCACTCTCTCTTCGGCCTCTTTCACAAAGTCAATCCCGTAATATCTCCTTTCGCCTGATTCAACCTAATTGAGAGGAGTTCTACATTTGCGCCCATACAAAGCTTCAAAAGGAGCCATTCGAATACTCTCTTGATAGCTATTATTGTACGAGAACTCGGCCAAAGGTAACCATTCTTCCCACGGCCCTTTAGACGATAGAACACAAGCTCTCAACATATCTTCAAGGATTTGGTTTACCCTTTCAGTCTGACCAGAAGTTTGAGGATGATAAGCTGAGCTGCGAACCAAATTGGTTCCCAAACACTTGTGTAGATGCTCCCAGAAGCGTGCAATAAATTGCGGGCCTCTGTTGGAAACTATCGTCCTTGGCACACCATGTAACCGAAGTATCTGAGCAAAGTAGAGCTGTGCCAACTGATGAGGACGATCTGTAGTTCGAACTGGTAAGAAATGTGCAATCTTAGTCAATCGATCTACAATCACCCAAATAGAATCATGGCCTTTTTGCGTTAGAGGTAACCCAGATATGAAATCCATGGTTATCTCATCCCATTTCCACCCTGGAACTGGTAAAGGTTGCAATAGACCTGCTGGCTTAAGATGAATAGCCTTCACGCGACAACAGGTATCACACCTGGCCACATAAACTGCAATTTCCTTCTTCATTTTGGTCCACCAGAACCTAGGTTTCAAGTCTTGATACATCTTACTACTACCAGGATGGATAGACAAAAATGAGCCTCGTCCATAATCTGATTCCTCAACTCACGGTCTTTTGGTACTACCAATCGATCCTTGAACCACAATATACCTTTTTCATCTACTCGGAAATGAAGCATTTCTTGTTCTTTCATCTTCCTCTTGATATGATATATGCCGGGATCTGTTTTCTGACCTTCAATAATCTTGCTTTCCAAAGTACAACTGAGAGTAATATTATTCAACACCACTGGATGCACAAGATTGAATCCGTCTGCTAGCAAAGGCTGCAATACATTGCAATGAGACTTTCGGCTCAAAGCATCGGCTACGACATTGGCCTTGCCCGGATGATAGTGTACTTCTAGATCATAGTCTTTGATCAACTCCAGCCACCTTCTTTGCCTCATGTTCAACTCAGGCTGAGTGAAAATGTACTTGAGACTCTTGTGATCAGAATAGATATGACATTTGTGACCCATCAAATAGTGGCGCCAAATCTTCAATGCATGAACTACAGCGGCAAGTTCCAAATCATGAGTAGGATAGTTTTGCTCATGTTTTCTCAATTGACGCGAGGCATAAGCAATGACTCGGCCTTCTTGCATGAGAACACATCCTAACCCGGTGCCACAAGCATCGCAGTACACATCAAAAGGCTTTTCAATATCAGGTTGTGCAAGAACTGGAGCAGTGGTCAACAACGTTCGCAAGGTGCGAAAGGCTGTTTCACACTCCTCACTCCACACAAACTTGGTATCCTTGTGCAATAAGTTGGTCATAGGTTTAGCTATCTTAGAGAAATCTTGGATAAAGCGGCGATAATACCCAGCTAATCCCAGAAAGCTACGAACCTCAGACACATTGGTAGGTGACTGCCAATCCAACACCTGCTGAACTTTTGACGGATCTACAGAAATACCTTCAGCAGATAAGATATGGCCCAGAAAAGGCACTTTAGTCAACCAAAACTCACACTTGCTGAACTTAGCATATAGCTTATGCTCCCTGAGTCTAATCAAGACTATTCTCAAGTGTTCAGCATGATCCTCCATGTTTTCAGAGTACACCAGAATATCGTCAATAATGACTACCACGAACTTATCCAACTCAGGCATGAATACCGAATTCATTAGGTACATGAAATGTGCAGGAGCATTGGTTAATCCAAAAGACATAACCAAATACTCATACAATCCATACCGAGTGGAGAAAGCCGTCTTGGGAATATCTTGTGGTCTGATCTTAATTTGATGATACCCAGATCTCAGATCAATTTTGGAGAAAACCTTGGCCTTGGACAATTGATCAAACAAGATATCAATACGAGGTAGAGGATACTTGTTCTTAATTGTTACAGCATTAAGTGGCCTGTAATCCACACACATACACAAAGTTTCATCCTTCTTCTTAACAAAGATTGCAGGATAGCCCCACGGAGAAGAACTAGGGCGGATAAACCCTTTGTCCAATAACTCCTGGAGTTGTTTCTTGAGTTCAGCTAATTCATGAGGAGGCATTCTATATGGCCTTTGAGAAATAGGTGCCGTACCGGGAATAAGTTCTATTGCAAACTCCACATCTCGATCAGGAGGAAGTCCAGGTAGATCATCAGGAAAGACATCAGGAAACTCACACACTACCGGAATACCTTGGACGGTCTTGCCCTCAACTGCGAAAGAGAGATTAAAAAGATCCCCTCTTCGAGGTAAGGAAACTTGAAAGGTACCCCCATCCTGGGGCGCCTTCAACGTCAAAGTTCGGTTAGCAACGTCCAATACCGCACGCCATTTGTTCATCCAGCTAACCCCTAGAATTACATCCAGACCTAGCCCAGGCAACACAATGAGAAGACTGATAAAACTCCTATCATTAATCTCAATACTCGCCTGCTTGATACCCTCACATGTGCATATTTCAGCACCAGCTGAGGTTATCCGGAAATTACATCCCAAATCAACAATCTGAAAAGCATGCCTTTGTGCAAATGCTTGACTTATGAAAGAATGCGATGATCCAGAGTCGAACAAAACAATGGCAGGGTGCTGGTTAACTGAAAACATACCCGCAGTGACTGGTTCACCTTCTGGAATTTCTTCAATAGTAGTGTGATGCACTCGAGCCTGCTTTGGATGAGGGCAATAGCGAGCAAGATGCCCCTGTTGACCGCAGTTAAAGCATGGCCCCAGACCTTGGTTGGTCCTCACTTGAACGGCATTGCTTGGAGGAGCATTGTTCTTGTTCAAAGGCACTGTGAAACCTTTCTTGTAGCGTTGTGGCGCTGGCTGCTTCTTTGGAGGGGGTCTGAATTTTGCTCCAGGAACAGCCGGACGGTAAGCAGGGCGATTTGCCACCGCACGACTAGCTGCTGGAGTCCTTGACTGAGAAGAGCTTCCTTCAAATGGCCTCTTGCCTCCCTTGGAAGCAGTGTGCAAGTTGTTCTATTTCTCTTGGATATAAGCTTCACTGATGAACTCGTTAAAAGTTGTACGAGCGTTGTTCGCCAGAGTCTTCATAAGCTTGGTACTAAGGCCTCTCTTGAAAGTTTCGATCTTCTTTTCATCTGTATCCACCATCCACGGGGCATACCTTGACAGATTGTTAAAGGCATGATGATACTGAGTGAGGGTCTTGGTACCCTGAGTAAGCTGCATGAACTCATTCACTTTCATCTTGATCAAGCCTGCTGGAATGAAATGTCCCCTGAAATTCCTGGTGAACTGCTCCCAGGTGATATCAGCGACCACAGGGTAGGCGGTCTTGCGATTGGCCCACCATATTCCAGCTTGGCCTTGCAGCAACATAGCAGCAAAGCTAGCCTTCATGGTTTCAGTCAATCGCAGCACAGAGAATGACTGCTCAATAGTGTTTAACCACTCATCAGCTTCCAGCGGTTCAACAGCCTGCTTGAATACCGGAGGCTTAATGTCCATGAAGTCCTTATAGTTACTGTACTGATCCTCATCGTTTCCGCGGCGTCCATCTCGATTACGATTGTGGGTGTTACTAGCAACCATCTGCTGCAGAATTGCTTGCTGAGTGTCCAAGAACTGAGCAAACATCTGCTCCTGGGTACGCGGTGGAGGAGGCGGCAACTCCTCATCTTCATGTTCATTCCCACCACCACTGGTTGACCCATGACGATGGGTATGAGGTGCCATCTGTAGCAACACACAACAACCATTGTTAAGTGTCAGTTATGCCAAAGATAACCGAAAGATTATGCCCAAAAGATATCAATGATCATTTTTGATAACCAACAAACGGCACAATAATTCAATAATCATTACACAACCGCACAATAACAAGGCGCAACCAAACAGGGTTTTCAAACTGTATAAGTTACCATTACTTAATCAAAAGTTTGATGGTTCCAGCCCTGAACACACAGGGTTCTCTCAATACAATTCAGGTTCTACCCATTACATGACATTAAAGGTTTTCCCAATACAAAAGGGTGCCGATCATGGCAAGATCACTAGAAAAAGCCTAGTCATCGTGGTCACTGTCCATGCCAGACACGTTCCCACCATGGTCATCACTCTCGTCAATAGGCACGATCTCCTCGGGGTCTTCTTCCTCTTCTTCCTCACTTGCTTCACCATCATCAGCTGCAACGAAGATCTCAGGAGCAAACTCCGCTGCACCCGGAGGATGAAACGGATCAGCACGGTTGTTCAGACGATGAACATCCTGCTGCAACTCCCAAACCTGCTGCTGACTAGCACGCAACTCCTGCAGAAACTCATCGCGCTGACGTGTCAAGCTCATATTGCGATTGTCAAGCTGGCGGCGAAGATCTGCGTTCTCCCTCTCAAGCACCTCGACACGGCGATCAGCTGCCAACAAGGCACCAGTGCATCGTAACAACTCATTGCGGCAGGCAGTGAGAGCTACCACCAAGTCATCTGAGCTACGACGAGCCATACGTGCCCACTCTTCAGCTTCTAACTTCTTCTCCACAGCATCATGCAGGGCTTCAACGCACTTCATCCAACCATCCCTAGTGGAATAATGCATCCTCAGGACAGCAAACATAGCACTCATAGAAGCACCCGTGCTATGAGCACGCTCATCCCTGCCTCGCTCCAAAGAAGCTTGGCTAGACTGAGCCCACTCACCCTGAGAAGCATCCACCCTGGGAAAACATTTGCTGGCCCCAAATCAGCTCTCTTGTTGAACCGGCTGCAAATATCCGTCAACACCTCGAAAGCTGCAAGTTGCGCACCATCCCATGGCGTCCTCATGTCAACTTCCACCTTTATTCCTAGAAATGACCAACCCCTTTCAAGCACAGGGATAGTCACCCAAACATCAAACCACGGCTGCACCATGGTTTCCGCTGGCTTCCAGAAATACAGTGGTGGCTCTGCATATCCCACAGACTTCAACAACCTCCATAGCACAGTGGGTGTGCCAAACTGCTCCAGAAACTGACCACTCTGTGGCTCACCTTTAGCTGCCATCTGGTACATTACAACATCTTTCAGCATTTAGAATAAGATAGGGCAGCACAATTTTTATCATAGGGAAGGAAAATAGTACAAATAGCTTGAGTTAATTTCATGATCATGATGCAAGCACGTGCCAACGACCTCACACATAGTATATATTAACTAACGTTATAGTCGGTGGCATACCACGTGCTCTCATATACGTAACTAACCGTGCTATACGTTTTGCGTGGTTAGTGTACCTGCAGAAGATTCATTTCAGCCCAAATCCCAATGTATGCAGGGCAACAAGAAGCACTTTTTGCCGAAAATGTTCCCATGAACATTTGCGACCCCAAAAGTAATTACTCCACCTTACTTCCATAAGTACACATATGGATCACATGTACTCACTTCAGTAACCATAACACTCACCATCGATCGATGGTTGTTCGATCTTACACTCACATCTCACCTTACCTTAGGCGACGTGGTACATTGACCCATAGGAAGCAATAAGAAACCGACAGTTCATAATTATCCGCACGATAAAACCAAATGAACCACGATAGAAACATGATGCAATTTCCCCCCAAGTCAGTACTTACATAAGCCACCTAATTACCACATATATATATAGGGCTATAGGACTTGGTCATTGGTACTCATAAGTTTTGCAAACACTTGGTTTAAATCACCTATACACACTACCAGTTGGCAATTAGTTTGTAAAACTCAAAACTCTTTTAGTTTTCAAATAGTCAGCTGCCGGTTTATGCTGAATTATGCTCTGGTACCAGCTGTCACAGAACCGACCAATTTATACGAGCACAAGTACAACGATCGCGTTTTTAATCGCAATCCAGTCGCACTTGAGCCAATATAAACCCGGTAGTCCAGAAATCTCGAAGGATTTCAAACATTTCATACCCCAAGGATCATTCATTCAGCAATACCCGATCACATGACACATAAGTTCGCAACCGAATTTAAACATCAGAGTACAACATAGTCTTTTACACAAATATAATAGTAGCGGAAGTTAACATAGTTTTACACCACAGAGTTCAACTACGAGTACCATCAAATGACCCTGTCACAGCATTCTTACAACATCTAAGGATAGATAATGACCCTGCCCTCGGGTCTAGTCTTCTTCGCCCGCAGGGGTGAAGCAATTCCTGCAATACGCGTAGTAGACTACACCATCTGCAACAATGGGAATAAAACCCTGAGTACTCAATTGTACTCAGCTAGACTTACCCGACAGGGAGTAAATAAAAAGACTCTCAAGGATATGCAAGGCTTGTTTGGTGGAGCTCAGAGGGTAGCATCATTTTTGCATCAAAAGCATTACTACAGTAGAACCTCAACTTATTCATTTTAATTGTGATAAGCTTCGATTTCAGTTAAGCTATTTACTAAGATTAGCCACTATACTAAGCATTCACTGAATATTATAGCAATCGAATAAAACCATATGATTTCCGATATCCACAGATATCAACCTCATCTCACCATAATCATTATGTTCAAGTTATTAGCCTCTACCTCAACTAGAAGATCAGTTCAGTTTCTCACTAACCAGGAGAGATGGCGATTCGAATCGATTGTACCAGCTGGCAAATATGCCAATCACAAACCCTGTCAGCCGAGCCACTGGCTTCTTGGGCCACCGTTAAATCTTTCTGAGACATAATATGTATCGCGGGCTTGGAGGGGTCCATATTCTCAGAGACAAACCCACTTCCAGGATGCATCAGGTCCCTGACCTGCCCTTGGTAAGATGGTGTCTCCGCACATCCTTCCTACCTCCAGAATATGTCTGCCTTATCACGCCCAATTCCCGGCTCAGAAAGAAATACTCGGCTTCGCGGTCAGAATGACTTATCTGGCCAGCTATGTGACGACGTCTTTCAATCTCAACTGATGTCTGGTGGCCTCAGTCCTAGTCGGCCGCAAGCAGCACCGAAGACGGCATGACCTCAACCATGTCATGCGGCTCCCCGCTACCTAGCCTTGATTCTCTCATTAGACACTGTGGCATGGTGGCATATATAGTCCATCATGTGGAATCTAACCCCATCATCATTAGTAACCACCTATGCTCGCGAAGGACAGGAAATCCCTCGTCTTCTACCGGTCTAAGCATGGCTAAGCATAAGATCGAACCCATCCCTTATCTAGTAATACTTCAGGATCAAGTATAAGTGGACAAGGTATAAATGCAGCAACGGTATCATATCAACTCCTATACTTAAGTGCACAATCATACGATTTAATAAAGACCAGTGCATTTGTAAAAAAAAAGTAGGTGGAGACTTAGGGATGCTCCGGGGCTTGCCTTTCATAAAGTTAGTAGGTTGGTGATCAGGGCACTCTGGAAGTTCAGCCTCTTCTTCCTGGCCTTCGGGAACCTCTGGCACTTCAATCTCCGGCGGAACTCCCTCCTCTGGTGGATCGAACTACAATAGCGTCACACCTCCCGGCGATCCTGTATGCATGATATACATATATGAGAACTGAGAATGCACGTGAAATGCAAGATAGAGATGCACAAATTAACCCATGATATGCAATCAGTTTACAATCCACACTCATTTACTGAGTACGTGCATATTCCTTCTCTAGACAACCAACTCATACTCACCCTTCTTAAGCAAAGCATAGAACAATTTCTCGTCCCGGGTGAGAGGTCTACAACCTGGACTTAATAATCAACATGCATCAACTAACCTACCACAACCAACTTATAATTAACAGGTATGAGCAACATCAAATAAACAAAACATTAACATTGCTGCCTTAAGCTTAAATTAGGATCAGCTCTACTGTTTTAAACAAGTGATAATGCTGAGCATCACAGAAATGCATAAAAACACTTCACACCCAAAGATATTTGCTTAAAAACAATTAAACAAACCCTAGCCTATAACTGGACCTACTGTTTACTGTGACCAGAAAAATCCATAAAAATTACAGTAGCTATTACACATCCAGATTAGCCTACTGACAAAATTTTAAGTCATTTGGACAAGTATAACAGTCTTCACAAAAATAACAAACAACCAGCCTTTTAAGCAATGGAAAATACTTAACACGGTAAAAGTATCAAACAATAGATTTCCCAATTTTCTTAGCTTCTTTCCAACATAAAATGGTCCAAGAAAAATATTCATGACCATATTCTTAACACATTAAGCATGGTGATTTTTGCAAGATTAAAGCATAAAAGGCACATTATACTATACATCATATAAATAACAGTGCAACACCAGCAAACATATTTTTCTTAGATTCTACTTCCATAAACAAGATGAATGCAAGTGGAATCACATTTTTAGCACATTCCTACAATTACTTATGCATTTATCAAGTTTGCAAGCAATTAACAACTTAAATATAACTGCACAGAAAAAGTATTCCAAAAGTACATTTTATATTTTTCCTTGATAGAGCTCAGAAATACAAACATAACAAAATTTGGTTCACCCTAATTGGACACTCCTAGCTCCAGATATGAATTTTGGAAGATTTTACCCATTTTCTGGAAATTCATTTTATAAATCATAAAACCCAAACCCGATAGAAACTGCTACGTGCACTCGGCTCAGTGAACCAGAGGCGCACCCGAACGGCTGACTCACGGGCCCCGGGGTCAACCCGACCCCACGCGTCAGAGAGAGGGGCAGAGCCGCCGGTGAGAGCTCGCCGACGGCGAGGTCTCCGGCGACGCCGAGGCTACCTACCGACTCGTGGCAACGAGACGAACCCAAAGGACCAACTGCTGAGGGTTGTCCCCCACCAGAGCGAGCTCGACGGCGGCAATGGCGGACGGCGGTGGTCCGGTGAGCTTGCGCCGGCCGATTCCGACCGTTGCTCGCGCGGCTAAGCACCGTTCCGAGATCCTGGAACCCTAGCGGACCTATGCGTGCGACGAATCGAACTATTGCGCACGGGAGCTCACTGACCGCGCTTGCATGGCGGCACGGCGGTGAGCGGGTTCACGGCGAGCTCGGGTTCCGGCGAACCTACGGCGAGACCGACCCATCCGACGGCCTAGACTGGGTCTACAGCTAACTTAGACTCCTAGACGAGCAATGGAGAGAGAAGCCGACCCCAGCATCGCCCTCGTCGCGGCGACCCGAGAGCTCGGCGGTGCTCCGGCAATGGCGCGGGGGCGAGAAGGCCAAACCGTTATACCTTAGCTCGGCTAAGGTTGGCAACGGGTCGAGGATGAAGAGCAGAGCAAGTCGAAGCTACGGCGGAGATGGAGCGGTCGGAGACGGCGCGGTGACGGCGCATTTCACCGCGGCGACGGCTCGGCGACGATGGCGCTGGCGGAGGGGAAAACGGAGAGCAGGGGCGAGAGCGAGCGAGTGAGAGTGAGAGGAGCGTGCGGGGGACAGAGTGGAGTGTTGCCTTTTGTAAAGCCGACCGGCGCGGCGGCCAACGGCGGCGTACGGCGCCACCTGGCGCGCGGCGTATGACGCGGTCGCGCGGCGACGACCGGCTGCCGAGCTGAATCAGCTTTGATTCAGTCTCCGCGAAACCGACTGAAACCCGATTTTGATCAAGCCATAACTCGTGATCCAATGCGTTTCAGCGAAAACTTCACTAATATGGATCAAAGAGCTACATGAGTAGATCATTTGGTATTAAGACACTTTACTCTAGTTCGGCCTGGATTGAGAGATACAGATCGATGAACATGGGTACACCGAAACTGAAAACCAGTTTTAGACTTAGCAAATTTTTGAAACTTCAAAACAACTCCAAATCTGCACTAATTCAACTTTTTGACCACCTTCCACCCATTTTCATGAGTTGACCCAAAAATAAAGTTTGTTGCTTATAAAATTCTACACAACTTTGATTAAGGGTGCACTGACATGCAAAATCTCTAAAATGCCCTTCTTGTTTGGTCAAACAGAATAACTTTTAGAGGGCTCTCTAGTCAACTATGAGCTAGAGGGGTATTTTGGGGATTTCACCAACATGAACATTGTTCGAAATGTTATCCCAAACATGTCTAAAGCATTTAGAATAGTAAACAAGCATCACATTTGCATGCTAACATATCTACCACACATAAGCATAAAGGAAACATATAGTATATAAGAAATGCAATTTGACTTGAATAGTGATGATGCATGAAATGACATGATAGGTGCTTGATGACATGCAAATGCAAGTGTGAAAATAGTAACTAACACTAGGGTGTTACAATAATAAGATGCAAAGGAGGAAACAACCCGACCAAGAGGAGAATCCGATCCTGGAGAAGAAGCTAGCTTGGGGAAGCCTTCATCCTCGCCAAGGTATGGTTTCTAACCCCAGCAATTCTTTTTCTTAATTACTATGAGTTATAATGTTCTTGCATAACAATAAATAAATGAAAATAATGATAAGAAAAAGAATATGATTTGTCTTTGTTGAAAATTATGAACAATTGCTCAATGATGATTTGCAAAATCTTGTTATATAATCCTTGCTATGAAAGTTTTGAGTGTGATATCTGAATTCTATCTTAAGTCAAACACTATTGTGGGTTGTACATGCTAATAACCTAAGTTATGCTCTTGCAAGATTAAAATTGGTATAAGTAGAACTTTTACCTGATATAAGGAATGATTGAGAACCAACTAAAGATTTTGATTTATAAAATTCAAATTCTTGCTCATGGTTCCTTTATGGAGTTAAATACCTATCATCAAGCCATACATCCACAACCAACTAAAACCACCAAAAGAAAGAGCCCTTGTCTGCTTTGAGCTTGCTTAGGCCTTATTTGATCTAGGTAGAGAAACTAGTCATATTCTTTGATCAAGATCACGTACCCATGCTGCCTATGTATTACTTCTACACTGGAAGTATACATCTATGCTCCACACACCAATTGAGACAACCAACCACAATCAACTTTTGCCTTTTGATAGATTGGGAGTATAGGTTACTGAAAAAAAAGAGAGCAAGTGCTCAAGGAAAACAAAAGAGGACAAATGTCCCATGGGTACGTGCCCATATATCTTCTTCAAAAAAAAAAACGGTATGTATTCGGTAACCCTGCTCTCCCCTGTCTAAGGCAAAGGAATAAGTCTCAAGGAGCCCACCAAATAATTTACACTTGCACTTCTTGATCATGTTTATGGCTTGTTGCTCCCTGCGATCTAAGAGTCTAATCTTGCAATATATTCAGTTCAAGTATGCTTTGCTCCAATCCTATAAACCCACATAAGCTTAGGCTAGACATGAAAAGCTCTTTTGAGCTATTGTGAGGTCCATCACACTAAGGAGTGGTTGAGAGTGCCATTAAATGAACCAAAGTAAGATTTTTTTCAAAAGAATAAAAACTCTCTAGTAAATGGTCTCACACTACCAAAGTAAGGGATAAAGTATCTACTTATCTATGCTATCTTGTTTTTGCATAACCCATGGTGAAAAAGCTATAAGCCCCATATAGTTAAGACATAGCATGAATTTCTGAATCATGCTCAATACTAGAATAGTGTTGGTTTGTATGTAAGATCTTTGTGAATTGTTACATTAAAAGAAATTCTTGATCCAACATTGCCATGTTAAAATCATGTCGTTGCTTGAGGACAAGCAAAAGGTTAGCTTGGGGGAGTTTGTTGACGGTCGCTAATACCCTATTTTACCATCAACATTTCACCCATAATCAAGGTAAAACCACAGGAAAAGCAAAGAACCCACCTTGAAACTTACCTAGTTCCACATGTCCTTGGAGAAATGTTGTGTATGCAGGAAAAATGGCGAAATCAAGCAAAAACAAAGCATGGCAAGACACCTCAGCACCTCAGCTACCACGTGGGAGCCAGAGGGGGGCGCCCGCCTTGCCAACAGGGCGCCCGCCCTGTCCAAAGTGCCAAATGGCACTTGCCACTTCACTGATCCGTGTGCCATCCTCCCAAATGGTCTGTGGCACATTGAAACATCATCAACGGCTCAGATACAAGGCACGGGGATCCGGTGGCCCCATCAACAGGGTGCCCGCCCTGTCAAAGTTGAGTGCCACATCCACAATCCGAGGGAAGGTGTCCAGGAGCCATCTACACCATCAATTGAAGTCGGTTTTCATCCAACGGTGATCAAGTGAAGTGCCATGGATTGAAGGGCCCACACGTCATCCTCCCAAAGGTTGCAAACCATCTTTCCAAGGCACAAACCGACCATGCAACCGCCATAGGGGAGCAAGGAGGGCCGTTGGATGCAAGGCGGTGCATTTAACCGGGCGCTCGCCCCCCTCCTTCGCGCCACCGCCTTCCAGCAGGCCTACAAGTACCCCTGGTGCACTCCTACACTATAAATAGGGGTAGGATCCTCACTTGTAAATAGGAACACCACTAGAGAACACAAAGAAACACTAGAGATACACTTGAGATTTAGCTCAATAGCTCCTCTCTCTCTCTCTAGCGAAGCTCTGCTCTTAGGAATAGTGCTAGCTAGAGAAGAGTAGAGTGTTGGAGAGAAGTCGGGAGAAGGAAGAAGTTTGTGGTGGAGCCGGGCTTGTTGGCGACCTCCTCTGCGGTATTCTTCACTCTTATCGGTAATAAAGATCCCCTTCTTCATTTACTATTGTTTTACTTTAAGTAGCTCTATACTTGCTCATTGTTTGGTTAGAGTGCTCTAATTCTTTGGCCAGAGTTAGAGTAGTAAGTTTTATAGATTAAGCGAGGTGCTTAGGCTATAGCTTACCCTTGAGTGTCGCTAGGCCCACGGATAGTAGTGGTAGGTGCTAGGTGGTGACAGCCCTAGGATCCTCTGTATTTCACCACATTCGGCCTAGTATCCGGTATAAGCGTAGGACATCGGGATGTACAGTGCCTAATCAGTCGAACCTCGGCGAGTTTAGGACTTTGCGTGTCCCAAGTATAGAAGTGTCTTTGGTATATCAATCATTAGATCTTTTACTGAAATAGAGTTCTCCCCCAAAACTCCGAAGCTACCTAGTGTGTGTTTCCACCTTAGTTATACTTCATTGATCTATCCATATTATGGTTATTACCCCATTTATCCATATCTAGATCCTCGACTATCATATCCTTGGAATCACAAACCCCGCCTTCCTTTGGAAAAATATAAATTCGACACCTGGTACTCCTAGGTAAAGTGCTACATGATAGTTATGTGCGCTTGCAGAATCCCATCACCTATCCTATAGAGCTACCCATAGCCTTTTTGGCCAATAACCACATACTTTGAGCATAGGGATTGACAACCCCTGGGATTGCGTTGAAAGGTATTGTTACCATTGCTAGAGGATAGATTTAGCTACCTTCTTTTGCTAGCATTAGTAACTGTCAACAATACCCCTTTTCTTGGGCTGGAGACGCTTCTCATTCCATCCTTGGTTGATAACCATCTTTTCAATGAGGTCTTTGGCATCCTTGACATTGTGTTGCAGGAATGCTCCTCCAGCGGCAGCATGAAGGTGACTACGGGCTAATCTAGTCATCCTATGGTAGAAACCTTGGATTAGGAGCCATTCTTCAATCCCATGATGAGGACAAGCACGAATGTACTCCTGGAGACATTCCCATGCTTCGGGAATCGTCTCGTCAGCTTGCTGTTGGAAGCTTGAGATCTTTCCACGAAGAGCGCTGGTTTTGCCCATTGGGAAGAATTTCTTGAGAAATGCATTGGCGCACTTCTCCCAGGTGGTAGCTTCATTCTTGTTGGCATAAAACCATTGCTTCACCTTCCCAAGAAGTGAGAATGGGAAAAGGCGAAGACGAATGGCGTCAGCCGAGACATTCTTGATAGTGAAGGTACCACACACGTCCAGGAAGTGCTGGAGATGGGCATTGGCGTCTTCATGCAGCTTCCCACAGAATGGATTGGCTTGCACCATGTTGATCAATGCTGGCTTGTGCTCAAAAGTAGCATCCCCCAAGTTGAGCTGCGGACCGGTGGCAATGTTGTCAGTCGACGGTACAGAGAACTCAGAGATGATCTTGGGCTATAGCTTCCCCGGTTGATAGTGCGGAGCCTCTTTCCTCGAATGGATTCAGGTTGGAGATGAACCTTTGAGGTGGAACTTGATGGCGTCTAGTTCTCCTTAATAATTGCTCAGGGTCTTCAATGAAATTTGACGGCAATTGGAAACCGTTCATGCACTGTCTAGCTTCACGATAACGAGAAACACAGATAGGGGTAAGCCCCTAACACTAATCGATAACTAAATTGATAGTAGACTCCAGATTCAAATTTTTTTATTAATATTCCTAGACTGATGCTTTTCCTGGCGATGGCACCAGAAATGCTTGTTGACACTTCTTAGCGCAACCACCAGAGACAGGGTGTTAGGCTATCTCTGATAACGGCGCCAGAAGTGCCTGGGGGTATTTCTTATGTCTATTGGATAATTCCGCAAGCGCACAGAATATACCGTTGTAGCACTTTATCCGGGAGTATTCCAAGGTATCGTTATTTATTTTTATCCCAAGGGAAAGCGGTTGCTAGGAATAATTAATAAAAAGAGAGAGATCCTTAAGTCTATAGCAACTTAGTATCAACTAGTGATAAGGGGTAAATCGATATGTAGAGGAAAGGGTAATGACACCAAGACACGACTAGGTTTTAGGATAACTAAAGATAACTAGTAGAGTATAGGTAGGTGGGAGGACAACGAGTGAGTATAAGACTCCTATGACACTTACTTTACTCTTGTGATCTATCTTATCAAATGGATGAATTATACTAAGACAGCTACCTTACTTCCGGTGTGTAGGGGATAGGCGAGACAGTAGGGGATATAACCTCTACCCGAAGCGGCTATTCTCTTATGGGAGCCTACCTTTTAAGAACTTGCCTAAAACACGTGGAGGGATACTAAGACTAGACAGGGCTGTCACCACCTGGTAGCACCCACAAACAATCTGTGCGACAAGCTGCATTCAAAGGCAAGATCTAGTCTAAGCACCATACTTACACTAAGCCTTACTACTCTAGTTGCGTACCAACAACTAAAGCACCCTATGACAGGCGATGATCTACACATGTGAGCTGGTTACAGGATCACTATCCAATATAACTCAACTATAATTTAAAACAAAACATAACAATACTATAAAGAATACTAATGCACTAAGTAGAGACTTAGTAAAGTAAAGTAAAGATAATATATTGATAAAGGTAAAGTCTTACAGAAGGAAAGGTACAAGAGCTATACCAGACTCTCCAGCAGATGATTCCGGAGACTCCGAGCGTAGCTCGACTCGACTCTAACTCCCACACTAGACTAATACTACTACTACTAAAGAGTAGAACTCTTGTGACTTGTGGCTCTTGTGTATCTTGGGTATCTTGAAGAGGGTGATGGTAGCCTCTATTTATATGGGAGGTGCCACATCAGTGATCCGTGTGCTCCTTGCCTCTCCACCCTTCGATAAACCGCCCTTGAACCGCCATAAGATGGACGGCCGTGGTGATTTCAGCACATGGGAAACATGCTGGAAGGCGGTGGAGGCCAACCAACCTGGCTGGGCACCAGGGGGGTTCGGCCGACCTCCCTATGGCAGGTGGGCCCAGCCAGGGTCTTCTAGAAGGAGTCCCCACCTGGCATGGAGTGCAGTAGTGGCCTGGTCCCACCTTGGGTGGTTCGGCCGAACCACCTTTGGTGAGTTGGGCCCACCACTGTGGTCCCCATCTATCATTGATTGTCCCCGTGTATTGGTTCCACCTTGGTTGCATGTTTGTCACGTTGAACCCGTGTGCTTTGTTTCTCCACCGTTGAATGGAAACACATGTTGATCTGATGGATGAAATGAGCTAGGTGGAGGGTCACATGGATCATGCCACATCACCAGAGCCATGTGGGCCCCATGTAGGGTTCGGTCAACCCATACATGGGCCCACCCTGGACTCTCCTCTCTTCTAAGTGATGTTGTCCACCATTTCTTGATGTTTCATGGCCTATTTGATCTTTGATGCATTCACAAGCCTAAGAGTACAAGTGAAACTCGTTATTGATAAAATATGTTTTTGATATGTTTATTCTTCCTTGAATCCGAGGCCTGTTGATGGTGTTTGAATGTGGAATTTTAGGGTATATCCACCGTCAACATCCACTCAGGATTTACCGTACAACCATGAGGACTACATGGCTCTGGTCATGGCTAAGTAACTAGATCTTCTCTAGCTCGTTAGTAGCTACTGAAAGGCGCAAGAGGGGGACTAGGTTGCAGAATGGGTTCTGAGCCTGTCAAGATGTGTGCTGGGTTGCGGTCACTGGTGTGCGAATCTTGAAGGGGGCCTCCATTCGCCTAGACGCTAAAACCTCGTGTCTACTAACTTGTTAGAGTGACTAGTGAAAGGCTTCGTAGTGAACCCTGATGACCTACCTTGGAAGTGGGCAAGAGGCTGATCACCTCAAATAAAGGGCAATCACGACTCATGGTGAAAGTGTACACACTCTGCAGAGTTTGATCAAACTGATATATTAGCCGTGCTCACGGACATGAGTGGCCTGGATCCTTTTTGAGACAGATGGTTCTATGGATGGTTTAAGATGATGAATTAATCTTGATAATAATTATTATATTCTCACTTAGGGAGCTAAGCATAACTTAGGTGCATAGGTTCTCAATAAGTAAAATATGACCAACTAAAAGTGCTTACCGCAGTTTAGCGGTGTCAACCTTTTTGAGCCTTGCATCCGCTCATGTTATACTTGTTGAGCATGGTGAGCTGATGCTTGTGGTTGCCACCAATAAAAATCCCAGATGGGTACCAGATGGTGGTTCAAGTAAGGTGCATCCATGAGCTGTTCCAATAGTACTAGGCGAGTGCTCCCCCAGTCAACCATCCCTGTGGAGCTTGGTGGCCCGAAGATAGAAGATGAAGAATAGTTTTCATTGTTCTTTGATATTTGTAAGTCTTAATGTAAATATGCTTCGCTATGTAATAAAGCATTGCTTATGATATTTACCATATATGTCGCTATATGTGTTGTGTGGACATCCTGGGCACACATATAGTTAACGCTTGGTATTCTTTGGAAAACTGGGTGTTACAAAGTGGTATCAAAGCAGTGTTGACTGTAGGATGCTCATCCTAGTTAGACATGGTCGTTTTCATAAAGTTATTTTAGTAAAACCAAATCTTGACTTTCTTCCCTTTGGTTCTTTGTGTAAAACGAAAATCCTCTTTAACGAAAACACCTCGTTTCTCCAAGATTCATGAAGATTTGTGGGATGATCGAGTTTCTACAATGAGAAGAAGAGCAATGCCCTAAAGACTGAAGAGTTCAAGCTTGTTTACCCTAAGCCATTAGGAAGTTGGTATCCCCGAGCGCTTTTTATGCTAGTAACGATGTTAAGGAAAGTGATAGTGTGATGATATAAGGACCCAATTAAGTTAGTGTGTCTTAGTGTGTTTGATTTTTTTATTATTGTGTTCTTGGGTGATTTCGCTCTTTGCTTTGAGTGTAGCCTTAGTGAATCTCGGGACGAGATTCCTGTTAAGGCCCAAAATTTCTATTTTGGGATGTGACTAGAAAACACTAAAAATAAAACAAAACATTTTTACCATTTTCTAAAAATTCCAACTTAGCTCAAGTTGTTGACGTTATAGATAGTGAAAAATGTGAGTTTCTAAAAATTTTGTTAATAATTTATGGTTTGTTGCATTCAAGCGTTTGCATAGTGTCCTGTATGAAAAATGATTTAAAAAAGTTTTCAAACGCGCATAGGGTTTTTTGGAATCCAATTTCTCAAAATCTTTTATCAAGTTCCCATTCATGATCATATCTTTGGAACCATATACCTTGATCCTTGTTCTAAAAATCTTGATGGATCTCTAAACTTTGATGTTGACAAACACCCGAGCTCATGTTCTCTAGATCCCTAACTATTCACATCCTAACTTGTTCTTTCTTTCTCCTGTATTTGAGCTCCTAATCTTTTTTGATTGAATCTTCTCTAAATCCCAAACCCTATGCTAGATGACCAATCATTGTATCTCTTCTCTCTCACACAATCCTACCATCACTTTACTTAAGTCAAATTAATCACATGTCGTTTACCCATGATAACCTTAGTTCTGACTTCTTTACTTTCCTCACCTTGGACAACCTCTACTTGGACTCTTTCACCTCCACATCTTCTAATTTTAGTCAAAGACAAACTTGTTTTTGCACCATATTTTGAAAATTTCATGGTTTTGGTGTCCCCTTTTGAAACTCTAAGTGTTCCGGAAACCCTAATCGTGTCTCTGAGAAATTATTGCGGGCCCAATATTACCATTCCATCTTGTATTCTTCTCTTTGTATGTACCCCTAATCTAACCCATTAGTAAACCATCTTCCCCATCTCTCTTTCTTTTGCTAATGGGTCAACCCAACTCGTTCCATCCTTCGGTATCGCTTTGGGCCGAATCCAGTCCAAACCTTGCCATAACTCTTGCCGTGGGTCGATGCCCAACCATTCTCTTCTCCTTTGTGGACCAACATCGAGTCCAACCAGCCCTCTACCTCCTCATCTCCCCTCTCCCACATCCACCTCATGGCAGCCCACCATATTGCACAAAAATATCAATCAAGTCATGAAAATATAAAGATATGGCCCTTTGCCTTCCTACCCTTTGGCCTCCCATCCTTTCCCCTTCAAGTACAGCTTCCCCACGGCCCCCTCACGTCTTTCCCTTCATTTCCCACGTAAAGAACAGAGGAGGGACGCCCCTGCTCCTCCTCATCCTCCCCCATGGCTGTCCCAATCAACCGCAACGCGGGAAGGATGCCCCGTTGCACTACATCGTCATCACCGGCCGTCGTCGATTCGTCCCCTCTCTCCACCACACCAATCCCCATGGTGAGAAAAATCTCTCTGATCATGATTTCATATTGTCCTCTGAATATCAAGTTCCATATATGATGTATGGTTGATCCCCGACGAATTTTACCCGGTGTATGTGTTGCTGTCCTGGCGGCCATCAGCGCTGCTGCCCTCAGCAACGGCGTTCCTTGTTCTTCCTTTGATCAAATCATCAATCCCTTTGGTGAAGTTGTATTTTATATCCTTGAACACACCCCTCTAAAATGGTTTCCTCATAGGGGTTGAGAATCTAGAGATATCGTCATCTCCGTGCCCGCTGTTCCTGCTGTCTAGGCAGATTGCAGCGCTGAGTGGTTTTGGCGTTCCCCGCTAATCCGCAGTCTAAATCACGAAGCCCTTTTATACACTTGTTCATGACTTCCCTGCACATCATCCTACAAGCTGGTTCGGCTATCAAATCCACCATGACCGAGATATCGAGACCGAAGTGTCTACATCCCCTGCTGTCCAAACAGCAATCACTCTGTTTTTTTGGCAGTAGCGTTCCCACTGATCAATTGAACCCCTTGATAAACGCATTGGCTATATTATCTTTTATATAGTTGCACACACCTCTGCAAAGTTTCATGACAATAGGATCAAGTATGAGAGAGATATGATTTTATCTTGTGCTCGCTGTCCTGCTGCCCTGCAGCTGTGCTGATGCCTGCTGGCATGCGAGTTCCCTATAATTCGTCACTCCGGTAATCAAGCCCTTCAACCAAAATTTGTTTCATATCATTGCACATGCCTCTGAAAATTAGTTTGGTCATACATGCCATGACGACCGAGATATCAAGGTTTTACTAACTGCTACTCCTGCTGTCCTGAAACCAGCCATGCAACCTGTCTTGCAATCACGTTTCCCTACTGACCGACCATTAAAACATCATGCCCTCTTGTTATGACATACTACATACTATCCATAATATTTTTACAAACTATATCACCAATTAGTGCTACAAATACCATGCCTATGATGATCGAAACCCTCGCTGTCCACCTACATGTATGTCTTTCGTGCACTAGTCGCTACAACTGCATCCCTCGTTGATCATGTGTCAATATGCACGAGTTGATCATGGTGCGTCATCATACATATCCTACACACCTAAAAGACCACCCTCATATTCCTCAAGGTATAACCGAAGCATGTGCCATTTGTTCAATGCCCTCACATGTTGCACGCATATTCTCTATCTTTTGGTCATTGTTTACATCATCCAGATAGAACCATAAGATTATGACCGCTAAACACACTTGTCCTATTCAAGTCATGCTTTATGAACTCTCCTAACCTGCATCCTCACCACAAATAAACGTCTATCCTTGTTATCAACCTTGACATGTCACTCCAGATTAGTCATGGCAACACCATATCACTAAGTCCCTAGGAGCATGTCACATGATGTATATCAATTCAATCTTATTCTTCGATCCAGTCTATTCTATACTCTCACACATATCCCTACCACACTCCATAATATATATCATGCTCTCCAAAGCCAAACCTTGTGCTTAGAACCTAATATATATATTCAATCCTTTTTGTTATGTTAAATATGTTCTAGTCCTAAATTCCACCTTTCTCATCTAATCTAATCCTTGCCACATATACCTTTCAACTCTCACATCATTTAATTATGGTTCTTGTTTTGTTTAGTTTCTGTGCTCACACGATTATAGAACAAGCCATACGTTTTCAAAACCTTTGTAATTTATTTTTATAATGCTTGGTGTACTGTTTCTAGGTTTGAATGTAAAGTTTGTTTTGGTTGTTGTGATCGTTAGAAGCAGAGCTATGCAAGGATGATCGTGAAGAAATTGGAGAGCCAAGAAAGCTTTTGGAAGGCAAGTGTAACATGAGTTCCCCTATTACCTAATAACCATTTAATCACCTTTCATATGCATATGTCTAATATGATAACCCATAAGGATTTTACCTAGAACTGTTGATATCTTGTATCCTTGTTACCTATGGGTTATTGCATATGGATAGATTGGCTTAGTTTGCTATCACCAACTGTCATGATTTAGAATATTGATTAATGGTTTACGCAACTATGGATGAAAGATGCTTTTAAGCAACATGTACAGAAGAAGGCTAGAGCATTGGGCCTTTTTGGTCGCTCTAGTCTATCCTCCATATGCATCTGAATCTTAAAGCGGCCACCCAGGATTTACCGTACAACCATGAGGACTACATGGCTCTGGTCTTGGCTAAGTAACTAGATCTTCTCTAGCTCGTTAGTAGCTACCGAAAGGCGCAAGAGGGGGGACTAGGTTGCAGAATGGGTTCTGAGCCTGTCAAGATGTGTGCTGGGCTGCGGTCACTGGTGTGCGAATCTTGAAGGGGGCCTCCATTCGCCTAGACGCTGAAACCTCGTGTCTACTAACTTGTTAGAGTGACTAGTGAAAGGCTTCGTGGTGAACCCTGATGACCTACCTTGGAAGTGGGTCAAGAGGCTGATCACCTCAAATAAAGGGCAATCATGACTCATGGTGAAAGTGTACACACTCTGCATAGTTTGATCAAACTGATATATCAGCCATGCTCACGGACACGAGTGGCCTGGATCCTTTTTGAGACAGATGGTTCCATGGATGGTTTAAGATGATGAATTAATCTTGTTGATAATTATTATATTCTCACTTGGGGAGCTAAGCATAACTTAGTTACATAGGTTCTTAATAAGTAAAATATGACCAACTAAAAGTGCTTACCGCAGTTTAGCCGTGTCAACCTCTTTGAGCCTTGCATCCCCTCATGTTATACTAGTTGAGCATGGTGAGCTGACGCTTGTGGTTGCCACCAATAAAAATCCCGGATGGGTACCAGATGGTGGTTCAAGTAAGGTGCATCCATGAGCTGTTCCATGAGTACTAGACGAGTGCTCCCCCAGTCAACCGTCCCTGTGGAGTTTGGTGGCCCGAAGATAGTAGATGAAGAATAGTTTTTGTTGTTCTTTGATATTTGTAAGTCTTAATGTAAATATGTTTCGCTATGTAATAAAGCATTGCTTATGATATTTACCATAGTTGTCGCTATATGTGTTGTGTGGACATCCTGGGCATACATATAGTTAATGCTTGGTATTCTTCGTAAAACCGGATGTTACAAAGTGGTATCAAAGTAGTGTTGAATGTAGGACGCTTATCCTAGTTAGACATGGTCATTTTCATAAAGTTATTTTAGTAAAACCAAATCTTGACTTTCTTCCCTTTGGTTCTTTGTGAAAAACGAAAATGCTCTTTAACGAAAACACCTCGTTTCTCCAAGATTCGTGAGGATTTGCGGGATGATCGAGTTTCTACAACGAAAAGAAGAGCAATGCCCTGAAGACTGAAGAGTTCAAGCTCGTTTACCCTAAGCCTTTAGGAAGTTAGTATCCCTGAGCGCTTTTTACACTAGTAATGATGTTAAGGAAAGTGATAGTGTGATGATATAAAGACCCTATTAAGTTAGTGTGTCTTAGTGTGTTTGATTGTTTTATTATTGTGTTCTTGGGTGATTTCGCTCTTTGCTTTGAGTGTAGCTTCAGCAAATCTCTGGACGAGATTCCTGTTAAGGGGGGTAGTGTTGTCACACCCCAAAATTGTGACTAGAAAACACTAAAAATAAAACATAAGATTTTTACCATTTTGTAATAATTCTAACTTAGCTTAAGTTGTTGACATTCTAGATAGTGGAAAATGTGAGTTTCTAAAAACTTTGTTAATAATTTATGGTTTGTTGCATTCATGCCTTTGCATAGTGTTTTGTATGAAAAATGATTTAAAAAAGTTTTCAAACGCGCATAGGGTTTTTTTTGGAATCAAATTTCTCAAAATATTTGATCAAGTTCTCATTCATGATCATATCCTTGGAACCATATACCTTGATCCTTGGTCCAAAAATCTTGATGGATCTCCAAACTTTTATCTTGACAAACACCCGAGCTCAATTTCTCTAGATCCCTAATTATTCACATCCTAACTTGTTCTTTCTTTCCCCTGTATTTGAGCTCCTAATCTTTTTTGATTGAATCTTCTCTAAATCCCAAACCCTATGCTAGATTACCGATCATTGTATCTCTTCTTTCTCACACAATCCTACCATCACTTTATTTAAGTCAAATCAATCACATGTCGTTTACCCATGATAAGCTCAGTTCTGACTTCTTTACTTAACTCACCTTGGCCAACCTCTACTTGGACTCTTTCACCTCCACATCTTCTAATTTTAATCAAAGACAAACTTGTTTTTGCACCATATTTTGAAATTTTCATGGTTTTGGTGTCCCCTTTTGAAACTCTAAGTGTTCTGAAAACCCTAATCGTGTCTCTGAGAATTTATCGCGGGCCCAATACTACCATTCCATCTTGTATTCTTGTCTTTGTATGTACCCCTAATCTTACCCATTAGTAAACCATCTTCCCCATCTCTCTTTATTTTGCTAATGGGTCAACGCAACTCGTTCCGTCCTTCGATATCGCTTCGGGCCAAATCCAGTCTAAACCTTGCCATAACTCTTGCCGTGGGTCGAAGGCCAAACATTGTCCTCTCCTTTGTGGACCAACATCAAGTTCAACCAGCCCTCTACCTCCTCATCTCCCCTCTCCCACATCCACCTCATGGCAACCCACCATATTGCACAAAAATATCAATCAATTCATGAAAATATAAAGATATGGCCCTTTGCCTTCCTACCCTTTGGCCTCCCATCCTTTCCCCTTCAAGTACACCTTCCCCACAGCCCCCTCACATCTTCCCCTTCATTTCCCACGTCAAGAACAAAGGAGGGACACCCCTGCTCCTCCTCATCCTCCCCCATGGCTGCCCCAATCAACCGCAACGCGGGAAGGATGCCCCGTTGCAGTACATCATCGTCACCGGCCGTCGTCGATTCGTCCCCTCTCTCCACCACACCAATCCCCATGGTGAGAACCCTCCATAATCTCTCTGATCATGAGTTCATATTGTCCTCTGAATATCAAGTTCCATATATGATGTATGGTTGATCTCCGACGAATTTTACCCGGTGTATGTGTTGCTGTCCTTGCGGCCATCAGCGCTGCTGCCCTCGGCAACTATGTTCCTTGTTCTTCCTTTGATCAAATCATCAATCCCTTTGGTGAAGTTGTAGTTTATATCCTTGAACACACTGCTCTAAAATGGTTTCCTCATAGGGGTTGAGAATCTAGAGATATCATCATCTTCGTGCCCGTTGTTCCTGCTGTCTAGGCAGATTGCGGCGCTGAGTGGTTTTGGCGTTCCCCGCTAATCCGCAGTCTAAATCACGAAGCCCTTTTAACACATGTTCATGACTTCCCTGCACATCATCCTACAAGTTGGTTCGGCTATCGAATCCACCATGACCGAGATATCGAGACCAAAGTGTCTACATCCCCTGCTGTCCAAACAGCAATCACTCTGTTTTTTTGGTAGTAGCATTCCCAATGATCCATTGAACCTCTTGATAAACTCTTTGGCTATATTATCTTTTATATAGTTGCACACACCTTTGCAAAGTTTCATTCACCTAGACGCTAGGTGGCCTGTCAAGATGTGTGCTGGGCTGCGGTCACTGGTGTGCCAATCTTGAAGGGGGCCTCCATTCGCCTAGACGCTGAATCCTCGTATCTACTAACTTGTTAGAGTGACTAGTGAAAGGCTTCATAGTGAACCCTGATGACCTACCTTGGAAGTGGGTCAAGAGGCTGATCACCTCAAATAAAGGGCAATCATGACTCATGGTGAAAGTGTACACACTCTGCAGAGTTTGATCAAACTGATATATCAGCCGTTCTCACGGACACGAGCGGCCTGGATACCTTTTGAGACAGATGGTTCTATGGATGGTTTAAGATGATGAATTAATCTTGATGATAATTATTATACTCTCACTTGGGGAGCTAAGCATAACTTAGTTACATAGGTTCTTAATAAGTAAAATATGACCAACTAAAAGTGCTTACCGCAGTTTAGCCGTGTCAACCTTTTTGAGCCTTGCATCCCCCTCATGTTATACTTGTTGAGCATGGTGAGCTGACGCTTGTGGTTGCCACCAGTAAAAATCCTGGATGGGTACCAGATGGTGGTTCAAGTAAGGTGCATCCATGAGCTGTTCCAAGAGTACTATGCGAGTGCTCCCCTAGTCAACCATCCCTGTGAAGTTTGGTGGCCCAAAAATAGAAGATGAAGAAGATGAAGAATAGTTTCGTTGTTCTTTGATATTTGTAAATCTTAATGTAAATATGTTTCGCTATGTAATAAAGCATTGCTTATGATATTTACCATATTTGTCGCTATATGTGTTGTGTGGACATCTTGGGCACACATATAGTTAACGTTTGGTATTCTTTGGAAAACCAGGTGTTACATAACCTAAGTTTTGCTCTTGTAAGATTGAAGTTGGTAAAAGTAGATCTTTTACCCTGCCTAAGGTGTGAGAACCAACTAGAGTTTTTTATAGAATTAATATTCTTTCTCATGGTTCCTTTATGGAGTTAATTACCTATCACCGAGCCATGTATCCACAATCATAAAAACCACCAAAAGAAAAAAAAAGTTCTTGTCTGTTTTGAGCCTGTTTAGACCTTATTTCATCTAGGTAGAGAAATGAGTCATATTCTTTGATCAAGACCACGTACACATTCCACCTATGTATTACTTCTACACTGGAAGTATACATCTATGCTCCATACACCCATCGAGACAAACAACCACAATCAGTCTTTGACCTTTTTGATATATGGGGAGTATAGGTTACTAAAAAAAAGAGACCAAGTGCTCAAAGAAAAAAAACAAAAGAAAAAAAGAGGACAAATGTCCCATGGGCAGGTGCCAATATATCTCTTCTTCATTTAAAAAAACCTATGGATTCAATAACCATGCTCTCCCCTGTCTAAGGCAAAGAAAGAAGTCTCAAGGAGGCCACCAAATAATTTACACTTGCACATCTTCATCATTTTGTATGGCTTGTTGCTCCCTGTGATCTAAGAGTCTAACCTTGCAATATATTCAGTTCAAGTATACTTTTGCTCCAATCCTATAAGCCCAACATTAGCTTTAGGATAGATATGAAAAGCTCTTTTGAGCTCTTGTGAGGTTCATCACACTAAGGAGTGGTTGAGAGTGCCATTAAGGGAACCAAAGCAAGATTTTCTTTTCGAAAGGATAAAAACTCTCTATTAAATGGTCTCACTCTACCAAAATAAAGGATAAAGTATCTACTTACCTACTCTATCTTGTTTTTGCATAACCCAAGGTGAAAAAGCAAAAAGCCCCATATAGTTAAGACACAAGATGAATTTCTGAACCGTGCTCAATACTAGAATAGTGTTGGTTTGTATATAAGATTTTTGTGAATTATTACATTGAAGAAAATCTTGATCCAACATTGCTATGTTAAAACCACATCTTTGCTTGAGGACAAGCAAAAGGTTAGCTTGGGGGAGTTGTTGACGGTCGCTAACACCCTGTTTTACCGTCAACATTTCACCCATAATCAAGGTAAAACCATATGAAGTGCAAAGAACTTACATTGAAACTCACCTAGTTCCACATGCCCTTGGAGAAATGTTGTGTATGCAGGAAAAATGGTGAGAATAGGCAAAAATGAAGCAAACCACATAGGGCGCCCGCCCTGTCATTCTTGCCAAATGGTCATGCCACCTCACGGATCCATGTGCCATCCTCCCAAATGGCCTATGGCATGTTGATTCAACATCAACGGCTCAGAAATGTGTCACAAGGATCCGATAGCCCTGTCAACAGGGCGCCCACCCTGCCAAATTGCCTGCCATGTCCACAATCCGAGGGAAGGTCCCCAGGAGTCATCCAAGCCATCGAACACAGTTAGTTTTCATCCAACGGTGATCAAGTGATGTGCCAAGAATCGATGGACCCACATGTCATCCTCCTGGGGGATGCAAACCGCCAAATCAGAGCACCAACCGACCTTGCAACCGCCTTGGAGGAGGAATGAGGAACGTTGGATGCAAGACGGTGCATCCAAGGGGGCGCTCGCCCTCCTAGTAGGGCGCCCACCCTGCCACTTCGGGCCACCGACCTCTAGGACACCTACAAGTATCCCTAGAGCTCTCCTATACTATAAATAGGACTTGTTTCCTCACTTGTAAGTAGAAACCACTAGAGTTTCAGCTCATTCTATAAGTCAGAAGTAGTTCCTTCTCTCTCTCTAGCGAAGCTCTACTCTTAGGAATAGTCCTAGCTAAAGAAGAGTAGAGTAGTGAGAGAGAAGTCGGGAGAAGGAGAAAGTCTGTGGAGGAGCCGGGCTTGTCGACGACATCCTCTATGGTGTTCTTCACTCTTATCGGTAATAAAGATCCCCTTCTTCATTTATTTATTGTTATACTTTAAGCAGCTATATACTTGCTCATTGCTTGGTTAGAGTGGTCTAATTCCTCGGCTATAGTTTGAGTAGTAAGTTTTATAGATTAAGCGCGGTGCTTAGGCTATATCTTACCCATGAGTGCGGCTAGACCCACGGATAGTAGTGGTAGGTTCTAAGTGGTGACAGCCCTAGAATCCTCTAGATTCCACCATGTTCAGTCTGGTTTTAATAGCGTAGGGCATGTAGGTGTACGGTGCCTAATCAGTCGAACCCTAAGGAGTTTAAAACTTTGCGCATCCCTTGTATAGCAGACTCTTTGGTATAGCGAACAATTGATCTTTTACTGAGTTATAGTTCTCCCACAAACCCTAGAGCTACTTAGAGCTATCCTAGTGTGTTTCCACCTTAGTTATACTTCATTAATTTATCCTTACTAAGGTTATTACCCCATTTATCCATATCCAGATCCTTGATATCAGATCCTAGGAATCATAACCCCGCCTTCCTTTGGGAAAATATAAATTCAACACCTGGTACTCCTAGGTAAAGTGTTACACCATAGTTCTGTGCACTTGCAAAATCCCATTACCTATCCTATAGAGCAAACCCATAAACACTTTTTTGGCGCAGTTGCTAGAAATAACTTTATTCCTAGTAGCAACGTTAAAAGTGTCAACAACTACATACTTTGAGCATAGGGATTGACAACCCCAGTGATTGCGTTGAGAAGTATTGTTACCACTACTAAAGGATAGATTTGGCTACAGTCTTTTGATAGCGTTAGTAACTGTCAACAAAGCATATCAAATAAGCTTTAGAACAGGAGCTCATTGACCTCAATCGCACTCCGTATGGATGAGTTATGGCCTTTCCAATAAAGTACTGTTAAGCTACCAACGAACCGAAAGTTCAACTTTGTTGAATTTACACTATAGGGCACACTTATACCAACAAAAAAAAGGAAATGTACACGTGGAACCAAGTGAATTATACTAGAAATCATTATACAAATGGAACAAGCTCACCCTATAATCAATGATCGTACATGAAGGTTTCATGTCCTCATCATAGTTCTCCTCTTTCGGCTCCTGTGTTGATTAGGTTTTCTTCATCCAAAGGGTCCCGATCCGACCAACACTATCCTCAATGCAATTACCCCGCGAGAGCGGCAGAAAAACAAGAGAACAATCAACACACTAAAAAGACACGGAAAGAACAACAACACCGAAGGAACACTAAGGGGCCATTTGGATCCTTTCATTTGGTGGAATTGAAATATAGTTAACAACTTAGACTATTTCACTTGGAATGTGACATTCCACCACTTTCCAATGTTCACATATTAGCCTACATCAAATTCATAGGGTGAGAGATGGAATTTGGTTCTACAAATCTCCATGCAATATTTCTACTTTGCAATTTATAGTACGCTCTTCAACTCGCTCTCACACGGTAAAAATAGCACATATAAGTATCTCGTATAGCCAACAATAATATACAAATATAATCTATATATAACCATATTAAGTTAATTAATATGTGTGTAAATTATGGTTCTTAAAATTAATTCCATTTAAGGATCCAAATGGGGGCATAAGAGAAATGACTCAGCCCTCTCAACGGATGTCTGATCCCAAGGCCAAAATAATAGAGTAGTTGTTTGCCAAGCACAAGTTCAAGTCACAGCATAGCCAGTACCTCGGTCGATCGGGACAACCTGTATGGCTTCACATAAAATGGCCTAGACCCTAGCTCATCCTAAACAAACACCATGGCTCACAGTTTTCTGATCTGGACGTCATTAGATTGATGGGAACCAAAAGGAGTGGCCAAAGCAGCTTCAATCTCTCTCAATCCGTACGCCACTTTATTTGACGAATGACAAGAACCAAGAGAGGATGGAACAGGGGAGGTAAGAGAAGGGTAGTGGTTTACTTCTTCCAATTCCCACATGTGATGGCCATATCCTAGGGATGAAGATAGGAGCTAGCGATCGTAGATCGACGAAGACAACCTAACCCAAGGGAGCAAGTTACGTTTGGCGTTACGGCCACGGCCAAAATGATTGAACGAAGTACAATACCTCAATTGGCACAAATGAATGGTAATGAACACTACACAAACAATCGAGAACCCTGAGGGGACAACCACATTTGGCTCTATGGCCATAGCAAGATGAACCCTGACCAAGTGCACGAACAGGCCATTTCCTTGACTAGCTCGAAGGCACGACCCACAGACAAACAACACAGAACTGGAAGGAGTAACACATATCCCTACTGACAAGAGGTAACCCAGAATGAAAACATGACATATATATGGATTGATAAAGATTTTGTATCAAGTGTATGAACAAGCATAGACAACACGTACGAGTAATAGGAAATGAAAAGTAAGAGTTTTGCTGAAATCGAGAACGACATCAACTAGGCTTGTCGTGGTGGATTGATGGAGCGTCGGGGGCGAACACGGCTAGCTGTGCCCACTCCAGGGTGACTGTGGCCAGCCCTGACCAGGTCGGGCTAGCTGGCTAGCTGCAACACCTTTGGCTGGCTGACTGCGGCTAACGGTTGGTCGGGTGTTGGATGCGGCTGTCCGAAGGGTGGTGGTTGTTGACACTTCTTAGCGCAACTATGAGAGATAGGGTGTTAGGCTATCTCTGGTAATGGCACTAGAAATGTCTGGGGGTATTTCTTATGTCTATTGGATAATTCCACAAGCGCACAGAATATACCGCTGTAGCACTTCACCCGGGAGTATTCCAAGGTATCGCTATTTATTTTATCCCAATGGAAAGCGATTGCTAGAAATGTTAATAGAAAGAGATCCTTAAATCTATCTCAACTTAGCACAACTAGTGCAGAGGGGGCAAGTGAAGTTGTTGGCGCAAAAAGTGGTTCCCTAAGCCCAACACACCAGCGAAGCCGGAAACGACCCTTGAAGGCAGTAGAGCTCTCGCAGATCCAGCTAGCTTCGAACCCGGTCTGAGAGTGTCAGTAACACCCAAGCGTGCCAGTCAATTTGACCTGCAATTGACAAGGAAACAATAGTAATCAGTAATCACAGGGCGAGACTAACCGGTGTGTCCAGGTAGTTCCAATTATGTGGCTCTGAGAGCCGATTCAATCGGAGATCGTCTAGAAAGCCGATTCCGTCATGTTATGAACCGATAGTATAATAATGAAGTAAAACGGCTATCAGGATACTCATATGAAGATAATAACATGCTAGCCGATCTAATTCAGTTAATGTGTGTAAAAGAAAATAGATCATGCGTACAGATCTGATCTGTACATCAAACAAGCAGAGATCGGCTAAAGCTGGTCTAGAAGACCGGCGGCTTTAGCAAACCCTCTTCGCTAAGTTCACCAAGTCTGCGTTCACCTGGTCTAACGGCCAGCGGGCTTCGACAAACCCAGTAAACAAAGCTAGATCGTTTTATATCCAAATAGGTCTATATACACGATCTACTCGTGAGAGCATAACTGAATCGGCTCTTTAGCCGATGCAGGATCCATGGAGCACGAACGAACGCTAGCGTAGCCATAAACAGACTTCAAATTAAAGCAAGTCTAATCTAGTGAAAAACTTGTTTGGGTTAAACCTGTTCCACCGGATGACGCTCAGTTTAACTTAAACAAGGACACAAAAATAAGACTTACGATAACCTCAGAACCACTTATGTCTCGACTAGAACTGTAACACCCGAAAAATTTTGATTTATTAATTAGGGAGAATTTGATTTATTTATGCAATTGCTTGGCATTTAATTTAGAGAATAATATTTTTTTTTGGGAAATTAAAAGTAACCATGATTAAGAAACTTGGTTGAATGCATTCATGCTTCTGCATTCTAGTTTGTATTGCTTGAGACTTATTTGAAATTGTTGTATTTTCAAAATATAATTTGAAAACCTTTATGGAAAAGGAAAAGGAGCAGGACCCTCAGTTCACTCCTTCCTGGCCCAAGACCGAGCAGGTCTGCTGCTCTCCATTCCCTCTCTCGTGCCGCTTGGGCCAAGCGCCAGCAGGCTGGTCCAACTCAACAGAGCACACGCTCCCTCTCTCTTTCTGTGACCGACAGATGGGGCCCGCTGCACGGGGTCACCTCCTTTCTCCCGCTCGTGTTCGAAGCGGACACGGCCGCGCCGTAACCACCCCGGCCTCCTCTCTTGGCGTGGCCGAGTCCATCCCGAGCACGCCTCCACCGGCCCATAAAAGGAAGCCGCGACCCTCTTCCCCCTCCCCTCGGTCTCGCTGACACGTCAGGCCCACGGCTCAGCGTCGTCTCCCTCCTCAGGACGGAGTCCGGGCGGAGCACGAGCGCCGCCTCCGACAGAAGGCAACCGTCGGATTTTTCGGCCGAGTCCGTCCCAAGTACGCCTCCCTCGCGCCCCTATATAGGTCGGCCGAGCCCTGCCGTCCCTCCCCACAAGTTCCCGAGCAAGCCACGGCCTCCAATCTTGCCCTAGCCGTCGCCCCGAGCTCCGCCGTCGCCCCGAGCTCCGCCGCCGCCGTCGATTTCTCCTCGGGAAGACTTCTCCGTCGAAATTGGTTGTTCTCCAAGCTTCGCAGCAAGGTCAGGAACCTTTCCGACCCCTTCTCCCTCGGTTTTGTGCACTACAGCCATGATGCCGAGCTTCGCCGCCACCATAGTTCCGCCACCTAGCTCGGCGCATCCTCCCCGAGCTACCTCTGTGGCAACCGAAACCATAGATAGGTTCGGCTTGAACTCCTCTTGCTTCCCGACCAGGTTCCGAGGTGTGCCGAGCATCCTAGCCCCGAAAACGCCGTCTTCGGCCATCTTGCCGGCGAGGAATCGGCCGGGCGCCGCCCGACTCCGGCGACCAGAGCCGCCCCTCTTTCCCCCGAGCTACCTGCGCCGTCCAAGGCCGATCCAACGGCTCACAGGGAGAGATACCCCTTCGCTGGCAATTTTGCAGAAAACCCCCTGAGCTTTTTAATGTTCTAACCCGCGGTCCTTTGGCGTATTTCTCAGATTACGCTTTCCTATTTAGAAAACGTATTTTCCTCGGTTTAGATTCAAAAATACGTTTTCAATATTTACAGATTTGCCAATCAGTTTATTTCGGCCATATTTTATTCGTTTTAGCTCCGATTTGATCCGTTCAAGTCTCGTTAGATTCGTAATTTTGTAATCTACCTAATGATGCTACTGTTGTACATGTTTTCAACTTTTAAAATTCGAGATTAGATTTAATCTATTATTTTATTAAAGTAAAACTTGTTTATTTCATAACTTTCCCGTTTGAACTCCGATTTGCGTGATCTTTATATCATTGGAATCGTAGCGACGCGTAGATTATTTTTATACACCTTTCAATCTGTTTTTCCACTATTGGTGTACTGTTTCTAATATAGATCTTGTTTGCTTCGTGTATGATTGCCTCGATGATTGTGTGGTGATTTTATGATTGAGTTCAGACGGTGAGCAATACGTTGGTGATCAAGAGTACATGGAGGATCCAAGTTCTCCAGAGCACTTTGATCAAGGCAAGTATAGTATGGACCATCCTTGTTGCCTATTCACCTTAATCACCAAATTCATGATGCATGTGTCTACCTTGGCAACCCTAGTATTTATTCCTACCTTTTGATCACTTGATCCTTGTTACCTATGAAATTGCATTTGAGTAGTGATGCTAGAGCTTTGATGGGTCATGATCTTATGAACTTGAATAATTGATTATGAAATAAAGATTAAAAGATGCTTTTTAGCAACATGGACTAAGGACTAATCTGTAAGTATGACACCGGGACTTACAGCGCAACCATATGGGCTATATGGCTCTGGCTTTAGTCAAGTATGGAGTTACTTTCTACCATGCTATTAATCTTGAAAGGTTCCTTGCCGAGCTGGTTGTTTTGCGGCTCCTGTCTTTGTGTGTACTGCTGCGTGTGTGTGCCACTTGGAAGGAGGGCTCTACCGCCCCTTGCCATTGCGCCCGGATTGATTAGTAACATGTTAGCGAGGCTTTTGAAAGACTTCATAGTGAACCCCGCCGATCTACCTTGGTAGTGGATCGAGAGGCTGATCACCTCGAGAAAAAGGGTAAATCACGACTCATGGTGAAAGTGTGCAACCTCTGCAGAGTGTAAAACTGATATATCAGCCGTGCTCACGGTCACGAGCGGCCTTGGACGTCTTACAGGAATTTAACTAATTGAATATTGATTTATTTGGAGTTTCTATTGATGTTTATTCCATATTAATTATCATGTTTATATGATCATGCAAATCTTATTCCTTGGTATATTCTATTGCTGCTACTCAAATTGCTAAAATGTGATCAACTAAAAGCAACCGCTGTCAACCAGTGTCTTGCCTTATTTGAGCCTCATGAACCCGTGCTATTCTTGTTGAGTACGACATGTACTTACGCTTGCTTTATTTATCATATTTGGATAAAAATCCCGGATGGGTAACAGATGACTATGAGGATTCTTCTGAGGATTATTATGATTGTGTTCACCAGTCAACTATTCCCTGTGGAATGGAGATTCTATGAGAGAGTTATCTATATTATTCCGCTGTTATTAATGTAAAGACTCTGTGATATTATTCATTATATATTAAACCTTGTGATGGTACTATGTAATTTGTCGCTTATGTGTGTGATTGATCTCTGGGCGCTCATAAGTTGGTTCATTCAATTTTATCCTTAAAATTGGGTGTGACAGATTTGGTATCAGAGCATAGGTTGACTGTAGGACGCAAGCCTAGATAGAATGGACATATTAGGATGCGCTTTTCTCACCTCATTCATGCTTTCTACTTAACCTTGATAATTGTTAAATTATATGCTTCCCTTACCCTTATTCCATTATGAGAATTTGATTTCTCTTCTTATTCTAAGATCTATCATGCTTTCATGTTTTCTCACCTTGTTCTATTACGAAAATTTTAATTTCATTCTCATTCTACCTCTGTCTTGGTCGAAAATTAAGAAGATGAAATATGATCGGCAAACTACCCCATAAGTGTGTTGGAGAAGCCAAGCCACAAGCATAGCTATCAATGTGAGGATGAACTTAGGAATCAAGGAAGGATGCCCAAGCTCGACAAGAAGAATCACGATAGGAGTCCAATTAGATAATAAAATGATTTAGATTTGAGTCAAGTTGAGTCGAGTCTTGTGTGCGTGTGAATTTTATGTGCTCGTTGCTTTGTGCTTATGAATTATGAGTGATTTGGTTCTTTGTAATGAGTGCTTAGGATTATACATATGTCTCTAAATCTCTTAATTAAAAGATTTAAAGGGTAAAAAAATTAAATAAATAATTAGGTTGAATAAATTTGGTTTTCTCAAAATCTGTTTTTCAGACCTCTCTGTCTTGTTAATTATTCTTAATTAATTTCATAAATTCAAAAATTATGAAAATTTTAAGGGGTACAGTAGACTTCCATCCCTTTCCATGGCCTCAAGAATCATATTAATAGCTATTATGGATTTGGAGATACAGTTGTTGCAATTTGAGAATTCTGTGCAGTATGGCAGACCGGACAGATTCTGTTATTATCTGTTTTTGGTTAATCTAACATCAGAATCTGAAAAAGTGGTCCACATGAAGATCGTAGATAATTTCTCAGGCTTTCCAATGGTATAGAGAACATCTCTGTTTGATTTCTGAAACACCAGATATAATCAGTTTACTATGCTGCTGTTATCGGATCTCGCCCAGAAAATTCAGATTCATGGTTTATAAGTGTTTGCATAGTGGAAAAATTCTAAAACTCAATTATATGTTAAAAAAACAGATGGCCGGCAACAGGAGGAATCCTAATCCACCACCACCACCACAACCTAGCATTCGAGATCTCATCGCTTCGCAGACGCAGTTGATGGAGACAATGATGCAGTTCATTCAAAATCAACCAGCTGGAGGACCACAACCTGCTCAACTTTAAGCTAGAGATAAGCGAGGAGAATTTCTTAAAGGTCGTCCACCTGTGTTCAACCACGCCACTGATCCATTGGATGCTGATGATTGGCTTCGTGCCGTGGAGAGACAACTCATCATTGTGCAATGCAATGATGAAGAGAAGGTGTTGTATGCATCTGGACAGTTGCAAGGAGCTGCTCAAGACTGGTGGGATGCATTCCAGTATGGTCGCCCCAATAATGCGCCTGCTATCACATGGCAAGAGTTTTGTGAGAACTTCAGGTCATACCATATTCCTGAAGGTCTGATAGAGCTGAAGCAGGCAGAATTTAGAGCTTTGAAGCAAGAACAAATGTCGGTGCCAGAGTACCGTGATCAGTTTGTTCAATTGTCGCGGTATGCTCCCGATGATATTGCTAATGACAAGGACAAGTAGCGTCTCTTCCTCAAGGGACTTCACGATAGATTGCAACTCCAACTCATGACAACCACCTACCCCAATTTACAAGAGCTGGTGAATCGCGCTATAGTGATCGACAACAAGCGCAAGGAGATGGCGGATAACAAGAGAAAGAAGCAAGGACAAACCTTTACAAGAAATAACCGTTCGCGTCCCAACGCCCAGCAACAAAATTTCCAGCAGAGACACCAAGGGCCATCAAATCAATGGAACTGCAATCAGAACCAGTCTCGTTCTCAATCTCCACCACAACAGCAGAAAACTCCTACCCAGACTCCTCAGCAAGCTACCCCTAGCAAGACCCCCAACAGGACCAATACATTTGGCACTCCCATCAAGTGCTTTGCCTGTGGAGAATCGGGACATCTCTCTTACCACTGTCCCAAGAAGCAGAACCAGCAGACTCCGCAGAGTAGCAACCAGAAGGGAAGACGTCAACAATCGCCTAATCAAGGAAGTGTGAACCATGTGTCCGCGGAGACAGCTCAGGAAGCACCAGAGGTTATGATGGGTACGTTCAACGTCAACTCCATCCCCGCTACCGTTCTTTTTGATTCCGGTGCTTCGCATTCATTCATATCACAAAGTTTTGTTAGGATACACGGTATACCACTATTAGCCCTACAAAATCCATTATTGGTAAATTCACCCGGTGGGGCTATGCAAACTCAATATTATTGTCCTTTGGTTAGCATTGCTCTAATGGGGGTAGACTTTAAAGTGAACCCTACGGTAATAAGAACAACCGGAATAGATGTTATATTGGGTCTGGATTGGATGAAGCAGCACAAGGCAGTTATTCAGTGTGAGGAAAAGGTCGTTGTGTTAACTACGTCCAAAGGAGATAAAATCAATGTTGACGTAGTAATGCAACCACCGCCAGCAGCGACAGTTAACCAGATTCGAGAGGAATACCCAATTAAAATATTAGAAAGCACAGAGCGATTCAGAAGGAGTGAAATTATAGAGTTATGCAAGGTACAGTGGAATCGGTCTTCAGAAAACGAGGGAACATGGGAAAGTGAGGAAGAATTGAGAAAGTCATATCCCCATCTTTTTGAGTAAGCACTAACTAATCTCGAGGACGAGATTATTTTTAAGGGGGGTAGAATTGTAACACCCGAAAATTTTTGATTTATTAATTAGGGAGAATTTGATTTATTTATGCAATTGCTTGGCATTTAATTTAGAGAATAATATTTTTTTTGGGAAATTAAAAGTAACCATGATTAAGAAACTTGGTTGAATGCATTCATGCTTCTGCATTCTAGTTTGTATTGCTTGAGACTTATTCGAAATTGTTGTATTTTCAAAATATAATTTGAAAACCTTTATGGAAAAGGAAAAGGAGCAGGACCCTCAGGTCACTCCTTCCTGGCCCAAGACCGAGCAGGTCTGCTGCTCTCCATTCCCTCTCTCGTGCCGCTTGGGCCAAGCGCCAGCAGGCTGGTCCAACTCAACAGAGCACACGCTCCCTCTCTCTTTCTGTGACCGACAGATGGGGCCCGCTGCACGGGGTCACCTCCTTTCTCCCGCTCGTGTTCGAAGCGGACACGGCCGCGCCGTAACCACCCCGGCCTCCTCTCTTGGCGTGGCCGAGTCCATCCCGAGCACGCCTCCACCGGCCCATAAAAGGAAGCCGCGACCCTCTTCCCCCTCCCCTCGGTCTCGCTGACACGTCAGGCCCACGGCTCAGCGTCGTCTCCCTCCTCAGGACGGAGTCCGGGCGGAGCACGAGCGCCGCCTCCGACAGAAGGCAACCGTCGGATTTTTCGGCCGAGTCCGTCCCAAGTACGCCTCCCTCGCGCCCCTATATAGGTCGGCCGAGCCCTGCCGTCCCTCCCCACAAGTTCCCGAGCAAGCCACGCCCTCCAATCTTGCCCTAGCCGTCGCCCCGAGCTCCGCCAGTCGCCCCGAGCTCCGCCGCCGCCGTCGATTTCTCCTCGGGAAGACTTCTCCGTCGAAATTGGTTGTTCTCCAAGCTTCGCAGCAAGGTCAGGAACCTTTCCGACCCCTTCTCCCTCGGTTTTGTGCACTACAGCCATGATGCCGAGCTTCGCCGCCACCATAGTTCCGCCACCTAGCTCGCCGCATCCTCCCCGAGCTACCTCTGTGGCAACCGAAACCATAGATAGGTTCGGCTTGAACTCCTCTTGCTTCCCGACCAGGTCCCGAGGTGTGCCGAGCTTCCTAGCCCCGAAAATGCCGTCTTCGGCCATCTTGCCGGCGAGGAATCGGCCGGGCGCCGCCCGACTCCGGCGACCAGAGCCGCCCCTCTTTCCCCCGAGCTACCTGCGCCGTCCACGGCCGATCCAACGGCTCACAGGGAGAGATACCCCTTCGCTGGCAATTTTGCAGAAAACCCCCTGAGCTTTTTAATGTTCTAACCCGCGGTCCTTTGGTGTATTTCTCAGATTACGCTTTCCTATTTAGAAAACGTATTTTCCTCGGTTTAGATTCAAAAATACGTTTTCAATATTTACAGATTTGCCAATCAGTTTATTTCGGCCATATTTTATTCGTTTTAGCTCCGATTTGATTCGTTCAAGTCTCGTTAGATTCATAATTTTGTAATCTACCTAATGATGCTACTGTTGTACATGTTTTCAACTTTTAAAATTCGAGATTAGATTTAATCTATTATTTTATTAAAGTAAAACTTGTTTATTTCATAACTTTCCCGTTTGAACTCCGATTTGCGTGATCTTTATATCATTGGAATCGTAGCGACGCGTAGATTATTTTTATACACCTTTCAATCTGTTTTTCCACTATTGGTGTACTGTTTCTAATATAGATCTTGTTTACTTCGTGTATGATTGCCTCGATGATTGTGTGGTGATTTTATGATTGAGTTCAGACGGTGAGCAATACGTTGGTGATCAAGAGTACATGGAGGATCCAAGTTCTCCAGAGCACTTTGATCAAGGCAAGTATAGTATGGACCATCCTTGTTGCCTATTCACCTTAATCACCAAATTCATGATGCATGTGTCTACCTTGGCAACCCTAGTATTTATTCCTACCTTTTGATCACTTGATCCTTGTTACCTATGAAATTGCATTTGAGTAGTGATGCTAGAGCTTTGATGGGTCATGATCTTATGAACTTGAATAATTGATTATGAAATAAAGATTAAAAGATGCTTTTTAGCAACATGGACTAAGGACTAATCTGTAAGTATGACACCGGGACTTACAGCGCAACCATAGGGGCTATATGGCTCTGGCTTTAGTCAAGTATGGAGTTACTTTCTACCATGCTATTAATCTTGAAAGGTTCCTTGCCGAGCTGGTTGTTTTGCGGCTCCTGTCTTTGTGTGTACTGCTGCGTGTGTGTGCCACTTGGAAGGAGGGCTCTACCGCCCCTTGCCATTGCGCCCGGATTGATTAGTAACATGTTAGCGAGGCTTTTGAAAGACTTCATAGTGAACCCCGCCGATCTACCTTGGTAGTGGATCGAGAGGCTGATCACCTCGAGAAAAAGGGTAAATCACGACTCATGGTGAAAGTGTGCAACCTCTGCAGAGTGTAAAACTGATATATCAGCCGTGCTCACGGTCACGAGCGGCCTTGGACGTCTTACAGGAATTTAACTAATTGAATATTGATTTATTTGGAGTTTCTATTGATGTTTATTCCATATTAATTATCATGTTTATATGATCATGCAAATCTTATTCCTTGGTATATTCTATTGCTGCTACTCAAATTGCTAAAATGTGATCAACTAAAAGCAACCGCTGTCAACCAGTGTCTTGCCTTATTTGAGCCTCGTGAACCCGTGCTATTCTTGTTGAGTACGACATGTACTTACGCTTGCTTTATTTATCATATTTGGATAAAAATCCCGGATGGGTAACAGATGACTATGAGGATTCTTCTGAGGATTATTATGATTGTGTTCACCAGTCAACTATTCCCTGTGGAATGGAGATTCTACGACGAGAAAGTTATCTATATTATTCCGCTGTTATTAATGTAAAGACTCTGTGATATTATTCATTATATATTAAACCTTGTGATGGTACTATGTAATTTGTCGCTTATGTGTGTGATTGATCTCTGGGCGCACATAAGTTGGTTCATTCAATTTTATCCTTAAAATTGGGTGTGACAAGAACCGAACGCACAACATGTAACGAACAAGATTGATAGGAAATTAGCCGATGTAAGCATAGAACCGATCATCATAGTGAAATAGGCATAAGAAAGCATAAACGACGATTAGATTCAAGTAAATCTAAGGCCAAATCTATCAATCTTGATAGGGCAAAGAGACGTTATATTGATAAATAAACAATAAACAACAAATAACATCTTGATAACTTAATGAATCTAACTAAATTGCCAAATTTAGCTAGAGCCGATAAGTAATCCATGCGTGCAAACTGTAACAGAACCGACCAATTTATACGAGCACAAGTACAGCGACAGCTGTTCTCCCAGCTATCAAGCCACACTTGAGCCAATATAAACCCGGTAGTCCGTGAAATCTCGAAGGATTTCAAACTTTTACACAGTACATACCCCAAGGATCGCCGAAACTCAGCAGTACACATACACATGATACATAGATTCGCACATATTTCAAATACATCAGAGTACAAGATGAACTTTTACATAAAAGTTCAATAGCGGAAACGAAATCAATTTACATAAGCTTAATTTCATAATACAGTGCCAAGTACCGACCAGTCACAGCAACATCGATGAGACAGATAACATGACCTTGCCCAAGGTCTAGTCTTCCTCTCCCGAAGGATAGAAGTAACTCTTTAGTCAACCAAGCATTCCTCCTGCAACATTGGGAATAAAACCCTGAGTACTCAATTGTACTCAGCTAGACTTACCCGACAGGAAGTAAATAAAAAGACTCTCAAGGATATGCAAGGCTTATTTGGTGGAGCTCAGAGGATAGCAACATTTTTGCATAAAAAACATTACTACAATAGTTCCTCAACTTATAAGTTTTAGATGTGATTCAGCTTCGATTTCAGTTAAGCTATTAAGCTAAGGTTTGCAGCTATACTAAACAATCACTTGATATTATAGCAATCAATAAACCATATGATTTCCAATATCCACAGATATCAACCTCATCTCACCATAATTATTATGTTCAAGTTGTTAACCTCTACCTCACCAGAAGATCAGTTCAGTTTCTCACTAACCAGGAGAGATGGCGATTCGAATCGATTGTACCAGCTGGCAAATATGCCAATCACAAACCCTGTCAGCCGAGCCACTGGCTTCTTGGGTCACCGTTAAATCTTTCTGAGACATAATATGTATCGCGGGCTTGGAGGGGTCCATATTCTCAGAGACAAACCCACTTCCAGGATGTATCAGGTCCCTGACCTGCCCTTGGTAAGATGGTGTCTCCGCACATCCTTCCTACCTCCAGAATATGTCTGCCTTATCACGCCCAATTCCCAGCTCAGAAAGAAATACTCGGCTTCACGGTCAGAACGACTTATCTGGCCAGCTATGTGATGACGTCTTTCAATCTCAACTGATGTCTGGTGGCCTCAGTCCTAGTCAGCCGCAAGCAGCACCGAAGTCAACATGACCCATGTCATGCAGCTCCCCGCTACCTAGCCTTGATTCTCTCATTATTTCATTGTGGCATGGTGACACATATAGCCAACCATGTGGATCTTGTCAGTCACCACCTACACTCGCGGATGACAGGAAATCACCCGACTTTCTCGCGGATGACAGGAAATCACCCGACTTCTACCGGTCTAAGCAGGGCTAAGCATAAGATCGATCACCTGTCTAGTAATAGTATCAGGTTCACATATATAGTAGACAAGGTAGATATGCAGCAACGGTTTCAAACCAACTCCTATACTTAAATGCACAAACATACGATTTAATAAAGACCGGTGCATTTATAAAAAGAGATAGGTGGAGGCTTAGGGATGCTCCGGGGCTTGCCTGGGGTTCAGTACTAAGTTAGTGTTTGTTAGATGACACTTGTTCGATGAGCATTTCCCATCCAAGCACTCGATTAGTCCTTCCACCTTCGTGATTAGTCCACCATACCGTCTTATGGTTAGTTCCATCATCATGTCCTTCACTCCACGTGTTCATCTATCGTACCTAAATGAGATGCACAATGCACATGTATGAATAAAAGGAAGTAATACAAGGCATGTTAATCTACCATCACTGAACCGTAAACTAACAATCACACCAAGCAAAGCAAAATCAAAGCAATCATAATCCCACACATGCAGTTTATGGGCAGCAGGACAGCAAGCATAAGATTTAACCATAACCCAAGCTATACACATCCAACCAGGGTGATCTAAGCTTTTCTAGAAAGCTATTGAAATTGTATACAACTTTGGTATTATCCTCTTCAGATGATTTAATTCATATAAAGGTCAAACAACACAAAGAAGACAGCTCTGCCCAGACTTGGACAGATTCTGTCCTCCCAACTCAAACAATCATAACTAGAGATTTAGACCACCAAAAGGTATGATCATAGACAATTTGGAAATACATAGAAATATACTAAAACTGATCTATTATCACCAAGAAGTGATTCAAAGTATAACTCAGTCAAATAATGAAATCAATCAGATCTAGACAGAAAATTGGCGAAACCTGACAGCAGTCATCCAAAAGCCATAACTCCTAAAATATTAGGCCTATGACCAAGAAATTTTAGGACCAGCTAGATATAGAAGTTGGCTACAACTTTTATACAGAACATATTTACATGAAACATCATTTTCATGGAGAAAACACTACAACAACAGGGACTATGCCTGCAGCCATTTTCAGCATATAAGCAAAACATGCTTTTCCCTTATTTATCACCTAAGCACACATAGGAATGAGCTATTTAGATAGCTCCAAACATGATTACATGGTCATACAAGGCTCATCTCAGACCAAAGCATATTAAGGAATCATAAGAAACATATATGCATTCATTTGTTTTTAATTATTCACTCATTATTACATGAAAACCCATTATTTAATTATTTAAGTTATATGGTAAACATCTCAAATGAGTCCCAAACTTTTATGAGAGCTAGGTGATTAGAAATCATGACCAAGGTTCAAATCTTACATGCTCAGGTATTATACATTAATTAATACAAAATAAACAAGTTTATAATGCAACAATTCATTGGAGAGTAAGATAAATGTGAAACTCAACATTTTATTCAGACACATGACCATATTATTGTTTCTCAGGTTAGCAAAGGTAGTGGAGCACCATTTTCCATTTTTACACCAATATATTATTTATAAAGCATTTAAATCTACTTAATAGACATAAAACAAGATAAATCAACAACTCAGTCATACATGCACCATAAATCATGAAATTTTAACCATACATCACACATCATACACAGAGTCTAAAATTAAATTTTCATGTCATTTGGAGCAATATAACTTCAGATACAAAAATAACAAGCAATTCAACCATTTATTTCCTATTAAAAAAGATAAATGTGAAACACCAATAAAATAGTAAACGACCTATATGTTTTATATTTTTATGAGCTAGTGAATGTCATTAGAAGACTAAAAAAATTGGAATCATGATTTTTGGACATATATTTCTCAAAATGTGGATCGGGATAATTTAAATGAACTTCTAAACCACATTTCAATAATGAATTTCTACAGCATAAACACAGTCATGCATGACACAACCAACTGCACTAACATGCAGAAAACTTTACCACGAATCCAACAAAACAAGCCTCATCATTTTTGGAGCCCCCAAACACTAGATATTGATTTTACAAGTAATAGCACGAAATCTGAAATGAAAACCGAATTCACATTTAATCCCTGATCTCGCTAGATCCACACGGTCCATGCACCCAGCAAGCTCTCCAGTGAAGATGACACGCGGGACCCGCTGACCACTGGACCCCACCTGTCATACACAGAGCAAAGGCACACAGGGGATTCCCTTCTTCTTCCTCTGGTTCGAAGAGCAGAGCGGAGGCGGGCGCGCGGGACCTCTGTCGGCTCGGCCAACTCCGGCGAGGAGGCGGCCAACGGCGGCAGCGCGGGGCCGGAGCTAGCCCGACCCCCGGCGCACCTGGCGGTGCCCGTGGCTTGGCACGGCGCGGCCCGTGGCGGCCTGACCACAGTAGCAGGCGGGCCGCCGGCGACGGCTCCACCGGCCGCGAGGCTCCGGTTACGGGGAGCTCCGAGTAAAGGGCTCATAGGAGGCAGTGCGAGGCGAGGAAAACGATGGCGCAGTCGATTTTTTTTGCCATGGGATGAGAACGACGGCGAGCTCGAGCTCTGCCTGGCCGGCAATGGCGGCGGCGTGCTGCGCGCTCGGCAGGGAGCGAGGAAGAGGGCGAGGGGGTGGAAGAGTGAATGGGAGAGTGAGCAAATGAGCGAGAGGCGAAGTGGAGTGCTCTGGTGCTGGGGAGGAGCAGCAGGGGCATAGCAAGGCGATTGGCCATGGTGGGCGGTGCCCAGAGCTCGGCGGACACGTGGACATTAAACCGAACAGGTGGCGCGCGCAATTGTGCTCGACTTCGGCCGGCCAGAACGGCATATTCTGAGTAGATTCGGTCCGAGTGCCCTTAATCAAAGTTGTTGCCCACATTATGGTCTACAATCTGTATTTAGAGGTCATGGCCAAAACAGCTCTGATTTGAGAGATAATTAGGCTCAAAGTTGATGCTGTCAACAAGCTAATTACGATCAAAGATCGAGCGGCAACTCTTGTCAAACGAAGTCGGATTGACCTCAAATTTGAATATGTTGTGCCTCAAAGAGTTTGTAACAACTTCTATTTTTGGTCCAACTCAAGTTACTTAATGAAATTTGGAGAACACGAGAAGGCCATGAAATCAACACCATTTTCAGACTTTGAATTTAATCAAGTCCTGTAATCAGATTTTTCTTCTGTCTTGTGTCCACTTTTCGAGGCAATTAGAGATGGAATCATGACTTGGTCCAAAAATAACATTTGTTATACCTTAAGAGGTCTATAACTTTTGTTTAAGGTCAAACTTCATATCTTACTCCAAAATAATATTTCCACTTTGGTCAAACTAACATCATTAGAGAGCTCAAAGTAGATGTTTAGGCCAATAAAGGTATTTTCTTGGCATTTGCTCAACATGAGTCCTTCATGACTTTTGTTGTAGAGTTCAAGTAGAGTTGTTTGGGCAAGGTTGCAAGGTTTGGTTGACTTTGCATGTTCATCTTCAAATAATCCATAATCCAATTAAGTGAATAACTTGTCATTCCATGTGAATTCTCAATTCGGATCTTGTTGAACCATTTCTAATGATCATGGTAGATGGAGATGAATATGAAATAGTGATTAGGATCATTGATTGAAATAACTCGATTAGGTCCACACTCGCTGGTTAGCTCGTGACTAACACCTGGGGTGTTACACAAACTATCTCAATCTATAGCCTGTCTACCGGATGACATTAACTAATAGACTAATCAAGCAAGCAAACATGAATCGATAACTAATCTGCGCATGAAAACCGTCATAATCTGCATCTCGTCCACCGGATGACGGTAAACACAGATTAATCAGGTAAACCAACGTGAATCATCCTTGACTCACTATGCTTCCCACGTCCACCGGATGACGCCAAAGAAACAGAGCTTAGCAAGGACCCTGGTTTGCCATGCTTCCACGTCCACCGGATGACGCTAAAAAGACATAGTTTAACAGGGGGTTGACGAAACTTACAAGTAAGCCTGCGTCCACCGGATGACACCCAGCCCTGATGAAGTAACTCGCCGGACTCGACTGACTCTAGAATTTGTTGGCTGGAGCCGAAAGTTGTGTTGTATTGATGTTGTTGTATGTTTTACAATGGCTGAGGGCTTATATTTATACCCTGAGCGTAGATAGAGTCCTAGTCGAATTACAACTCATCAATAGATAAGGAAACCAACAAACTATCCTATATCTAAGGTAACTTGGAGTCCCACCTTCCCTTTCATAATGGACTCCGATCGTGATCGCATCTTGGCGGCGCAGACTCTAGATGACGTCACTAATACCGACGCTGCACGCCTCCTGTCACCTTCGCCCGATAACCGATTCACCGTGCAATCGGCTATTTTCCTTCCTTCCGCTGGACGGAATCTGCTTCTGAGATCGGCTATCTTCCTCCGGTATCGGCTATCTTCCTCTGGCATCGGCTATCGGCTCCCAGCCCAAAATTTGGTGTTAACACAAGTATGGTAGGAAGGTGATGATTCAAAGATAACAAATGAAATGCTAAAAGATAACTAGCGTAGTGTAGCTAGGTGGGAGGACAACGAGTGAGAAAGGTTCCGGTGATTCAAACTCTACTCCTGTGATCTATCCTATCAAATGGACGAAATACACTAAGACTGCTACCTTACTTCCGGTGTGTAGGGGATAGTACGAGACAATAGAGGATATAACCTCTACCCGAAGCGCCTATGATCTTATGGGAGCCTACCTTTTAAGAACTTACCTAAAACACGTGGAGAGATACTAAGACTAGACAGGGCTGTCACCACTTGCTAGCACCAACAAATAATCCATGCGACAAGCGGCATTCAAAGGCAAGATCTAGCCTAAGCACCACGCTTACACTAAGCCTTACTACTCTAGCAGTGATCAAGGCAACTAGAGCACCCTATAATAGGCGATGAACTACACACGTGAGCTAGTTAAAGGATCACAATCTAATGCAAACCGACCAAGTAATATGATAACTCACAACAATACTATTAAAGTAATGCACTAAGTAACGACTCAGTAAAGTAAAGCAAGAATAATATATTAAAGTAGATAAGTCTTACAGAAAGAGAAGATACAAGAGATACCAGACTCTCCAGTAGACGACTCCGGAGACCCCGAGCACAGCTCGACTCAACTCTAACTCCCATACTAGACTACAACTACTACTAAAGGTGGAACTACACTAATCTTCACTTGTATCTTGAATGAATCATCTCTTGAGAGGGTGGAGGCAGCCTCTATTTATAGGGGAGAGTGGAGGGGTGCCATGTCAGCGATCCATGTGCCATTCCACCTTGGCCCTTGGATGAACCGACCTTGAAACCGCCTCAGATCAATAGCAATGACGAAACCAGCACGTGTGAAACATACAAGAAGGCGGTAGAGGCCAACCAACCTAGCTGGGCACCAGGGGTGGGTCGACTGACACCCTATGATAGGTGGACCTAGCTAGGTGTGGTCCCCACCAGTCATAGAGTGTTGCCTTGTGCTGGTTCTATCTTGATTATGTCGTCTCACGCCTTAATCCTTGTGCTTTGATTCTCCACCGTTGAATGGAAACACATGTTGATCTGATGGTGGAGTTGAGCTGGGTAGAGTGTCACACGGATCCTGCCATGTCACTAGAGCCAGGTGGGCCCCATGGTGGGGTCGGCCGACCCACACATGGGGCCACTCTGAGCTCTCCTCTCTTCTACGTGATGTCTTGAGTCTTTTGTTGATGTGTGATGACCTGGTTCCCAAATATGTGGTTCGGCCGACCCAACATATTGGGTTGCAAGTGCTCCAATTTGTTCTATTTTGGTCTTCCCTGCATTCACAAGCTAAGAGTACAAGTGGAACTAGTTATCGATAAAAATATGTTCATGTTATGTTGATCTTCCATCAAAACCGAGTCCTGTTGATTGTGTTTGAGTGTGTATTTTTATGGTATATCCACCGTCAACAAGATCCCCCAAGCTTAACCTTTGCTCGTCCCGAGCAAATAATTAAACTCGGCCTCGGTGGATCAGGAGTTGCTACAATGTTCATATTTCCTTAGTACCAAGTGCACAACAAAATACTTCTCTTTTGAAAGGAAAAATTTGGCTATAAAAATTCACCCATTTTACCTTAGTCCTTTATGGGGCTAATGACCTTTCCTTTGCATTAGGTGGTTGAGAGACAGAACAGTTTAACTTAAGCACTACTTTTCTCATTCTTTGCAAGTTTCATACTGGAGGTTTTAGCAATGCTTTGCAAAAGAAAACTTAATGTTCCTCATATGGTTCTCTCATGTAGCTCAAATGATGTATGATTCCTTACCAAGACACAAAATAAATTGCCTTCTCTTTATCATCCTACTTCTAACAATGGCTTATGTGGAGCTTATGGTAGGAATGAAAGGATATAGCATACTTACTTTGCATGTATTGTAGAGTCAAAGCCTGGATCCAAAGAGAGAAGTGTCATGCCCTTAGATCAAGATGTGCAGATGTGTGGAAAATGCGGATTATAATGCTCCTCTATTTGAAATTGTATCTCTCTCTAATAGATTTTTAGAGACATGGCTATCATCATCATTTTTTTCTTTATTCATGAGCCTAGACTCTGCTCATATATTTTTCTTTTCTTTTCTATGGACTTCCCATGTCCATCTTTCTTTCTTTTTCTTTACATTTTCCAAATCCTTTTGTCTCTTCTACCATAATAACTAAGAGAGATTTTCTAAAACTTTAACACATGGAGCATTTATTTGGTGGAAATGAAAGGCATGTGGTTGCGTACTTCTAGTGTAAAAGCAGCATAAATATATGGTAAGTACGTGATCTTGATCTTGGGGGCATGATAAGTCTCTCAATAAGGGTCAACAAGACTTGACAACATTCAATACAAAGCAAATAGCTTATGTAGAAGGTTTAAGACATGTGTAGTATATAAGGCTGTGGTAGGAATTTATCACCATTGAGGAACAATAAGATTTTGATTTTTCTAAGAAATAAATCTCCAGTAATCATGCATGCTTAGAACAATATTATAGCAGCTCTTGTTTCACTATATCATGTCTCACAACAACTTAGACTTAGTTCTAGCACTTAGCATCCATAAAGTTTTCAGGTTCATGATGATTTTAAATGAGCCAAGTAATCCATACTCAAAGAAATACTAAGTTGTAAACTAGGCATTAAAGAAATATTAACAAAGCAACTATTCATCATTTCCAATGAGAAAGATTAACATACATGAGGCATATGAACAAAAAATATTTTTGTGTTTTTATTTTATTAAATGCATTAAATTAAAAATCATATAAAATACTGAGATAGAATACTTACCTTGGTGGGGGAGAGAATCTCCCCCAGGCTTGCACTTTTGCAGATATCTCACTGAGGTGGACGTGGCGGATATGGTGGTGGATAGTGAGGAGGATATTGTGGTGGATATGCTGGTGGATATGGCCGCGGGAACTGCTGTGGGTGTTGTGGAATATATGGTGGTGGAGGTATGTTGTGATGTGCATAGAGGGCAGCCCACTGTCTGCCAGCCTGCTCCTGAAAATTTTGGAGCTGCTGGTGGATTTGTGTAGTGATGTTGTGAATGGCCTCATGGCTAGCCCGCAGCACACCAAACTGGTGCGTTAGCAACTCCATGTCATGTCGATGGCTTCGCATCCCTACATCCTGCATAGATGAGTAAGAGAATCTGGCACTTTGTGCCCCTGATCGGCGCCCTCCTCCAGAGCTGGAGACCTGCATGGCATTTGAGCTGCCTGCATAGTTGCTGTCATCTTCTTCGGACGATTCATTACGCTGTGCAGCACGCGTTCTTGCACGGGTAGCAGGTCCTGAAAAACTCCATCGGCCGCCTACTCCTACAATGTTAGGCACTAAAGGGTGGCCCCCATATAGTTTTAATTCTAGGCATGGCAAAGTGAGTCTTGCATCGCTATTATGGAATTTAAATTCTATGGTTCCTTGGGGACCACTGGCAATAATATGAGTTTTAATGAAATACTCCTCACCCAGGACAGTTCTATTTGTAGGTATGTAATCATTAAATCAATTTAGCAGTTCAAGGTAGCTACACAATTTTCTGACGATGGATGTGAAATCAAATGATCCAATTCTTGATGGTGCAGAAATTCAATGTTCTGCCATGGCTTTTACAGGTGATACTCGGATTTTATATACCATGGCATACATTATTCTTATGTCAATTTCCCTCACAATTCTAACATCGTCCCAGGGAAACAAAGTGATTCCTAGCCATCTATGCAAAAAGCGCAGTGTAGGGTTGCAAATGTGACTAGTGCGCGGTTTTCCTATTTTATTTTCCCTGTTATGTCATGCTAAAATTCAAGTTTATTGAACCTACGGGTAGCAGATTCTAAATTTGAGGTGCAATTCATGAAGCCTAGGCAAGCACTAAACTGGTCCCAAGTAAGATCACAAGCTTGATTAAACAGGCGAAAATAGATGTTGTCTCTAGTTGCTTTTACTGTGCACATAAATTCTAGGGTGAGACTCCTGCTACCTTGGTACCCAGAAAAATTCCAGAATTCACCCCATCCTATTGCACCAAAGACATCAAAGAACTCCTCATACATACCTGTGCGTCGGAGGAGTCCTAAATCAATTACCTTGGTGTGTTGAAAGTTGCGGTTGCGGATGGAGTTGAGGACGAGAAGTTCTTGTGGAGTGACCCAAATGCCTGTTTCTTGGTCTTGTGTTCTAACCGGTTCTTCTTCTTCTTCTTCGGATTCTTCATGATCAAGAGGAGGTTATTCAACATTTTTCGTGTTGTTGCTCGGCTCAGTTGCTTCAGACACGTATTCATCCTGTGACCCCGAGAGTCGTATCTCAGTGTCATGGGAGGATGATCGTCACGATGAACTCCCGCTCAATGCCAAGTGCACTTTCTTTGCTGCAACCTTGAATGGGTTCTTAATATTTGCACAAAACAAAGACACGAACCAAACTTCGGATGATGGGGGTTAGCTTGGTTTAATGAGCCTCTTACCGGATGATTACCTTACTTAGCTCCCTCGGGTGATGAAGAACAAGGATGAGAGGAAAATATTTTTGTGTTTTCTTTATGGAGAGAGGGTTGTTGGAAGGTGAGAGAGAGTTTTTAGAGTGTCGAAGTGCTCTGCTGGTGGTTTGGTTGGAGAAATGTGCTCACGAGCATGGGAATTAAATGGAGAAGAAAGCAGAGGTGCAGGGTGTACACAGCCTGGTTCGGCCAACCCCCTTGCTGCCTCAACTTTGTGCAAATAATTGGAGGAATCTCTAGTGCATTGAAAGGAACAAAAGTTAGAGAGGTGGAGCTCAACTGATGGGTCGGCCAAACTCTCCCCTCTCTCTAATTGCTATGTGCCAAACAAAGGAGTCAAGGGTGGTCATTTCTTGCCTGGTGAAGCACTCATCTTTCTCTCCTTTGGATGCTTGCTCGAACAATCCTTTCTTGAAGTGAGTAGTGAATGGAACAAAGGGCCAAAGGAGGGGGCAAGACATGACCATGGCTGGTGGATGTTTGCTCATGAGATGCTTCACGGGAGAAATATTTCAAAAGGTGATTTTCTTAAGGGTTTAAGTAAGAATCTTTCCCATGATTAGCAAAAGGTGTTTTGATCAAGATTTGCATGAGTGGAATTAAGGAGAGAGAATGGACTTTGTCATGACAAAATTTTGCTCTCGGCTTACTCATGGTTGTTGTGTGCACTTTTCTTTTCAGCATTTTTCTACAGCAAGAGATGAGAGAAAGGATCTAGCTCCCAGAGTGCAAGTTGACAGATATATGTCTTGCAGCACTTTATTGAGCAGCTCACATGGGGTTTAGGTAGAGCAAATTAGCACTAAGACATTTGAGTGCACAGAAGAGTGATTGAGGGAAATTCAAGGTTGCCATGCTACGTTCATTTAGATGATCAAGGTTGATATACTATATTTTAAGGTGTTGTCGTGCTTGGGACATATCAAGACATAGCATGCATGGAAATGGACAAGAGGTGGCAGGTGGGAGACACCAGTGTGGGGTCGGCTGACCCCACCATGGGCCCCACCTGATGTCAACTTTACTCAGGAGATTAATTATATGATTATTTTGATGTTGAGCTTTGATTATCAGTCGACAGAAAAAAGAGTTGGAGATAAATGCTAAAATGAAACAAGCAATTAAATGAAGTAAACTTTAATTGAGTGTTAGTGTACTTACCTTGATGGAAGAGTTATTCCCTCAGGTCCTTGCAATTGGATCTCCCTCTTGGGCTGATGTAGGAATTTTCTTCGGAGGCATCGCCGGTTGTATTACCTTTCTCTTCCATATTTGCTTGCTCTTTGCTCGCGGTTCTGATTTGGGCTTCTTTAGATCTCTCACAATAGCAAAAGCATGTATCTCCCTTAACATGATCAATGAGCATTGCTCAACCTTCGGTCGGAATTTGAATGTTTCCAGGGTCCCATTGATAGTGAATTGAATTTCTCCAGCTCCAACATCAATATGTGCATTGGCGGTGCTGAGGAACGGTCTCCCCAAGATGAGTGGAGTCTTTTCATCCACTTCCATTTCTAGGACCACGAAGTCCACTGGGACGAAGAATCCGCGTATCTTGACGGGGATGTTTTTTGCTATCCCCGCCGGCTAACGGACCGATTGATCCGCCAACTGCAAACGTATTGATGTAGGCGACAAGATAGTATGATTGAGTTTGTCGAACACTACCTTTGGCATGACGCTGACGCTTGCTCTCAATTCACACAATGCATGTTCAAAGTATTGTGTCCCAATGGAGCAGTCAATGGTGGGACACCCAGGGTCCTTCTTCTTGGTTGGCAGTTGGTTCAATATGGCCGCACCACATTCCTCTGTCAATTTGACAATTTCCGTCATGGGCAGCAGGCGCTTATTGTTGAGAATGTCTCTTAAGTACTTGGCGTAGGTTGGTACCTGCATTGCGTCAAGTAATGGAATATGCACATAAAGATGACGAATTACCTCGACGAATTTCCCGAATTGTTCGTCGGTGGTTTGCTTCCTTGTTCTTGGGAAAGGTAGCAGCACATTGGTGTCATAATATTCATGCGGGGTTGTCTTTCCTTGGAACTTGGTGTTGTCATCAGGCGCTGGCAATTCTTCTTCTTCATCATCATCTTCCTTGTCTTTTCTTGCAACCTTCCCTGTCATGTTATGATGTGGTGGATCGCGAGTGGACTTACCTCCCCTCGTGATCACCGCATTGATATTTGAAGTATTGCAAGTATTTTTAGGAGGTGAAGTAGTAACAACAAGATGAGCTAATTGAGATTCTAGCATTTTATTAAAACTCATTTGTTCTTTAACAGAAGAAGCGAGAGCATCCATTTTAGCATTTAATGTTTCAAGGGTCTTATCATTTTCTATCAACTTTTATTCATGCTTTCATTTATTTTTGTTTGATTCATAATAAGATCTTTTAATGATAACTGATTACCAAAATTTACCTTACCTTAAAACTTGGAGTTCGACGCCCATCTTCCTTGTTGAGGATATTTCGAATTGTTGTTGATGGCGTCTATCTTCTCATGATTTAATTTTGAATAAGATACACTACATACCTGATGGCGTCTAGCATAGTGTTGAATGGCCTCTCATTCTTTCTTGAAATTAGCACGTTCTTCCAACCTTCTCAAGAGGAGATCCATCTTCTTAGAGATTGCAGCTACTTCATGGATGGTATGTGTGTTCTTCTACTTGGATTGGAGTCGATCTTCATTCCACCCTTGATTTGTCACCATCTTTTCTATCAGATTCTTGGCTTGTGTGACATTGAGTGAAGTGAATGCTCCTCTAGCAGCGGCATCAAGGTGACTACGGGCTATCGGGGTTAGCCCATGGTAGAAACCTTGAATCAGGAGCCATTCTTGGATTCCATGATGAGGACATTCCCGAATGTATCCCTGGAGGCGTTCCCATGCTTCGGGAATTGTCTCATCCACTTGCTGTGTAAAGCCTGAGATCGTTCCTCGAAGAGCAGTGGTTTTGCCCATCGGGAAGAACTTCTTGAGGAATGCATTAGCACAGTACGTCCAATTGCCAATGTCTTCAGGATAAGCATAGAACCATTGTTTTGCCTTTCCGCTCAAGGAGAATGGAAAATGGCGAAGACAGATGGCGTCCACTTTAACTTCTTTTATTGCAATGGTGCCACACAATTCCAGGAAATTCTGGGGATGTGCATTTGCATCCTCATGGGGCTTTCCGCTGAATGGGTTGGCTTGCACCATGTTGATAAGGGATGGCTTGAGCTCAAAAGTGGCATCCCCCAAGCTAAGCTGCGGACCGGTGGTGACATTGTCAGCCGATGGTGCATAGTGCTCGAAGATGGTGTTTTGGGCCATAGCTTCCTTAGGTGACAGTGCTGAGCCTCCTTCCTTGAGTGGTTCTAGTACCAAATCGGACCTCCGATCGGAGACTGAACGGTGTCGAGAACTCCTGGTGGATGTCTCTGGATTTTCTATTGTTGTGGCTTGAAACTGAAATCCACACATGTATGCCTTGCTTCACGATAAAGGGAAGCAGAGGCAAGGGTAAGCCCTACTACAACAAATTGATATTAAATTGATGATAGGTTCCGGATTCGAACTTATTAAAATTTCTAGACTATGCTTTCCCCGGCAACGGCGCCAGAAATGCTTGTTGACACTTCTTAGCGCAACCACCAGAGATAGGGTGTTAGGCTATCTCTGATAACGGCGCCAGAAATGTCTGGGGTATTTCTTATGTCTATGGGATAATTTCGCAAGCGCACAGAATATACCGCTGTAGCACTTCACCCGGGAGTATTCCAAGGTATCGTTATTTATTTTATCCTAAAGGAAAGCGATTGCTAGAAATGTTAATAGAAAGAGATCCTTAAATCTATCTCAACTTAGCACAACTAGTGCAGAGGGGGTAATCGAAGTATGGTAGGAAGGTGATGATTCAAAGATAACAAATGAAATGCTAAAAGATAACTAGCGTAGTGTAGCTAGGTGGGAGGACAACGAGTGAGAAAGGCTCCTGTGATTCAAACTCTACTCCTGTGATCTATCTTATCAAATGGATGAAATACACTAAGACTGCTACCTTACTTCCGGTGTGTAGGGGATAGTGCGAGACAATAGAGGATATAACCTCTACCCGAAGCGCCTATGCTCTTATGGGAGCCTACCTTTTAAGAACTTGCCTAAAACACGTGGAGGGATACTAAGACTAGAAAGGGCTGTCACCACCTGCTAGCACCAACAAATAATCCATGTGACAAGTGGCATTCAAAGGCAAGATCTAGTCTAAGCACCATGCTTATACTAAGTCTTACTACTCTAGCAGTGATCAAGGCAACTAGAGCACCCTATAATAGGCGATGAACTACACACGTGAGCTGGTTACAGGATCACAATCTAATGCAAACCGACCAAGTAATATGATAACTCACAACAATACTATTAAAGTAATGCACTAAGTAAGGACTCAGTAAAGTAAAGCAAGAATAATATATTAAAATAGATAAGTCTTACAGAAAGAGAAAGATACAAGAGCTATACCAGACTCTCCAATAGACGACTCCGGAGATCTTGGGCACAGCTTGACTCAACTCTAACTCCAACACTGGACTACAACTACTACTATAGGTGGAACTACACTAATCTTCACTTGTATCTTGAATGAATCATCTCTTGAGAGGGTGGAGGCAGCCTCTATTTATAGGGGAGAGTGGAGGGGTGCCACGTTAGCGATCCGTGTGCCATTCCAACTTGGCCCTTGGATGAACTGACCTTGAAACCGCCTCAGATCAACGGCAATGACGAAATCAGCACGTGTGAAACATGCAGGAAGGCGGTGGAGGCCAGCCGACCTGGCTGGGCACTAGGGGTGGGTCCGCCGACCCCTATGACAGGTGGGCCTGGCCAGGTGTGGTCCCCACCAGTCATAGAGTGTTGCCTTGTGCTGGTTCTGTCTTGATTGTGTCGTTTCACGTCATAATCCTTGTGCTTTGATTCTCCACCGTTGAATGGAAACACATATTGATCTGATGGTGGAGTTGAGCTGGGTAGAGTGTCACACGGATCCTGCCATGTCACCAGAGCCAGGTGGGCCCCATGGTGGGGTCGGCCGACCCACACATGGGCCCACTCTGAGCTCTCCTCTCTTCTACGTGATGTCTTGAGTAATTTGTTGATGTGTGATGACCTGGTTCCCAAATATGTGGTTCGGCCGACCCAACATATTGGGTTGCAAGTGCTCCAATTTGTTCTATTTTGGTCTTCCCTACATTCACAAGCTAAGAGTAGAAGTAGAACTAGTTATCGATAAAAACATGTTCATGTTATGTTGATCTTCCATCAAAGCTGAGTCCTGTTTACGGTGTTTGAGTGTGTATTTTTATGGTATATCCACCGTCAACAGTGGTTCCTCGGTGAATGGCTTACCTACAATAGTGAATGTGCACGACACGAGGGCCAGCCGTCAGCTGAGAACAGCGGCGAGAAACCGATGGAAGGGGAAAAAGGTAGCCTGGGCATGACGGCTCACCAACGGGTGGTGCTGCAGTTCTCCCAATGAGGTGCAGCTAAGGCGGGCTTGAGGTTTCGGTCATGCTTGAGGAAGGAGGAGAAGCACGTTATTATAGGCATGATGAGGACAAAGTAGGGTTACGACGTCATTGGTGCCCGCCGTTCCACGAAGAGGAGGTGTTGGGCTTTGAGTCAGTCAAAGAAGAGGTGGACGTAGCACGTACCAGGCTCAGTGGGGTTTGATTGAGACTCAGGGAATAATGGCGAGGTCACTCGCAGCCCGCCACTGGGTGAATAGAGTACTGGCATGGCAAAGACAATGGCCAGTCCTATTGGTCGAGGAAGGCCCGACCTTGATCTATGCTGCAGTCATTACAAGGGAGTGCACGTGATGAGGAGGAAGTGGTGAATGCGGCTCAGCAAGGCGCCGGCGGCGCCGCTGCTTGGGGCATCGATGAAGGTGGAGTAGGCGCATGGAAGGAGAAGAGCACGTGCGTCCATAGCGTATTGGCATGACAAGGACAAGGTGGTGATTGATGGCACCGAGCTCACGAATGGTGTGGTGGAAAAGGCCAATGAGGGCGGCCCTAGCATCGACGTGGCCGGCTGTGACCTCTATTAGCAATTAGCATGGACGTGGCCGGTGGTCATCCGTGCGCGGCGGCACGACACGGAGTAGAAGGGAGGTGAGGGTGGCCAGCCGCTGCCTATGCTGGCTAGCTGTGGCAATCGGAGAGGCGGCGGTGAGGGACAAGAAAGCGTGGCGACGGTTGGGAAGGAAGGAGATGGTGACGACGGGTAACAGACACTAGTACATAGGCACTGGTGGTTCTAGACGTATTTTTACTAGCGTTTTTGTTAACTGCCAGTAATAGAGGCCAGCGAAAATCAACGTTTTTCATAGGCAGTGGTTTGAGAACCGCCAGTACAAATCGATTTGTACCAGTGGTTCACTTAAGTAACAGTCTGTGATAATGATTTTCCGAAAATGAGTTTTTAAAATAGTTGAAAAATATTTAAATACAGGGAGAGACCCACTGGCCAGCGTGGCTGGCTGGATTCAAACCCGCGACCTCTCGACCACTGCATCATACCATCACCTGTGTCTAAAAGAGTGTTTGGTTCCCCACGTATTATAACGAATGATAAAAAATTGACTATTTGAGGCTCTAAATGAATTCAAATAAAAAAGTTGTCAACTACAAAGTTGCATAACTCTCCATGTTCGACAACTTTTATGTTCGAAGTTTCTCCATCTGAGGTCATTTATAAAATTTGAATTTTAAATTTGATAAATTCAAACGTATTTTTCACTGACAAGATGATTTCAAATGAAAAAATTGTAAACTACAAAGTTTCATAACTTTCCAAGATCTTCAACTTTTATTTTGACAGTTTTTGTTACAAGATCATTTAAAAACTCAAAAAAAAAAAACAATTTCAGATTATTTGTACATGCGGTTCTCTTAAGGAACCACCAGTAGAAATCGATTTCAACTGACGTTTCCTTTGGAGAACTGCCTGTACAAATGAGCCATTTTTACAGGCGGTTCTCTTAAGGAACCACCAGTAGAAATCCGTTCGATTTCTACTACTGACAGACGTCAAGCGAAACCGCTTGTAAAAAAATCGCAGCATCAAGACAAATCATCTTTGTATTAGTGAGAAAGAAGCACAGAGGCTGGTAGCAGTTGCTGCTACTTCTTCTAAGGCGAGTAGTTAGGGCTCCTAGGGTTCGGACGATGTTGTGCCTTAGCATCTGTACCCACACCCACGGGGTATGGGGCGCGCATCACCGGGGGGGGGGAGAGAAAGGGCTTAGCGTGGGCACGTGGCCTAGTGGTGGCGGTAGCTTCCTAGGGCGCGGGTGCACTCTTGCCCTAGGGCTTGGGTGGTTGGGATGCAGCCAGCTGGGCGGCTGGGCCTAGCACGCACGGAAGTTGGATAGGAGGGAGGCACAGCGGCTGACTAGGCCATGTGGGCCGGTGGGTGGCGCGAGCTGGTCCGAGCAAGGAGGGGAGTAGAGGTGCTGGGCCACGCTGCTGGGCCAAGGAGAAGGGGAAGGGAGTGGGTCGGCCTGGGAGGTTAAAGAAGGGAAGTGGGCTGAATAGGGAGAGATAGAAAGGGATTTTCCCTTTATTATCTAGAGGAATTTGAGAGATTTGAATGGGATTCGAGATGAATTCAAATAGAATTAGAGAGGAACTTAGGAAGGGTTTGAGAGGAAATGGAAAAGGGTTTTCCTTTGATGAATTCACGAAATTGTGACTCAAGGATCTTGAGAGGGAGAAGGGGTTTCTCCATTTGCTAATACAAATGGAGATGGGAAAAAGGAAAATGATTTTTCCTTTTATGAGCTTACGATTTTTGAATCAAAGGGAATTTGATGGAGATTGAAAATGGGATCAAGAGGGAATGCTACAGATTTTGCACTCCAGACACCAACAAAAGCACAAATTAAAACCTGAACCCGACTCACGGACATGGGCACTCTCCTACACTCAAAGTCAATATGAATTCAACGATTCTCTCGTAAACTCACCAATGTTAGACATAGTAACTACATGTCACACACATTTAATAAAAAAAATTAAAAAGCTCAGATTTTTGGATGGTTGTTACATTGCTAATAGAGCTCTGGAACTTGATTGCAGTTCGCTTGGACGAAGTGATGCAATCCCTCAAGGAGGCGGCTTCAACTCTCCCTGCAACCCAAATTATAAGTCAATTTAAATTTCTTAGAGTCAAAACATCTCAAGTTTAACAAAAAATAGAGAGAAAAATATAAAGATGTATGACATCAAATAGGTATACCATGAAAGTATAGTTAATGATGAATCTAATTATGCTATTTGATATCGTAAATGTTATTACTTTATTATATAAATTTGGTTTAACTTGAAATTCTTTGACTCTTGGATAGAGGGAGTACTATTTGAGGACCTTTTGAAACATAAGAATTTCACATGAATAATACAGGATTTTAATGGGAATCAGTTTATTTTCACATGAAAAACATAGGAAACGGAAAATTTCCCGCATTTTGATGGGGGCCTTATGGAAAGTTGTGGTTAGAACGTGTGGCCACACATTTGGGGTGCGCGGAGCTGCATGGAGAGCATACAAGCTTTTTGGCCCTTGTTCTCCGGTCCATCGCTTTGGTGTATGATTAAACATGTATGAACACGGTAGACTCCATCGTTGATGAGATGGACAATACTTCTTTTTTATTACAGCTCATAGCTGGAGACACGGAATCTATCTCCAATGATGTGGCTATAAATCCGTGACACATAGAGATACACCAAAAGATGCCCTAGAAGTAGGTCATTCAGGTGCCCTCATGGACTGCCTCTATTTCGATGATAGATCATACATTGCCACAAGTGGAGGATGCTGTTCTTGTGGAGATGTATGTGATGATGAGGAAAGTGTCTAAGATACATGTGTCACAGATGGCGATCCTATCTTGTTCATTACCATCGAAGATGACCCTTCCATTTCAATGTCTGAGGTCAAGGCAAATGACTCTCATCTAACAAAGGATCCAACGGTAAAGCCAACATATTCTTTGTCCACCACAGCTAGAATGGGCGTTGGTCTTGCAGCCCTCCTATTCTTCCTTTTTCGTCACTAACCATGAAACCAAGGAATCTGTCATGTACGGTCGCACGTATTCCAGACGGCGCCATGCTAGGGATGTCCGTCGCGCCGCAGAGCGCGCGCAGGGCAGCCAGCCCGACCAGGCAAAACCACGGAGTGGCTAGGATGGCAATGAGATCAGATCACGTCCTTAGAATTTGGAGCAAATTAGCTCTAGTCGGTTGCATCTTGGAGACTATATATATTTATGTAATCAGCACTATTTGGTAATTAAGAAAGATATTGTCGTACATCTCCCATTTATCTATCTCAAACCTAGGTTGCTGACGGGAATAACCTCGCCTTAGAAGACGGACCGAGATTACGATCTTCGTAGTCGAGAGCCGGCCACCCTTGGGCTCAACGCCCTTGACAACCTGGTATCACGGTCCCAGCGATCCTCGCATGAACCCTACACCTTGCCGCCGCCATCACCAACTGTAGTGGCGCCCACCCCCGTGTCCACATCCACTGCGTCCTCCTGCGCCAGCACAATGGGTGACCAGGGCGACCTCAAGGCCACTGTGGAGCTGCTCGACACTGCCATCCAGAACCTGCAGGCCACCATTGAGGCTACTCGTCGTTATCGGGCGACAAGCAGATCGTCGGCGAGCACCACAACGATCGGCCACTGAAGTTCCAGAAGATGGATTTTTCAAGGTACGACGGCAAGTTCGATCCGCTCATCTTCATTAACCGCTGCAAGTCCTACTTCCATCAGCAGCGGATCATGGAGGAAGAGAAGGTTTAGATGGCCTCCTACAACACTGGAGGACGGCACGCAAATGTGGTACATCCAAGCCCAAACAGATGAGGGTACTCCGTCTTGGCATCGGTTCACGGAACTGCTCAACCTGTGGTACGGGCCGCCCCTGCACACCGCCCCCCTCTTCGAGCTTGCTGACTGCCACCGTATTAGCACCGTCGCGGAGTACCAGGACCATTTTCAGGCGCTCCTGCCCCGCGCGGCCCCCTCAACGAGGCACAACGCGTGCAGCTGTTCATGGGCGGCCTCCATCCACCACTCAGCCTTGATGTCTAGGTGCAGAATCTGCAGTCCCTAGCGGCCACCATGAGTCTGGCCCGACAGATGGAACCGCGGGAGCAGTACACGGCATCCACGGCATCCATAGGCCGGCTGACCTCTAGGGCACTTCTACCAGCCCCAGCGCCACGCCTCTTCCTGCCGGCACCGCAGGGAACCAAGGCACCCACCACGACCCCAGCTACCATCGAAGGGTGGCCGAGAAAGCGCCTAATGATGGCGGAACAGGAAGAATGGTGTTACCTAGGCTTCTGCTACAACTGCGATGAGAAATTCACTCGGGGCCACAACCGCGTCTGCAAGCGGCACTTCCTCCTGGATGGCATTGAGGAGGACGATGACGCCGAGGCACAACGGGCACCAAGGATGCGCGGTCAAAGGAATCTTCCGTGTTCTCCCTCTAGGCCACCACGGGCGTTCGCTTTAGCGACACCATGCAACTCCATGTCAAGATGGGGTCCACGCTCTTCGTTGCGCTCCTAGACTCCGGGTAAACCCACAACTTTGTATCGGAAGACGTGGCGCAGCGCATGGGCATCCCTCTTCAGCGCCATCCTCGCCTCACCGCGACCGTGGCCAATGGAGAATGCGTGTCGTGCGTGGGTGTCCTATGCCGGGCTGCATTCTCCATCCAAGACGTCCCCTTCTCCGCCGACCTCTATGTCATGCCCCTCACCGGGTTCAACATGGTCCTGGGGACCCAATGGCTGGTGACTCTGGGGCTGATCCTGTGGGGCTTCGACGCCGGCACCATGACCTTCCAGCAATAGGGCTGGTTTGTGTGCTGGCAGGGTCTGGCTGGACCTGACGAGCCCAGCGCGCGTGGCCACGGCCCCCGCGTCCCTGCTCGATGAGCTTCTCAGCGACTTCTCCGACATCTTCGCTGAGCCACACAGGCTCCTGCCCACACGCCAATGCGACCACAGCATCGATCTTCTTCCAGGCTCCCAACTGGTGGCAGTGCGCCCCTATCGCTACCTGGTGTCCCACAAGGACAAGCTAGAGCGCCGGTGCACCACGATGCTGGAGCAAGGGCTCATACGGTGGAGCTCGTAGGCATTATCTTCACCGGTCCTCCTCATGAAGAAGGCTGATGGATCCTCGTGGCTCTGCGTCGACTACCGCGCCTCGAATGCCATCACCGTCAAAGATGCGTTCCCGATCCCGGTGGTGGACAAACTCTTGGACGAGCTCCAAGGCGCCAAGGTCTTCACCAAGCTGGACCTCTGTTCGGGCTACCATCAGGTCCGCATGGCACCGACCGACATCGCCAAGACAGCTTTTCGTACTCACGATGGCCTTTACGAGTTCCTGGTGATGCCATTTGGGCTGTGTAACGCACTGGCGAGATTCCAGGCGTTGATGAATGATGTGTCATGCCCCTTCCTCCACCGGTTCATCCTTGTCTTCTTTGATGATATTCTCATCTACAGCTCATCGTGGGCGGATCACCTGTGGCATCTTCGGGCCATCCTCACCATGCTACGCCACCACTGCCTCTTCGTCAAATGCTCCAAGTGCGCGCTCGGGGTAGGCTCGATCGCCTACTTTGGCCACATCATCTCCGACGCTGGTGTCACCATGGATCCCGCCAAGGTGCAGGTGGTCCACGACTAGCCCCAACCCCGCTCAGCGCGTGCGGTGCGTGGGTTCTTGGGACTAGCTGGTTACTACCGCAAGTTCATCCACAACTACGGCGCAATCACAGCTCCCCTGACGGCGCTCCTGAAGAAAGTGGGTTCCACCTGGAACGATGAGGCTACCGCGGCTTTCACGGCCCTCAAAGCCGCGGTGCCTCGGCACTAGTCTTGGTGCTTCCATACTTCTCGAAACCATTCACCATCGAAAGTGACGCGTCGACATATAGGTTCAGGGCGGTGCCACCTAGGAGAAGCACCCCATATTGGACTTCAGTCGCCCCGTCGCGCCATGGCACCATTCCCTCACTGCCTACAAAAGGGAACTCATCGGCCTCGTCCATGTCATTCATCATTAGCGCCCGTACTTGTGGGGTCACCGCTTCTCTATGCAAACCAACCACTACAGCTTTAAGTACCTCCTCGACCAGTGGCTCGCCACAATCCCGCAACACCATTGGCTCAGGGAGCTCCTGGGGTTCGACTTCGTCATTGAGTACAAGCCGGGCGCCTTGAACATGGTGGCCAACGCCCTCTCCTGCCGTGACATCGAGGATTACGTCGTCTTGGTGGTTTTGGCACCGCGCTTCGACTTCATCGACCGGCTTCGCCACCTTGAAGGATGAGATCAACTCTGGCACCAGGGCCGCGCTGGGGGCAATCGTCGACAACATGGTCACCTACGACAGCCGCCTCTACATCACGCCCGCGTCATCCCTCCTCCACGAGATCACGATCGCGGTGCACGAGGACGGCCATGAGGGGGTGTAGCGCACCTTACAACGGCGCCAGCGCGGGTTCCACTTACCCAACATGTCCTAGCTCGTCCAGGACTTCGTATGCTCCTGCTCCACCTACTAGCGTTACAAGTTCGAGCACCTTCACCCCGCCGGCCTCTGCCTGCCACTGCCTGTGCCCACGACTGTGTGGACCGACATCGGCCTTGACTTTGTGGAGGTGCTGCCGCACGTCTGCGGAAAATCTGTCATCCTTATGGTGGTGGATCGCTTCAGCAAGTATTGCCACTTTATACCACTAGCTCACCCTTAATATGCAGAGTCAGTTGCTCAATGGTTCTTTGCCAACATCATTAACCTCCATGGGATGCCATAGTCGATGGTGTCTAATCGGGACCCATCTTCACCTCCACGTTTTGGCGCAAACTGATGCGGTTCATGGGTGCCAAGCTTCATATGACCATAGCATTCCATCTGGAGTCAGATGGCCAGACTGAGGCGGCCAACCGCGTCATCACCATGTACTTGCGTTGCTTCACCGGCGACTGCCCTCGACATAGGCTACGGTGGTTGCCTTGGGCCGAGTTCATCTACAACACGGTGTACCAGACATCTCTCCGTGACACGCCATTTCGCGTCGTCTATGGCCGTGATCTGCACACCATTTGCTCCTATGAGCTAGGCGAGACACACACCGCGGCCGTAGCCAAGACCATGACAGAACAGGACGAGTTCCTGCAGGACGTCCGCTTCAGGCTAGAGCAGGCTCAAGCGGTCTAGAAGCTCCACTACGACAAGCTGCACCGCACCGTCTCTGACAACGTCGGCGTCTGGGATCTTCTCCAGCTCCGCCACTGGCCAATCGCTTCATGCCCGAGGCTCCGAAGGGCAAACTGAAGCCACGCTTCTTCAGGCCCTACCATGTCACGGAGATCATCAACAGCGTCGCGGTCCAGGTCGCCCTCCCTCCCTGCGCCAAGCTCCATGATGTCTTCGACGTCAGCCTGCTGAAGAAATGGGTGGGCGCTCCACCGGTTGCACCGCCTCCCCTGCCCTTCAACCACCATGGAGCCACGATACCATAACCGGAGCACGCCATCCGGACTCGCCTAGCTCGTGGTGTGCGCCAGGTCCTCATCCACTGGAAGTGCGAGCCGGCTGCTTCTGCCACCTAGGAAGACTTGGATTCCTTTGTCGACAGGTTTCCGGCATTCCAGCTCGAGGACAAGTTGGCGGTCGAGGGGGGAGAGATGTCATGTACGGTCGCATGTATTCGAGATGCCGCAAAGCGCGTGCAGGGCAGCCAGCCCGACCAGGCAAAACCACCGAGTGGCTAGGATGGCAAGAGACCAGATCACGTCCTTAGAATTAGGAACAAATTAGCTCTAGTCGGTTGCATCTTCGAGACTATATATATTTATGTAATAAGCACTATTTGGGAATTAAGAAATATATCATCAAACATCTCCCATCTATCTATCTCAAGCCTAGGTTGCTGAGGGGAATAACCTCACCCTAGAAGATGGACCGAGATTACGATCTCTGTAGTCGAGGGCCTGCCACCCTAGGGCTCGACGCCCTTGACAGAATCGACCTAAGTCCTATGATAGATTACCACTTCACTTTTGTTAATTAAATGCCTGGATATTCTTTGTCCACCACAGTTTTGTTGATGACAAGTACTTACATCAGGCCGTAAAATTTCTGTTGGTTTGCTTTGCATGGTAATTTGAATTGTTTCAAGCGTGCTAATATTCAGTTCTGTTAATTAAATGCCTGTGTATATATATATATATATATATATATATATATATATATATATACAGCCTCTATACTCATAAAAACATGTCGTTTAGGACAATGCATGGTCTTCAAAGCGTAACTTTGACTTCAGATTTCTATAAAAATATTTATTGAAAAGTGATATATGCATGCTCCCTCCGTATAGGAAAAGAATGTCGTTTTGAAAAAGGTCTTGGTCAAATATTAGGTATATAAATTGTGAATAACTTTTAAATTGTTGAGTTTAGAAATATGAAATCTATATAAATAGATTTGTCTTCAAATATATTTTTATAAAGGTATATATATATATCACTTTTTAATAAATATTTTTATAGAAATATGATGTCAAAGTCATACTTTGGAGACCGTGTCGCTGTCATAAACAACATTCTTTTCCTATATAGAGAGAGTACTTTTATAAAATTATATTTTAAGAACAAATCTATTTATATAATTTTCACATTTTCGAATTCAAAAACTTAAAATTTATTCGTGATTTATATTCCTAATGCTTGACCAAAACCTTATCCAAAACAACATGTTTTATGAGTATGGAGGGAGTACATATTGTGAGCAGCCTTGGATTCATCCCTGGATTGGTTCTGCTGGCGGATTGGACCCAGGCCTGGATTGAGTGACAGCAAGTGGATCAACTAATTCTATTCTAGGCCTGCAATAAAATTTGGTCTGGCACCAATCTGGTACTCCCTCCGTCCCAAAATAAGTGTTGTTTTTGACTTCCTGAAATTCGTCTTATTCCAAAAATTTACGAAAATATAAAAATAAACAAATCAAGATTAAAGTACTTCTAATAATAAATCATTTCATAATAAAATAATTAAATTTTTCACAAAAAATTTGAATAAGACGAATAATCAAAAGGAGATAGTCAAAATCCGAAAACTACATTTATTTTGGGATGGACGGAGTACTGCCGAACGAGGCCTTCCTGAGTTTTGTGCTTGGCTTTAATAGAAAAAATGGTTATTGGTTACCAACTTTCCATTCCTTGGTAGCCAAATTATTGATGGATCATTTGTCATTCAATTGGAACCCCTGCTCCATTGAGGCAGGATCAAGTGGAAACACAGGCCGGTAAGCTTGGGACAAAAATCTCAATCAAAATAAGATAAATAATCTCTGAGAAATGGTAACTACCGGTTACTTGACGCAATGGCATCATCGTGGTTTTTTGGCCTAGTTTTCAGGTAAAAAAACTTGACTGATACTTGCCTTTGTCTTTTCTTCTTCCAATAAAATCTATGGCAAAGCTTTTACAATACATTAAAAAAAAAACTTCGATCTCTGTGTGGCTACCTGTGCCCTGTCCACTATTTGGTAGCCATTGGTATTATGCTCCAGTTCTGTAGAGAAGTGCCATTCATTTCTGATTCTGGAATCTGGATACTCATCCAAACTATGTACATGTAAGACTGCATATGTCTCACAAATTCAGGCCAAAAATGCATCCAATAGAAGCCTATCAACGAACAAAGAAATAGAAAAGGCATGTGGAAACATTTAATATCTCCTAATTGCTTGATCAATCATGCCAGGTTATGAGCATAGCTACGCATCGGCGGATGATGTAGAGCCTGGCCTTCTGCTGCTTCAGTGCCCTCCTGAGCTCCTTGAACCTGAGATCATGAGCACCCATCCTCATCTTCATCTTCAGATAGTGAAAAATCTGTCGACTCCAAGGATGATGATGAGACGGAGGGATTTCCAGTTGGGTTTGGATTTCTGAATGGAACTTTGGTGTTGGCTTGGTCCAAGCTTGGAGTTGTGCAGTTTATATAGGTAGTTGTCATGTGGGCTGCATCAGCTGATAGCGGGCATCTATCTTAATTAACTTGTCATTGGGTTCATGCTTGCCGTAAAAAAAATAAAGTCTTATGTGATCTTGGAATTATTTACTCTAATTCGCTGATGCCTATTTGACTTGATGGTACTCGAATAGAACTTTGTGCACTGCATGACTGATGACAATTATCAGCAGGAGAGAAGGTAACAGACTGCTCTGTGTACAAATGAATTACGTAAACTGGCCTCAGTAGTAAGCATCAAGCTGAAGCGTATATTTCCTGGAACAATGTGGCTTCCGGTTTAGGGATAACGTAAACAAAGTATACAAGGAACTCAAGTAAGCAAATGCCAATTAAAACAAAGTCGTTTCATAAAAAAATTAAATCAAAGTAAAAGGCTACAGTTTTGTATGGGAATACAAATAAAAATTAAAGGTCAGCCTGTAATTTACACCGATAAATGCGAAGTAGTGTCAACGAAGTTACTCAATACTCCATTATGGAGTACAAAACATGAGCAAGGTTTGACTTTGTCCATGAAAAATCCACATGGCAGCAAAAACAAATCGATCTTTGTACACAAACTAGGATTGAGCCTACACAAGATGTTTACTGACAATGGACGCATGGAGCATTCCTGGTAGCATCTTTACAATGTCAGCTCACAAAAGATTTACAATCACTTTAATTTTCATCATCAATTCTGACAAGTCGTTGGAGAGAACAACTGATGATGGTGGACTAATAAGAACAGACGAGGAAACTGATGAATTAATCTTGTGATAATAACAACACAAACTTCCAAGGTCACGTCTCAAACGAAATACCCTACTACTGTACTTTCAAGGTCAACAGGAAAGGTGATAACAAGTGAAAGTAAATTATCGATAGTCAACTACTGCGGCGGAGTCAGCACAGTTTGTTAATAATCAGCGAATCCCTGGTGGGAAGTTTAAAAGTCAACTGAGCCCATGATCCTCACAGTCACAGGCATGGTTACCAGGCTAACACATATTCAGATACGTAAAGCTCCAAACAGCACGCGTTTGACCAAATTAAATGAGTTAATTTACATCCCTTGTACAAATGCAATGTACCTGACACTAATTGCTTATTTCTCCAGTATAATGAAATGATTGGATACTTCCTCCTGATAATAATTAATTTATTTTTGCAAAATGACAGTCCAGGCCGAAGTTACAACAAACAAAATGTGAGGTGAAAAAACACAATAAGGCCGATCATTAGTACAATTCATCAGAAGACATGTGTGTGTCAATGAAATCGCAAGAGAAGTCTCGTATGACCTTTTTCCGAAAAGTAAAACTACAAAGTGACTCATCTTGTCATCTAGCAAGAGCTAGCAAATCTGTAGGTACAACTTGTGCTTAAGTCAGAGAACTTGATAATTACCAGTCCAATGGATGTCAACTATAATCCTGCTCAAAAAAACTTATGCTCGGCAGGCAAGCCGAGACAAGCAAGCTCTAAATTTCAAAAACAATATGGTCAAAAGAGTTTTTGGTAAACTCAGGTTAGGTACAATGAACCTGCATTTGAACTTTAAAGCAATGATGATGGATGCGTGCTGCAGCTAATAAAAGCAATTCTTTTCTGGTTTTGTCGTACGTTTAATTTGGATAAAGAAAACAACCTTAGACAGAATCTAGGAGAGAAGCTGTTCGACATAGAAGCGGACGTCGAGGAGAAGCGAATTTTGGCCCCAAGTCAAGACGGAGGCGGGTAAGAGCTATGATATTGCACGCTAATTAAATAACTGTCATATAAAAGTCAGAGCATTTGTTAATTTCACAATTTCATGTAGATGCCGATTGAAACCCCTTCTCCCAAAAGGTAGACCCCGAAGACAAGCAAAGGCTGCTCTTTCTCCTTTATTTATATTGGTGAATAAACAACTTTGTAATACATGGTTGCCCGGGTTTTCTTCTCGGTCTGTCTAGTCAACAGTCGGGTGTTTTATGGGATCCTGGCACTCGGGTGTTGGCAGCCACTAAAACACCCGATTTTCTCAACTAGCAAATATGAGTGCTAGAGAATAAAAAAATGCCTGAAATACAGAACCTCGCACTCGGGTGCTAGAGAATAAAAAAATGCCTGAAATACAGAACCTCGCACTCGGGTGTGGCAGCCACTGAAACACCCGATTTTTTCAACTAGCAAATCCGAGTGCTAGAGAATAAAAAAACACCTGAAATACAGAACCTCGTATCACAATCTGATTGTAACAAATAACATACGGAAACATAAAATGAACAAATCTGACATGAACTATCTGACATATGCTTACACTCACACCAAGTCCATAATGACAGATAATAAAAAAACATATTAAATTCAACTAAAATACTTATATTGACAAAATACTAAAATTACACTTAAATTGAAAAAATTACATAGTCTCCTAGATGTAAAACTACTAATATTAGCATGTAAGTGGCCCTGCACAAGTGAGTGATGACCTCACTACCACCCTACACACATCTTAGAGCACAGGTAGAACAAAGAGCACATGAACTACTGGCCTGCCTAAAAAACAGCCAAATGCTTCAACTTAAAACCTGAAAAACATGTACAAGAGAACTCAGACCGCTGTGACAAGAGAACTAAAACAAAAGAAAATAGTCATATTTCTCACTCAACACTAGGCCTATTTTTTTAAAAAAAAAAAACTTCCACATCCAGATTAAAGAACCTACAATTTTACTACATACAGGTCAGAAAGGCATGCCACATAAAGTCAAACAAGACTATTGCCTAGCAATGCAAAGAGGAAAAACACATGTTGAGCCAAAGCTATCAATTCAATATTACCAACTTAAGCCTGCACATTGTGTGCCCAACATACAGAAGGACAAAAATAAAAAAAATATAGTACACTTACCTCACAGCTATAGTCAGTTTCAGAGCTAGAGATGGAGCGATAGAGATCAGAATCAACATTTGGAAACTGCAAGCACTGAGTATCTTCCACATCCAGGCCTTCTAAATCATCACAGCTCAATATCTCAACAAAACCAGGACGTCTCTTCCTATCCTTCTATCACAAATATCAAAATTCTAGCATGATTACACATAGAGAAAGCCAATGGAGAAAACACTAGTAATACAAGCATCAGCACGGACATACTGAACTACTAATTTCATGTACTAAATAACAGATAAATACCACATATGCCTTTTAACTATTGGACCAACAGAATACCCATTTCACAAGCAAATATACAGTGATAGAACTAATATGAACAAATATTCTAAACTAATTTACTGTACTTGGAACTGAAGTCTGACATTGTAATAATGAATAGAATACACTCCAAAAACAGAAAAAGATACTACTGTACTTGGAACTGAAGTGAGTTCATCTTTGGAATATACTGACATTCAGTTCAAAAATAAGCCAAATTTGACATGACTTACTGACACATAAGTAAAACATTCACATTTGGTATAATTGAAAACCAAAAGTAATTGAGTAATGAACAGAAGTTCTGATTTCCCAAAATTACGTCTTTCCATACAGTAAATTACACTGAAGGAATCAATGTAATTATGATAACAAGACACTGTAATTATAAGAACAAGATATTGTAAATACAGATCTAAAGCAGAAGTGGATCAAACATGATGCTAATTGAATTAGAAATAAATAAACAAGCCCCGAGTCGACCATCAAGAACTTTAGGGAAAAATGCCATTAGCAAACATCACAAGAGACAAATTTTTTCTATGGGAGGAAAACCTCAATTTTTTCTATGGAAGCACAATCACATATCACAAGAAACAATTTTTTTTTCTATAGAAGGACAGAACACAATTTTTTATATGGAAGCACAATCACAGATCACAAGTAACAAAAATGTGGTGTAGGCTAGTACAAATCACAAAAACAAAGGACAAGTTGTGCCAGCACAAATCACAGACACAATTTTTTTTTCTATGAAAGGACAAGGACAAAATTTAGTGTGGGTTGGCACAAATCAAAATAAACAAAGGACAAGGTGTGTTAGCACAAATCACAAGGGACAATTTTTTCTATGAAAGGACAACGACAAAAACTTGGTGTGCACTGAAACAAAACACAGTAAACAAAGGAAAATGCTAAGTACATAGAATTCTAACTATGGGGGACTGAATTGTGCAGGATTTGCAACTCTATGAACAGAAGAGTTCAACACCACCAGTGAACTATAACAACTACGACAATATAACAAGTGGCTATGCATATATAGTGGGATTCTCAGTGGTTAGATCTCACACATACAAGTGCAAGGATAAGAAAGATGACAACTAGCAATATAACAAGGGTGACACTGGTAGGGAAAAAAGGAGGATGGTGATAATTCTTCTGTTCCAAAAGTGCAAAGTGCAATAAACATTCTACCAAAACATGTAATGTAACAAATTAGCTCCGAAGCCTCTAAACAAGTAGACCGCTAGTTGGTCCTCATTCTTAGCTCGCTCAGAAATTGTAAGCATCTCACAAATATAATTGAGACGAGGAACAAAAGCCCCACCTTTTAACTTGTTGTAATACATTTATACTGTATAGGATCTTCAAAATTACAAAACACATATATGAAAATTGCACATCTCGAATAGTGCAAATACTACTTGTTGTTAATGCAATTATACTGTATATGAATATAAATTCAAAATCTGGCTCATGCTTGTGGAGCCTACCGACAGTACAATTGATTTGTGCTACTGAACAAGTCTTTTGCATACAGAGAAGATGCATTAGTTGCAGCAAAACCATATCATAAGTCTTTTGCTGAAAATTTACTACAGAAAAAACACAAAAATTAATGGGAAATGAAGCGGACATGCACAACACACATGACAAACTAGCATTGTATCCACAAGACCCACACATCTCATCCATCCATGCACAAGAAAAATGACATAATGCATGTTGTCCCCACGTAAAAAATTAAAAGGAAAAAGGGAAAAAAATCAGTTCTAAGTATACAAGTGCACATACACCATTGGCAGGCACAATCAATAACACCAAATGTAGATATACAGTGCCTTTCATTGAGTAGAACAGTATAGAAGTTATAAGTAAGCTCGTAAAGAAGATATACAAAAGTAAAAGAGAAAATTATAGTACAGATAATTCATATTTGACATTAGGCATGTGAACTAGCGTATGATATATTGATATAAGGTTATACTGTGAACTAGCATATGAAATATTGATATAAGGTTATAATGGCAGTTCTTACATGTTAGGTCCATGGACAGGGAATTTGTTGACTGTCAAAATGATGGCAGGTGCAGAAATTAAAAAAATGGTCACAACAAGGGGGATGTTCAAAGTTGTACTAACTATCGTGGGATCAAGCTGATGAGCCATACGATGAAGCTCTGGGAAAGGGTTATCGAACATCGCTTAAGAAGAGTGACAAGTGTGACCCAAAACCAGTTTGGGTTCATGCCTGGAAGGTCGACCATGGAGGCGATTTTCTTAATACATCAGCTGATGGAGAGATACAGGGAGCAGAAGAAGGACTTGCACTTGGTCTTTATTGACCTCGAGAAGGCGTATGGCAAAGTACCAAGAAACGTCATGTTGTGGGCATTGGAAAAGCACAAGGCCCCAGCTAAGTACATTACCCTTATCAAGGATATGTACAAGGACGCGATGACGTGTGTCCGAACATGTGATGGCGACACTAGTGACTTCCCAATTAAAGTAGGGCTACATCAGGGGTCAGCATTGAGCCCTTATCTATTTGCTTTGGTGATGGATGAGGTCACAAGGGACATACAAGGTGATATCCCTTGGTGTATGCTCTTCGCTGATGATGTGGTGCTAGTTGACGAGAGTAGGGCAAGGGTTGATGGTAAGTTAGAGCTGTGGAGGCACACATTAGAGTCGAAAGGATTCAGACTTAGTAGGACCAAGACTGAGTACATGATGTGTAGTTTCAGCGCGGCTAGACATGAGGATGGTGACGTTAGCCTCGATGGACAAGTGGTGGCCAAGAGGAATACCTTCCGGTATCTAGGATCAATGCTTCAAAAGGATGGCGACATTGATGAAGATGTTAGGCATAGAATTTCAGCCGGTTGGCTGAAATGGCGTCAAGCTTCTGGCGTCCCTCTGTGACAAGAGGGTGCCATAAAAACTAAAAGGTAAGTTTTATAGGACAGCGATTCGCCCGGCGATGCTATACGGTGCTGAATGCTGGCCTACAAAAAGACGACATGTCCAACAACTGAGTGTAGCAGAGATGCGTATGCTACGTTGGTTTTGTGGGCACACAAGAAGGGATAGAATCCGGAACGAGGACATTCGGGAGAGGGTCGGGGTGGCACCAATTGAGGAAAAACTGATTCAACATCGGTTGAGATGGTTTGGACATGTCCAACGAAGGCCTCCCGATGCGCCGGTGCGCAGCGGGGTTCTAAAGCGGGTCGACGATGTTAAGAGAGGTAGAGGTCGGCCTAAACTGACTTAGGACGAGTCGGTTAAAAGAGACCTTAAAGAGTGGAATATCTCCAAGGAATTAGCTATGGATAGGAGCGCCTGGAGGTTAGCAATCAGTGTGCCTGAACCGTGACCTTTACTTCCTTTTCTGTTTATCCCTAACTCTACCTTTCGTCTTGTGTCCGTTTTGTGTTTCTCTAATCTTGGTCTCTTGTGGGTTTCATCTCTAGCCTACCCCAACTCGCTTGGGACAAAAGGCTTATGTTGTTGTTGTATTTCTCACTCAACAGTAAGGCTAATTTTTTTAAAAAAACTGTTCAAGCCCATATTAAAGAACCTACAATTCTACTACAGATCAGAAAGGCATGCCACAAAAGGTCAAACAAAGCTATTGCACAACAATAGTGAGAGGAAAATATGTTGAGTCAAAGCTATCAATTCAGTATTATCAACTTAAGCCTGTTGCCTGCATGTTGTGTGCACCAACATACAGAAGGACAAAAATCAGGAGCGCACACTTACATCACAGTTATAATCAGTTCCTAATTTGGGAAAACAGTAGTAGTACAAGCATCAACACAGAGATAGTGCGCTACTAATTTGGAGTCCTAAATAAAAGATAAATAGCACATATGCCTTTTAACTATTGGACAAATAGAATAAACATTTCACAAGCAAAATTATGATTTCAAGGAAATATACAGGGCTAGAACTAATATGAACAAATACTCTAAATTAATATGAAAAATATTCAATAAAACAGCCTTAGAGAGTGGAAGTACAGAATAGTTATATCAGAAGACAATTGTATACATACAAGAAGGAATCCAAATATCACTTGAGTACCATAGTCTGAACACAAATGTCTAGCAGATAACGGCATTTGCGTGTTTACCTATAGACTCTTATGCTTGCACTCACACAAGCAGGCCACATGAGCATAGTTGACAGTTAAAATTTTCAGTAAAAAAATAAAGTGTCCTAACATGGAAAACTCAAATCTGCATCCACGCTTAGCAAGGATTCTATACTTCTATTCCAGAACCTAGCTAGAACCCAACCTGCTCTATATAGAAACCCTCTACATGATGGCAAACATGAAAGCCATCATGCATCTCAATCCTCTGTATTATCAGCTATACTACTATTAAATTGTAATATAAAAATACTGAGTACCTTACAGAGGGAGGCATGTACGAGTAGGATAAACAAAATCTTCAGTTCTAACTGAAACTTTTGTGGTTGCTGCTACCAGCTACGCAGGTGTTTTTGGCTAGACCCCTCCATGCTGGAATGGAACTTCGATACTAACTGAAGAACTTATGAAACTTTGCTTTGGATCCTTTCCCAAGGCCCAACATTACCAAATCCTTGATTCAGCTAACAAACCCAAACCAAGTAACAGGGATCAAACTGTCACTTATCTGCAATATTTAGTTTGTAGCTGCTCTTGTAGCGGCAACTACCAAGCAGCAGCGACACTGAAATTCGAGGACAACAAATTTCACTGCTTCACAATGGTGAGAGAGGATGTCAGGAAAAGGGAGCATGAGGGAGGCAAGCAGCCGTGGACATGGGAGTACGCACAAGGCAGGGAACCGTGCGCAATGAACTTCAGAAATCTAGGACAACAAAAAGTGAGGAATAAAGCAACCCGGTAGAAGCAACTTGGCAGGAAGGTGGGGCGTGGTAGCAATCGGCTTAACGCCCTAGGGCAGCGGCCGCCTGGCCAGGGCGGGGGGCGACTTGGGCTGCCCACCCAGCGTAGCCTGCTCCAGGCGACCAAAGCGAACGGCGCATGATCAGCCCAGGGCGACAATACAGAAACCTAAAGCAACAAATCCAGTGCAAATCCGACCTATACATCAATGCAAATGCTTGCTCGAACCCAAGGATAGACAAGGAAACCAGAAATTCCATCCATCCCTAAATACAGTACCTACAAACTCGAACCCTAACCTCTAGAATGAGGCCGAACGCATGAGGGTACCCCAACAACGAAGATTGAGGATGCAAACGGAACGAACCTGGGAGAATAATGGAATCACCCACCGCCCTGGCTAGGCGGCAGCGCCCCGCCTCCTCATCGTCGCCGTCCTCACGAGGAGGAAGACGATGCGAATTGGGGAACTGAAACGCTAGGAAATAGAGGCACGACTTCCAATTTGAAACAGTAACGCTCAGAACTGAGCCCTCCATGATAGTGACACGAATGGCGGTGGCAATGACGCACGAATGATGCCGATCTCACGAACAAAAAATCGTGTGCCACAAGACAACAAAACGCTCGGTTGTCATATAGGATTTCTCTTTCTTATACGTCAATACTTCAACTACAAGTTGTAGTATCTAGATTTATGCACAAACTCAATGCCACGTGCCCACACACCACACGTGCACACACGCTGTGCACACGTTAGACCTACACCTATACCTCAAGAGTCAAGACACACAAATGAAAAGACCTGCATCAAGCTGGTTCGAACAAAAGTTGCGGGTGCCCTGGTAGACCTGACACCACTGAGCCAATGACTCATTCGCGTTGGCCCAATTTTTTACATTTTCTAAAAAAGCAAAGGCATCAAGAGTCAATATTGAAAGCGTAATTAAAAAAGCAAAGCATATTATATGTTCATTATTTAGATCTATTCATGTAGAGTCCAACAAAACTGAATTTTCTATTTTATGTTTTTTCTGTGATTTACTATGATTTTCTAAAGATTCGGCGGAAATAAATAAAAAGACAAAACCGCTGTCACTGTAACAAAACCACTGTCTAAAACCACTCAGGGTGTTATTTTACCGGTTTTAGAAAGTTCAGGGGGTAGAAAATCTGGTTTCATAGTTTAGGGGGTAAAGTACTACACCCTAAATAGTTGAGGGGGTTACATAGACTTTTTCCTTTTGGTAATTGAGTGACAACTTAGGTGGAATAATATGTATTTAAGTGTTGATTACACAGGAGATTAGTCCACAGGTACATGTGTGTGAGAAACTATGCCATGGAGGTGGATATGGCTTGGAGAGTGTTGCTTAGCTCACACATGTGATGATGAAGGAGCCTAATGCACATAAGACATGACACGGAGTCATGTGGCTAGGTGGAGAAGATCAAGACAAGGCTTCGCGTCGATGGACCGGTTGCAAGTCTGAAGGGCAAGTCGGGTGATGGCTTGGCGCCGATGGACCAACTCAACGGTGAAGAGCAAGCAAGTCGAGGATCGATGAACCAAAAGCCATGTGATGATGTGAAGTGGATCATATCATTCATGAAGTGTTGGTGCATGTGTTGCACCGGCATCGACGGTGTTGGAGATGAAGATGTTGTTTGGAATGGAAAGCGCAAGGCAAAAGTATCACCTAGAATATTTCTATTTCACCGGTCTAAGGTTGAGTAGAGAAGTGCTTGATCGGATTTAGGATAGATGGCCGTACTATCAAGAGGGGCAAACTTGTTTGCATATCGGTCATCTAGTGCCATTTGAGCGATCTAACTTTGCATACGTTGTTAGGATCGAGTGGCACGGTGGAATGAGTGAAAAACCTTTGAAAAATGCATGTGAAAAGCTAACACACTTGCACAAGGTTTTGACACACTTTAGAGTTAGCACATTTACAAATGTGAAAGGTGTTTTGGTTCTCTCTCCCTCCTGTCGAGCTTGCTCGGCATGATTTAGCAGTTTTTGGAGAAGTACAGAGGCGTCGGACGCTAAGGCCAGGGAGCGTCGGACTATTGTTTTCAATCCGACGGCTAACCCTAGCCTCTGTGCATGTAATACCCCGGGTATTACGGCTAATTAATTATGCCATGTCATCATGTTTAATTTAATCATTTGCATATGATTGTGCTTAGGGCTTCTAAAGTGATTTAATTATGTTTAGATTTGATAGTGTAATTAAACCTTTAATTAGGAATTAAAGATATTAGCAAAAGAAAAATTCCAATTAAGCTTTAAATTGACTCAAAACCCTAATTTAAAAACTATTTGGAATTGGATGAAAGTGCCTTAATAAAAGTTATAGATATGTTGAAATGAAACAACTTTTATTTTGGAAGATTTCGAAGTTATAATATAAAAATTTAAATTAAACTCAAATTACTATGTTGAAATTCAAGTTTGAAACTTCAAATTCAAAAATATTAGGAATTTGACAAAACCTCATTAATAAGAGTTGTATAGATCACTGAGTAGGACAACTTCTATTTTGACAATTTTTCAAGTTGTTAAAGAAATTTAAAAGTAATTTTAAAAATTCAGTTTAAAATTCAAAACCCTCTTTTACCCCCTTTACTGTAGTTTCAAAACCATATGGAATTTGGGTTTGGTTCAAAAACAAAAGTTGTCCAAAATTTTGAAACCTACAACTTTTGTGTTTTCACTTTTTCAAGTTAGTACAAGAAATCTAGTGAATTGAGTCAAAAACAGAGAGGGGGTACTGCATTGCTACAGTAACCCGCCCCCTCCCTCTCTGTTCGCGCACAGGAGCTGGCCGCCGGGGCGCACGCGCACGCGGCGCCGCCCGTGCCGGCCGGGATCTTGCCCCCGGTCACGGCAGCTCGTGTAGGGGACCCCGCGCCGCCCTATGCCGCTTCTGTCCCCCCCTCGGACCGGCTTAAAGATGACGGCCACCCTCCCGTTTTCTTCTCCTTCCCGCTCGGCGCACCGGTGACCACCTCCACTGCCCTGACCAAATTGGCCTCAACCCGTACACCATTCTCCAATTGCTTGAGCACCCAACCTCCGTGCTCCCTTGCGCACCCTGTGCCTCCGCCTGAGTCGACGTTCGTGCTTCGAGGGCTCCGGAACACTCGTCGTCATCCGTGTGTCCGGCCGGAGCTCCGCCATAGCCATTCTTTTGGAGCAGCTTGCTGTGGTGAGTCTCGCCTGCGCTAGTGTTGCGTTTTGAGCTCCTTAACTCTTGCTGATCTTCCTACGTGTGGTGGTCTTTCATTTGGTGCCCCAGAACGCTCGGAACGAAGGGGTCACCGTCGTGAAGCACCGCCGCGGCCGCTGTCGTCGTCAAGCTCACCCTCTCCCACCACCGCCGCTCCCACCGTCTGCCGGACTAGGACCGTGGTGAGCTCCTGGTTCTCCCCAAACCTTTTACCTAAGCGCTATCGTACCGTTGCGGCCGGAATGGGTTGGCCGCGCCGCCGCGTCCGCCATGGACGAGCTCGAGCTCATCGGAGGCGCGTAGCTCCCTGGTTTGATATGCTAGGTTGTCGGCTGGGCCTTAAGGTTCGCTGGGGTACGCTCGGTTTCGTCCCGGGGGTCGCCGGCGGCGAGCTCCGCGGCAAGCCGACGTGCGCGCGTGTGTGCGTGTGTGCGTGTGTGCGCGAGTGGGCGCTGGCCGTTGTAGGAGGAGGAACTGACAGGCGGGGCCCGCCTGTCAGCGCCTCGGCATGGCGCCTGGACGCGGGCCGGTGCGGGCGCGGCCGAGTGGGCCGGCCTGCCTGACTTGGGCCGTCCCGGGCTGAAAGGCGATTTCTATTTTCCCGTTAGAATTTCAAATGGATTTCTATTTTAAATTACTATGAATAGTTCCTGTGTTTGTTATTTTTGTAGTATTATTTTTGTTGATCTAAAAATCATGAAAATAATTGTGGGTACTCTGTGGAGCATATAGTATTTTATAAAAATATTATATGTAGGGTTTGGACATTTTCTATGGGAACTAAAAATCAGCATATTAATTAATAAATGCAATTTTTGAGCAATTTTAATAAATTCCAGAATTATCCAAAAATCATGAAAATTTATGTGGTACTGTTTTAGGGTAAGATCTATCTGTTGGGTAAGTTTGAGCTCAATTGGAAGCTATTAGGACACTTGTTTATTAGATATGGGGTGTTTGATTTGTAGAATTAATTTACGCAAATAATCCCTGTTGTTTGGTGTGATTTTGGATTGATTGAGTTCAGGGATCTTTCACCATAGTGATCCTTGACAAAAGTATTAGAGTCACTTGTTGGTTGTAGTAAAGCTGTGTAGCGGCTTTCTATGACCGTTAAAAAGGTCAATAAAACAAAAGTAGGAAACACTGTTTTTACCTTCCGTAAAGCGTTTACAACTTTACCGTGAAGGAAAGTTGTACTCAAGATCTTAATGGTTTACTTCCAAGCATTTCATTTGTTGTCCTCATGCCATACTAAGCATACATCATTGCATACGTGTAGTGCCCGTTCCCGAGGAGGTCCAAGTCGAGACTACTGCTGAGGAGGTCACTCCAGAAGTCATCCAGGGATTCGACATCTGCGGGACCGATCCCGACCCGACACTGTACGCGATTCAAGGCAAGCCCCGGTGCATTCAGCCCCGCCTTGTGTTTATAAAATATTTATAACTTGAGTCTATTATTGCATTAGGTTGTTAGGAGTTATTTGTCACCTATATTGATGCATTACCTGCCTTGATACATACTATCCCGGAAACCTGTTTAAAAATGCTTAGCCCTGCTTAATCAATTTAGATTTGCATAAAAAGGCTATTTTTAAACTATGAAAATATGACAATTATGAATCATGAGAAAAGGGAAAGGGATGTGAGTCCGTTCGGAAATTGTGTACTTGGGTAGCAGCCCCGATGCACCGTAACCGTTGGAAAGGGATTTTCCGTTCGTTGGTTGTGAATTTGGGTTAGAGTCCCAATGCTTGACCATCGGCGGAAAAGGGATTTGAAAACCGTTGGGACACTTGTATTTGGGTTAGAGTCCCAATGCAATGTCGCCGGTGGAAAAAGAATTAGGGACCGTTCATTGTAGGCCTGCTGCGATCGGGACTTTGCAACTAACCACATACTACGGAAAGCCACTGACTCCGGTGGCCCTACTGCTTGAACCGACAACCACGCACTGGGAGTGGAGAGATGGCAAGAGTAGCGTGTACCCTCGTGGCCAACGTGCCTGGAGAGGAGAGGAGTACTGTGCTCTCGGGTGGCGCAGGACCGGTTCAGGGGTAGGATAAGCCGTGGCAGGCGGGGTTGGCATATGCAAGCTTAAGTGCTACATACGCAGTGTGGATAGGAATCCCCAGCTGGGTACTAATCGATTCGAATCGTCGTTGCTCCTCGGATATGGAGACTTAATCCTTTGACCTACAATTGAAAAGTGGTTCGGAACTAAGTGTTTTTGAGAATGAATAAGAATTTGAAGGTATGATGATACTTGGGCATGAATTTGGAATTATGGACATGATTAAAATAAGATTGATTTCAAATATTGAAATAGGATAGTAATGTTTTTCTGCAAAACCTTTGACTCTTGCTCAAGCCTTACCTTGACTCCCCTCAGCCTGCATTCCTGAGTTTTATTCCTTTTTCTTAGTCGGGTAAGTCTTGCGGAGTACCCCAGTACTCAGGGTTTGTTAACCCCATGTTGCAGGGACACAGCAGCCGCAGGTTTGTCTCGCCCCCTACTGTGTGACAGTGGTACAGGAGGGTTGTGAGGAGGAGTAATGTTAAACCCGTGGGCAGGGTTCTTATCATTAAATACTTAATTATATTGTATCGTCATTCCACTGTTACTTCTTTTATTTATGGTCTGTAATATTTGCACTTTAATTGTATTTGGACAAATGGTTTGTAATCTAAGTACCTTATAATCTTTCCGCGCTTTCACTCTGATGTAATTTGTTATGAAATGTTGTAATTCTGTAATGGCATCGCAATGGGATCCTGTCGGAGGAAATCGGGCGCTAATGTAGCCCGGCAGAACCTTTTAGATTATTTGGGACACGGGCCCGGCTGTCAGAGGTCATTAGTGACAATGACAGGCGCCTGTGGGCCATGGGATTTAGGCGGTTCTGTCACAGCTGGTATCAGAGCGTTCCATTGCTAAATCATTACCGTATTACTTTGCAAAACCTCAAAATGTTTTGGATCGTAAACTTTAAATTGCTATTTTGGTCCAAATTGCTCATTCTTGTCTAAATCTGTATTATAGTTATGGTAGCCAGTGGAATAGCATTATTACTAGCCCTATGTTAAAAATTAAAAATGCAGTTATTCATTTTTGCATTGATTTTGAAATTTCATAAGTACGATTCATGCATCATGATTAATTCACCTTATAAATAACTTCCTCCTTAAAAAGAGTTATGGGTTAGGATTTATCAAACCTATTCTTGCTAGCCTGTATTATATCCTCGCTAATCCCAACTTATCTTCTCCAGCATGGCACGCTGCAAGCAGACTGCGCGCAAGATGACGGGACCCAGGGGTGTGTCGCGTCACCAGCTGGCGTCGCGCGACGGGAAGGCCTCTAGCAGTCGTCGCCCCCGCCGCAGCCGCGCTGAGCTGCAGGAGGAGATAGAGAGGATGAGGGAGGAGATGAGGAGGATGGTGGAGGACTTCGCCACCGCTCGTCGGGAGCACTACCAGGACGTAGCGACGATCGACCGACTGCGGACTTCTGTGGCTCGTCTGATTGAGTAGAGGGATGCCACCTAGGCGCGTGAGGACGTGACCAGGGCGAGACTGCACGAGCTGGAGATCTACGTAGAGCAGATCGAGGACTACAACGACACATTGCACGAGGAGGTGCATAGGCTCAACAATGAGCTTAACCCGATCCTGCAGCCACGTGTTGAGGACCCCGAGGATGGGGTGGTCGTTGGCCCTGAGGATCAGGACATGGAGGACGTTGACGAGGAGATTGAGCCACTCCAGGTGATCATCGAGGAGGACGCCGACGAGGACGTCGAGGAGGGCGTCGAGGAGCACGTGGCGGAGGTTGACGAGGACGGTGTCGTCTCTGACGGGACCGTGGGAGACGACGTCTAGATTAGCTATAGGACTAGTGATGTCAGTATTCGCACTCTTTAGGGTATTGTAATGTCAGTGTTGCCATGAAAACCTTAGTATGGTTTGAGAACTGTATCAAGAGTTGGTTATGTAATCTGCCTATCGTATTGTATGGTGTGTATTGTATTAAGACCTGATTAAGTAATCTGAGACTCAGTTTGGTTTAATTATGGACAGATGCCTGTTAACACCCGCTCAACTTGTGCTGGTACTTCGGAAGGACGGGGCCATTCCGCAAGCACCGCCAATTCCACCCACCTTGGCTGATGCCATTACTGCCCTAGCTAATGCTACGGCATTGCTTGCGCAAAACCGGGATGATCGTGTTGGGCGCCGTGGCCGCCCCCATGATGAGGAAACAACTTATGTGGACTTCACAGACACCCGTCCACCGGTGTTTACCAAAGTGGATGAGCCGTTGGAAGCAGACGACTGGCTCCGTATCATGGAGCAGAAATTCGGATTGATTTGCTGCACAGAAACCCAGAAGCCGTTGTTTGCAGCACAGCAACTCCGAGGCCCCGCAAGCGCTTGGTTTGCAAACCTCCAGTCAGCACAGCCGGTAGGGCATCAACTTACTTGGGCGGAGTTTCACGAGGCATTTCGTGCACATTACATCCCTGTGGGGATGATGAAGATGAACTTGGATCAATTCTTGGCTCTGCAATAAAAGGAATCTACAGTCATGCAGTATGTCAGTCAGTTCAACCACCTGTCGTAGTATGCCCCTGAGCATACTAACACCGATCAGAAGAAGAAGGACTGTTTTATCAGGGGTTTGAACTTCAAGATTCAGCGAAGCCTATCTAACAATCTCAACTGCACTTATCATGAGGTTGTCAACAGTGCCATAGCTTTTGAAGAAAGTGATCGCAAGCACCAAGAAGAGAAGAAAAATAAGAAGTCTGGGTCAGCTGGATCTTCTGGCCATCAAAAGTGCCAGAAAATCATATACCATCCCACTCATCACACACGTCCCCAGTATCCTCATCAGCATGTTGTAGTTCGAACTGCTGCTACTTCTCACACTTCTAACCAACAAAGCGCCACCCAGCCGAATGCCCTTGGCGTTCGCGTAACCACTCCTCAAGCAACTTACAACCAGCCTTGCTACAATTGTGGCAAGATGGGACATTGGTCCCGCAACTGCCCATTTCCCAAACAATACAATCAGAATGCACAGAAGGCTCCTGATGGACAGCAGCAGCAGGCTCAGCACCGTGGCCACCAGCAGCAGGCCCAGAAGGGAAAAGTTGTGAGAAAAGCAGGACAGGTCTACTACACGCAAGTTGGAGACATTCCTGAAGGTGAACCCGTCATGCTGGGTAGGTTCCCTGTCGCAAGTCATCCTGCTATCATGCTTTTCGATTCCGGTGCATCGCATTCATTCATCAATCGTACATTTGTTGTCAAGCATGAAATTCTGATTGGGCAGATAGAGGAAAGTTTCCTTATACAGTCGTCCGGAGGGCGCATTAGTACTAAAGAGATAGTACATCGGGTGCCCATAGAACTTGGCGGGCATATATTCCCGACCTCAATGATAGTACTGAAGGATCAGGATATAGATGTGATATTAGGCATGAATTGGATGTATCAGCACAGAGCTCTCATAGACGTGCTGAATAGAACCATCAGAGTAAACTCGCCTAATAGTCAAACTCAACTTCTTATCCAACTTTCCATACCTCAAAGAGCAGTTGGTAGGGTATGTGCAACCGCAGTTAAAGAGGTGCGGAACATTCCGGTAGTCTATGAATTTACGGATGTATTCCCTAACGAATTGCCTGGCTTACCCCCTGACCGTGATGTAGAATTTGCCATCGAGCTGAAGCCTGGAACGACACCTATTTCCCGTAGAGCATATAGAATGCCGCCGAAGGAGTTGGCAGAGTTGAAGGTTCAGTTGCAGGATCTATTGGATAAGGGTTTCATCAGGCCTAGTTCATCCCCCTGGGGTTGTCCTGCTATTTTTGTTAAAAAGAAGGACAGTTCCCTCAGACTCTGTGTCGATTACCGTCCCCTCAATGAGGTCACTATCAAAAATAAGTACCCTTTGCCTCGCATAGATCTACTTTTTGACCAACTTGCTGGGGCCAAGGTGTTCTCAAAAATTGACCTCAGATCGGGGTACCACCAAATAAAAATCCATCCAGAAGATATTCCCAAAACAGCCTTCACTACCAGATATGGTCTTTACGAGTATCTGGTTATGTCTTTCGGCCTGACCAATGCCCCTGCCTACTTCATGTAACTTATGAATTCAGTCTTCATGCCCGAACTCGACAAGTTTGTGGTCGTGTTCATCGACGACATACTGGTCTATTCCAAAAACCCGGAAGAGCATGCCAAGCATCTTCGTGTAGTCCTAACTCATTTGCGAGAACATCAACTGTATGCCAAGTTTAGTAAGTGCGAGTTTTGGCTAGACAGAGTTCCGTTTCTTGGGCATATTTTGTCAGCCGAAGGTGTATCGGTTGATCCAAGCAAAGTGGAAGAGATCTTGAATTGGAAACCACCAACCACAGTGCATCAAGTCCGTAGTTTTATGGGAATGGCGGGATATTACCGCCGTTTTATTCCGGACTTTTCCAATATATCTAAGCCTATTACCAACTTATTGAAGAACGAGGTCAAGTTTGTCTGGTCACCTGAGTGTGAGCAGGCATTTCAGACTTTGAAGGAATTGTTAACCACTGCCCCAGTCCTAGCTCAACCGGACATTGAAAAGCCATTCGACGTATACTGCGACGCTTCTGGAACCGGCCTGGGTTGTGTCTTGATGCAAGAAGGCCGAGTCATTGCTTATGCGTCGCGACAACTTAAGCGTCATGAAGAGAATCATCCTACTCATGATCTAGAATTGGCCGCTGTGGTCCATGCACTGAAAATTTGGCGTCATTATTTGCTGGGCAGTACTTGCAAGATTTACACCGATCACAAGAGCCTAAAATATATATTTACCCAAGAAGAATTGAACATGAGACAACGAAGATGGCTCGAGTTGATCAAGGATTATGACATTGAAGTGCATTATCACCCTGGTAAAGCAAATGTGGTTGCCGATGCGCTCAGTCGCAAGGTTCATTGCAGTTGTTTGGCAGTAAAGCCCCGAGACCATTCTTTATGCTATGAACTAGAGAAGTTGGGGGTAGAGATAGTTGAACAGGGTAGTTTGAATCATATTAGTATTGAGACCACCATCCGTTATGAGATCATCGCAGCTCAAAAAGGAAGCAAAGGCATCAAGCATATCAAGGAGAAACTCCAAGCTGGTACTGTAGATTGTTTCAGCATTGACGACGAAGGGGTAGTATGGTTCAAGGGTCGGCTAGTAGTTCCAAACGTACCCGAGTTGCGACAAAAGATTTTGGATGAAGCACATTTGACTAGATTCTCCATTCACCCTGGGAGCAATAAAATGTACCAGGATTTGAGGCAAAAGTTCTGGTGGACCAAAATGAAAATAGAGATCGCTCGATATGTAGCGAAGTGTGACACTTGTCAGAAAGTGAAAGCTGTACACATGAAGCCCGGTGGAGAACTGCAACCACTGCCTGTTCCTGCATGGAAATGGGAGGACATTAGCATGGATTTCATCGTGGGTCTGCCGAAAACACCCAGGGGTTTTGACTCAGTCTGGGTTGTGGTTGATCGCCTCACTAAGCAAGCCCACTTCATCCCCGTCAAGACCATTTACACTGCAGTGAACTATGCAAAGCTGTATATCCAGAATTTGATGAAGCTTCATGGTGTGCCCAAGACCATTGTCTCAGATCGAGGTTCTCAATTTATTTCCAACTTTTGGAGGGCTTTCCATAAGTCACTAGGAACAAAGCTTCTACATAGCATGGCATACCATCCGCAGACTGACGGACAGACTGAGAGAGTCAACCAGGTGTTGGAGGACATGTTGAGGGCATGTGCACTCAATTACACAGAATCTTGGGATGAGTGTTTGGCACTGGCAGAATTTTCGTATAATAACAGTTATCAAGAAAGCATCAAAATGGCTCCGTTTGAGGCGGTATATGGTAGTAGGTGTCGAACACCCCTGAATTGGTCTGAGCCTGGGGAGAGGTGGTACTTCGGCGTTGACTTGGTGGAAGAGACTGAAGAAAAGGTCCGGCAAATACAAGATAACCTAAAGGTTGCACAGTCGCGACAGAAGAGTTACGCCGATCAAAGGCGTCGTCCCTTGGTGTTCAAGACAGGAGATTATGTCTACCTCAAAGTCTCACCCATGAAGGGAATTAATCGATTTGGAGTTAAAGGCAAATTAGCCCCTCGATACATTGGACCATTTCAAATCATAGCTCGTTAGGGGAAAGTAGCTTATAAGTTGAGGCTGCCAGATCATCTCTCAGCCGTACAAAATGTCTTTCATGTATCACAACTAAAAAAGTGTCTTCGGGTGCCAGATCAAGTCGTGGATATTGAGGGAATAGAACTCCAACCCGACCTAACGTACTCTGAGTATTCTATCCGAGTCTTGGATCAGAAGGATCGCATCACTCGGAGAACCACTACAAGATGGTACAAGATTCAATGGAGCGAACATTCCGAGGATGAAGCCACCTGGGAATCTGAAGACTATCTCACCGAAAACTTCCCCGAGTTCTTTGCTACATTATAAATGTAAAGTTTCTGGTTGTAGTCGGTATAAACTTCCCTTATTATCTTATGGTAGAAACTAGAGTAGGTTTACTTGAGACATTTTCTTTTCCATTACTTAACCCTAAGGTTTATTGTCTATCAAATCTCGGGACGAGATTTCTTTAAGGGGGAAGGGCTGTAATACCCCGGGTATTACGGCTAATTAATTATGCCATATCATCATGTTTAATTTAATCATCTGCATATGATTGTACTTAGGGCTTCTAAAGTGATTTAATTATGTTTAGGTTTGATAGTGTAATTAAACCTTTAATTGGGAATTAAAGATATTAGCAAAAGAAAAATTCCAATTAAGCTTTAAATTGACTCAAAACCCTAATTTAAAAACTATTTGGAATTGGATGAAAGTGCCTTAATAAAAGTTGTAGATCTGTTGAAATGAAACAACTTTTATTTTGGAAGATTTTGAAGTTATAATATAAAAATTTAAATTAAACTCAAATTACTCTGTTGAAATTCAAGTTTGAAACTTCAAATTCAAAAATATTAGGAATTTGACAAAACCTCCTTAATAAGAGTTGTATAGATCACTGAGTAGGACAACTTCTATTTTGACAATTTTTCAAGTTGTTAAATAAATTTAAAAGTAATTTTAAAAATTCAGATTGAAATTCAAAACCCTCTTTTACCCCCTTTACTGTAGTTTCAAAACCATATGGAATTTTGGTTTGGTTCAAAAACAAAAGTTGTCCAAAATTTTGAAACCTACAACTTTTGTGTTTTCACTTTTTCAAGTTAGTACATGAAATCTAGTGAATTGAGTCAAAAACCGAGAGGGGGTACTGTATTGCCACAGTAACCCCGCCCCCTCCCTCTCTGTTCGCGCACAGGAGCTGGCCGCCGGGGCGCACGCGCGCGCGGCGCCGCCCGTGCCGGCCGGGATCCTGCCCCCGGTCACGACAGCTCGTGTAGGGGACCCCGCGCCGCCCTATGCCGCTTCTGTCCTCCCCCCTCGGACCGGCTTAAAGATGACGGCCACCCTCCCGTTTCCTTCTCCTTCCCGCTCGGCGCACCGGTGACCACCTCCACTGCCCCGACCAAATTGGCCTCAACCCGTGCACCATTCTCCAATTGCTTGAGCACCCAACCTCCATGCTCCCTTGCGCACCCTGTGCCTCCGCCTGAGTCGACGTTCGTGCTTCGAGGGCTCCGGAACGCTCGTCGTCATCCGTGTGTCCGGCCAGAGCACCGCCATAGCCGTTCTTTTGGAGCAGCTTGCTGTGGTGAGTCTCGCCTGCGCTAGTGTTGCGTTTTGAGCTCCTTAACTCTTGCTGATCTTCTTGCGTACGGTGGTCTTTCGTTTGGTGCCCCAGAACGCTCGGAACGAAGGGGTCACCTGTCGTGGAGCACCGCCGCGGCCGCTGTCGTCGTCAAGCTCTCCCTCTCCTACCACCGCCGCTCCCACCGTCTGCCGGACTAGGACCGTGGTGAGCTCCTGGTTCTCCTCAAACCTTTTACCTAAGCGCTATCGTACCCTTGTGGCCGGAATGGGTTGGCCGCGCCGCCGCGTCCGCCATGGACGAGCTCGAGCTCATCGGAGGCGCGTAGCTCCCTGGTTTGATATGCTAGGTTGTCGGCTGGGCCTTAAGGTTCGCTGGGATACGCTCGGTTTCGTCCCGGGGGTCACCGGCAGCGAGCTCCGCGGCAAGCCGACGTGTGCGCGTGTGTGCGTGTGTGCCCGAGTGGGCGCTGGCCGTTGTAGGAGGAGGAACTGACAGGCGGGGCCCGCCTGTCAGCGCCTCGGCATGGCGCCTGGACGCGGGCCGGTGCGGGCGCGGCCGAGTGGGCCGGCTTGCCTGACTTGGGCCGTCCCGGGCCGAAAGGCGTTTTCCATTTTTCCGTTAGAATTTCAAATGGATTTCTATTTTAAATTACTATGTAGTTCCTGTGTTTGTTATTTTTATAGTATTATTTTTGTTGATCTAAAAATCATGAAAATAATTGTGGGTACTCTCTGGAGCATGTAGTATTTTATAAAAATATTATATATAGGGTTTGGACATTTTCTGTGGGAACTAAAAATCAGTATATTAATTAATAAATGCAACTTTGAACAATTTTAATAAATTCCAGAATTATCCAAAAATCATGAAAATTTATGTGGTTCTGTTTTAGGGTAAGTTCTATCTGTTGGGTAAGTTTGAGCTCAATTGGAAGCTATTAGGACACTTGTTTATTAGATATGGGGTGTTTGATTAGTAGAATTAATTTACGCAAATAATCCCTGTTGTTTGGTGTGATTTTGGATTGATTGAGTTCAGGGATCTTTCACCATAGTGATCCTTGAAAAAAGTATTAGAGTCACTTGTTGATTGTAGTAAAGCTGTGTAGCGGCTTTCTATGACCGTTAAAAAGGTCAATAAAACAAAAGTAGGAAACACTGCTTTTACCTTCCATAAAGCGTTTACAACTTTACCGTGAAGGAAAGTTGTACTCAAGATCTTAATGGTTTACTTTCAAGCATTTCATTTGTTGTCCTCATGCCATGCTAAGCATACATCATTGCATACGTGGAGTGCCCATTCCCGAGGAGGTCCAAGTCGAGACTACTGCTGAGGAGGTCACTCCAGAAGTCATCCAGGGATTCGACATCTGCGGGACCGATCCCGACCCGACGCTGTACGTGATTCAAGGTAAGCCCCGGTGCATTCAGCCCCGCCTTGTGTTTATAAAATATTTATAACTTGAGTCTATTATTGCATTAGGTTGTTAGGAGTTGTTTGTCACCTATATTGATGCATTACCTGCCTTGATACATACTATCCCGGAAACCTGTTTAAAAATAAAAATATTCAAAAATGCTTAGCCCTGCTTAATCAATTTAGATTTGCATAAAAAGGCTATTTTTGACCTATGAAAATATGACAATTATGAATCATGAGAAAAGGGAAAGGGATGTGAGTCCGTTCGGAAATTGTGTACTTGGGTAGCAGCCCCGATGCACCGTAACCGTCGGAAAGGGATTTTCCGTTCGTTGGTTGTGAATTTGGGTTAGAGTCCCAATGCTTGACCATCGGCGGAAAAGCGATTTGAAAACCGTTGGGACACTTGTATTTGGGTTAGAGTCCCAATGCAATGTCACCGGCGGAAAAAGAATTAGGGACCGTTCATTGTAGGCCTGCTGCGATCGGGACTTTGCGACTAGCCACATACTACGGAAAGCCTCTGACTCCGGTGGCCCTACTGCTTGAACCAACAACCACGCACTATGAGTGGAGAGATGGCGAGAGTAGCGTGTACCCTCGTGGCCAGCGTGCCTGGAGAGGAGAGGAGTACTGTGCTCTCGGGTGGCGTGTAACAGAACCGACCAATTTATACGAGCACAAGTACAGCGACAACTGTTTTCCCAGCTATCAAGCCACACTTGAGCCAATATAAACCCGGTAGTCCGTGAAATCTCGAAGGATTTCAAACTTTTACACAGTACATACCCCAAGGATCATAGAAACTCAGCAGTACACATACACATGATACATAGATTCGCACATATTTCGAATACATCAGAGTACAAGATAAACTTTTACATAAAAGTTCAATAGCGGAAACGAAATCGTTTTACATAAGCTTAATTTCATAATACAGTGCCAAGTACCGATCAGTCACAGTAACATAGATGAGACAAATAACATGACCTTGCCCAAGGTCTAGTCTTCCTCTCCCCAAGGATAGAAGTAACTCTTTAGTCAACCAAGCATTCCTCCTGCAACATTGGGAATAAAACCCTGAGTACTCAATTATACTCAGCTAGACTTACCCGACAGGAAGTAAATAAAAAGACTCTCAAGGATATGCAAGGCTTATTTGGTGGAGTTCAGGAGATAGCATCATTTTTGCAGAAAAAGCATTACTACAATAGTTCCTCAACTTATAAATTTTAGATGTGATTCAGCTTCGATTTCAGTTAGGCTATTAAGCTAAGGTTTGCAGCTATACTAAATAATCATTTGATATTATAGCAATCAATAGAACCATATGATTTCCGATATCCACAGATATCAACCTCATCTCACCATTGATCACGTTCAATTTGTTAACCTCTACCTCACCAGAAGATCAGTTCAGTTTCTCACTAACCAGGAGAGATGGCGATTCGAATTGATTGTACCAGCTGGCAAATATGCCAATCACAAACCCTGTCAGCCAAGCCACTGGCTTCTTAGGTCACCGTTAAATCCATCTGAGACGCAATATGTCGCGAGTTTGGCGGGGACCATATTCTCAGAGACCAATCCACTTCCAGGATGCATCAGGTCCCTGACCTGCCCTTGGTAAAATGGTGTCTCCGCACATACTTCCTACCTCCAGAATATGTCTGCCTAGTCGCACCAAAGCTCGGCTCAGAAAGAAATACTCGGCTTCGCGGTCAGAACGACTTATCTGGCCAGCTATGTGACGACGTCCTTCAATCTCAACTGATGTCTGGTGGCCTCAGTCCTAGTCGGCCGCAAGCAGCACCGAAGTCAACATGACCCATGTCATGCAGCTCCCCACTACCTAGCCTTGGTTCTCTCATTATTTCATTGTGGCATGGTGACACATATAGCCAACCATGTGGATCTCGTCAGTCACCACCGACACTCGCGGATGACAGGAAATCACCCGACTTTCTCGCGGATAACAGGAAATCACCCGACTTCTACCGGTCTAAGCAGGGCTAAGCATAAGATCGGTCACCTGTCTAGTAATAGTATCAGGTTCACATATATAGTAGACAAGGTAGATATGCAGCAACGGTTTCAAACTAACTCCTATACTTAAATGCACAAACATACGATTTAATAAAGACCGGTGCATTTATAAAAAGAGATAGGTAGAGGCTTAGGGATGCTCCGGGGCTTGCCTGGGGTTCAACACTAAGTTAGTGTTTGTTAGATGACACTTGTTCGACGAGCATTTCCCATCCAAGCACTCGATTAGTCCTTCCACCTTCGTGATTAGTCCACCACACCGTCTTGTGGTTAGTTCCATCATCATGTCCTTCACTCTACGTATTCATCATCTATCGTACCTAAATGAGATGCACAATACACATGTATGAATAAGAGAAAGTAATACAAGACATGTTAATCTAGCATCACTGAACCATGAGCTAACAATGCCACCAAGCAAGGCAACATCAAAGCAATTCTAATCTCACAAATGCAGTTTAAGGACAGCAGGACAGCAAGCCCAACATTTAACCATAACTGAAGCTATATACATCCAACTAGGGTGATCTAAGCCTTTCTGGAAAGCTATTGAAATTTTCTACAACTTTGGTATTATCCTCTTCAGATGATTTAATTCATATAAAGGTCAAACAACACAAAGAAGGCAGTTCTGTCCAGATTTGGACAGATTCTGTCCTCCCAACTCAAACAATCATAATTAGAGATTTAGACCACCAAAAGGGATGATCATAGACAATTTGGAAAGACATAGAAATATACTACAACTGATCTATTATCACCAAGAAGTGATTCAAAGCATAACTCAGTTAAATAATGCAATCAATCAGATCTAGACAGAAAATTGGCAAAACCTGATAGCAGTCATCCAAAAGCCATAACTCCTAAATTATTAGGCCTATGACCAAGAAATTTTAGGACAAGCTAGATATAGAAGTTGGCTACAACTTTTGTATAGAACATATTTACATGCAACATTATTTTTATGTGTAAAACATCACAACAACAGGTGCTGCTCCTGCAGCCATTTTCAGCATATAAGCAAAACAACATTAATTTGATTTCTATCAAAACATACCTATACTTATGAGCCATGGACATAGCTCCAACCATCATAGCATGATCAATAACACTCATATCAGATTAAGACATGGCAAGAAGTCATAAACAACATGCATGTGTTTATTTACCTCTAATCTTTCACCAAAAATCACATAAAAGTCTATTATTTAATTGTTTAAGTTATATGGTAAACATCTCAAATGGATTTGATATTTTTATGAGATGTAGTTAATTACAAAGCATGCCCAAGATTCAAATCTTACATGCTCAGGTTCCATAATTTAATTATTACAAAATACACAAATCTATAATGCAATAAAGCATTGGAGAACAAATTAAATAGGAAACTCAACATCTACTGAAACAACATGGCCATATTATTGATTCTCAGGCTAACACAATATCATACAAAGGTAGTGGAACACCATTTTCTATTTTTACCATAATATATTATTTATAATGTATTTAAATCTACTTAATATGCACCAAAGAAGATAAATCAACAACTCAGTCATACATTCACGATAAATCATGAAATTTTAACCATACATTACACATCATACAGAGAGTTTACAATTAAATTTTCATGCCATTTGGAGCAATACAACTCCAGTTACAAAAATAACAAGCAATTCAACCATTTATTTCCTATTTAAAAAGATTAATGTGAAACACCTTGAAAATAGTAAATAACATATATGTTTTATATTTTTATGAGCTAGTGCATGATACTAGAAAGTGAACAAAACTGGAACCATAATTTTTGGACTCCTAAAACTCGAGATATAGCCAAAAGCAAGTTAATCCATTTCTTAAACCACTTTTCTAAAATAATTTCTACAGCATAAAAACATAAATAACCTAGCACATCTACTAGATCTATCATGCAGAGCATTTCACAAGCAAGCTAACAAAACAAACCACACTATTTTTGGAGCTACCAAACTTGAGATATGTATTTTTAAAGATCAACAAAAATCTGAGATGCATTAGTCAAGCATTGCTCTCTGGTGGGGCCCACTGTCATAGAGGGAGGGGCTGTCTTCTTCCTTCAGCTCATTCGAACGAAACACAGAGGGAGTGGATGAGTGGGTGGTGGCCGGCTTCGGCCGGTCGGCTCCGGCCAGCAGCGGTAGGGAGCGGCTAGCTGCGGCATGGCGGAGGAGAGGCACCGGTGGCCGGCTAGAGCAAGCAGCAGCACACCGCAGCAGGGAGCAGCAGCTTGCAGCACGCAGCAACGGCAGCCTGCGGCACCGGCGACGGTGCTTCGAAGACGGCAGCAGCGCGAGGAGCGGCTGAGCCCTGCTGAAGCTTTGCGCAGGGAAGAAACGACGACGAGATCCACAGGAACCAAGAAACGCAGGGAGGAGGGAGAAGCAGCTGCTCGAGTAGCAGCCATGGCGGTGCTTCACCCGCCGGCCATGGCAGTGCCGCTCTGCAGACCGACGCAGAGAGGGATAGGGATGGCAATGGAGGAGGGGAGACGTTCCAGAGGCGAGAGAGAGGCGCAGAGAGGAACTCGGGTGCTCCATAACTGAAGCAGGGCGAGGAGATGGAGGTGGAAGCGGGCGACAATGGTGGCAGGGCGCTCTGAGTTCGGGCAGCACGCATCCATCTTTGCAGCATTTCGACGAACACGTGGTAGGCAGCGGTGTGGCAAATTGGGCGGCTGATTTCGGCATATTCCCTTTGGATTCCGACATTGGCGCCATACAGAAGTTATTGTCCTCTGATTGCTCTATAATTTTTATTAAGGGCGCTTAGCCGTTAGCAGCTTGGTTCAGCAGGTAATTAAGTTCCAAGTTGATGTTGTCAACAGCTTAATTATGATCAAGGATCGAGTGGCAGACCTTATCAAACGGTCTCGGATTGATGTCAAACTTTGATATGTTGTGCTTCAGAGAGTCCTCTTCAACTTTTATTTTTGGTTCAACTCAAGTTGCTTAATAAAATTTTGGGAACTTGAGACGTCATTGTAATCGGTAGAGATTTCAGACTTAGAAAATAATTAAGTCCTGAAATCAGGATTTCTTCCTGTCTTGATTCCACTTTTTGAGGCACTTAGAGGTTGAATCATGACTTAGTCCAAAAATAACATTTGTTGTACTCCAAAAGATCTGCAACTCTTATTTTTGGTCAAACCTCATATCATGCTCAGAGATAATATTTTCACTTTGGTCAAAGCAACGTTATTAGAGAGCTCAAATTGGGGACTTAGGCCAATTGAGATATTTTTGGGGCATTTGCTTAACACGGACTCTTCATGACATTTGTTGTAGAGTTCAAGTAGAGTTCTTTGGACAAGATTGAAAGGGTTGGTTGACTTTGCATGCTCATGTTTACAAAATCAATATATCCAAACAAGCATATAATTTGCTATTTCAAGTGGATTCTTGATTCGGATCTTTATGAGACTTTTCCAATAGCTATGGGAGATGAAGATGAATGTGAGATAGTGATCAAGATCATTGATTTACATATCTTGATTAGGTTCACACTCGCTGGTTAGCTCGTGACTAACACCTGGGGTGTTACATGGCGCAGGACCGGTTCAGGGGTAGGATAAGCCGTGGCAGGCGGGGTTGGCATATGCAAGCTTAAGTGCTACATACGCAGTGTGGATAGGAATCCCCAGCTAGGTACTAATCGACTCGAATCGTCGTTGCTCCTCGGATATGGAGACTTGATCCTTTGACCTACAATTGAAAAGTGGTTCGGAACTAGGTGTTTTTGAGAATGAATAAGAATTTGAAGGTATGATGATACTTGGGCATGAATTTGGAATTATGGACATGATTAAAATAAGATTGATTTCAAATATTGAAATAGGATAGTAATGTTTTTCTGCAAAACCTTTGACTCTTGCTCAAGCCTTACCTTGACTCCCCTCAGCCTGCATTCCTGAGTCTCATTCCTTTTTCTTAGTCGGGTAAGTCCTGCGGAGTACCCCAGTACTCAGGGTTTGTTAACCCCATGTTGTAGGGACACAGCAGCCGGAGGTTTGTCTCGCCCCCTACTGTGTGACAGTGGTACAGGAGGGTTGTGAGGAGGAGTAATGTTGAACCCGTGGGCAGGGTTCTTATCATTAAATACTTAATTATATTATATCGTCATTCCACTGCTACTTCTTTTATTTATGGTCTGTAATATTTGCACTTTAATCGTATTTGGACAAATGGTTTGTAATCTAAGTACTTTATATCTTTTCACGCTTTCACTCTAATGTAATTTGTTATGAAATGTTGTAATTCTGTAATGGCATCGCAATGGGATCCTGTCGGAGGAAATCGGGCGCTAATGTAGCCCAGCAGAACCTTTTAGATTATTTGGGACACGGGCCCGGCTGTCAGAGGTCATTAGTGACAATGACAGGCGCCTGTGGGCCATAGGATTTAGGCGGTTCTGTCACAGTGCAGTTGAGCAAGAGCATTGGACGCTGTCTGCAGTGACAGCGTCGTTCATTCCGAAGTGTCCGACGGTGGTTGAGCATGGTGAGAGTCGGACGCTGGAGAGAGCGTTGGACATTGGTTGTCGGACCATTTCCTAAGGGTCCGACGGTCCAGCGCAGTGGAGAAGCAACGGTGGTGTGACACGTGGAGAGCTATAGAGCGTCGGACTCTCGGCGTTAGTCCGGTGCTGCACGTCAGACGGAGTCCGACGGTGTTATGAGCTCTCGGGAGCTCTCTAGAACCATTGGACGCTAGGTAACTTTAGTCCGACGCCTGCAGCGGACTGTCCGACGGAGATTGTCTGACGGTGGTAAAGTAAGCGCACGAAGTGACCGTTAAGTTTCAACGGCTCTCTTCAAATGGCTAGTGACGTGGCGGCCATCGGAGGCGTCGGACGTTGGACAATAGTCCGATGGTCTCGTGTGCTAGCGTCCGACGCTCCGTCCAACGGCCAGTTTTGGTTGGCAACGGCTCTATTTGGCTTGTGGGCTATAAATAGAGGTTGCGGCCCACCTTGGCACAATGTTGAGCACCCTTGGGCCTGTGTGGCTTGTGTAGGTGTGCTTGGGAGCCCTCTAACTCACTAGTGTGCTTAGTGTTCATCCAATTGATCGCTAGTGAGTGATTCTAGTGCGTTGCATTGAGAGATTGCATTGAGTGGCACTAGGTGATCGAGTTGCAAGCTTGTGGTGCTCATTACTCTTGGAGGTTGCCACCTCCTAGATGGCTTGGTGGCTCGTGGCTCCATCAAAGCAAGCAAGAAGATTGTGCTTGGCTCCGGAGAAGCTTTGTGAGGGGTTGGAGCTCACCTCGCGGGAGATCGCGAACAACATCGCTAGTAGAGCGAGATGTGAAGAGCGACAAGTGGTCCGGCCGAGTCAAGTGCTAGATCTTGTGGCAAGCACTCCACGTGGGAGAGTGTGACTTGCGGGTCACCACTAGCAAGAGGACTGGCGGCAACCTTGGACCTTGTCTCAATGGAGGACGTAGCTTGTGGTGACAAGTGAACCTCCAGGAAATAAATCACCGCGTCAACATCTTCCCATCCTTCGCTATGGTTGGCTCCCTTCTACACAAGTCATTTACGTTGTGCATTACTTTACTTGTGTTGGTGTAATTGCTCTTGTGAGATCGGTTAGCTTGTGTAGCTTGCCACTCACCTTCTTAGCTTGTGTAGCTTAGAAGTAGTGTTCTTGATTAGCTTGTGTAGCTAATCAAGTTGCGCTCCTTGATTAGGATTGTGCATCCTTGTCATTGAGCACGTAGTGAGGTTAGGTGCTTAGTGTGCTTTTGCTTGCTAGTTGGTAGGAGCTCCCCGGTGCTTAAAGTACTAGTGCTTAGGTTTGTGTGACCTTGCGCTAGAATGGTTTAGGGAAGCTCAAACTAGGCTTGCACCTTTGTTTCTTGCTAGGATCTTTGACAAGGTGCTTAGATTTATAGTTAGAGGGGTGAATCGTTGCTAGAACCGAATATGTTTTATTCTGCTACAATTGGTTGTTGAAAAGGACTATTCAACCCCCTCTAGTCCGCCATCTCGACCCTACATGTGGTATTGGAGCTTGGTCTCTCGTTTGCGGTCTTAACCAACCCGAAAGGATGGCGACTTATGGGCTAGATGTTGATTGTCCATACACATTTAACGGCACACACTTTGCACATTGGAGAAATTGGATGGAATGTAATATTAAGTTTATTTCTCCTCAAATGTGGTGGATCGTGGATGTAGGTTTCTCTTTTGCGTTGGATGGGAACGATCCAACCAAAGCGCAAAAGAAGTGCCTACAACTCAATTACCGAGCTACTAACATGTTTTATAGAGCTTTGGATGATAGCATCTTCGGAAAGATCATGCATTTTGAGACCGCTCATGAGATTTGGGCGTATCTCAATGAAAACTATGGAAAGCTCTCCGATGATGAAGATGATGCCAAAGACATGAAGCTTGGCGATCAAGAGCACCTCCATGACTCCGTGATTGTGGAGAGTTGCTCTTCCACTTGGTCAAGTGATGGTGATGTTGATGCTATCACAAGATCACTTGACAAGGGAGTTGATGAAGCCACAAGTGATGTCGATGATGATACAACCTCAATCTCACTTGATGATGGCTACGAGAGTGATGCTTCCACAAGCTCTACATCCTCATCACATTGCTACACATCACTCGGTGGCGGAAAGGTATCAATTGGTAATGTGATTGTTGATTGTGATGATCCAAATTTTGAGCTTGTGTGTACTCTCACTAATGCTTTAGAAAAAGAGATGGCTAAAACAAAGAAACTGGCAAATGAAAACTCTTTTCTAAAGAACACGCGTGAACAACAAAAGCATCTACTTTATGTTATGAGTTGTTCACATGAGGAGCTAAAATTGACTCGTGAGGAGTTTTGTGTTGCTCATGAGAATTTGATAAAGGACCTTGATTTTCTCACTGAGAAGCTTTTAAATGAAAAATATAAAACCAGTGAGAGCTCATCACCTGGGTCAAATGATCAATCATATGTTGCTACTAATCCTTGTGATATAGGAATGAAGAATGTATCCTCCTCATGTGATGATTTACTTTCTATGCCTTGCTCTTCACATATAGATGCTTGTTCTTCTTCCTTGTCTTGTGAGACTAACTTTTTGAAGGAAAGCAATGAGCTCAAAAATGAAGTGAAGAACTTGAGCAACAAGATTGAGAGGTGGAACTACTCAAGTGTTGCCCTCAACAACATGTTGAACAATACAAGAATGGTGGGCGACATGAGTGGTCTTGGCTTCAAGGCAAGCAATGTCAACACACAAAGAAGCCAAGATACAAGGGGCATTCACTTCAACAAGAGCAAAATCAAAGGCAAGAGATGGGGCAAGAGAACATATGAGAGGGAGATGAAGAAGCTAGAGCAAGAACGGCTTGCTCATTTCGTGTGCTTTCTATGCTATGAGATGGGCCATCTAGTTTCATCATGCCCCAAGCAAGAGAAGCTCAAGTTGAAGAAGGAAGAAAAGAGGCTCACACGCTCACAAAGTCTATACAAGAGATTTGTGGGGCCTCAACAAAAGCCACATAACAAGACACCCTAAGATTAAGTCAAGACCAACCATGAAGCTTGTAATGGTGACTTGAACAAGAAGAAGATAAGAAGGGGTAGTGGAAGAGGAAGGCATCCAACTCAAATTAATGATGCCAAGTTGATGATGAGCAAGAATCAAGTGAAGAAAGATTTGACTCACACCAAGTGCTACGAGTGTGAAGAAATGGGTCACTTTGCCTCAAAGTGTCCTAACAAGCTTGAGAAGAAGGCTCAAGCAACCCATGAGAGGCAAGGCAAGGAGGAGCATGTTGATGGTAGTTATTGTATGATTTTACCCGTCAACCAATCATGAAAAAGGGATATAAATTAGAGCCAACACCTAGAATAGGGTTTAAACTGACAGAATTCCACTAGCTTTGGTGAATCTGTGTTTTCCAAGGACTATACAGGAAAAGAACCAAAGAGAACCCACAGCGCAGAGAAAAATACCGAATTACGCCGCAGCAGAAGATTAAGAATATTCTAGAGAACACCAGAGACATGCCTGCCGAAGCAGGACCCACATCTCAGAGAGAGGGGGTCGGCCGACCCACTGACATGGTCGGCCGACCTGTTAGTGAGGGCTTTCCCCCTCCGCTTCGACGTGGACCCACATCCCAAAATTTCACGCAATCTTGACCGCCCGTCGAAGTCGGTTTGATCCAAGGGCTACGGTTCATCCACCCAGCCTATATAAGGACCCCCAGACCCCCAGGGTTTTCAGATGATCCAAAGAGAAATCAATCCAGGGTTTCAGAATTTCACCGAAATATCTCAAATAGAGTAGAAACCCAAGATAGGATCTAGAGCCAAGCATCAAGTAGAAGATTAGCCTTGTAATCTCTCTAGATTAGGGCTATTCTTGTTATAGAAGTAGTGTGGTGGTAGAGCTGGAGATAGTTGGGGGAGTTGCCGGCCTGTCGGTGACTACTCTACGACTTGTACTCGCAGGTTCAAGTCCTTCTTTGGGGCTTGTTTCTGAAGATTTCTTTGGAGTTCAACTTCTAATCCAAGTGAGTAACGTTGCTATTATTGTTCTTAAGGTTTACGATTCATTTGAGTGCTTTAGTCTTGGTAGCTCCTTGATTGAAGTAGTTATTTATAGTTTAAGCGTGGTGCTTAGATTATATTTACTCGTAAATTCCCTATACTGTCCGGATCGGTGGTAGATCGTGAGGGTGACCTAGCCTTGTTGAGTCTTACACAGTCCACCTCCCGTCAGTAAGACCGTAGGTTTCCATTACTAAGGAATTTACCCTTTGTTGGTGTATTCCTATAGTAATACCCCTTGAGAACAATCATATCATATCTTGTGAGGATTAGAACTAGAAGCCTTAGCAGTCTCCTATATCACCTATTTTCTCCGTCCTTGATAGCAGCTCAGGGGTTAAGTCTAGATTCTAGTCATCCCATTTTTCCTGTGGTAAAATATAAATAACGATACCTGGAATACTCCCAGGTGAAGTGCTATATCGGTATCTGTCAGCTTGCAGATAATCCTAGTGTTTATTTGTTTGAGTAATCTTATACCAACAAGCATTTCTGGCGCCGTTGTCGGGGAAAACGGTTGAAACATCTACAGTCTATCTTAACCTTGTATTTATACTTTTTCCTTTATTATCTCCTTATTTTTGTGTTTATCCTTATGGATACAATTGAAACCACCCCCGTCTATAAATATGTTGCATCCACGAGCACAAGCCATAGGCCTAGGCAATCCTCAAAGCCTGTCCAAACTCCTACCTATGAGCTACGCCCGTGTCTAATAGAGATGGTCCAAAGCCAATCCTTTTCAGGAGAGGGAGATGATAATCCTTGTCACAGAACCGACCAATTTATACGAGCACAAGTATGACGATCGCCAATTTAGTAGCAATCATGTCACACTTGAGCCAATATAAACCCGGTAGTCCGGAAATCTCGAAGGATTTCTAACATTTTAAACAGAACATAACCCAAGGATCTTACAAATTCAGCAACAACCCATCAAATGATACATAAGTTTACAAACGAATTAAAACATCAGAGTACAACATAGTATTTACATAAATGTAACAGTAGCGGAAGTCAACATAGTTTTGAAACAACATAGTTCACATACGAGTACTACCAGCTGACCATGTCACAGCATCTTACAAAAGCTAAAGATGGATAACGACCTTGCTCCAGGTCTAATCTTCTTCGCCCGCAGGGGTGAAGCAGTTCTTGCAATAAGCATAGTAGACTACTCTTTCTGCAACAATAGGAATAAAACCCTGAGTACTCAATTGTACTCAGCTAGACTTACCTGACAGGATGTAAATAAAAAGACTCTCAAGGATATGCAGGCTTATTTGGTGGAGCTCAGAGGATAGCAACATTTTGCATAAAAAGCATTACTACAGTAGTTCCTCAACTTATAAATTTTAGGTATGGTTTAGCTTCAATTTTAGTTAAGCTATTAAGCTAAAGTTTGCAGCTATACTAAACAATCACTTGATATTATAGCAAACAATACAACCATATGATTTCTGATATCCACAGATATCAACCTCATCTCATCATAATTAATGTGTTCCAGTTGTTAGCCTCTACCTCACCAGAAGATCAGTTCAGTTTCTCACTAACCAGGACAGATGGCGATTCGAATCGATTGTATCAGCTGGCAAACATGCCAATCACAAACCCTGTCAGCCTGACCAGTGGCTTCTTGGGGTCACCGTTAGATCTTTCTGAGTCATATTATATCGCGAGCTTGGCGGGGGCCATATTCTTGGAGATAAACCCACTCACAGGAAGTGCAGGTCCCTGACCTGACTATGGCAAAATGGTGTCTCCGCACATCCTTCCTACCTCCAGAATATGTCTATCCATGTCACACCAATTCTCGGCTCAGAAAGAACTACTCGGCTTCGCGGTCAGAACGACTTATCTGGCCAGCTATGTGACGATGTCCTTCAATCTCAACTGACGTCCGGTGGCCTCAGTCCTAGTCGGCCGCAAGCAGCACCGAAGACAGCATGACCTCAACCAAGTCATGCGGCTCCCCGCTACCTAGCCTTGATTTTCTCATTATCATTGTGGCATGGTGGCACATATAGTCAACCATGTGAAATCCATCCCCATCATCATTAGTCACCACCTATGCTCGCGAAGGACAGGAAATTCCTCAACTTCTACCGGTCTTAGCATGGCTAAGCATAAGATCGAACCCATCCCTTGTCTAGTAATAGTATCAGGATAGTAGACAAGTGTACAAGGTATAAATGCAGCAACGGTATCAATTCAACTCCTATACTTAAGTGCACAATCATACGATTTAATAAAGACCAGTGCATTTATATAAAAAGAGATAGGTAGAGGCTTAGGGATGCTCCGGGGCTTGCCTTTCACAAAGTTAGATGGCTGATGGTCAGTGCACTCCGGCAGTTCAGTTTCCTCCTCGGCCTCGGGAGCTTCCGGCACCTCGATCTCCGGGGGCACTCCTTCCTCCAACAGATCGAATTGCAGCAGTGTAACTCCTCCCGGTGATCCTGTATGCATGATATGCATATGTGAGAATTGAGAATGCACATGGAATGCAATATAGAGATGCACAACTTGAGCCATGAGATGCATTAGACAACATGTGAGCATCCAAATAATTTATCAAACATTTACTAAATATGTGCATATTTCTTCTCTAAACAACAACACATACTCACCCTTCTTAAGCAAGCTATAGAACAATTTCTCGTCTTGCGTAAGAGGTCTACAACCTGCACTAACAATTAATTTGAATCAAACTTCCCTACCACACCCACCTTTTAACCAATACCACGAATAAAGCATATAAGCAAAGACATTTGACCTAGCTGACCTACACATGAACAAGATCAACCCCAAAGTGTCTAGCAAGGTTACCAAGCTAGAGCATCACAGAAATGCATGAAAACATCTCCTAACCAATTATTACTCAATTAAAAACAATTAAACAAGCACTAGCTTATAACTGGACCCTTTATTTGCTGTGCCTAGAAAATTCTAGAAAAATTACAGTAGATAACACACTCTCCCACATTACGCTACTGGCAAAATTTCAAGTCATTTGGACAGATATAACATGCTATACAAAAATGACAAGCAAACAACCATTTAAGCAATAGAAAATACTTACTACAGTGAAAAGTATCAAACAATAGATTTCCCATTTTTTCTAGCTTCTTTATCACAAAACAAGGCTCAGGAAAAATAGTCATAACCATAACTTATCTACACTAAGCATGGTGAATTTATCAAAAAGATAGCATGAAAGGCATGTTACACATGACATCATATAAATAACGGTAACCAACCAGCAAACATATTTTTCCTAGATCCTACTACTCTAAACAAGATTAATGCAAGTGGAATCACATTTTTAGCATAGTCCTATAATTAGTTATGCATTTATCAAGTTTACAAGCATATAACAAATTAATTATAACTGCATAGAAAAGTTATCATAAAGACATATTTCATATTTTTCCTGTGTAGAGCTCAGAAATACAAACCCAACAAAATTTGGTTCACCTCATTTGGACACTTCTAGCTCCAGATATGATTTTTGGAAGATTTTACCGATTTTCTGAAAATTCATTTTCTTAATTCTTTTAAAACGAACTCGGCTCAAAACGCTATGGCCCAGAAATACCCTCAGCAGACAAGATATGGCCCAGAAAAGGTACTTTGGTTAGTCAAAACTCACACTTGCTAAACTTAGCATATAGTTTATGCTCTCTGAGTCTAGTCAAAACTATCCTCAACTGTTCAGCATGATCCTCCATGTTTTCAGAATAAATCAGAATGTCATCAATAAAGACTACCAAAAACTTATCCAACTCTAGCCTGAACACTAAATTCATTAAGTACATGAAATGTGCAGGAGCATTGGTTAACCCAAAGGACATAATCAAATACTCGTACAGTCCATACCGAGTGGAGAAAGCCGTCTTGTGAATATCTTATGGCCTAATCTTAATTTGATGATACCCAGATCTTAGATCAATCTTGGAGAAAACCTTAGCCTTGGACAATTGATCAAACAATATATCAATACGAGGTAAAGGATACTTGTTCTTAACCATCACAACATTAAGTGGCCTGTAGTCCACACACATACGCAAAGTTTCATCTTTCTTCTTTACAAAGATAGCAGGACAGCCCCACGGAGAAGAACTAGGGCGAATGAACCCCTTATCCAATAACTCCTGGAGTTGTTTCTTAAGCTCAGCTAACTCATGTGGTGGCATTCTGTATGGTCTCCGAGAGATAGGTGCTGTTCCGGGAATAAGTTCTATCGCAAACTCCACATCCCGGTCAGGAGGAAGTCCAGGAAGATCGTCCGGAAAGACATCAGGAAATTCACACACTACAGGGATATCATGAAGGGTTGCAGCCCCAATTGCAAAACAGAGACTAAAAAGATCTCCCCTACGGGGCAAATAAACCTGAAAGGTGGCTTCACCCTGTGGTTCCCTTAATGTCAACATCCGGTTGAGAATATTTATAACCACATCCCACTGTTTCATCCAACACACCCCCAGAATAACATCCAGGCCTAACCTAGGTAACACAATGAGACTGCTGACAAATACCCTGCCACCAATCTCAATGGCCATACCTTTGACACACTGACGAGTACAAATTTCAGCCCCAGTTGAAGTTATCCGGAAACTACAGTTCAATTCAGCAATTTGAAATGCATGCTTTTGTGCAAATGCTTGACTCACAAAAGAATGTGATGATCTTGAGTCGAACAATACAATAGCAGGATGTTGATTTACAGAAAACATACCCACAGTGACTGGTTCACCTTCAGGAATCTCTTCAGCTGCAGTGTGGTGCACACGGCCCTGCCTTGGTTGAGGACAATAGCGAGCGAGATGCCCCTGTTGACCACAATTAAAACACGGCCCCAAACCTTGGTTGGTTTTTACTTGAACAGTATTGCCTGGAGGAGCATTGTTCTTGTTCAAAGGTACAGTGAAACCCCTCTTGTAGCGTTGTGGTGCTGGCTGCTTCTTTGGAGGAGGTCTGAACTTTGCTCCAGGAACAGCCGGACGATAAGCAGGGCGATTTACCACAGCACGACCTGCTGCTGGAGCCCTTGGCTGAGAAGAGCCTCCTTCCAAAGGCATCTTGCCTCCCTTGAAAACAGTGTGCAGATTATCTTGTTTCTCTTGAATGAAAGCATCACTGAGAAACTCGTCGAAAGTTGTACGAGTGTTGTTAGCCAAAGTCTTCATGAGCTTGGTGCTAAGGCCTCTCTTGAAAGTTCCAATCTTCTTTTCATCGGTGTCTACTGTCCAAGGAGCATACTTTGACAGATTGTTGAAAGCATGATGGTACTGAGTAAGGGTCTTGGTACCCTGGGTAAGCTGTATGAACTCAATATCCTTCATCTTCATCAACCCAGCTGGGATGAAATGACCCCTGAAATCCTTAGTAAACTGCTCCCAGGTGATATCAGCAACCACAGGATAGCCGGTCTTGCGATTTGCGCACCATATCTCTGCGGGTCCTTGCGATTTACAATGGAACGCTTTGATACCAGCTGTAACAGAACCGCCTAAATCGCATGGCCCACAGGCACCTGTCAACGTCACTAATGACAGCTGACAGCCGGGCCCGTGTTCCATATGACCTAAGCGGGCTCTGCCGGGCTACATAAGCACCCGTTATCTCCGACAGGATCCCATTGCGAAGTCATTACAGAGTTACAACATTTCATAACAAAATACATCAGAGTAGAAGGTGCGGAAGAGTAAATAGTACTTAATATTACAGCCCAGACTTCGAATAAAATTAACTGCAGTTATTACAGACCATAAATATAAAAGAGTAGCAGTAGAGTTTGGGACAACAGTACGACAAATAGTTTAATATTACACGAACCCTGCCCAAGGGTTTAACTTTAGTCTTCTTCACTCTCCTGGACGATGGTGACGCAGCACGGAGCGAGACAAACGTCAGTCTCCTGCTGCCCTCCTGCAACGGAGTTAACAAACCCTGAGTACATGGGGTACTCCGCAAGACTTACCCGACTAAAGTGTAAGATTAGACTCAGGAATGTAGGCTGAGGGGAAGTCAAGGTAAGGCTTTAGCAAGAGTTCAAGAATTTTGCGGAAAAGCATTACTATTCCTATCTCAATCTTTTATTTCAATAATACTATCCATCATTATCCAATTCTCCAAGTATTTTCTCATATATCAACATTCTTTCGTTTACTTAATCCATTCAAAAACAAACCTAGTTCCGAACCACTTTCTGATGTAGGGGTGAGGATCAAGTCTCCATATCCGAGGAGCAACGACGATTCGAATCGATTAATACCCAGCTGGGGATCCCTATCCACACTGCGTATGTAGTACTTAAACTTGCATACGCCAACCCCGCCTACTACGGCTTTTCATACCCCGGAACCGGTCCTGCGCCACCCGAGAGCACAGTACCCCTCTCGTCTCCAGGCACGACGGCCACGAGGGTACACGCTACTCTCGCCATCTCTCCACTCCCAGTGCGTGGTTGTCGGTTCCAGTAGTAGAGCCACCGGAGTCAGAGGCTTTCCGTAGTATGTGGCTAGTTGCAAAGTCTTGATCACAGCAGGCCTGACAACGAACGGTCCCTAATATTTTTCCGTTAGAAACCATGCATTGGGACTCTAACCCAAGTACACTGGTAACTACCCGGTTTTCACATCCCTTTCCGATGGCGAGGATCGCTGGGACTCTAACCCAATAGATGGTCGACCAAACGGAACAACCCATCCATGTGGTTGACAATGAACTAGCTAGGCACACTGCCAACCAACAAGGACATAATCAATCCCATAAAGTGATTCATTTGTTTCATATTATCACAGTTTTCAAAATAGCATTTTTGCAATTCTATCATTAAGCATGACTAAGCATTTTTCAATACTTTTAAATAAATCAGGGTCTTAGAAATAATATGTGGTCAAGGAAAGGTAATGCATCAATAGGTTATCACTCAACTCCTAATAACCTAATGCAGTATATTAACTCAAGTGATAAATATTTTTAAATAACAAGGAGGGGCTGAATGCACCGGGGCTTGCCTTGGATTGCGTAGAGTGTCGGATCCGGATCAGTTCCACAAATATCAAATTCTTGTACAACTTCCTGAGTAGTCTCCTCAGATGGACCCTCAGACTTTACCTCTGGATTCTCGGTCACTACACGTTTGCAATGAATAAATGTATGAATGTGATGCACATGAAATAACAGACGAAATTTAATAACAAATAAACCACACATGTGAATAAGACCCTACCTTAGCTAGACATGAATAATCTAATTCATACTGCCCTAGGTCACAAAGGTGATTGACCTAGAATCTCAATCAATCAAAAAATCACACCAATCAATAATCATTCCATTTACTGTTCCTAATATTATCATTTAAACTAACATATAATTTAATAAATATTTAACTATTTCCATTTAATGTCAAAATACACCAACAGATAGATTTTAGTACCAAACAGTGACACAATAAATTTCATAATTTTTGGAACATCACAGAAATTATTAAAAATCATCAAAGTTCCTTTTAACATTTAATGTGCTGATTTTTAATTAATACAGAAAACACCCAAATCCTGTATTTAATATTTTTATTAAATTCTACACATCACAGAGAGTATCTAGCAATATTTTCATAATTTTTGGTACAGTAGATTAATCCACACAAAAATATTAAAACTTAAAACTATTCATTTTAATTAAAAAGAAAAAGCAATTAGAAAATCGCTAGAAAAAGAGAAACGGCCATTCGGCCCACTAAGGCCCAACAGCGCTGGCCGGCCCAACCGCACGCGCTCGCGCACTCGCCCGCGCGCTCGCCCCGGATCGGCCGCTGACAGAGGGGTCCCAGCCGTCAGCCCCGCGAGCGCGCGCGCTCTCTCTCTCGACCGCTGACAGGCGGGCCACCCCTGTCAGGGTCATCCCCGACCTCCGGTCGGACGCTCCCGCGCGCGCGCGAACGGCACGGCGCGAGCTTCGCCGCCGGCGACCCCAATGGTGAACTCTAACGATACTACGACACCCTTAGACCCTAGCCGGCCACCCACTAGCACATCTTACGCCCTACCGCCTCCGGCGAGCTCGTCAGGAACAATGGCGGCTCGGCGGCGGCGGCAAGCCACACGCCGGCGAGCTCAAGCTATAATCGACCGAGATGAATCGTGTTAAGGCTTCAGGGGCTCACCACGGTTTGGTCTGGCTAGGGGACTCGGACTGCGATGGTACGGGTAGACGAGAACGGCGACGAAGGTTGACGGGGCGGCGCGAGTTCCACGGCGAGGTCCTGTTCCGAGGTACCTAAGGCCCCAAACACGGAACCCGCGGAAATGTGAGTATCACGACACTGAAAGGAGCACGAAACGCAAGCCGAAACGGAGAGGGAGCTCACCGGGACGGGTTAGCCGCGCTGATGCCGGCCGCGGCGGTGTTCGGTCGGAGCGGAGGAAGAAAAAGCGAACAAGCGGCGCACTCCGACCACAAACTACCACCACAAGCGGTCCAGAAGACGCGCAAGGAACCTAATCAGACTACTGCACGAGGGGAGAGGTGGAGATGATCGGAGCGGCGGCAATTTGGCCGGCGACCGAACGCGAGCGGGTGAGAAGAAATGGACGCGGCCGTCGCTTTTAAGCCGTCGAAACTCGGGGATAAGGTCGGGAGGGGTCCCGGGGCCCTCAGGCGGTCGTGGCTTGATGGCGACGGGGCCATGCCTCGGCCGGACGTCGCCGGCGTGCGGCGCGGCACACGCGCGTACGCGCGGCCACACGGCCGGAACAGGGAGGGGGGCCCCGGTACTGTAGCAGGCAGGGGTCAACAGCTATAGATTTGAAATTCCTCCCAAACCGTACAGCTACAGTAGGTGCTCCCAGAATAAAAGCTGTGCCAAATTTTATGTAGAACGTCTTTGCTTTTTACACCATGTTCAAATTCTGCACCAATTTGAATTTATACAAAAAGGGGTAGAATTAGGTTTTGAATTTCAAACTAAATTTATAAAATTACTTTTGATTCTTCTCAACAACTTGAAAATTGGTAAACATGAAAGTTGTCCTACTCAGAGAGCTTGACAACTTCTATATAGGAAGTTTTTGAAGATTCTTAATATTTTTGAAATTGAAGTTTTAAATGTAAATTTCAATATAGTAATTTGAGTTTAATTTCAATTTTCATAATATAACTTCAAAATCTCCAAAAATAAAAGTTGTTCCATTTTTAAAACTCTACAAATTTTATTAAGACACTTTTCCCATATTCCATATAGATTTTGAATTGGGTTTTTACGTCAACTTTAGGGTTTAATTTGATTTCTATTTAATTTCATTTTTGATTTTTGATTAAGGACTTAATTACACAATCAATACTTAGCTGAAATCAAATCACTCTAGGCCCTAAGCACAATCATATGCAGATGTTTAAATTTAAATATGATGACATGGCAGATTAATTGAATTGTAATACCAGAGGTATTACAGCCTTTCCCCCTAAAAGAAATCTCGTCCCAAGATTTAATAGAAATATTAACTGAAACAAAGTAATGGACAAGAACAGGTCTCAACTAACTAATTCTCAATTATCTGCTAAAAACAGAAGAACGTTTACATATGTCGAGACTAAAAAGTGTACATTCTACAAGGTAGCAAAGAACTCAGGAAAATTCTCTGCGAGGTAATCTTCCGATTCCCAAGTGGCTTCTTCTTCGGAATGTGCACTCCACTGGATTTTGTACCATCTGGTTGTACTCCTTCGCATGACACGATCTTTTATGTCCAAGACTCGAATAGGATACTCCGAGTATGTCAGCTCAGGTTCAAGTTCCACTCCTTCCACTTCGACGACTTGATCAGGTACCCGAAGACATTTCTTGAGCTGTGACACATGGAATACATTGTGTACCTCCGAAAGATGCTCTGGCAACTGCAGCTTATAAGCTACTTTTCCCACGCGTTCTATGATTAAGAAAGGTCCAACATAACGCGGGGCCAACTTGCCTTTAACGCCAAATCAACTGACTCCTTTCATTGGCGATACCTTCAAATACACATAGTCTCCTATCTTGAATGCCAAAGGTCGACGCCTTTTATCGGCATAACTTTTCTGCCGAGACTGTGCTACTTTCAAATTTTCTTGAATCTGTTTAACCTTTTCTTCGGCTTCGTTGACCAAATCCACACCATAAAACCATCTCTCTCCAGGTTCAGACCAATTCAATGAGGTTCGACACCTTCGACCGTAGACTGCCTCAAATGGGGCCATCTTGATGCTTTCTTGATAACTGTTGTTGTACGAGAATTCTGCCAATGCCAGACAATCATCCCACTTGTCAGGGTAATTGAGCGCACAAGCCCTCAACATATCCTCCAATACTTGATTGACTCTTTCCGTCTGCCCATCCGTCTGCGGATGGTAGGCAGTGCTATGCAAAAGCTTTGTACCTAAGGACTTGTGGAAAGCTCACCAAAACTTGGAGACGAACTGGGTACCTCGATCAGAAACGATGGTCCTCGGTACACCATGTAACTTCACCAAGTTCTCAATATAAAGCTTTGCATATGCCAGTGCCCTGTACTTCTTCTTGACAGGTAGAAAATGAGCTTGCTTGGTGAGGCGATCCACAATAACCGAGATGGAATCAAAACCTCTTGAAGTCTTGGGTAATCCCACGATGAAGTCCATGCTGATGTCTTCCCACTTCCATGCAGGGACAGGCAATGGCTGCAGCTCTCCTCCAGGCCTCATGTGAACAGCCTTCACTTTCTGACACGTGTCACATCTCGCGACATACCGGGCAATCTCTATCTTCATCTTTGTCCACCAGAACTTCTGCCTCAAATCCTGATACATCTTGTTGCTGCCAGGATGGATGGAAAACCTCGTCAAATATGCTTCATCAAGGATCTTTTATCGCAACTCCGACACCTTTGGAACTACCAAACGATCCTTGAACCACACGACACCATCATCATCAATCCGGAAACAATCTGCCTGGCCAGCTTGAACCTTTTCCTTGATGTGCTTGATTCCATTACTTTCCCACTGAGCGGCAATAATCTCATCCCGGATGGGTGTTTCAATACTAATATTGGTCAGACTGCCTTGTGGAATTATTTCTACCCCTAATTTTTCCAACTCATAGTACAAGGACATATCATACGGCTTGACTGTCAAACAATTGCAGTGCACTTTACGACTGAGTGCATCAGCGACCACATTCGCCTTGCCAGGATGGTAATGCACTTCAATATCATAATCCTTGATTAGCTCGAGCCATCTTCGCTGTCTCATGTTTAACTCTTCTTGAGTGAAAATGTATTTCAGACTCTTGTGATCTGTATACACATTACAGGTACTGCCTAGCAAATAGTGACGCCATATCTTCAAGGCATGTACCACAGCTGCTAACTCCAAATTATGAGTGGGATAATTCTCCTCATGACGCTTGAGTTGCCGTGAGGCATAAGCAATGACTCTTCCTTCTTGCATCAAGACACAACCAAGTCCAGTACCAGAAGCATCACAGTACACATCAAAGGGCTTTTCTATATCTGGTTGGGCCAGTACTGGTGCAGTGGTCAACAACTTTTTCAAGGTTTGAAATGCCTTTTCACATTCTGGCGACCAGATGAACTTGACCTGATTCTTCAGCAGGTTGGTAATGGGCTTGGCTATTCTTGAGAAGTCTGGAATAAACCGACGGTAATACCCTGCCATTCCCATAAAACTACGGACTTGATGAACTGTGGTTGGGTGGCTTCCAATTCAAGATTTCTTCCACCTTGTTGGGATCCACGGATACACCTTCAGCTGATAGAATGTGTCCGAGAAAAGGAACTCGATCTAGCCAAAACTCACATTTGCTAAACTTGGCATATAGTTGGTGCTCTCTCAAATGGGTCAGGACAATACGGAGGTGGTTGGCATGTTCATCAGGGGTTTTAGAATAAACAAGGATGTCATCGATGAACACGATTACAAACTTGTCAAGCTCAGGCATGAAAACAGAGTTCATGAGATACATGAAATAGGCAGGTGCATTGGTTAGGCCAAAAGACATGACCAGATACTCATAAAGGCCGTATCTGGTGGTGAATGCTATTTTAGGAATATCCTCAGGACGAATCTTTATTTGGTGGTAACTAGACCTAAGGTCAATTTTGGAAAAGACCTTGGCTCCAGCTAGCTGGTCAAAGAGTAGGTCAATGCGAGGCAAAGGGTATTTATTTTTAATGGTGACCTCGTTGAGTGGGCGATAATCGACACAGAGTCTGAGTGACTTGTCCTTCTTTTTCACGAATATAGCAGGGCAACCCCAAGGAGATGAACTTGGTCTGATGAAACCCTTATCAAGCAGATCTTGCAGTTGAATTTTAAGCTCAGCCAATTCCTTGGGAGGCATCCTATAGGCTCTGCGGGATATAGGTGCAGTTCCTGGCTTCAACTCAATAGCGAACTCTACATCACGGTCGGGCGGCAGACCGGGTAGATCATCAGGGAATACATCCGGAAATTCACAAACTACCGGAATATTTTGGATTTCTTGAACTGAGGTGGCACACAATCTCCGCACTGTCTTCTCAATCATTCTCACGGGTAGTGGCAGTTGGATAAGAAGTTGAGATTGACTACCAGGTATGCTGACCTTTATGGTCCTTTTCAGCACATCTATCAGTGCCTTGTGCTGATACATCCAATTCATACCTAATATGACATCTATGTCCTGATCCTTGAGTACTATCATGGTGGTTGGGAATATATGCCCGCCCAATTCGATAGGTACTCGATGCACTACCTCCTTAGTATTTATACGCCCTCCGGGCGAATGTATAAGGAAGTTTTCCTTTATTTCACCAATTGGAATCTCATGTTTTACCACAAATGTACGATTGATGAATGAATGTGATGCACCAGAATCAAAAAGTGTAATAGCGGGGTGACTGGCGGCAGGAAACTTACCCATCATGACGGGCTCTCCTGCAGGGATGTCATCCACATGAGTATAATAGACATGTCCAGCCTTCTTGACAAGCTTAACCTTCTGAACCTGGTGCTGCTGACCACGGTGCTGATTCGGATGCTGCTGTTGCTGCTGTCCAGGACCCTTCTGGGCATTTTGATTGTAGTTCTTGGGATATGGACAGTCACGAGCCCAATGTCCCAATTTGCCACAGTTATAGCAAGGATGATTATAGTTGGTCTGAGGTGTATTGATACGAACGCCTGGGGCATTCGGCTAAGTGGTGTTCTGTTGATTCGAGGTATGGGAGGTAGCCGCGGTGCGTACCACGACTTGCTACTGAGGGTAAGCGGGGCGATTGTGGTGTGTAGGATGATAGATGATCTTCTGGCGTTTTTGACCGCCAGAAAAGCCTGACTTCTTTTTCTTCTTCTCATCCTGATGCTTACGATCACTTTCTTCGTAAGCAATGGCGCTATTCACAGCTTCGTGATAAGAGCAGTTGAGGTTGTTAGCTAAACTACGCTGGATCTTGAAGTTTAGGCCCCTGACAAAGCAATCTTTCTTCTTTTGATCGGTATTGGTGTGTTCAGGAGGATGCTGGGCAAGATGGTTGAATTGGTTCACATATTGCATCACAGAAGAATCTTTCTGTTGCAGAGCTAAGAACTGGTCCAGTTTCATCTTCATTACACCTGCTGGGATGTAATGTGCTCGGAAAGCTTTGCGGAATTCTACCCAAGTAAGCTGATGTCCCTCGGGCTATGCAGATAACAGGTTGGCGTACCAGGCACTGGCCGGACCACGCAGCTGCTGAGCCGCAAATAGTGGCTTTTGGATTTCCGTGCAGCGGATCAAACTGAATTTCTGCTCCATAGTACGAAGCCAGTCATCGGCCTCCAAAGGTTCTTCGGCTTTGGTGAATACTGGTGGACGGGTTTCAGTGAAGTCTACATAGGTGGTTTCCTCATCTTCGCGGCGGCCTCGATGCCCGCCACGGTTTTCTCGGTTTTGAACCATAGCGTTGGCTGCATTAGCCAGGGCCGCGATGGCATCTGCTAAGGTTGGTGGAATGGGTGGTGGATAGGGAGCAGCTCCTTCGTCAGAAGTACCAGCACCATTTGAGCGAGTGTTAACCATCTGTTTCAGGACAACCACTAAGGACTCACATTGCATAATTAAAACATAGTAGCATTACAACTTAGAATACCAAATTTAACAAGGTTCAACACACACAAACGGAACAAGTCCCGCCCAGACTATGGTTCTTGGCACTACGATTACAATACTCGGATACAGAAGACTAAACCCCACTAGTCCTAAGACTAGCTTAGTCGATAACGACAACCTCCTCCTCATCGTCCTCCTCGACGACTACATCCTCCATTGGGTCGGCTGCCTCAAGGTAACCGTCCTCTGAAGTCTCACTGTCATAATACTCATCATCTGGTCCTATGACCACACCCTCCTCAGGCTCCTCCTCTCGTGGAATCAGAATCGGGTTAAGCTGATCGTTCAGCCTATGCACTTCCTCGTGCAGCATCCCGTTGTTCCACTCAAGGTTCTCAATGTACCCCTCCAGCTCCTCAACGCGATCACGTGCCGCGCCAACTTGCTCCAAAGCTTCATCCCTCTCTTGAGTCAGGCGGTCGATCTCCCGCCGTAGGTCTCTGTTGGTCCTCACATCTCGGTAATGATCAGCCCGGGCTACATGGAAGTCCTCCCTCATGAGGCTTATCTCACGGTGCAGCTCCTTGATCTCTTTCTTCAATTCCTTGCAGCTGCGGCGGGGTGGACGGCTGCCAGATGCCTCGTCACTGCCGTGGGGTGCCAACTGGTGACGCGGAACTCCACGAGGACCAGTCATCTTGCGCGCCGTTAACCTAGTTCGTGCCAGCTGGAAAGGTAAGTTTGAATTAATGAGGATATACAAGGCTAGCAAGAATAGGTGTGATAATTCCTAACCCATATACCCACTTTTAAGGAGGAAGTTATTAACATGGGTGATTATCATGATGCATGCACGTACTTACGAATTTTAAACCATGCAATACAAGTCCAAGCATAATTAGTTTAAACATAGGGCTAGTGTTAATAATGTTGTTCCACCTGCTACCATAACCATAATAAGATAAATTATAGAACAAGATGAGAACTACTGAGTAAGGTAAGATTATAAGCAGTTTGGACTCAAAATAGCAGTTTAAGTTTTTATGATCCAAAACATTTTAAAGTTTTTCGAAAGGTAACCTGCAATGATTTTACAATGGAACGCTTTGATACCAGCTGTAACAGAACCTCCTAAATCGCATGGCCCACAGGCACCTGTCAACGTCACTAATGACAGCTGACAGCCGGGCCCGTGTTCCATATGACCTAAGCGGGCTCTGCCGGGCTACATAAACACCCGTTATCTCCGACAGGATCCCATTGCGAAGTCATTACAGAGTTACAACATTTCATAACAAAATACATCAGAGTAGAAGGTGCGGAAGAGTAAATAGTACTTAATATTACAGCCCAGAGTTCGAATAAAATTAAGTGCAGTTATTACAGACCACAAATATAAAAGAGTAGCAGTAGAGTTTGGGACAACAGTACGACAAATAGTTTAATATTACACGAACCCTGCCCAAGGGTTTAACTTTAGTCTTCTTCACTCTCCTGGACGATGGTGACGCAGCACGGAGCGAGACAAACGTCAGTCTCCTGCTGCCCTCCTGCAACGGAGTTAACAAACCCTGAGTACATGGGGTACTCCGCAAGACTTACCCGACTAAAGTGTAAGATTAGACTCAGGAATGCAGGCTGAGGGGAAGTCAAGGTAAGGCTTTAGCAAGAGTTCAAGAATTTTGCAGAAAAGCATTACTATTCCTATCTCAATCTTTTATTTCAATAAAACTATCCATCATTATCCAATTCTCCAAGTACTTTCTCATATATCAACATTCTTTCGTTTACTTAATCCATTCAAAAACAAACCTAGTTTCGAACCACTTTCCGATGTAGGGGTGAGGATCAAGTCTCCATATCCGAGGAGCAACGACGATTCGAATCGATTAATACCCAGCTGGGGATCCCTATCCACACTGCGTATGTAGCACTTAAACTTGCATACGCCAACCCCGCCTAACACGGCTTTTCATACCCCGGAACCGGTCCTGCGCCACCCGAGAGCACATTACCCCTCTCGTCTCCAGGCACGACGGCCACGAGGGTGCACGCTACTCTCGCCATCTCTCCACTCCCAGTGCGTGGTTGTCGGTTCCAGCAGTAGAGCCACCGGAGTCAGAGGCTTTCCGTAGTATGTGGCTAGTTGCAAAGTCTTGATCACAGCAGGCCTGACAACGAACGGTCCCTAATATTTTTCCGTTAGAAACCATGCATTGGGACTCTAACCCAAGTACACTGGTAACTACCCGGTTTTCACATCCCTTTCCGATGGCGAGGATCGCTGGGACTCTAACCCAACAGATGGTCGACCAAACGGAACAACCCATCCATGTGGTTGACAATGAACTAGCTAGGCACATTGCCAACCAACAAGGACATAACCAATCCCATAAAGTGATTCATTTGTTTCATATTATCACAGTTTTCAGAATAGCATTTTTGCAATTCTATCATTAAGCATGACTAAGCATTTTTCAATACTTTTAAATAAATCAGGGTCTTAGGTATAATATGTGGTCAAGGAAAGGTAATGCATCAATAGGTTATCACTCAACTCCTAATAACCTAATGCAGTAGATTAACTTAAGTGATAAGTATTTTTAAATAACAAGGAGGGGCTGAATGCACTGGGGCTTGCCTTGGATTGCGTAGTGTCGGATCCGGGTCAGTTCCACAAATATCAAATCCTTGTACAACTTTACAACTTCCTGAGTAGTCTCCTCAGATGGACCCTCAGACTTTACCTCTGGATTCTCGGTCACTACACGTTTGCAATGAATGAATGTATGAATGTGATGCACATGAAATGACAGACGAAATTTAATAACAAATAAACCACACATGTGAATAAGACCCTACCTTAGCTAGACATGAATAATCTAATTCATACTGCCCTAGGTCACAAAGGTGATTGACCTAGAATCTCAATCAATCAAAAAATCACACCAATCAATAATCATTCCATTTACTGTTCCTAATATTATCATTTAAACTAACATATAATTTAATAAATATTTAACTATTTCCATTTGATGTCAAAATACACCAACAGATAGATTTTAGTACCAAATAGTGACACAATAAATTTCATGATTTTTGGAACATCACAGAAATTATTAAAAATCATCAAAGTTCCTTTTAACATTTAATGTGCTAATTTTTAATTAATACAGAAAACACCCAAATCCTGTATTTAATATTTTTATTCAATTCTACACATCACAGAGAGTATCTAGCAATATTTTCATAATTTTTAGTGCAGTAGATTAATCCACACAAAAATATTAAAACTTAATACTATTCAATTTAATTAAAAAGAAAAAGCAATTAGAAAATCGCTAGAAAAAGAGAAACGGCCATTCGGCCCACTAAGGGCCAACAGCGCTGGCCGGCCCAACCTCACGCGCTCGCGCACTCGCCCGCACGCTCGCCCCGGATCGGCCGCTGACAGAGGGGTCCCAGCCGTCAGCCCCGCGAGCGCGCGCGCTCTCTCTCTCGGCCGCTGACAGGCGGGCCACCCCTGTCAGGGTCATCCCCGACCTCCGGTCGGACGCTCCCGCGCGCGCGAACGGCATGGCGCGAGCTTCGCCGCCGGCGACCCCAACGGTGAACTCTAACGATACTACGACACCCTTAGACCCTAGCCGGCCACCCTACTAGCACATCTTACGCCCCACCGCCTCCGGCGAGCTTGTCGGGAACAATGGCGGCTCGGCGGCGGCGGCAAGCCACACGCCGGCGAGCTCAAGCTATAATCGACCGAGATGAATCGTGTTAAGGCTTCAGGGGCTCACCACGGTTTGGTCTGGCTAGGGGACTCGGACTGCGACGGTACGGGTAGATGAGAACGGCGACGAAGGTTGACGGGGCGGCGCGAGTTCCACGGCGAGGTCCTGTTTCGAGGTACCTAAGGCCCAAAACACGGAACCTGCGGAAATGTGAGTATCACGACACTGAAAGGAGCACAAAACGCAAGCCGAAACGGAGAGGGAGCTCACCGGGACGGGTTAGCCGCGCTGATGCCGGCCGCGGCGGTGTTCGGCCGGAGCGGAGGAAGAAAAAGCGAACAAGCGGCGCACTCCGACCACAAACTACCACCACAAGCGGTCCAGAAGACGCGCAAGGAACCTAATCAGACTACTGCACGAGGGGAGAGGTGGAGATGATCGGAGCGGCGGCAATTTGGCCGGCGACCGAACGGGAGCGGGTGAGAAGAAATGGATGTGGCCGTCGCTTTTAAGCCGTCGAAACTCGGGGATAAGGTCGGGAGGGGTCCCGGGGCCCTCAGGCGGTCGTGGCTTGATGGCGACGGGGCCATGCCTCGGCCAGACGTTGCCGGCGTGTGGCGCGGCACGCGCGCGTACGCGCGGCCACGCGGCCGGAACAGGGAGGGGGGCCCCGGTACTGTAGCAGGCAGGGGTCAACAGCTATAGATTTGAAATTCCTCCCAAACCGTGCAGGTACAGTAGGTGCTCCCAAAATAAAAGTTGTGCCAAATTTTATGTAGAACATCTTTGCTTTTTACACCATGTTCAAATTCTGCACCAATTTGAATTTATACAAAAGGGGGTAGAATTAGGTTTTGAATTTCAAACTAAATTTTTAAAATTACTTTTGATTCTTCTCAACAACTTGAAAATTGGTAAACATGAAAGTTGTCCTACTTAGAGAGCTTGACAACTTCTATATAGGAAGTTTTTGAAGATTCTTAATATTTTTGAAATTGAAGTTTGAAATGTAAATTTTAATATAGTAATTTGAGTTTAATTTGAATTTTCATAATATAACTTCAAAATCTCCAAAAATAAAAGTTGTTCCATTTTTAAAACTCTACAACTTTTATTAAGACACTTTTCCCATATTCCATATATATTTTGAATTGGGTTTTTAGGTCAACTTTAGGGTTTAATTTGATTTCTATTTAATTTCATTTTTGATTTTTGATTAAGGACTTAATTACACAATCAATACTTAGCTGAAATCAAATCACTCTAGGCCCTAAGCACAATCATATGCAGATGCTTAAATTTAAATATGATGACATGGCAGATTAATTGAATTGTAATACCAGAGGTATTACATTATCATTGTGGCATGGTGGCACATATAGTCAACCATGTGGAATCCATCCCCATCATCATTAGTCACCACCTATGCTCGCGAAGGACAGGAAATCCCTCGACTTCTACCGGTCTAAGCATGGCTAAGCATAAGATCGAACCCATCTCTTGTCTAGTAATAGTACCAGGATAGTAGACAAGTGTACAAGGTATAAATGCAGCAACGGTATTAATTCAACTCCTATACTTAAGTGCACAATCATACGATTTAATAAAGACCAGTGCATTTATATAAAAAGAGATAGGTGGAAGCTTAGGGATGCTCCGGGGCTTGCCTTTCACAAAGTTAGATGGTTGATGGTCAGTGCACTCCGGCAGTTCAGTTTCCTCCTCGGCCTCGGGAGCTTCCGGCACCTTGATCTCCGGGGGCACTCCTTCCTCCGGCGGATCGAATTGCAGCAGTGTAACTCCTCCCGGCGATCCTGTATGCATGATATGCATATATGAGAACTGAGAATGCACATGGAATGCAATATAGAGATGCACAGCTTGAGCCATGAGATGCATTAGACAACATGTGAGCATCCAAATAATTTATCAAACATTTACTGAGTATGTGCATATTTCTTCTCTAAACAACAACACATACTCACCCTTCTTAAGCAAGCTATAGAATAATTTCTCGTCTTGCGTAAGAGGTCTACAACCAGCACTAACAATTAATTTGAATCAAACTTCCCTACCACACCCACCTTTTAACTAATACCACGAATAAAGCATATAAGCAAAGACATTTGACCTAGCCGACCCACACATGAACAAGATCAACCCCAAAGTGTCTAGCAAGGTTACCAAGCTGGAGCATCACAGAAATGCATGAAAACATCTCCTAACCAATTATTACTCAATTAAAAACAATTAAACAAGCACTAGCTTATAACTGGACCCTTTATTTGCTATGCCCAGAAAATTCTAGAAAAATTACAGTAGATAACACACTCTCCTACATTAGGCTGCTGGCAAAATTTCAAGTCATTTGGATAGATATAACATGCTACACAAAAATGACAAGCAGACAGCCATTTAAGCAATAGAAAATACTTACTACAGTGAAAAGTATCAAACAAAAGATTTCCTATTTTTCTTAGCTTCTTTATCACAAAACAAGGCTCAGGAAAAATATTCATAACCATAACTTATCTACACTAAGCATGGTGAATTTATCAAAAAGATAGCATGAAAGGCATGTTACACATGACATCATATAAATAACAGTAACCAACTAGCAAACATATTTTTCCCAGATCCTACTACTCTAAACAAGATTAATGCAAGTGGAATCACATTTTTAGCATAGTCCTATAATTAGTTATGCATTTATCAAGTTTACAAGCATATAACAAATTAATTATAACTGCACAGAAAAGTTATCACAAAGTCATATTTCATATTTTTCCTGTGTAGAGCTCATAAATACAAATCCAACAAAATTTGGTTCACCTCATTTGGACACTTCTAGCTCCAGATATGATTTTTGGAATTTTACCAATTTTCTGAGAATTCATTTTCTTAATTCCTTTAAAACGAACTCGGTTCAAAACGCTACACACACCCGGCCCAGTGCACCAGAAGTGCACCAGAGCAACTGACTGGTGGGCTCCCCGGTCAAACGGGTCTCACACGTCAGAGAGAGAGCAGAGCCGCCGGCACTGACCGGCCCTATCTCGCTGGCGGCGAGGTCACCGGTGGCACCGAGGGCACCTATGTGCTCCTGGGAATAAGGCGAAACTCGATGAGCTAACTCCCGAGACCTAACTATCACCGAAGCAAGCTCAACAGCGGCAATGGCGGACGGCGGAGCTCCGGCGAGCGTGCGCCGGCCGCTATCGGCCTTCACCGGCGAAGCTAAGCCTCGTTCTGAGAACCTAGAACCCTAACGAAGCTATACGGCCCGCGAATCGACCTTTGGTCCACTACGACTCAACCTAACCGCGCGCAAGGCGGCACGGTTGCGGACGAAAACTCCGGCGAGCGGCGTCCCGGCCGAAACAGGGCTCGAGCGGCCCGACCAAACCTCTAGGCTAGATCCACGACTAGCGGAGACACCTAGACGAGCAAGAGAGAGGGAAGCCGGCCACGGCATTGTGCTCGACACGGCGAGCAGTGAGCTCGGCGGCGCTCCGGCAATGGCACGGCGGCGAAGGGCTCTAGGTTCTATACCTTGCCTCGGCTGGTTCCGGAAATAGGCGGGGAAGGTAGAGTAGAGGATGGCGAAGCTCGGGTGGAGATGGAGCGGTGATAGACGGTGCGGTGGTGGCGGATTTCACCGCGGAGCTGGCTCTGCTGCGATGGCGACGGCGGAGTGGAAAGAGAAGAACAGAGAGGCGAGAGGGAGAGAGAGGGCGAGTGGAGTGGCCAGGAGACAGAACGGCGTGTTGCCTTCGGTTTTTGCAGGCCGGCCGAGGGCAACGATGGCGTACGGCGCCACCTGGCGCGAGATTCCTGACAGCGGCCGCACGGTCGCTGACCGGTTTGAACTGAATCGACTTCAGTTCAGTTCCAAAATGCCGATTGAAACTCGATTTTGATCGAGCCACAACTCGCGATCTAGGGCGTTTCAGTGAAAACTTCGCTAATATGGGTCAAAGAGCTACACGAGTAGATCATTTGGTATTAGAACACTTTGAACTGATTTGGCTTGGTTTGAGAGATGTGGATCGAAGAACACAGGTACAACGAAACTGAAAACAGTTTTAGACTTAGCAAATTTCAGCAACTCCAAAACAGCCCAAAATCTTCACAATTTCACAATTTTGACCACCTTACACCCATTTTCATGAGTTGACCCAAAAATAAAGTTTGTTGCTTATAAAATTCTACACAACTTTGATTAAGGGTGCTCTGACATGCAAAGTCTCTAAATTAAATTTCTTGTTTGGTCAAACAAAATAGGTTTAGGGGGCTTTCTAGTCAACTATGTGCTAGAGGGTTATTTTGGGGATTTCACCAAAATGAACATTGTTCCAAATGTTAACCCAAACATGTTTATGTCATCTAGAACAGTAAACAAGGCATCACATTTGCATGCTAACACATCTATGGTATTGTAAGTATATAAACAAACATATAGCATATAAAGGAATGTAATTCAATTCAAATGGTGATGATGCATGAAATGACATGATCAATGCTTGATGTCATGCAAATGTAAGTGTTAAAATAGTAACTAACACTAGGGTGTTACAATCCTCATCTTCACCTACAAGAGTTCGATCAAACTTGTGACTGCCTCCATATAGAAGGCATGTCCGATGAAACCCTAAGGTGGAAGCTTTTTCCTTTCTCTTTGAGAGGGAGAGCTAAAACCTGGTATGACCAAACCGTAGAGAAAGAAGGAGGAGATTGGGGAAAACTTCGCTCAGACTTTTGTCTCAAATTCTACCCCCTTTCCAAAATTGTCAACCTCAGAACTAAGATCCTATCTTTCAAACAGAAAGATAATGAAGCCTTGGCCACATCCTGGGAGCGTTTTAACAATCTCATTAAATCTGGACCAAATCTATCCATACCAGACCCGATTCTCATTCAACACTTTTTTGTGGGTCTGAAAAGAAAATCCAAGAAGCATCTTAACTACTCTGCGGGAGGATCTTTCGCTCATATTTCAGATTCTGAAGCACGAAAGATCCTGGACAACATCTTATATGACCAACCCGAGGAGAAGTTAGAAGAAGAGCTTAGGGTAGCTGAGCTTGAACCAGAACCTTTACCATCAACATCCCAATCCTCAGCTATCCCGATCTCCAACCCTATGGAAAAGGAGGATACTCCGCTTTCAGACTTTATACTTGAGATAGAAGATGATCTTTTCTCCGATTTTGGAAACACCTCTCGCTTCCATATGATTAAGAAGCCTCAAGAGCCCAAGAAACTATCTTTAGAACCTTTAGCCTCCTGAAGCAGCCTTCTGTAGAAAAACCATAAGAGAGCTTATAGCCATAATCTGCAATGATTGGCTAGAAGAATCAGAGGTTTCCTCTGATGTAATCTGATTGGATTCACCTTCTGTCTTAATCAAATGCCAAATCCATAAAGGCCATTTTGAAGCTTTCTACAATCCAGTTGTGGGTGTTAATATCATGTCTGCATCATTTGCTCAAGATTTATCTATAGACATACCACTAACCCCAACAATAAAGCTCTTGAAAAGTTCTTCACGGCACATTATTCTAAGTTTGGGCATTTTATATGTGCTCCCTATCCAGGTAAATGACACCATGCTCCATCTAAGTTTTTATATCTTTGATGTCATGGAGTTCAACCTATTGATAAGCCAACCCATTGGGAGACTTATTCAAGAAGGACAAAAAGGGACAATCCATGTTCAATTAGGACCAAACTTTGGATTCCCTTTGTCCATTACCCATTCCTTGAATGCTAAGACTGAGCCATGTCCTGAGCCTGATCCAATTAGTGAGATCATGGTGGCAGCCCTTGATTTTCTGAAAGAATCCCATCTTGAAGAAGATGAGGAGTTCTTCATCGAGGAAGAAGCCAAAAATCTAGAACCTTCACCCCTTGATGAATTCTTAGTGCCACCTAAACCTCCTATTGAGCTCAAGCCATTACCAGCCGGTCCTAGATATGCTTTCCTAGATGGAGACATGCAATCTCCAATGGTCATTAGTGATAAACTCTCGCAAGTAGAGACCATTCGCTTGATCGCTATATTGGAAAAGCATAGATCAGCTTTTGACTTTTCACTCCAAGATCTGAAAGGAATTAGTCTTGTTCTTTGCACCCATCACATTCCAACTGATCCTAATATCATACCATCTAGAGAGCCCCAGCGTAGGCTCAACAATGCGATGAGAGAGGTTGTAAAGAAGGAGGTCTTGAAGTTATTGCACGCCAGGATTATTTATCCTGTGGCACATAGTAAGTGGGTAAGCCCTGTCCAAGTTGTGCCTAAAAAGGGAGGCATGACGGTTGTCAAGAATGTCAAGAATGAGTTAATCCCCCAAAGAACAGTCACTGGATGGTGGATGTGCATAGATTATAGAAAGCTCAACAAGGCAACAAGGAAAGATCACTTCCCTTTGCCCTTCATCGATGAGATGTTAGAGCGATTGGCAAACCACTCTTTCTTTTACTTCCTTGATGGATATTCTGGATATCATCAAATTCTTATCCACCCTGATGATCAGAGCAAAACCACCTTTACCTATCCCTATGGAACCTATGCCTATCGTAGGATGTCCTTTGGATTGTGTAATGCACCAGCCTCTTTTCAAAGATGCATGATGTCTATCTTTTCTGATATGATTGAAGAAATCATGGAAGTTTTCATGGATAACTTTTCTATTTATGGAAAAACTTTTGATGATTGTCTTGAAAATTTAGACAAGGTTTTGCAAAGACGTGAAGAAAAACACTTAGTCCTTAATTGAAAAAAATGTCATTTTATGTTTAGAGAAGGAATAGTGCTAGGACACCTAGTGTTTGAAAGAGGGATAGAGGTAGACAGAGCTAAAATTGAAGTAATTGAACAACTACCTCCACCCATTAATGTTAAAGGGATTAGAAGTTTCCTTGATAATGTTGGCTTTTATAGACGCTTTATTCAAAACTTTTCACATATTGCTAGGCCTCTTACAAACTTGCTAGCCAAGGATGCTCCCATTGATTTTGATGATGTTTGTATGAAATATTTTAACACCCTTAAGCAAGCACTCATCTCTGCACCAATCATTCAACCCCCCTGATTGGTCTTTACCTTTTGAAATTATGTGTGATGCTAGTGATTATGCTGTGGGGGCAGTTTTGGGATAAACTAGAGATAAGAAGCATCATGCAATTGCTTATGCTAGTAAAACTCTGATAGGAGCATAACTTAATTATGCAACAACTGAAAAAGAGCTCTTGGCTGTTGTTTTTCCTATTGACAAGTTTAGATCTTACTTAGTTGGAGCTAAAGTGATTGTTTACACTGATCATGCTGCTTTGAAATACTTGCTCACTAAGAAAGATGCTAAACCTAGATTGATAAGATGGATTTTGCTACTCCAAGAATTTGACTTAGAAATAAAAGATAAAAAGGGAGTAGAAATTAAACTCTGTAGCAGACCACTTGTTTAGAATGCATTTTGAGAATATGCAGGAAATGCCCATCAACGACTCGATGAGGGACGACATGCTCTATCGGATCACCCGATCCGACCCCTGGTACGCAAATATTATGAATTTTATGGTTGCAGGATATGTACCACCAGGGGAGGATAAAATAAAGCTCATCTAGGAGAGTCGACAACACATGTGGGACCCGCCATACCTCTTCAGGATATGTTCTGATGGACAACTCTGGAGATGTGTACCAGTGGAAGAGGGGATCAAGATCATTGAAAGATGCCACTCATCACCATATGGAGGACACTATGGCGCATTTCGCACACATGCAAAGATTTGGCAAAAGTGGATTCTTTTGGTCCTCCATGTATGATGACATGAAAAGCTTTATTCGGAGATGTGGGGCATGCCAACAACATGGAAACATCAATTCAAGACATGCCATGCTCCTCGTCAACAACCTCCAAGTCGAGCTCTTCGATGTCTGGGGAATCGACTACATGGGACCATTTCTAAAGTCAAAACAGTGTGAGTACATTTTGGTGGCAGTAGACTACGTCTCAAAATGGGTAGAAGCTATGCCATGCAAAGCTGCAGATTCTAGAAGCTCAAAGAGGATGTTTGAAGAAATAATATTTCCAAGATTCGGTACTCCTAAGATGGTAATCAGTGACGGAGGATCCCAATTCATCGACAGAAGATTCCAACTATATTTAGGAAAACAAAGGGTCCACCACAACATTGCCACTCCATATCATCCTTAGACAAGTGGGCAAGCAGAGACATCAAACAAGCAGATCAAGAACATTCTGCAGAAGACGGTCAACGAAATGGGAACAGCATGGAAAGATAGACTACCAGAAGCACTATGGGCTTATAGAACAGTCTACAAGATACCAATTGGAATGTCACCATACCAGCTTGTTTATGGAAAGACCTGTCACCTGCTAGTAGAACTTGAATTCAAAGCTCACTGGGCAATCAAGAGATGGAGTATGGATCTGGGGATTGCATATTCAATAAGGTTAAAAGATGCCTTTTTAGCAACATGGAACTAGGGGATTGGAGCAAAGTTTTTATGATGCTCTAAATCCTTCACCCTTGGTAATGATCTGTCAGCAAAAGCTGGGCCTTACAGTATAACTATGAGGGCTACATGGCTCTGGTTTTAGTCAAGTATGGGCACTTTTTCTAGCTTGTTAGAGGTTACCGAAAGACGTGATGGGGCCTGCCGACTCGGGTATAGTGCGGCTTCTGTCCGAGTGTGTATAACCTGTGTGACCTTGTGCCACGACGAAGGAGGGCTCTACATCTGCTTGCCGGGTTCCTAGCGGCCCTAACTTGTTAGACGGAGTAATTTGAAAGACTTCATAGTGAAACCCTGCTCGCTCACCTTGGTAGTGTTATGGGGCTAGCTACCCCGAGCAAATGGGAATCACGGCTCATAGTGAACGTGCACAACCTCTGCAGAGTGTAAAACTGGTATACTAGCCGTGCTCACGGTCACGAGTGGCCCGAAAAACTCACGGAATAGTTATCTTTTGGGGCGATGCTGTCGTGTTGCTAATATATTGTTGCTATTCATTAATTATGTTTACTATTGATCATGACTTATGGGCTTATTCAACTTATTGCTATCCAATTGCATAAAATATGCTTAATTAAAAGCAAACTGCTGTTAAACCCGTGTCTATCCTTCTTGAGCCTCATAAACCCCATTTTATATTTGCTGAGTTCGACATGGACTCACTCTTGCTATTCCCCCCACACCTCAGGAGAAGTTTAGGCTTGTGGTCAACCAGTCAGTTGTGTCCCTGTGGAGTTGGTGTCTACACGCGAAGATCGGAGAGTCTTTCCGCTGTTTGCTTTTTAAGGTCATATTCTAATTATACTACGTTATGTATTTGAGCATTGTCTTTTGATATTACCATGTATTTGTCGGCTTATGTGTGTGACTGATCCTGGGGCGCACATAAGGTTGTGCATTCAATTTTATCCTTAAAATTGGGTGTGACAAAGTTGTATCAGAGCAATGCTGACTGTAGGACGCAAGCTTAGTTAGAAGTTGACCATCCTTAGCTTTATATCTTGCTATGGAATCCTTGTTCCAACACCCTTGATAATTTCTGCTATATTATACTCCTTGCCTTTCTCGTCTCCTCCTTGTTGCTATAAATCTATTGTGTCTTATCTACTCCTTGGTTTTTATGCTTTTACAACTATCTCTTATCTTATTATTGCATAATATGAAATAGTAGCCTTAGAGTTGAACCCTCGATAGAAATAGAACGATAGTGTCGCAAAGTATTAGTGATTGTTGTGCCTTATTGAATTGTTATTATGACATTCCTTGATTTGGATCTTTGTACTGATTGTAATGATCTTAAGGAGTTGTCCATAATTTCACTTAGTTTATAGGCCTAAGGTATAAGGATTAATGAAATAGGTAGTTGGGTTTTCTTTCTCTCTATCTTCCTTTATCCTGTCTTCTTGGAGCAATCTGTCCTTATCTTCTTATAACTCTGGTTTGGAAGACCCAAACATTATGAAAATATTATGGCGAAAACTAGACTTCAAGATCTTTCTATGAGCGCAAGAATCATCTTCATATCTATTTTCGTTTTGGAGATATAAAAATCACAAGACGATGCAACTACGGTGTCTGGAATCTGAAACAGTTTCTGTTGTTCACTGTTTTTGATCATTATAACTAAAGAATCTGGAAAAGTGTTCTGCATCAAAGTTGTAGGAAATTTTAGCAGCTTTCCAACGGTATGTGCTGCGGCTTACTTGGAGTAATAGATCTAGAGTTACAACTGATTTACTGAGCTGTTGTTTTTCTGCTCGCGAATAACTTTACCTATTCTTACCTATGCTCATGGGTACTGTTGGAATGTTAGAAGTACATGATGGTAGTAATCAACCCACTCAGAAGAAGATGCAAGCTATCCTTGGTGCCCCAAGTTAATTTCTTTTATGGGGGGTAGCCAAGCTAAAGAGTACCAAGATGAAGATTTCTGAGCTTCGGTGATTTTACTTGGAAGAATCAGATACCTCCATGTTTGGAGAGGACACTATCAAGGACAAGATTTAGAAATAACAATTCATGTATGAAGTTGAGAAATATTGCTTGATTGGACACAAGTGTAGTGTTTGGATGGAATATCAGAGTAGCGCAGCGGAAGCGTGATGGACCCATAAACATTGGAATCACTTAAGATATTATATGGAACATTAGATGTGTATCACATATGCGATTGGATGAGTTATTACTGACAAAGGATCTTACCATACTGGGTACCCATCAATGTATGGAAACATTATCTGGAGTATTTATATAGAGGTGGTGACAACAGGAAATGAGCATCAGAATTATTATCACGAAAGAGAAGGTACCCGAGAAAACAAAGAAGATTCAATGATAGAGTATCTGAATCTCCTCAAACATCTAAACTTTATTCTTTTGATCTTGCTCTCTCGAATCTCGGGACGAGATTCCTTTTAAGGGGGGTAGAATTGTAACACCCCAAATTTTGCTAATTTTGAAATAGAGCTAAATTGATTTGATTTTGTATTTTTGTATTCATGGAAATATAGGGAAATTAAAAAAATCATTAAGTTAAAATTCAACTAGGGTTTACCAACATGTTTGAGCACTCATGCCCTTGTATATGATTTATTTTGGTTGAGTGGTCTTTGTCAAAACTAAAAATTATTCAAATCCTTTTTTTTAAATGATTTTATGATGTGAGTGAATAAAGTTTTAAGATGCGTTTAGTACAACGATCTTCTTTACGACATGTCTCTGTCCATTTCTCTAATCAAATCCCTTGGTTCCCAATTTTGGATTCTGTATTTAGAGTATATCAGAACCTTTTCTTCAGCTCTAAATCACTCTTTCATACTCATCGTTCATCAATGTATCTCTAAATACTTTCCGGAAATTTTTCTGGCTTTTTCTGGGCCTTTCTCCTATTTATCTGTGAGCAAAATTTAATTTTTAGATGCTCCAAAATATCTTTTCATCATCTCCAAATCCTTTATTTGGGTTCATCATGTTTCAAAATGTCTCTGGAAATTTTCCTATAATTTTCGGGGCCTTCGGAACATTTTTCGGGGCCTAAATATCAATTCTGGATTTTTTTGGAATTATTTAATTCGGAATATTTAATAATTCCAAAAATAATAAAATATCTCGTTTTTCTACCGACCTCAAACCCTACAACTATATATATGGTCGCAAAGCCCTTGACGCGCTGATTCCGAAAGTACGGCCCGTTTTCGCAGCCGCCACTCGTAGCCTCCTAGATCTAAGGCCGAAGTTTGGAAAAACTAGGTTTCCGGTGAACTCTCCGGTGAGCTTTTCCGGCTATCTCGATCGTCTCCGGCAAAAATCACCACCATCACGAGGTAGCTCTCTTCGTTCCCTACGTCGTGGTATATTTGTTTTCTCAAATCCATGTCCATTTGACTGTTCCCTGTTTATTTTTCCTTTTCCGGTGAACTTTCCGGCGAGGTCCACTTGGAAGCACCAGCTGTTCTTCGTTTTCCGGCGATCTACTTTGTGTTCTCCGATGCTGCTACTTCCTGCAAGCCATGGCCGCAGCCCCACCGCTCTGCGCCGCCGCCCTTTGGCCCCTGCCGAGCCATCCTGCGCCCCTCCCTGCATGTTCACGTGAACAGCAGCAAAGAAGGCAGAGCCACCGTGCAGCAGCAAAGCATCAAGCAAAGCAGCAGGTGACCGAACCTCCCTCCTCCCAGCAGGCAGGCTGAAGGGCGCCGCTCCCTGTGCTTCCAGCTGGCCGAGCCCTCTCTTTCCCCCGAGCGGCAGCAATAGCAGCGCCACCACCATGGTCTGTACGGACAGCAGATGAAGGAAGGACATGACCAGAGGTTGAAGACGACTTATTTACAAGTTTGCCATCGGTTCGTATTTCTCCGTCATTTATTCGTTTTAAATCCGATTTTACTCATTCAAGTTACGTTAGAATCGTATTTTCGAACTCTACATGTTTTTACCACTGAACATTAATTTTGGTACTTTTAAATTTCGTAATTAAATTCAATCTATTATTTTATAAAAGTAAATCTTGTTTAAATCATAACTTTCACGTTTTAAATCCGTTTTTCGTGAACTTTATATTGATGCGATCGTAGAGACGAGTACAAAGGTTTTATTAACATTTCAAAACTGTTTGAAGAGTTTGAACTAAATGTTATTTTATAAATCTATAAAGCCACTGGTTTTCTATATATAAAATTAATTCAACCTTGGTCTTTTATTAATAACTATAATTGATCCTTATTTTGTTTTCTTGATATAATATGATTTTAATATAAATAATATTCTCTGAAAACTGATTATAATGTATTTATATATATAAATTTTATAGTTTTCTTTTGTTTCTTTTATAAAAAGAAAATCCTCTGGTAGTTGTATCTTTTCAACCGTAACTCCGATTAGCGCTATCTTCGCGTCTATGTGCTCGTAGCAATACGTAGATTCATTTTCTAAACCTTTTTAACTTCTATTTTTCATTGATTGGTGTATTGTTCTAATAGAATATTATACTTGTATGTGATGCATGAATGTATTGGATGCTGTGTGGTGCATTATGATCATGTCCAGTCGGTGAGATTTACGTGGTCATCAAGAAGCAATTCATTGAAGGTTTTGGATCAGAGAAAATGATGTCAAGTCTAAGGCAAGTATAGCATGGGATCTTCCTTGTTGTCCTATTCACCGTAATAATTAATTTTATGTGCATGTGTCTACCTTGTTAACCATAGTTTTTGCCTAGTATTGTTATCTTGTTCCTTGATCACCTATAGGATTTATGCATTGGGTAATTGATACTAGCGCGCTATTGGAATCATGATCATGTAAACTTGATTAATTGAATATGCAATAAGGTTAAAAGATGCCTTTTTAGCAACATGGAACTAGGGGATTGGAGCATAGTTTTTGTGATGCTCTAAATCTTTCACCCTTAGTAATGATCTGTCAGCAAAACCTGGCACTTACAGTGCAACTATGAGGGCTACATGACTCTGGTTTTAGTCAAGTATGGGCACTTTTTCTAACTTGTTAGATGTTACCGAAAGGCATGATGGGGCCTGCCGACTCGGGTATAGTGCGGCTCCTGTCCGAGTATGTATAACTTGCGTGACCTTGTGCCACGACGAAGGAGGGCTCTACATCTGCTTGCCGGGTTCTTAGCGGCCCTAACTTGTTAGACGGAGTACTTTGAAAGACTTCATAGTGATACCCTGCTCGCTTACCTTGGTAGTGTTATGGGGCCAGCTACCCCGAGCAAATGGGAATCACGGCTCATAGTGAAAGTGCACAACCTCTGCAGAGTGTAAAACTGGTATACTAGCCGCGCTCACGGTCACGAGTGGCCCGGAAAACTCACGGAATAGTTATCTTTTGGGGCGATGCTGTCGTGTTGCTAATATATTGTTGCTATTCATTAATTATGTTTACTATTGATCATGACTTATGGGCTTATTCAACTTATTGTTATCCAATTGCATAAAATATGCTTAATTAAAAGCAAACTGCTGTTAAACCCGTGTCTATCCTTCTTGAACCTCATAAACCCCATTTTATATTTGCTGAGTCTGACGTGGACTCACTCTTGCTATTTCCCCCCACACCTCAGGAGAAGTTTAGGCTTGTGGTCAACCAGTCAGTTGTGTCCCTATGGAGTTAGCGTCTACACGCGAAGATCGGAGAGTCTTTCCGCTGTTTGCTTTTTAAGGTTATATTCTAATTATACTACGTTATATATTTGAGCATTGCCTTTTGATATTACCATGTATTTGTCGGTTTATGTGTGTGACTGATCCTAGGGCGCACATAAGGTTGTGCATTCAATTTTATCCTTAAAATTGGGTGTGTCACAAACCATCCAACCCAAGGCTCTAGCCCCCTTTTGAACAGTAATAAAAATCATATTAAATATTCATTGCATAATCCATTAATCATATCACAAGATCATTGGCATTAATAAAGCACTAGCAAAAGCTACCCAATGCACATCCCAATAGGTAAATAAGGAATCAAGATAGCAAATCTAGATTATGATCTCTAAGGTTCTCAAGGTGGACACATGCATATGTAATATGAATTTATTGTGAATAGGACACAAGGTTGGTCCATGTTATATTTGCCTTGATCCGAGTATCCCTGCTGGTCCTGCTCGTAGAAGTATTCTTGATCACCCACGAGCTGCTCACCGTCTACTCACACGATCATCACATCACCACACAAGTATCGGGTAATCATACACGAAGCAAACAAAGGAAAAATAATTAGAATAGTACACCAACTGAATAAGAACTGTTTGAAAATGATATAAAACTATTCTACTCGTTTCAACGATCATATCGATATAATGATCAGTGAAAACGGATTTAAAACGTAAAAGATACGATTTTCCGAAGATTTACTATAGAAAAATAATTAATATAATAGTAACTCGAAATTTTAAAAGTGTCAAACTCACTGTACAGTGGTATAAATACGTAAAGCTCGCAAATACGAAACTAACGCAATTTGAATCAACTTAAACGGATCAAAAATGAAGAAATTATAGCCTAAACAAAACGGGTGGCAAGATTGTAATAACTGAAAACATATTTTGACTTCGCAGAGAGGAGAATACGTTTTCCCAGATTAGTATGCGCAGCTCGGATTGGGCTGCGGAGGGGAACCTAAAAACTACGAGGGCTCTTTAACAAAATTTCCCCGCCGAAGGGGTATGGATCAATCGGATCCGTCCGATCGCGTTCGGAGGGCTGCGATTAAAAGGTAGAGGGAGGGAGGCCTGAGCTCTCCGGAGAAGATTCTCTGCACGGCGGCGGACATGGCCGGAACTTTGCCGGAGACTAGTTCTCACGCTACGGTTGATCATTTAACTCGGGAAAAGGTGTGGAGGATCGAGGAGCTTGCGAAGAACTCACCCATGGCGTCTATTACAGCGATAAGGGCCCGAGGAATGCTCGCGACGAAGGGAGGCAGGTTCGGCTGTGCTGTTATGTTGACGATAAGCAAATTACCGGAACGAACCAAAATTGAGAGGATTCGGAGCTTCAATACGTCCTAGAGATGCTCGGGGACTACCTCTCGACGATGATGGTGCGGCACAGAGGAGGAATCGCCACGGCGGCTTCGTTCATTCGCGGCGGCTGCGAGGAGAGCGGCGGCTGAAACCAAAGGCGGCGCTGCGGCTAATAGATGGGAAAATTTAGGGCTGTGCGGTCTTTAGGAGCTTTATAGGGAGGGTGTGCTACGCCCACGTTGGTCACCGAGTCAAATCGCACGAAGGTGATTGCATCCGACTCCTATTCGACGAGGAGGGAGGAGTCCTGGAGATTGGGGTCAGCATAACAGAGAGAGCTCGGCGTGGACTCCTGCACGGATGCGGGGAAGTAACCCTGGTGCAGCCATGGGTCGGTTTACTCAAGTCCCGGTCAGGCTCGGTCAGAAGAGGGAGGCGGCTTCCTCTCGGTTGGTTGCTGCATCGAGCTCGACTTGAGTTCGGTCGCAGGGAGGACGGGTTGTGTGCCTTGGCTGAGCCCTCCTGCTCGCTGGGCCTGCCTGCAGGGAGTTGAGCCAGAGCAATGGAAAGGCCGGCAAGGCCTGGGCTGTTTGGCCAAAACCGAAAACAAAGAGAAAGGGAGGAAAGAAAGGGCCTGCTCTCGGCCAGCTCCAGAGAAAGGAAAAGATGTTCTGTTTTTTTTATATGCCAAATAAGCTCCCAAACATATTTTCGACAGCTAGCAAATAAAAACACATCAGGCAAAAACATATGCTTCAGCATGCATGCACAGTACATGTTTAAAATTTAATTCAAAAACCTTTACTTTCCCATAACTCAAATGAATAAATAAATAAATGCTTTTAAAAATATTTGAATTTTCTATATTTAAATTAGTTCCAAAATTTGGTTGTTACAACGGTGAATCCTCACTTGTAAGATGAAACACCACTAGAAACCACTAGAGGCTCACTAGCAAATCACTACAGATTCAGCTCATAGTCAGTAGTAGCTCCTCTCTCTCAATAGCGAAGCTCTAATCTTAGGAATAGTACTAGCTAGAGAAGAGTAGAGTAGTGAGAGAAGTCAGGAGAAGGAGGAAGCCTGTGGAGGAGCCAGGCTTGTCGGCGACCTCCTCTGCAGTGTTCTTCACTCTTATCGGTAATAAATATCCCTTGCTTCATTTATTTGTTGTCATACTTTAAGCAGTTGCATACTTGTCTCAATGTTTGGTTAGAGTGCTCTAATTCTTTGGCCAGAGTTAGAGTAGTAAGCTTTATAGATTAAGCGAGGTGCTTAGACTATAATCTTACCCTTGAGTGCGGCTAGACCCACGGATAGTAGTGGTAGGTTCTAGATGGTGACAGCTCTAGAATCCTCTGGATTCCACAACGTTCGGTCTGGTTTTATCAACGTAGGCTTTTAGACGTACGGTGCCTAATCAGTCGAACCCCGGCGAGTTTAGAACTTTGCGTGTCCCGAGTATAGCAATCTCTTTGATATAACAATCACTTGATCTTTTACTGAGCTAGAGTTCTCTCATAAACTCCAGAGCTACCTCAATTTATCCTAGTGTGTTTCTACCTTAGTTAGACTTCATTGATTTATCCTTACTAAGGTTATTACGCTATTTACCCATATCTAGATCCTTGACTATCAGATCCTTGTAATCACAAACCCAGCCTTCCTTTGGGAAAATATAAATTCGACACCTGCTACTCCCAGGTAAAGTGCTACACGATAGTTCTGTGCGCATGCAGAATCTCATCACCTATCCTATAGAGCTACCCATAGCATTTTTGGTGCAATTGCTAGAAATAACTTTATTCCTAGTAGCAACGTTAGAAGTGTCAATAACCACATACTTTGAGCATAGGGATTGACAACCCCAGTAATTGCGTTGAGAAGTATTGTTACCATTGCTAGAGGATAGATTTGGCTACATGTTGACGCCTGTTATCATCTAAATTTTATTATCAATTATCCCTGCATTAAATATGAATATCCAGTAGAATAGGGTTATTACTGACAGATTATACGAGTTTTGGTGAATTGTCTATTTTCCAGGGGATTTTATAGAAAAGCTTAAAAGAAGGATTAAAGAGCATAATTACCATGAAACTTAACCGCCAAGGAAACATCTTCACAAGAACACTAGAAGCATCTGGAACATACCCGAAGCACCGGAGCCTGAAACCCCACAGGGTGGGGCTGGCCAGCACCAGGGTGGGGCCGGCCGGCGCCCCCTAGGGTTTCCCCTGCGCCGCCTTCTGGAGTCTTCTACCACCGCCTATTAGAAGTCATCTAGGCCCTTATTTCAAGTCTGTTTGATCCTACGGCATACGTGCACACCACCGGCCTATAGATAGAGAGGCATACCCCCCATGGAGGAGAGCCAGATCAAGAGATGAAGACCCTGAAGCATTAGATAGATATCCACTAGATCTAGGCTAGCAATCAAGAGAGAGATTAGAGAGATAGAGTAGATGAGTAGAGATTCGGAGGAGTCCCGGCCTGTCGGAGCTTCTTCGTAGCTGTGTTCGTCTGGATTCAGCTCCCTCGCCCGGAGTTGCGTTCTGAGGTACTTTTGTATTCAACATCCCGATTTAAGTAAACATTTATTCTTATTCGTTTTTAAGTTTACAACTCTATTTGAGTGCTTTGATCTTGGTAGCTCCTTGGTTGAAGTAGTAGTTTATAGTATAGACGTGGTGTTTGGGCTATAATTACTTGTGAATGTCCCCTGATTGGCCGGATAATGGTAGATCATGTAGGTGATAGCTACATTGAATCCTCTGTAGTCCACTTCCCGTTGATAGGATCGATAGGTGTATAAGTGTCTAGTAGGAGGGAACTCTGATTTCGCCTCTTATTCATGTCACTGCCCGATTAGAACGATATTATTCAAAGTTTACCGGTTGTCGGATCTAGATAATCATTTGTTATCTCCTCATTCTTGATATTGTCTGGATTGATTGTGTTATCGGGTTAAGAGCCAATAGACTTAGTCAGTATCACCTACTGTTCCTTTGGGTTCGATATTAAAACCGGGATTGTCTGGTGAAGTGCTACATCGGTTGTTTTATCTGTGCGCTTGCGGATACCTTGATAATAATAATCTTTAATAGAGTGCAGTTAATTTATACCAACAAGCATTTCTGGCGCCGTTGCCGGGGAACGGTTTGCTGATTTTAGCTTAGTCTATCTTAATCTTGTATTATACTTTTATCTTTTATCTTTTACCCTTTTAAAGTATGGAACCCACGTCCCAACTTTTATATCAATATGGAGCACCATCGGGTTTGTTTCTCCAGCCAAAAGAATCATCTTTACCTATCACATCATCTGGCTATGAGTTACGCCCGGGATTAATTACGTTAGATCAGGATCACATTTTTTCTGGTTGTTCTAGCGAAAACCCTATTCCCATTTAGCCGATTTTGAGCAGACATGCTCATGTTTGCACATTAAGGGCATGTCAGATGAAACTTTAAGATAGAAACTCTTTCTGTTTTCATTAACGGGAAAAGCAAAGAAATGGTATAATCGCCATGTTGGGGTAGCCAAGGAGATTGGAAAGTATTGCGTGCTAATTTTTGTCTTAAATTTTTCCCTATCGAAAAGGTCGCTAAACTTCGTTTTGAAATTATTGGATTTAAACCATTAGATAACGAATCATTAGACAAGGCTTGGGAACGCTTTGATGGATTTATAAATTCTGGACCTAATTTTGCTTTGCCAGAACCTATACTTTTGCAACATTTCTTTTTAGGCCTTGATGATAAAAATAAAGAATACCTTAATTTAGCCGCAGGAGGAGCATTTATGCATATTACTGCTTCACATGCTAAAACTATTCTTACTAATATCTTAATTGATCTTCCTGAAGAAAAAAAATTATTAGAAGATGAATTTTTGTCGTTTGATTCTAAACTTTTGTCTGATTCATCTCAACCTTTATCTGAACTATCTAATGAGAAGGAAATAATTCCTATTTCTGATTTTATGCTTGAATTTGAAGATGAACTTTTTGATGATTATGGGAACACCTCACGCTATCATAAAATTATAAAACCACAAGAGTCTATGAATTTTAAAAGTTTTAATATTTCATATCCTGCTGATTTAAAATTCCTTAGAGAGATAACTAGAGAATTAATTTTTGTTATGAGTAATGAGTGGTTGATAGAATCTAAGCTTTCAAATGATATAATTTGTTTAAATTCTCCTGTCATTACTATTAAATGTTAAATTGATGCATATCCTTTTGATGCCGTTTATAATCCAGTAGTAGGTGTCAATATTATGTCTCTTACATTTGCTAAAAAATTCTTGAAAGATATGCCATTAACTTCTACAGATAAATTATTGAAATATCATTCAGGACATATTATTCCTAGTTCAGGTGTTTTATGTTCTCTTTCTATTGTGATTAACGAATTCCGAATTTTGCTGAATTTCTATATCTTTGATGTTTGGGATTTTGATGTAATGATTGGGTTACCAATAGGAAAACTTTTGCGAGAAGGTTGTGTGGGCAATTTAGAAATTAAACTTGAGAAGGGATAAAAGCTAAGGCAGAACCACCTCCTAAGTTAGATCCGATAGAAGAAATTAAGGCTGTGTCATTTGAGGAATTTATTGAACCTAATTTAGAGGATGATACTCAGTTCTTCATTAATGAAGAGGAAGAGGATCCGATTGATCCTGAACCTCTGGATGAATTACTAAAGCCACCTAAGCCTTCTATTGAGCTTAAGCAACTACCTTCTGGTCTTAAGTATGTTTTTCTGAATGATGATCAAAATTCTCCTGTGATTATTAGTGATAAACTTTCTGATGAAGAATCTTTTAGATTAATGACTGTCTTAGAAAAACATCGTGCTGCTTTTGGTTATTCACTCCAAGACCTTAAAGGGATTAGTCCTGTTTTATGCACCCATCGTATTCCAACCAACCAAGAGATTACACCTTCTAGAGAGCCCCAACGTAGGCTTCAAAATGCGATGAGGAAGGTTGTTAAGAAAGAGGTCTTGAAACTTTTGCATGCTGGGATGATTTATCCTGTTTCGCATAGTGAGTGGGTAAGCCCTGTTCAAGTTGTACCTAAAAAGGGTGGTATGACCATAGTTATAAATGATAAAAATGAATTGATACACCAGAGAACTGTTACAGGATGGCGAATGTGTATAGATTATAGAAAACTCAACAAAGCAACCAAGAAAGATCATTTTCCGCTACCCTTCATTGATGAGATGTTAGAGCGTTTAGCAAATAATTCTTTCTTTTGTTTCCTTGATTGTTATTCTGGATATCACCAAATTCCTTTTCACCCTGATGATCAAAGCAAAACCACTTTTACATGTCCTTATGGAAATTATGCTTATCGTAGAATGTCTTTTGGATTATGTAATACACCTGCTTCTTTTCAAAGCTGTATGATGTCTATATTTTCTGAAATGATAGAAGAAATCATGGAAGTTTTTATGAATGATTTTTTAGTTTATGGAAAAACTTTTGATGATTGTCTAGGAAATCTAGATAAGGTTTTGCAAAGATGTGAAGAAAAGCACTTAGTCCTTAATTGGGAAAAATGTCATTTCATGGTTAGAGAAGGAATAGTGCTAGGACACCTAGTGTCTGAAAGAGGTATAGAGGTAGACAAGGCAAAAATTGAAGTAATTGAACAACTACCTCCACCTGTTAATATAAAAGGAATCCGAAGTTTTCTTAGTCATTGTGGTTTTTATCGTAGATTTATAAAAGACTTTTCAAATATTGCTAGACCACTGACGAACTTGCTAGCTAAGGATGTTCCTTTTGAATTTGATATCCATGTTTAAAATCTTTTAATATTCTTAAAGAAGCACTTACATCAGCACCAATCATTCAACCCCCTGATTGGTCTTTACCGTTTGAAACTATGTGTGATGCTAGTGATTATGTTGTAGGGGCAGTATTAGGACAAACAAAAGATGAGAAGCATCATGCAATTGCTTATGCTAGTAAAACTATGACAGGAGCACAATTAAATTATGCAACAACTGAAAAAGAACTCCTGGCTATTGTTTTTTCTATTGATAAATTTAGATCTTACTTAGTAGGAGCAAAAGTAATTGTTTATTCTGATCATGCTGCTTTAAAATATTTGCTCACTAAGAAAGATGCTAAACTTCATTTGATAAGATGGATTTTGTTACTCCAAGAATTTGACTTAGAAATTAAAGATAGAAGAGGAATAGAAAATCCAGTTGCTGATCACTTGTCTAGAATATACTTTGAGAAACCTCAGGAATTGCCTATTAATGACTCATTAAGAGATGACATGTTGTTTAAAGTGACCAAGTTAGACCCTTGGTACGCGAATATTGTCAACTTTATGGTTGCAGGTTATGTACCACCAGGAGAAAATAAAAAGAAGCTTATTTATGAAAGTCGTCTCCACATATGGGATCTGCCATACCTCTTTAGAATTTGTTCAGATGGAATACTTAGAAGATGTGTACCAGTAGAAGAGGGCATGCAAATCATACAAAAATGCCATGCATCACCATATGGAGGTCATCATGGAGCATTCCGCACTCATGCTAAAATCTGGCATAGTGGGTTCTTTTGGCCAACTATGTATGAAGACACCAAAGATTTTGTCCAGAGATGTGGATCATGTCAGAGGCACAGAAATATCAATGCAAGAGATGCTATGCCACTCACCAACAATCTCTAGATCGAGCTCTTTGATGTCTGGGGAATTGATTACATGGGACCATTTGTGAAATCAAGAAATTGTGAATACATTCTGGTGGCAGTTGACTATGTATCCAAGTGGGTAGAAGCTATGCCATGCATGAATGCTGATTCCAAACATTCAAAGAAGATGTTCGAAGAGATTATATTTCTAAGGTTTGGAACACCAAGGATGGTCATTAGTGACGGAGGAACACACTTCACTGATAAGAAGTTTCACCGATACTTGCAAGCTCATGGCATCCGTCACAATGTAGCTACTCCATACCATCCTTAGACAAGTGGCCAGGCAGAAACAACAAACAAATAGATCAAGAATATTCTAAAAAAACAGTAAATGAAATGGGTACTGCATGGAAGGACCGATTACCCAAAGCACTTTGGGCATATCGGACCGCATACAAGACACCTTTGGGCATGTCACCTTACCAGCTAGTTTATGGTAAGACCTGTCATTTACCAGTGGAGTTAGAGCATAAAGCTCACTGGGCTATTAAGAGATGTAATATGAACTTTGAAGCCGCTGGAGAAAAGAGAAAAATGCAATTATCAGAATTAGAAGAATGGAGAGAAAATGCTTATCACAATTCAAAGATCTATAAAGAAAGAACAAAAAGATGGCATGACAAGAGGATCAAGAAGAAGGAGTTTGCACCAGGAGATAAGGTATTACTTTTTAATTTCAGGTTTAAATTATTCGGGCTTGAAAAACTACGAAGCAAATGGGAAGGACCATTTACGGTTGTGAATGCATCGCCACATGGAGCGGTAACTCTACAATTAAACGAAGGTACGTTATTCAAGGTAAATGGTCACCGACTTAAATTATTTTTAGAACCATTTAAATTAGAAGTTGTTGATGGGCTGGACTTTGTCCAATTACCCACTTTTAAGTCCTGTTATTATCTGTTACGAAAAATTATCGCGCATCACAACTAACAGGAAGTAGGAAGAGTCTAGAGGCTTCACGAGCTCGGCCAACCAGGGAAGACACCTGGTGGGGCCGGGCGGTGCCCTAATGGGGCCGGGCGGCGCCCCCCTGTCCCCTCTCGTCCCGACTCAAGTTTCCTTTTCTTTTCCTATCTTTCCTCAGTACAATCCCATAGATTCCCGATGTGTATGAATAATCTTTCGTACGAATCCTGTAGAGCTTAGATTTGATCTTATCCTATCTCCTGAAAACCATATAAATATGCACCTATACCACCCTTGAATGCCATCCCATCATCATTACCTTCTTCTCCTCCAAAGAAACTCTTTAGTTTAGATCTAGTAGCAATGGCAAGCAAAGCGGTCGTCGGCGCTGACTCCGGCAAGCTCCAAGGCGACGACTCAAAGGCCATCATCCTAGCGCAGCCGAAGCCCCTTGCCATCGTGCCGCCAAAGCACCTCGCCGTCGTGCACCGAAGCATCTTGCTACGGTGCCCCAGCAGTTCGAGCAAGTCTACTACACGCATGCTCAACCTGCTCTGCCATTGCCACCTGAGAGACTACTGCTAGAAGATGGTATCAGGGGGAAGCAGATCACTATTCCCCGAGGCACCCCACTTCTTCCACCTAGAGATAATGAGCGACGCCTGTTGGTCAAGACCGACAAGAATGGAATGCTGGTATGTGCGAAGTACACCACTGCTCGTCCTGCCATCCAAGGAGTTCGTGCACATCTAGGCCAAGTCCGCTACACTGAGTTCATACCACCTCCACCCAAGAGACAGCGAGCTACATCTACAACAGCACTAGAAAAAGTCTCTAAACAGCCCCAGCTCTCTCTACGCATCCTTAATGAGAAGATGGAAGCTTTCTCTAACACCGTTAGGGGTATAGAGAGGAATGAAGACTTAAAGAGCAAGATTATGAGTGACATGACTAAGCAGATAGAAGCCAATGTCAAGTTAATTCGCAGTCTCAAGCGCGAAAAAGATCAGCTGAAAGAAGAGATTGGTGATCTTAAGGAAGAAATTAGGAAGCTCGCGAAGAAAGGGCAGCATTAAGTTGCCCTAGTTATCTATGTAATAAGGCACAAGTGTGTTAGGTTTGATTTATAATATTAAGTGTGTTAGATAAGCCTATTGAGCTAGGGCAGTCGTTAGCTCAGTCAGTTATCAGAGTTATCCAGTATTATTAAATGAATAAAGTGCCTTATTCTTTTTATCAATATTAATGTTTAAGTTTACTCTACTCTCTATATTTTTGGTACGCATGTTGTCTCCATATGTTGTGCAGAAAAGTATGCAGGAAAATAAGTTTGGGGGAGGTACATCGCGACTATGGAAATCAATTCGCTCGGGAAAATCACGTAATTCGGAAGATAATCGAAGCAGAATCTCGCACACCGAAGTGGACCTCGTGGGGCCACAGAGGCGCGCCGCCCGGCGCCCTACCTGGGCCGGCCGGCCCCCCTCTGTACCCTCTGCATCCCCTTCTCGGTCATGGTCAGGTTTGATCCTCATACAATTTAATTGCATATGTTTCGATTCCCATTTCGATCCGAATTAAAAGTTCACATGCTAAATCACTTTTAAAAAAGAAGAAGGGATTGTTTAATTTATAGCTTAAGAATAATGAGCTATCTATATTAATGGTTAGCTCAGTCGTTAGCTCAGTCATTAGCTCAGTCGCTATCTATATTAATGGTTCGGCAAGCCTAATGAGCTAGGGCAGTCGTTAGCTCAGTCAGTTGTCAGAGTTATCTAGTATCGTTAATGAATAAAGTGCCTTATTCTTTTTATCAATATTAATGGTTTAGTCTACTCTACTCTCTTTGTTTTTGGTACGCATGTTGTCTCCACATGTTGTGTAGAAAAGTATGCAGGAAAACAAGTGTGGGGGAGGCACATCGCGACTATGGAAATCAATTCTCTCGGGAAAATCACGTAATTCAAAAGACAATCGAACTAGGACCTCGCGCACCGAAGTGGATCTCGTGGGACCACAGAGGCACGCCGCCCGGCGCCTTACCTGGGCCGGCCAGCGCCCCCTCTGCACCCTCTGCATCCCTTCTCGGTCATGGTCAGGTTTGATCCCCATACAATATAAATGCACATGTGTCGATTTCTGTTTCGATCCAAATTAAAATTCACATGCTAGAATTACTTTTTAAAAGAGAAGAAGAGACTGTTTAATTCATGGCTTAAGAATAAATTATATAACACTTTTCTAGGAATCATGTTACTATTAGAAACTATTTATAGGGACCCCATGATTGCTTAAGTTGTTGTGAAACATGATATAGTTGAATAATGAGAACTCAATCCCTGATGTTTTGTCTTTGGATATTTTATTTCGAAAATTTAAATGATTAGTTATACCTCTCCTTTGTGGTAAAAATATTGTCCTACCAAAGCCATATATAGGATAGAAGCCTGCTATATATAATACTTGTCTTTGTATTGAGTTTGGTCAACCTTTGTAACCCTTTGAAGAAATTTGTCATATTTTCGAATCAAGTGCCAATTCTGCATAAGCATTACTCTAATCTGGAGTAATAGTAAGTCATTCTATTGAAAATGTTTCTCTCCTACACTGGGAGAAAACACCAAAAATAATTATATAGCATAGTTACCAAATAATTGCTCCATGTTTTGTTAAAGTCTCTCAACTACTAAATTCAAAAGAGGTATGAGCTATGCAAAAGAATAAGGGAGTATAAAAAATGGACAAGTGTCCGAAGAAATTAAAACAATGAGTACTTAGATGCTCGCCTCCCAAGTAAAAAAAAAGAAAAGAAAGAAAGAGATAGCTCATACTCTCTAATTAAGCTCAGTTGTATAAAAGAGAGACTTATTTTCTTAAGGAGCAAGGTAGAATTAGGTTCCACCATATTCCACCAAATAAAGCTTGATTCGATTATATGCCTCATTTCTCTGTGGATTCATTGTTTGACTTTACAACAAATACAATGCAAGTATGTTTTCACATTTTACCTACCTGAGATCCACATAAACTTTTTAGAAGTAGGATAAAGAAGGCAATTTCATTAATGCCCTAGTAAGGATACAAAAATACCAGATATATCAGAGATTCGAGAGTACTACAAAAGGAGAAGGTAAAGCTAAGTTTATTTACAAAATTACATACCCTCCAATTGACTTAACTAAAGGAATAGAGTGATATGTTTTCAAGCTATTCTGTTCTTCAACTACTCAAAGATTCATGGTAGACACTTTGAATTCCATAGTACATGCATGACAAGACTAGTTTTATATAATGTACTCTCAAGTTATGTTTCAAATGCTCCATTCTCTCTAAGAATCTTACATCCTAAAACCAACCTTTTTCTCGAGACGAGCAAAAGCCTAAGTGTGGGGTAATTGTTGACATCTGTTATCATCCAAATTTTATTATCAATTATCCCTGCATTATATATGAATATCCAGTAGAATAGGGTTATTACTGACAGATTCCATGAGTTTTGGTGAATTGTCTAGTTTCCAAGGGATTTTCCAGAAAAACTTAAAAGAAGGATTAAAGAGCATAATTACCACGAAACTTAACCGCCAAGGAAACATCTTCACGAGAACGCTAGAAGCATCTGGAACACACCCGAAGCACCGGAGCCTGAAACCCCACAGGGTGGGACCGGCCGGCGCCCCCTAGGATTTCCCCCGCGCTGCCTTCTGGAATCTTCTACCACCGCCTATTAGAAGTCATCTGGGCCCTTGTTTCAAGTTGGTTTGATCCTACGGCATACGTGCACCCCACCGGCCTATAAATAGAGAGGCATACCCCCCCTGGAGGAGAGCTAGATCAAGAGATGAAGACCCTGAAGCATTAGATAGATATCCACTAGATCTAGGCTAGCAATCAAGAGAGAGATTAGAGAGATAGAGTAGATGAGTAGAGATTCGGAGGAGCCCTGGCCTGTCGGAGCTTCTTCGTAGCTGTGTTCGTCTGGATTCAGCTCCCTCGCCAGGAGTTGCGTTCTAAGGTACTTTTGTATTCAACATCCTGATTCAAGTAAGCATTTGTTCTTATTCGTTCTTAAGTTTACAACTTTATTTGAGTGCTTTGATCTTGGTAGCTCCTTGGTTGAAGTAGTAGTTTGTAGTGTAGACGTGGTGTCTGGGCTATAATTACTTGTGAATGTCCCCTGATTGGCCGGATAGTGGTAGATCGCGTAGGTGACAGCTGCGTTGAGTCCTCTGTAGTCCACTTCCCATTGATAGGATCGATAGGTATATAAGTGTATGGTAGGAGGGAACTCTGATTTCGCCTCTTATTCATTTCACTGCCCGATTAGAACGATATTATTCAAAGTTTACCGGTTGTCGGATCTAGATAATCATTTGTTATCTCCTCATTCTTGTCTGGATTGATTGTGTTATCGGGTTAAGAGCCAATATACTTAGTCAGTATCACCTACTGTTCCTTTGGGTTCGATATTAAAACCGGGATTGTCTGGTGAAGTGCTACATCGGTTGTTTTATCTGTGCACTTGCGGATACCTTGATAATAATAATTTTTAATAGAGTGCAGTTAATTTATACCAACATTACACTCTTTGGATAGCGTTAGTAACTGTCAACAAGCATTTTTGGCGCCGTTGCCGGGGAAGGCCACTGTTGAATTCTTTTGATTTGAGTCAAGTCTAGATAGTTATCCTTTAAATCACGAATATGGCCGAAAGGACTATCCGTGAATTCTCTACACCTTCTGCTGCTAATATAGCAACAGGCCCTGGTGTCATCGAGGCAAACACTCAGTTCGAGTGAAAGCCTGCATTGATCACAATGGTTCAAGCTAGCCCATTTTGTGGAAAAGCTCATGAGGATGCTAATGCACACCTTCAACACTTCTTGGAGATATGCAGCATCTTTAGCATTAACGGAGTAACCCCAGACACAATTCGTTTGCGACTCTTTCCTTTCTCCTTGTTGGGAAAAGCTAAGCAATGGTTCTATATGAACCGAAATGATGTGGACACATGGGAAAAGTGTTCCAACTCTTTTCTAGTGAAATTCTTTCCTCTAGGCAGGACCAATTCTCTTCGCAATAAGATCTCTAGTTTCCAACAACAAATCGATGAATCAATTTCTGAGGCTTGGGAACGAATGCAAGAGTATGTTGCTGCCTGTCCACACCATGGTATGGAAGATTGGCTTTTGATCCAAAACTTCTACCATGGGTTAACCCCTCTTGATAGAAGCCATCTAGATGCTGCCGCCAGTAGAGCATTCTTTTCTCTTAAAGTTTCAGATGCGAAGGCTTTAATAGAGAAGATGGTGTCCAATCAATGATGGAACGAGGAACGTCTGCAACCGCACAAGTGAGGTATGCATTCTTTAAAGGAAGCTGATATGATTGCAGCTAAAGTGGACCTACTGGCCAAAAGGATAGAAAATTACGAGAGGATGTGTACACCTGAGACCGTGCAAGCCATGGAGACTCACATGACGTGTGAATTCTATGGAGAAGTTGGCCATTCTGGACTCCATTGTCCTGAGACACATGAAGACCTCAACTTCATCAACAATGATAACAGTTTTCGTTCTTCAAACCAAGGATGGACTCAGCGCTCCAATTCTCAAGGTGACACTTTCAATTCTTCGCAACGTCCGAACAACCAAGGTAATAACTACCCTTCTCTTAAAGATCTTGTCTATGGTCAAGGTAGAATGACTGAAAGTATAAATAAGAAGCTCCATGCTAATGATAGGATGCTAGATAGCATAAATGCTAAATTGGATGATTTCTCTTCTGCAACTAAGAATCAACTTAGTTTCAATAAGATGCTTGAAACCCAACTGACACAAGTAGCAGCTGCAATTCCATCTTTTGAAAAAGATAGAATACCAGGAAAGCCTGAAACAACCATGGAATCTGCTAATCTTGTTACTATTAGTTATCATGGCTATGAACTAGATGGATGGAATTTTCCAACTAAAAAGGGAGATCCTGGAACCCCTGTCATATCTTGTTCTATTAAATCTCAAAAGTTCCATAATACTATATGTGATCTAGGATCTAGCATTAACATCACGTCTAAAGAACAATATGAAAAGTTGTTCTACACTGAGCTAGTACCAACTTCTGCATATATGCAATTAGCTGATCAAATAACTTGCAACATAGGAGTACTTTGTGATGTTCTTGTAAAAGTAAGAAACAACTTACCCCTCATTCTTGGCCGACCTTTCTTGAATACTGTGAATGCATGCATATTTGTTGCTAGTGGTAGCATGGATTTCTATATAAATGGGAAGAAAGAGAGATTTGCACCGCACCACGCAACTAACATGCAAAAAAATAAGAGTCGATCCATGAGGAGGAGAAAACCAAGAATCTGGAGAAACATGAAAGACAGAGATACGGTTAAGAAGGAACCATCATTTACAGCCTCTACACCAGACCCCGCTACCGTCAAAGAAGGACAAGATGAGAAGAAGACATCGGTCAAGGAAGAACTTCCTTCCGAGGAAGGACAGTTATGGGAGCAAGTATTCTATCTCTCCCTTTAATTACTGCATTGGCATATTTCCCTTCTTCGTGCATTAAATCAATTAATTGTTAGAAGCATGTTTAATTTTATGTCTTGCATTTAATAAAGACTATTTTAAAAGAGAGATTATATATAAAAATAAATAAAATAATAATAATAAAATAAAATATAAATTTGGTTTATCATAGTAGCAATAAATAAAAAAGGTAGAATAAAAAGCAAAGTCTAGTGATCATAATAAGATGCAAAAGAGGAAATAACCCGACCAAGAAGAGAATCCGATCATGGAGAGAAAGCTAGCTTGGGGGAGCCGTCATCCTCGCCAAGGTATGATCTCTAACCCTAGCATTTTTTCTTATTTACTGTGAGTTATAATATGAAAAGCAATTCTAAATTCTTGCATAACAATAAAATAAATAAATAAATAAAAATAATGATAAGACGAGAAAAAGAATATGATATGTCTTTGTTGGAAATGATGAAAAATTGCTCAATGATGATTTGCAAAATCTTGTTATACAACCCTTACTATGAAAGTTTTGAGTGTGATATCTGAATTCGGTCTTAAGTCAAACACTATTGTGGGTCGCACATGCTAATAACCTAAGTTATGCTCTTGCAAGATTGAAATTGGTATAAATAGAACTTTTACCTGACCTAAGGAATGAGTGAGAACCAACTAGAGATTTTGATTTATAAAATTGAAATTCTTGCTCATGGTTCCTTTATGGAGTTAAATACCTACCATCAAGCCATATATACATAAACAACTAAAACCACCAAATGAAAGAGTTCTTGTCTGTTTTAAGCCTGCTTAGACCTTATTTGATCTAGGTAGAAAAACTAGTCATATTCTTTGATCAAGATCACGTACACATTTCACCTATGTATTACTTCTACACTGGAAGTATACACCTTTGCTCCATACACCAATTGAGACAACCAACCACAATCAACCTTTGTCCTTTTGATAGATAGGAAGTATAGGTTACTGAAAAAAAGAGAGAAGAGAGCAAGTGCTCAAGGAAAACAAAAGAGGACAAATGTCCCATGGGCAGGTGCCCATATATCTATGCTTTTAAAAAAACTATGCATTCAGTAACCATGCTCTCCCCTGTCTAAGGCAAAGGAATAAGTCTCGAAGAGCCCACCAAATAATTTACACCTGCACTTCTTGATCATCTTATATGACTTGTTGCTCCCTGCGATCAAGGAGTCTAATCTTGCAATATATTCAGTTGAAGTATGCTTTTGCTCTAATCCTATAAACCCCACATAAGCTTTAGGATAAAGATGAAAAGCTCTCTTGAGCTCTTGTGAGGTCTATCACACTAAGGAGTGGTTGAGAGTACCATTAAAGGAACCAAAGCAAGTTTTTTCCTTTCAAAAAGATAAAAATTCTCTAGTGAATGGTCTCACTCTACCAAAGTAAGGGATGAAGTATCTACTTATCTATGCTATCTTGTTTCTCTATAACCCATGGTGAAAAAGCTAAAAGCCCCATATAGTTAAGACATAAGATGAATTTCTGAATCATACTCAATACTAGAATAGTGTTGGTTTGTATACAAGATCCTTATGAATTATTACATTAAAGAAATTCTTGATACAACATTGCCATGCTAAAGCCACATCTTTGCTTGAGGACAAACAAAAGGTTAGCTTGGGGGAGTTTGTTGATGGTCGCTAACACCCTATTTTACCGTCAACATTTCACCCATACTCAAGGTAAAACCACATGAAAAGCAAAGAACTTACCTTGAAACTTACCTAGTTCCACATGTCCTTGGAGAAATCATGTGAATGCAGGAAAAATGGTGAAAACAGGCAAAAATGAAGCATAACAAGACACCTCAGCACGTCAGCTGCCACGGCGCCCGCCCCCTACACAGGGTGCCCACCCTATCAATTGTGCCAAATTGGCATGCCACCTCACGGATCCGTGTGCCATCCTCTCAAATGGCCTATGGCACGTTGAAATAACATCCACGGCTCAGAAACAAGACACGAGGATATGGTGGCCCTACCAACAGGGCGCCCGCCCTGTCCAAATTGAGTGCCATGTCCACAATTCGAGGAAAGCTATCCAAGAGTCATCCAAGCCATCAAATAAAGTCGGTTTTCATCCAACGGTGATCAAGTGATGTGCCATGGATCGACAGACCCACATGTCATCCTCCCGAGGTTGAAAACCGCCAATTCTGAGCTCCAACCAACTTTGCAACCGCCATTGAGGAGGAAGGAGGGCCGTAGGATGCAAGGCAGTGCATCCAAGGGGGCGCCCGCCCCCCTAGGTGGGTGTCCACCTTGCCTCTTCGCGCCACCGACCTCCAGGACCCCTACAAGTACCCCTGGAGCACTCCTACACTAAAAATAGGACTTGAATCCTCACTTGTAAGATGAAACACCACTAGAAACCACTAGAGGATCACAAGCAAATCACTAGAGATTTAGCTCATAGTCAGTAGTAGGTCCTCTCTCTCTCTCTAGCGAAGCTCTACTCTTAGGAATAGTGCTAGCTAGAGAAGAGTAGAGTAGTGAGAGAAGTCAGGAGAAGGAGGAAGCCTGTGGAGAAGCCGGGCTTAGCGGCAACCTCCTCTGCGGTGTTCTTCACTCTTATCGGTAATAAAGATCCCCTGCTTCATTTATTTATCATCGTACTTTAAGCAGTTGCATACTTGTCTCATTGCTTGGTTAGAGTGCTCTAATTCCTTGGCCAGCGTTAGAGTAGTAAGCTTTATAGATTAAGCGAGGTGCTTAGGCTATAATCTTAACCTTGAGTGCGGCTAGACCCACGGATAGCAGTGGTAGGTTCTAGGTGGTGACAACCCTAGAATCCTCTGGATTCCACCACGTTCGGTCTGGTTTTATCAGCGTAGGCTTTTGGACGTACGGTGCCTAATCGGTTGAACCCCGGCGAGTTTAGGACTTTGCGTGTCCCGAGTATAGCAATCTCTTTGGTATAACAATCACTTGATCTTGTGCTGAGTTAGAGTTCTCCCATAAACTCGAGAGCTACCTTAATTTATCCTAATGTGTTTCCACCTTAGTTATACTTCATTGATTTATCCTTACTAAGGTTATTACCCTATTTACCCATATCTAGATCCTTAACTATCAGATCCTTGGAATCACAAACCCAGCCTTCCTTTGGGAAAATATAAATTCGACACTGGTACTCCCAGGTAAAGTGCTACACGATAGTTCTAGGCTACCTATAGCATTTTTGGTGCAATTGCTAGAAATAACTTTATTCCTAGTAGCAACGTTAGACGTGTCCACAACCACATACTTTGAGCATAGGGATTGACAACCCCAGTGATTGCGTTGAGAAGTATTGTTACCATTGTTAGAGGATAGATTTGGCTACACTCTTTGGATAGCGTTAGTAACTATCAACAGCCGGGCGGGCGTGCCTAGGGGGCCGGCCAGCCCCAACTTGTGGGCTTTGGGCCCCGCCTCCGCTCCGGTGTCTTCTAGATACTTCTAGTAGTCCAATACGCGATGTCTTCGTCCGTGACACGTTTCATGACTTTTAAGCACTTTAAACCCTGTTTTAATCCTTTTCTAGAATACTCTCTAGAAAATATGAAATCACTAAAACTCGTGGAAATTATCCGTTAAAACCCTAGACTAGTGTGTATTCATGTGTCCTTTCATGTCCAAAGTTATAATAAAAGTTGAAGTTATCCACCGTCAATAGTCATGCTGGCTTTGAAAGACATTTCATTCAAAACTTTTCACATATTGCTAGACCTCTTACAAACTTGCTAGCCAAGGATGGTCCCTTTGATTTTGATGATTCTTGTATGAAATATTTTAACACCCTTAAGCAAGCACTCATTTCTGCACCAATCATTCAACCCCTAATTGGTCTTTACCTTTTGAAATTATGTGTGCTGCTAGTGATTATGTTGTGGGGGTAGTTTTGGGACAAACTAAAGATAAAAGCATCATGCCATTGCTTATGCTAGCAAAACTCTGACAGGACCACAACTTAATTATGCAACTGCTGAAAAAGAACTCCTGGCTGTTGTTTTTGCTATATACAAGTTTAGATCTTACTTAGTTGGAGCTAAAGTGATTGTTTACACTAATCATGCTGCTTTGAAATACTTACTCACGAAGAAAGATTCTAAACCTAGATTGATAAGATGGATTTTGCTACTCCGAGAATTTGACTTAGAAATAAAAGATAAAAAGGGAGTAGAAAACTCTGTAGCAGATCACTTGTCTAGAATGCATTTTGAGAATATGCAGGAAATGCCCATCAACGACTCGATAAGGGACGACATGCTCTATCGGATCACCGACCCCTGGTACACAAATATTGTGAATTTTGTGGTTGCAGGATATGTACCGCTAGGGGAGGAGAAAAGAAAGCTCATCTACGAGAGTCGACAACACATGTGGGACCCACCATACCTCTTCAGGATATGTTCAGATGGACTACTTCGGAGATGTATACCACCGGAAGAGGGGATCAAGATCATTGAAAGATGCCACTCATCACCATATGGAGGTCATTATGACGCATTTCGCACACATACAAAGATTTGGCAAAGTGGATTCTTTTGGCCCACCATGTATGATGACACGAAAAGTTTTATCCGGAGATGTGGGGCATGCCAACGACCTCGAAACATCAATTCAAGAGATGCGATGCCCCTCGTCAACAACCTCCAAGTAGAGCTTTTCGATGTCTGGAGAATCGACTACATGGGACCACTTCCAAAGTCAAAACAGTGTGAGTACATTTTGGTGGTAGTAGATTAGTCTCAAAATGGGTAGAAGCCATGCCATGCAAAGCTGCAGATTCTAGAAGCTCAAATAGGATGTTTGAAGAAATATTATTTCCAAGATTTGGTACTCCAAGGATGGTAATCAGTGATGGAGGATCCCACTTCATCGACAAGAGGTTCCAACTATATTTAGCAAAAAGAGGGGTCCGTCATAACATTGCCACTCCATACCATCCTCAGACAAGTGGGCAAGCAGAGACATCAAACAAGTAGATCAAGAATATTCTGCAGAAGACGATCAATGAAATGGGAATAGCATGGAAAGACAAACTACTAGAAGTATTGTGGGCTTACAGAACAGCCTATAAGACACCAATTGGAAGGTCACCATACCAGCTTGTTTATGGAAAGACCTGTCACTTGCCAGTAGAGCTTGAATTCAAAGCTCACTAGGCAATCAAGAGTTGGAATATGGATCTGGATGCTGCAGGAATAAAAAGAAAGATGCAACCCTCTGAACTAGATGAATGGCGTGAGAAAGCATATCACAACTCCAAGATCTACAAAGAGAGAACCAAGAGATGGCATGCCAAAAGGTTGAAGAAAAAGACTTCGCACCCAGAGATCAGGTATTACTTTTTAATTCTTGGGTGAAGTTATTCGGTCACGGAAAGCTACGAAGCAAATGGGAAGGACCATTCAAGGTGATCAACACTTCGTCCCATGGAGCGGTCACACTTCAAACTGACGAAGGTACGTTATTCAAGGTAAATGGTCACCGCCTCAAACACTTCCTAGAACCAATTAAAGGCCTAGAGGAAATAGATATTATTGAATTTATTAATTTACCAAGTATGTTAGGGCCAAAGCCTTCCTTTTGCATTCCCGCATGGGAAAGTCTGAATTTTAGAAACTAAATATCGTGAGAAAGCTGCACGAAGAGACCGGGGCTGAATGGACAAGGAGGCAGGTTGTCCGACCCCACTGCCAGGTCGGCCGACCCCCTTCTGACCCCATTCTCCGCCACCTTTTCGTGACGTGATCTTTCGGGTCTCTTCTCGCATATTTTCCAACTTTTGTTTTTGTTAGGTCATCCGCCGCCACCAAAAGCTCATAGGGAAAATTTTGAAGCCCTAGCGCCCACAGGACGGCTATATAACCAGCCCCTGCTAGCCTCCCATCTCATCTCATCCAACCCATCCTCTTCCTCGTGCCTACGAGCTCTCCTCCAAAACTCCCATGGCCGACAACAATATCATCCCCTACGGGATGGATCCAAGCAAGGTTCCTGCTGAAGACACCCAAGCCATCATCCCTGCTAGAACTCCCTAGCCTCTCGCCATTGCTCCGCCAACCCAGCCTCGCAAGCATGAGCAATCCTTTCGTGCTTGTGCTAGATCAGCCCTTCCATCACCACCGGAGACCCTCTACCTGAAGGACACACCATGGAAGGAACCGATTGTCAAGCTGCCGAAGGATGTCAAGCTCCTGCCACCGAAGCCAAACGAGATGCTGACGGGGTTGAAGCTCGACAAGGACGGCCACGTTGCATGTGCCAAGTACACCACTTGCCCAACCTTCGATGGAGTCCGTGCTGACCTAGCCAAGGTCAAGTATGTGCCACCCAAGGATGCACCATGTGGAGAGCAACCTCCACGGAAGCGTTCCAAGGTCACCAACATAGAACTTCAGTAGCAGATGGCTGAGATAACACGCGAGATGGAGATCGTGAAGAATCAGAATAGGCTCCTTGCTAGATCTATAGCTAATACCAATCTTAGGATTGATATGAAAGAGAGAAAGAATAGGGAGTTAGAGATCAAATTTGAGTTTTTCTCTCAAAACAATCCTAGGAGGCACTAGAGTTATGTATCCATAGGGCACCCTTAGTTTGTTTAGTTCGCCTTAGCTCGATTAGTTCATTTTAGTTTGCTTAGTTCGTATTAATTTGAAAGTGTTGTGTAATAAAAGTGCCCTATTAATAAAAGTCAGTTTGAGTCAATATTATCACATTTGGATATATTTGTGCTTGTCTCCACTTTGTTATGCATAAAGGAAAATAGAAACAAGTGTGAGGGAGGAGCACGTGATAGAACGACGAACACCGAAGACGAAATTACACCAAAATAGAAGCAACCGACGCACAGATCACATACGATGATAAAGGGCACGAACGGTCACCAGGAGAGGTCGACCGACCCCTGCCCTAGGTCACCCGACCTGCCCAATCACCGTCTTGCCGCAGGCTTCGTCCACAGTCAGGTACGCACCCTGAATTTCCTATTTTCTCGTACGCCGCTTGTAGTTTTGCACTGAATTAAAAATCTTATGATTAAGCAACTTTAAAACATGAAAGGATTAACTTGAGTAGCCTTAGACATGCATACCACTTTTCCTGGAAGTCTTGCTGCTGTTGGGAACTTAAAACTAGGGACCCCATGTCGCTTAAGTTGTTGTGGAATACTAGATAGTAAGAATAATGAAAGCTTGATTCTTGATATCTAGTTGTTGGAGAATTTTATTTGCAAAACTTAGAAACCAATAGCTATGCTTCTTCTTTGTAGTAAAAGCATTTTCCTACCAGAGCCAAAAATAGGATAGAATCAACCTTCTACATTTACTGCTTGCTATTGCTTTGAGTTTTGTCAAACCGAGTGACCCTTGTTGAGAAATTTATCATGCTCCCAAGATCAAGATTACGTACACTCCACATATATCTGCTATTCCTACACTAGGAATAGGCAACAACGTGCCTTTCCACCCAAAAATGTTTCACTCTGATATCGAAGGAAGCACAAAAAGAAGTTAGGAATAAATGCTCCAAAGTTCTTGTATCATCTCTCAAAGTATGTAGAGAAGAGGCATGTGGCTATGCAAAAGTGTGAGAAGAGAGAAAACAATGGGTACAAAGGTGCCCACTTGAGAGGTAAAATTGGACAAGTGTCCAGAGTGCCAAAACAATGGGTACACAGATGCCCACCTGAAAAAAGAAGAGAAAGAAAGATAGCCCATGTTGTCCAACAAAAGAAAAAAAGAAAGAGAGAGAAAATCATCAAAAGGAGCATAGTAGAATTAGGTTAGCCACCGTATATTCCACACACATGCACATCTTGATCTAAGAGTATGACATCTTTCTCCTTGGATCCTTGTTTTGACTTTACAATATATGCAATACATGTATGTTTTCACTTTACCCCTACCTAAGCTCCACATAAGCTTTAGAAGTAGGCAACAGAGAAGGCAACATCATCTATGCCTTGGTAAGGATTAGCACCACCACATATGAGTGACATGAGAGTACTACAAAGAAGGAGAAGGTAATCAGTTTCAAAAACCTCCAACTACTTGATTGATAGAGGAAGGTGATCAGTTTCTAGCTGTTCTATTCTTCAACCGCTCAAAGTTTCATGGTAGACACAATGAATCCCGCAGTGTAGGTATGACTAGGAATGGTGAAATGATGATGTCTAGTACTAAAGTTAAGATTGCTTAATTTCATCCTTTGCTCGGGACGAGCAAAGATCTAGTATGAGGGAGCTTGTTGACGGTAGTTATTGCATGATTTTACTTATCAACCAATCATGAAAAAAGAATATAAATCAGAGCCAACACCTAGAACAGAGTTTAAACTGACAGAATTCCACAAGTTTTGGTGAGTCTGTGTTTTTCAGGGACTATGCAGGAAAAGAACCAAAAAGAACCCACACCGCAGAGAAAAATACCGAATTACACCGCTGCAGGAGATCAAGAATATTCTAGAGAACACCAGAGACACGCCTGCCGAAGCGGGACCCGAATGTCAGAGAGGGAGGGTCGGCCGACCCTCTGACCAGGTCGGCCAACCTATCAGAGAGCCAGCTCTGCCTCCGCTTCGACGTGGACCCACTGTTGACATCTACTAACGTCGCCAAATAAAACTATATAACTTTTAATACTACAGACGAGATTAGAGATGTGTGGTAATTAATTAACTAGTCATTAGCAACTAGCCACTTATTTATCACCAACATTCTTAGGCATGAACTAGGTTGTCATCCCTAATTATATATGCTTAAGAATAAATAAAGGTTTCATATATTATTCAATGTGACTAGGCAGAAATATATAAATATAAACTAAGAACAATTCTGCAAGCGGACAGATAATTATACCATTGTAGCATTTTTCCTAGAGTTCTACCAGGTTGTCGATTTATATTTATACCACTGGGAAGGACTAGATAAACTTTAATCTATTATATTGATAACAACTATATACAATGAATAAGCGGTGTTATCGATGTCATTTACTCTACTCATAACAGGTAGAGGTCACAAGATAATAAAGATAAATAAAGGTGATAAGTATCATCAAGCATCATAAATAATGGATAAACATCAGAGCACTTTCTAGTCATAGTAATAGCTAGCCAATGGATAAACTAAGGAATTAATATCTAAGGTAATTCTATAACTACGTCAATGAATAACTCTAATTAGTGCAACTACATCTAGCAATCATTATTATATTAGTCCTATATCATGATCACATGCAAAGGGCATCATCTAGGAAGGATGTGAAACAGAGTCATCACCCAACTTCGCGACCGTGCCTGCTTGCCTACATACGGGGTTGGACTACAGAGGACTCATTGTAGCTGTCACCTACGCGAACTTCCACACGGCCCGGCACATCAGGGTGCACTCGCAGATAAACAGAATATCTAGACACCACGTCCACATATTGTTCATCATCTACCCAATGATCGTTTGGATAAACGCTATACGAGCAATTACATGAATTCAATAAGATCATACCAACACTAGACATATAATCAAAGTAGACAATGACTATTGTAATCAAGAACAAACGAACTATTAAGAACAATGGTTCCCTAATCATAATGAAGGATACAATAATAGAGAAAGAACTAGAACTATACCAAACTCCGCACTCCAAATAGATGCCGGGGCTCCAGATCCTCTGAAGAATTAGAACTCCTCTACTTCTAATCTAACTAGGCAAGAACTATGAACTAGAAGGCTCTTAATGAACTAGAAGGCTCTTGATGGCTTGACCGAAGACTTGATGCCTTGGATGAATGATGGGATGCCTCTGGGGGGGGTCTGCCCCTTTATTTATAGCCCGGTGGGATGAACGTGTGCCGTAGGATCAAACCAACATAACCAAGGGCCGAGATGACTTCTCAAAGGCGGTGGAAGAAGACTCCAGAAGACGGAGGGCGAAACCCTAGGGGGCGCCGCTTGGCACCCCCTTGGCGCCGGTCGGCCCCACCTGTCAGGTGGTGGGGCCCCGGTTGCTTCGGGTGTTCTTTAGATGTTTCTAGGGTCCTGATGACGATGTTGCCTTCGCGGTTAAGTTTTGTGTCTTTTATGCACTTTAATCCTTCTTTTACGCTTTTCTAGAATAATCCCTAGAAAATACAGAATATGCAAAACTCATGGAAATTGTCAGTTAAAACCCTAGACTAGTGTGTATTCGTATATCCTTTTGTGTCTAAAATTCTAATAAAAGTTGACGTTATCCACCATCAACAACACACCCAAGGTTACCTTTTTGCCAGTCCCTTGGCAAACAAACTAAGCCTAATTACCAAAGTATTTGGATCGGAAGTTGCTACAATGCTTTCATACTTTTCGTGTACACTTGCTTTCAAACAGAGATTCCCCTCCGGATTAGACATTAACTGCTCTAACCTTTAGACTCACCCATTTTACCTTTAACCATGGAGCTTTACAGCTCTTGCATAAGTCTTGAGCAATTGAAAGATAGAACAATCAGGTCAAGCACTATGTCTCAAACTCTTCACAGTACCAATATTTCGGAGCTTTTATAAGTTTTTGAAATAAAACTCAGAGCTTAATTTTATGTCACTCTCAAGTCCCTCAATATATGTGGTATTTATGGATCTCACTTAGGCATTAATGATGTCATTCCTCTCTATAGCTAAGGATATATAGTGGAGCTCATAGGAGTAGTGATGAGAAGGATAAGCATGCTTGCAATTCATATGTTATAAAGTCAAACAATGGATCCACAGAGAATCGCGGCATACAATCAAACCAAGATGTGCATGTGTATGGAATATGGTGGATAGGTGTATATGTGCTATTTAGTGGCTAATTCTAATTCTTCTTATGCTCTTTTGAAAATAAATCTCTCTTTAGGACTCGCAGGAAAACATGGGCTATCTTTATTCTTTCTTCTTCTTCTCTCTCTCTTTTTTTCTCTCTTTTTTCAGCAGGGAGGCGGGCATCTAGTACCCATTGTTTTAATTGCTGGGACACTTGTCCATCTTTTACTCCCTTTTCTTTTCATACGTTTGCATAGCCACATGTATCCAATAAATGATTTGGAGAGAAAATAATGGTAAAAACTTAGAGCATCTATAACAGGGCTGTCCTATGGTGTATATTTTTGGTGTTTACTCCTACTGTAGGAGAAAACATTTTCATGATGCACATAGATGAAAGTGGAAATGGTTGCGATTATTCCCAGGGTAGGAATAATGCATATGTGGCTGGAGTGTGTAAGTGATCTTGGTTTTAAAAGCATGACAAGACTCTCATGAGGTATACAACAAATGTTGACTGAACTCAATGCAAAACAAGCAGCATAAATGTGCAAAGGTTTTCTATCTAAATGTATCATATTTGGCTTTGGTAGGAATTCACACTTTGTCATACAGGAGCTCATCATGTAGATTTTAAGTTTTCAAAATAAATCTCCAGAACTTAGTAATGCTAGGAATAAGATAAATAACAACTCGACCTTCATGAATCATATAAATCAATCACCTAGACTTAGCTCAAACATATGCCTCCACAAGTTTCAGGTTCAGAGTAAATTCTCAAGTGAAAACAGTAGTATCTAAAAACTTGGGAGAATTTGAGGTTGAAAACTAGGCACTTGAAAGGAATGAAAACAGAGCAACTATTCATCATTTCCAAGACGAAATTTTAGTGTTTATCAATTTTAATTAATTCTAGCCTAGACTGACTCCGAACATATTCTAATATATAACTAAGTGTTTATTTGGTTTTTAATGATTATACACCTTTCTAATTATTTTTGATTGGACTCAAAAAGACTCTATGATTTGTGGACCTTCATGTGCCCACATATTTTTGATATTTTTAGATTTTCCTACGATACTATGGTGAACCTTCATGTGCTCATATTTTTTTGGTATTTCATGACTATATAAAACAGACCCAATAATCGCCTAGGTAGAATTACCTGATAACTAGGAGATGCTCCTCCCCCAAGCTAGATGTTTGCAATACTTGGCGTTGAATGATCTTCAGAGTGAGCTAGCCAGTAGTAGCCCTGGTGGGTGTCCACTGATAGACTCTCTCCTTAGTCATAATATTGTTCCTGCATAATTATACTCCAACAAGAAAACTAAAACTCGAGGCTTGAAATTAACAAGGGCTTAGCGGTCAGCCAATGAGCAATTGATTATTCTCTGGGTTGATTTTAATTGACAGATTCTAACAGGATTCTAATAGGATTCTCTTTTTAGGTTTTTTTTCTAATTTTCTTATGTAGCAATCAAATATGTATGCATGCTATATTTTTTTTATGCCGCCACAGAGAATATTTATTCTTATGGGGCTTAGGATTTTCATAATGCAACAAAGTAAATACAGATACTATTATCATTAATATATATTATTTTTATTATTTTTGTTTTTATGCCGCCACAGTAAATATTCCTACAGGGTTTACCATAAGTGCATTCACATGGGGCTTTAGTTTTTATGATGCAGTAAATAAAGCAGTAAATATTTTTGTTGTTTTATATTTAATGTGCAAAAGTGATTGTACTAATAAATGCGTTAAAGTAAAATTACTAATAAATGCTAACTTAATTAGATAACTACCATTCTAACCTTATGGCTAGGGTATGGAATTTAAAATCTACTGACAGGACTTAGAGGAGAGTACTTACTCAGCAGGTTCATCGTTGGAGGTTACCTCAGTCAATTCCCCATTTTGTGGTGGTGTAGTACGTGCTTCTTCTTTCTCCTTCCATCTCATTTCTGTCTCTTCTGCTTTTCTCTTTTCTAGCTCCAGCTCTTCCTTGTTACACTCCCTCAGGTGTGCTTCTCTTGATTCTTCATCTTTCTTCATCCATTCTTCGAATTGTGCGTGGATCTCTTCTTTCTCTGCCTTAGCAATCTGATCCATCCTTTCAGCTTCCGCTTCCCACTCACTCCAGCGTGGTGCTTGTACGGCTTCCTCTTGCTCCTTGTAGGAATCTTCATACTTCACAATCTTGCCAGGGAATTCCTCCCATCCACAGTGAGGCTAGGCAGCCTGACGGCGGGTTTGGCGTCTTCTCCTATTGCGTTGCTTCCTGATCTGCTCATGGTTAACAAGTGTACAACGTACCTTTTCCGTGGGTAGGTTGAAATGGATCTGTCCAGACCCGATGTAGATAATAGCATTGGCGGTGTAGAGGAACGGTCTTCCCAAAAGAATAGGTGATTCATCGTCTCCCTGTATGTCAAGAACTAGAAAATCTACGGGTATATATTTATCTTGAATTCTTACCATAACGTCCTTAACCATGCCTTCAGGGAATCTTAGTGATTGGTCTGCCATCTGCAACGGAATATATGTTGGGTATAGAGATAAATCATTAAATAAATCATCATATACCTTTTTGGACATTACGTTGACGCCTGATCTAGTGTCACAGATGGTGTCGGCAAAAGTGGTATCTCTGATTGTGCATTCAATGATTGGTACACCTGGGTCACCTTTCTTCGTTAGAAATGGTTGGGGGAGCATATAATCATTTTTTGTGTTGAGAGCAGTGATTAGTTGAGTAGTTTCTTCAGGTACATGTCGGGGTTTGTTCTTCCTCCATCTCCTATTGTTCTTCTTCTTGGGTACTGGCTATTGTTGCTCTTCTTGTTGATGGAATTGCTTTGGGACTGCAGGAGTCTTTAAGATGTGGTTCTTGAACGAGAATCTCTCTTTCTTGTCCTTGATGGAGAGGACAATCTTGGCATGTTCCGCATAGATGATGGCTTTGGTTGTGCACAAGAATGGTCGTCCCAAGATAATGGGTGCCTTCTCATCTCCTCCTATCTCCATGATCACGAAGTCAACTGGGACATATGATTGCCCCACTCTGATGATAGCTTCTTCTAGCACTCCTTCAGGGTAGCATATGGACTGATCTGTAAGCTGCAAACGCATATCTGTGTACAACAAATGATCACCTAATATGTTCTCATAAATTACGTTAGGCATTATGTTGACACTTGCGCCGAAATCGCAGATAGCTTCTGAAAAGCTGTGACATCCTATAGAGATAGGAATGACAGGTCTTCCAGGGTCTCCCATCTTCTCAGGTAGTGAGTGATCAATCCACTGTATATCTACAGGCTCAATATGGTATTGGGTTGCATTGTGAATATCAACAAGGTTAGCCGTTTCTAAATCTTCCGGCTGGCCCAGAATCTTACCTTTCTCAAATGGAGGGACAGCAGCAGCTAGCTAAGCTAATTGTGATTCTAACATTTTATTAAAGCTGTGCTGATTCTTTATAGCAGAAGCAAAGGTATCCATTCTAGTATTAATGTTTTCTAAAGCTTTATCATTAGAGGCTACCTTTCTAGACATTTGATCTAACAATTTAGATTGATTAGCAACTAAATCTCTTAAAGGTGAAAGATTGTAATTATTGTAATTATTACCTTGGTAGTTACCTTGTTGAGGTTGCTGATTCCATCCTTGATTTGGCTGGTTCCATCCTTGACCTTGCTGGCGACGATAGTAGGTGTTATTGTTGATGAAGTTCACATCCACTTGCAATGTAGGGCAGTTGACAGCTTGTTGGTATAAATTAACTACACTCTATTAAATAAGATTATCCGCAAGCGCACAGATACAATACCGATGTAGCATTTTACCCGGAGGTTTTAAATATCGTATCCACAGGAAACAGTAGGTGATAATGACCAAGACTATAGACTTAACCCAACAATTAGGCTAGATAATATTAAGAAAGAGGAAATAGCTATTGACTATCTAGCTCCAACAACCGGTAAGCTTTGTATAATACCGTTCTAACTGGGCAGTGACCTGAATAAGAGCAGAAATCAGAGTTCTCTCCTACCAAGCACGTATACACCTATCGATCCTATCAAAGGGAAGTGGACTACAGAGGACTCAATGTAGCTGTCACCTACGCGATCTACTACTATCCGGCCAATCAGGGGACATCCACAAGTAAACCTAGCCTAGGCACCATGCCTACACTATGAAATACTACTTCAATCTATAGGGTCCTAAAGATCAAAGCACTCAATATGAGTTGCAAACTTAAGAACAAATAAGAACAACTGCTTACTTGAATTAGAATGTTGAATACAAAAGTACCTCAGAATGCAGCTCCGGGCGAGGAAGCTGAATCCAGAAGAATACAGCCACGAAGAAGCACTGACATGCTGGAACTCCTCCAGAATCTCTACTCCCCTACTCTATCTCTCTAATCTCTAAACAAGATTAGATCTAGATGAACTAGTCTCTCCTAACTGCTACAACTAGATGAACTAGAACTAGAACTAGATCAACTAGAGGGACCCTAACCCTAATTTATGTAGAGAATATGAAGCACTGAGGAGTAGAATGCCTCTAGGAGGGGGCCTTGGGGCATCATTATATAGGCCGAGGGAGCGCCGCCGCTTGACCTAGGGTGCCGGGCGGCGTGCCTAGGGGGCCGGCCAGCCCCGCCTCCGCTCCGGTGTCTTCTAGATACTTCTAGTAGTCCAATAGGTGATGTCTTCATTCGTGACATGTTTTGTGACTTTTAAGCACTTTAAACCCTCTTTTAATCCTTTTCTAGAATACTCTCTAGAAAATATGAAATCACCAAAACTCGTAGAAATTGTCAGTTAAAACCCTAGACTGGTGTGTATTCATGTGTCCTTTTATTTCTAAAGTTCTAATAAATGTTGACGTTATCCACCGTCAACAACTCCCCCAAGCTTACCTTTTGCCAGTCCCTTGGCAAACAACGTAAGCCTAATTACTAATATATTTCGATCAGGAGTTGCTACAATGCTTTCATGCCTTCCAAGTACACATGCTTTCAAACAGAATTTCTCCTCTGGATTAGACAAAACTGCTCTAACTCTCGAACTTACCCATTTTACCTTTAACTATGGAGCTTTACAGCTTTTACATTAGTCTTGAGCAATCGAAAGACAGAACAATCAAGTCAAGCACTATGTCTCAAATTCTTCACAGTACCAATATTCCGGAGTTTTGCAAGTTTTTGAAATAAAACTCAGAGCTTAATTATATGACACCCTCAAGTCTTTTAATATGTTGTATTTATGGATCTCACTAAGGCATTAATGATGTTATGCCTTCCTAAACTAAGGATTACAGCGGAGCTTATAGGAGTGGCAATAACAAGGATGAGCATACTTGCAATTCATATATTGTAAAGTCAAATAGTGGATCCTCAGAGAGTCAAGTCATACAATCAAACCAAGATGTGCATGTGTATAGAATATGGTGGATAGGTGTATATATGGTGGCTAATCCTAATTCTACTTTTGCTCTTTGAAAATGATTCACTCTCCTTTTTGGAACTTAGAACTTTCGTGGGAAACATGGGCTATCTTTATTCTCTTTATTATTATTTTTTCTCTCTTTTTTCATCAGGGAGGCGGGCATCTAAGTACCCATTGTTTTAATTGCTGGGACACTTGTCCATCTTTAACTCCCTTTTCTTTTTTAATACTTTTGCATAGCCACATGCATCCTTTGAATATAAATAATTGGAGAGATAATGATAAGAACTTAGAGCAATTAAACTGGGCCTGTCCTATGGGGTATATATTTTTGGGTGTTTACTCCCAGTGTAGGAGAAAACATTTTTAAGGTGGATCTGGATGATGGAAGATGATTGCGCTTACTCGCAGAGTAGGAGTAATGCAAATGTGGGTGGAGTGTGTTAGTGATCTTGGTTTTAAAAGCATGACAAGACTCTCATAAGGTATACAACAAAGGTTAACTAAACTCAATGCAAAGCAAGCAGTATGAATGTGCAAAGGTTTTCCTAACTCTAAATGTATTACATATGGCTTTGGTAGGAATTCAAACTTTGTAATACAAGAGCTCATCATGTAAGATTTTAAATTTTCAAAATAAATCTCCAGAACTTAGTAATGCTAGGAATAAGATAAATAGCAGCTCAACTTTCATAAATCATATCAATCAATTACCTAGACTTAGCTCAAGTTTATGCCTCCACAAGTTTCAGGTCCAGAGTAAATTCTTAAGTCAAATTAGTAGTATCTAAAACTCGAGAGAATTTGAGGTTAAAAACTAGGCACTTGAAAGGAGTTATGGCAGTGCAACTATTCATCATCTCCAAGACAAAATTTTAATGTTCTCTAGTTTTTTATTGGACTCTAGCATAGACTGACTCTGGACACACTCTAAGATTATACCTTAATAGATAACGAAGTATTTTTATTTGGTTTTGATTTGTTATTCATCTTTTTATATCCATTAACTAATGGACTCAAAAAAGACTCTAAATACATGGACCTTCATGTACCCATATATTTTTGGCATTTTATGACTATATAAAATAGACTCGATAATCGCCTAGGTATATTTACCTGATAACTAGGGGATGCTCCTCCCCCAAGCTAGATGTTTACAATATTTGGCATTGATGATCTTTAGAGCAAGCTTGTCAGCAACAGTCCTAGTAGGCTCCACTGATGGACTCACTCCTCCGTCATAGTGTCATTCCTGCAGAATTATACTCCAACAAGAAAACCAAAACTCGAGGCTCGAATTTAATAAGAGGTTAGCGATCAGCCAATAAGTAATTGATTATTCTTTGAGTTTATTTTAATTGACTGATTCTAGTAGGATTCTCTCTTTTTTTAAGGATTTTCTAGTTTTCTTATGCAGAAAAGTAAATATGTATGCATGATGAAAAGTAAATATATATGCATGATGTATATTTTATTTTTATTTTTTATTTTTATGCCACCATGGAGAATATTTATTCTCATGGGGCTTAGCATTTTTATAATGCCATGATGAATTTTAATTTTCTTTTCTATGTCACCACAGTAAATGTTCCTACGGGGTTACCATAAGTTTATTCACTTGGTGCTTTAATATTTTATGATGCAGTAAATAAGGTAATAAATATTTTTATTATTTTCTTTAATATGAATAAAGATGAATATGATAAAGTGAAATTACTAATGTAGATAGAAATACTAATTAATTAGATAAATACCATATTACCTTATGGCAAGGGTGCAGGATTTAAAGTCTACCGTTAGGACTTTTATCCACTCTTGTGCATCTTGATGATTGCACCCCCTGTGATGATGATGTCGCTTTTATCCTTTGTTTGGTCAGCAGGTTGAAGTAGAGCATTAATGGTTGGATCTGGCAGCATCTTGCTCAGTGTGCATGTTCACAGAACTTTCACTTGTAGAATTTTGGGAATTAACAAATTTTGCTCGAAGTATTGTCTTGTTTGCACAACCAAGGTAGAGATCAAGTGCATGGGTTCTGCTAGTGGAAAAATACCAACAGAACCAAATCTATCGTTATTCATTATTCTTTAAGCACATTGAACAAGACGAAGTTGGTGTTGCATAATTTATTTACTTATAACATGATTGGTAAGATCAAAAGATTAAGCATTTATGTTGCATTTAAGTTCACATGGCAGAAAAGATTTAAATTGTTTAACCAATGAAAGGGTTGTCTATCTCTATATAATATATAAATTTTCACATGAGTATGACTATCATCTTCCAAAGATAGAGTACAATATTTTAGCTCGTTTGGTTAAGATTGAGATCAAGAGAATGGCGCCATGAACAATCTTAAAGGACAAAGCATATTGAGTTAATTAGGTTAATCAATTAAAACTATAACTCTAACATGTTTGCATCTTTATTTATGTGCATACCAAGATCAAGAGGAAAATAATAACTGTTGGCGCTTCTTAGCGTCAGCAGAAAAGTCCGCAAGCGCACGGAAGTACCGTTGTAGCCTTCACCCGGAAGTATTTAGGGTATCATAATTTCCCAGAGGAACGGTCTTTGTACTTAGTCTCTTAAACTAGTTTACTCAGAAGAGATGGAAGGGATAGCTTGGGTAGAGAGGTTCTTTTAAGGTCAAACGCATATAAGCGATGGAAACTTTCCCACTACTTGCTTGCTTCAGGCCCACTGACGCACCTGGTCTGCCAAGCGATACCAGTATCAGCGCTATTCCGCGGCCGAACGTGGGGGGATGCTGGTACGAAGTGGAAAGGGCTGTCATCACCTTCCACCTACCCCTCTGCCCATGGGCGCGCGCAACATACGAAGGTAGACTCCGACCTAGACACCACGTCTACGAAGGTGACTACTACTCTAGCGGCGTACAGGAACATCCGTCTCTATCAGGAGTCCTCTTACTAGAGCATCTGTCCAAAGGACGAACGATGATCCCACAAACAAGTAGCTTTATGAAAGTAACATGCTTAATGAATCAAACCAAAGTTGAACAAGAACTTCTTACTTCAAGTAGCAAGACGATTGTAGAGGTACAAGTTGGATCAAGAGCCGACAAGCCCGGCACTTCGTCCACCCGGAGGCAGAACTGCTTCGACTCTGCTCTTTCTCCAGCTCTTGTCCCTCTCTCATTCCCTATACTAAATTAGTTAGAAGCTAATGGAATGGAGCTTGCTCTTCCTCTCTACATTGTGACCTCTTGTGTTGGTGAATCAATTGATGAATAGGTGTAGAGAGGAGGCCTCCTTTTATAGCTTGAGTGGAGGGGGTTCTATGCAAAAGGATCATCCCCACATGGAAGGACCCAAACCGACCTCCAAAGGGCAGTTTTCACTTTCCATCTGTGTTGATCGTAGGTGGGACCGTCCTTGGGGAACCGCCCTACAACCGCCAGAAGAAAACTGGGCCCGAGAGGCCCCACCAGGGGGGCGGCCGCCCCTGGGACCGGTCGGTCCCCTGGTGGGCCCGTTTGGCCACCGCCTTCGCATGGTTGGTTCTCCTTTGGGCCTAGACCTCTCCTATCATTACGAATGGGCCCAGATTTGTAATAAAGGTGGGCTTCTTTGTTATTCTTGGTTGCGCATTCTCTGAATTCACATTTCTCCTTTACGCTTTCCAATTGGTGTTGTGCACTTCCACTTGTTTCACCATAGATCCTGCAAAAACATAAACACTAGGGGTACAAGTGGAACTCTGGTAATAGCATATGTCTATGTGTTAAAGTATGATAGTTTCTCTCCCTTTAGGCATAAGTTGGCGGTTAAAAATGATCTATAAGGACCACCAACAAGACCCCCAAGCTTAACCTTTGCTCATCCCGAGCAAATAGCTAAGTATGGTTGTTGATCAGGAGTTGCTGCAATGTCGATCATATTTCAAATGTACCAAGTTTATAACAAAGTTTTCCACCATAATTTGAATAAATCAGCATGCTATCCACACTGCTATTATCTTGAAACAAGTGGGGCCTTTTAGCCATCTAAAGTCTTGGGTATTGCAAGACCGAACAGATTCATAGACATTGCTTATCATTCATCCCAAGATGAACCATCTTTCCGTAGGTTTTGAAAATTTTTGCAAAGAAATGTAAGTTCCTCAAATGATTCTCTCGATCGCTCAAAGTGTATGAATACCTCACCAAAGGCATTGTAATGTTGCCTTTCATATCCTACCACTAAGGCTTATGAGTGGAGTTTTGGGCAGGTATAAAGGTGGGCATACTTGCATCACATATAATGCTAAGTCAAAAACCGAACCACAAGGAGATACAAGTCATATACTTTGATTGAGATGTGCCAGTGTGTGGAGCATGAAGATGGTGGAATCCTAATTTCTAAATATTTTGGCACTCCATGCATCATGAATTTCTCCTATATTGGATGGAATGAAACTTTTTTGAGGGATATGGGCTATAAGATCATATATCCATACTATTATTTTTTCTTCTTATTTTTTTGAACGGGTACTTGGAACTTTTTTCCGTTTGTTTATTGCATGCCCCTTGGCATGGTTTTTGTTTTTTCTTTTAAGCATAACCCATATCTCTTGTTAGTTTTTGAAGAACTTTGGCTGGAGAGATGTCATGATGGAATGCGAGGAGTAATTATATGGTGAAAAATGAATGTGCGGCTTCTCAAGGTAAGAGTCGGCATTTTTATTTGGTGGATAACAAATGCGCGGCTCTCAAGGTAAGAGTCGGCATTTTTATTTGGTGGATAACAAATGCGCGGCTCTCAAGGTAAGAGTCGGCATTTTTATTTGGTTGAAGAGTGTGCAACTCTCAGGGTAAGAGTTCGCATATTTTTGGTGGATGGATGGGTGCATGTTGTGCGCAACTCTCGGGGTGAGAGTTGGCTTTATCTGGTGGGTGCATGTGAATCTCAATCATGGGTGCATGACCATAATCTCACTTAGGTCACAACAATTTGACCTAACTCAATGTTCCACAAGCAGCATATGACTAAAGGGTTTGCATAATTGAAACATGTCATATGGCCTTGGTAGGTATTTCATAATCATTGAGGAACTTTTGTTTTTGAAAGTTTTCGAAAATAAAACTCCGGATGTCAAGTTTCGCTCAGAACAAGGTCATAGCATAGCCCATGTCACCATATCATATCAGGCAATAACTTAGACAAGATTAAGCATGTGCAACCCATTAGTCCAAGTTTTTAGGATGAGACATTTTTAGCTGATAAACCCAAACCTTAGAGAAAGCTCGATTATAAAATGGGTACAGGTGAAATATAAGAAAGAGCAACTGTTCATCATTTCAACGAGGGAAGAAACTAACACATCTTAACACATATGAGAGAGGAGAATATATCTCACCTTTTTTAAGTTGGAGAATTTTAAAAAGAAATGTGAGATACAAGTTACCTTTGTGGGAGCCCTCCCCCAAGCCTGCTTTTGACTTACCAATGTGTTTCACCTGGGGGTGCCGCTAATTGGTGGTGCCTTAGCTTGATGTGCAGTTCGTGGCCTCTCTTGAGCATGCTAGGAAGCTCCCCCCCCCCAAGCTTGTTTTTATGGTGGTATTGAGATAACAAGACAACAAAACTTGGGGTTGGAAGATAAATTACTCTTTTTCTTCAAGATTTTATTTATCATTATATTTTTATTTTTTTTCTTTTCAACGTTCACCTAAGAAATACTTGTCTCTGCTGTCATCTAAAGACTTACCCTCATGGAGTTGATAAATTTCTACAAGGGGTTAGTCCATAAGATTAACCAAAATCTATACTACCAGCTTTGGTTCCAAGATCAAACTAGACACCACGTCTAATTTGTCAAGGTAGGCATAAGAATCTAAGCACCATGCTTACATTAAAAATCCTATAGAGGCATGATCTCACATCCCAGCTTCAAACTAAACACCATGCTTAGTTAGAAAGATGTAAGACCAACACTTCCAAACCGAAACTTACTAGCATAAAGAAAGGAAATATGACAGGATAACCAAGAGTCATTCAATGGAGACAGATTTTTGAACAAAGGAACCTAGTCAAAAGTTTGCTCAGCCAATCTATTCAAACTCAAACAAGGCTAGGATAAGAGAGCAAAGAAAGGCATGCCTTGCTTCATCTCCAACATGAATTTCTTCCATTATTCATGATAACAACTCAAAGTTCATTAATCAAAATGCAACACCATGTCACAATTTTGATTAAAGAAGGCTAGTTTAACCTAAGCACCATGCTTAAATTAAAAAGCCTATGGATGTACCACAAGTGTACTCATGTGAATACACCCAAACTCAGAGCATATGGCATGAATAGAGGAAGAGCATGATATTATATTTTCATGGACACAAATATGAGTGAATGAGTTGGTCAACATTACCTTGACATACCTGAATGTGTGTACCAATAGCATGTATGGATGAAGCATCAGAGTTGTCGTTGTGGTGGCTCGATTTCCATCTCAGGTGACTACTGTGAATGGTATTTATACCATGTTTTCTACCATCATAACCATCAACAAAACACTCTTTTTGGGAAGAAATAAGCAAACTCATAGTAACATAGGTACAAATAACTTGGTTCCACATGTACATGTTAGTATTTTCTTGCAGGTGCTCAAACCAGGTGATTTCAGAGTTAAGAAGCCCAAGATGAAGAAATAATGCAAATCCAATTATGACGAAATGACAAGACAATGTCACAATCTTCAAGGACTTCACTTCAGGATCGAGTGGGCACTGGATGGACACTATTCATGGTTCGGCCGAACCATGAATAGTGGCCCCGGCACTACAACTTCAAGGAATCAAGTAATGGAGTGATATGCAAGAGAGCAGAGGCCACGTGGCCCCACCCTATGGTTCGGCCGAACCAGGTAGGGAGCCCTCGTGGCCATGTTGACATGGCACGATCCGTGGCACACCCCCTGGAGTTCATTTGCACCTTTGGGTCGCAATTGTGTCCTCAATCAATGGCTAAGGAGCAAAGCACTCGGATCAAGGTGTGAAACGACAAGATAAAGACAAGGGGATCACACAGCCTCAGTCCATGACAGGTGGGGACCAAGGTGGTGGGCCCAACTCACCAGAGGTGGGTCGGCCGAACCACACTTGGTGGACCCACTTCACAGGCATCACTTCACTGACATCACAAGGCTTCTAGAAGGTCCTAGCAGGGCCCACCTGCCAGTGGGTGGTTCGGCCGAACCGCCCATGGTGGGCCTAGGCCACCGCCTTACTCCACCGACTTTTAGCATGCCTCCCACGTGCTCATTGCAACACTGCCATCCATCCAAGGCGGTTTCAAGGACGGTGGATCCAAGGGTGGAGGTGGAGAAGTACGCGGATCGCTGACGTGGCTCTGCCCTTCATCCCCTATAAATAACCCCCTAATCTTTCACGTTAGAGGCATCAAAGGAGTAAATACCAAGTGTATCATAGTAGTTTTATTGTTAGAATAAGAGGGAAGAGAGTGAGGAAAGTCTTCTAGAGAAAGCCCCGGGCCTGTCGGGAGTCTTTTTCAAGGTGTACCTCAGTGGATGCAAGCTTCTAGTAAGTTTTTCATCTGAGTCCTTCTAGCATTTAATATTCTGGTTCTGGTATTTTAAGTATATACTTGCTTTACCTGCACATTGCTTTACTTGTGAAGTGCTCTAGTCTCTAGCTAAGATTAGAGTAGTAAGTATAGTGTAGACGTGGTGTCTAGGCTATATCTTATCAGTGTGGGCTGCTTGTCGCACGGATTGTTTGTGGTAGCCAGCAAGTGGTGACAGTCTTGTTTGGTCTTCATATTCCACCACGTGTGTAATACAAGTTATTGAAACGGCAGGGCATCAAGACAATAGTACAGTCGCCTCGGGAGGAGTTATATCTCCTCCTGTTTTGCCTGTCGCCTCTTGTAATGGGAGGAGGTGGTAAACCTCTTTATACTTAGAAAGTCAAGACCAGATATCTTTTGCTACATAGAACCTCTCTATACCTATATTCTAAACCTCTTTGATCACCAACATCCTTGATCACTATCTGACGGTCTTGAACCTAGTTAGTTTACTTCACGTTCCCCGTGGAAAATACGATACCTGGAATACTCCCGGTGAAAGCTACATTGACTACCTTACGCTTGCGGTATATCTGTTTGCCACCTTCTGGTGTCAACAAGCTTTCTGACGCCGTTGCCGGGGAACGGTAGCTGTCTTAAGTAGAGTCAAGTCGTCTTAGTTATCCTTGTTTGATCAAAACTATCTTTTCCACACACACATGGATCAAACACCCATCTTCGAGTATGGTGCTCCATCGGGCGCTAGTATGGAGCCGCCTAGTTCATCACAGGTCATTTTGGTCGTTCGCTATGAGCTACGCCCGAGTCTCATAGCGATGGTTCAGGAGAAACCTTTTTCTAGGGATGAAGATGAGAACCCCTATACACACCTACGAGATTTCGAACAATTATGCGCTTGCATACATATCCACGGGATGAAACGAGATACCCTTAAGTGGAAGCTATTTCCGTTCTCTTTGACGGGAATAGCCAAACGATGGTATACTTGTCACGTAGGTAGTGTAAATAGAGAATGGGAGAAGCTGCAATCAAAGTTCTGTATCACCTTCTTCTCCATTCCCCGAGTTGCTCGTCTTCGTGTAGAGATCCTAACCTTTAGATAAAAGGATAAGGAGCCTCTAGGTGCTGCATGGGCCCGCTTCACAGACTTAGTATCTGCCGGCCCTGATTTAGCTATAACCGAGCCAGCTCTCTTGCAACATTTCTACCTCGGTGTTAGCCAAAATTCCGCACAATTTCTTGATTTAGCCTCCAAGGGAGCATTCTTGCATCTCCCCATTAGTGAAGGTAAGGAAGTTCTTACGAAAATTCTCGAGAACACCCCCTACACTAATGTCTATGATGAAGCTCCCAAGGAAGATCAAACCCTGAAGGACGAACCTACGATAGCCGGAACCTCACCACTCACATCACAAGCTGTCGAGCCCGAACCAAAACCACCCAATCCTCCAGAGGAAATTAAACCTCTGGAATTCCCTCTTGATATCGAGGCCGATCTCTTCTCCGATTTCACAAATGCCTCGAATCAACCTGTGCAAAAGAAGTCTACAACACGTAGAGCTCCAAATGATCACATTCCACATCGCCTTGAGACCCACTATCTCAAGGAGACTGTTCAAGAGCTCGTGTCTATTATGAGTGACGAATGGCTAAAGGAAGCCGAAGCCTCACCTGAGGTTATTAGGACCCTATCTTGCTTCGCAACCATTCCTTGCGTCATAAATAGGACTACCATAGACTCTCTTTATGACCTGGCGTAGGAGTAAGCATTATGTCTAAGTCATTAGCAAATGCGCTCCTAGGAGAGGAACCTCTAGCCTCGACCAACAAATTTCTGAAATTGCCCTCTGGGAAATTGGTCGAGAGCTGCGGGATTGCACAGACCATTCCTGTCACAATTAACAAGGTCCATATCCTACTGTACTTCTTTATTTTTGATATAGAGGAATTTGACTTGTTAATTGGACACCCGCTCATGAGATTCCTTGATGGATTCCATGGGGGAACCTTGAAGGTCATCTCGGGAAGAACCTTTGTGTTTCAATTTCATTAGCAAATTCTGCCAACTCTAAAGTAGAATTGCACCCCGAGACTGACCCAATAGAGCAAGTGATGGCTGCATCGCTTCTAGAACCTTCTCATCCTGATCTAGAAGAAGATGCTAAGGATTTTATCCAAGAAGAAGCCAAATTAGAAGAACCTTTAGATTTGGATAAATCTGAACCCCCATCTAAACCCTCTATAGAACTTAAGCCCCTTCCTTCTGGACTTAAGTATGCCTTTCTTAATGGTGATAGGGAGACTCCCGTAATCATTAGTGACCAACTTTCTGAGGAGGAAACCTCCAAACTCATCACCATTCTAGAAAAACACCGCTCTATCTTAGGTTACTCTCTTCAAGATCTTAAGGGAATTAGTCCCACTCTCTGCACCCATCGCATCCCAATTGAGCAAGATGCTACACCTTCTAGGGAGCCGCAGCGGAGGCTAAATAATGCGATGAGAGTAGTAGTGAAGAAAGAGGTCTTGAAACTCTTGCACGCAGGCATAATCTACCTTGTTCCTAACAGCGAGTGGGTCAGCCCCATCCAAGTAGTGCCTAAGAAAGGAGGGATGACGGTCATGAAAATGAGAAAAATGAACTAATCCCTCAACGAACCGTCATGGGCTGGATAATGTGCATAGATTACTGAAAACTTAACAAGGCCACAAAGAAAGATCACTTTCCGTTGCCATTCATCGATGAGATGTTGGAACGGCTTGCAAAACATTCTTTCTTCTGTTTCCTTGATGGGTATTCGGGTTATCACCAAGTCCCAATCCATCCCGACGACCAAAATAAGACAACCTTTACATGCCCCTATGGAACATATGCATACAGGCGCATGTCTTTTGGCCTATGCAATGCTCCTGCCTCTTTCCAAAGGTGCATGATGTCCATCTTCTCCGATATGATCGAAGAAATCATGGAAGTGTTCATGGACGACTTCTCAGTCTATGGCAAAACTTTCGATCACTGCTTAGAGAATTTGGACCGTGTCTTACAAAGATGCGAGAAAAATCACTTAGCCTTGAACTGGGAGAAATGCCACTTCATGGTTCGAGAAGGAATAGTGCTAGGACATAGAGTGTCCGAGCGTGGGATAGAGGTGGATAGAGCTAAAATAGAGGTCATAGAGCAACTTCCACCACCCACGAATGTTAAGGGTGTCCGTAGCTTCCTTGGTCATGCAGGATTTTATGGAAGGTTTATAAAAGATTTCTCTCAAATTGCTAGACCTTTAACAAACCTGCTTGCTAAAGATGCACCCTTTAACTTTGATGATGAGTTCTTAGACTCCTTTTATTATCTTAAGAAAGCACTTGTCTCTGCGCCAATCATACAACCCCCTGATTGGACGCTTCCTTTTGAGATAATGTGTGATGCTAGTGATTATGCTGTAGGTGCTGTCTTAGGACAAACCAAAGATAAGAAACATCATGCAATCTCATATGCTAGCAAAACCTTAACTGGGCTGCAGTTAAATTATGCAACAACTGAAAAAGAATTGCTAGCTGTGGTTTTTCCTATAGACAAATTTAGATCTTACTTAGTTGGAGCTTAAGTCATCACCGTGCTGCATTAAAGTACTTGCTCACTAAGAAAGATACTAAACTAAGATTAATAAGATGGATATTACTGCTCCAAGAATTTGATCTTGAAATTAAAGATAAAAAGGGAAAAGAAAACTCTATAGCCGATCATTTGTCTAGAATGCAATTCAAAGACAAACAGGATCTGCCCATCGACGACTTCCTGCGAGACGACACACTCCTCAAGGTCACGGACTCCAACCCCTGGTATGCAAACATTGTCAACTTCATGGTCACAGGATATGTGCCACCGGGGGTAGACAAGAAGAAACTCATCCAAGTGAGTAAGGTGCACCTCTGGGATGAGCCATATCTATACAGAGTCTGCAATGATGGAATGTTGAGGAGGTGCATGCCAATGAATGAAGCAATCAAGATCATTGAGAAATGCCATGGAGCAGAATATGGAGGCCATTATGGGGTATTCAGAACCCACGCAAAGATATGGCAAAGTGGATTATTTTGGCCTACCATATACAAAGATGCACAAGACTATGTGAAGAGGTGTGCAAGATGTCAAAAACATGGGAATATCAACACCCGGGATGCAATGCCACTCACAAACAACCTTCAAGTGGAACTATTTGATGCATGGGGAATTGACTACATGGGTCCATTCCCCAAGTCTCAAGGTTGCGAGTACATCCTGGTGGCAGTGGACTATGTGTCCAAATGGGTGGAGGCTATGCCTTGCACAACCGCAGATGCTTCACATTCAAAAAGGATGTTCAAAGAAGTCATATTTCCAAGGTTTGGTACCCCAATACTAGTCATAAGTGATAGGGGGTCTCACTTCATAGATAGAGGCTTCCGACGTTTCTTGGCAAACATGGGAATAAAGCATAATGTTGCAACTCCATACCATCCCCAAACAAGTGGCCAAGCGGAGACCTCCAATAAGCAAATCAAGAACATCCTACAAAAGACAGTCAATGAAATGGGAACAGCTTGGAAGAGCAAACTGCCGGATGCACTTTGGGCATACAGGACCGCATACAAGACCCCAATTGGTATGTCACCATACCAACTTATATACGAGAAGACATGCCATTTGCCGGTAGAGCTAGAGCACAGGGCACATTGGGCGATTAAACAATAGAATATGGATCTGCCCTCTGCTGGAAGGAATAGAAAGATGCAAATCTCAGAGCTTGATAAATGGAGAGAAAAAGCCTATCATAATGCCAGGATCTACAAAGAGAGAACCAAAAGGTCGCATGACAAAAGGATCAAGCCCAAGGAATTCCATCCTGGAGACAAAGTCCTAATGTTCAACTCAAGGGTCAAGCTATTTGGCCATGGAAAGCTAAAGAGCAAATGGGAAGGACCGTACCTGGTAATCAATGCAGCAATGCATGGAGCCATCATGCTTCAAGACGACGACGGCAACATCTTTAAGGTAAATGGTCATCGCCTCAAAGTTTTTCATGAACATGCACCAATAGAAAAAGAAGTTGACATGATAGAATTTATCCCTGATAATGAAGTCACATAATTAAAATCTACATGTCTTACTTCTTTCTCATTTTGTATAGCTTGATCACTAGATAGATTTCAAATATTTTCTGGGTCCACAAAACACCCATTTAGAAGTGGACAGCCAAAACTTGACAACCACTTGGGACCAAAATTTATCCAAGTGGCAAAACCTTTAAAATGAACAATCTGGGTGCGCTGGGCAGTCCAAACCCAGTTCAGGCGACCCACTTTTGGTGTGTTTTGAAAATTTGGATAGTGGGCAATAGTCAGAAGGCCCTGCAGGAGTCGTGACAGAAGTCAGGGGCAACCACATGGTTCAGCCGAACCACTTGGAGACACCCCTCGACCATGTCACGCTTCAGGGTGCACTAGGGGAACATGTGGAGACGTTGCCATGACCAGGTGACCCAAAATCTGGTTCGGCCGAACCGCTCATGACCCCAGTTCAAGCATGCCGTGTCTGGGAGAACCTTTGCGGTGCGTGCGGTGACACTCCCAGGACCAGACCAGACAAACCCTGGTTCGCACGAACCACCCCACGCGATCCGTTGTGACCCAGCCGGTCCAGAACGTTGTGCCAATGTTCCCCCGGTGTTCTCTTGCGAATTCGAAAAGGAGAACATTGGCACTCATCTTCTTAACCTCTTCCTCTCATCCTTCCTCCTTCCTCCTTCCACCTGCATTCCTTCACCATTCTAGCACCCTTCTCCGACCTTGAGACACCACAGAATCCTACCATGGCTCCAACCAGCAAAAATGCCATCGTTCCCATGGGAGAGGGCACTTCCAAGCCACAAAGGTCCCTAACCGAGAGCTTAGAGAGAGCAATGTCCGTCGACGTGCTGGAGGTGGAGCCGCTGAATTCGCTGCCGCCGACCGGAGCGTCACCAGGGGCCAGGCCTGGTTCGGCCGACCCTAGTGGGGTTCGGCCGACCACCCCCTGGCCATCCCCTCGGTACACTTTGTCGCCCAGGTCCCTCTCTCCGCGACGGGATCTCCGGAAGCCTCCTGTTCGTTCCACCACGCCGATTAGTCCTACCACAGGCCAATTGGCATTGAAGGGGAAGGCTCCGGAGGTGCCGGAATAGTGCCCCAGCTCTCTCTACACGGATTCATCAAAGAGCATTAGCTCCTACACTCCATCTACACCCACCATATTCAAGGGCCGCAAGATCATTGGTGGTGGGCTGGGTGTAGGGAAGGTGTTCATCCCCCCTCTCAATTTGGATGAAAGGAAGCATTTGAGGGAATCCCTTGATTCCAACTCCAACTCTCCTTCAACCATTCGAAGGAGGATGGATCCACCACCGATCAATGGTCCACCAGGCCAATTTGAGGATGATCGAAAGGAGAAATGTGACATGGAGAAGATGCTGCAAATTGTAACTAGTCTTAGGAAGAGGAACAATGAATTAGAGGAGACGGTGTCGGAACTTAGAATGGCAAACCTAGATATGGAGGACAAGTTTCGCGCACTCTGCATTAGCAATAATGCGAAGCTCAAGCGTATAGCCAAAGCCATTGGGCAAGAGGATATCCTAAACCCACCTTCTCCTTAGATTGGCACTCCTTTAGAATAAAGTAGGCATTAGTTAGTTTTCCCTTTTTAATTTTGATTTTTACAATTGTAATCTTGCCTACATTTCATTTTAAGAAATTGAATAAAACTGTTTTGCGTTCTGTTGGTGTGTTGCCACCAGCAGAACACCTGCACTTGATGTTGTTCGCTGCTTGTGTCATTAGATAAAAAGAAACAAGTGTGGGGGGGGGTTCGGACGACCCCCCTCAACAGCTCCATTGGTAATTTCAAACATGGCACGGTGCACAACATGTCTGCTAGATCAAACAGGACCTGAAAACTCACAAAACCTGGTTCGGACGAACCACAAAATAAGGTCCAGTGGCAGAACAACTTTGCAGAGGTGTAACTTGAGACGAGGACATTCAAACGGTGGAACAACGGCACATTTGGTGGTTCGGCCGAACCACCCTATGTGGCCTGGTCCTACCAGCCAGGCTCCCTGCTGCGAAGGTATGCTCCCTGGTAGGTTTGCACCCTTTCCCCCTCTCAAATTTCGCATTTATTCAATTCCTTTCTTTGTTTTAGATAGAAATGAAAATAAAAAATATGGAAATCTTGCATCCCAAAATTAAATGAATAAAATTTTATGACATTTGAAGAGTAGAGGTGACACAAAGTTCAAATTTGACATATATGCTTATGCTTGTGGGTAAATATCTTGATAGGAAATCATATTGACTAAGATGTTGATAAATGTGAGATCACTCTTGGCTCATGAATCATACTTTTTCCATTCAAAGTACTTAGAAGTTTATTTTTGAAAACATCATAAAACCATAGTGTCACTTACTCCTCAATAGTGTGAAAATTGCTACCAAAGCCATATATAACCATTGTGTTTGAAACTCCTTCAAATCATGCTACTTGCAATTGCTTTGAGTTCGATCAAAACTTGTTGACCCTTGTTGAGAAGTATGTCATAGTCCAAAGATAAAGATCACGTACACACCACACAAACATGCTGCTTCTACACTAGAAGTACGCAACAACATGCCATCCATTTCCATTGAATAATTGCTCCATGTTTTAAAGGTCAATAAATATCTCTCTTAGTTGATATAGAAAAGGGACAATGGCTATGCAAAATGAAAAAGAAAGAAAAGATGGACAAGTGAAAGTCCAAGAAAAAGGATATATATATATATATATATATATATATATATATATATATATATATATATGAGCAAAATCTAGGCTCATGAATAAAAGAAAAGAAAGGTAGCCATGTCCCAAACAAAGTAGAGAGAGATCATCCCAAATAAAGGAGCATTATAGTTTACCATTTTCCACACATTTGCACATCTTGATCTAGGTCTATGACATTTTTCTCCTTGGATCCTTGTTTTGATTTTACAATATATGCAGTGTAAATATGCTTGCCATGTTTATCCCTACCTAAACTGCACATAAGCTTGATAGATGTAGGATAAAACAAAAGAGGCGTTTTTAAGATATGCCTTGGTCAGGAATCAAACACAACTGAGTGACTTGAGAGTACTATTTGAGGAGTAAGAATGAACTATGTGCTTTCTTTTTGAAACCAATATCAAAAATTCTAAGTACTGAGAAGGTAAAAAGTAAGATGATTTTTCCTTGTGAGTTATTCCATTTTTCAATATCTCAAGGATATATGCTAGACAATGCCACATAACACACTAGTATAAGCTATGTGCTAAATGAAAACTTTGATCACCACTATCTTGGATATGTCATTTCTACCTCTTTTTCTAACCTTTACCCGAGAACAAGCAAAGACTTAAGTGTGGGGGGGGGTCTTGTTGACGGTATTTATACCATGTTTTCTACCATCATAACCATCAACAAAACACTCTTTTTGGGAAGAAATAAGCAAACTCATAGTAACATAGGTACAAATAACTTGGTTCCACATGTACATGTTAGTATTTGCTTGCAGGTGCTCAAAACAGGTGATTTCAGAGTTAAGAAGCCCAAGATGAAGAAATAATGCAAATCCAATTATGACGAAATGGCAAGACAATGTCACAATCTTCAAGGACTTCACTTTAGGATCGAGTGGGCACTAGATGGACACTATTCATGGTTCGGCCGAACCATGAATAGTGGCCTCGGCACTCCAACTTCAAGGAATCAAGTAATGGAGTGATATGCAAGAGAGCAGAGGCCACGTGGCCCCACCCTATGGTTCGGCCAAACCAGGTAGGGAGCCCTCGTGGCCATGTTGACGTGGCACGATCCGTGGCACACCCCCTGGAGTCCATTTGCACCTTTGGGTCACAATTGTGTCCTCAATCAATGGCTAAGGAGCAAAGCACTCAGATCAAGATGTGAAACGACAAGATAAAGACAAGGGGATCACACAGTCTCAGTCCATGACAGGTGGGGACCAAGGTGGTGGGCCCAACTCGCCAGAGGTGTGTCGGTCGAACCACACTTGGTGGACCCACTTCACAGGCATCACTTCACTGACATCACAAGGCTTTTAGAAGGTCCTGGCAGGGTCCACCTGCCAGTCGGTGGTTCGGCCGAACCGCCCATGGCGGGCCTAGGCCACCGCCTTACTCCACCGACTTCTAGCATGCCTCCCACGTGCTCATTGCATCACTGCCGTCCATCCAAGGCGGTTTCAAGGACAGTGGATCCAAGGTTGGAGGAGGAGAAGTACGCGGATCACTGACGTGGCGCTGCCCTTCATCCCCCTATAAATACCCCCCCTAGTCTTTCACTTTAGAGGCATCAAAGGAGTAAATACCAAGTGTATCATAGTAGTTTTAGTGTTAGAATAAGAGGGAAGAGAGTGAGGGAAGTCTTCTGGAGAAAACCCTGGGCCTGTCGGGAGTCTTCTTCAAGGTGTACCTCAGTGGATGCAAGCTTCTAGTAAGTTTTCCATCTGAGTACTTCTAGCATTTAATATTTTGGTTCTGGTATTTTAAGTATATACTTGCTTTACCTGCACATTGCTTTACTTGTGAAGTGCTCTAGTCTCTAGCTAAGATTAGAGTAGTAAGTATAGTGTAGACGTGGTGTCTAGGCTATATCTTATCATTGTGGGCTGCTTGTCGCACGGATTGTTTGTGGTAGCCAGCAAGTGGTGACAGCCTTGTCTGGTCTTCGTATTCCACCACGTGTGTAAGACAAGTTATTAAAACGGCAGGGCATCAAGACAATAGTACAGCCACCTCGGGAGGAGTTATATCTCCTCCTGTTTCGCCTGTCGCCTCTTGTAAAGGGAGGAGGTGGTAAACCTCTTTATACTTAGAAAGTCAAGACCAGATATCTTTTGCTACATATAACCTCTCTATACCTATATTCTAAACCTCTTTGATCACCAACATCCTTGATCACTATCTGATGGTCTTGAACCTAGTTAGTTCACTTCACATTCCCCGTGGAAAATATGATACCTGGAATACTCCCGGTGAAAGCTACATTGACTACCGTATGCTTGCGGTATATCTGTTTGCCACCTTCTGGTGTCAACAACTACCAAGGCGTGGGTTGGAGTCCATCACTTTTAGTAGCATGTCGTCGTGTAGCAAGTCATTTATTGGTAACTCCTGCATATTAGTGACTCACATACACGACAAATGGAGGAGGAACAACTCATGCAAGCTTCTAACTAAAAGGAATATTGCGACCATGACTCCCCTTTGTTGTGTCTTTTTTTTAGAATCTTTAAATGAAGTGTGATCCAAGATATGCATGGAGTCATGATTGGTCAAAGGAATGAGAGAGGTATTGCACAAACCACCGTTGAAGATGAAGGAGGTTTATGGAAGTCATGTGTCCTGTCCTGGTTGCGTGATGAGTCACTCAGTGTTGTGCAACGTGCAGGGGAGATCTTGAAGGTGTGTTAGGTATGCTTGAGAGATCTCTCCCACACTTATTCTTGTACCTGCTTTATTTTGATAAAAAGAAAACAAAACAAGAGCAACAACAACAAGCAAGGACTCTATTGGCTATAAGACCAGAGAGCAAGAAAGATTTTATTATTATTTCTTTATTAGTTTTATTGAAAGCTTGTTCACTCAACTTTTTATAAACAAGGCCAAGATAAAGATGTAGAGAAAGATATGCCTTAGTTTATCTCCACATCAGATTACTTTCATTGATTATGTCAACAACTCAAAGTTCATTGATCAAATGAAGACAGTTATAAGAAGTTGGTGAACATTTATTTACCTTCGCATACCTGAGTATATGTACCGGTAACATATATGTATGAGGCGTTGAAGTTGTTGTTGCAGCTAGCATGATGGTTCTGCTCAGGTGATCTCCAAAGCCAGGCCACACACACATCAATGCGCATGGGCCATGGGCCTTGATGATACTAGCAAAGGTTCAGGAGAGGGAGACTTTTTTCTTTTTTTCGTAGTTCTCTTTCTTCTTTTTTTGTCTCCCTCATCTTCTTTTTTTTCTTTCATTCATTTTTTCTTCTCTTTTTTTTATCATCTCTCTCTCTTTTTTTCAATATATATATTTTTAACTCTCTCTCCCTTTTTTTCAAGGCGAGGCTGACATCTTCATCATCATTTTTCTAATGACCCTTTGGTGTGCATGGAACATGGGTTTCTCACCATCCTCTCCCACACTTGGACTTTTTCATAAAAGTCAAGTGCAGAGTTAGGGCCTTCTTACGAGTGTGTTCCATCACCTAGGAGTGCATCAAGCTTTTGTAGTTGATGTCGTTCCATGTCGTCAAGCATCATATGACCCGAGTTCTTCTTAATCTTTCCTGAAATGGTTAGCGAGATACCCAAAGGTGCATACTAACTTGACAACATGCCCTCACCATTTAAAGAAGATATATATATATATATATATATTTTTGAAAATAACAATAGTAATAATAATGATAAAATATATATATATTTTTAAGGATAATCCGGGGTATCTCCCGGCAGTGCTTAAGCTATGGTCTTAAGCTTGACCGTGGGAACTTCTTCTTGCAGCAATCAATGGTGGTGTAGTTCCCAGCTTTACCACCAATCATAGGCATTAAAATTCAAGCTGCAAGGTATGCACCATCATACTACTACGGGATTTGCAATGTTCAAGACAAACATAAGCATTCACAACCATTCTCTCAAAAAGTTGAACAACTAGAATCAAGAGATGGTTGCGAGATCCTCGTAGAAGCAGGTGGTCCGAAGCGAAACAAACTCTGGAGACCTTGAGCATGAAACGTGAGAGACCTCAAAACCATGCTTGTTAGCGGGCCCCTTCTTGGCTCTAGAGTTGTTGCTTCGGGCATGTCCGTGGCATGGAAGTTTTCATTCTCAAAAGATATATCATGGAGGATGATCACTGGACCTTGACCATTACCGAGAACAATGTTATTGATGGCCAGAGGGACATGCATCTTGTTCGAGCAAGGGCGCAGGAGAAGGATTCGCATGCTCGAACAAGTAGCTTTGCTTCGCCTTTAGGTTTTCGAGCAAGTGCTAGAAGCAAAACTTTCAAACTTCTCATCGGGGCTCCCTTCTTTTTTTATATATATATATAAATGAGATTTTCAAGAGGGTGCCCTATGAGAAGATCAAAATCGTGGATGGCATAGATGAGGAAGTATAAGAAACTTCGATTTCGTTAATTTCCAATGGCACAACCCTAACAATCCCACAAAACTCAAAAATGAGTCCGGATGGACTTCTGAAAAGTTTGTCGGTCGGGACTAGCGGCATATCGCCCTAAAAGGGTTTCCGCTGGAATGAAAGTAGTCCCAACTATGAGGCTATGTAAGGCTTTCACGGACCCCTTAATGAGCAAGACATGGTTGTGGGAAGTGAAAGAATCTGAATTTCTTCAGAAGAATGTTTCACTTCCAACAAGCAACAACCGTACTTTCGATGACTCCGCATTAGGGGAGACTTCCTAAGAAATGTCAGAATTTTGTGCCAAGAAATGTTTTGAAGTTCTTCCATAATCCTTGAATTTTGATAGCGAACTCCGAAGGATAAAACATTCCTTCCTTCGGTGTTCGTGGTTTGGGCGAGGGCTCAACAGACGAATCGAAGGGTGGCAAGGGAAAGGATTCGGCTGCTGAGGGCTCTTCAGAACTTGACATGCCCTTGTATGGAGGGGTTTGGGTATGATGACGGGAGAAGCGTGCTTCTCTAGGATGTAAACAAGGATTTTCCTCTATTCCGTCATGGTTTTTATGAAAATGGCCCTCCAACGGTTATGTCAAAGCATAGGGCAGCATCTATGTCTAGATCCGAATAAAGGATATGCAAAAGCACATTATCGGATAAAGACAAGTCTAGGTCAGCATGTATAAACATTGTAAACCTGGCCTAGGCTGTACCTATGGATTCCTTCTCATTTTGCTCAAAGTCAAGGTTTGCCCTTGGTAGAGCGGCGATACGAGACATGGGTAAGAATGCAAGATAAAACTTGATCTTAAGTTCATCCCATTCTCTATTCGCACTTTCTACGGCATCAGTGTACCGTTGTTTTGCCTCCCCTTGAAGGAGAACAGAAACAATTCCACTTAAGAATTTCTTGTGTCATGCCAGGAATGCTTAGGCATGAACACAATTCCTCGAATTTTTGCAAGTGGTCAAAAGAATTTTCATTGTCGTGACCAAAGAAGGGTTTTGTCCAAACCATAGCTTTGAATCTTGGGTGGAGTTCATAACTGGATGGAAATTTTGGTTTTAAAAAAGAATGTGGTTCAAAGAACTCCCCCTTTGAAGCAGAAGGATTTTGAATTTGGAGCTGGCTTCATGGTGAAAGGATCGGATAAAAAGAAATATTTTGTTTTTATTTAAAGAAAAGATAAAAGATTTTTTTTGATAAAACACAAGGATACACGGGTGAACTAGGTTCGGAGATAAATACGACAACCGTTCCCCGGCAACGGCGCCAGAAAGCTTGTTGGCGCTTCTTAGCGTCAGCAGAAAAGTCCGCAAGCGCATGGAAGTACCGTTGTAGCCTTCACCCGGAAGTATTCAGGGTATCGTAATTTCCCAGAGGAACGGTCTTTGTACTTAGTCTCTTAAACTAGTTTACTCAGAAGAGACAGAAGGGATAGCTTGGGTAGAGAGGTTCTTCTAAGGTCAAATGCATATAAGCGATGGAAACTTTCCCACTACTTGCTTGCTTCAGGCCCACTGACGCACCTGGTCTGCCAAGCGATACCAGTATCAGCGCTATTCCGCGGCCGAACGTGGGGGGATGCTGGTACGAGTGGAAAGGGCTGTCACCACCTACCACCTGCCCCTCTGCCCGTGGGCGCGCGCAACATACGAAGGTAGACTCCGACCTAGACACCACGTCTACGAAGGTGACTACTACTCTAGCGGCGTACAGGAACATCCGTCTCTATCAGGAGTCCTCATACTAGAGCATCCGTCCAAAGGACGAACGATGATCCCACAAACAAGTAGCTTTATGAAAGTAACATGCTTAATGAATCAAACAAAAGTTGAACTCGAACTTTTTACTTCAAGTAGCAAGACGATCATAGAGGTACAAGTTGGATCGAGAGCCGACAAGCCCGGCACTTCATCCACCCAGAGGCAGAACTGCTTCGACTCCGCTCTTTCTCTAGCTCTTGTCCCTCTCTCACTCCCTATACTAAATTAGCTAGAAGCTAATGGAATGGAGTTTGCTCTTCCTCTCTACATTGTGACCTCTTGTGTTGGTGAATCAATTGATGAATAGGTGTAGAGAGGAGGCCTTCTTTTATAGCTTGAGAGGAGGGGGTTCTATGCAAAAAAATCATCCCCACATGGAAGGATCCAAACCGACCTCCAAAGGGTGGTTTCCACTTTTCATCTGTGTTGATCGTAGGTTGGACCGTCCTTGGGGAACCGCCCTACAACCGCCAAAAGAAAACTGGGCCCGAGAGGCCCCACCAGGGGGGCGGCCGCCCCCGGGACCGGTCGGTCCCCTGGTGGGCCCATTTGGCCACCGCCTTCGCGTGGTTGGTTCTCCTCTGGGCCTAGACCTCTCCTATGGTTATGAATGGGCCCAGATTTGTAATAAAGGTGGGCTTATTTATTATTCTTGGTTGCGCATTCTCTGAATTCACATTTCTCCTTTACGCTTTCCAATTGGTGTTGTGCACTTCCACTTGTTTCACCATAAATCCTGCAAAATAATAAACACTAGGGGTACAAGTGGAACTCTGTTAATAGCATATGTCTATGTGTTAAAGTATGATAGTTTCTCTCCCTTTAGGCATAAGTTGGCGGTTAAAAATGATCTATAAGGACCGCCAACAATAACCACTTACTTTAAGATATTACCTTTATTATTAGAGCGTGATGGCACTAAGTAATGAAGGATAGATGACTGGTGGTCCTTTCCTTCTCTTGCATCTTGAGTTGTTCATGAGCATCTTGTCTCCTTTGTTGCTTATCTTCTTTGCCATCTTTTGCTTCTTTGATCTTATGACATTTTATCACTCCATTCATTATTATGCCTGCAACAGATTAGTGGACAACACATACCCGAAGGAATATACAACTTTAGAACATAGGTTGTTTGTCTAGAATTTTATCATGTTCCATCTATGCTACTAAGAAGATGGAGTTGATATTATGTTGGCATAGATCATGTTCTATACCGGCATGACTTGAGTCCAAGTAACTTGCAGCAGAAGATAAAGTGAATGAATCATTAATACACACAATTCTGCCATCTATAATGAATGAGCTATGTCTTCCTGTGCAAAGTTATTGAAGTTCAGCATGTGCCCTGTCTCATCTTTGATTTGAATTTATCTTGTGACTTACCCAAATTAAATTGAAAGTTTTCTGCAAGGGTTAGTCCAACAAAATATCCAATGTCTACTACAGCATACGAGTAGCTCAAAAATCAACTTAGACACCACATCCAATTTGACTTAGAAAGGCATTTTAACCTAAGCACCACGCTTAATTCAAAAAGCCTTTGAAAGTAAAATCATCACACCTCTTGGTTCGAAAATCAAACTTAACACCTTGTCTAATTATGATTCCAGAAAATAGTTTAAACTAAGCACCATGCCTAATTTAAAAGGTGTATGAAATTTCTCCAAACCTTAAGTAAACTATAGCGAACAAAGGTAACATGAAAGTTTATAGAGAGTTATGCAAACAGAGATGAAAGAGCATGATCATTGATTAACAATTTGAACATGGATTGACAAGGTAGAGACAACCAATATTAGCAACATAAGATTTTCTAAATAAGCCTATTCCCCCAAGCTTGAATTTTGCAAAGTAAAGTTAAGTTTGGATGGATTAATGTTGCATGATGATTGATTGGACATACCTAATGATGCCATCCTTCTACTTCAAGCCTGAAATGGTTAGTGACAAAAATACCCAAAGGAATATTTTAATGATTATAATTCTATGCTCAATTCTCAAGGGTATTACATTAAAAGGTACAAGCTCACATTATTTTTCAAGAGTAGTTATTTTAGGACACAAAGTTGTTCTTGGGAGACCTTCTAATTATTACGCTTTTAGTTCGAGAGGTGGTTTCCTCTAGAACACCAGCCTTTGTGCAACGTGATCTATAATATTTATGATAAACATATGCATCTACAACCACCCTTTCAATAAATTTGTGAACAGATAGAATGAGGGGTGGAAGATCTCGTGTGCGATAATGTTAGAGAGACCAATTGATCCAGGAGATTTCTCATATGAGCATTGTAACACCCCAAATTATGCTACTTTTGAAATATAGGTAAAATTATATAATTTGGTATTTTTGAGCACATTAAAACATAGGGAAATTAAAATTTTTCATTAGGTTAAAATCCAGTTAGGTTTTAGCAACATGGTTGTGCATTCATGCTCTAGCATACGATTTATTTTGGTTGAGTGATCTTTGCCAAAACTCAAAATGATTAAAAATGATTTAATGATATGAGTGAGTAAAGTTTTCAAAATGCATTTAGTAAACGATCTTTTCTGCGTGTCTCTGTGTCTATCTTCAATCAAATTCCTTGATTTCCAACTCATATCATTCAGTCAGAGTTTATCGGAACCTTTTCTTCAGCTCCAAATCACTCTTTGGTGCTTATCATTCACCAAATTATCTCTAATAACTTCCCGGAAATTTTTTCGGCTTTTTCTTGACCTTTCTCCTATTTTTCTGCGAGCAAAATCTAATTTTTAGATGCTCCAAAATACCTTTTCATGATGTCCAAATACTTTATTTGGGTTCATCATGTTTCAGAATGTCTCCAGGAATTTCCCCATAATTTTCCGGGCCTTCGGTATATTTTTCGGGGCCCAAATATCAATTCTGGACTTTTCTAGAATTATTTAATTCAGAATATTTAATAATTCCGAAAATAGTAAAAATATCTTATTTTGTACCGACCTCAAACTCTACAACTATATATATCACCGCGTAGCCCTTGATGCGCTGATTCCGAAAGTACGGTCTGTTTTCGCAGCGGCCACTCATAGCCTCGTAGATCTAAATCCGAAGTTGGGGACACCTAGGTTTCCGGCGAACTCTCCGACGAGCTTTTCCGGTCATCTCGTCTGTCTCCGGTGAAAAACACCACCGCCACGAGGTAGCCCCGTTCGTTTCCTATATCATGGTATATTTATTTTCTTAAATACATGTCCATTTGACCGTTCTCCGTTCATTTTTGTTTTTCCGATGAACTTTCCGAAGAGGTCACCATTGTGTTCATCGTTTTCTAGCCATGTCTTCATGCTGTCCGGATCTGTAGCTTCCTGTGAGCTAGGACTGCGCGTGCCGGGCGCCGCTGTCCTGCCCCTGCCGGCCGAGTCCTCCCTTTCCTCCCCTGCGTGCAAGGCAAACAGCAAGCAACGAACCGCAGGCATCAAGCAAGCAACAGAACAGCAAACCGTGCCCAAGCAGGGGGCCAACGCCCTGCCCTTCACCCTGGCCGAGGGCCAAGCTGGCCGAGCAGCGCCCTCCCTTACTCGGCCCGAGCCTTTTTCCCTCTCGCCACGTGCAAGCAACATCAACCCACGTTCTCTATATGGATAGAGGAAGAAGATGACCGGAGGTTGAAGACGACCTATTTACAACTTTGCCACCGGTTCGTATTTTCTTCGTCGTTTCTTCGTTTTAACTTCGATTTGATCCATTTAACTTACGTTAGATTCATATTTTCAAAATCTACGTGTTAGTGATACTTTCAGATCTGTTTTCAACTTTTCAATTTCGTGGATAGAATTGATCTATTATTTCTTTAAAGGCAAATCCTATTTAATTCATAACTCGTACGTTTTAACTCCGAATTAGTCTGTTCAACTTGCGTTGGTTTTCAATTCGTGTAACCTATGCATTAACGAGGTTGTTTAACATGTTTAGAGATTCTAAATTAAATATTATTTTAATTATCTATTAATCACTTGTTTTCTAAATAAAAACAAATCCTCCGGTAGTTGTATCTTTTCAACCGTAATTTCGATTAGCGTGATCTTCGTGTCTGTGTTCTCGTAGCAACACGTAGATTCCTTTTATAAACTTTTTAATTTTTCTTCTCATTGATTTGTGTATTGTTCTAATAGAGTATTATACTTGTGTGCTATGCATGTATGTGTTGGATGCTTCTATGGTGCAATATAATCATGTCCAGTCGGTGAGAATTACATGGTGATCAAGAAGCAGTCACCGGAGGTTTAAATAAAAGGATCTCAAGTGTAAGGCAAGTATAGCATGGACCATCCTTATTACCTATTCACCATAATCATTAAATTCATGATGCATGTGTCTACCTTGACAACCATAGTGTTTATTCCTAGCTTTTGATATGAGATTGCATTTGAGTAGTGATGCTAGTGCTTTGATGGGTCATGATCTTATGAACTTGAATAATTGATTATGAAATAAAGATTAAAAGATGCTTTTTAGCAACATGGACTGACTTATCTGTAAGTATGACACCGGGACTTATAACGCAACCATGAGGGTCATATGGCTTTGGCTTTAGTCAAGTATGGAGTTACTTTCCATCATGCTATTAATCTTGAAAGGTTCTTTGCCGAGTTGGTTGTTTTGCGGCTCCTGTCTTTGTGTGTACTACTGCGCGTGTGTGCCACTGGAAGGAGGGCTCTATCGCCCCTTGCCATTGCGCCCGGATTGATTAGTAGCATGTTAGCGAGGCTTTTGAAAGACTTGATAGTGAACCCCGCCGATCTACCTTGGTAGTGGATCGAAAGGCTGATCACCTCGAGAAAAAGGGTAAATCACGACTCATGGTGAAAGTGTGCAACCTCTGCAGAGTGTAAAACCGATATATCAGCCGCGCTCACGGTCACGAGCGGCCTTGGACGTCTTACAACAATTGAAACAATTGAATAATGATTAATTAATTCTGAAAGATTTCTATTGATGTTTATTCCATATTAATTATCATGTTTATGTGATCATGCAACCTTGATCCTTGGTATATTCTATTGCTGCTACTCAATTGCTAAAATGTGAACAATTAAAAGCTACCGCTGTCAAACCTGTGTCTTGCCTTATTTGAGCCTCATAAACCCGTACTATTCTTGTTAAGTATGACATGTATTTACGCTTGCTGTATTTTTTATGCTTGGATAAAAATCCCGGATGGGTAATAGATGAGTATGGTTATGAAGACATCTATGAGGATTAGTAGGATTGTGTTCACCAGTCAACTATTTCCTCCGGATTAGAGCTTCCGTAAGAGAGTTATCTATATTATTCCGCTGTTATTAATGTAAAGACTCTGTGATATTATTCATTATGTATTAAATCTTGTGATGGTACTATGTAATTTGTCACTTATGTGTGTGATTGATCTCTGGGTGCACATAAGTTGGTTCATTCAATTTTATCCTTAAAATTGGGTGTGACAGATTGGTATCGGAGCATAGGTTCACTGTAGGATGCAAGTCTAGATAGAATGGACACATTAGGATGTGCTTTTCTTACCTTATTTATGCTTTTTATCTTAACCTTGTTCTTTGCTAACTTGAATGCTTCCCGTACCCTTATTCCATTATAAAAATTTTATTTCTCTTCTAATTCTAAGCTCTATCAAGCTTTCATGCTTTCTCATCTTGTTGTATTATGAAAATTTTTGATTATATTCTCGTTCTAACTCTATCTTGGTTGGTGATTAAGAAGATGGCATATGATCATCTAACTACCCACAAGCATGTTGGAGAAGCCAAGCCGCAAGCATGGCTATCAATATGAGAATGAACTTAGGAATCAAGAAAAGGTGCTCAAGCTCGACAAGAAGAATCAAGATAGGAGTCCAACTAGATAATAGAACGATTTAGTTATGAGTTGTGACAGAACCGCCTTAATCATAGGGCCCACGTGCACCGTCATTGTCCCTAAGGACCCACGATCAGTCTGCACGAGTTTCCCTTGACCTAGGTGGCCTGCCGGGTTCCCTAGAAAACCCTAACTTCCCGAGGATCTCATTGTAACCATTGCAAGTATTACAACAGTTTACACAAATAATTTGAATCAGAGTATAAAGTGCGGAAGTTTTACATAAATCTAGATTATAAATATAAATTACATTATCCTAAACCAGAGTTTCATAGTGGAGTAGCATCATATAACTAGACACCTTGGCCAAAGGTTATACACATCTTCATCCATGCACGATCCGTCAACCGGCACGGTCTCAAGCAGAACTGTACTCTCGGGTTACCTGCAACAGGGGTTAATAAACCCTGAGTACGGGGTACTCCGCAAGACTTACCCGACAAAAGATGTAAAATTAGACTCAGGAATGCAGGCTGAGGGGAGTCAAGGTAAGGCTTTAGTAAGAGTCAAAGTATTTTGCGGAAAAAGCAATACTAACAAATTTTCAATATTTTAACTCAATATTATTTTAATCATAATCCATAGTTCCAAATTTAGTCACATGTATCCTCATACTTTTCAATTTATTATCCATTCTCAAAACACCTAGTTCCAAACCACTTTTCGCTGAATGGTCCAAGGATCAAGTCTCCTATAACCGAGGAGCAACGACGATTCGAATCGATTAGTACCCAGCTGGGGATCCCTATCCACACTGCATATGTAGCACTTAAGCTTGCATATGCCAACCCCGCCTACCATGGCTTTTCGTACCCCAGAACCAGTCCTGCGCCACCCGAGAGCACAGTACCCCTCTAGTCTCCAGGCACGACGGCCACGAGGGTACACGCTGCTCTCGCCATCTCTCCACTCCCAGTGCGTGGTTGTCGGTTCCAGCAGTAGAGCCACCGGAGTCAGAGGCTTTCCGTAGTATGTAGCTAGTTGCAAAGTCTCAATCCAACAGGCCTACAACGAATGGTCCCTAATGCCTTTTCCGTCGACGACAATGCATTGGTATTCTAACCCAAGTAATAAGGTCCTTTCGGTTTTCAAATCCCGTTTCCGTCGGTGATAATTATTGGGACTCTAACCCAATGCCACGATCACCGAGCAGGAAAATCCCTTCCCGTCGACGGCAGTGTACTGATCAGGTGCACAGCCACCGAACGAGAATAATACTAGTTTCCTTTTCTATGTTTAAATAATGTATCACAATAGCTCAAAAATAGCATTTTGTGCAAATCTAAATTATTCAAGCAGAGCTAAGCATTTTCCAAACATTTTATTTTAAAATGGTTTTCAGATATTTCAGTGGTCGAGGTTGGTAATGCATCAATTGGGTTATCAATCAACTCCTATAAACCTACTGCAGTAGATTAACTCAAGTTATAAATATTTTGTACGTCACAAGGAAGGGGCTGAATGCACTGGGGCTTGCCTGTGTTGCAGGTCTGTCACTTCTTCGAAATACCAGAGAAACCTGCTTGACTTCTCCTGACGAATAATCCTCCCGTCGATGAGTAGTCAAACGACTTTTCCGAAAATCCGATCACTACACGTAATAATAATGCAACACTTAACATGATGATATGTATACCATGATGCAGAAAATGTACAAAATCACTGATCAATAGTAAGTATACTTAATTTGAAAATTGAGTACAACTTTCGGTCACGATAAAGTTGCAAGCCAACAACATCCTCTCATCGATATTATTACTTAGGGTTTCATTCAATTATACATGATGATTATACAACAATTAATTCATTACACGCCATGGGACAGCGAGGGTTAAGGGCCTAATGGTCTTCAAACAATTTTCAAGGTAATCAAAGAGTAAACTAATCATTTTCCTAATTCATATTACCTTTTATTAAATATTTTAAATCCCTAAATCAAGTTTGAATTAATTGTTTAAGTCAAATTTATCAAAACAGACCCAAACTTTGGTACATGTCGGCACTATCATGAAATCATTCTGTAAAGTGCCAAAGATCATATTGGGTTGATGATCCAGGGTCTTCGCTCAATCCACAAATCACACACAGGACCCTAATTAATTAATACTTAATATCATTTTAATCAATTTTCCAATTAAGGATAATTTACAAAACAATTAAACTTTATCCAAATGGACTACATTTTTTTGTGGAGGTAGATCACAGCTCAAAATAGTGACACAATAATTTTCATCATTTTTAGATAATTATTTTGAGCTACAAAATTCATGGAAAGGCCATTTTCTAATTAAAATGCATATTTTTATCAGATACAGAAAGTATTCAAATTCCATTTTTTATATTTTTCATAAATACTCCATAACACAGAGAGACCACTAAATTTATTTCATGATTTTTGGTGTTGTATATTTATTTAAACAAATTAACCAAAACTACACACTTTGCACTTAATCTGGAAAATGGAAAAACGATTTATAAGCCTAACAGCACTACTGGGCCAACCTTCCTCCGACTCGGCCCAGCAAAACCGTGGCCGGCCCAGCTTGGCCCAAGCCAGGCTTTCTTCTACCTCCCCACTGCTCGTCCTGAGCAAAGGCGGGGCGTGAGCACGCGTGCGGCGCCGGCCGCGGCAGCCCGCCGGCGGGGTTCCAGTCGTCGGGGATCTCACCGGAGCACTCCCCGTGACGACCCGCACTAACCTAGACAATCGGTTGGGCTTCTTAAGAGCTCGAAGCTCGCTCGCCGGCGTCCATGGCGGACTGTCGCGGCGGCTCCCCGCGTCCCAGTGATGAGGGCGCCTCAGGGGTTGGTATAGGGTGTGGGGAGTGTCCAGGGTGCTCACCGAGGCGCGCTGCTCGCGCTGGTCGAAGCGGAGCGGCACCGGAGCTCACTGGCGACGGTGATGGCGGGCTCGGTGGCGCGCTCTGGCGGTGGCGTCATCGTTCCGGTCTCCCTGCGCTACGATCGACGAAGCCGTTTGGTCGACGAACATCAAGAGGTCAAGGAGAGCCACGGACATGAAACGGAAAAGAGTTTTCCTCACCACAGCTGACCGACCACGGTGGAATAGCCCACGGCGGCGCCTTTAGCCAGTTCCGAGGAAGACGACTCCACGCGACCGACTCCGGCGACGAGGGGACCCAAGACAGGCTCTGAAGGTGCGCCACGAGCATACGAAGCTGACTACGAACTGAAGAGGGTGATGGTTGGCTATAGGTGGCGAATCCCGCCCGGCAACCGAGATGATCGGTGGCGGGGTGGAGAAGAGAAGGGAAGAAAATGGCGACGTGGTGAGGCATATATAGGGCAACGGTGAGATAAGGACGTGGCCGGGACCCCCCTCCCACACGACCTCGCCTCGCTGTCGATTGCGCCCGGCCGGGCCTGGGCACCGCCAGCGTGCGGCGCGCACACGCGTGGCTCTGCCGCGGGCAGAGCAGAGCAGCGGCCGGACCCCCCTTGCCATCACTGTAGCAGTCCATTCCTCATTTGATGTTTTCCAAAATTACTTTTTATTTTGTGTATGAACATGAAAAATACCCTTAATAAGAGTTGTAGAAAATTTAATTCTAAACAACTTTGGAATTTGAACCAAATTCAAATTTTGAATGGATTTTAAATAATTCAAAAGGGGGTAAATGTGGGTTTTAAAATTCAATTCTAATTCATTCAAATTCTCAAGATTCTTCTATATAAGTTGAAATTATACAAAAATAAAAGTTGTTTTACTTGGCAAACCCTACAACCTTTATTAAGGGAGTTTTGTCAGATTCCAAATAATTTTTGAAATGCCATTTCAAATTTGAATCCATAAACACCAATTTGTGTTTTATTTGAAATTTTATTCAATAACTTGAAAATCCCCAAATACTAAAGTTGTTTCATTTGAAAAGCTTTTTAACTTTCATTAAAGTGGTTTAGTCAGATTCTTGATAATTTTCAGAGTAACATTTCAAATTCAATTTCAAAAATCACTGTTTTAAGTTTAATTCAAAATCTCACTGCATATCATCAAAATCCTTCAATATAAAAATTGTTCAATTTGAAAATACTTACAACTTTCATTAAAGGAGTTTGTCCTAATTCTAGATAATTTTTGATTTGGCATTTTAAAGTTGAATAAACAAACACTTAGTGGGTTTTAATTTAATTTCTCTGGTAAACTTTAAAATCTCCAAACATAAAAGTTGTTCCATTTTGCAAGGGCTAAATCTTTTATTAAAAGACCATCATCAGATTCCTACTAGTTTTTGAATTTATATTTCAAGTTTAAACTTTAAAACCTAGATTAAGATTTTATTTGAAATTATTTTTAATAACTACAGAATTGCCCAAAATAGAAGTTGCTCAACTTTTAAAGATTTACAACTTTTGTTTAAGGCCCAATATTTGATTCTATTTAGTTTTTGATTTAGGGTTTCGGATCCGATTAGGGTTTTTAAATGATTCCTTTTAAATTTTCCTTTTGGATTTAAAGGCATACACACAAACAATTATTAAAAGCATTAAGACAATCAAAGGTACCTAAGCACATTCATATGTGAAAATAAAAATTGTCTTAGTGATGCACAGTAACAATGATTTTAGGCGAGATGAATTACATGCAATCATGATGACATGGCCGGTTTTAGTTATCGTAACACCAGGGGTGTTACATGAGTCAAGTTGAGTCGAGTCTTATGTGCCTATGAATTTTATGTGCTTGTTGCATTGTGCTTATGAATTATGTGTGATTTGGATCTCTGTAATGATTGCAATGATCTTGTGGAGTTTTCCATAATTTTATTTTGTTTATAGGCCTAAGATATGATGATTAATGAAATAGATAGTTGGGTTTTCCTTCTCTCTTGTTTCCTTTATTCTGTCTTCACGGAGCAAGCTGCCTTTGTCAGGCTTATACCTCTATTTCTAGAATATCAAAAAAATCATGAAACAATTCTGCACATAAGTAGACTTCAAGATCGTTCTGTGAGCGCAAGAATCACACTAATAGCTATTATGGTTTGGGAGTTATGAAAATCACAAGACGATGCAACTGCGCAGTCCGGAATCTGGAACAGTTTCTGTTGTACACTGTTTTCGACCACCTTAACTGCAGAATATGGAAAAGTAGTCTATATGAAAGTTGTAGATAATTTCAGCAGCTTTCTAACGGTATATGTTGCGACTTATTTGGAATAGCAGATCTGGATTTACAACTGATTTACTACACTGCTGTTTTTTCCATCTCGCGAGAAATTTTAGATTACCTATTCTTACCCATTCTCAAGAGCCTTGTTGGGATGTCAAAAGTAAATGATGATAGTAACACACGCTGGAGTGAGATTTAAGCTACCTTTGGTTCCCTTTTTGAACTTTTCTTAAGGGGGGTAGCCAAGATGAAGGTCTTATTGTGTTTCACTTGGAAGCCTCAGATATTGATATGGTTAAGAAGTCACTGTCAAGAGCAGATGTCTATGCTCAAGTTGGTTAACTTGTTGGATCACTCATGAGGAGGTCATGTTTTTTATCAAGATCTATCTTTACTTTGAGATATTATTAGTTGGGAATTCAACCTTCATCCTACTTAGGACAAGAAGACATTCTTGATACAAAAAGGAGATATTGGATATCTACAACTACCTCCTTGGAAACTAGAAGCATCAATGTTACTCGGAAGATAAGTAGACTTTGGATAAAGGAAGTACATTATTGATTAAATTATCTACTTTGGTGGAGTATTGAAGAACATAAGATAGTAAATACAGTGTTGAACCAGAATGACTTAGAGATCCTATGGATGCTAAGATTATAACATTGGTATACTATAGAAGGCATTAAGTATGTTTGGACAAAGAGATCTGGGATATGTTTAGAGGAGTTAAAGAAAGGTAGTTGGACACAAGTGTTGCATTTACATGGATTAGAAGAGTGATATTTACATGGGTCACGACGTCTAAAAGGCATCTTTACTATGTTGGAATCGAGCTAGTAACATTAGCGTCAGATTGGTGTAAAACAAGAATAATGACGTGGAGAACTGCTCACCTGTAGAAGAAAGGGTCATTTTGATGCCTTCAACGAAGCAGAGTTATGCTAGCAAAAGCTTTGGATGACACTAAGGACTAAAGAATTATGTTTAGCAGTTGCTACATAATTGAGTATAGATATAGACACTAGCACTTAAAAATAGTTAACTATAACCTACCTTGGAAAAGAGAGGTGGCCTATCTATTGGAATTACCCAAGAATTTGGTTAAAGTGTCTAATGTGTTCCATGTATATTGTTGGATGAATTACGAGTTCTTCAGAGAACAACTTCCTAAGAAAGTGGAAAAGATCCAAGTGCAGTGAATTCTTTTCTCTTCTATCCTTTTCTTCCAAATCTCGGGACGAGATTCATTTTAAGGGTGATAGAATTGTAACACCCCAAATTTTGCTACTTTTGAAATATAGGTAAAATTATTTAATTTGGTATTTTTGAGCTCATGAAAACATAGGGAAATTAAAATTTTTTATTAAGTTAAAATCCAGCTAGGTTTTAGCAACATGGCTGTGCATTCATGCTCTTGCATATTTTGGTTGAGTGATCTTTGCCAAAACTCAAAATGATTAAAAATGATTTAATGATATGAGTGAGTAAAGTTTTCAAAACGCATTTAGTAAACGATCTTTTTCTGCGTGTCTCTGTGTCTATCTTCAATCAAATTCCTTGATTTCCAACTCATATCATTCAGTCAGAATTTATCAGAACCTTTTCTTCAGCTCTAAATCACTCTTTGGTGCTCATCATTCATCAAATTATCTCTAATAACTTCCCGGGAATTTTTCCGGCTTTTTCTGGACCTTTCTCCTATTTTTCTGCGAGCAAAATCTAATTTTTAGATGCTCCAAAATACCTTTTCATGATGTCCAAATACTTTATTTGGGTTCATCATGTTTCAAAATGTCTCTGGGAATTTCCCCATAATTTTCGGGGCCTTCGGTATATTTTTCGGGGCCCATATATCAATTCTGGACTTTTCTGGAATTATTTAATTCGGAATATTTAATAATTCCGAAAATAGTAAAAATATCTTATTTTGTACCAACCTCAAACTCTACAACTATATATATCACCGCGTAGCCCATAACGCGCTGATTCCGAAAGTATGGCCCGTTTTCGCAGCGGCCACTCGTAGCCTCGTAGATCTAATTCCGAAGTTGGGGACACCTAGGTTTTCGGCAAATTCTCCGACGAGCTTTTCCGGTCATCTCGTCCGTCTCCGGTGAAAACCACCACCACCACCACGAGGTAGCCCTCTTCGTTCCCTACATCATGGTATATTTGTTTTCTTGAATCCATGTCCATTTGACTGTTCCCCGTTCGTTTTTGTTTTTCCGGTGAACTTTCCGACGAGGTCACCATTGGAGCACCCTGTGTTCATCGTTTTCCAGCCATGTCTTCATGCTGTCCGGAGCTGTTGACTCCTGCGAGCTAGGCCTGCGCATGCCGGGCGCCGCTGTCCTGCCCCTGCCAGCCGAGTCCTCCCCTTCCTCCCCTGTGTGCAAGGCAAACAGCAAGCAACGAACCGCAGGCATCAAGCAAGCAGCAGAACAGCAGACCGTGCCCAAGCAGGGGGCAAACGCCCTGCCCTTCACCCTGGCCGAGGGCCAAGCTGGCCGAGCAGCGCCCTCCCTTACTCGGCCCGAGCCTTTTTCCCTCTCGCCACGTGCAAGCAACATTAACCCACGTTCTGTATATGGATAGAGGAAGAAGATGACCGGATTGAAGACGACCTATTTACAACTTTGCCACTGGTTCCTATTTTCTTCGTCATTTCTTCGTTTTAACTCTGATTTGATCCATTTAACTTGCGTTAGATTCATATTTTCAAAATCTATGTGTTAGATACTTTCAGATCTGTTTTCAACTTTTCAATTTCATGGCTAGATTTGATCTATTATTTCTTTAATGGCAAATCCTATTTAATTTATAACTCGTACGTTATAACTCCGAATTAGTCCGTTCAACTTGCGTTGGTTTTCAATTCGTGTAACCTACACATTAACGAGGTTGTTTAACATGTTTAGAGATTCTAAATTAAATATTATTTTAATAATCTATTAATCACTGTTTTCCAAATAAAAGCAAATCCTCCGGTAGTTGTATCTTTTCAACCCTAATTTCGATTAGCGTGATCTTCGTGCCTTTGTGCTCATAGCAACACATAGATTCATTTTATAAACTTTTTAACTTCTCTCTCATTGATTGGTGTATTGTTCTAATAGAGTATTATACTTGTATGCTATGCATATATGTGTTGGATGCTTGTTTGGTGCAATATAATCATGTCCAGTCGGTGACAATTACGTGGTGATCAAGAAGCAGTCATCGAAGGTTTAAATAAAAGGATCTCAAGTGTAAGGCAAGTATAGCATGGACCATCCTTGTTACCTAATCACCTTAATCATTAAATTCATGATGCATGTGTCTACCATGACAACCATAGTGTTTATTCCTAGCTTTTGATAACTTGATCCTTGTTACCTATGAGATTGCGTTTGAGTAGTGATGGTAGTGCTTTGATGGGTCATGATCTTATGAACTTGAATAATTGATTATAAAATAAAGATTAAAAGATGCTTTTTAGCAACATGGACTAAGGACTTATCTGTAAGTATGACACCGGGACTTACAGCGCAACCATGAGGGTCATATGGCTCTGGCTTTGGTCAAGTATGGAGTTACTTTCTATCATGCTATTAATCTTGAAAGGTTCCTTGCCGAGCTGGTGTTTTGTGGCTCCTGTCTTTGTGTGTACTGTTGCGCGTGTGTGCCACTGGAAGGAGGGCTCTACTGCCCCTTGCCATTGCACCCGGATTGATTAGTAGCATGTTAGCGAGGCTTTTGAAAGACTTCATAGTGAACCCCGCCGATCTACCTTGGTAGTGGATCGAGAGGCTGATCACCTCGAGAAAAAGGGTAAATAACGACTCATGGTGAAAGTGTGCAACCTCTGCAGAGTGTAAAACTGATATATCAGCCATACTCACGGTCACGAGCGGCCTTGGACGTCTTACAGGAATTGAAACAATTGAATAATGATTAATTAATTCTGGAAGGTTTCTATTGATGTTTATTCTATATTAATTATCATGTTTATGTGATCATGCAACCTTGATCTTTGGTATATTCTATTGCTACTACTCAATTGCTAAAATGTGAATAATTAAAAGCAAGTGCTATCAAACATGTATCTTGCCTTATTTGAGCCTCATAAACCCGTGCTATTCTTGTTGAGTACGACATGTACTTACGTTTGCTTTATTTTTCATACTTAGATAAAAATCCCGGGTGGGTAACAGATGACTATGGTTGTGAAGACATCTACGAGGATTACTAGGATTATGTTCACCAGTTAACTATTCCCTATGGATTGGAGCTTCTGTGAGAGAGTTATCTATATTATTCCACTGTTATTAATATAAAGACTCTGTGATATTATTCATTATGTATTAAACCTTGTGATGGTACTATGAAATTTTTCATTTATGTGTGTGATTGATCTCTGGGCGCACATAAGTTGGTTCATTCAATTTTATCCTTAATATTGGGTGTGACAAGCATGGATTCGATGAGGTGTTAAAGAAGTAATTCCCATGCTCATCGATATGATCTCCCTTTTCAAACTCCGAGGGTGTTTCTTCATGGATGTCTGTAGGCAAAAAGTTTGTCTTTGTTATTTCATGCCTATGACATTCATTGGATATTTTATTTTCTAGGATTTCCCATGGATTGGTGTCTCTAAGATTGGTTTTGTCTAAGGCTTTCTCTAAACTTGGATGAGTTATGTTTATTATAGAAATTGATTTAAGCTCACCATTTGAATCTAGACCAAGTTTAGATGCTAGCACCAAGGCTTCGTCCTCTTCCATCCATTCATTGACAATAGCATATGTATTTTTCATATGTTCCATGCATTCCTACCATTGTCGTAGCTCTTCTTGGTCATCCCTATAGCCTTCATGACTCTTATACTTTTGATGTCTTAACGGGTCCCTAGGGTCATTATGAGACTTAGGAGAGAGAGCATAAGAAGGATCATTGGGATCAAGGATGGGTTTAGAGATGGGTTCAGATGAGACATTTAATGCAGGCATAGAAGGGGAGAAGATAGAATTGATTCCTATGTGGCTTGGCTCTCCTTCTATGGCATCACTAGACATACCATCCCTATATTCTTCCTAGTGTTTTTTAGGGGGGAAAGGAAGTTTACGACACTTTTTCCAAGATGCACTTCTAAGAAGATCTGATTTACTTTGATTTACAAGCATCTTAGCTAAGTAGAAGTCTAAATCATCAAAGTGGGGTTTCGATGGTTTTGGATTGACAGCTAAATCTTAGGATTGGAGTGATTGTGTTTTCGCTATCAAAACTTCCTCTTCTTGTTCGGGATATGAGTTCTTCTCTTCCTCGGGGAGCTCAGAATTCGCTTGAGCAACCTTGTTGATCATAGCTCTAGCTTTACTTATAGGCAAATAAGGAAAGGCTCCTTGTTGGTATAAATTAACTGCACTCTATTAAAGATTATTATTATCAAGGTATCCGCAAGCGCACAGATAAAACAACCGATGTAGCACTTCACCAGATAATCCCGGTTTTAATATCGAACTGAAAGGAATAGTAGGTGATACTGACTAAGTCTATTGGCTCTTAACCCAATAATACAATCAATCCAGAGAATATCAAGAATGAGGAGATAACAAATGATTATCTAGACCCGATAAACTTTGAATAATATCGCTCTAATCGGGCAGTGACATGAATAAGAGGCAAAATCAGAGTTCCCTCCTACCAGACACTTATACACCTATCGATCCTATCAACGGGAAGTGGACTACAGAGGACTCAACACAGCTGTCACCTATGCGATCTACCACTATCCGGCCAATCAGGGGACATTCACAAGTAATTATAGCCCAGACACCACGTCTACACTACAAACTACTACTTCAACCAAGGAGCTACCAATATCAAAGCACTCAAATAGAGTTGTAAACTTAAGAACGAATAAGAACAAATGCTTACTCGAATTAGGATGTTGAATACAAAAGTACCTCAGAACGCAACTCCGAGCGAGGGAGCTGAATCCAGACAAACACAGCTACAAAGAAGCTCCGACAGGCCGGGACTCCTCCGAATCTCTACTCATCTACTCTTTCTCTCTTATCTCTCTCTTGATTGCTAGCCTAGATCTAGTGGATATCTATCTAATGCTTCAAGGTTTTCATCTCTTGATCTGGCCCTCCTCCAGGTGAGGTATGCCTCTCTATTTATAGGCCGGTGGGGTGCACATATGCCATAGGATCAAACCGACTTGAAACAAGGGCCCAGATGACTTCTAATAGGCGGTGGTAGAAGACTCCAGAAGGCGGCGCGGGGAAAACCCTAGGGGGGCGCCGGCAGGCCCCACCCTGTGGGGTTTCGGGCTCCGGTGCTTCGGGTGTGTTCCAGATGCTTCTAGCGTTCTCGTGAAGATGATTCCTTAATAGTTAAGTTTCGTGGTAATTATGCTCTTTAATCCTTCTTTTAAGCTTTTCTAGAAAATCCCCTGGAAAATAGACAATTCACCAAAACTCGTGGAATCTTTCAGTAATAACCCTATTCTACTGGATATTCATATTTAATGCAGGGATAATTGATAAGAAAATTTGGATGATAACAGGTGTCAACAATTACCCCCACACTTAGGCTTTTGCTCGTCCCGAGAAAAAGGTTGGTTTTAAGATGTAAGATTCTTAGAGAAAATGGAGCATTTAAAACATAACTTGAGAGTACATTATATAAAACTAGTCTAGTCATGCAAGTACTATGAAATTCAAAGTGTTTACCATGAATCTTTGAGTAGTTGAAGAACAGAATAGCTTGAAAACAGATCACTCTCTTCCTTTAGTTAAGTCAATTGGAGGGTATGTAATTTTGCAAATAAACTTAGCTTTACCTTCTCCTTTTATAGTACTCTCAAATCACTGATATATCTGGTATTTTGTATCCTTACCAAGGCATTAATGAAATTTCCTTCTTTATCCTACTTCTAAAAAGCTTATGTGGATCTCAAGTAGGTAAAATATGAAATCATACTTGCATTATATTTATTGCAAAGTCAAACAATGAATCCACAGAGAAATGAGGCATATAATCGAATCAAGCTTTATTTGGTGGAATATGGTGGAACCTAATTCTACCTTGCTCCTTGAGAAAATAAGTCTCTCTTTTATACAGTTGAGTTTATTCAGAGGGTATGAGCTATCTCTTTCCTTTTTTTTACTTGGCAGGCGAGCATCTAAGTACTCATTGTTTTAATTTCTTCGGACACTTGTCCATTTTTTATACTCCCTTATTCTTTTGCATAGCTCATACCTCTTTTGAATTTAGTAGTTGAGAGACTTTAACAAAATATGGAGCAATTATTTGGTAACTATGCTATATAATTATTTTTGGTGTTTTCTCCCAGTGTAGGAGAGAAACATTTTCAATAGAATGACTTGCTATTACTCCGGATTAGAGTAATGCTTATGTGGAATTGGCACTTGATTCGAAAATATGACAAATTTCTTCAAAGGGTTACAAAGGTTGACCAAACTCAATGCAAAGACAAGTATCATATGTAGCAGGCTTCTATCCTATATATATGGCTCTGGTAGGACAATATTTTTACCACAAAGGAGAGGTATAACTAATCATTTAAATTTTCAAAATAAAATCTCCAAAGACAAAACATCAGGGATTGAGTTCTCATTATTCAACTATATCATGTTTTACAACGACTTAAGCAATCATGGGGTCCCTAGAAAAGTGTTATATAATTTATTCTTAAGCTATGAATTAAACAATCCCTTCTTCTTCTTTTTTAAAAATAATTTAGCATGTGAACTTTAATTCGGGTTGAAACAGAAATCGAAACATATGCAATTAAATTGTATAAGGATCAAACCTGACCATGACCGAGAAGGGAGATGCAGAGGGTGCAGAGGGGGGCCGACCGGCCCAGTCTGTGGCCCCACGAGGTCCACTTCGGTGTGCGAGGTCCTGGTTCGATTATCTTCCGAATTACGTGATTTTCCCGAGCGAATTGATTTTCATGGTCGCGATGTGCCTCCCCCACACTTATTTTCCTGCATACTATTTTGCGCAACATGTGGAAACAACATGCATACCAAACATATAGAGAGTAGAGTAAACTTAAACATTAATATTGATAAAAAGAATAAGGCACTTTATTTAATAATACTAGGTAACTCTGATAACTGACTGAGCTAACGACTGCCCTAGCTCAATAGGCTTATCTAACACACTTAATATTATAAATCACACCTAGCACACTTGATAATATAATTAAACCTAACACACTTGTGCCTTATTACATAGATAATTAGGGCAACTTAAGGCTGCCCTTTCTTCGCGAGCTTTCTAATTTCTTCCATATGATCACCAATCTCTTCTTTCAGCTGATCTTTTTTGTGCTTGAGACTGCGGATTAACTTGACATTGACTTCTATTTGCTTAGTCATGTCACTCATAATCTTGCTACTTAAGTCTTCATTCCTCTCCATACCCCTAACGGTGTTGGAGAGAGCTTCCATCTTCTCATTAAGGATCCGTTAGAGAGAGCTGGGGCTGTCTAGGGACTTTCTCTAGTGCTGATGTAGATGCAGCCCGCTGTCTCTTGGGCGGAGGTGGTATGAACTCGGTGTAGCGGACTTGGCCTGGACGTGCACGAACTCCTTGGATGGCAGGGCGAGCAGTGGTGTGCTTCGCACATACCAGCGTTCCGTTCTTGTCGGTCTTGACCGACAGGAGTCGCTCATTATCTCTAGGTGGAAGAAGTAGGGTGCCTCGGGGAATAGCGATCTGCTTCCCCCTGGTACCATCTTCTTGCAGTAGTCTCTCAGGTGGTGATGGCAGAGCAGGTTGAGCATGCGTGTAGTAGACTTGCTCGAACTGCTGAGGCACCGTAGCAAGATGCTTCGATGGCACGACGGCGAGGTGCTTTGGCAGCACGATGGCAAGAGGCTTTGGCTGCGCGAGGACGATGGCCTTCGAGTCGTCGCCTTGGAGCTTGCCGGAGTCAGCGCCGATGACTGCTTTGTTTGCCATTGCTACTAGATCTAAACTAAAGAGTTTCTTTGGAGGAGAAGACAATGATGATGGGATGGCATTCAAGGGCGGTATAGGTGCGTATTTATATGGTTTTTAGGAGACAGGATAAGATCAAATACAGGTTCTACAGGATTCGTACGAAAGATTATTCGTACGCATCGGGAATCTATGGGATTGTACTTAGGAAAGATAGGGAAAGAAAGGGAAACTTGAGTTGGGACGAGAGGGGACAGGGGGGTGCCGCCCGGCCCAACGAGGGTGCCGGACGGCCCCACCAGGTGACTTCCCTAGTTGGCCGTGCTCGTGAAGCCTCTAGACTCTTCCTACTTCCTGTTAGTTGCGATGCGCGATAATTTTTCGTAACGGATAATGACGGGACTAAAATGTGGGTAATTGGACAAAGTCCAGCCCATCAACAACTTCTAAATTAAATGGTTCTAAAAACTAATTAAAGTCGGTGACCATTTACCTTGAATAACGTACCTTCGTGTGATTGTAGAGTTACCGCTCCATGTGGTGATGCATTCACGACCGTAAATGGTCCTTCCCATTTGCTTCGTAGTTTTCCAAGCCTGAATAATTTAAACCTAGAATTAAAAAGTAATACCTTATCTCCTAGTGCAAACTCCTTCTTGGTCCTCTTGTCATGCCATCTTTTTGTTCTTTCTTTATAGATTTTTGAATTGTGATAAGCCTTTTTCTCTCCATTCTTCTAATTCTGATAATTACATTTTTCTCTTTTCTCCAGCGGCTTCAAAGTTCATATTCCATCTCTTAATAGCCCAGTGAGCTTTATGCTCTAACTCCACTGGTAAATGACAGGTCTTACCATATACTAACTGGTAAGGTGACATGCCCAAAGGTGTTTTGTATGCGGTCCGATATGCCCAAAGTGCTTCGGGTAATCAGTCCTTCCATGCAGTACCCATTTCATCTACTGTTTTCTGTAGAATATTCTTGATCTGTTTGTTTGATATTTCTGCCTGGCCACTTGTCTGAGGATGGTATGGAGTAGCTACATTGTGACGGATGCCATGAGCTTGTAAGTATCGATGAAACTTCTTATCAGTGAAGTGTGTTCCTCCGTCACTAATGACCATCCTTAGTGTTCCAAACCTTGAAAATATAATCTCTTCGAACATCTTCTTTGAATGTTTGGAATCAGCATTCATGCATGGCATAGCTTCTACCCACTTGGATACATAGTGAACTACCACCAGAATGTATTCACAATTTCTTGATTTCACAAATGGTCCCATGTAATCAATTCCCCAGACATCAAAGAGCTCAATCTGAAGATTGTTGGTGAGTGGCATAGCATCTCTTGCATTGATATTTTCGTGCCTCTGACATGATCCACATCTCCGGACAAAATCTTTGGTGTCTTCATACATAGTTGGCCAAAAGAACCCACTCTGTTAGATTTTAGCATGAGTGCGGAATGCTCCATAATGACCTCCATATGGTGATGCATGGCATTTATGTATGATCTGCATGCCCTCTTCTACTGGTACACATCTTCTAAGTAATCCATCTGAACAAATTCTGAAGAGGTATGGCAGATCCCATATGTGGAGACGACTTTCATAAATAAGCTTCTTTTTATTTTCCCCTGGTGGTACATAACCTGCAACCATAAAGTTGACAATATTCGCGTACCAAGGGTCTGACTTGGTCATTTTAAACATGTCATCTCTTAATGAGTCATTAATAGGCAATTCCTGAGGTTTCTCAAAGTATATTCTAGACAAGTAATCAGCAACTGGATTTTCTATTCCTCTTCTATCTTTAATTTCTATGTCAAATTCTTGGAGTAACAAAATCCATCTTATCAAACGAGGTTTAGCATCTTTCTTAGTGAGCAAATATTTTAAAGCAGCATGATCAGAATAAACAATTACTTTTGCTCCTACTAAGTAAAATCTAAATTTATCAATAGCAAAAACAACAGCTAGGAGTTCTTTTTTAGTTGTTACATAATTTAATTGTGCTCCTGTCATAGTTTTACTAGCATAAGCTATTGCATGATGCTTCTTATCTTTTGTTTATCCTAATACTACCCCTACAGCATAATCACTAGCATCACACATAATTTCAAAAGGTAAAGACCAATCAGAGGGTTGGATGATTGGTGCTGATGTAAGTGCTTCTTTAAGAATATTAAAAGATTTTAAACATGCATCATCAAATTCAAAAGGAACATCCTTAACTAGCAAGTTAGTCAGTAGTCTAGCAATATGTGAAAAATCTTTGATAAATCTGCGATAAAAGCCACAATGACCAAGAAAACTTCGGATTCCTTTTATATTAACAGGTGGAGGTAGTTGTTCAATTACTTCAATTTTTGCCTTATCTACCTCTATACCTCTTTCAGACACGAAATGTCCTAGCACTATTTCTTCTCTAACCATAAAATGATATTTTTCCCAATTAAGGACTAAGTTCTTTTCTTCACATCTCTGCAAAACCTTATCTAGATTTTCTAGACAATCATCAAAAGTTTTTCCATAAACGAAAAAATCATCCATAAAAACTTCCATGATTTCTTCTATCATTTCAGAAAATATAGACATCATACATTTTGAAAAGAAGCAGGTGCATTACATAATCCAAAAGACATTCTACGATAAGCATAAGTTCCATAAGGACATGTAAAAGTGGTTTTGCTTTGATTATCAAGGTGGATAGGAATTTGGTGATATCCAGAATAACCATCAAGAAAACAAAAGAAAGAATTATTTGCTAAATGCTCTAACATCTCATCAATGAAGGGTAACAGAAAATGATCTTTCTTGGTCGCTTTATTAAGTTTTCTATAATCTATACACATTCGCCATCCTGTAACAGTTCTCTAGGGTATCAATTTATTTTTATCATTTTTAACTACGGTCATACCACCCTTTTTAGGTACAATTTGAACAGAGCTTACCCACTCACTATGCGGAACAGGATAAATAATCCTAGCATGAAAAAGTTTCAAGACCTCTTTCTTAATAACCTCCCTCATCGCATTTTGAAGCCTACATTGGGGCTCTCTAGAAGGTGTAATCTCTGGGTTGGTTGGAATACGATGGGTGCATAAAACAGGACTAATCCCTTTAAGGTCTTGGAGTGAATAGCCAAAAGCAGCACGATGTTTTTCTAAGACAGTCATTAATCTAAAAGATTCTTCATCAGAAAGTTTATCACTAATAATCATAGAAGAATTTTGATCATTATTCAGAAAAACATACTTAAGACCAGAAGATAGTTGCTTAAGCTCAATAGAAGGCTTAGGTGGCTCTAGTAATTCATCCAGAGGTTCAGGATCAGTCCGATCCTCTTCCTCTTCATTAATGAAGAACTGAGTATCATCCTCTAAATTAGGTTCAATAAATTTCTCAAATGACATAGCCTTAATTTCTTCAATCGAATCTAACTCAGGAGGAGGCTCTGCCTTAGCTTTTAATGCATGAGTTATAGGCACTGAGAGATTAAATCCCTTCCCAAGTTTAATTTCTAAATTGCCCGCACAACCTTCTCGCAAAAGTTTTCCTATTGGTAACGCAATCATTACATCAAAATCCCAAACATCAAAGATATAAAAGTTCAGCAAAATTCGGAATTCGTTAATCACAATAGGAAGAGAACATAGAACACCTGAACTAGGAATAATATGTCCTGAACGATTTTTCAATAATTTATTTGTAGGAATTAATGGCATATCTTTCAAGAATTTTTCAGCAATTGTAAGAGACATAATATTGACACCTACTATTGGATTATAAAAGGCATCAAAAGGATATACATCAATTTGACATTTAATAGTAATGACAGGAGAATTTAAATGAATTATATCATTTGAAAGCTCAGATTCTATCACTCATTACTCATAACAAAAATTAATTATCTAGTTATCTCTCTAAGGAATTTTAAATCAGCAGGATATGAAATATTAAAACTTTTAAAATTCATAGACTCTTGTGGTTTTATAATTTTATGATAGCGTGAGGTGTTCCCATAATCATCATAAGGTTCATCCTCAAATTCAAGTATAAAATCAGAAATAGGAATTATTTCCTTCTCATTAGATAGTTCAGGTAAAGGTTGAGATGAATGAGACAAAAGTTTAGAATCAAACAACAAAAAATCATCTTCTAATATTTTTTCCTTTTTCTTCAGGAGATCAATTAAGATATTAGTAAGAATAGTTTCAGCATGTGACGCAGTAATATGCATAAATGCTCCTCCTGCGGCCAAATTGAGGTATTTATTTTTATCATCAAGGCCTAAAAAGAAATGTTGCAAAAGCATAGGTTCTGGCAAAGCAAGATTAGGTCCAAAATTTATAAATCCATCAAAGCATTCCCAAGCCTTGCCTAATGATTCGTTATCTAATTGTTTAAATCCAATAATTTCAAAACGAAGTTTATTGACCTTTTCGATAAGGAAAAATTTAAGACAAAAATTAGCACACAATACTTCCCAATCTCCTTGACTACTCCCAACATGGCGATTATACCATTTCTTTGCTTTTCCCGTTAGTGAAAACGGAAAGAGTTTCCATCTTAAAGTTTCATCTGCCATGCCCTTAATGTGCAAACATGAACATGTCTGCTCAAAATTGGTTAAATGGGAATAAGGGTTTTCGCTAGAACTACCAGAAAAAATGTGATACTGAACTAACTTAATTAATCCCGGGCGTAACTTATAGCCAGATGATGTGATAGGTAAAGATGAATCTTTTGGCTGGAGATATGATCCCGATGGTGCTCCATATTGATATAAAAGTTGGGACGTGGGTTCCATACTTTAAAAGGTAAAAGATAAAAGATAAAAGTATAATACAAGATTAAGATAGACTAAGCCAAAATCAGCAAACCGTTCCCCGGCAACGGCGCCAGAAATGCTTGTTGGTATAAATTAACTACACTCTATTAAAGATTATTATTATCAAGGTATCCGCAAGCGCACAGATAAAACAACCGATGTAGCACTTCACTAGACAATCCCGGTTTTAATATCGAACCCAAAGGAACAATAGGTGATACTGACTAAGTCTATTGGCTCTTAACCCGATAACACAATCAATCTAGAGAATATCAAGAATGAGGAGATAACAAATGACTATCTAGATCCGACAACCGGTAAACTTTGAATAATATCGCTCTAATCGGGCAGTGACATGAATAAGAGGCGAAATCACAGTTCCCTCCTACCAGCACTAATACACCTATCGATCGTATCAATGGGAAGTGGACTACAGAGGACTCAACGCAGCTGTCACCTACGCGATCTACCACTATCCGGCCAATCAGGGGACATTAACAAGTAATTATAGCTCAGACACCATGTCTACACTACAAACTACTACATCAACCAAGGAGCTACCAAGATCAAAGCACTCAAATAGAGTTGTAAACTTAAGAACGAATAAGAACAAATGTTTACTTGAATCAGGTTGTTGAATACAAAAATACCTCAGAACGCAACTCCGGGCGAGGGAGTCGAATCCAGACGAATACAGCTACGAAGAAGCTCCGACAGGCCGGGACTCCTCCGAATCTCTACTCATCTACTCTATCTCTCTAATCTCTTTCTTGATTGCTAGCCTAGATCTAATGGATATCTGTCTAATGCTTCAGGCTCTTCAGCTCTTGATCTGGCCTCCTCCAGGGGGTCTGGCCCTCTATTTATAGTCCGGTGGGATGAATGCGTGCCGTAGGATCAAACCGACTTAACCAAGGGCCAAGATGACTCCTGAAAGGCGGTGGAAGAAGACTCCAGAAGGCGGCGCACGAAACCCTGTGGGGCACCGCCTGGCCCCCCTTGGGGCCGGCCGGCCCCACCACCTGCCAGGTGGGCCCCAGTTGCTTCGGGTGGCTTCCAGAGGCTTCTCGCTTGTCGATGACGTATGTTGCTTTGGCATTCAAGTTTCGTGATAATTAAGCACCTTAATCCTCTTTTAAGCTTTTTGGATAATCCCCTGGAAAATATATAATTCACCAAAACTCATGGATATTATTAGTAATAACCCTATTCTACTAGATATTCATGTGTAATGCAGGGACAATTGATAATAAAAATTAGACGTTAACAAGTGTCAACAATTACCTCCACACTTAGGATTTTACTCGTCCCGAGAAAAATGTTGGTTTTAAGATGTAAAAGTTGAGAGAGAATGGAACATTTAAAACATAACTTGAGAATATATTATATAAAACTAGTCTAGTCATACATGTACTGCGGAATTCAATGTGTCTACCATGAATCTATGAGTAGTTGGAGAACAGAACAGCTTGAAACAGATCACTCTCTTCCTTTAGTTAAGTCAATTGGAGGGTAAGTTACTTTTGCAAAAAAACATAGCTTTACCTTCTCCATTTTTAATACTCTCGAATCACTGATATAGCTAGTATTTTTGTATCCTTACCGAGGCATTAATGATATTGCCTTCTTTATCCTATTTCTAAAAAGCTTATATGGATCTCAGGTAGGCACAAAATGTGAAAGCATACTTGTATTGCATTTATTGTAAGGTCAAACAATGAATCCACAAAGAAATGAGGCATATAATTGAATCAAGCTTTATTTGGTAGAATATGGTGGAACCTAATTCTACCTTGCTCCTTGAGAAAATAAATCTCTCTTTAAACAATTGAGTTTATCTAGAAAGTATGAGCTATCTTTTTCTTTTTTCTTTCTCCTTTTTTCAAGGGAGGTCAGCATCTAAGTACCCATTGTTTTAATTTCTTCGGACACTTGTCCATTTTTTTATACTCTCTTTTTCTTTTGCATAGCTCATACCTCTTTTGAATTTAGTAGCCGAGAGATCTTAACGAAACATAGAGCAATTATTTGGTGGCTATCCTATATAATTATTTTTGGTGGTTTTCTCCTAGTGTAGGAAAGAAACATTTTTAATAGAATAATTTGCTATTACTTCGGATAGAGTAATGCTTATGTGGAAGTGGCACTTGATTCAAAAATATGACAAATTTCTTCAACAGGTTACAAGGTTGACCTAACTCAACACCAAGACAAGTACTATATGTAGCAAGTTTCTATCCTATATATGGCTTTGGTAGGACATATCTTAACCACAAAGGAGTGGTATAAATAACTATATTAAATTTTCGAAATAAAATGTCCAAAGACAAAACATCAGGGATTGAGTTCTCATTATTCTGCTATCTCATATTCCATAACAACTTAAGCAATCATGGGTTCCCCATAAATGGTTTCCATCAGTGACATGACTCCTAGAAAAGTGTTATATAATTTATTCTTAAGTCATGAATTAAATAGTCTTTTCCTCTCTTAAAAATGATTTAACATGTGAATTTTATTTCGTATCGAAACGGAAATCGAAACATATGCAATTATACTTGTATTGGACTCAAACCTGACCGTGGTCGAGGCATGGATGCAGAGGAGAAAGGGAGGCGCCGGCTGGCCTAGGTAGGGCACCGGGCCGCGTGCCTCTGTGGCCCCTCGGGGCCTACTTCTGTGCGCGTGGTCCTGGTTCGATTGTTTTCCGAATTACGTTATTTTCCCGAGCGAATTGATTTCCGTGGTCGCGATGTGCCTCCCCCACACTTGTTTTCTGTATACTTTTTCTACGCAACATGTGGAGACAACATGCGTACTAAAAATAGAAAGTAGAGTAGATACTAAAACATTAATAAGAATAAGACACTTTATTCATTAACAATAATAGATAACGTTGACAACTGACTGAGCTAAAAAACGACTGCCCTAGCTCATTAGGCTTTGTCCTAATATATAACTAAGCAAACTCCATAATATAATCAAACCTAACACACTTGTGCCTTATTACATAGATAACTAGGGTAGATAACTAGGGTAGCTTAAGGCTGCCCTTTCTTTGTGAGATGCCTGATCTCTTTCTTAAGCTCTTCAATCTCTTCTTTAAGTTTATCTTTATCACGCTTGAGACTGCGGATTAACTTGACATTGATTTCCATCTGCTTAGTCATGTCGCCCATGACCTTAGTCCTCAATTCCTCAGTCTTATCTATTCCCTTGATGGAGTTAGAGAGAGCTTCTATCTTCTCACTGAGGATTCGTAGAGAGAATGGGGGCTATTTAGGGCCTTTCTCTAGTGCTAATGCTGATGCAGCCCTCTGTCTCTTGGGTGGAGGTGGTACGAAATCGGTGTAGCGGACTTGGCCTGGACATGCACGAACTCCATTGATGGCAGGGCGAGTAGTGGTGTATTTCGCACATACTAACGTCCCGTTCTTGTCGGTCTTGGCCGACAGGAGTCGTTCATTGTCTCTAGGTTGAAGAAGCGGGGTGCCTCGGAGAATAGCGATCTGCTTTCCCTTGGTACCGTCTTCTAGCAGTAGCCTTGCAGGTGGTGATGGCAGAGCAGGCTGAGCTTGCGCGAAGTAGACTTGCTCGTATTGCTGCGGCACTATAGCGATGTGCTTCGGTGGCATAATGGCGAGAGGCTTTGGTTGCACGAGGACGATGGCTTCGAGTCATCGCTTGGGATCTTGCCGAAATCAGCGCCGAAGACCGCTTTGTCTGCCATTGCTGCTAGATCTAAACTAGAGAGTTTCTTTGGAGAAGAGAGAGGCAGCTGTTGATGGGATGAAATTTGAGGGCGGTATAGGTGCGTATTTATATGGGTTTTCAGGAGACGGGATAAGGTCAAATCTAGGTTCTACAGGATTCGTACGAAAGAATATCCGCACACATCGGGATTCTACGTGAAAGTGTTTAGGAAGAATGTAGAAAGAAAAGGAAACGAGAAATGGGATGAGAGGGGACAGGGGGCGCCGCCTGGCCCAGGTATGGCGCCGACCGGCTCCACATGGTGGCCTCTCGGCGTGGCCATGCTAGTGGTGCCTCTAGACTCTATCTATTTCCTGTTGGTTGCGATGCGCGATAGATTTTTGTAGCAAACGATGACGGGACTAAGAAGTTGGTAATCGGACAAAGTCCAGCCCGTCAACAACTTCTAAATTAAATGGCTCTAAAAATAATTTAAGTCGGTCACCATTTACCTTGAATAACGTACCTTCGTGTGATTATAGAGTTACCGCTCCATGTGGTGATGCGTTCACAACCGTAAATGGTCCTTCCCATTTGCTTCGTAGCTTTCCAAGCCTGAATAATTTAAACCTGGAATTAATAAGTAATACCTTATCTCCTGGTGCAGACTCCTTCTTGATCCTCTTGTCATGCTATCTTTTTGTTCTTTCTTTGTAAATCTTCGAATTGTGATAAGCCTTTTCTCTCCATTCTTCTAATTCTGATAATTGTATCTCCAGCGGCTTCAAAGTCCATATTCCATCTCTTCATGGCCTAGTGAGCCTTATGCTGTAATTCCACTGGTAAGTGACAGGTCTTACCATACACTAACTGATAAGGTGACATGCCCAAGGGTGTCTTGTAGGCAGCCCGATATGCCTAAAGTGCTTCGGGTAATCGATCCTTCCATGCAGTTCCCATCTCATTTACTGTTTTCTGTAGAATATTCTTGATCTATTTGTTTGATGTTTCTGCCTGGCCACTTGTCTGAGGATGGTATGGAGTAGCAACATTATGACGGATTCCATGAGCTTGTAAGTATCGGTGAAACTTCTTATCAGTGAAGTGTGTTCCTCCGTCACAATGACCATCCTTGGTGTCCAAAACCTTGGAAATATAATTTCTTCGAACATTTTCTTTGAATGTTTGGAATCAGCATTCATGCATGGCATAGCTTATACTCACTTGGGTACATAATCAACTGCCACCAGAATGTATTCATAGTTTCTTGATTTCACAAATGGTCCCATGTAATCAATTCCCCAGACATCAAAGAGCTCGATCTAAAGATTGTTGGTGAGTGACATAGCATCCCTTGCATTGATATTTTCGTACCTCTAACATGATCCACATCTCCGGACAAAATCTTCGGTGTCTTCATACATAGTTGGCCAAAAGAACCCACTCTGTCAGATCTTAGCATGAGTGCGGAATGCCCCATAATGACCTCCATATGGTGATGCATGGCATTTCTGAATGATCTGCATGCCTTCTTCTACTGGTACACATCTTCTAAGTAACCCATCTGAGCAAATTCTGAAGAGGTATGGTGGATCCCATATGTGGAGACGACTTTCATAAATGAGTTTCTTTTTATTTTCCTCTGGTGGTACATGACCTGCAAGCATAAAGTTGATAATATTCGCGTACCAAGGGTCTGACCTGGTCACTTTAAACAACATGTCATCTCTTAATGAGTCATTAATAGGTAGTTCCTGGGGTTTCTCAAAGTGTATTCTAGACAAGTGATCAGCAACTAGATTTTCTATTCCTTTCCTACCTTTAATTTCTAAGTGAAATTCTTGAAGTAACAAAATCCATCTTATCAAACATGGTTTAGCTTCTTTCTTAGTGAGCAAAGATTTTAAAGCAGCATGATCAGAATAGACAATTACTTTTGCTCCTACTAAGTAAGATCTGAATTTATCAATAGCAAAAACAACAGCCAGGAGCTCTTTCTCAGTTGTTTCATAATTTAGTTGTGCTCCTGTCATAGTTTTACTAGCATAAGCAATTGCATTATGCTTCTTATTCTTTGTTTGTCCTAATACTGCCCCTACAGCATAATCACTAGCATCACACATAATTTCGAAAGGTAAAGACCAATTAGTGGGTTGAATGATTGGTGCTGATGTAAGTGCTCCTTTAAGAATATTAAAAGATTTTAAACATGCATCATCAAATTCAAAAGGAACATCCTTAGCTAGCAAGTTAGTCCGTGGTCTAGCAATATGTGAAAAGTCTTTTATAAATCTACGATAAAAACCACAATGACCAAGAAAACTTTGGATTCCTTTTGTATTAACAGGTGGAGGTAGTTGTTCAATTACTTCAATTTTTGCCTTGTCTACCTCTATACCTCTTTCAGACACTAGGTGTCCTAGCACTATTCCTTCTCTAACCATGAAATGACATTTTTCCCAATTAAGGACTAAGTGCTTTTCTTCACATCTTTGAAAAACCTTATCGAGATTTTCTAGACAATCATCAAAAGTTTTTCCATAAACTGAAAAATCATCCATAAAAACTTCCATGATTTCTACTATCATTTCAGAAAATATAGACATCATACAATTTTGAAAAGAAGCAGGTGTATTACATAATCTAAAAGACATTCTACGATAAGCATAAGTTCCATAAGGACATGTAAAAGTGGTTTTGCTTTGATCATCAGGGTGGATAGGTATTTGGTGATATCTAGAATAACCATCAGGGAAACAAAAGAAAGAATTATTTGCTAATCACTCTAACATCTCATCAATGAAGGGTAGCGGAAAATGATGTTTCTTTGTTGCTTTATTAAGTTTTCTATAGTTGTTGGTATAAATTAAGTGCAAATAGAATATGAAAGATTCCGCAAGTGCACAGAATACCATTGTAGCTTTTATCCGGGAGTATTCCAGAGTAGCATTATTTATATTTTATCACAGGGAAGCAATGGTTAAAGAATCCGATAGCTACCATCATGTATCTACTAACTTAGTATACCAACTAGACTATAGTAAGGGTAAGTGATAAATGATATGAGTTATGCATAATAATCACTTGAATGATAAATGAGTAGTCTAGCTAAGTTGAGAGGATAATGGGAGAGTTCAAGGTTTCTAATTACTTCTCTATTACTTGGGGTTCTAAGATAACTGAAGGATAGTTAGGTAAAGCAATCACACAATAGCACTTTGGAGCAACAGTACCTTTCCGATTCTTGAATAGACTGGGAAGGGGTAATCGGGAGAAAGCTACCAAAAAGCTCTACGAAACACCAACTCCGACGTGGTGTAATACGAAGATCGATAGAGCTGTCACCTCTAGGGCTACCACAACTAACCGTAAGAATTGGGCGCAAACTTAGGTAAACACTAGCCTAGACACTGCGTCTACACTATCGATTACTACTGTAGTCATGCGCAATAACTAAAGCACTCAATACGAGCAGAGATTCCATGCCAAGATGTTACAAATATACTAACCAGATATATAAAAGGCATAAAAGTAAATGAAGAAGATAAATAAATATTAAAGCATAAGTCTTACAAAGATGAGATACAAAGATATACCGGACCCCTGAAGACTTCTCTAGAACCGAAGCGCAGCTCCGCTCTCCCTAACTCTCAACTAGAACTAATCTACTACATTGGAAAGTCTAGCCCTAATTCTCTGGAGTTGAGAGATTATCCATTCGAGGGACACCTCTCTTCTCCATCATGCTCTTGGCGCCTGGGGGTCCTGGTCTTCTTAGGGGGCGGCCTCCCCTCCTCCACCTTGAGCAAGGGATGTGGTACTAAACCTTTCCACCAAATGCACATAGGTCTTAATGGGCCAAATTCTGATTTAGGCCCAATTAATCCCGCAGCTCAGGTTGTAGAATCTTCTAGTGTTTGTAAAATCCATATCTCTTTATTCTGGACTCCAAAAATAGCAAACCATAGGTCCGTTTGGATCGTCTCGACGAGCTCTATGCAATGGTGAACTCCAATTCCTCATTTGAGATACTTTTAATTGGTGAAAAATTAAATATCCCTTCATACCCTATAAAACAAGTGAGAACACCAAAACTCGTGGAACTTGTTAGAATCAAATCTTATAACTATGTTGTGGATTGTTTTATGCCCTTGATTCATGTTTACTTGATGGGTAAAAATGAGCAATAACTAATGTCAACAATAGTCTATGCACATTCGCCATCCAGTGACAGTTCTCTGGGGTATTAATTCATTTTTATCATTTTGAACTACGGTCATTCCACCATTTTTAGGTACAACTTGAACAGGGCTTACCCACTCACTATGCGGCACAGGATAAATAATCCTAGCATGCAACAGTTTTAAGACCTCTTTCTTAACAACTTCCCTCATCACATTTTGAAGCCTACTCTGGGGCTCTCTAGAAGGTGTAATTTCTGGGTTAGTTGGAATGAGATGGGTACATAAAATAGGACTAATCCCCTTAAGGTCTTGGAGTGAATAACCAAAAGCAGCATGATGTTTTTCTAACATAGTTATTAATCTAAAAGATTCTTCATCAGGAAGTTTATCACTTATAATCACAGGAGAATTTTGATCATTATTCAGAAAAATATATTTAAGACCAGGATGTAGTTGTTTAAGCTCAATAGAAAGCTTAGGTGGCTCTAGTAATTCATCCAGAGGTTTAGGATCAGTAGGATCCTCCTCCTCTTCATTAATGAAGAACTGAGTATCATCTTCTATATTAGATTCTATAAATTCTTCAAATGATATAGCCTTAACCTCTTCGATTGGATCTAACTCAGGAAGTGGTTCTACCTTAGCTTTTAATACATGCGTTATAGGCACAGAGAGATTAAATCCTTTCCTAAGCCTAATATCTAAATTGCCCATACAACCTTCCCGCAAAAGTTTTCCTATTGGTAATCCAATCATTACATCAAAATCCCAAACATCAAAGATATAAAAATTCAGCAAAATTCGGAATTCATTTATCATAATAGGAAGAGCACATAAAACTCCTGAACTAGGAATAATATGTCCTGATTGACTTTTCAATAATTTATTCATGGGAATTAATGGCATTTCTTTCAAGAATTTTTCAGCAGATGTAAGAGACATGATATTGACACCTACTACTGGGTTGTAAAAGGCATTAAAAGGATATGCATCAATCTGACATTTAATAGTAATGGCAGTAGAATTTAAATAAGTTATATCATTTGAAAGTTCAGATTCTATCAACCACACATTACTCATAACAAAAATCAATTCTCTTATTATCACTCTAAGGAATTTTAAATCTGCACGATATGAAACATTAAAATTTTTAAAATTCATAGATTCTTGAGGTTTTATAATTTTATGATAACATGAGGTATTTTCATAATCATCAAAAAGTTCATCCTCAAATTCAAGCATAAAATCATAAATTGAAGTTACCTACTTATCATTAGATAGTTCAGGTAAAGGTTGAGATGAATCAGATAAAAATTTAGAATTGAGTGACAAAAATTCATCTTCTAACAACTCTTCTTTTTCTTCAGGCAGATCATTTAAGATATTAGCAAGAATAGTTTTAGCATATGTAGCAGTAATATGCATAAATGCTCCACCCGCGGCCAAATTAAGGTATTCTTTATTTTTATCATTAAGGCCTAAAAAGAAATATTGCAAAAGCATATGTTCTGGCAAAGCAAGATTAAGTCCAGAATTTATAAATCCATCAAAACATTCCCAAGCCTTGCCTAAAGATTCGTTATCTAATTATTTGAATCCTATAATTTCAAAACAAAGTTTAGCGATTTTTTCGATAGCGAAAAATTTAAGACAAAAATTAGCACACAACAGTTTCCAATCTCCTTGACTACTCTCAACATGGTGATTATACCATCTCTTTGCTTTTCCCGTTATTGAAAACAAAAAAGTTTCCATCTTAAAGTTTCATCTGCCATGCCCTTAATATGCAGACATGCACATGTCTGATCAAAATCAGTTAAATGGGAATAGGGGTTTTCGCTAGAACTACCAGAAAAAATATGTTACTGAACTAACTTAATTAATCCCAGGCGTAGCTCATAGCCAGATGATGTAATAGGTTTAGATGATTCTTTCGGCTGGAGATACGCTCCCGATGGTGCTCCGTATTGATATAAAAGTTGGGATATGGGTTCTATATTTAAAAAGGTAAAAGATAAAAGTATAATACAAGATTAAGATAAATTACAGTAAAAATCAGCAAACTGTTCCCAGGCAACGACGCCAGAAATGCTTATTGGTATAAATTAACTGCACTCTATTAAATATTATTATTATCAAAATATCCGCAAGCGCATAGATAGAATACCGATGTAGCACTTCACCAGATAATTCCGGTTTTAATATCAAACCCAAAGGAACAGTAGGTGATACTGACTAAATTTATTGATTCTTAACCCAATAACACAATCAATTCAGAGAATATCAGGAATAAGGAAATAACTAGTGACTATTCAGTTCCAACGACCGGTAAGCTTTGAATAATATCGTCCTAACTGGGCAGTGACCTAAATAAAAGCAAAAATCAGAGTTCTCTCCTACCAAGCACGTATACACCTATCGATCCTATCAACGGAAAGTGGACTACAGAGGACTCAACGTAGCTGTCAACTACGTGAACTACCACTATCCGGCCAATCACGGGACATTCACAAGTAATTATAGCCTAAACACCACTTCTACACTACGAACTACTACTTCAATCTAGGAGCTACCAAGATCAAAGCACCCAATATGACTTGCAAACTTAAGAATGAATAAGAACAAATGCTTACTTGAATTAGAATGTTGAATACAAAAGTACTTCAAAACGCAGCTCCGGGCGAGGGAGCTGAATCCAGATGAATACAGCTATGAAGAAGCTCTGATAGGCCGGGACTCCTCCGAATCTCTACTCATCTACTCTATCTCTCTAATCTCTTTCTTGATTGCTAGCCTAGATCTAATGGATATCTATCTAATGCTTCAGGCTCTTCAGCTCTTGATCTGGCCTCCTCCAGGGGGGTCTGGCCCTCTATTTATAGCCCGGTGGAATGAATGCGTGCCGTAGGATCAAACCGACTTAACCAAGGAATGGGATGACTCCTCAAAGGTGGTGCAAAAAGACTCTAGAAGGCGGCGCGTGAAACCCGAGGGGGTGCCGCCCTGTAAGTGCATCTAGCCCTTTAGTGGGTTTTGGTGAATTGAATGACAAGACAATTAAAGGTCTAACAAGTTTGCTAAGTGTGTCAAAGGTTTAACAAGAAAGCAAACTTGATGGTACTCCACATAATGTTCAATGAAGGCCAATATTGTGTATTGTTGTGTTGGAAGATCATTGATACACTCTAGTTCAAATGAAAGACAACAATACAAATGGAATTGATGAGATGGCTTATATGGTGGGATATCATAGCATTATGAGAAAGCAAGCATATTTAGCAAATAGCAAAAGAGACATGAGTTGATAGTCTTAGATTTGTCTCAATCATGACTTGTTTTTCATGAACAAGAAGAGTTGATAATGGATTAGTAGTGATCAAGCTAGAAGTATGAAGATAGATATTGAAGTGAGTGTTTGGAGTGTCAAGCCAAAATGAAGAGGATATAAGGAATCGTGAATTGGCCTTGACCATATTGATGTTGATTTATATATGTCACTCTATGTGAAGCTTGATTGATCTCAACATTCAAATCTAGAAGATATTCAAGTAAGAATCACAATATTGAAGAAATGGTTTTCAATGGATGCTTAATATGATGTGACTTGAGTATGGCTTGATGGGGTGAAGATAGCAAGGAAAGGGCTTCGAGGTACTAAGCGGAGGTGAAGGGTAAGCAAAGGCTCGGACCGAGATACCATGGCTAAAGTGAAGAAGAGAGTACTTGCATTTAGTCGAGAAACTAATCAAGCTATGAGGAGTCATATTGTGTTGAGGATCAAATCTTTAGTGAAAGTGATTTGAAGCCACGAATTGAATTCACATGTGTTGAATGGTTCAAGTCACATTCTCAAGATGGATTGGCTCGAAGGGATGAGACAAGGATGATTGCAAACCATTATGGAGAGAGATTGAGAAAGAGGACAATACGATTGATGGTGGAATCCCCAAATTGTAAAGTGCAGCGGCAACAAGCTCAAAGGAGTTTAAATTCTTCTATGTGTTGAATTTGAGTTTAGGAAAAGCCGTACTATAAAGGGGGATACAATGCGCAAGCTTAAACATGTGACCAAGTGCTTTAGTCTCCACCAAACATCCTAATTTCCACTGCCAAAACCAGCCACAAAATTCCATATCATTCTGATCTGTTTTGGCAGCGCGGCACTACCGGCCTTAGGCGCGGCACTACCGGGGTCCGGCACTGCCGGCCTCTGGCCCGGCACTGCCGCGACTTATTCTGACCGTTAGACTCGGGGGTGATTCAAAATCACCTCCTCGTCGCCCCCAACGGCTAGTTCGGCCATTCCCTCTCCCAGGTGCAACCAGAGAAGCTCTCTCTTCCTCTCTCTCACTCCATTGGAGCCCCTCAAGCTTCTCCCCTTGATTCCTCTCCGATTTCTTGAGAGTTTGAGCCTCCAAACCATATTAAAGAGCAGCTCCAACTGTTCTTCATCTCCTAGAGCACTTGGTTCGCGTTCAAGCCGGTGGATTGTGTTCATTACTCTTGGAGCAAGGCTCCTAGCTGGCTAGGCGTCGCCCGGGAGCTTCCAACTTGATTGTGGCAGCCCCGGGACGTTTGTTATCATCCTCTACATCTAGTGGAACACCCTCATCTCAAGAGTTTACTCTCTTGACTTGAGAACGAGGTCAAGATTGAAAGAGACCAAAGCCTTTGTGGCTACCTCAACAACGTGGACATAGGCAAGCCTTAGTGGTGAGCTGAACCACGGGATAAATCAGTGTCTCACTTGTGTTCCTGTGATTTGCATTGCTTACTCATATTTGTGGTAATTTTAGGGATTGGACTCGATCTACTCGTGTGCAAGCTTCCGCTAACATCCAGGTGGTGGAATAGGCTCTACACAGTCCCAGGAAGCTCACAAATTTACCCGATCCATTTTTCGTTGGATAGTTTTTGAATTGTGAGCTTCGGAGGTCTGCCAGGGTAGCAGTGCCGCTCTGAGGAGCAGCAGTGCTGGGCTATGTTCTGATATTTGTTTGAGCTAAAATTTTACAGGCCTATTCACCCCCTCTAGGCCCCTCTTGGTGACATCAAGGTCCTTACACGCCCGGCCCCCCTTTGGGCCGACCGGCCCCACCACCTTCCAGGTGGGGCCCCGGTTGCTTCGGGTGGCTTCCAGAGGCTTCTAGCTTGTCAATGACGTATGTTGCCTTGGCATTCAAGTTTCATGATAATTAAGCACCTTAATCCCTTTTTTAAGCTTTTTTGGATAATCCACTGGAAAATATATAATTCACCAAAACTCGTGGAAATTATTAGTAATAACCCTATTCTACTAGATATTCATGTGTAATGCAGGGACAATTGATAATAAAAATTAGACGTTAATAAGTGTCAACAAAGCCCGTGGTAGAAGGTTTGCATCAATAGCCAATCCTCTATCCCATGATGAGGACAGTCTTCAATATAATCTTGAAATCTTTCCCATGCTTCAGTGAATGATTCATCATGTTGCTGTTGCAAGCTTGAAATTTACCCACACAGAGCATTCGTCTTGCCTGTAGGAAAGAACTTTGGCAGGAAAGCAGTTGAGCATCGGTCCCATGTAGTGTTCTTTTCTTTGTTGGCGCAGCACCACTTCTTAGCTTTCCCCAAAAGATGGAGTAAAATAGCATCTCTTGGTACTCCTCTGATCGTGAAGGTGCTGCAGATCTCTAGAAAGTGTTGTAAGTGTGCACTTGCATCTTCATGAGCTTTTCCACAAAATTGACTGGCTTGAACCATGGTGATAAGAGCACGTTTGAGCTTGAATCCATTCTCCCCAGTGTTGACTGCTGGTCCAGTCCAGATGTTTTCTGTTGTTGGGGCAGAGAACTCGCGCAGTGTCTTCTCAGCCATGTGTTCAAACACAGGAGTTAAATTTTCTCCCAAGTGTTCTTCTTCCCATGTTAGAGCTGGCTCCTCTGATGGACTAGCTTGAGCAGCGATGGGTATTCTTGATAGTGAGTCAAAATTGTCCCTCGCCTCTACAACCTTCTTCCATCTAAGGAGTTTCTCTGGATCGTCAGTGAAGTTGTTTGGAAGAGAAAAACCATTCATTCATCACCCTGCATAAGATAAGCAAATAATAAAAAATAAGGGTGTGCCTGTTGAGTTAGAGATCAATCGGTAACACAGTCTTATCCATTATGTATATATGTTATCAATATTTCCTAAGTTTAATATGCCTTCCCTGGCAACGGCGCCAAAAATACTTGTTGACATCTACTAACGTCGCCAAATCAAACTATATAACTTTTAATACTAGAGACGAGATTAGAGATGTATGGTGATTAATTAACTGGTCATTAGCAACTAGCCACTTATTTATCACCAACATTCTTAGGCATGAACTAGGTTGTCATCCCTAATTATATATGCTTAAGAATAAATAAAGGTTTCATATATTATTCAATGTGACTAGGCAGAAATATATAAATATAAACTAAGAACAATTCTGCAAGCGGACAGATAATTATATCATTGTAGCATTTTACCTAGAGTTCTACCAGGTTGTCAATTTATATTTATTGCACTGGGAAGGACTGGATAAACTTTAATCTATTATATTGATAACAACAATATACAATGGATAAGTGGTGTTATCGATGTCATTTACTCTACTCATAACAGGTAGAGGTCACAAGATAATAAAGATAAATAAAGGTGATAAGTATGATCAAGCATCACAAATAATGGATAAACATCAGAGCACTTTCTAGTCATAGTAATAGCTAGCCAATGGATAAACTAAGGAATTAATATCTAAGGTAATTCTATAACTACGTCAATGAATAACTCTAATTAGTGTAACTAAATCTAGCAATCATTGTTAGATAGTCCTATATCATGATCACATGCAAAGGGCATCATCTAGGAAGGATGTGAAATAGAGTGATCACCCAGCTTCGCGACCATGCCTGCTTGCCTACATACGGGGGTGGACTACATAGGACTCAACGTAGCTGTCACCTACGCGAACTACCACACGACCCCGCACACCAAGGTGCACTCGCAGATAAATAAAATATCTAGACACCACGTCCACATATTGTTCATCATCTACCCAACGATCGTTTGGTTAAACGCTATACGAGCAATTACATGAATTCAATAAGATCAAACCAACTATACTAGACATATAATCAAAGTAGACAATGACTATTAAGAACAATGGTTCCCTAATCATAATGAAGGATACAATAATAGAGAAATAACTAGAACTATACCGAACTCCGCGCTCCAGACAGACGCCGGGGCTCCAGACCCCGCTGAAAGAACTATAACTCCTCGACTTCTAATCTAACTAGGCTAGAACTATGAACTAGAAGACTCTTGATGAACTAGAAGGCTCTTGATGGCTTCACCAAAGACTCGATGCCTTGGATGAATGATGGGATGCCTCCAGGGGGGTCTGCCCCTTTATTTATAGCCCGGTGAAATAAACGTGCGCCGTAGGATCAAACCGACTTAACCAAGGGCCGAGATGACTCCTCAAAGGCGGTGGAAGAAGACTCCAGAAGACAGAGGGCAAAACCCTAGGGGGCGCCGCCTGGCCCCACCTGTCAGGTGGTGGGGCCCCGGTTGCTTTGGGTGTTCTCTAGATGCTTCTAGGGCCCTGATGATGATGTTGCCTTCGCGGTTAAGTTTCGTGTCTTTTATGCACTTTAATCCTTCTTTTACGCTTTTCTAGAATAATCCCTAGAAAATACAGAATATGCAAAACTCGTAGAAATTGTCAGTTAAAACCCTAGACTAGTGTGTATTCATATATCCTTTTGTGTCTAAAGTTCTAATAAAAGTTGACGTTATCCACCGTCAACACCCACATCCCTGAAATTTCACGCAATCTACACCGTCCGTCGAAGTCGGTTTGATCCAAAGGCTACGGTTCATCCCACCGGCCTATATAAGGACCCCTAGACCCCCCAGAATTTCATATGATCCAAAGAGAAATCAATCTAAGGTTTCAGAATTCCACCGACATATCTATAGTAGAGTAGAAACCAAAGATAGGATCTAGAGCCAAGCATCAAGTAAAGATTAGCCTTGTAGTCTCTCCAGATTAGGGCTATTCTTGTTCCAGAAGTGGTGTGGTAGTAGAGCTGGAGATAGTTGCGGGAGGTTCCGGTCTGTCGGTGACTGCTCTATGACTTGTACCCGCTGATTCAAGTCCTTATTTGGGGCTTGTTTCTGAAGATTTCTTCAGAGTTCAACTTCTAATCCAAGTGAGTAACGTTTCTATTATTGTTCTTAAGGTTTATGATTCTTTTGAGTGCTTTAGTCTTGGTAGCTCATTGATTGAAGTAGTTATTTATAGTTTAAGCATGGTGCTTAGATTATATTTACTCGTAAATGCCCTATACTGTCTGGATCGGTGGTAGATCGCGAGGGTGACCTAGCCTTGTTGAGTCTTACAAAGTCCACCTCCCGTCAATAGGACTGTAGGTTTCTTTTGCTAAGTAATTTACCCTTTGTTGATGTATTTCTATAGTAATACCCCTTCAGAACAATCATATCATATCTTGTGAGGATTAGAACTAGAAGCCTTAGCAATCTCCTATATCACCTATTTTTTCTCCATCCTTGATAGCAGCTTAGGGGTTAAGTCTAGATTCTAGTCATCCCATTTTCCCTGTGGTAAAATATAAATAACTATACCTGGAATACTCCCGGGTGAAGTGCTACATCGGTATCTATCCGCTTGCAGATAATCCTAGTGTTTATTTGTTTGAGTTATCTTATACCAACAGCGGCACTAGGTGATCGAGTTACAAGCCTGTGGTGCTTGTTACTCTTAGAGGTTGCCACCTCCTAGATGAATTGGTGGCTCGTGGCTCTGCCGAAGCAAGCAAGAAGATTGTGCTTGACTCCGAAGAAGCTTTGTGAGGGGTTGGAGCTCACCCCACGGCAGATCGCGAAGAGCATCGCTAGTAGAGTGAGACGTGAAGAGCGACAAGTGGTCCGGCCGAGTCAAGTGCTAGAGCTTGTGGCAAGCACTCCACGTGGGAGAGTGTGACTTGCGGGTCACCACTAGCAAGAGGACCGGCAGTAACCTTAGATCTTGACTCAACAGAGGACGTAGCTTGTGTTGACAAGTGACCCTCCGGGAAATAAATCACCGCGTCAACATCTTTCCATCCTTCGCGGTGGTTTGCTTCCTTCTACACAAGTTATTTACGTTGTTCATTACTTTACTTGTGTTGGTGTAGTTGCTCTTGTGAGATCCATTAGCTTGTGTAGCTTGCCATTCACCTTCTTAGCTTGTGTAGCTTACAGGTAGTGTTCTTGATTAGCTTGTGTATCTAATCAAGTTGCGCTCCTTGATTAGGATTGTGTATCCTTGTCATTGAGCACGTAGTGAGCTTAGGTGCTTAGTGTGCTTTTGCTTGCTAGTTGGTATGAGCTCCCCGGTGCTTAAAGTACTAGTACTTAGGTTTGTGTGACCTTGCGCTAGAATAGTTTAGGGAAGCTCAAGCTAGGCTTGCACTTTTGTTTCTTGCTAGGATCTTTGATAAGGTGCTTAGAGTTATAGTTAGAGGGTTGAATCGTTACTAGAACTGATTAGGTTTTATTCCGCTGCAATTAGTTGTTGAAAATGACTATTCACCCCCCTCTAGTCCGTCATCTTGACCCTACACTCGTCTTATTCAAAATATTTGCAAAAAGAGTTAAATTTAAATCATTCTTGTAGAACTTTTATTAATAAAGCAAGCCATGACAAAAACGAAGTGAAATTTTGCACAAATTTTTGAATAAGACGAGTGGTCAGATTTTGAACAAAAAATCAAACGACTTATAAATTGAAACAGATTAAGTACAAAATATAGGATTATACATACACATATTTAAGTATATACATATATATACATAGGAAGTGTTATAAAATAGTTGGGTGTTCTAGGGAATACGGGGAATACGCTTTGGCTCTGCCCATGCTGTGTGGTTCGAGTTGTGACGAGAGATTGTGAACCAGCGTCGCGCTTCGGGTTGAGCTGTTGAACAAACTATGGCATGAGTTGGGTTGTGAAACATGTCTATTGGCTTGAGGCGTGGGTTGCGCTTCAGATTGAGTTGTTGAACAAACCATGGCATGTGTTGGGTTGTGAAACATGTCTCTAAGGATTGAGGTGTGTGGAGCTCGAAGACGGTGATCGACAACGAAGGTAAAGGCCAAGCAGGTTCGTGCCGATGGACTAAGAGCGATGAAGGACAGACACCGGGCTTGGATCAAGTCACCGAAGAATCCAGGTGACCGACTAACACCTTCGGACATCGACAAGTTCAAGTGTATATGGAGTAGTGACCGTGTTGGCCAAGTCAAGATGGTGGTCGAGCAAGTCAAGCTGAGGGTTTGGAGGACATGGCGGCTAAGTGGTCAAGGACGGCGGTGGCACATGTTGGAGCATGGGGACATGTATAGAGTATGCTACTCATGAGCGGTTTGGTGGGTTGAACCTTAAGACTACCGGTGGACAATTTCTGTGTTTGGGCTTGGGCCTCAAAACCTAGGAGGAGATTTCGAAGACGGATGAGTAGCAGCATGTGGCGCCATTGCAGGCTTGCATCGACGTGAAACTAAGTCATGCAAGGCACATGGTCATCGGATAAGCTATAATACCTCTTGGGTTAGTTCACTCAATTTACCTAAGGGCACTTTGGGCATGTGTAATAGGTCCCATAAATAAGACATGGCAGACCCCCAACCATCTCATCTTTTCAATTTTCATTCTTTAGTTTTCTCCTTCCTCTAGTCATCTGTTGTGGAGGTCCATAGAACATGTTGGAATATCAAAATCCAGCATGAGATGGCTAAGGGGGTCCTTCACCATTTGGAAACAAAAAGGGATTCAAGGGATCATATAATAATGGTCAGCTTCAAATACTTTCTCTTGTGAGACAACCATAGAGGGAGGTTCTATATCGATAGGATAACTGGCCATGTGCTGTGTGTGCTAGTCCTGTCACTAAAAGGATTCATTCCATCAGTGCTCAAAGCGAACCTTACGTTCCTCGTATCTTCTTCAAAGTATGGGTACTTGTTATCGAAGTCCTTCCACTATTGTGCATCAGATGGGTGACGTAGAACTCCATTGTCTTTCTTGCGAGCATCCGAAGCCCACCATCACATTAGCTCTGAGTCTCTTGGGTTTTAGAATAAATGTCTCAAGCAATCAATCGGTGATAGTACCACATAACCAATGCAGGGATTCTTCTTTGGTTTGTATCATCTATCGCTAAGGTGATGTTTTCCTCCTCAATGTTTTGAGAAGCGTAGTTTTTGTTTCTGCCCTTCTTTCTCTTCTTCCTACTGTCATTACTTCTATCTTTGTCCTCAGTATAGTTGTCGTTCCTTTTATATCGACTAGCACGGCAGGTTGGGCAATTGGTAAATTCTTTGAACACCCTACGATATAGGATACAATGGTTTGGGCACGCATGTATTCTTTCCACACCCATTGTTAGTGGATTGATAAGCTTCTTTGCTTGATATGTGTTGGCGGGCACAAAGTTTGGTTTGGGAAGCACATCAGCTATTTTAGTCAATAGGTCATTGAAGCTCTTATCGGACCAGCCATGTGTAGCCTTCATTATCAACATGTCCAGCACAAAACGCAGCTTCGACCATCTTCTCTCACAACCCATTTCCTCCGGGAACAGATGTTCTTTCCTTGCCTGCCGCACCATCTCCAAGTTATCTAGCCCTTGTTTCAATAGCAATTCTTGTCCTACGTTGCGCAACATATCTTCCAGGTAGTCATCGGCTTCTTCTTTATCTTCGTCGTTGTGTTCACCATCATCCTCCCCATCCCCACTAGCACCACCGCACTCTCCTGCAACGTCATCATCTGGTGTACCATCATGCATGCTAACATGGCCGCCATCGTCATCTTCCCTTAATTCTGGTGCATCTAATGCTCCGGTGTTGACTGCTGAGTCTTCTCTACTTCTCTCACCATGATGATCCCAAATCTCGTAGTTCTCCATGAAACCCCTTCTTAGCAAGTTTGATCTTATCGTATTTGAATCCTGGCATACTATACGGTTCCGACAGTCACAACACGGACAATAGATATCCTTGATCTGCTTAATCATGGCATGTCTTTTAGCAACTTCAATGAAACCATTCACAGCTTATATGTAGGAACCTTAATGTCTTTTTTCTCTGTATATCCATGACCGGTCCATATGTATACTCCTACAAAAACAAATTTTATATGTTTGCATCAAGATACAGCAAAATAGTATCTAAAAATTGCTTTCATTTAATAAATCAAACACCATGCATGCATGTCTCCATCTATGTCTCTACCCAACGTCATAGTGAAATTAAGAAATGTATATGTAAAGCACTTAAAAGTGTTAAAAGGATGCCACAAACTCACCTCTCAAATCCAAATCCCTCAGGGGTTCAATGGCAGAACCCTCCCCTCTGTTTTTGCGAATCCTCGCCCTCCAAGTGAGCTAAGCAGCTTTGGTCAATGCTGTCCCAAAGAGGAAGAAAGACTCAAATTATGGGAGCATTTTTAGGGGTGGTTCCTTAAAAATCTAGAAATTGATATTCAGAGGCAGCTCTAGTAGGAGCACCCCTTCTGAAGGAAATCTATTTTTAGAGGGGTTGTCTTATGTCAACCGCCCCTGAAAATGGATCTTTAGAGGCGGTTACGAGAACTGCCTCAAAATATATCTATTTTTTAGAGGCGGTTTTCTTAATGGAACCACCCCTAAAAATAGAACCATCCGAGGTGGTTAACATATGAGAACCGCCTTTGGTGATGAATATATTATCAGGGGCAGTTTGCTTAATTTAATCGCCCTTGAAAATGATTCATCAGAGGCGGTTACAAAGCTATAGTGCTCCCGGGCGCGGTTAGAGGCGGGTTGCTAAGTTCCTTGCATCTGATACAAACTGGAGGCGTTGCTAGAAATGATTTCTATACTAGTAGTGGTTGCACAAGAAACTCAAACTCCATTGTCTTGGGTTGGCATCATTTGAACGAACCATCGCTCGGCTATGTTGTAGAATTATGTACCTTAAGGAAAGAGGTGCCAATACTGCATTTTTCATCAACAGGATAGATTCAGGAAAAAGAAAAATTTTATTCCAAAGTTACAGGCCGGAGATCAAGTGGTTGTTTCTCAGGAGCAGAAACAACAAGCTGTGTTTGACTATTTTGATGATATGCTTGGAAAGGCAGAGGAGAGGGAGTTCTCTATTGACCTGAATACATTGGGTGTTCGGCAACATGATCTTCCTATAATGGAGTGTAACACCCTAATTGTTATTTTCTGCAAACTATAATATTATTAGAAATTTTAATTATATTATTGCTAATTAATAATAGGGTGAATTATATATTATATTTACTATGTTATTGCATTCATGCCGCTTGCATCCTTTTATTGTTTGGAAAATGATTATTTAAAATTCGAGTAGGCTTCCATCGATTTTCCTCTATTTATAAAACAAATAAAATATTCAACAATTTAGTATGAGATAATCTCACATTATGTTTGTTTACAAGTATTGGAAATAATTCCAAGCAGTATACAATTTTAATCTATGTAAAGTATATGGCCCTTTCTATTTTCAAAATGAAATATATTGTAATGGTTTATATTAGAATTAGATTCTAAAATTAGTTTGATCATATATTTTTACTTCAAAGGAATTTATTGGAGAAGATAAATTTATTTGGAAAAAAGGGGAAACCAATTTCTCTCCTCTCTCTCTCTCGACCTGCAGGCAATCATCCGTGGCCTGACTTGCTTCCCCTGTTCTCGCCTTTCTGTTGCAAGGCGCCGAGCCAGATCTCGCTCTTCCCTTCCTCTGTGTCGCTGCAGCGTGGAGCCCACCACGTCAGCGCCTTTCTCTCCAACTCCCATCGTTCCCTCTCGGCGAACCGAAGCAGAGCGCAGCAACAACCAACGACGCCGGCCGAGTTGCGCGCACCCACTCCCACAAATTCCTCGCACCATCCCCGCACTCGTGCAGTAAAATAGGGCTCGCCACACCCTTCTCCATTACCCCACGTCTCTACCGCCGCCGCACGCACACGAAGAGGAAGCAGAGCGGAAACAGAGCATGCAGAGCCGTCGACGCCGTTGCCGACGATTCCGCTGTTCCGGAGCCATTCCACCGCGGTAAGCTGGTCGGCGAGTTTCGCCTTGCCTTCAGGAAACAGCAGGGCCCTTCATCTACCCTCCTCACCATTCTGTACGCTCTTAGGCCCTCACTGGAATCCGCAGAACCGCCATCAACGCCATTCACCGCTGCTGGTCGTCTCCAAGCCTTCTCCACCGAAATTAGCGCTGTGGTAAGCACCTCTGTGCCATCCTCGAACTTCCCGAGCCTTTAATTTTGCGAATTCATGGCCGCTATTGCACTGGTCGCGAACGCTAACGGGCTCGAGCCGCTGCCCATGGCGGCCATCACTCAGAACCTCTTCCTTGGCCATTTTAAACCCATAGATGAGTTCGCCATCTCGCGCTCTGTCTCCCAGTTCACTCGGTTCGCTAAGCCGAGACCTGTAGGGCCTTAGCCGCGTGTGCCGTGAGCCTGGGCCGCCATCCATGGTGGCCGTCCCTTCTCACTCCACTCCCAGCCGTTTCTTTTGGCATAGATGAGCTCGTGCTTGCGCCCTCTTTCTCCCGGAACAAACGGTTCGTCAAATGGTGAACGATAATGCGAGTTTCGTGATTTCCGGCGAGCAGGGCCACCGCCGGCCAAGGAACCACCGTAAGCCACCGCCACTGCCAGCATGGTGCCCAACCTGAGCGCCACCACCTCTTTTTTTATTTCTTTATTATTTCCCCTTCTAATCTTGTACGCCCATCAGGCGATCAATGGCCGTAGATGATGGATACCTCTTCGGGTGGCGTTTTGCTAAAGAGCCCTCGACTTAATCCAATTTGGAAGCCTCAGTACCTGATCTAATTATTTAATACCGATCTTTATTTATTTTAATTCGTATTTATTCTGTTTTATTTACAAAACTGCCACTAATCCTATTTCTTGCGTAGTTTCTCCGTTTTAACTCCGATCTGAACCATTTAAATTGCATTAGACTCGTATTTTTATTCTCTTTATGTTCTCGCTGCTGAACAGTAGGTTTGACACATCTAAATTTCGAGTTAATATTATAGTAATTATCTTCCGATAATAAATCTTTGGAAAATCATATCTTTTACATTTTAACTCCGTTTTTCGTGATCTTTATATCGATGCGATCGTAGAAACGAGTATAATAGTTTTATAATATTTTCATACTGTTTTTTCTATTGTTGGTGTACTGGTTCTTATTTTATTTTGTTGTGGTGTGACCCCGCCGTTCACCTAGGCAGTGTTTGGTGTAATGGGGAACAACACGACTCGTGGTGAATGTGTGCAACCTCTACAGAATTTAAAACTGATATATCAGCCGTGCTCGCGGTCAAGAGCTGGCTTGGACTTCTTCGAGATTAGTTGGTTACTCTGGTTCTTGGTTGGATGGTTCCTTTGAGAAAGGAACGGGTGCTTGGATGGACTTCCAAGTGTTGGTTGCTTGGATGGATTTTCAGGTGTGGTTTGCTTGGTGGGACTTCCGAGTGTTGGTTACTCTGAGGAGATGAGATTTTACTTAGATAAATAGGTGCTTAGGAAATTAAGGAAATAGGGTTGTGTCGCTTTAGGTGCTGAGTCAAACCAAGTCAGCCTACCTTTGTGATAAGCCGCATGTTATATTTTTTCTACTCTCGCGGAGTACATTTCGATGTACTCACCCTTCCTCTTTATCCCCCTGCTACCCCACCCAGACGTTGGCGTTGACGAGGAGGACTACGTGGAGGACGGTGGCTTCGACCCCGACGACTTGTACTAGGCTGGTGCTGCCCCCGGTCGACGTTCCTATGAAGATGGCGTCCTTTCCCATTGGAGATTTAGTTATCATTTATGTATTTTTCTTTTAGACCCACGGGTCCTTTTGTAATAATGTTATGATTATTTATTCCACATTGTGATGATACTATTATGACGTCGATATATGTCTGATTTATTGATCGTGGCATACATATATTATGCATTCAATTTTATCCTTAAAATCGGGTTTGACAGAATGGTATAAAAGCCGTGTTGACCGTAAGACGCTAGCCTAGATGGTCACTTTGCCAAAATTATTTTAATAAAATAGTCCATTCTCTTCTACTTCAACTTTGCAAGGGATTTGATAAAAGCTTCCCTTACTTTCACTTCTCTAGACTTCTCTATGCTTAGTTTAAAACTTTTGAAAGAAGGATTATTTTAGAATTAAGGTGCCCTCCCTAAAAAGTTCAATCCCGTTAGATCGATGTATTGCTATGTACTGGTGCATATGTTTGATTTGGATCTTTGTAATGATTGTTGTTGTGTAGTAGTCATCTAACTGCTATGGCATCTTTTGTTAATAAATTATTTTTCTTTATAATATTATAGTTATACTTAGTTGGGTTTCCTTTATTCATTATCTCAATTTTTCCCTTGATCATATCAGATGGTGGATACCAGGAATGGCGGCAGGGCAATGGGCAGAACGGCGCAGGAAACAACAACAGCCAGCCACCGCCACCGCCGCCACCAGAATATGATCCAGTGCAGATGGCCACTATGCAGACACAGATGATGCACACTATGGCCCAGATGATGACCAGCATGCAGCAGATGCAGCAGCAGATACAATAGGGTGGACCAGAAGCCCAGCCAGCCCGGCCACAGGACACTTTCAGGAGGTTCATGCTCACTCAGCCTCCTGTCTTCAAGCATGCTGTGGAGACACTTGATGCAGATGACTGGCTCTAGACCATTGAGAGCAAGTTGGAGATTGCTCATTGCGAGGGCCGTGATAAGGTCCTCTATGCTGCCCACCAGTTGCAGGGCCAGGCGAAGAACTGGTGGACTGCCTACACCACCGCTCATGAGGATGCTCAGACCATCACCTGGGATGAATTTCATCGTAGCTTCCGGGCCCACTATGTTCCGTTCGGAGAGATCAAGGTGAAGTGCCAGGAGTTCCTAGAGCTCAAGCAGGGAGGAACGTTGGTTCGTGACTACCTCACCAAGTTCACTCAACTGTCCCGCTATGCTCCCGATGATGTCAACACTGATGAGAAGAAGCAGGACTGTTTCAGGAGAGGCCTGAACCAGGGGATCTGCTATGCTCTAGCCTCAAATGACTACTCGTCATTCCAGAAGCTAGTGGACAAGGCCTTTGCTATCGAGAGAGAAAAGCAAGGCATGGAGGCAGTTCGCAAGAGGAAGATGTCCTCCTAGGTTCAGTCTTCTGGGAGCAATGCTTGTGCCCGCTTCAGCCAGCCTGGGTCAAACAGGCAAGGAGGTCAGTTCCATCAGCAGAGGAATTTCAGGCAGGAGAGTCAACCTCAGCAGCAGCAGCTACAGTGCCAGCAGCAACAGGCACCTCGCCAGGCTATCCCAGCTCAGCAGCAGACCCGTCCAGCTCAGGGGTCTGGTCAAATTGGCCCTTGTTTCAGGTGCAATTAGATGGGCCATCTTGCCAATAGGTGTCCCAACAGGCAGCAGGGTGGACGGATCATGAAGCATGGGAAGGTGAACCATGTGGCGATGGAGACAGCTCAGCAGGCTCCCAATGTGGTGATGGGTACGTTCTCAGTTGATTCTTGTCCAGTTACAGTATTATTTGATTCTGGAGCTTCACATTCTTTCATATCCACATCATGTGTAACAAGAATAAATCTGCCTAAAGCTTTGATGAAAAGACAATTGCTAGTTAAATCTCCTGGAGGAGAGATTCTCTCATGTCATATATGCCCTGACGTGAGTCTATCCATAAGGGGGGTAGTTTTTCCTTCTCATCTCATCGTGCTGGATTCGAGTGGACTTGATGTGATTTTGGGAATGGATTGGATGACCAAGTACAATGGAGTGATCGATTGCTCTCAGCGGATGATCAAGATGAAGCACCCAGTTGGCACAGTGGTCGAATACCAGGCCTTATCAGTACCAGCAGGAACTACTCAAGCTAACCCAGTAGAGGTGATTGATGATGTCCCAGTGGTAAAGGAGTTTCCCGATGTATTCCAGGAGCTGCCAGGTATGCCACCAGATCGAGATATTGAATTTGAAATTAATCTAGTACCTGGCACTGCACCTATTTCTAAGAGGCCTTATAGAATGGATGCTGATAAATTAGCTGAGCTGAAGGAGCAGATCTAGGAGCTCTTGGAAAAAGGGTATATCCATCCTAGTACGTCGCCTTGGGAAGCCCCTGTGATTTTCGTCCCAAAGAAGGATGGTGGTGAGCGAATGTGTATGGATTATCGGGCACTGAATGAAGCCACTATCAAGAACAAGTATCCTATTCCTCGGATTGATGACTTGTTCGATCAGCTGAAGGGTGCACATATGTTCTCCAAGATTGATTTGAGATCAGATTATCATCAGCTGAAGATTCGTGAATCTGATATTCCAAAGACGGCGTTTGTGTCTCATTATGGCTTATACGAGTACACGGTGATGTCTTTTGGATTGACTAATACTCCAGCTTACTTCATGTATCTCATGAACAAGGTCTTTATGGACTATCTGGATAAGTTCGTAGTGGTATTCATTGATGATATTCTCGTATTCTCCAGGAATGAGGAAGAACATGAAGAGCATTTGAGATTGGTACTTCAGAAGCTAAGGGATCATCAGCTTATGCTAAGCTTAGCAAATGTGATTTATGGCTAAAGGAAGTCTCCTTTTTGGGTCATGTCATCTCAGAAGGAGGAGTGTTCATTGATCCGAGCAAGGTGAAGGATATCTTGAATTGGTAGGCACCTCAGAATGTGGGTGAGATACGGAGTTTCTTGGGAATGGCTGGTTATTATCGCTGTTTCATTGAAGGATTCTCCAAGTTAGCAAGGCCTATGACTCAGTTGTTGCAGAAGGGAACCAAGTTTGTATGGTCCCCGGATTGTCAGGTCAGTTTTGAGGAATTGAAGAAGAGGTTGACCACTGCTCCAATCCTAGTCATGCCAGATGTTGAGAAGCAGTTCTCTGTCTATTGTGATGCCTCTCGCCAGGGCCTTAGATGTGTATTGATGCAAGAAGGCCATGTTGTCGTCTATGCCTCGAGACAGCTCAAGAAGCATGAACTTAATTACCCCACTCATGATTTGGAGCTAGCAGCTATTGTGCATGCTCTGAAGATTTGGAGGAATTATTTGATCGGGAAGAAGACTGAGATCTATACCGATCACAAGAGCTTGAAGTATATCTTCACACAGCTAGATTTGAACCTTCGGCAGCGCAGATGGTTAGAATTGATCAAGGATTATGACTTGAATATTAATTACCGTCCAGGCAAGGCCAACGTAGTTGCAGATGCGCTGAGTCGGAAGGTCTATTGCAATGTGCTAGAGATACAAGAGTGTCAGCCTGAGTTGTATGAGGAGTTTGCAAAACTCAACTTGGGTATTCTGAGTAGCACTAAGGCTGTGGCCATGGAAGTGGAGTCCACTCTGGAGCAGGATATCCGGAAGGGATAGCTCACTGATGAGAAGATCCTAGAGATCAAGGAGTTAATCGGGACTGATAAGGCTCCGGGATTCACAGAAGATGAACAAGGAGTGGTATGGTTCAAGGGAAGGATTTGTGTGCCTGATACAAAGGAAATCAAGGAGTTGATTCTCAGGGAAGCATATGATTCAGCTTATTCTCTTCACCCAGGTAGTACCAAGATGTACAATGACCTGAAGTAGGACTACTGGTGGTATGGCATGAAGCGAGAACTGGCGGAGTATGTAGCAATTTGTGATACCTGTCAGAGGATCAAGGCCGAGCATCAGAGGCCAGCTGGATTGCTACAACCACTGAAAGTTCTTGAGTGGAAATTGGAAGAAGTAAGCATGGATTTCATAGTTGGGCTACCTCGTACACAAGCAGGCTATGACTCTATCTGGGTCATTGTGGACCAAGGTCGCTCATTTTATTCCGGTGAAGGAAACATATCAGGGACCCAAGCTTGCAGAGTTATACATGTCTCGGATTGTGTGTTTGCATGGAGTGCCCAGGATCGTAGTGTCCGACAGAGGTACACAGTTCACATCGAGATTCTGGAAGCGACCGCATGAGTCCATGGATACTCGTTTGCATTTTAGCTCCGCTTATCACCCTCAGACAGATGGCTTAGGGTTTAGGGTTTAGGGTAGACAGAAAGGGTGAATCAGATTTTGGAGGATATGTTGAGAGCTTGTGCGCTCCGTAATAGCAAGAGTTGGGATAAGAACCTGCCCTATGCAGAGTTTTCTTATAACAACAGTTATCAGGTAAGTCTCAAGATGGCACCTTTTGAAGCTTTGTATGGAAGGAAGTGTAGGACTCCTTTGTTTTAGAGCCAAGTTGGTGAACGGGAGGTGTTTGGTCCTGACTTGCTAAATGAAGTTGAAGAACAAGTCCAGGAGGTTCGAAGCAACCTAAAGACAGCTCAGTCTAGACAGAAGAGTTATGCAGATAAGAGAAGAAGAGAGCTTGTCTTTGAGATTGGAGACTTTGTATATCTCAAGGTGTCACCGATCAGGGGTCTCAAGAGGTTTAATGTCAGAGGCAAACTTGCACCAAGATACATCGGACCGTTCAGGGTGATTGACAGGAAAGGTGAAGTGGCTTATCAGCTGGAGTTACCTCCACGGTTTTCAGCGATACATGATGTGTTCCATGTTTCACAGTTGAAGAAATCCTTGCGAGTTCCCGAAGAGCAACTCCCTATTGATGAGCTAGACTTGAGGGAAGATCTGACTTTCTCTGAGCCAGTGAAGATTTTGGACACCCAGGAGAAAGGCACTCGGAACAAACGAATCAAGATTTGTAAGGTGCAATGGAAGCATTATTCAGAAGAAGAAGCCACCTGGGAGAAAGAAGATGATTTGAGAGTAGATTTCCCGCATCTCTTCGATGATCATTCCTAATCTCGAGGACGAGATTCTTCTAAGGGGCAGGTTTGTAACACCCTAATTGTTATTTTCTGCAAACTATAATATTATTAGAAATTTTAATTATATTATTGCTAATTAATAATAGGGTGAATTATATATTATATTTACTATTTTTTTTGCATTCATGCCGCTTGCATCCTTTTATTGTTTGGAAAACGATTATTTAAAATTCGAGTAGGCTTCCATCGATTTTTCCTCTATTTATAAAACAAATAAAATATTCCACAATTTAGTATGAGATAATCTCACATTATGTTTGTTTACAAGTATTGGAAATAATTCCAAGCAGTATACAATTTTAATCTATGTAAAGTATATGGCCCTTTCTATTTTCAAAATGAAATATATTGTAATGGTTTGTATTAGAACCAGATCCTAAAATTATTTTGGTCATATATTTTTACTTCAAAGGAATTTATTGGAGAAGATAAATTTATTTGGAAAAAAAGGGGAAACCAATTCCTCTCCTCTCTCTCTCTCTCGACCTGCAGGCAACCATCCGTGGCCTGACTTGCTTCCCCCGTTCTCGCCTTTCTGTTGCAAGGCGCCGAGCCAGATCTCGCTCTTCCCTTCCTCTGTATCGCTGCAGCGTGGAGCCCACCACGTCAGCGCCTTTCTCTCCAACTCCCATCGTTCCCTCTCGGCGAACCGAAACAGAGCGCAGCAACAACCAACGATGCCGGCCGAGTTGCGCGCACCCGCTCCCACAAATTCCTCGCGCTATCTCCGCACTCGCACTGTCAAATAGGGCTCACCACGCCCTTCTCCGTTACCCCACGTCTCTGCCGCCGCCACACTGCACATGAAGAGGAAGCAGAGCGGAAACAGGGCAAGCAAAGCCGTCAACGCCGTTGCCGACGATTCCGCGGTTCCGGAGCCATTCCACCGCGGTAAGCTGGTTGGCGAGTTTTGCCTTGCCTTCAGGAAACAGCAGGGCCCTTCGTCTACCCTCCTCACCGTTCTGTACACTCTCAGGCCCTCACCGGAATCCGCAGAACCGCCACCGACGCCATTCACCGCTGCTGGTCGTCTCCAAGCCTTCTCCACCGAAATTAGCGTTGTGGTAAGCACCCCTGTGCCATCCTCGAACTTCCCGAGCACTACAAGGTTTCCCCCCTAATGCCATGCCACACCACTGCAACACCACAAGTTTGGTTGCCATAGGGGGGTCATATTGCAACCTAGGCGTAAAATGGTTGCCATATGTGCGTGTAATGCAACGAAGTAAAAGTGTTGCAATATGTATGGTTAATCGTTGCAAAAAGTGTGTTCTATTGCAACTATTTTAGTCTTTCGTTGCACTTGATAGGACTTATTGCAATGGAGTTTTTTGGTTGCATTAATACTGATTTGTGTTGCAATTACCTGATCTTCTTGCAACTATATTGGATTTGGTTGCCTTTATGTGGTACTATTGCCACAACTATTTTGGTTGCCACAATTTTTTCGAGTTGTTGCAAATGCTTGATGGATATTGCAATGAATGATTTGCAACAGTTGCAATAGTGACATACTATTGCCATGATTTTTTGGGATGCAATAGTCTTCTGTAGTGTTGCAATTGGTACATGCTAATTGCAACGATGATCCTATGTGGATGTAATATCGAGTTACAATTGCCACGGTTAGTTGAATGTTGCGAGAAACTAATGTATAAGGTGGGCTTTAATTAGTTAGATAGGCTTGGGCCCAACAGCAACCTGTTAATCTCCCCACATTCACGTAAAAAAAATATATGCGAGACATGTGGGATCGCGACGCCGTAGCTAGCAGAGGCACACGGTCCTGAGTTATTTTGGACTTGGAGCCGAACCAAAACTCAGGACCTTTTATAAACATGTTGAAAAAAAATACTCAACATGTATGTATAATTCATTTTTACACTCAAATAGTCGAAAAGCAATATTCATAAGAAATTATTATAATTAATTAATAAAACTGAAAAGTATCACATACAAAATAATATGAACTTTTGGCTTTTGGTTAATGAGTACCTTTGGACGTTGCTGCCTCAAAATGACAACTTAGATACTAATGAGTAATAGTCGTCTCACAAACTCATAAACCGTAACAGAATCCGTCATGAAGAAAAAAATTCTTTATATATGCTCAGTGTACCCTAAGTCCCTAACTAATGAATTCGATTTTTGATCGAGAGACTAAAAAGAAGCGAAGACAACCTACTGATTCAGCAGGCTGCAGTCATCGCTAGGCATCGCGGGTCTCCTGGGCTGGGCTCTAGCTAAGCCAATTAGCCTTCTCAATTAATGTGTTGCTATTGCCTTCTTGATCTTTTAACTTTGTGAGCCAAGTAAACTAATAATAAATAACTTAATATTCATAAAACTGCATGCCCCCACCCCAGGACCGGCACCAAAAGTCATAGCGACGACGCGGTGTCAATTGGCTCAGATTACCTGCACACGCATCTCACAAAAACATGTAATTTTAGACGGAGAAAGTACACAGGAATCATTGCTAGTCCAACTGGTTAGGCTGACGCGTCTGGAACCAAGTGACCAGGGTTCGACCCCCTGGTTGACGCATATTTTTGTTGCTCGCAAATTTACATGGTATTGTGCGGATTTTGCTTGTCACTGGCCTGGGTACGTTTCTGGCCTAGTCGCGCTCCTTTGGGGATTTTTTTTCGCTGTTTGCTGCTGGTGCACACTCATTTTTTTATTCGTATTCCTAGTTTGGCGGTAATATGGTCAATCTGGATGCTTGGACCATATATTTCCAACAATATATTATAGAGTTCAAAAAATGAAGTTGACATCGTACATGTGGAGCCAAGTCATTCGAGTCTAAAATGAGAATTTTTGAGGTTTCTTTAAGTCTTTCATTCCAGCCTAAAATGAGAATAAAGATTAAAGACCAAACACAAATATTAATTATGTAAAACAATGTGATAGTGCAGAAAAAAACCAGTTATAACATCACAAACCAATAAAAAAAATATGCATTTAAACAAAGAAATCATCTTCCTCGCTTTCTACCACAACTGGTGCCACGACTCCATCGTCAATGTAGGTGTCATCTTGGTCGTCATCATCCTCATCAAGCAAGACTGCATCATCTGGTTCGGGAACTGCTTCGGCACGCACCTGATGATAACATCACAAATTAACAAAAAAATATGGATTCAAACAACAAAATCTTCCTCACTTTCTTCCACGCACCTGATTGATAACCATGGCATCACCAGTTGTGCCTTCCTTGTCTAGTCTTGTTCAATTTGACAAATCATGATGTATGCCTAATAAATTCATATCTTGGGTTCCCACATCAAGTACATCGACGTCAAGGTCACCCTGATTTTCTTCTTCTGGCATAGCAAACAAATTTCTTGGTCTCACCGCAACAACACTGGACCACCCTGGCTTGGTCACGAGGTTGACAAAAAACACTGGTTCAGCCTGTGTCGCCAGTATGTAAGGTTCATTTGAATATCGGAACCTAGAAGTATCGATATCGATAATACCATATTTATCCCTGTTGTATCCTCTACTTCTACTGGTAGTGGTAGCAGGCACATCATACCAATCACACTGGAACAATATAACTTCTTTTTGTGTAGGGAATTCGAGTGAGATCATTCTTTTAACTTTTCCATACCATGTCATGTTGCCAGTAGTACCATCACCCCTCACAAGCACACCACTGTTCTGTGTCACAAGGTTTCTCTCAATGGCATCCGTTCAAAAAAGCCAATTATTGATGTAGCATCTATTGAACACATGACCTCGATGGTCTGGTCCTGTAGCAAGGGCATTCATGAGTTCACTTGCTTTCCCTTTCTCATATAGTTTGGTGATCTGCAAACACCATTTGAGAACAAATATTATATTAGTTATTACATCGTCGTAACCATCATATGGAATTAAAAAAATACAAAAATAGTACTAACCTTGTCGTCAAACCACCTTACAAAGTGCTCCTGGTGTCGTTTATCAAGATTCCTTATACTAGTACTTTTAAGTTCTTCCTTATGCTGCCTACATTGAAATACCAATTACTTAGGTATAAAAAAATCTAAGTGTTGTCAGTTCGCTATGGACTATATTAGAACCTATCCATCCAGGGTTCAGTTATGGTTCCGGTCATATTTTACCAGCATCCATATTTGCTAGTCAATTATAAAAGAAAATATATTGCAACTTACTCGACGAAATGGTTGACTTCCTCACAGTTACTGAGTATATAGTGCTTCATCTTCCGAATCTCATCTGCTTCAAATACATGCAAATTCTGGCCTCTCCTCTTGTAATCCATTTCACTAAATATGCTTAGACCACATGGCGGCTCATTTGCAGCAGTGCTTTCATGCCGATCAACACGATTCAGCTTGGTGTCAACATCCAAGAACCTAGAACAAAATGTAAGACACTCCTCAGCTATGTATCCCTCAGCTATAGAACCTTCTGGGTGCGCCTTGTTCCTCACATAGCCTTTAACAGTCTGTAAATAGTTGATGCAACAAGCAAAATTGTTACGCAGTTTCTAAGTAATTTGAAGAAAAAAAATAATTACTCGATTTGGAGCATTGATTCAAGCTGCCACTTTTTCTTGAAAGAAAAATACTGCATAGGCACAAGCATTAATTCAGTTCAGTACTCAACTATAGAGTAAAACTACTACTGAAAGACAACACCATATACAAGTGGGCTGAACAACTTCTTGCATGCAACTATTAGGAATTTTTGCTTTTAAATTAACTGAGCTACGGATACTGTTTCATGACCTGTGCTTCTATGGTTGTCTCTATTTTCTATGTGACAGCTTGGAAGAAAGATGGACTATGTTTTTTACTTGCAAGGGTGCACTTGGGGGGGAAGACTTTGCTACTTACACAATAAAAAAGGATGAGCTCACATATGGCAACTTAATAACAATGAAATCAGGTTTGGGGTATGCTTCCAGGGACTACTTGTACTATAAGAAGAGATGTGGTAATGCAGTAGCAACACTAAAAGAGATCCAATATGATGATGATGCAAATGCAATGGTGTCATGTAATTCGGCGGAGAAGGAGGTCAGATTAGTTTTGTCTAGGGATCAAATAACAGAGAGAAATGTGCAAATAACACCCATTAAATTGCCTAGAATTTCATCGAGTGAAGACGACACAGATGAGTCAGATGATGATTACAAGAAGTGGCTTCAGGAAATGCATAAAGAGGGAAAATGCTTGGGTACGATATATGCTGCTATCCTATTGTAAATGGTTATTTTCTTATTATATTTCAATGACCACTCATCACTAATATTAGCATGGTTTTAACAGATTTTAAAGATATATTCAGGACTGATACAGTCAGTACTTACAAAGAATGGTTAAGGGTGCAAGGAGAACTTGATGATATTTGTAATAAAACACCTTTTCCCAAATTATATTATCTTTTATTTACAAACCATTTATAGGTTACAGCTGTTATTAAGTTGCCATATATATATATATATATATATATATATATATATATATATATATATATATATATATATATATATATACACACACACTGTTTGCAGGTGCACTTGACAACCCTAGGAATCAGAGAGATGTTTTAATTTCAGATCAAGATAGCAATCCAACACCACCTCAGAACCAACCATCTCATGCTCGGCGTGCAATAACACTAGGAAATAGTAAGTAATGCTTGCTGTGAAATTTTTTTTTGATGTTTACATCAATTGTCCCTATGTAAACAATATTGTTTAATCTCTTGCATTATACATTCTTTTGTTGGTCAAGATCCTCAAAAGAGGAAGACACGAGGTGCCATGAAAGGATTGGCAGCCAGCAACAAGAGATCCAAGTCTGGCAGTCAAAAACTAAAAATTGAGTTCTCTAGACTTGGAGGAGGTGCAGGTGAGAACGCACGGACATTTACTGATGAAATTGTAGTGTTTACAAGGAGACATGCACCACTCATTGGAGTGAGAACATGGAGAGATATCCACGAGGATGTGAAAAAAAGAATAGCATCTGATATCTTGGTGAGCTTCAGATTATTTTGTTAGTGTACACATTTTTGCAACCAAATTATTTAATGTCTCACCAAATATGTGATTATGTTCAACAGAATAAATGGGACATTGAGGAAACACCGGAAAACAAGAAAAAGATATGGACCATTGCTAATGAGAGATACAAAGGATGGCGCTCCACATTTAGTGCTACGTACAGGGCATACGATACCTATGAGGAGAGGATGAGCCACAAGCCTGAAGATTTGGACATCGTCGAATGGCACTATCTGGTCATGTATTTTGGGAGTGAAGAATTTCAGGTTTGAGGATATTTCTTTTAATATTGTTGCCAATTGCACTTGCTGAAACTAATCATATGTTTCAAGTATGCAATATTTAATTTTTAAAATTTACTCCTTGTATAGAGGGTTAGTAGCAAGAATTCCCATAATCGGCAGAAACGAAAGATAAACCATGTGACAGGATCAAAGGCTTTTTCTCAGATAAGCTACGAGCAGGTAATAACTACATAACCACATGTATATGCTTTCTTACATGTTTTGAAATGTCGCTAATTTTTTACATTCTTGCCACATTAGAGGGACCCCATAACTGGTGATGAGCCAAATGATTTGGAGCTTTTTATGTTGACACACAGTAAGAATGGACGATGGGCAACCCAAGAATCTAGGGATATCTATGTGAGTATATAACAATTGTTCAAACCTTATTAAGTGATGTACAGTGAAGGCCTACAATTACATTTTGAATTAACTACTTTTGTTGCTCTATCCTTGTTAGGACTATGCTAGCACCAAACTTTCTGAGAAGGAAGCAAGTGGAGCTGCAAGCATCACAGATGTGGAGCAAAACCATATTTTTCAGTCAGCCTACAAGGAAGCAACACAATGCAAATCAACCAAGATCCATGCTAATGGATACATGGCAAAGTACCCAACTAGAAGGCAGCTTCTGTCTGAGGATTACCAAAACCAAGTCCGTAATGACGCGGCAATCGCAAACGCGTTATCTCAGCTGGTAGGAAGAATGGAAGCTCAGGAGGCTGAAATGGAAGCCGAAAGGGAAGAGCATAGGCGTCAGATTGAAGAAATGAGGAAGGCAAGGGAAGCTGATAGAGATGCGCTTAGGCAAGAGTTCAGGGCTATGATGGAAGCAGCTCATGGACAAATTTCAATACAACCGGTATAGTCCATGCATTTTATTCTACGTGGCATGCAATTTTGTTTCTTTAGGCATATTTGTTCTCATTTTTTCACTTTCACTAGTAGATGACATCGTGTAACATGTAATGAGGGCTCAGATTATTTAATATTCAGTTTTTATTTCTTTTTGAAATAGAGAAGATATCTGGACAGATCATGCACTTTAATATGTTTCAGCAGTTAGTTAATGTGATTATCTCTGTCTTAGACTCTTACTTCTAGACCTGTCCACTTGTTTAGTGTTTCTATAATATGTTGAATTGAAATCATGTGCTCAAGTTGTCTACAAACCATGCATATTTGTTAAAACTTGAGCACTAATGTTTTTGACCAAACATTAAGTGCAGCCTACAACTGGACAACATATTGGAGAGAATGTTGCTGCAGCAAGCGTTGGTCATGGGAATGTAACAACTACAGAAAGTGAAGAAATATTAAATCAGCAGGTACTTTGACAATCGAAGTTTGCTAAATGCTACCATGTGATATATATTCCATATGATGGGGCCTAATTTAGCCTCCAACTATCGATTTGCAGGTTAACGAAGATAGCAGCCCGCCGCAACCACAACTCACACCTACTAGCCCGTCACAAACACATATCGCAGCCACCACACAAGGAGGTAACAGTACTAGTCGAGTAACTAGAAGTGCTTTGATTAATAAACAATCAGGACAAAACAAAAGAGGGACTGCCTCAGTTAGTTATGTTACTACAAAAACACTGAGGGAAAGTGCAGCTAAGAAACGAGCTAGAAAGAATCAACGAGATGACAATGCACAGGTGGTTTTCTTAACTCAACTATGTGTGAATTAATATTTCTTATATTAATAATCGCATTTCTGTCAATGAATTTGTTGTTTTGTACATACCAGATTGACTTAATGTTGTTGCAAACCTGTTAGTCTTTACTTTAAGATTCTAAAATATTTCTATTTCAGATTACTTGATGCATGCCAATGTTACTGTTCTTTTTCAGGAGCAAGATGGAATTTGATTGGAGTGCACCACAGATTGGATGAAAGTCAACCCTTATTTGCTATAATAGATATCCTTAGTTTGTTATAGTATAATTTGTTCAAACAAGTTAGTATGTGATGGAGACTTAAGTGTTTCACTTGTGGGTGTGTTATCGACTATGTTTGCTGAGTTTATGCATGATGTATGAACAAATTATATATTTTTGTTTAATGGATGTCTAGATGCTTGATTCATCAAATATTGTTCTCTGGAATTGTTGTTTCAAGCTACCAGACAAAGCGTTGCAACAAGTTTCGAATTAATTATTTGGCGTTGCAATATGTGCAATAGCAACAAACAAATGGTGTTGCAAAAACGTGATCCAGTGAAACTTCGGGTATGGCAATAGAGCCTTCAGCTATAGCAACAGAACTATAGTCGGGTGTTCCTCATGGCAATAGAGACGATAATTATAGCAACCACAATAATTTGGGTAGCAATAGGTAGGCGAGTTCTAGCAACCACCACATCCACTGTAGCAATAGACAAGTCATCTCTAGCAACCAAATTATGGCGTGGCAACAGAGGGCATGACCCATGGCAACGACAATGTGTGGTGTGGCAATTGAAGGGAAGATTATAGCAACCAAATATTCGTAGTTGCAATAAAGGGTCTGAGCTATAACAACCATATAGATGTGGTAGCAATAGATGTAACATTTATTGCAATGCTATTGACGCGTTGCAATAAGGTCTATAGCAATGCCCATTGTCGTTGCTAGTGCAACTATTGCTACTCTGTGGGTACGTGGCAACAGGTACCTTTGGTAACGCTTGACATGTTGCAATAGATACTATTGCAACACCCATGGTGGTTGCGTGTGCTATGACTTGCAACATTACGGGTTGTTGCAATAAACCTATCTTTTGTTGCAATAGAGAAAAGGCTACTGCAACACTCAAATGAAGTGTTGCATAAGGCTATTGCTACGGAAGCAGTGGCAACGCCTTGCAACCAAAAAAAACTGTTGCCATTGTGTCTATTGCAACACTTTTGGGTCTATTGCAACACTTTTCCAACGTTGTATCAGGGGTCGAATCTTGTAGTGGAGCCTTTAATTTCGCGAATTCATGGCCGCTATTGCACTGGCCGCGAACGCTGACGGGCTCGAGCCGCTGCCCATGGCGGCCATCACGGAGAACCTCTTCCTTGGCCGTTTTAAACCCGTAGATGAGTTCGCCATCTCGCCCTCTCTCTCCTAGTTCACTCGGTTCACTAAGCCGAGACCCGTAGGGCCTTAGCCGCATGTGCCGCGAGCGTGGGCCACCATCCATGGTGGCTGTCCCTTCTCACTCCACTCCCAGCCGTTTCTTTTGGCATAGATGAGCTCACGCTTGCGCCCTCTTTCTCCCGGAATGAACGGTTCGTCAAATGGTGAACGGGAACGTGAGTTTCGTGATTTCCGGCGAGCAGGGCCACCGCCGGCCATGGAACCACCGTAAGCCACCGCCACTGCCAGCATCGTGCCCAACCTGAGCGCCACCACCTCTTTTTTTTTATTTCTTTATTATTTCCCCTTCTAATCTCGTACGTCCATCAGGCGATCAATGGCTGTAGACGATGGATACCTCTTTGGGTGGCGTTTTGCTAAAGAGCCCTCAACTTAATCCAATATAGAATCCTCAGCTAATTATTTAATACCGATCTTCATTTATTTTAATTCGTATTTATTCTGTTTTATTTACAAAACTGCCACTAATCCTATTTCTTGCGTAGTTTCTCCGTTTTAACTCCGATCTAAACCATTTAAATTGCGTTAGACTCGTATTTTTATTCTCTTTATGTTCTCGCTTCTGAACAGTAGGTTTGACACATCTAAATTTCGAGTTAATATTATAATAATTATCTTCCGATAATAAATCTTTGGAAAATCATATCTTTTGCATTTTAACTCCGTTTTTCGTGGTATTTATATCGATGCGATCGTAGAAACGAGTATAATAGTTTTATAATATTTTCATACTGTTTTTCTACTGTTGGTGTACTGGTTCTTATTTTATTTTATTGTAGTGTGACCCCGCCGTTCACCTAGGCAGTGTTTGTTGTAATGGGGAACAACACGACTCGTGGTGAAAGTGTGCAACCTCTGCAAAGTATAAAATTGATATATCAGCCATGCTCGTGGTCAAGAGTTGGCTTGGACTTGTTCGAGATTAGTTGGTTACTTTGGTTCTTGGTTGGATGGTTCCTTTGGGAAAGGAACGGGTGCTTGGATGGACTTCCAAGTGTTGGTTGCTTGGATCGATTTTCAGGTGTGGTTTGCTCGGTGGGACTTTCGAGTGTTGGTTACTCTAAGGAGATGAGATTTCACTTAGCTAAATTGGTGCTTAGGAAATTAAGAAAATAGGGTTGTGTCGCTTTAGGTGTTGAGTCAAACTAAGTCAGTCTACCTTTGTGATAAGCCACATGTCATATTTTTTTCTACTTTTGCGGAGTACATTTCGATGTACTCACCCTTCCTCTTTGTCCTCCTACTACCCCAACCAGACTTCGGCATTGACGAGGAGGACTACGTGGAGGACGGTGGCTTCGACCCCGACGACTTGTATTAGGCTGGTGCTGCCCCCGGTCGATGTTCCTGTGGAGATGGCGTCCTTTCCCGCTGGAGATTTAGTTATCGTTTATGTATTTTTCTTTTAGACCCACGGGTCCTTTTGTAATAATGTTACGATTATTTATTCCACATCGTGATGATACTATTATGACGTTGATATATGTATGATTTACTGATCCTGGCATACATATATTGTGCATTCGATTTTATCGTTAAAATCGGGTGTGACATGGAGGCTCCATTCTCAGAAGAGGAAGTTTGAGATACTATAAAGGACATGATATTGGATAAGGCCCTAGGACTGGATGGTTTTACTAGCCGATTCTATAGAACATGTTGGAACATTATATATTAATGGAGACACTTTTAGGGCCCTGGATGCCAGATACCGGGGTCATGTGTTCAAGTTCAGGCTCCATAACTTGTCCTTCATCACCTCATGGCAAACAATATGGATGGAGTTGAAGTAAAGGATTTCAGTCTATAAGCCTAATTCATAGTTTCAGAAAATTGGTAACAAAATTTCGCTAATCGACTAGCCCCTTACCATCTCTGGCCTATACGAAACCAAAGTGCTTTTGTAAGAGGAAGGAATATCAAGGACAATTATGAACCAAAGTGCTTTTGTAAGAGGAAGGAATATCCAGGGCAATTTCATTTTAGTATAGTAGATGGTGAAATCTTTGCATAAAAAGAAGAAAGCTCACATCTTGCTCAAGTTGGATATCTCTAAGGATTTTGATTATGTCTCTTGGTCATTTCTTTTGAAACTCGTGCGATATGTGGGGTTTGGATAGCGGTGGTGTGACCTTGCATGATCCTGTCAACTTCCTCCATGCAAGCACCGGTGAATGGTTAGCCGGGAGGGATTATTACACATCCACGAGGTCTTAGACTAGGGATCCCCTTCACCCATGTTATTTATTTTGGTCATGGATGTACTGAAGTCAATGGTATGCAATGATGAATGAGTTACTACAACCACTATCCATTCAACAAGCCCCACATCGAATCTCCTTCTATGCAGATGATGCGGCGATTTTTTAAGACCCTTCAGTTCGTATTTAATTTTTGTTAGACATCTTCTTTATATGTTTAGACATGCTTCTGATCATAGAACCAATCTATCCAAAAGTTCAGTCTCCTCTATCCACTGTGCAGATGAAGTGCTGACACTACTACCAACATCCTCGCTTGCTCCATCAAGAATTTTCCTTGTACTTACCCTGGGATTCAACTCACAACTGGCAAGCCAACCAAGGAGGTGTTGTTGCATTTACTAGATAAAGTGGTTGACTACCTCCTTGGTTGGAAGTCATCTTTAATGAATAGAGTTGAGCGGTTGTTAATGGTGGGTGTGGTCCTTACTGCTGCCCCAATTTACCTCTTGACAACTATGGAAATACCAAAATGGTTTTTTAAGGCTATAGATAAAAAAGAAGAGGGTTCCTTTGGAAGGGGTAGGAGCATGCAAATGGGGATCACTGTTTGGTAGCTTGGGAAAAAGTATAACGGCCAATCGAATAAGGAGGGTTGGGCATCGATAATGTAGAACTGTTGTAACACCCTAGTGTTAGTTACTATTTTCACACTTGCATTTGCATGTCATCAAGCATAGATCATGTCATTTCATGCATTATTATCATTGCATTTGATTTGATTCCCTTTTATTGCTATATGTTTGTTTATATGTCCATATTATGCAAAATGTGTTGTCATGCAAATGTGATGCTTGTTTACGGTTCTAAATGCTTTATACATGTTTAGGATAACATTTGGAACAATGTTCATGTTGGTGAAATCCCCAAAATACGCCTCTAGCACATAGTTGACTAGAGAGCCCTTTAAAAGCTATTCTGTTTGACCAAACAAGAAGGGCATTTTAGAGATTCTGCATGTCAGTGCACCCTAAATCAAAGTTGTGTAGAATTTTATAAGCAACAAACTTTATTTTTGGGTCAACTCATGAAAATGAGTGGAAGAAGGTCAAAAAGTTGAATTAGTGCAGATTTGGAGCTGTTTTGGAAGTTTTCAAATTTTCCTAAGTCTAAACCGGTTTTCAGTTTCGGTGTACCCCTGTTCATCGACTTGTATCTCTCAATCCAGGCCGAACTAGAGTAAAGTGTCTTAATATGAAATGATCTACTCATATAGCTCTTCAACTCATATTAGTGAAGTTTTCGCTGAAACGCTCTGGATCGCGAGTTGTAGATCGATGAAAATCGAGTTTCAGTCGGGTCCGCGGAAACTGAATCGGAGCCGATTCAGTTCGACCCTCGGGCGAATCGCGCGACCGCGTCAGGCCTCGGCCGCCAGATGGCGCCGTATGCCGTCGTTGCTGCCGCGCGGTCGGCTTACAAAGGGGAACACGCAATGCTGTCTCCCGCACGCTCGCCCTCACTCTCCCTGCTCTCTCGCCCTCTGTTCGCTCGCTGCTCTCCTCTTTCCCCTCCGCCGTCGCCATTTCCGCCGCGACCGCCGCGGTGAAATCCGCCGCCACCGAGCCGTCTCCGACCGCGCCACCCTCGGCGCAGCTGCGGCTTGCTCTGCTCTTCGTTTCCGACCCGTTGCCGACCTCAGCCGACCTAACGTACAGCTCCAGCGAGCTTCTCGCCGTCCGCCATTGCCGGAGCGCCGCCGAGCTCTCGGGTTGCCGTGACGAGGGCGATGCCGGGGTCAGCTTCCCTCTCTTTTGCTCGTCTAAGAGTCTCCGTTAGCCGTAGATCCTTTCCACACCGTCGGTTAGATCTACCTCGCCGTGGTTTCGCTGGAACCCGAGTTCGCCGTGAAACCGCTCGCCACCGTGCCGCCATGCGAGCGCGGTCAGTGAGTTTCCGTGCGCAATAGTTCGATTAGTCGCGCGCACAGGTCCGCTAGGGTTGCAGGAACACGGAACGAGGCCGAGCCGCGCGAGCAACGGCCGGAATCGGCCGGCGCAAGTTCGCCGGACCACCGCCGTCCGCCATTGCCGCCGTCGAGCTCGCTCCGGTGGAGTACGACCCTCGGCAGTTGGTCCATCGGGTTCGTCTCGTTGCCGCGAGTCGGTAGGTAGCCTCGGCGTCGCCGGAGACCTCGCCGTCGGCGAGCTCTCGCCGGTCAGCGCCGGCGGCTCTGTTTCCTCTCTCTGACGCGTGGGGTCGGGTCGACCCCGGGGCCCGCGAGTCAGCCGTTCAGGTGCGCCTCTAGTTCGCTGAGCCGGGTGCACGTAGCAGTTCTATCGGGTTTAGGTTTTTGATTTTATAAAATGAATTTCCAGAAAATGTGTAAAACCTTCCAAAATTCATATCTGAAGCTAGGAATGTCCAATGGGGGTGAACCAAATTTTGTTGTGTTTGTATTTCTGAGCTCTATCAAGGAAAAATATAAAATGTACTTTTTGAATACTTTTTATGTGCAGTTATAATTAAATTGTTAATTGCTTGTAAACTTGATAAATGCATAAGTAATTGTAGGAATGTGCTAAAAATGTGATTCCACTTGCATTCATCTTGTTTAGGGGAGTAGAATCTATGAAAAATATGTTTGCTGGTGTTTCACTGTTATTTATATGATGTCTAGTATAATGTGCCTTTTATGTTTTAATCTTGCAAAAATCACCATGCTTAATGTGTTAAGGTTATGGACATGAATATTTTTCCTGGGCTCTGTTATCTTGGAAAGAAGCTATGAAAATTAGGAAATCTGTTGTTTGATACTTTTCACTGTGTTAAGTATTTTCCATTGCTTAAAAGGCTGGTTGCTTGTTATTTTTGTGTAGACTGTTATACTTGTCAAAATGACTTGAAATTTTGTCAGTAGGCTAATCTGGATGTGTAATAGCTACTGTAATTTCTATGGATTTTTCTGGTCACAGTAAGTAGTAGGTCCAGTTATAGGCTAGGGTTTATTTAATTGTTTCTAAGCAAATATCTTTTGGTTGTGGTAGGTTAGTTGATGCATGTTAATTATTAAGTGCAGGTTGTAGACCTCTCACCCGGGACGAGAAATTGTTCTATGCTTTGCTTAAGAAGGGTGAGTATGAGTTGGTTGTCTAGGAAAGAAATAAATGAGTGTGGATTGTTAAACTGATTGCATATCATGGGTTAATTCGTGCATCTCTATCTTGCATTTCATGTGCATTCTCAGTTCTCATATATGCATATCATGCATACAGGATCGCCGGGAGGAGTGACACTGTTGCAATTCGATCCACCGGAGGAGGGAGTTCCGCCGGAGATTGAAGTGCCCGAGGTTTCCGAAGGACAAGAAGAAGAGGCTGAACTTCCGGAGTGCCCGGATCACCAACCCACTAACTTTGTGAAAGGCAAGCCCCGGAGCATCCCTAAGTCTCCACCTACTCTTTTTACAAATACACTGGTCTTTATTAAATCGTATGATTGTGCACTTAAGTATAGGAGTTGATATGATACCGTTGCTGCATTTATTCCTTGTCCACTTATACTTGATCCTGAGGTTATTACTAGACAAGGGGATGGGTTCGATCTTATGCTTAGCCATGCTTAGACCGGTAGAAGTCGAGGGATTTCCTGTCCTTCGCGAGCATAGGTGGTTACTAATGATGATGGGGTTGGATTCCACATGATGGACTATATGTGCCACCATGCCACAGTGTCTAATGAGAGAATCGAGGCTAGGTAGCGGGGAGCCGCATGACATGGTTGAGGTCATGCCGTCTTCGGTGCTGCTTGCGGCCGACTAGGACTGAGGCCACCAGACATCAGTTGAGATTGAAAGACATCGTCACATAGCTGGCCAGATAAGTCGTTCTGACCGCGAAGCCGAGTATTTCTTTCTGAGCCGGGAATTGGGCGTGATAAGGCAGACATATTCTGGAGGTAGGAAGGATGTGCGGAGACACCATCTTACCAAGGGCAGGTCAGGGACCTGATGCATCCTGGAAGTGGGTTTGTCTCTGAGAATATGGACCCCTCCAAGCCCGCGATACATATTATGTCTCAGAAAGATTTAACGGTGGCCCAAGAAGCCAGTGGCTCGGCTGACAGGGTTTGTGATTGGCATATTTGCCAGCTGGTACAATCGATTCGAATCGCCATCTCTCCTGGTTAGTGAGAAACTGAACTGATCTTCTGGTGAGGTAGAGGCTAATAACTTGAACATAATGATTATGGTGAGATGAGGTTGATATCTGTGGATATCGGAAATCATATGGTTTTATTGATTGCTACAATATTCAGTGAATGCTTAGTATAGTGGCTAATCCTAGTAAATAGTTTAACTGAAATCGAAGCTTATCACAATTGAAATGAATAAGTTGAGGTTCTACTGTAGTAATGCTTTTGATGCAAAAATGATGCTACCCTCTGAGCTCCACCAAATAAGCCTTGCATATCCTTGAGAGTCTTTTTATTTACTCCCTGTCAGGTAAGTCTAGCTGAGTACAATTGAGTACTCAGGGTTTTATTCCCATTGTTGCAGATGGTGTAGTTTTCTACGCGTATTGCAGGAACTGCTTCACCCCTGCGGGCGAAGAAGACTAGACCCGAGGGCGGGGTCATTATCTATCTTTAGTTGTTGTAAGAATGCTGTGACGGGGTCATGTGATGGTACTCGTATTCGAACTCTGTGGTGTAAAACTATGTTGACTTCCGCTACTACCCTATTTGTGTAAAAGACTATGTTGTACTCTGATGTTTAAATTCGGTTGCGAACTTATGTGTCATGTGATCGGGTATTGCTAAATGAATGATCCTTGGGGTATGAGATGTTTGAAATCCTTCGAGATTTCCGGACTACCGGGTTTATATTGGCTCAAGTGCGACTGGATTGCGGCTAAAATGCGATCGTTGTACTTGTGCTCGTATAAATTGGTCGGTTCTGTGACAGCTGGTACCAGAGCATAATTCAGCATATACCGTCACTTGACTATTTAAAAACTAAAAGAGTTTTGAGTTTTACAAACTAATTGCCAACTGATAGTGTGTATAGGTGATTTAAACCAAGTGTTTGCAAAACTTATGAGTACCAATGACCAAGTCCTTTAGCCCTATGTATATGTGGTAATTAGGTGGCTTATGTAAGTACTGACTTGGGGGAAATTGCATCATATTTCTATTTGTGGTTCATTTGGTTTTATCGTGCGGATAATCATGAACTGTCGGTTTCTTATTGCTTCTTATGGGTCAATGTACCACGTCGCCTAAGGTAAGGTGAGATGTGAGTGTAAGATCGAACAACCATCGATCGATGGTGAGTGTATGATTACTGAAGTGAGTACATGTTATCCATATGTGTACTTATGGAAGTAAGGTGGAGTAATTAATTTTTGGGGTCGCAAATGTTCATGGGAACATTTCCGGCAAAAAGTGCTTCTTGTTGCCCTGCATACATTGGGATTGGGCTGAAATGAATCTTCTGCAGGTACACTAACCACGCAAAACGTATAGTACGGTTAGTTACGTATATGAGAGCACGTGGTATGCCACCGACTATAACGTTAGTTAAAATATATTATGTGTGAGGTCGTTGGCACGTGCATGCATCATGATCATGAAATTAATTTAAGCTATTTGTACTATTTCCTTCCCTATGGTAAAATTTGTGCTGTCCTATCTTATTCTAAATGCTGAAAGATGTTGTAATGTACCAGATGGCAGCTGAAGGTGAGCCGCAGAGTGGTCAGTTTCTGGAGCAGTTTGGCACACCCACTGTGCTATGGAGGTTGTTGCAGTCGGTGGGATATGCAGAGCCACCACTGTATTTCTGGAAGCCAGCGCAAACCATGGTGCAGCCTTGGTTTGATGTTTGGGTGACTATCCCTGTGCTTGAAAGGGGTTGGCCGTTTCCAGGAATAAAGGTGGAAGTTGACATGAGGACGCCATGGGATGGTGCGCAGCTTGCAGCTTTTGAGGTGTTGACGGATATTTGCAGCCGGTTCAACAAGAGAGCTGATTTGGGGCCAGCAAATGTTTTTCCCAGGGTGGATGCTTCTCAGGGTGAGTGGGCTCAGTCTAGCCAAGCTTCTTTAGAGCGAGGCAGGGACGAGCGTGCTCATAGCACGGGTGCTTCTATGAGTGCTATGTTTGCTGTCCTGAGGATGCATTATTCCACTAGGGATGGTTGGATGAAGTGCATTGAAGCCCTGCATGATGCTGTGGAGAAGAAGTTAGAAGCTGAAGAGTGGGCACGTATGGCTCGTCGTAGCTCAGATGACTTGGTGGTATCTCTCACTGCCTGTCGCAATGAGTTGTTACGATGCACTGGCGCCTTGATGGCAGCTGATCGCCGTGTCGAGGTGCTTGAGAGGGAGAATGCAGATCTTCGCCGCCAGCTTGACAATCGTAATATGAGTTTGACACGTCAGCGCAATGAGTTTCTACAAGAGTTGCGTGCTAGTCAGCAGCAAGTTTGGGAGTTGCAGCAGGATGTTCATCGTCTGAACAACCGTGCTGATCCGTTTCATCCTCCGGGTGCAGCGGAGTTTGCTCCTGAGATCTTTATTGCAGCTGATGATGGTGAAGCAAGTGAGGAAGAAGAGGAAGAAGACCCCGAGGAGATCGTGCCTATTGACGAGAGTGATGACCATGGTGGGAACGTGTCCGGCGTGGACAGTGACCACGATGACTAGGCTTTTTCTAGTGATCTTGCCATGATCGGCACCCTTTTGTATTGGGAAAACCTTTAATGTCATGTAATGGGTAGAACCTGAATTGTAATGAGAGAACCCTGTGTGTTCAGGGCTGGAACCATCAAACTTTTAATTAAGTACTGGTAACTCATGCAGCTTGGAAACCCTTTTTGGTTGCGCCTTGTTATTGTGCGGTTGTGTGATGATTATTGAATTATTGTGCCGTTTGTTGGTTATAAAAAATGATCATTGATATCTTTTGGGCATAATCTTTCGGTTATCTTTGACATAACTGACATTTAACAATGGTTGTTGCGTGTTGATACAGATGGCACCTCATACCCGTCGTCATGGGTCAACCAGTGGTGGTGGGAACGAACATGAAGATGAGGAGTTGCCGCCTCCTCCACCACGTACCCAGGAACAAATGTTTGCTCAGTTCTTGGACACCCAGCAAGCGATTTTGCAGCAGATGGTTGCTAGTAACAACCACAATCGCGATCGAGGTGGACGCCGCGGAAACGATGAGGACCAATACAGTAACTATAAGGACTTCATGGACACTAAGCCTCCGGTATTCAAGCAGGCCGTAGAGCCGCTGGAAGCTGATGAGTGGTTAAACACTATTGAACAGTCATTCTCTGTGCTGCGATTGACTGAAACCATGAAGGCTAGCTTTGCTGCTATGTTACTGCAAGGCCAAGCTGGAATATGGTGGGCCAATCGTAAGACCGCCTACCCCGTGGTCGCTGATATCACCTGGGAGCAGTTCACCAGGGATTTCAGGGGGCATTTCATTCCAGCAGGCTTGATCAAGATGAAGGTCAATGAATTCATGCAGCTTACTCAGGGTACCAAGACCCTCACTCAGTATCATCATGCCTTTAACAATCTGTCGAGGTATGCCCCGTGGATGGTAGATACAGATGAAAAGAAGATTGAAACCTTCAAGAGAGGTCTTAGTACCAAGCTTATGAAGACTCTGGCGAACAACGCTCGTACAACTTTTAACGAGTTCATCAGTGAAGCTTATATCCAAGAGAAACAGAACAACTTGCACACTGCTTCCAAGGGAGGCAAAAGGCCATTTGAAGGAAGCTCTTCTCAGTCAAGGACTCCAGCAGCTAGTCGTGCGGTGGCAAATCGCCCGGCTTACCGTCCGGCTGTTCCTGGAGCAAAATTCAGACCCCCTCCAAAGAAGCAGCCAGCGCCTCAGCGCTACAAGAAAGGTTTCACAGTGCCTTTGAACAAGAACAACGCTCCTCCAAGCAACGCCGTTCCAGTGAGGACCAACCAAGGTCTGGGGCCATGCTTTAACTGCGGTCAACAGGGGCACCTTGCTCGCTATTGCCCTCATCCAAAGCAGGCTCGAGTGCATCACACCACTATTGAAGAAATTCCAGAAGGTGAACCAGTCACCGCGGGTATGTTTTCTGTGAATCAGCATCCTGCTATTGTTTTGTTCGATTCTGGATCATCGCATTCTTTCATAAGTCAAGCATTTGCACAAAGGCATGCCTTTCAGATCGTTGATTTGGGCTGTAATTTCCGGATAACCTCAGCTAGGGCTGAAATATGCACACGTGAGGGTATCAAGCAGGCGAGTATTGAGATTAATGATAGGAGTTTTATCAGTCATCTCATTGTGTTGCCTGGGCTAGGTCTGGATGTAATTCTAGGGGTTAGCTGTATGAACAAATGGGGTGCGATATTGGACGTTGCTAACCGAACTTTGACGTTGAAGGCGCCCCAGGGTGGGGGTACCTTTCAAGTTTCCTTACCTCGAAGAGGGGATCTTTTTAATCTCTCTCTTTCGCAGTTGAGGGCAAGACCGTCCAAGGTATTCCGGTAGTGTGTGAGTTTCCTGATGTCTTTCCTGATGATCTACCTGGACTTCCTCCTGATCGAGATGTGGAGTTTGCAATAGAACTTATTCCCGGTACGGCGCCTATTTCTCGAAGGCCATATAGAATGCCTCCTCATGAATTAGCTGAACTCAAGAAACAACTCCAGGAGTTATTGGACAAAGGGTTCATTCGCCCTAGTTCCTCTCCGTGGGGCTGTCCTGCCATCTTTGTTAAGAAGAAGGATGAAACTTTACGTATGTGTGTGGACTATAGGCCACTAAATGCTGTGACAATTAAGAACAAGTATCCTCTACCTCGTATTGATATCTTGTTTGATCAATTGTCCAAGGCCAAGGTTTTCTCCAAAATTGATCTGAGATCTGGGTATCACCAAATTAAGATCAGACCACAAGATATTCCCAAGACGGCTTTCTCCACTCGGTATGGCTTGTATGAGTATTTGGTTATGTCTTTTGGATTAACCAATGCTCCTGCACATTTCATGTATCTAATGAATTCGGTATTCATGCCTGAGTTGGATAAGTTCGTGGTAGTCTTTATTGACGATATTCTGGTGTACTCTGAGAGCATGGAGGGTCATGCCGAACACTTGAGGATAGTCTTGACTAGACTCAGGGAGCATAAGCTGTATGCTAAGTTCAGCAAGTGTGAATTTTGGTTGACTAAGGTACCTTTTCTGGGCCATATCTTATCTGCTGAAGGTATTTCTGTAGATCCGTCAAAAGTTCAGCAGGTGTTGGATTGGCAGTCACCAACAAATGTGTCTGAGGTTCGTAGCTTTCTGGGATTAGCTGGGTATTATCGCCGCTTTATTCAGGATTTCTCTAAAATAGCTAAACCTATGACCAAGCTATTGCACAAAGATACCAAGTTTGTGTGGAGTGGGGAGTGTGAAACAGCTTTTCGCACCTTGCAAACGTTGTTGACCACTGCTCCAGTTCTTGCACAACCTGATATTGAAAGGCCTTTTGATGTGTACTGCGATGCTTGTGGCACTGGGTTAGGATGTGTTCTCATGCAAGAAGGCCGAGTCATTGCTTATGCCTCGCGTCAACTGAGAAAACATGAGCAAAACTATCCTACTCATGATTTGGAACTTGCCGCTGTAGTTCATGCATTGAAGATTTGGCGCCACTATTTGATGGGTCACAAATGTCATATCTATTCCGATCACAAGAGTCTCAAGTACATTTTCACTCAGCCTGAGTTGAACATGAGGCAAAGAAGGTGGTTGGAGTTGATCAAAGACTATGATCTAGAAGTACACTATCATCCGGGCAAGGCCAATGTCGTAGCCGATGCCTTGAGCCGAAAGTCTCATTGCAATGTATTGCAGCCTTTGCTAGCAGACGGGTTCAATCTTGTGCATCCAGTGGTGTTGAATAATATTACTCTCAGTTGTACTTTGGAAAGCAAGATTATTGAAGGTCAGAAAACAGATCCCGGCATATATCATATCAAGAGGAAGATGAAAGAACAAGAAATGCTTCGTTTCCGAATAGATGAAAAAGGTATATTGTGGTTCAAAGATCGATTGGTAGTACCGAAAGACCGTGAGTTGAGGAATCAGATTTTGGATGAGGCTCATTTGTCCAAGTTGTCTATCCATCCTGGTAGTAGTAAGATGTATCAAGACTTGAAACCTAGGTTCTGGTGGACCAAAATGAAGAAGGAAATTGCAGCCTATGTGGCCAGGTGTGATACCTGTTGTCGCGTGAAGGCTATTCATCTTAAGCCAGCAGGACTATTGCAACCCTTACCCGTTTCAGGTTGGAAATGGGATGAGATAACCATGGATTTCATATCTGGGTTACCTCTAACGCAAAAAGGCCACGATTCTATTTGGGTGATCGTAGATCGATTGACTAAGATTGCACATTTCTTACCAGTTCGAACTACGGATCGTCCTCATCAGTTGGCACAGCTCTACTTTGCTCAGATACTTCGGTTACATGGTGTGCCGAGGACGATAGTTTCCGACAGAGGCCCGCAATTTATTGCATGCTTCTGGGAGCATCTACACAAGTGTTTGGGAACCAATTTGGTTCGCAGCTCAGCTTATCATCCTCAAACTTCTGGTCAAACCGAAAGGGTAAATCAAATTCTTGAAGATATGTTGAGAGCTTGTGTTCTATCGTCTAAAGGTTCGTGGGAAGAATGGTTACCTTTGGCCGAGTTCTCATACAACAATAGCTATCAAGAGAGTATTCAAATGGCTCCTTTTGAAGCTTTGTATGGGCGCAAATGTAGAACTCCTCTCAATTGGGTTGAATCAGGCGAAAGGAGATATTACGGGATTGACTTTGTGAAAGAGGCCGAAGAGAGAGTGCATACCATTCAAACACATCTCAAAGCCGCTCAGACTCGTCAAAAGAGCTATGCGGACAAGCGAAGAAGGCCATTGGAATTTGAAGTGGGTGACTATGTATACTTGAAAGTGTCACCTATGAAAGGCGTGCAACGCTTCGGAGTGAAACGAAAGTTAGCTCCAAGGTTTGTAGGTCCTTTTCAAATTCTGGAAAGAAGTGGGAAGGTAGCATACAAGTTACGGTTGCCACCACACATGTCCGCTATCTTCAATGTGTTTCATGTATCTCAACTCAAGAAATGTTTACGAGTACCAGAAGAGCAAGTGGATTTTGGTGATATCAAGTTGAAATCAGATTTGACCTATGAAGAAAAGCCTATTGAAGTAATAGATTACAAAGAAAGAATCACCCGTAGCCGAGTGATCAAGTTCTATAAGGTGGTGTGGAACAACCAAAGTTATTGGGATGCGACTTGGGAGCGAGAAGATTACCTCAAGGAAGTCTATCCGTCTTTCTTTAAACAATGGTATTTAACTCTAATCTCGGGGACGAGATTCTTTTAAGGGGGGAGGGCTGTAACACCCTAGTGTTAGTTACTATTTTCACACTTGCATTTGCATGTCATCAAGCATAGATCATGTCATTTCATGCATTATTATCATTGCATTTGATTTGATTCCCTTTTATTGCTATATGTTTGTTTATATGTCCATATTATGCAAAATGTGTTGTCATGCAAATGTGATGCTTGTTTACGGTTCTAAATGCTTTATACATGTTTAGGATAACATTTGGAACAATGTTCATGTTGGTGAAATCCCCAAAATACCCCTCTAGCTCATAGTTGACTAGAGAGCCCTTTAAAAGCTATTCTGTTTGACCAAACAAGAAGGGCATTTTAGAGATTCTGCATGTCAGTGCACCCTAAATCAAAGTTGTGTAGAATTTTATAAGCAACAAACTTTATTTTTGGGTCAACTCATGAAAATGAGTGGAAGAAGGTCAAAAAGTTCAATTAGTGCAGATTTGGAGCTGTTTTGGAAGTTTTCAAATTTTCCTAAGTCTAAACCGGTTTTCAGTTTCGGTGTACCCCTGTTCATCGACTTGTATCTCTCAATCCAGGCCGAACTAGAGTAAAGTGTCTTAATATGAAATGATCTACTCATATAGCTCTTCAACTCATATTAGTGAAGTTTTCGCTGAAACGCTCTGGATCGCGAGTTGTAGATCGATGAAAATCGAGTTTCAGTCGGGTCCGCGGAAACTGAATCGGAGCCGATTCAGTTCGACCCTCGGGCGAATCGCGAGCGAATCGCGCGACCGCGTCAGGCCTCGGCCGCCAGATGGCGCCGTACGCCGTCGTTGCTGCCGCGCGGTCGGCTTACAAAGGGGAACACGCAATGCTGTCTCCCGCACGCTCGCCCTCACTCTCCCTGCTCTCTCGCCCTCTGTTCGCTCGCTGCTCTCCTCTTTCCCCTCCGCCGTCGCCATTTCCGCCGCGACCGCCGCGGTGAAATCCGCCGCCACCGAGCCATCTCCGACCGCGCCACCCTCGGCGCAGCTGCGGCTTGCTCTGCTCTTCGTTTCCGACCCGTTGCCGACCTCAGCCGACCTAACGTACAGCTCCAGCGAGCTTCTCGCCGTCCGCCATTGCCGGAGCGCCGCCGAGCTCTCGGGTCGCCGTGACGAGGGCGATGCCGGGGTCGGCTTCCCTCTCTTTTGCTCGTCTAAGAGTCTCCGTTAGCCGTAGATCCTTTCCACACCGTCGGTTAGATTTACCTCGCCGTGGTTTCGCCGGAACCCGAGTTCGCCGTGAAACCGCTCGCCACCGTGCCGCCATGCGAGCGCGGTCAGTGAGTTTCCGTGCGCAATAGTTCGATTAGTCGCGCGCACAGGTCCGCTAGGGTTGCAGGAACACGGAACGAGGCCGAGCCGCGCGAGCAACGGCCGGAATCGGCCGGCGCAAGTTCACCGGACCACCGCCGTCCGCCATTGCCGCCGTCGAGCTCGCTCCGGTGGAGTACGACCCTCGGCAGTTGGTCCATCGGGTTCGTCTCGTTGCCGCGAGTCGGTAGGTAGCCTCGGCGTCGCCGGAGACCTCGCCGTCGGCGAGCTCTCGCCGGTCAGCGCCGGCGGCTCTGTTTCCTCTCTCTGACGCGTGGGGTCGGGTCGACCCCGGGGCCCGCGAGTCAGCCATTCAGGTGCGCCTCTGGTTCGCTGAGCCGGGTGCACGTAGCAGTTCTATCGGGTTTAGGTTTTTGATTTTATAAAATGAATTTCCAGAAAATGTGTAAAACCTTCCAAAATTCATATCTGAAGCTAGGAATGTCCAATGGGGGTGAACCAAATTTTGTTGTGTTTGTATTTCTGAGCTCTATCAAGGAAAAATATAAAATGTACTTTTTGAATACTTTTTATGTGCAGTTATAATTAAATTGTTAATTGCTTGTAAACTTGATAAATGCATAAGTAATTGTAGGAATGTGCTAAAAATGTGATTCCACTTGCATTCATCTTGTTTAGGGGAGTAGAATCTATGAAAAATATGTTTGCTAGTGTTTCACTGTTATTTATATGATGTCTAGTATAATGTGCCTTTTATGTTTTAATCTTGCAAAAATCACCATGCTTAATGTGTTAAGGTTATGGACATGAATATTTTTCCTAGGCTCTATTATGTTGGAAAGAAGCTATGAAAATTAGGAAATCTGTTGTTTGATACTTTTCACTGTGTTAAGTATTTTCCATTGCTTAAAAGGCTGGTTGCTTGTTATTTTTGTGTAGACTGTTATACTTGTCAAAATGACTTGAAATTTTGTCAGTAGGCTAATCTGGATGTGTAATAGCTACTGTAATTTCTATGGATTTTTCTGGTCACAGTAAGCAGTAGGTCCAGTTATAGGCTAGGGTTTATTTAATTGTTTCTAAGCAAATATCTTTTGGTTGTGGTAGGTTAGTTGATGCATGTTAATTATTAAGTGCAGGTTGTAGACCTCTCACCCGGGACGAGAAATTATTCTATGCTTTGCTTAAGAAGGGTGAGTATGAGTTAGTTGTCTTGGAAAGAAATAAATGAGTGTGGATTGTTAAACTGATTGCATATCATGGGTTAATTCGTGCATCTCTATCTTGCATTTCATGTGCATTCTCAGTTCTCATATATGCATATCATGCATACAGGATCGCCGGGAGGAGTAACACTGTTGCAATTCGATCCACCGGAGGAGGGAGTTCCGCCGGAGATTGAAGTGCCCGAGGTTTCCGAAGGACAAGAAGAAGAGGCTGAACTTCCGGAGTGCCCGGATCACCAACCCGCTAACTTTGTGAAAGGCAAGCCCCGGAGCATCCCTAAGTCTCCACCTACTCTTTTTACAAATACACTGGTCTTTATTAAATCGTATGATTGTGCACTTAAGTATAGGAGTTGATATGATACCGTTGCTGCATTTATTCCTTGTCCACTTATACTTGATCCTGAGGTTATTACTAGACAAGGGGATGGGTTCGATCTTATGCTTAGCCATGCTTAGACCGGTAGAAGTCGAGGGATTTCCTGTCCTTCGCGAGCATAGGTGGTTACTAATGATGATGGGGTTGGATTCCACATGATGGACTATATGTGCCACCATGCCACAGTGTCTAATGAGAGAATCGAGGCTAGGTAGCGGGGAGCCGCATGACATGGTTGAGGTCATGCCGTCTTCGGTGCTGCTTGCGGCCGACTAGGACTGAGGCCACCAGACATCAGTTGAGATTGAAAGACGTCGTCACATAGCTGGCCAGATAAGTCGTTCTGACCGCGAAGCCGAGTATTTCTTTCTGAGCCGGGAATTGGGCGTGATAAGGCAGACATATTCTGGAGGTAGGAAGGATGTGCGGAGACACCATCTTACCAAGGGCAGGTCAGGGACCTGATGCATCCTGGAAGTGGGTTTGTCTCTGAGAATATGGACCCCTCCAAGCCCGCGATACATATTATGTCTCAGAAAGATTTAACGGTGGCCCAAGAAGCCAGTGGCTCGGCTGACAGGGTTTGTGATTGGCATATTTGCTAGCTGGTACAATCGATTCGAATCGCCATCTCTCCTGGTTAGTGAGAAACTGAACTGATCTTCTGGTGAGGTAGAGGCTAATAACTTGAACATAATGATTATGGTGAGATGAGGTTGATATCTGTGGATATCGAAAATCATATGGTTTTATTGATTGCTACAATATTCAGTGAATGCTTAGTATAGTGGCTAATCCTAGTAAATAGTTTAACTGAAATCGAAGCTTATCACAATTGAAATGAATAAGTTGAGGTTCTACTGTAGTAATGCTTTTGATGCAAAAATGATGCTACCCTCTGAGCTCCACCAAATAAGCCTTGCATATCCTTGAGAGTCTTTTTATTTACTCCCTGTCGGGTAAGTCTAGCTGAGTACAATTGAGTACTCAGGGTTTTATTCCCATTGTTGCAGATGGTGTAGTTTTCTACGCGTATTGCAGGAACTGCTTCACCCCTGCGGGCGAAGAAGACTAGACCCGAGGGCGGGGTCATTATCTATCTTTAGTTGTTGTAAGAATGCTGTGACGGGGTCATGTGATGGTACTCGTATTCGAACTCTGTGGTGTAAAACTATGTTGACTTCCGCTACTACCCTATTTGTGTAAAAGACTATGTTGTACTCTGATGTTTAAATTCGGTTGCGAACTTATGTGTCATGTGATCGGGTATTGCTGAATGAATGATCCTTGGGGTATGAGATGTTTGAAATCGTTCGAGATTTCCGGACTACCGGGTTTATATTGGCTCAAGTGCGACTGGATTGCGGCTAAAATGCGATCGTTGTACTTGTGCTCGTATAAATTGGTCGGTTCTGTGACAACTGTTGGGTTGTGCTCTATGAATTCAATGACTTTGGGCACAGAAGACTGATATGAACAAACCATGGGCAGGGCTCCCGATCTTAGTACCTTGTAAGGCTCAGGCCCTTTTTGATGTCATAGTGGATGCCATTGTTGTAAATGGAGAACATATTCTGTTTTGGGCCAATAGGTGGTTGGATGGTCACACCATGGCTGAAATAGCCCCTAATTTGGTCAAAACAGTGGCCAAAAGAACGACCAAGTGAAGGATGGTGGCTCAAGCAATCCATAACATAAGATGGGTTGGTGACATAAAAGGAGCTCTTAAAACTGAGGTTTTGATTGAATGCCTCCATATTTGGGACATTGTGGATGGCTTTACTCTTGCAGCTAGATAAGAGAACCGTTACTCTTGGAAGTTAGCAAATCTGCATATGGAGCCTATTTTGTGGGAACCATGAAGTTTGGAGCCTGGCGAAGGATTTGAAAACTTGGGCACCCCCATGTTGGCTAAAAGAGGTCTCCCCCATCCGGATGCTTGTCCCTTTTGTGATCAGGCTGAGGAAACCATTCATCACTTGCTGGTTGAATGTGTCTTCACCCGTCAAGTGTGGGCAACACTTTGATAATGTTGGTAGTGTGGGAGGCCTAGAAGCATTGTAATGGTTGTATCTTCTAGAACTTAACGTTTGATGTTTAGGAGGTTATTAGAGTCATGTGTACAGAGGGTGGTCTTTGGTGTATGGTTGAGGCCTCCAAGATCACACACCTTTATCCAGGTCGCTGCCCTCCGGAGTTTAAGCCATGGGTGGTCGTCTTTTAGATAGCTTGTGGCGCCTTGTTTTTACTGGTCTCCTTAGTGTGTCTGGTGCTTGAGTTGGGTCTCCTAGACCCATGTACTTGTTTTCCACCATACTGAAATGAAGCGCAGTTCTCCTATGTGGATCGAGAAAAAAAATAACTTGTGATCATCTGTGCAGTCCGGATCATGCTAAGTGGAAAGTAAGGTTTTTTACTTCACATTGTCCTCCGGGATTCAATATAATTCTTGTCTGGTACTCTTTTGATTTGAGTTATGATTTCTCCACTCTCAGTATCCCCTTCTCCTGAATGTGTTGGTTTCTTTGAGTATGAGATTTTGGAGACTTTTGGGTTCGATCAAAACGTGCTAGGCCACCAAATTGTTTGGGCAGATTAAAGTCAAGCACAAAAATTGACTCTTTTGAGGAATTGAGAAAACCATAACCTTCTTGTTGGATTTTGAGATTGCTTGAAATTTATTTGTTGGTTTTGGGTGTTGATGCCTTGAAGATATGCTCTCAACACTCCTAGAAACCTCCCTGCAAAATCTCAAGTCAATCGGAGTTGATTTGATAGAGTTTTGACCTTCTATTCACCAGTTTGGGCTATTGTTTTCGGACAGTGGAGAGCTTCCACGCAAAAAAATGCTGAGCGGAGCCTACGCACATGTAGGCTGAAATCGTGTGTTCGCGTGCTTTAGGTGTTCATTTTGAGATCCGTCTTTTGCATTAGTTTTCCACTAATCCAAGTAACTTATCTAGGTACTCTTGTCACTAGTCGGCTTGCATATTTGACCATTTTTCGGATCTTCGGTGCATGAGAGTGTTACGGTTCCTTTATGGTGTCTCGTTGTGTTCCTGGGGAACATCAACCCATTTGTTGGGTCGAGAGCATCACATGGTTTACGTCTTGCGTTTGATGCCGATTGTACGATAGTGGTAGAAAGTTTTGTAAGAAATTTGAGGCTCCCATTCAACCCCCTCAGGTCACCATTTTTATTTCTTCAGTGGAACTGATTTGGTTAATGAACAATTCTGTCAACAGTGGAGGTACTTAATTACTCCCTCTGTCTCATAAAAAAAGTTATTTTCGCTTCAAAAAGTCAACTATTTTTAACTTTGACCAAATATATGTAAAAAATATTAATATTTATGGTACATAAGTAATATCTTGAGATAGATTCATAATAAATTTATTGGGCATATAAATGTTCCTAATACTTTTTATAGATCTAGTTAAATTTAAAAAAGATCTATCGGCATGACCATAATGACCTTTTTATGGAATGAAGGTAGTACTTCCCACCGACAATGTGAAGATACCACTCTGGGATGATATGATGGCCCAGTTAACCTTAACAAACTAATAAGCCATGACTCATTCAGTCTAAAGCAACCTTGCCTGCATCTTTCTTTTTTAATAACCAAAGCAGGTCACCATGTTGCTTCCCACTACAACAGGGTAGAAAAATACTATTCCATAACTACAAAGTAGGGCTCAATAAGCTAAAAGGAGATCAAGTTAACAGGGTAGAAAACATAGTTTCATTTCTATTGTGATTTGTGATTGACATGACATGCATGTCAAGCTCATCATATATAAGATCCACCCACCAGAAATGGGATGGCGGGGGACGGAGATGAAAAAGGAAAGAAGGAACAGGATTATTAATTGTGCAGTGCCTTCATCAGGCTTGTACAATTTCCTGATCAACGGATCTCGTAGAGCGTGGCCTTCTTCTGCTTCTTCGCCTGCTCCAGTGGGCCTCAGCAACATTGGGGTTCCACACAGGTTTAGCTGAGCTGTGTGCTCTCCTTGAGACGATGCTGGTTATGGGAAGGTGATGCTTCACTTCCTTTTACGGAGAGGACAAGGGTCTCACTGCCTGAGAATTTTGATTCTAGCTAGTGTTGCTAGATCAATGAACCAATCAATCACCCCTGTTTATGAGCATCACAACACATCGACGGATGATATAGAGTCTGGCCTGCTGCTGCCTGAGAGCCCTCTTAAGGCCCTTGAGCTTCAGATCATGACCAGCCATCCTCATCTTCATATTCATATTCAGATGGGAATATACGTGGATGATAAACCAAGTGATGGTAAGAAAGCTCCGGAGGTTGGATTGGGACTTTTGAACTTTGGTTCTGGCTTGGTTTGGGCTTGTACTGCTTGTCTTGTTTATATAGACAGGCAGACAGCTGCCATGTGGGCTGCGTCAGCTCATAATTTCTCTTTCACTCTATGGCTCTATGCTTATGCACATCTGCATTAATTAACCTATATATTGCTGTGTTCATGCTGTGTATAAATAACACAAAGTCGTCTTATGTGACAGTGGTGTAGTTTACTCCAATTGGTTTATTCATGTTTGACTCGATGCTATATATTATATATGTTGTTAATTTAAAAGTGTCAGTGCAATAAGTGTTGTTTTAACTACATGAGCAAAGTCAGAAGGATTGTTAATCAACCATTCCGGGTGAGCAGTTGATTACAAGTGAACCCTTACTCCCTATTGCCGGCTAGGCAAACAAACAGGGACAAGTAAACTCGGAACAATGCATTCGCCATTCGCTGATCAAATAACCTATAATCTTGGTATCCAAATTAACAAGGAAGGTACGACTAAAACATAATGATGCTAAATCACCACTTGTTCATAGTCAGAACAATTTTAATTGCTACACCTGTTGATGTCAACTCAAACCCTACTCCCAGTAGGCGTGCCCGTTACACAAGCAGGTTCTAAACAAAAGCATTGACTAAATGAGATAGTTATACTCAGGATATGTACAATGAACCTGCATCTGAACTTTTTGAAGGAATGACTTCATGCGTGCAGGCATGCCATCTACTCATCTTCTATATATGGTTCAATTATATATTTTGATCTTGATGACAAATATCTTAAACACAATCTACTAGAGCAGCTAATGTTCTGATGCAGGTTATATTTGTTTGAAGATGAACAGAAAAAGGGTCCGTTTAGTTCGAAAAAGGAACCAAAAAAGTGCTACAGTATCTACACATCGAATCTTGCAACACATACATGAAGCATTAAATGTAGGTTAAAAAAATAACTAATTGCACAGTTTGTCTGTACATGTCGAGATGAATCTTTTAAGTCTACTTAGGACATGGTTGGACAAAAGTTGTCAAATATAAACGAAAGTGCTACAGTACCAGAATCTAAATTTTTTCCCCAACTAAACAACCCCGAAATCTAAGTACACTACATAGATGCTCACCAGAAAAGAAATGTGAAGTACAACAAAAATACCAAGCTGAGAATGGGCATTTGCAGTGCTGGTAAATGGTTCTAAAGCATCTGCATGTGGGTTTTCAAACTGATGGTGCTCAATCAAAGGTATAAATTGGATCATCACAATTAGGCAATGAACCTACAATGATAATACATTAGCACCGTTGGTTCTTGGCTATAACATTATAGGTACTAACAGATGGTAGCAATTACATTTGTACAGTAAGTTTAAAACTAAAACCAAATGTAAAAAAACATCATTCAAAATTTAAGTGTTAAAATTCAAATTTAAAGCATGCATGCGCACACTGAGATATATATATATATATATATATATATATATATATATATATATATATATATATATATATATATATATATATATATATATAGAGAGAGAGAGAGAGAGAGAGAGAGAGAGAGATTGTACATTCATTTTGAACTCAAATCTATTGCGGAAATGTTTTGTAGAGTCATAAATTAATGACTGATGACTTAATAGATGGCTGTGAACCAACAGTAGTGAATGCCTTTTGTGCTAGTGGTCAGGTCAGGCATGCCGCATTTCAAAACCTGTAGTGCAATCTGATGATGTTCCAGTTAATATGCATGGTGATAGTGACTGCACATCCTTTTATTAATCAACAATGCAAACGGTTTATACTAGCAGATGTAGAGAATGCATGGTGATGGTGATGGTGATGTTCGGACCCTTACAATAAATTAGTTTTAAATTATTGTGCCCATGCGGAATGGAAAATTTCTAGTGGAACAAGCTAGTAAAAGTAAACAGTCTATACTAGCAGATGCTATTTCTTGTTCTGAATTCAATAGGGACAGTAAGAACTAGAATGAAGTGAAGACATTGCATGCTATACAAGTATCTGAAGAGTCAGAGCATTTGTTAATTACCACCATTTCATGTCAATTTCAACTGAAACCCTGGTCGGCTGCTCCCAACTCACTGGCCCTGCAGGCAAGCAAACTCTAAACAAAAAGTCATTGACCAAATGAGCAATGGACCTCCAGTCTAAGAAATGCCTGGATGCTGTTCATCTTCTTGGTTCAGCTATACGTTTCAATTTATGAGACGAATCTTAAACACAATCTAGGAGGCAGATGATGCTTTTTTTAAGAAATGTGGAGTATGTAAAATAAACAATATTGGATGGCTTCCAAAGAGCATGAGTAAGACTTTCATGGTCGTTGATCATTGCTCGAAAGTTGGAAGGAGAGTAAAACAAGAAACATCCTCACAAAGCGAAGTAGGGAAGAAACAAAAGTGAGCGCAAGATAATCTTTACGTTCCCCTAAAATAGGTAATCCTTTTATAGAAGAAAAGATACGTGTAATCCTCAACACAGAACTTAAAAAAAGAAGAAATAAATCTAAAAGGAATTTAGAAACTATTGAATGATAATCTATAGTTATTCCAACCTGGGAGGTGTTCACCCACTGACGTTCAGTAAAAGTGCATGAATAATGCAAATCTTATTGGTCAACCACTACAAATGACTTATCCTTATAGACTGTTCCTCAATTATGATCATACAAAATGGAAACCCTGTTGTGGTTAATGATCTAGGATGTAGCATCACCACCACAAATCTAGTGGATAATGAGCTAAATCCAACAAAACCACGCCAAGAAAGTATTGCATTGTAGAAAGTGGGAATTGCACTACTAATTGCAGATACATTCATCCAATCCAACAAAGGGAATCGACATAGCTGTGCCAAAATAGTGACCAAAGGTGAAATATAATGATTGTTAAATTAGGTTCCAAATCCACTTGCGCATCTAGCTTGTTCACTAAATTGAATTCAGGTAGTCATCCAGTAAAGTATGTACCATTCCGGAAACTGGTTCTTAACAAGCTCATTTTGCCTGGACCAAGGGAATCTTTAACTGCCTCTTGATGTAGGATGCGTTAATAAACGCAGCAACAAGTAAGCAGACACACAAGTACCTGTTTCCGTGTCCTCTGGATGTCATGTTCTGCATCAAGGGGGCAGCCAGTGAGCCTATATTCAGACATCACAATAAATTTATCATCGTTGACAAACTAATGAAATTAAACAAAGTGAATTTGTTTCTCAAATGGAGTAATCAACAGATAGCCATTGAGTGAAACAAAAAATAGTTCTCCTATTTCTGTTTCAGGGGTGCAGCAGAATGACATTATATTCAGTGACCATAGGGAATTTTGACTTCTCAAAAAAAATATTTAATGTAATATATTATCAAAGAATTTTAAATAATGCTCATTGTTATTGAACAAGACAAAATAGAAAAAATTCACTGAAAGGTGAACAACAAAAGCATCATTAAGAGGATTTTTCATTGAGCAGTTTGTACAGACTTTAGGAGGAAATGATAAAGACAAAGGAGATGTGACAGAAACCAAGAATGAAGAAGGCACAAGAGCAATCAAGGTGCCGTAATGGCATACCCACTACAAATGGCACTGCTACATAAGACACATAAGAATACAACATGCAGGATATGCTTCTAATCTGCTGCTACTATGTTTTCAGAATACATCAGAAGGTTAAAAACTAATAAATAGCGCAAATTAATGGTCAGTGCATGCATGGACCACATAGAGCAGATACAATAATGGGCTTATAGTCAAGCAAATGCTGATGTGGAGAGACGAGAGGAGAGCTTGACTCCCATGTAAGCACCAAGCTAGGCATGGAGCCATATGTATAAGTGGGTCCAAATAGCAGATGTTGTGCTCTTTCCCCTTTATTCTTATTTTCTAGTGTTTGAACTGAAAAGGTTGTAAGTATTGGCTGCGCGGCTGCAAAGGGCGGATATTTTCTATTTTCTAAAAAAATGGACCACCTACGTTCATTAATGCTGGTTCACTGCAAGGCAAGAAGCAGAATAGAGCATTATTGAAATGATAAGAAGCACAAAACTCAAGGTTCTGGCCTCCTAATCTTGTCTGCATTGGAAACTGCTTGGTTTATTCTGTAGAAAAAGCTGATTAACAAAGCGAGAAACAATGGATGTAATGTTTTCAGGCTGATAATTGGACTGGAGCACTGTGAATCGGTTTTTTTTTCCTTTTTCTAACTGAACATGTTTTTCAATTGGCAGAATACAATGTCAGCTGGAATAAAGTGCAACTTCCTATGGTTAATGGCTCAGAAGCGTTTGGAATCAATGAGGAATGAGTACAGGTGAAAACAGAACTTTGTTATAAATGGGTATATCTGGAACAATGTTCAGAGGTAACAGAATATCAGGACTTGCTGTATTCATGTTTCTAGAGGGTGTGAGTGTGTGTTGTAAGGGTTCTTAACCTTTTTTATTCTTCTATAATGATACACAGCTCTCCTCTGTGTTCTAGAGGAAAAAAATACTGAATTGCAATTTCAAGTTTAAAATGCATGGTCCGTACTGTCCTATCTTGTGTAAATTGTGCCTGTCATGACAATAATAAGCCAAAGGAAAAACAAAGCCCTAATACACTCTGCAAGAAAATAAAAGCATGATTCTGGCCTTGTTTTTCAGATACGTTTGCTGTGATAATTTTGGTTACAGCCTGTGTCTCTAGAGTGATAAATAATAATGTTGGTAAAATTGCATGGTGAACCACCGCAAATAACTCTGATGCTTATAGATTATTCTCTTATTATTGTGATTCTCTGAAATGGCAAATAGATAAGCCACAGGGAAGGTAAATTGCAATCACCTTATTTATGTTAATCGAAAATTCTACTGGATTCAACAAAGTGACAGTTTTGACTTACTAGTGGAGGTAGACAACATTAGTGCAGGATCGGCTTTTACTCCCGGTTGGGAACGGCCTTTGCTCCCGGTTTCTCAGCCGGAAGTACATTTTCGGGAGTAAAGGTCCACCCTTTACTCCCGGCTCAGGAACCGGGAGTAAAGCGAGGGCCTTTACTCCCGGTTCGTAACATGGACCGGGACTAAAAGTCCCTCTAGCCTAGCCACGCTGGCAGGAACATTTAGTCCCGGTTCGTAAATGTCTTTTTCCTTTTTCGGCTCATTTCAGCTCATTAATTCATATTTAGGGTTTATGGTTTAATATAGGTATTTGAATACGCATTCTACGCTAATGTTATATGCATACGAGTATCAAGCTATATATATATATATATATATATATATATATATATATATATATATATATATATATATATATATATATATATATATATATATATATCACATGTATGATTGAATATACACATAATGTACATAAAATATACACACGTGTTTGTCCATGTCCTTAACCTTGAATTACAAGCCGGGAAAATTAATTCCCGCCGCAGTAGTGCTCTCCTTCGGGATTCAAGACTTTTTCATTAAGAAAGTCTGCTATTGTCTCTTGGATGGCTTTGACATTGTGTTGTTGTAGGGTCCTCTGCCTCAACCAATCAGTCTTCAAATTGAGAGAAAAAAATATTAGTATGCATATATATGACTAATTATACACCCAAATATATTTTGCAACTTACTTTGATCCTCTCTTCAGGAGTTCTGTTAGAGTGCACCCTAAGGAACTCGCACACGTAGTATCCACATAGGATGGTCCCCAGCTCCTGCTACAGACACCACTATACGAGAAAAGAATCCTGTCGTCATCCAATGATTTGAACTATGGCAAATGAAGATATTGGACACTACAGATATCAAAGTGCTACTTACTAGGGGTGTGACAATTTGCAGCGGCGCTTTGCACTCGGGATGATGTTTTGAAATGAATTCTGCCCAAACACTGCCCAATATCCAAAAGAAATATTTCGGAGTTAAGAGAGAGCAGATGTATATATGTATAAACATATAATGAGTTATGAAAGAGTGAAATTAGATTACCACTGGATCATGTCTATCATTGGTTGGTATCGTCCTAGCTCCTTTTTCATGGAGTCAAAGATCCATAACTGATTGGCTGACAACTTGATGACCATCAAGATCCAGTGATTGCTGCCTAGAAATCATAACTCGATAAACTATACAGGCCACGTATAAAAAAAGGACATTATAATTAATAACACTCACTCGCAGCCATACGGGAAGAGAATTGTTGTCTTATTTCCTTGTTTCTCTATCATCATCTTGAGATTCACCTCCGTTTGAGCTTCCCAATTAGGACTAACTGGGTTTTGAATATGATATACGGATCAATGAATCCAATGGTATCGTTCCTTCTTTTTTTATGACCCCTATCTCATATCTAGAAATATATATTGAAGAACATATATGTAGTGTGAGCTAGGATATATAATTATATAAACAATAATAGGCCCGGTGTTATAATGACTTACAGACAATAGCAGCTGAAGATAGACTTGTCGAGCGAGTCTGGTGTAATTCACTGAATTCAATGTACATGGTATCATCGCCACGGAAGAAGTGCTCGTTGCGAATTTTGACCGCTATGTAATTCTCTTTCCCGGCACATGCCTCTAGGTACCACTTGTTTAACAAGTACATTTGCATGCCCAGTTCTGAGTATTTTGCAAGGTTGTAGAGTGCGTTGCCATATTCATATTTCCTCCAGGTATCAACAACTGGCACACTATCAATGTGTCCACTTTGGAAGATTTGCTGAAAGTTGAGACTGGTAGATAGGATGAAGTCACCAAGTTCATCCAAATCAACATTTGGAGGTACGGTCTCCATGTACGATGCGTTTGAACCATATTGATCACTTACAACTAGGGGTTCAATCTCCTTCGATTGTTCCCCGAGTTGTGGAACATCTTTCCCTGTTGTCTTCTTCTTCGACTTCTCAATAGTTTTGATGAGAGTTCGGTCATAGTCTGATGGTGGCAAGGGCTTACGAGCTTCGCGCAACATTCTCTGACGGTCTTCCACCTTTTGCCTCAGTGCATTTGGATGTACGTAAAAGTACGGCTTGGGCGGGTTTGCCTTCAATGCTTGTCTTTGTTATTTCAATTTCTCAAAGAAACTAGTCACTTCTTTTTTTGCCTCCGCACTTTTTTGCTCTTCAATCATGGCAGAAGGCAATTTCTGAGGAATAGGATTGCTGGAAGTTTTTGCCTTCTTCTTCTTCGGCGGGGACGAGGACTTCGTTTGCACCCTCTTAGTGGATATTGTTTTGGACATTGGAGGGGGCGGAGCCGGTTGTGGCGGAGGGGGAGGAGGCGTCAGAGACCTCCTTGGGGGTGGCGGAGGGGCCTGAGGCGTCGGAGACCTCCTTGGGGATGGCGGGGGTGCCTGAGGCGTCATAGACCTCCTTGGGGGTGGTGGGAGTTCCTGAGGCTTTGGAGACCTTGGCAGAGGGGCTGAGGCGTTGGAGACATCCTTGGAGCACTGTTTTGGTCTGGTGAATGAACAATTGGACTTAGCTCTCCCTCCAACCTGGATGATCAGTATAGCAAATAAACGAATGTGAGAATCTGAGAAGATTAATTAATGTGTGATTAGTGTGTGTGATTATTTCTCATGTACGTACCTCTGGTGAGGGAGCGGAGAAGGCGACGCCCCAGGAATGACGATGTAGCACTTGTGCCAAAGAATGAATGCATGTTCTGCCTCTCCTAGAGTCTTCTCCCCATCACCTCCGGGAATGTCAAGAGGTAGATCGCTAAATCCAGAGCATACCCTATCCACCGACACCTTAGCATATCCAGGTGGGATTGGTTGCCCATGGATTAACGGCGCAGTGGCGACGGGGGAACAGCAGCTGTAGCCACCAGGACTGTGGCGTTGTCCTTTGGAATATGCAACTCACATGCTGTCATATGTTGTGTGACATCATCCACGGGAAAGTGAAGCCCTGCATCTCCTTGAAATGGCATGTTCGTGGATGCACAACTGTTTTTCATCTGATCAGGGGGGCTAATGTTGACCCCGGGTCCCATTGCTGATGTAGACTGCCTCTGGGTGCTCAATTGTATCTGCACTTGCCGTTTGATCTCCTCCTGCATTTCCTGTTGCAGTTTCTTTTCCCGTTCTCGCGCCTATAACACAAACTCCTCCAGGATGCGGAGTCTCTCGTTCTCCTCATCCTTCTCTCTCTAGCGGCTTCTGGACGTTCCTCTGTCCTGAGGAAAACCATGCGACCATGGGATAGCACCTTTGCCTCTTGTTCACCCACCGTGCTCAACACTTTCTAAGGAATACGTCAATTCATCTTTGTCTCTGTCGGGCTTGAACGAACCGGTAGCGGAAGCTTCTACCGCAAAAAGTAATCTTTCTGCTGCCCTTTGGATTCAGTCGCCATACACTACCTACCCAGTCTCTAGGTCCAACCTGCCACCATGCGCGAAAAACCAATTCTTTTCACGTTCGGGCCAATCGAGTGAAGCCGACACGAGCCCCTTGGCAGGTACGTCTGCTTCCATCTTCTTCCACTTGGGGACAGCACTCTTGTCGCCACCTGAGCCCATGCAATGGTGGCATGCCTTCTGCTGTAACAAAACCACCTAAATCACATGGCCCACCGGCACCTGTCATTATCACTAACGACCTCTGACAACCGAGCCCGTGTTCCAAATGATTAAGAAGGTCCTACCGAGCTACATTAGCACCCTTTTTCTCCGACAGGATCCCATTGCGAAGCCATTACAGAATTACAATGTTTCATAATAAATTACATCAGAGTAAAAGCGTGGAAAGATTATAAAGTACTTAGATTACAAACCATTCGTCCAAATAGGATTCAAGTACAGTTATTACAAAACATAATTAAAAGTCGGTAACAGTGGAACTAAGATACAACATATTTAGATAATCAATAAAAAGAACCCTACCCACGGGTCCAACCTTACTCTTCCTCACTTCCCTCCTAGACAACTGTCACACAGCAGGGGGTGAGACAAACCTCCGACTGCTGGATTCCTGTAACAGGGGGTTAACAAACCCTGAGTACTGGGGTACTCCGCAACACTTACCCGACTAAAGAAAAAGGGAATGAGACTCAGGAATGCAGGCTGAGGGGAGTCAAGGTAAGGCTTGAGCAAGAGTCAAAGAGTTTTGCAGAAAAGCATTACTATTCTATTTCAATATTTTATCTCATTCTTAATTTAATCATAATCCATAATTCCAAATTCATTTTCAAATATCATCATACTTTCAAATTCTTAATTCCCAAGACACCTAGTTCCGAACCACTTTTCAATTGTAGGTCAAAGGATCAAGTCTCCATATCCGAGGAGCAATGACGATTCGAATCGATTAGTACCCAGCTGGGGATCTTATCCACACTGCATATGTAGCACCTAAGCTTGCATATGCCAACCCCGTCTACCACGGCTTTTCCGAAACCTGAATCGATCCTGCGCCACTCGAGAACACAGTACTCCTCTCCTCTCCAGGCACGCCGGCCATGAGGGTACACGCTGCTCTCGGCATCTCTTCACTCCCAGTGCGTGGTTGTCAATTCAAGTAGTAGAGCCACCGGAGTCAGGGCTTCCCGTAGTATGTGGCTTGTTGCAAAGTTTCGATCACAGCAGGCCTACAACGAACGGTCCCTAATTCTTTTTTCGCCGGCGACATTGCATTGGGACTCTAACCCAAGTACAAGTATCCCAACGGTTTTCAAATCCCTTTCCCGCTGATGGTCAAGCATTGGGACTCTAACCCAAATTCACAACCAACGAACGAAAAATCCCTTTCCGTCGGTGGTGATGCATTGGGGCTGCTACCCAAGTGCATAACCACCGAACGGACTCATATCCCTTTTCATTTCTCATGACTCATTAATATCATATCCCCATAAGTCAAAAATAGCATTTTAGGCAAATCTAAATTAATTAAGCAGAGCTAAGCATTTTTCGATCACTTTCATTTTAAACAGGTTTCAAGGGTAATATATCAAGGCAGGTAATGCAACAAGATAGGTGACAATCAACTCCTAGCAACCTAATGCAATTATTAACTCAAGTTATAAATATTTCATAAAACACAAGGCGGGGCTGAATGCATCGGGGCTTGCTTTGAATTGCGTAGAGCGTCAGGTCGGGCTCGGTCCCGGAAATATCAAACCCCTAGACGGCCTCGGGAGTCACCTCCTCAGCAGTGGCCTCAACCTTGATTTCCTTGTTGACGGCCACTACACGTATGCAATGATCCATACTTAAAATGATGCGAATAATAATGAACACAAAACATAATAGTAAACAATATTAACCCTTGAGTACAAGTTTCCTTCACGGTAAAGTTGCAAAACATTTCTCATAAAGTAAAATGGTGTTTTCGCATTTCGTTTTTATTGACCATTTTAATAGTCATGGAAAGCCGCTGCACAGCTTTACTACTACTTCCTAGTGACAACATTACTTTTATTAAGGATCACCATGGTAAAAGATCCATGAACCCAATCAATCCAAAAATCACACAAAACTACAGGGATTATTTGTTTTTATCTATTTTATTATCCACTTAACCTAACATCTCATTATTAGATGATCAAACTGCCTCCATTTGCATCCAAACTTAACCAACAGATAGTTTTCACCCTAAAACAGTACCAAATAAATTTTCAGGATTTTTGGATTAACCTAAAAATTATTAAAATTACCCCAAGTTGCATTTATTAAATAATGTACTGATTTTTAGTTTCTGTAGAAGATGTTCAAAACATATATTTGAAATTTTTGTAAAATACTACAGACAACAGAGAGTATACATGATTATTTTCATGATTTTTAGTGCAACATAATTAATCATGCAAAAATGACAAAACTCAGCACTATTCCCTAAAATTCATATTTCAAAAATTCAACTCAACCTTCAAACCGGGGAACTGGGGCGGCCTGCTCGGCCCACACACGGCTGAGCGCTCGACACCGCTCCCCCAGCTCCCCCTCGCGCGCTCCTGGGCGCGGCCCAGCCGGCTCTCTCCCTCTCGGAAGGGCGCCCGCGCGTGCGCACGGCTGCCCCAGCCACGACGGCTCGCTGCCGGCGATCCTCCGCCGATACCAAGGGCACCAGAACGCGCCCCAACATCTACCACACACTCCTAGCTATTCAGTTGGGCAGAGTAGGGCTCGGCCTGCGCTTCACCGCGGCCATGGCGGGCCGACGGCAACCGGCACGGCGGCGCGGTCACATTCCGGACAAACAGGGTCGATAGAGCTCAAGCTAGAGGGTGCTACGCGGTCGGGGTGCTCACCGAAGTTCCGTTCACGAGCCGGTTTAGGACGAGGATGGCCGGAGACTGTCGTTGATGAAAACTAAGGCAGTGGCGACGGGCACCAACAGCATCGACGCTGTTCCGACGACCTCTGTGCACCATTCACCAAACTACCTAGACGGTGAGCTTCACAAGGGCATGGGAAGTCAGGAACGCAAGTGTAATAAGGAGGTAGCCTACCCCAGAGAGTTGGTCACGATGGACCGAGCGCGGCGGCGCTCCGACAGTCGTGGGGAAGAAGATGGCGTTCGCGCGACTCCGGCGGTCAACCACCGGCTCCAATGGGTGGGACAGAGGCGCAAGGGTGTGGCGAGTTCGGTGGAGAGTGGAATTGGATAGAGATGGCTTGGTGGCGATGAATTCGGTCGCGGTAGTGAAGGTGGTCGCCGGCGTGCCGAGGGGAGAAGGGAGGCAGGGAGGCGACCGGGGGCTTTTAAGGTGGCTTTGGGAAGGGGCAAAGGCGATTCGGGGCGGCGTGGGGTCCCCTAATAGCTCGGCTACGACGGGAGGCACATGGCCGGCCGGCACGGGTGGTGCCGCGCGCGCTCGGCGGGGGCGGCTGCCGGCGCTGTGGCCGAACAGAAGAGAGGGGCGAGTTACTGAAGCCCTTTAATTGCCCTCCTTTCGGTTTTTGCCCAAATTCTCCACATTTTGTGCACCAACTCGAAATTCCATCAATACAAAAGTTGTAGTGCTCTTAATTCTGCACAACTTTGGTTTTTGAACCAAATTCAAATTCTGAATAGTTTTGAAAATATTCAAAAAGGGGTAAATTTACTATTTGAATTTTATTTACATTTTGATTAAATTCTCAAAAACCTTCTTAACAACTTGAAATTATATAAAAATGCAAGTTGCTCTACTAATTGAGCTTTACAACTTTTATTAAGAGAGTTTGGTCAGATTCCTGATATTTTTAAAATTAGCATTTCAAATTTAAATTTCAAAGTAGTGATTAGAGTTTAATTTAAATTTCTATTTAAGAACTTCAAATTTTCCCAAAATAAAAGTTGTTCTACTTTAAAAGATCTACAACATTTATTATGACACCATCATCAGATTCATTGTAGTTTTTGAATTAGGGTTCCTAGAGTCCAATTAGAGCTTAATTTAAATTTTCTTTTTTTTGATTTTTAATTAGGGATTCAATTGCACAATCAACATCATTTATAATTAAGTCACTCTAAGGTCCCTAAGCACAATCATATGCAGGCACTTAAATTAAACATGATGACATGGCATTTTTAATTAACCGTAATACCAGGGGTATTACAGCCCTTCCCCCTTAAAGAAATCTCGTCCCGAGATTTGATACACGACTAAACCTTAGGGCTAAGTAATGGAAAAGAAAATGTCTCAAGTAGACCTAGTCCAAGCTTAACCATAACGCAACCAGGAGAATTTACTTATTACATAACCAGAAATTTTACATTTACAAAGTAGTAAAGAATTCGGGGAAGTTCTCGGTGAGGTAGTCCTCGGATTCCTAGGTAGCTTCGTCCTCTGAATGTTCACTCCATTGAATCTTGTACCATCTCGTGGTGGTTCTTCGAGTGACGCGATCCTTTCGATCCAGGACTCGAATTGGAAACTCAGAGTATGTCAGATCGGGTTAGAGTTCTATTCCTTCAACATCAATGACTTGATCAGGCACTCATAGATACTTTTTGAGTTGTGACACATGGAATACGTTGTGCACAGCTGAGAGGTGATCTTGCAATCTCAATTTATAGGCTACTTTTCCATGGCGGGTCACGATCTGAAATGGTCCGATGTATCGAGGGGCTAACTTGCCTTTGACTCCAAATCGACTAATTCCCTTCATCGGTGAGACCTTGAGATAGACATAATCCCCTGTCTTGAATACCAAGGGGCGACGTCTTTGATCGGCGTAACTTTTCTGTCACGACTGTGCAACCTTCAAATTATTTTTTATTTGCCTGACCTTTTCTTCAGTTTCTTCTACCAAGTCAACTCCAAAGAACCATCTTTCCCCAGTCTCGGACCAATTCAGGGGAGTCCGACACCTACAACCATACATAGCCTCGAACGGTACCATCTTGATGCTCTCTTGATAACTGTTATTGTACGAGAATTCTGCTAGTGCCAAACATTCATCCCCACGCATCTGTGTAATTGAGTGCACATGCTCTCAACATGTCCTCCAACACTTGGTTGACTCTCTCAGTCTGACCGTCAGTCTGTGGATGATATGCTGTACTATGCAAAAGTTTTGTCCCCAGTGATTTATGAAACGCCTTCCAAAAATTCGAGATGAATTGAGCACCTCGATCTGTGACAATGGTCCTAGACACACCATGAAGCTTCATCAGATTTTGTATATACAGCTTTGCATAGTTCGCTGGAGTGTAAATAGTTTTGACGGGGATGAAATGAGCTTGCTTAGTGAGGCGATCGACAACAAACCAGATGGAATCAAAACCTCTTCATGTTTTTGGCAAACCTACGATGAAATCCATGCTAATATCTTCCCATTTCCACGCAGGAACAGGCAATGGTTGCAGTTCTCCTCCAGGCTTCATATGGACAGCTTTTACTTTCTGACAAGTGTCACATCTTGCTACGTATGGAGCAATCTCTATTTTCATCTTAGTCCACCAGAATTTTTGCTTCAAATCCTAGTACATCTTGTTGCTTCCTGGGTGAATGGAGAATCTGGTCAAATATGCTTCATCGAGGATCTTTTGACGCAACTCAGGTACTTTTGGAACTACTAGACGATCCTTGAACCATACGACACCTTCGTCATCAATCCTGAAACAATCTGCCATGCTGGCTTGGACTTTTTCCTTGATATGCTTGATGCCTTTGCTTCCTTTGTGAGCCGCAATGATCTCATCATGGATGGTTGTCTCGATGCTAATATGGTTCAAGCTGCCATGTTCAACCATTTCTACACCTAACTTCTCTAGCTCATGGCACAATGAAAGATCCCGGGGCTTCACTGTCAGACAGTTGCAACGAACCTTCTGACTGAGTGCATCAGCGACCACATTCGCCTTGCCAGGGTGATAATGCACTTCGATGTCATAATCCTTAATCAACTCAAGCCATCATCTCTGCCTCATATTCAACTCTTCTTGAGTAAAGATATATTTTAGGCTCTTGTGATCAGTGTAAATATTGCAAGTACTACCCAACAAATAATGACGTCATATCTTCAATGCATGGACAACAGCGGCCAGTTCTAGATCATGAGTAGGATAATTCTCTTCATGGCGCTTAAGTTGTCGTGAAGCATAAGCAATGACTTGGCCCTTTTGCATCAAGACGCAACCAAGACCGGTTCCAGAAGCGTCGTAGTACACATCAAACGGCTTTTCAATGTCGGGCTAGGCTAGGACTGGTGCGGTGGTCAACAATTTCTTCAACGTCTAAAATGCTTTCTCACACTCCGGTGACCAGACAAACTTGACCTGATTCTTCACTAGGCTGGTAATGGGCTTGGATATCTTGGAAAAATCTAGAATAAAATGACAGGTAGTATCCCGCCATTCCCATGAAACTAAGGACTTGATGTACTGTGGTTGGTGGCTTCCAATTCAAGATCTCCTCCACCTTGCTTGGGTCAACAGATACGCCTTCAGCCGATAGGATATGTCCGAGAAATGGAACTCTGTCCAACCACAACTCACACTTGTCGACCTTGGCATATAGTTGATGTTCTCTTAAGCGAGTCAGGACAACACAGAGGTGGTTGGCATGTTCTTCAGGGGTTTTAGAATAAACAAGGATGTCATCGATGAACACGACTACAAATTTGTCGAGCTCAGGCATGAAGACGGAGTTCATGAGGTACATGAAATAGGCAGGAGCATTGGTTAGGCCAAAGGACATGACTAGATACTCGTATAGGCCGTATCTGGTGGTGAAAGTGGTTTTTGGAATGTCTTCGGGATGAATTTTTATTTGGTTCTAGCCAGATCTGAGGTCAATTTTGGAAAATACTTCGGCCCCAACGAGTTGGTCAAAGAGTAGGTCAATACGAGGCAAATGGTATTTGTTTTTGATGGTGACCTCGTTGAGTGGGCAGGTAATCAACACAGAGTCGGGGGGATTTATCTTTCTTCTTCACAAAGATAGCAGGATAACCCCACGGAGACGAGCTAGGTCTAATGAAACCCTTATCTAACAGATCTTGCAGTTGAATCTTAGGCTCTACCAGTTCCTTGGAAGGCATCCTATAGGCTCTATGAGAAATAGGTGTTGTTCCAGGTTTCAACTCAATGGCAAACTCCACATCACGATCAGGAGGTAAACCAGGCAAATCGTCAGGGAACACATGAAAGGACCGTATAGGCTAGAGGGGGGTGAATAGCCTATTCAAAATTCTAGCAAACTACTAGACCACACATTAGTAGATAAGCAAGCGAGACAAAGCGCTAGCTCTAGACTATTCTATGCAAGCCACCTAACACAATATGCTACTCACAAATACAAGCACTCAACACGCAAGACACCAACTCCTTCGATCCTAAGGAGATGGCACCTAAACAAGTAGTAAACGCAAAGAAGAGAGATCGAGTGGATTATACCAATGGGCTTGATTGAAGTGAAGTCCGCACGCCGTGAAGACCAATCACCGGGAGATATCCAATATGAAAACCAAGAGATCAAACCCAATAGAATACCGGAAAGACAAAAGTCCACTCGATGGTGGAGAAGACAAGGTGTTAACACCAAATTTTGGGCTGGGAGCCGATAGCCGATACCGGAGGAAGATAGCTGATCTCGGAAGCAGATTCCGTCCAGCGGAAGGAAGGAAATAGCCGATTGCACGGTGAATCGGTTATCGGGCCAAGGTGACAGGAGGCGCGTAGCGTCAGTATTGATTACATCATCCAGAGTCCGCGCCACCAGGATGCAATCACGATTGGAGTCTGTTATGGAAAGGGAAGGTGGGACTCCAAGTTACCTTAGATATAGGATATTTGTTAGTTTCCTTATCTATTGATGAGTTGTAAATCTACTAGGACTCTATCTACGCTCAGGGTATAAATATAAGCCCTCAGCTATTGAACAGAACACAACAACATCAATACAACACAACTTTCGGCTCCGGCCAACAAACCCTAGAGTCAGTCGAGTCCGGCGAGTTACTTCATCCAGACTGGCTGTCATCCGGTGGACGCAGGCTTGCTTGTAAGTATCATCAACCCCCTGTTTAACTATGCCTTTCTAGCGTCATCCGGTGGTTGTGGAAGCATGGCGGACCAGGGTCCTTGCTAAGCTCTATTTATTTAGCGTCATCCGGTGGACGAGGGAAGCATAGTGAGTCAAGGATGATTCACGCTGGTTTACCCGATCAATCTGTGTTAACCGTCATCCGGTGGACGAGATGCAGATTAGGATGGTTTTCACGCGCGGATTAGTTATCGATTCGTGTTTGTTTGCTTGATTAATCTATTAGTTAATGTCATCCGGTAGACAGGCTATAGATTGAGATAGTTTGCACGCATGGATTAGTTATCAGCTCTAGCTAAATATGGCAATTTAGTTAGATTCATTAAGTTATCAAGATGTTATTTGTTGTTTATTGTTTATTTATCGATATAACATCTCTCTGCCCGATCAAGATTGATAGATTTGGCCTTAGATTCACTTGAATCTGATCGTCGTTTATGCTTTCTTATGCTTATTTTACCATGATGATCGGTTCCATGCTTACATCGGCTAATTCCCTATCAATCTTGTTCGTTACATGTTGTGCGTTCGGTTCTAGTTGAGACATAAGTGGTTCTGAGGTTATCGTAAGTCTTATTTTCGTGTCCTTGTTTAAGTTAAACTGAGTGTCATCCGGTGGAACAGGTTTAACCTAAACAAGTTTCGCTAGATTAGACTTGCTTCAATTTGAGGTCTGTTTATGACTGCGCTAGCATTCGTTCGTACTTCATGGACCCTGCATCGGCTAAAGAGCCAATTCAGTTATGCTTTCACGAATAGATCGTGCATACAGACTTATTTGGATATCAAACGATCTAGCTTTGTTTGCTGGGTTTGTTGAAGCCCGCTGGCCGTTAGACCAGGTGAACGCAGACTTGGTGAACTTAGCGAAGAGGGTTTACTAAAGCCGCCGGCCTTCTAGACCAGCTTTAGTAGATCTCTGCTTGTTTGATGTATAGATCAGATCTGTACACGTGATCTATTTTCTTTTATACACATTAACCGAATTGGATCGGCTAGCACGTTATTATCTTCATATGAATATCCTGATAGCCGTTTTACTTCATTATTATACTATCGGTTCATAACATGACGGAATCGGCTTTCTAGTCGATCTCCGATTACACTGGCTCTTTGAGCCATACAGTTGGAACTATCTGGACTCACCAGTTAGTTCCGCCTTGGGTTACTGATTATATCTGTTTTCTTGTCAATTACAGGTCAAATTGACTGGCACGCTTGGGTGTTACTGGCACTCTTAGACCAGGTTTGAAGCTAGCTGGATCTGCGAGAGCTCTACTGCTTTCAAGGGTCGTTTTCGGCTTCGCTGGTGTGTTGGGCTTAGGGAACCACTTTTTACGCCAACACACTTTTTGGCACGCCCGGTGGGACAGATCACTAAAAACCATGGCAAAAGGGAAGACCGCGGTAGATGGCTCCTCCAAGGAGGCCGGAGGCCTCAGGGATGACGGTGTCCTCAGGGTCAGGATCGAAGACCTCAACGAGGAGGACGCGGCAGTGCTAAACAAGATCGTCGAAGAATTCGCTGATGCCTGCCTGCTTTCATTCAGCAAGCAGCGCGATGGCTCCATAGTGAGGAAGAATGCATTCCCAAGGTGGATCATGGATGGCCATTCTGATAAATTTGAAGAGGAGTGCAAGGCCGACCTCAAACAGATGCTGGAAGAAGCAACCTGGGAGGCCGCCTATTCAGCAGTCGGCCACCACCACAAATCCTTCCTGCAGACATTCTATAACATCATGAAGACCGTTCTCAAGCGGCAGGATTGGGAGTCTTTGGGTCCAGTTTACTTCAACATACCCACAGAAGACGCAGATCCAAAAGTAGCGGCAGGGACCTCCAATTCCTCAACGCAACAGTCGAGCCAGCCGAAAGCGCCAGTGCAAGGTGCCATGGTGGCCGGTTCGGCTCAAGAAATAGCAGCTTCTCCCAGATTATACAAAGATCATACTCCAGAGGAGATCGCTGCTTTCATGCAGGCCACCGGGCAGGCGGTGAACTCGATGAACTCATTAGCGGTGAACCCGGCGGCTAGAAATACGCCGGCGGCAGACACGGCCAACCCTACTCCTGGATACCACGAGGGGATTACATATCAAGACCTTCAGGCAGCGCCGTATCCGGGGTATGCCCAGATGCCCAACAATCAGCTGCTGGAGCAGATGAGTGCCATGCTCCGTGATACGTTCGGTTTGCAACCGAAGACCGGGATTGGAATCAAGTATAGACATCCTTACCCCGAGTGGTACGACCGAGTGACGTTGCTGCCCAGGTATCGCTTGCCCGACTTCTCCAAGTTCAGTGGGCAGGACGACATCACCACCATGGAACACATCAGCCGCTACCTGACCCAGCTCAGTGAAGCTTCATATGAGGTAGCTCACAGGGTCCGGCTCTTTCCGCTATCACTGACAGGGCCGGCGTTTAGCTGGTTCGCGTCCATGGAGCCTGGCTCGATTCAAGGTTGGGAAGATCTGGAGACCAAGTTCCATAATTACTTCTTCTCTGGCACCGGGGAGAAAGACATCACAGATCTCACCAACATGCGCCAAAGGCCGAATGAACTTGGATCGGCTTTCATCAGGCAATTCAGGGAAACCAGGAACGTGTGCTACTCTTTGAACCTGAACGACAAACAGCTCGCCAAGATAATGGCTAGTGGGCTGCTCCCACACGTCCAAGAAAAGCTGATGGGCACCAACTTCAACAGCATCAGCGAAGCGATGCAGAGGATGGCCGCATTAGAGCAGCAGGCCCAGAGCTTTAAGAAGGAATCGAAATACAAGCAGTCGGCTTACGTCTGTAATTCCGACTCAGAGGATGGGGAGAACGAAGAAGTGGCCGCTGTTGAGCTCAAATGGGGTACAAAGCCCATGGCCGTACCGAAAGGTTGGAGCGCGAAGGATCAATACGACTTTGACACGCACAAGCTAGACAAGCTCTTCGACCTGTTAGTCAGCGCGGACCACATCACCTTCTCGGCTGACTACGTCAAGCCATCTCCTGAAGATTTGTAGGGGAAACCATTCTGTCAGTACCACGGCCTCACCTCACACTCCACAAACAACTGCCGTAATTTCAAAGCGGCGATTCTGAATGCTATTAGGCGCGGCCTATTGAAATTCGAGGCCCTTCCCAAGGGGAAGATGAAGATCAACAAATTCCCATTCCCGAAGGGGCAGAACATGGTCTAGATCGCAAACCCCCTAGCCAAGGTGAAGGTGTTGACCTCCGAACGGGCCAAGAAGAACTCCTCAGTTGATACCGATGCGCAGATCACAGCTGAGGAGCTAGCGCTGATCAAAGAAAGGAGGGAGCAGAACCAGAGGCAGCTGGAGAAGGGAGAGTCCAGCGGCACCAAGAACAGGAGGCCCACGCACCAGCATCTCCTGAATAAGTGGCGGCGACAGAAAGAGAAGGACCATCAGAGGCAGCTGCAGCGTGAAGAGGAGGAATACCGCAGGTGGCTCCTCGAGGAAGAAGAGGCGCGCTATCATGAAAAAATGGCTCAGCACCAGGAAGGTGAGGAGGATCACTGGCATTGCCCGTTCTTCCGACACTGCTGGAACGAAGGCTTGAGACTGCCAATGCTGCGCAACTGTCCAGAGTGCAGCGATCAATACCGAGAGTACAGGCAGTCCCAGGTCAACCGCCGGTCCGTGCACCCCCGTAGCCCGCGGGGTCGGCGTGAAAAAAGGGACCTGCGCGATTGGCTTGATGAGGCGGTGGTTGAACGCCGACTGCTGGTTTGGCAGGAGAACCATTGGTGCCCGGGAGATCTAACTAGAAGCCAAAGGTGTCACAGAACCGACCAATTTATACGAGCACAAGTATAACGATCGCATTTTTAATAGCAATCAAGTCGTACTTGAGCCAATATAAACCCGGTAGTCTAGAAATCTCGAAGGATTTCAAACATTTTCATACCCCAAGGATCATTCATTCAGCAACACCCAATCACATGATACATAAGTTCGCAACCGAATTTAAACATCAGAGTACAACATAGTCTTTTACACAAATACAGTAGTAGCGGAAGTCAACATAGTTTTACACCACAGAGTTCAAATACGAGTACCAACACGTGACCATGTCACAGCAATCTTACAACGACTAAGGATAGTTAATGACCCTGTCCTCAGGTCTAGTCTTCTTCACCCGCAGGGGTGAAGCAATTCTTGCAATACGCATAGTAGACTACACCATCTGCAACAATGGGAACAAAACCCTGAGTACTCAATTGTACTCAGCTAGACTTACCCGACAGGGAGTAAATAAAAAGACTCTCAAGGATATGCAAGCCTTATTTGGTGGAGCTCAGAGGATAGCATCATTTTTGCATCAAAAGCATTACTACAGTAGTTCCTCAACTTATTCATTTTAATTGTGATAAGCTTTGATTTCAGTTAAGCTACTTAAGCTAATGTTTGCAGCTATACTAAGCAATCACTGAATATTATAGCAGTCAATAAAACCATATGATTTCCAATATCCACAGATATCAACCTCATCTCACCATAATCATTATGTTCAAGTTATTAGCCTCTACCTCACCAGAAGATCGGTTCAGTTTCTCACTAACCAGGAGAGATGGCGATTCGAATCGATTGTACCAGCTGGCAAATATGCCAATCACAAACCCTGTCAGCCGAGCCACTGGCTTCTTGGGTCACCGTTAAATCTTTCTGAGTCATAATGTATCGCGGGCTTGGAGGGGTCCATATTCTCAGAGACAAACCCACTTCCAGGATGCATCAGGTCCCTGACCTACCCTTGGTAAGATGGTGTCTCCACACATCCTTCCTACCTCCAGAATATGTCTGCCTTATCACACCCAATTCCCGGCTCAGAAAGAAATACTCGGCTTCACGGTCGGAACGACTTATCCGGCCAGCTATGTGACGACGTCTTTCAATCTCAACTGATGTCTGGTGGCCTCAATCCTAGTCGGCCGCAAGCAGCACCGAAGACGGCATGACCTCAACCATGTCATGTGGCTCCCCGCTACCTAGCCTTGATTCTCTCATTAGACACTGTGGCATGGTGGCACATATAGTCCATCATGTGGAATCCAACCCCCTCATCATTAGTAACCACCTATGCTCGCGAAGGACAGGAAATCCCTCGATTTCTACCGGTCTAAGCATGGCTAAGCATAAGATCGAACCCATCCCTTGTCTATTAATAACTTCAGGATCAAGTATAAGTGGACAAGGTATAAATGCAGCAACGGTATCATATCAACTCCTATACTTAAGTGCACAATCATACGATTTAATAAAGACCAATGCATTTGTAAAAAGAGTAGGTGGAGACTTAGGGATGCTCCGGGGCTTGCCTTTCACAAAGTTAGTAGGTTGGTGATCAGGGCACTCAGGAAGTTCAACCTCCTCCTCCTGGCCTTCGGGAATCTCTGGCACCTCAATCTCCAGCGGAACTCCCTCCTCCGGTGGATCGAACTGCAATAGCGTCACCCCTCCCGGCGATCCTGTATGCATGACATGCATATATGAGAACTGAGAATGCACATGAATTGCAAGATAGAGATGCACAAATTAACCCATGATATGCAATCAGTTTAACAATCCACACTCATTTACTGAGTACGTGCATATTTCTTCTCTAGACAACCAACTCATACTCACCCTTCTTAAGCAAAGCATAGAACAATTTCTCGTCCCGGGTAAGAGGTCTACAGCCTGCACTTAATAATTAACATGCATCAAGTAACCTACCACAATCATCTTATAGGTAACAAGCACGAGCAACATCATATTAACAAAACATTGACTTTGCTGCCATAAGCTCAAATTAGGATTAGCTTCACTGTTTTAAACAAGTGACAATGTGGGAGCATCACAGAATGCATGAAAACACTTCCCGACCAAAAGATACTTGCTTAAAAACAATTAAACAAACCCTAGCCTACAACTTGACCTACTATTTACTGTGCCTAGAAAAATCTAGAAAAATTACAGTAGATAAAGCATTTCCAGATTAGCCTACTGCTAAAATTTAAAGTCATTTGGACAAGTATAACAGTCTACACAAAAATAACAAACAACCAGCTTTTTAAGCAATGAAAAATACTTAACACAGTGAAAAGTATCAAACAACAGATTTCCCATTTTTCTTAGCTTCTTCCCAACATAACATGGTTCAGGAAAAATATTCATGACCATATCCTTAACACATTAAGCATGGTGATTTTTGCAAGATTAAAGCATAAAAGGCACATTATACAAGACATCATATAAATAATAGTGCAACACCAGCAAACATATTTTTATTAGATTCTACTTCCCTAAACAAGATTAATGCAAGTGGAATCACATTTTAAGCACATTCCTACAATTACTTATGCATTTATCAAGTTTGCAAGCAATTAACAATTTAAATATAACTGCACAGAAAAAGTATTCGAAAAATACATTTTATATTTTTCCTTGATAGAGCTCAGAAAGGCAAACACAACAAAATTTGGTTCACCCCAATTGGACACTCCTAGCTCCAGATATGAATTTTGGAAGATTTTACACATTTTCTGGAAATCCATTTTATAAATCTTTAAAATCCAAAACCGACTGAAACTGCTATGGGCACCCGGCTCAGTGAACCAGAGGCGCACCAGAGCGCCTGACTCGCGGGCCCCTGGGTCAACCTGACCCCACACGTTAGAGAGAGGGGCAGAGCCGCCGGCGCTGACCGGCGAGAGCTCGCCGACGGCGAGGTCTCCGGCGACACCACGAGCACCAACGGACTCCTGACGATGAGACGAACCCAGCGAACCAACTCCTGAGGTCTAACTATCACCGGAGCAAGCTCAACGGTGGCAATGGAGGACGGCGGCGGTCCGGCGAACTTGCACCGGCCGATTCCGGCCGTTACTCGCGCGGCTAAGCTCCGTTCCGCAAAACTGGAACCCTAGCGGACCTACTTGGACGGCGAATCGAACTATTGTGCACGGCAACACACTGACCGCACAAGCATGGCGGCACGGCGGCGAGCGGGTTCACGGCGAGCTCGGGTTCCGGCGAACCTACGGCGAAATCGACCCGACCAACGACCTAGGCTAGATCTACGACTCACGAGGACACCCAGACAAGCAAGAGAGAGGGAAGCCGGCCTCGGCATTGTGCTCGACGCGGCGAGCAGAGAGCTCGGCGGCGCTCCGGCGAGTTCATGGCAGCGAGAAGCTCGCTACGGCTATACCTTAGCTCGACTGAGGCTGACAACGGGTCGAGGATGAAGAGCAGAGCAAGGCGAAGCTATGGCAGAGATGGAGCGGTCGGAGACGGCTCGGTGGCGGCGGATTTCACCGCGGCGACGGTGCGGCGAACATTGGCGACGGCGGAAGGGAAAAAGGAGAGCAGAGAGGCGAGAGCGAGGGAGAAAGCGAATGAGCCGGCCAGGAGACAAGATGGAGTCCCCTTTTCGCCTTTGCAGGGCGACGGCAGGCGGGAGTGGCCCGACGTCGGCGTACGGCTGCCACATGGCACGTGGCGTCTGACGGTTTGCTAGCTGCTCGGCTGAATGCCGATTTGAATTGGCCTGATTCAGTTGCACGAAACCGACTGAAACTCGATTTTGATCGATCTCTAGCTCGCGATCTAGGGCGTTTCAGCGAGAACTTCACTAATATGGATCAAAGAGCTACATGAGTACTCCATTACATATTAGAACATTTTACTCTAGATCGGCCTGGATTGAGAGATATGGATCGAAGAACAGGGGTACATCGAAACTGAAAACCAGTTTAGACTTAGAGAAATTTTTGAAAACTCAAAACAGCTCCAAATCTGCACTAATTCAACTTTTTGACCACCTTCCACCCATTTTCATGAGTTGACCCGAAAATAAAGTTTGTTGCTTATAAAATTATACACAACTTTCATTAAGGGTGCACTGACATGAAAAATCTCTAAAATGCCCTTCTTGTTTAGTCAAATAGAATAGCTTTTAGAGGGCTCTCTAGTCAACTATGAGCTAGAGGGGTATTTTGGGGATTTCACCAACATGAACATTGTTCCAAATGTTAACCCAAACATGTTTAGAGCATCTAGAACAGTAATCAAGCATCACATTTGCATGTCAACACATCTAGCATGTTATGGACATATAAACAAACATATAGCAATTAAAGGAAACCAATTCAAATGCAATGACGATGATGCATGAAATATGATGATCTATGCTTGATGACATGCAAATGCAAGTGTGAAAATAGTAACTAACACTAGGGTGTTACAAAAGGTGCCGGGTGCAGCGGCTCAGGAACAGGGAGCTCCAGGCTGAAGGGCGTGCCAAGCAGGTGTGGCGCGAAAAGCCTTCACAAAGTAATGGGAAAGCTGTAGCTGACGCACAGATGGTGTTTGTGCTACCTGCAGAGTTCAGAGCCAAGAAGTACGATACCGATTCCGACTCAGACGACTCGGGATCAGAAGAAGGAGTAGCCAAGTTAGTACTCGCACAGCAAGCTATTTTTGACAAACCGGCCAAGAATCGACATCTGAAGGCCCTCTACCTCAAAGGTTATGTCGACGGCATGCCCATGACGAAGATGCTGGTGGACGGCGGTGCCACTGTCAATCTCATGCCCTACACCACATTCCGCAAGCTAGGCAAGGGTCCCGATGATCTGATAGAAACCGATCTGATGCTCAAAGATTTCGGGGGCAATTCTTCCAACACTCGGGGGGCAATCAACGTTGAGCTGACAGTTGGGAAGAAGACACTGCTCACCACCTTTTTTGTGATCGACAGTAAGGGTGCCTACAGCTTGTTGCTCGGACGCGATTAGATTCATGCCAACTGCTGCGTGCCATCCACCATGCATTAGTGCCTCATTCAGTGGCATGGCGATGAGGTCGAAGTGGTCCCGGCCGATGACTCGGTCAGCATGGCGACGGCAGATGCCGCGTACTGGGAAGCTAGGGATCATGACTATTTCTCCGGCAAGGTTTGGGGAGGAGGCTCCATCAAGGTCAGTGATGAGAGTCAACAGCCGATCAGGGCAATCAGCTCTGAGTCTTTTATTAAATGGAGAATCCGATCGACGGCTCAGAGGGTAAGTTGGGGCAAGGATTCACGTCGGCCGACAAGCTCGAAGAAGTAGATGTTGGACCCGGTGACAGGACAAGGCCGACGTTTATTGCCGCCAACCTAGACCCGGAGTTCAGGCAGGAGCTGATTCAACTGCTGAAGGAGTACAAAGATTGCTTTGTCTGGGAATATTATGAGATGCCTGGATTGGACAAATCTATTGTTGAGCACAGGCTACCTATCAAGCCAGGGTTTCGGCCACACAAGCAGCCTCCACGTCGGTTTAGAGAGGACGCTCTGCCGACATTAAGGCCGAAATCACGAGGCTGTTAGAAGCCAAGTTCATTCGAGCTTGCCGATATGCCGAATGGATATCGAACATCGTCCCTGTGTACAAGAAGAATGGTAAATTGCGAGTCTGCATTGACTTCAGGGATTTAAATAGAGCTACACCGATGGATGGCTACCCTATGCCAATAGCCGATATGCTGGTAGACTCGGCTGCTGGGCACCAGGTTATTAGCTTCATGGATGGCAATGCTGGTTATAATCAAATTTTTATGGCTGATGAAGACATCCCGAAGACTGCTTTCAGGTGTCCTGGTGCGCTTGGTTTGTTTGAATGGGTGGTCATGATGTTTGGTTTGAAGAATGCCGGTGCAACTTATCAGAGAGCTATGAATTACATATTTCACAAGTTGATCGGCAAAATCGTTGAAATCTATATAGATGACGTGGTGGTGAAATCTAAGAGCTATAAGCATCACCTGGCCGATCTGAGGGCCACTCTGGAGTGCACAAGGAGACATGGCTTGAAGATGAATCCTAATAAATGTGCATTCGGCGTGTCGGCTGGCGAATTTCTGGGATTCGTGGTCCACCGCAAAGGGATAGAGATCGGTAGCAAGAGCAAGAAGGTGATCGATGAACTTGTACCTCCAACAAACAAGAAGGAATTGCAATCCTTGCTCGGTAAGATTAACTTTATCAGAAGGTTCATCGCCAACTTATCAGAGAAGGTGCTGTCGTTCTCGCCATTGTTGAAGCTCAAGAATGATCAAGAGTTCAAATGGGGTGACGTGCAATAGAAGGCTTTTGATGAAATCAGAGAATGCATGAAAACTCCACCTGTCTTAGTACCGCCACGGACAGGGAAGCCTTTTAAGTTGTACGTGACGGCCGAAAGCCATACTATTGGATCAGCCCTTTTTCAAGAGTTTGAAGGGAAGGAGAGAGCAGTCTTCTACCTGAGCAGGCGGCTCCTTGACCCTGAGACAAGATATACACCGACCGAGAAGTTGTGCTTGTGCCTATTCTATTTATGCACCAAGTTGAGGCACTACCTGCTTGCCTCGGAGTGTGTGGTGGTGCCCAAGGAGGATGTCATCAAGCACATGCTTTCGATGCCAATTTTAAATGGTCAGATCGGCAAATGGATCCTGGCGCTCTCAGAGTTTTACTTGAGGTTCGAATCAGCTAAGGCAGTCAAAGGCCAGGCGATAGCCAATTTCATCACACAGCATCACGGAGGATCGGCTAATGTAGCAGATATAGCGCCATGGACTATGTTCTTTGATGGCTCTTCATGCAAACAAGGTGGTGGCGCTGGAGTAGTGCTCATTTCGCCATGGGGTGTGCGTTTTGAGTATGCTTTCCAGATCGGGCCGATTGTCACAAACAATCAGGCTGAATATGAAGCCGCGTGGAAAGGTTTTCAGCTTCTGCATGAAGCAAAGGCCGATGCAGTTGAGGTATTTGGCGATTCACAACTAGTCATCAACCAATTGCTTGGCCTGTATGAGTGTAAAGATGAGATACTCAGAGGCTATTATGATCAGTGCTAGGCTCTCATCAAGAAGTTCATGACAGTATCTCTCTGTCACATCCCCAAGGCCTAGAACCAGGAGGCTAATCGGTTGGCACAGAACGCGTCGGGTTATCGGCCGATGCAGGAGATTTGCAATAGCGAGCAATCAGCTAATGACTGGAGGGGCAAGATAGCAGGTTACCTGGCAAATCCTTCACAATGGGTCAACAGAAAGCTAAGGTACAAAGCCACCAAGTACGTGTTGCTGGATGGTCAGTTGTATTACAAGACTGTTGAAGGAGTGCTGCTCAAATGCCTAGGGACAGAGGAATCAGTGAAGCTGATGAGCGAAGTACACGATGGAGTCTGCGGTGCACATCAATCGGCTCACAAGATGAAGTGAATCATCAGGAGGACTGGTTACTATTGGCCTACGATGCTAGAAGATTGTTTCAAATATTATAAAGGGTGTCAGGAATGCCAGAAGTTCAGAAATATACAAAAGTCTCCAGCCCCTGCTATGAATTCTATAATCAAGCATGGCCGTTTAGAGGATGGGGTATTGATCTAATCGGCCAAATCTACCCACCATCGAGCAAGGGTCACAAATGGATCCTGGTGACGACTGATTACTTCACCAAGTGGGTAGAAGCCATTCCTTTGAGGAACGCCACTTCAACTGACGTGATCGAATTTGTAAAGGAGCACATTATTTATAGGTTTGGCATACCTCAGACGATCACAACCGATCAGGGGACAATGTTCACTTCAGAGGAGTTTATGACCTTTGCCGACGACATGGGCATCAAGATTTATAATTCATCACCGTATTATGCCCAAGCCAACGGACAAGCAAAAGCCTCCAATAAAATTTTGATCAAGGTCATCAAGAAAAAGATTGAGCAGAACCCCAGAAAATGGTACTTGCATCTGAGCGAGGCGCTATGGGCATATCGCATGGCACAGCATGGATCAATCAAAGCTTCACCTTATGAGCTAGTCTATGGACACACTGCTGCCCTGCCATGGGAGATTCAATCTGAGACATGGCGCGTCACGTTGTAAAACAAGCTTACAGCCGGTGAATACAAAGACATTATGATGGACAGTCTAGAAGATTTGCACTGTCATCGGCTTAAGGCTTTGGAATATATTAAAAGGAACAAGGTACGGGTGGCCAAGTATTACAACACTAAGGTAAGAGGCAAGAGCTTCACCGAATCAGAGCTAGTATGGAAAGTCATTCTGCCTATTGGTACAAAAGATAGCCGATTCGGTAAGTGGTCGCCAAACTGGGAAGGCCCGTATTGTGTGGTTGAATGCGCCCCGGGTAATGCTTACATCCTTGAGGATTTAGAAGGACAGAGACTCGCCAGGGCCATCAACGGGAAGCATCTGAAGAAATACTACCCTAGCGTCCCAGTTGGGGGGTGATAGCCAATTCATGTGAATCTGGCTCTAACAGCCGATGCCGTGTAAGCGGGTCGCCTTCAGGACAAAAATGGCCGACATCGTAGTAACGAGTCGCCCTTAGCACAAAAATGAAATACCCTCGATGGGGTGTAACAGCCGATGCGAGAAGCATCACCTTTAGTCTAAAAAAGAAAAATAATAAAGGAAATATATATGTATCCGGACACATATGGAAATCAGATTGATGCTTTTGAAGGAAGTTTTATTTACAGGAGCCCTATTACATTCTAATCATGCGTGGCTTTATCTATGATGTCCTGGGCGTCAGTGACAGCCACGACCTCGTCGGCGTGAGGGAAGAAGTTCGCTAGTTGGGCGCTGGCCTCCTCCATATTCTGGCCCTCCGGGAACCCAGGCTCGATGGCTTCCAGAGCAATGCCGGAGCGGAGTCGCGCGGCTGTGAGGGCCCCAGTGGCGCCGTGACGAACGCTGGCCATGGCCACCTGGGAGACGCGGTGGTGAACATCCAGGAGCCGCTCCGCCTGCATGTTGCCATGGGCATTAACGGCATTGGCGGCGGCCTCGGCAGCCACACGTAACTCTTCAAGCTGCGCGGTCAGGGCTGCAAAAGAAAGAAGTGTCAGCATGAAGGTGATCGTTAGCATGCCACAATTCAAGATATTACTGGCCACTGCAGCGTTCGATTCGGCGAGTTGGGCTTGCACCCAGGCCACCTCGGTTTCGGCAGCCTAAAGGGCAGCGGCTTGGGCTTCGGTGACGCCCTGCAGCCGGCCATTCTCCTTCGTAGCCTCTGAGTAGAGGTTACGGTACTCCACCATCTGGTGATGGAATCGGCGACCGTCGGCGGCGGTGTAGGACCCATCAAAAGACCCCGATTCTGATCCAGCGCTTGGGGCCGGATCTTGAGGGGGTTCCTGAGGAGGCACAGTTCTGAGAGGCCGGGTGTCCACGCCAATTGGTGCTCCTGGTAGGAAAGGAATCACGCGGGCCTGACTGAAGTTTGACAAAGAAGCAGATGTGTCAGAATCGAAAGAAAACCAATGTCTTGGGTACAGATTGATTTACCTGCTGTAGATGGCTAACTGCCAGGGCGTCACCCAGCGACGACGGCCGTGATGTGGGTCAGCAGCGGCATCCACGCCAGGGGTGGCTCCAGCGGCTGCAGGGACGGCTTGAGACGGCCCGGCACCAGTTCCCGAACCTCCGACGTCGGCAGTTCCCGTATCACTGCGCAGGACGGTGATGGTCAGATTAGATCAGGTCAATGTATCAAGAAGTGAGCAGCAGCCTTACCCTAACCAGGCTCGCAGGCGATGCCTCGGTTCACCCACGGCTCGCAGGCTCCAGGTGAAGTTGTCACCTTCGGCGGAACTCGAGGCCGGCCGCTTGCCGTGGTTTCCGTCGCTAGCCATGGATTTGGGGGATTTTGTTTTCTCTAACCTGAGGAGAGAAGGCCAGGTGAGCGAAGGTTTTGATGTTGCGGTTGCTTGTCCAGGCCGAGCGTGTATTTATAAAGATGAGGGCATCGAGACGGTTCCTCCTCGGAAGGCGAGACGACGCGGCAGATTTTAGGTTGCGGTTAACCCGTGTTTCTTGAATCCGGAACAGTTGCCAGATTAGGGAGACGAAGCACCGCCATCAGTGGTCGCACACCGATCGGGTCTTTGGGTCAGGCTACCTAGCCGATCCTATTATGAGTGCCCACAAGCCGATTCGTAGTGAATCAGGCTGAGGGGTTAATTCCAAGGGAAAGCAGAACAAAGCCGATGCTAAGAAGCAGGCCCGTAAGCCGATTTGTATGTAGAACGGATCAGGCTGAGTAATCGATTCTAAGGTACAATGCAAGCCTGAGAGCCGATTCGCATGCAGAAACGTATCAGAATGAACAAGTCCCTTCGAAACAGGACAAAGCCAATATTAAGGTATGAAATCAAAGGCGGATCAGGCTAAATTTTCAAACTCAGAGTGAAACAGCACGAAGACAAAGTTGCAAATAGAAAAGAACATGCCAAGTAGTACACCCATCATGTTACGAAGTTAGTAAAGATCGGATCAGTTTCACTAATTCAGCACGGAGCGCATGGCCAGCCTGCAACAATTGTTGATCTCGGTTTTCAGTGGACTGCAACAGATCCAGGCGTTGACATGTCTTCCTGCCTGCAACGACCAAGCTGCTGATTTCCTTCTTTTTCTAGGAGAGCTCGATCGTGCTGGTGAAAATAGTGATTTCGTGCTCGCTGATAGCCGACTCAACTGCTTCCAGTTCTTTTCTCAGCTAGTCTCGTCTCGTTTTTAATGTTTCCAGTTCCGTTTCAGCTGTGTTGATTGAAGATTTGAGCAGTCTGGCTCGATCGGCTAATCCGATGGCCTCTTGTCTATTGGCTGATTTATTGCCTCAGCTGTTCAAGCTCTGTCAGGTTCCCATGAGCAGTGATAATCCCTGATGCTGTAACTTTAAGATCACCGAGTCTCTGCAGGGATTTCAAGGCTGTCAAGTTGGGTTGCTGCTGGACAAGTTCAATTATTTGATCAACCAGTCCAGAATTGGAGGCCAGAGCAACTAGATCACCCTCCAGGTGGGGTAGAAGTCCACTCAGCCGATTACTGAAATCTGGCTCTGAAAGCTTCTCGGAGGAAGAGGCGAGTTCGTCTCTATCACAGAATTCTTCTATGTCAAATCAATAGCCGGGAGACGAAGGCTTCGGTACCTGCAATACATACTTTCTCTCATCAGAAAAGGTACAATATAGATTAATTGTTTTCTGGCAGAGACAGGATACCTGAATGAGGCCTAAGGGCTATAGGGTTGATGCCGATATTGCTTGTTCGACTAAGACAGTTTTGTCTCTTGCGGCATGCGGATCCTCAGCTATCATTGTCTCGGGCAGATGGGTTTCTGCAAACCAGAAGTAAGAGCAGTATGGAAGTAAGGATAATTGCTAACAGCCGAATAGGAGTTACCTGGATTCCTCTCAGGGGGAGACTCCTCTTCTTCAAGGTTCACCCAGACTTCGTCGGAAGGGCTGTTCGGCTGTATTTTTGAAAAGAAGATTTGGTCAATCAGGGCATCTGCATCGAGGAGAGAAAAGCCCAACGAGTAGTACCTGAGGTTTGGCTCCTTCTTCTTGGATCCCTTCTCCTTGAGCAGCTGACTCTTCATGGCCGGTGGATTCTGGTGATTCTTCGGTCGGTTTCTCTCCTGAGGTATCTTGAATCGGCTGGGGTTTCACCTGGTAAAAGCCGATTTAGGGATCGAAACATACTGCAGTAAAGGAAGGTCGATGCCAGTTCTGGATACCTGAACTTTTCTTATCGAACGGCATTTCTTGGGTGCTTGCTTTTGAAGCTGAGATGCAGCTGGCCATTTTGAAGCAGAAGGGGGCATCCGTACAGCAGGGCCTAACATTAGTTGTCGCAGCGTCGGTGCTCGAGAACCTAGCCTCGCCGTCGGACAAGGGGGATAGTATTCCACTCGCTCTGGTGGATTGGATGATGGGTCCTGCGAGAAACATCTGTCAGGTAACATGTTTGACTAAAGCCGTTTTTACTGGAATCGGCTGAGAACACTTACTACTCGGGAAGATTGGAAGTTCGAGTCCAAGGCTCTGCACTTGTTGTGGACAGTCTGGCAGAACAGGTGAGTGTGCCATCACTGCCACCAGTCATCAAAACTCTGATGGGTGATGCAGACTTGATTCCACGGCTTCGGCGAGAATGTGGGCAGGTTTGCTCCGAGTTGAAAAATTCTGCCAGCCTAAAGGAGCTCTGTAATGTTCTCCCTGGGTTTCAAGGTATTCAAGAAAGGGAGCAGAGGGGGCAATTGGCTAAAGCCTAGCTATCTTGCCGCTATATTTGGGTGATAAAATTCATAAGAGGGATAGCTAGTTGGCTTGCCGCTTGCGCTCCGAAGGTGCTTGAAGTCTACTGGCAAGGCACAAGGTTTTATGATTGCATTCAAGATTCTGGTAGCCTCATCGTCAGAACACCCGTTGTTGAACTTGAAGCTGGAGGGTGCTGGAAATTCATCTTCATCCTCATAGGGGAACCAGGTAGTAACCTTTGGTCCCAAGCCCCTGTATAATGTTTCCAGCATGTTGCCCTTTGTGGTTGGGATGGTTATGGCACAAGCAGCTTCACCATAGCTTTGACAGCCTCTGGTTTTTGGATCCTCTTCCTCTGAGTACTCGGTGGATGGAAAGCTGAGGTCCTGGAGTTGTGATCTTACCAGCTTGTGCAGATACAGGTTGAGCCACAGCTGTACTAGCCACCAAGGGCCTGTTATGCATTGTACTTCTTCACCTATGATGAAGGAGCTGAACACCCGGTTCATAAGCCTGTATGCTGCACCCAATAGGAGTTTGCCCAGGGGGGATGGAGTGCCCTTGAGCCAGTTTCTCTGCTAAGACCCGATAAGGGTATGCTGGTCCGACAGTGGCACCACAGAACACGAATCTCTCAAGCCACATGGTCAAAAATGCGACATGTTCTTTCTCGCTGACGGAAGAGGAAGGTTTTCTGGTGGTGTTGAACATAGCCACTCCACCCTTTGTATGTGTCCAGCTTTGGGAAGTATGGGTCCTTCTTGCCACTGGTGCAGAGATCCCAGAAATCATATGATCCAGTGATTTGAAGCCCGGTGAGCATATGGATATCGCCCAGGGTGATGGTTTTTGGACCGTCTCCAAATACAAAAGCATTCAGGGAGTTGGACCAAAAGTGAATGGCGGCTATCAGGAGCGGCTCATTCCTTGCCATCTCTGATAATGATAGGTCAAGACATTGGCTCAGATGGCGCATCTCCCAGTCCACGCGTTTCTTCGCCGCGACGTGACGGAACCAGTTCCTCCATCCAGCAGGTATGCTCTGCCAGTTTCTGAAGGACTTGGCCTAGGAAGAGGCGCCCATCATGGAGCTTCGGAATGGGAACTGGTTAGTTTCTTGAACGATGAAATCTTTGGGGACCGGATCGCCCATTGGACCTAGGTAGTAGGTGTTGGGGATGTCCATCAGCGGAATCAGAATATCATTCCTCAGTACCTAGATTTGAAACTCGTGCTCAGTGAGGTTGAAGGGGGATTCACAAATCAGGAGGTGGATCGATGAAATTGATACCTCAGGGACCTCGAAAGGAGTCGCCATTAGCTCAGGGGTGGCTTGACGGCGGCGAATCGAAGCTGACGGCGGTAGATTGAAGCCCGTGGCGGAAATTGCGACGGTTTAGGGTTTCGTGTTGGTGCGAAAGTTTGAAGCGCCGAAAGGGAAGCTGCAGTTTGACTATTTGAAGGCTCAAGCGCTAATTTCAGAATAAACCAGTTTATTTTAAAACTGGGGGCATGTGTTAACACCAAATTGTGGGCTGGGAGCCGATAGCCGATACCGGAGGAAGATAGCCGATCTCGGAAGCAGATTCCGTCCAGCGGAAGGAAGGAAATAGCCGATTGCACGGTGAATCGGTTATCGGGCCAAGGTGACAGGAGGCGCGTAGCGTCAGTATTGATGACGTCATCCAGAGTCCGCGCCGTCAGGATGCGATCACGATCGGAGTTCGTTATGGAAAGGGAAGGTAGGACTCCAAGTTACCTTAGATATAGGATAGTTTGTTAGTTTCCTTATCTATTGATGAGTTGTAATTCGACTAGGACTCTATCTACGCTCAGGGTATAAATATAAGCCCTCAGCTATTGAATAGAACACAACAACATCAATACAACACAACTTTCGGCTCCGGCCAACAAACCCTAGAGTCAGTCGAGTCCGGCGAGTTACTTCATCCAGGCTGGGTGTCATCCGGTGGACGCAGGCTTGCTTGTAAGTATCGTCAACCCCCTGTTTAACTATGTCTTTTTAGCGTCATCCGGTGGACGTGGAAGCATGGCGGATCAGGGTCCTTGCTAAGCTCTGTTTCTTTGGCGTCATCCGGTGGACGCGGGAAGCATAGTGAGTCAAGGATGATTCACGCTGGTTTACCCGATCAATCTGTGTTAACCGTCATCCGGTGGACGAGATGCAGATTGGGATGGTTTTCACGCGCGGATTAGTTATCGATTCGTGTTTGTTTGCTTGATTAATCTATTAGTTAATGTCATCCGGTAAACAGGCTATAGATTGAGATAGTTTGCATGCATGGATTAGTTATCGTCTCTAGCTAAATATGGCAATTTAGTTAGATTCATTAAGTTATCAAGATGTTATTTGTTGTTTATTGTTTATTTATCAATATAACATCTCTCTGCCCGATCAAGATTGATAGATTTGGCCTTAGATTCACTTGAATCTGATCGTCGTTTATGCTTTCTTATGCTTATTTTACCATGATGATCGGTTCCATGCTTACATCGGCTAATTCCCTATCAATCTTGTTCGTTACATGTTGTGCGTTCGGTTCTAGTTGAGACATAAGTGGTTCTGAGGTTATCGTAAGTCTTATTTTCGTGTCCTTGTTTAAGTTAAACTGGGTGTCATCTGGTGGAAAAGGTTTAACCTAAACAAGTTTCGCTAGATTAGACTTGCTTTAATTTGAGGTCTGTTTATGACTGCGCTAGCATTCGTTCGTACTTCATGGACCCTGCATCGGCTAAAGAGCCGATTCAGTTATGCTTTCACGAATAGATCGTGCATACAGACTTATTTGGATATCAAACGATCTAGCTTTGTTTGCTGGGTTTGTTGAAGCCCGCTGGCCGTTAGACCAGGTGAACGCAGACTTGGTGAACTTAGCGAAGAGGGTTTACTAAAGCCGCCGGCCTTCTAGACTAGCTTTAGTAGATCTCTGCTTATTTGATGTATAGATCAGATCTGTACACGTGATCTATTTTCTTTTATACACATTAACCGAATTAGATCGGCTAGCACGTTATTATCTTCATATGAATATCCTGATAGCCATTTTACTTCATTATTATACTATCGGTTCATAACATGACGGAATCGGCTTTCTAGTCGATCTCCGATTACACTGGCTCTTTGAGCCGTACAGTTGGAACTATCTGGACTCACCAGTTAGTTCCGCCTTGGGTTACTGATTATATCTGTTTCCTTATCAATTGCAGGTCAAATTGACTGGCACGCTTGGGTGTTACTGGCACTCTCAGACCGGGTTCAAAGCTAGCTGGATCTGCGAGAGCTCTACTGCTTTCAAGGGTCGTTTTCGGCTTCGCTGGTGTGTTGGGCTTAAGAAAACACTTTTTGCGCCAACACAAGGAACACTCGATTTTTTACCGAGGTTCAGGTGATCGCCGTCACGCTACTCCTCGTTGTGGCACTGGTCTTCCTTGGTGGATTGCGAGCTAGGCTTCACACGCCAATCCCTCACCGGGAGCCGCTCACCAACACAAGAGAAGTGGCTATCAACCACGAGCAATCCACTAGAGTTGGTTTTGGCACTCTGCCGAGGATAACCACAAAACCTCTCACAATCAATCACCTCGGTGTGGGCTTGAACAAACACCAATCAACCTCACACCGGAATCACCTCCAAGCCGCTAGAGACTCGGCAATGTCCCAAGAGAATAAGAACTCAGCCTTGGCTTGCTCTCAAGTGCTCTAGAATGCAGATCACTAAGCAATGATGCACTTGAGGATCACTCAACTCAAATGGATGATCAAGAGATGATCAAATGAGTGAGTGGGAGGCTTAGGATGCTCACAAAGAGTATGCCAATGATTCAAGTGTGCAAGAGTTGTCACCAAGTGACTAGGGAAGGAGTATAAATACCCATAAGTGCAATCCTAGCCATTACCCACTGAAAAAACAGCCGTTAACACACTTTTCGGGGCGTCGGACCGACCGTCGGACTGGTTCCATTGGACCAATCCTTCGCGTCCGACGCTCGGATGGCTGCCACGTGTCAGCTCTCGTTCAACCTCAGCCACTGGATCTCAACGGCTACTTCTCGTGTCGTTTTCCCAACCGTCGGACGCTCAAGCTGATGGTCCGACGCGCGTACTGCTCCAGACGTCGGACCGTCCGACTCTCACAGACTAGATACAGCTCGGCCACCATTGGACTCTCGCGAGGTTAGCCATCGGACCAACGATCACCACGGTCCGATGCTTCCAGAGAGGTTGCAACTCGCTCAAAACCATCGGACTCCAGTCCGACGCTCGCCGTCGGACGAAGCTCTACCATCCGACGCTCTCCCGAGCGCCACGCATCACGCCGACACTGCTCGGCACCGTCGGACTGAGGTGGGCAATGGTCCGACGCTCGTTAACCGAGCGTCCGATGCTCACCTTCAGCCAGAACTAGGGTTAGGCGTCGGACTCTGGACAATGGTCCGACGCTACCCCTACTAACAGTCCAACGCTCATTTCTCAGCGTTTTCCAAGTCTATTTCTCACCCCTTGCTTCTATGTGCTAACACTCAAGGTCTTCAACACTTGTGCACAGTGTGTTAGCATTTTGCAAACATTTTACAAGGGTTTCTAACTTTGATCTCTAGGTTGTGTTAGTTTAATGTAATGAAATGCAACCTAGAGCACTTGAAAGTAATCCAAACTCGTTCTCCCCTTAATAGTCGGTTATCTATCCTAAATGTGAACACACCCACTAGGTGTCTTGTTCACCAAAAGGAAAACCTATTTGGATTATACCTTTGCCTTCATGCCTTTGCTTAACACTTGATCACCTCACTTCTTGTTCACTTGATCCATGGTAGAGCCATCTTGATCAACAAGGTCTCCTAGGCTCCACACTCCATGGTTTGACCAACCTAAACCTTGCCATCACTTAGCAACTTAGGTTAGTCCTTAGGATGTCATTAATTATCAAAACCAAACTAGGGCTTTCAATCTCCCCCTTTTTGGTAATTGATGACATCCCTTACAAAGATAAGAGTTAAGTTTGTTTTTGAACTTGTGAGCTTGTCCGAACAAGATTGTCATGTTTTTGGAAAGGACAAACAACACAAATTCGGTTTGGTGGCTATTTAGCTCCCCCTACATATGTGCTAGGATGGTTAGGATAAACCTTTGAAGCGTGATACCGATTGAAAATTTCATATCGAAGTTGCGGAAATCTCCATCCTTAGCACTTTTGATGACTAGATGATCACAAAACTTGAGCATACCGTGAGATCAACATTATATGCAATGCTCAAGAACCACTTGTAAGACCAGTTGTAATGTACAAGAACATCTAGCTACCACCTAAGCATGCTAGTTATCAAGTCATCAAACAATTTTATACTAGCTTACTCCACTCAAGAACATGGCAATAGAATGTAAAAACATATGTAAGTGCATCAAACATATGTGAGTGCATATTCCAAATGCAACAACCATGTTCATGAGTTTGCTCCCCCTTAAGGTGAGCTTATCTTAAGTAAAGGTTATGATTCATCCCTTTACTTTGGCCTATTGCTCTTCCATCATCGGCCTAATGATGGTTCATCGCGAAGCTCAAGTTCTCTCCCCCTTTGTCATTTTATCTTTGTTCTTTCTCCCCCTTGGCATCAAGTACCACAAAAGGGGCAAGTTAATGGAATGAGAGACCTTTGCTAGTCAAATTTTGGTTCAATCTAGCAAATTTGTACAAGTGTCTTAACTCAGTTTGAACCAAAGACAAGCTTCTTCACGCCACCCGGGGTTATCTTGCCTATGTTGAGTTAAGCACTTAGTTACTCATTTAATCTAGATTCAACACTAGGTTTGCATCCCCATGAACAAGTTATATGCCATCACTAGATCAAGCAATCAACCAAGCAATAGTGATGCCATATGGACTTCAAAACCATTTTAGCTTTCAATGAATGACCTAGGGAGAACAAAATCATGTCTATATGATCTAGCAAGTCCTAGCAAAGTATGAATGTACATGTCAAATAATGATACATTTGCCTTGCTTGGAGAATAGACATGTCATAAGATATTCATGAAGTGCATCAACACATGTTGGAGTAGTTAAGTATGTTGAACTCATTCTTTAGCTTGCAAAATCTAGCTTCATCAAGTGGCTTGGTGAATATGTCGGCTAGTTGATCTTCGGTGCCTACACTTGTGATTGCAATATCTCCTTTTGCTTGGTGATCTCTTATGAAATGGTGCCTCACATCTATGTGTTTGGTTCTTGAATGTTGCACCGGATTGGTTGTGATCTTCACCGCACTTTCATTGTCACATAGCAATGGAACCTTCTTGAATTTCAATCCATAGTCCTTCAAGGTTTGTCTCATCCAAAGCAATTGTGCACAAGAACTTCCCGCACTAATGTATTCGGCTTCGATGGTAGAAAGTGCAACACTATTTTGCTTTTTGGAAGACCATGAAACTAGTGACCTTCCCAAGAGTTGACATATACCGGAAGTGCTCTTTCTATCAATTTTGCAACCGGCATAGTCCGCATCCGCATAACCTATCAATGTGAAGTTGGAGCCCTTGGGATACCACAAACCAATGTTAGGTGTGCTCTTTAAGTACCTCACTATTCTTTTAGTTGCCTTCAAATGACTTTCTCTTGGAGAGGCTTGATATCTTGCGCACATGCACACACTAAACATCACATCCGGCCTAGAAGCGGTCACATAGAGTAAACTACCAATCATTGACCGATATTGCTTTTGATCAACCAATTCACCTTCTACATCCGATTCCAAGCTTCCACTAGTGCTCATTGGTGTTGAGATTGCTTTTGTATTTTGCAATCCAAACTTCTTCACCATGTCCTTGATATACTTGCTTTGACTCACAAATGTGCCATTCTTCAATTGCTTGATTTGGAGTCCAAGAAAGTAGCTAAGTTTTCCTACCATGGACATTTCAAACTCTTTGGCCATCATTTCTCCAAACTCCTCACAAAATGCTGACTTGTTGATCCGAAGATGATATCATCAACATAGATTTGCATGATGAACAAGTCATTCCCAATCTTCTTAGTGAAGAGAGTGGTGTCAACCTTTCCCATATTGAACCCTTTAGAGAGTAGGAAGTCCCTCAACCTCTCATACCATGCTCTTGGTGCTTGTTTCAAGCCATAGAGAGCCTTCTTGAGCTTGTATACATGGTCGGCTTTCTTATCATCTTCAAAACCAAGAGGTTGCTCAACATAGACTAACTCATTGATGTATCCATTCAAGAATGCACTTTTGACATCCATTTGATAGAGCTTGATATCATGAGCACATGCATATGCCAATAAGATCCGGATTGCTTCCAATCTTGCCACCGGTGCATAGGTTTCTCCAAAGTCTAAACCATCAATTTGAGTGTAACCTTGCGCAACCAATCTAGCTTTGTTCCTCACAACAATCCCATCTTGATCTTGCTTGTTCCGGAAGACCCACTTGGTACCAATCACATTGTATTTACTTGGTCTTGGAACTAATTCTCATACTTGATTTCTCTCAAAATTGTTGAGCTCTTCATGCATCACATTTATCCAATCCTCATCTTTGAGTGCCTTCTCAATGTTGGTAGGCTCCTCTTGTGAGACAAATGAATAGTGCTCACAAAATGAAGCCACTCTTGACCTTGTTTGTACACCTCTACTAATATCACCAACAATTTGATCTAGAGGATGATCTCTTGCAATGTGAGTTGGTTGGAGAATATGAGATGAACTAGCATCTTGAACTTAGTCTTGATCTTGATCATGAGCTTGAACTTGAGATTCACTTGAGCTTGCTTGATTTGCTTCATCTTCCACTTGTACAATAGGAGGGATGACTTCATCATTATTATCTTCAATTTGTCTTGGTCTAATGTCACCAATGTCCATGTTCTTCATAGCATCAACTAATTGAGGTCCTCTTACATCATCTAGATATAGACGGTTGCTAGTGTAGCAAGCCGTATTGATAGCTTTCGCCCAAAATTCATCACTAACATTGTATTCACTTAGCATGGTTCTTGCCATATCAATGAGAGTTCTATTCTTTCTTTCGACAAGACTATTTGATTGAGGAGTGTACTTCGCCGAGAATTGATGCTTGATTCCTAGATCATCACAAAACTCATCAACTCTTGTATTCTTGAATTCACTTCTATTATCACTCCTAACTTGCTTCACCCTTGTATCAAACTCATTTTCACTTCTCTTGATGAAATACTTAAAGATTCCATATACTTCACTTTTGTCAACTAGAAAGAAGACCCAAGTGTATCTTGAGAAGTCATCAACTATCACAAAGCCATACTTTCTTCCTCCAATACTTGCATAAGAGGTTGGACCAAACAAATCCATATGCAATAGCTCAAGTGGATTAGATATACTCATCATGCCTTTCTTAGGGTATGTGTTTCCAACTTGCTTTCCAAATTGACAAGAACTACACAACCTATCCTTCTCAAAGTGTACATTCTTCAAGCCTCTAACCATGTCATGCTTGACCAATCTACCAAGTTGCTTCATCCCAACATGTCCAAGTCTTCTATGTCACAACTAACCAAGACTTGACTTTGAGGTCAAACATGAAGAAAGCTTTGCTTCACTATCATTGAAATCCACCAAGTATAGGTTCCCATATCTAAAACCCTTGAAGATCAAGTTGGAACCATCCACACTAACAATCTCAACATCATCAATACCAAAGATGCACTTGAAACCAAGATCACATAGTTGTGCAACCGATAATAAGTTGAAATTGAGAGATTCAACTAGCAACACATTTGATATGCTCATATCATTTGAGATAGCAATCTTGCCTAATCCTTTCACCTTGCCTTTTCCATTGTCACCTAATGTGATAGAATCAAACTCCTGGCTACCATTTGTGTTGATAGAGTTGAACATACAAGACTCTCCGGTCATGTGTTGAGTGCATCCACTATCAAGCACCCAATGTCTTCCTCCGGCTTTATAATTGACCTACAAAGAATAGATCAATTGGTTTTAGGTACCCAAGCATTCTTGGGTCCTTGGAGGTTAGTGACCAAAGACTTAGGCACCCAAATGGATCTCATCCGTGGGTTGCCTCTTGGTGTACCAATATACTTGGCTTTAACACCCTTTACTCCTTTGGTGAGCATGGACAAGAATCAAGGTGAATTGAAGTCGCACTAGCAAATTTGACTTGCTTGATCTTGTTGGCCATGCAATATTGCTCATTGTTCCCTACTTGCTTGCATCTTTGGCAATACCTACCATTGCTTCTCACAAAGCTAGCTTTGGGAGTCACAAAAGCGGCCTTGCCTTTCTTGGGGGTATAGCCTAGTCCCTCCTTAGAGTGACTAAATCTTTGGCTACCCAAGCACTTTAGCAAGCGGGCATCCCCACCATAGGCATTGCCTAAGGCACGGGTGAGCTTGTTGACCTCCTCCTTGAGGTTTTTGTTTTCTACCACAAGTGAGGACTTAGAGTCATCAACTTTAGGTGATATAGGAGTGGTGGAGCTGCAAGAAGGGTTAGTGACAACAATAGTAGAATAAGGAATTGACATGTCACTAAGGATATCACATGATGAACCCATGTCACATGTCTTGATAGATGCCCTCTTCTCATTTTCGGCCACTAGAGAGGAATGAGCTTTCTCTAGCTTAGAGTGAGCAACCTTGAGGTTCTCATGGGCTTCCATTAGCCTCTCATGAGACTTCAAGAGCTCATCAAAGGATTGCTCAATGGCTAACTTGGCTTTGCACAATTCTTTGTACTCCTTTCTCTTGGCCTCAATGTAAGTATTGGCATCATCAAGCATGGACATAAGCTCATCACATGATAGCTCCTCCTCATCACTCTCATCATTGGATTGTACCTTGGATGGCTTGGCCATCAAGCATGTAGATGGAGTGTCGAAGAGAGATAGCTTGTTGTTGAGAGCAATGCTTGCTATAGCCTTCTTCTTGATGGTCTTCCTCTCATCATCACTATCATCATCATCGGTAGAGGCATCACTATCATCCCAAGTGACACAATATGATTGCCCCTTCTTCTTCTTCTTGAGAGTCACGTTCTTGTTCTTCTTCTCTTTCTTGTCCTTCTTCTTGCTCTTCTTCTTATCATCATTACTCTCATTATCATTGTCACTATTGAGAGGACAATCAACAATGAAGTGATCCAAGCTCTTGCACTTGAAGCATCTCCTTGGCTCTTGCTTGTTTTTGGAGATAAACTTCTTCTTGCCTTGACCATAGCCCTTTCTCTTCATGAAGCGACCAAACTTGCGTACTAGAAGAGCCATGGCCTCATCATCTTCATCATCACTAGAGGTAGATTCTTCTTCTAGCTCAATCATCTTAGCCTTGCCTTTGCTCTTGGAGGGTGTAGCTTTGAGAGCCACACTCTTCTTCTTCTTCTCCTCAACTGTAATACCTTGGGTATTACGGCTAGTTAATTATGCCATGTCATCATGTTTAATTTAATCATCTGTATATGATTGTGCTTAGGGATTCTAAAGTGATTTAATTATGTTTAGCTTTGATGGTGTAATTAAATCTTTAATTGGGAACTAAAGAAATTAGCAAAAGAAAAATTCCAATTAAGCTTTTAATTGACTCGAAACCCCAATTTTAAAACTGTTTGGAATTAGCTGAAAGTGCCTTAATAAAAGTTGTAGATCTGTTGAAATGAAACAACTTTTATTTTGGAAGATTTTGAAGTTATTATATAAAAATTTAAATTAAACTCAAATTACTATGTTGAAATTCAAATTTGAAACTTCAAATTGAAAAATATTAGGAATTTGACAAAACCTCCTTAATAAGAGTTGTATAGATCACTGAGTAGGACAACTTTTATTTTGACAATTTTTTAAGTTGTTAAAGAAATTTAAAAGTAATTTTAAAAATACTGTTTGAAATTCAAAACCCTCTTTTACCACCTTTACTGTAGTTTCAAAACCATATGGAATTTGGGTTTGGTCCAAAAACAAAAGTTGTCCAAAATTTTGAAACCTACAACTTTTGTGTTTACACTTTTTCAAGTTTGTACACGAAATCTTGCGTAATTGGGTCAAAACCGAGAGGGGGGCACTGCATTTGCTACAGTAACCCGCCCCCCTCTCTTTTCGCGCACAGGAGCTGGCCGCCGGGGCGCGCGCGCGCGCGCGGCGCCGCCCGTGCCGGCCGGGATCCTGCCCCCGGCACGGCCGCGCATGTGGGGGACCACGCGCCGCCCTATGCCGCTCCTGTCCCTCCCTCTGACCGGCTTAAAAGACGACGGCCACCCCCCTGTTTCCTTCTCCCTTCCTCTCGGCGCACCGGTGACCGCATCCACTGCCCCGACCAAATTGGCCTCAACCCGTGCACCATTCTTTAATTGCTTGAGCACCCAACCTCCCTGCTCCCTTGCGCATCCTGTGCCTCCGCCTGAGTCGACGTTCGTGCTTCGAGGGCTCAGGAACGCTCGTCGTCGTCCGTGCGTCCGGTCGGAGCTCCGCCATAGTCGTTCTCTCGGTGTAGCTTGCTGTGGTGAGTCTTGTCCGCGCTAGTGTTACGTTTCAAGCTCCTTAACTCTTACTGATCTTCCTGCGTGCGGTGGTCTTTCGTTTGGTGCCCCAGAACGCTCGGAACGGCGGGGTCACCGTCGTGGAGCACCGCCGCGGCCGTTGTCGTCGTCAAGCTCGCTCTCTCCCACCACCGCTGCTCCCGCCGTCTGCCGGTCTAAGACCGTGGTGAGCTCCTGGATCTCCCCAAACCTTTTACCTAAACGCTATCGTACCCTTGCGGCCGGAATGGGTAGGCCGCGCCGCCGCGTCCGCCATGGGCGAGCTCGAGCTCGTCGGAGGCGCGTAGCCCCCTGGTTTGATATGCTAGGTTGTCTGCTGGATCTTAGGGTTCGCTGAGGTACGCTCGGTTTCGTCCCTGGGGATCGCCGGCGGCGAGTTCCGCGGCAAGCAGCCGTGCGCGTGTGTGTGCGTGTGGGCGCGAGTGGGCGCCGTCCTGGTGAGGAGGAGGAACTGACAGGCGGGGGCCGCCTGTCAGCGCCTCGGCCTGGCGCCTGGGCGCGGGCCGGTGCAGGAGCGGCCGAATGGGCCGGCCTGCCTGACTTGGGCCGTCCCGGGCCGAAAGGCGTTTTCCATTTTCCCGTTAGAATTTCAAATGGATTTCTATTTTAAATTACTATGAATAGTTCTTGTGTTTGTTATTTTTGTAGTATTATTTCTGTTGATCTAAAAATCATGAAAATAATTGTGGGTACTCTCTCCATTTTCTGTGGGAAATAAAAATCAGCATATTAATTAGTAAATGCAACTTTGAGCAATTTTAATAAATTCCAGATTAATCCAAAAATCACAAAAATTTATGTGGCACTGTTTTAGGGTAAAACCTACCTGTTGGTTAAGTTTGGGCTCAATTTGAAATTGTTTGATCACTTAATAAATAAGTATTGGGTTAATTGAATAAAAGAATCGATTTTAACAAATAATCCCTGAAGTATGGTGTGATTTTGAATTGATTGAGTTCAGGATCTTTCACCATAGTGATCCTTGACAAAAGTAATAGAGTCACTGGTTGGTTGTAGTAAAGCTGTGCAGCGGCTTTTTATGACCGTTAAAATGGTCAATATAACAAAAGTAAGACAAGCACTGCTTTTACCTTCCGTAAAGCGTTTGCGACTTTACCGTGAAGGAAAGTTGTACTCAAGATCTAAATGGTTTACTTTCAAGCATTTCATTCGTTGTTCTCATGCCATGCTAAGCATACATCGTTGCATACGTGTAGTGCCCGTTCCCGAGGAGGTCCAAGTCGAGGCTACTGCCGAGGAGGTCAATCCAGAAGTCATCCAGGGATTCGACATCTGCGTGACCGATCCCGACCTGACGCTGTACGCGATTCAAGGCAAGCCCTGGTGCATTCAGCCCCGCCTTGTGTTTTATAAAATATTTATAACTTGAGTCTATTCTTGCATTAGGTTGTTAGGAGTTGTTTGTCACCTATATTGATGCATTACCTGCCTTGCTACATAATATCCCGAAAACCTGTTTAAAAATAAAAATATTCAAAAATGCTTAGCCCTGCTTAATCAATTTAGATTTGCATAAAAAGGCTATTTTTGACCTATGAAAATGTGACAATTATGAATCATGAGAAAAGGGAAAGGGATATGAGTCCGTTCGAAAATTATGTACTTGGGTAGCAGCCCCGATGCACCGTAACCGTCGGAAAGGGATTTTCCGTTCGTTGGTTGTGAATTTGGGTCAGAGTCCCAATGCTTGACTATCGGCGGAAATGGAATTTGAAAACCGTTGGGACACTTGTATTTGGGTTGGAGTCCCAATGCAGTGTCGCCGGCGGAAAAAGAATTTGGGACCGTTTGTTGTAGGCCTGCTGTGATCGGGACTTTGCAACTAGCCACATACTACGGAAAGCCTCTGACTCCGGTGGCCCTACTGCTTCAGGTAGTACTGTGCGCTCAGGTGGCGCAGGACCGGTTCAGGGGTAGGAAAAGCCGTGGTAGGCGGGGTTGGCTTATGCAAGCTTAAGTGCTACATATGCAGTGTGGATAGGGATCCATAGCTGGGTACTAATCGATTCGAATCATCGTTGCTCCTCGGATATGGAGACTTGATCCTTTGACCTACAATTGAAAAGTGGTTCGGAACTAGGTGTTTTTGAGAATGACTAAGAATTTGAAGGTATGATGATACTTGGGAATGAATTTGGAATTATAGATATGATTAAAATAAGATTGAGTTAAAATATTGAAATAGGATAGTAATGTTTTTCTGCAAAACTTTTGACTCTTGCTCAAGCCTTACCTTGACTCCCCTCAGCCTGCATTCCTGAGTCTCATTCCTTTTTCTTAGTCGGGTAAGTCTTGCGGAGTACCCCAATACTCAGGGTTTGTTAACCCCATGTTGCAGGGACACAGCAGCCGGAGGTTTGTCTCGCCCCCTGCTGTGTGACAGTGGTGCAGGAGGGTAGTGAGGAGGAGTAATGTTGAACCCGTGGGCAGGGTTCTTATCATTAAATACTTAATTATATTGTATCGTCATTCCACTGCTACTTATTTTATTTATGGTCTGTAATATTTGCACTTTAATCGTATTTGGACAAATGGTTTGTAATCTAAGTACCTTATAATCTTTCCGCACTTTCACTCTGATGTAATTTGTTATGAAATGTTGTAATTCTATAATGGCTTCGCAATGGGATCCTGTCGGAGGAAATCGGGCGCTAATGTAGCCCGGCAGAACCTTCTAGATCATTTGGGACAGGGGCCCGGCTGTCAGAGGTCATTAGTGACAATGTCAGGTGCCTGTGGGCCATGGGATTTAGGCGGTTCTGTCACAGTTGGTATCAGAGTATTCCATTGCTAAATCATTACCGTATTACTTTGCAAAACTTCAAAATGTTTTGGATCATAAACTTTAAATTGCTATTTTGGTCCAAATTGCTCATTCTTGTCCAAATCTGTATTATAGTTATGGTAGCCAGTGGAATAGCGCTATTACTAGCCCTATGTTAAAAAAAAATTAATATGCAGTTGTTCATTCTTGCATTGATTTCGAAATTTCGTAAGTACGATTCATGCATCATGATTAATTCACATTATAAATAACTTCCTCCTTAAAATGGGTTATGGGTTAGGATCTATCAAACCTATTCTTGCTAGCCTGTATTATATCCTCGCTAATCCCAACTTATCTTCTCCAGCATGGCACGCTGCAAGCAGACTGCGCGCAAGATGACGGGACCCAGGGGTGTGCCGCGTCACCAGCTAGCGCCGCACGACGGGGAGGCCTCCAGCAGTCGTCGCCCCCGCCGCAGCCGCGCTGAGCTGCAGGAGGAGATAGAGAGGATGAGGGAGGAGATGAGGAGGATGGTGGAGGACTTTGCCACCGCTCGTCGGGAGCACTACCAGGACGTAGCGACGATCGACCGACTGCGGACTTCTGTGGCTCGTCTGATCGAGCAGAGGGATGCCACCTGGGCACGTGAGGACGCGACCAGGGCGAGACTACACGAGCTGGAGATCTACGTAGAGCAGATCGAGGACTACAACGACACATTGCATGAGGAGGTGCATAGGCTCAACAACGAGCTTAACCCGATCTTACAGCCGCGTGTTGAGGACCCCGAGGATGGGGTGGTCGTTGGTCCTGAGGATCAGGACATGGAGGACGCTGACGAGGAGGTTGAGCCACTCCAGGTGATCGTCGAGGAGGACGCCGACGAGGACGTCGAGGAGGGCGTCGAGGAGCACGTGGCGGAGGTTGACGAGGACGGTGTCGTCTCGGACGGGACCGTGGGAGACGACGTCTAGACTAGCTGTTGAACTAGCGATGGCAGTATTTGCACTCTTTAGGGTATTGTAATGTCAGTGTTACCATGAAAACCTTAGTATGGTTTGAGAACTGTATCGAGTGTTGGTTATGTACCCTGGCTATCGTATTGTATGGTGTGTATTGTATTAAGACCTGATTAAGTAATCTGAGACTCAGTTTGGTTTAATTATGCACAGATGCCTGTTAACACCCGCTCAACTGGTGCTGGTACTTTGGAGGACGGGACCATTCCGCAAGCACCACCAATTCCACCCACTTTGGCTGATGCCATTGCTGCCTTAGCCAATGCTACGGCATTGCTTGCGCAAAATTAGGATGACCGTGTTGGGCGCCGTGGCCGCCCTCATGATGATGAAACAACTTATGTGGACTTCACCGACACCCGTCCACCGGTGTTTACCAAAGCAGACGAGCCGCTGGAAGCGAACGACTGGCTCCGTATCATGGAGCAGAAATTTGGATTGATTCGCTGCACGGAAACCCAGAAGCCGTTGTTTGCAACACAACAACTCCGAGGCCCCACATGCGCCTGGTTTGAAACCTCCAGTCAGCCCAGCCGGTAGGACATCAACTTACTTGGGCGGAATTTCGTGAGGCATTTCGTGCACATTACATCCCTGCAGGGGTGATGAAGATGAAGTTGGATCAATTCTTGGCTCTGCAACAAAAGAAATCTACAGTCATGCAGTATGTCAGTCAGTTCAATCACCTGTCGCAGTATGCCCCTGAGCATACTAACACCGATCAGAAGAAGAAGGACTGTTTTGTCAGGGGTTTGAACTTCAAGATTCAGCGAAGCCTGTCTAACAATCTCAACTGCACTTATCATGAGGCTGTCAACAGTGCCATAGAATTTGAAGAAAGTGATCGCAAGCACCAAGAAGAGAAGAAAAAGAAGAAATATGGGTCAGCTGGATCTTCTGGCCATCAAAAGCGCTAGAAAATCATATACCATCCCACTCATCACACACGTCCCCAGTATCCTCACCAGCAGGTCGTAGTTCGAACTGCTGCTACTTCTCACACTTCTAACCAACAAAGCGTCACCCAGCCGAATGCCCCTGGCGTTCGCGTAACCACTCCACAAGCAACTTACAACCAGCCTTGCTACAATTGTGGCAAGATGGGACATTGGTCCCGCAACTGCCCATTTCCCAAACAATACAATCAGAATGCACAGAAGGCTCCTGGTGGACAGCAGTAGCAGACTCAGCACCGTGGCCACCAGCAGCAGGCCCAGAAGGGAAAAGTTGTGAGAAAAGCAGGACAGGTCTACTACACGCAAGTTGGAGATATTCCTGAAGGTGAACCCACCATGCTGGGTAGGTTCCCTATCGCAAGTCATCCTGCTATCATGCTTTTCGATTCTGGTGCATCACATTCATTCATCAATCGTACATTTGTTGTCAAGCATGAAATTCTGATTGGGCAGATATAGGAAAGTTTCCTTATACAGTCGCCCGGAGGGCGCATTAGTACTAAAGAGATAGTACATCGGGTGCCCATAGAACTTGGCGGGCATATATTCCCGACCTCAATGATAGTGCTGAAGGATCAGGATATAGATGTGATATTAGGCATGAATTAGATGTATCAGCACAGAGCTCTCATAGACGTGCTGAATAGAACCATCAGAGTAAACTTACCTAATAGTCAAACTCAACTTCTTATCCAACTTCCAATACCTCAAAGAGCAGTGGGTAGGGTGTGCGCAACCGCAGTTAAAGAGGTGCGGAACATTCCGGTAGTCTGTGAATTTCCGGATGTATTCCCTGACGAATTGCCTGGCTTACCCCCTGACCGTGATGAAGAATTTGCCATTGAGCTGAAGCCTGGAACGGCAGCTATTTCCCGTAGAGCATATAGAATGCCGCCCAAGGAGTTGGCAGAGTTGAAGGTTCAGTTGCAGGATCTGTTGGATAAGGGTTTCATCAGGCCTAGTTCATCCCCCTGGGGTTGTCCTGCTATTTTTGTTAAAAAGAAGGACAGTTCCCTCAGACTCTGTGTCGATTACCGTCCCCTCAATGAGGTCACTATAAAAAATAAGTACCCTTTGCCTCGCATAGATCTACTTTTTGACCAACTTGATGGGGCCAAGGTGTTCTCAAAAATTGACCTCAGATCGGGGTACCACCAAATAAAAATCCATCCAGAACATATTCCCAAAACAGCCTTCACTACCAGATATGATCTTTACGAATATCTGGTTATGTCTTTCGGCCTGACCAATGCCCCTGCCTACTTCATGTACCTCATGAATTCAGTATTCATGCCCGAACTCGACAAGTTTGTGGTCGTGTTCATCGACGACATACTTGTCTATTCCAAAAACCCGGAAGAGCTTGCCAAACATCTTCGTGTGGTCCTAACTCGTTTGCGAGAACATCAACTGTATGCCAAGTTCAGTAAGTGGGAGTTTTGGCTGGACAGAGTTCCGTTTCTTGGGCATATTCTATCGGCCAAAGGTGTATCGGTTGACCCAAGCAAAGTGGAAGAGATCTTGAACCGGAAACCACCAACCACAGTGCATCAAGTCCGTAGTTTTATGAGAATGGCGGGATATTACCGCCTTTTTATTCTGGACTTTTCCAAAATATCCAAGCCTATTACCAGCTTATTGAAGAACGAGGTCAAGTTTGTCTGGTCACCTGAGTGTGAGCAGGCATTTCAGAATTTGAAGGAATTGTTAACCACTGCCCCAGTCCTAGCTCAACCGGACATTGAAAAGCCATTCGACGTATACTGCGACGCTTCAGGAACCAGCCTGGGTTTTGTCTTGATGCAAGAAGGCCGAATCATTGCTTATGCGTTGCGACAACTTAAGCGTCATGAAGAGAATTATCCCACTCATGATCTAGAATTGGTCGCTATGTTCCATGCACTGAAAACTTGGCGTCATTATTTGCTTGGCAGTACTTGCAAGATTTACACCGATCTCAAGAGCCTAAAATATATATTTACCCAAGAAGAGTTGAACATGAGACAACGAAGATGGCTCGAGTTGATCAAGGATTATGACATTGAAGTGCATTATCACCCTGGTAAAGCAAATGTGGTTGCTGATGCGCTCAGTCGCAAGATTCATTGCAGTTGTTTGGCAGTAAAGCCCCGAGACCTTTCTTTATGCTATGAACTAGAGAAGTTGGGGGTAGAAATAGTTGAACAGGGTAGTTTGAATCATATTAGTATTGAGACCACCATCCGTGATGAGATCATCACAGCTCAAAAGGGGAGCAAAGGCATCAAGCATATTATGGAGAAAATCCAAGCTGGTACTGTAGATTGCTTCAGGATTGACGACGAAGGGGTCATATGGTTCAAGGGTCGGCTAGTAGTTCCAAAGGTACCCGAGTTGTGACAAAAGATTTTGGATGAAGCACATTTGACTAGATTCTCCATCCACCCTGGGAGCAATAAAATGTACCAAGATTTGAGGCAAAAGTTCTGGTGGACCAAAATGAAAATAGAGATCGCTCGATATGTAGCGAAGTGTGACACCTGTCAGAAAGTGAAAGCTGTACACATGAAGCCCAGTGGAGAACTGCAACCACTACCTGTTCCTGCATGGAAATGGGAGGACATTAGCATGGATTTCATCGTGGGTCTGCCGAAAACACCCAGGGGTTTTGACTCAGTCTGGGTTGTGGTTGATCGCCTCACTAAGCAAGCCCACTTCATCCCGTCAAGACCATTTACACTGCAGTGAACTATGCGAAGCTGTATATCCAGAATTTGATGAAGCTTCATGGTGTGCCCAAGACCATTGTCTCAGATCGAGGTTCTCAATTCATTTCCAACTTTTGGGGGGCTTTCCATAAGTCACTAGGAACAAAGCTTCTACATACCACGGCATACCATCCACAGACTGACGGACAGACTGAGAGAGTCAACCAGGTGTTAGAGGACATGTTGAGGGCATGTGCACTCAATTACACAGAATCTTGGGATGAGTGTTTGGCACTGGCAGAATTTTTGTACAATAACAGTTATCAAGAAAGCATCAAAATGGCACCGTTTGAGGCGGTATATGGTCGTAGGTGTCGAACACCCCTGAATTGGTCTGAGCCTGGGGAGAGATGGTACTTCGGCGTTGACTTGGTGGAAGAAACTGAAGAAAAGGTCCAGCGAATACAAGATAACCTAAAGGTTGCACAGTCGCGACAGAAGAGTTACGCTGATCAAAGGCGTCGTCCCTTGGTGTTCAAGACAGGAGATTATGTCTACCTCAAATTCTCACCCATGAAGGGAATTAATCGATTTGGAGTTAAAGGCAAATTAGCTCCTCGATACATTGGACCATTTCAAATCATAGCTCATCATGGGAAAAGCTTATAAGTTGAGGTTGCCAGATCATCTCTCAGCCGTACACAATGTATTTCATGTATCACAACTCAAAAAGTGTCTTCGGGTGCCAGATCAAGTCGTTGATGTTGAGGGAATAGAACTCCAACCCGACCTAGCGTACTCTGAGTATCCCATCCGAGTCTTAGATCGGAAGGATCACGTCACTCGGAGAACCACTACAAGATGGTACAAGATTCAATGGAGCGAACATTCCGAGGATGAAGCCACCTGGGAATCTGAAGACTATCTCGCCAAAAACTTCCCCGAATTCTTTGCTACATTGTAAATGTAAAGTTTCTGGTTGTAGTCGGTATAAACTTCCCTTATTATCTTGTGGTAGAAACTAGAGTAGGTTTACTTGAGACATTTTCTTTTCCATTACTTAACCCTAAGGTTTATCGTCTATCAAATCTCGGGATGAGATTTCTTTAAGGGGGAAGGGCTGTAATACCCCGGGTATTATGGCTAGTTAATTATGCCATGTCATCATGTTTAATTTAATCATCTGCATATGATTGTGCTTAGGGATTCTAAAGTGATTTAATTATGTTTAGGTTTGATGGTGTAATTTAATCTTTAATTGGGAACTAAAGAAATTAGCAAAAGAAAAATTCCAATTAAGCTTTTAATTGACTCGAAACCCTAATTTAAAAACTGTTTGGAATTAGATGAAAGTGCCTTAATAAAAGTTGTAGATCTGTTGAAATGAAACAACTTTTATTTTGGAAGATTTTGAAGTTATTATATAAAAATTTAAATTAAACTCAAATTACTATGTTGAAATTCAAATTTGAAACTTCAAATTCAAAAATATTAGGAATTTGACAAAACCACCTTAATAAGAGTTGTATAGATCACTGAGTAGGACAACTTTTATTTTGATAATTTTTCAAGTTGTTAAAGAAATTTAAAAGTAATTTTAAAAATACAGTTTGAAATTCAAAACCCTCTTTTACCCCCTTTACTGTAGTTTCAAAACCATACGAAATTTGGGTTTGGTTCAAAAACAAAAGTTGTCCAAAATTTTGAAACCTACAACTTTTGTGTTTACACTTTTTCAAGTTTGTACACGAAATCTTGCGTAATTGGGTCAAAACTGAGAGGGGGGCACTGCATTTGCTACAGTAACCCGCCCCCCTCTCTGTTCGCGCACAGGAGATGGCCGCCGGGGCGCACGCGCGCGCGCGGCGCCGCCCGTGCCGGCCGGGATCCTGCCCCCGGCACGGCCGCGCGTGTGGGGGACCACGCGCCGCCCTATGCCGCTCCTGTCCCTCCCTCTGACCGGCTTAAAAGACGACGGCCACCCCCCTGTTTCCTTCTCCCTTCCTCTCGGCGCACCGGTGACCGCATCCACTGCCCCGACCAAATTGGCCTCAACCCGTGCACCATTCTTTAATTGCTTGAGCACCCAACCACCCTGCTCCCTTGCGCATCCTGTGCCTCCGCCTGAGTCGACGTTCGTGCTTCGAGGGCTCAGGAATGCTCGTCGTCGTCCGTGCGTCCGGTCGGAGCTCCGCCATAGTCGTTCTCTCGGTGTAGCTTGCTGTGGTGAGTCTCGTCCGCGCTAGTGTTACGTTTCGAGCTCCTTAACTCTTGCTGATCTTCCTGCCTGCAGTGGTCTTTCGTTTGGTGCCCCAGAACGCTTGGAACGGAGGGGTCACCGTCGTGGAGCACCACCGCGGCCGCTGTCGTCATCAAGCTCGCTCTCTCCCACCACCGCTGCTCCCGCCGTCTGCCGGTCTAGGACCTGGTGAGCTCCTGGAGCTCCCCAAACCTTTTACCTAAACGCTATCGTACCCTTGCGGCCGGAATGGGTAGGCCTCGCCGCCGCGTCCGCCATGGGCGAGCTCGAGCTCATCGGAGGCGCGTAGCCCCCTGGTTTGATATGCTAGGTTGTATGCTGGGTCTTAGGGTTCACTGGGGTACGCTCGGTTTCGTCCTGGGGATCGCCGGCGGCGAGCTCCGCGGCAAGCCGCTGTGCACGCGTGTGTGCGTGTGGGCGCGAGTGGGCGCCGGCCTGGTGAGGAGGAGGAACTGACAGGCGGGGGCCGCCTGTCAGCGCCTCGGCCTAGCGCCTGGGCGCGGGCCGGTGCGGGAGCGGCCGTGTGGGCCGGCCTGCCTGACTTGGGCCGTCCCGAGCCGAAAGGCGTTTTCCATTTTCCCGTTAGAATTTCAAATGGATTTCTATTTTAAATTACTATGAATAGTTACTGTGTTTGTTATTTTCCCGATTACACTGGCTCTTTGAGCCGTACAGTTGAAACTATCTGGACTCACCAGTTAGTTCCGCCTTGGGTTACTGATTATATCTGTTTCCTTGTCAATTGCAGGTCAAATTGACTGGCACGCTTGGGTGTTACTGGCACTCTCAGACCGGGTTCAAAGCTAGCTGGATCTGCGAGAGCTCTACTGCTTTCAAGGGTCGTTTTCGGCTTCGCTGGTGTGTTGGGCTTAGGAAACAACTTTTTGCGCCAACACAAGGAACACTCGATTTTTTACCGAGGTTCAGGTGATCGCCGTCACGCTACTCCTCATTGTGGCACTAGTCTTCCTTGGTGGATTGCGTGCTAGGCTTCACACGCCAATCCCTCACCGGGAGCCGCTCACCAACACAAGAGAAGTGGCTATCAACCACGAGCAATCCACTAGAGTTGGTTTTGGCACTCTGCCGAGGATAACCACAAAACCTCTCACAATCAATCACCTCGGTGTGGGCTTGAACAAACACCAATCAACCTCACACCGGAATCACCTCCAAGCCGCTAGGGACACGGCAATGTCCCAAGAGAATAAGAACTCAGCCTTGGCTTGCTATCAAGTGCTCTAGAATGCAGATCACTAAGCAATGATGCACTTGAGGATCACTCAACTCAAATGGATGAACAAGAGATGATCAAGTGAGTGAGTGGGAGGCTTAGGATGCTCACAAAGAGTATGCCCATGATTCAAGTGTGCAAGAGTTGTCACCAAGTGACCAGGGAAGGAGTATAAATACCCCTAAGTGCAATCCTAGCCGTTACCCACTGAAAAAACAGCCGTTAACACACTTTTCGGGGCGTCAGACCGACCGTCGGACCGGTTCCGTCGGACCAATCCTTCGCGTCCGACGCTCGGATGGCTGCCACGTGTCAGCTCTCGTTCAACCTCAGCCGCAGGATCTCAACGACTACTTCTCGCACCGTTTTCCTAACCGTCGAACGCTCAAGCTAAAGGTCTGACGCGCGTACTGCTCCAGACGTCGGACCGTCCGACTCTCACAGACTAGATACAGCTCGACCACCGTCGGACTCTCGCGAGGTTAGCCGTCGGACCAACGATCACCACGGTCTGACACTTCCAGAGAGGTTGCAACTCGCTCAAAACCTTCGAACTCCAGTCCGACGCTCGCCGTCGGATGAAGCTCTAGCGTCCGACGCTCTCCCAAATGCCACGCATCACGCCGACACTGCTCGGCACCGTTGGACTAAGGTGGGCAATAGTCCGATGATCGTTAACCGAGTGTCCGACGCTCGCCTTCGGCCAGAACTAGGCTTAGGCGTCGGACTCTGGACAATGGTCCGACGCTACCCCTGCTAATAGTCCGACGCTCACTTCTCAGCGTTTTCCAAGTCTATTTCTCACCCCTTGCTTCTATGTGCTAACACTCAAGTCTTGAACACTTGTGCACAGTGTGTTAGCATTTTGCAAACATTTTACAAGGGTTCTAACTTTGATCTCTAGGTTGTGTTAGTTCAATGTAATGAAATGCAACCTAGAGCACTTGAAAGTAATCCAACACTCGTTCTCCCCTTAATAGTCGGCTATCTATCCTAAATGTGAACACACCCACTAGGTGTCTTGTTCACCAAAAGGAAAACCTATTTGGATTATACCTTTGCCTTCATGCCTTTGCTTAACACTTGATCACCTCACTTCTTGTTCACTTGATCCATGGTAGAGCCATCTTGATCAACAAGGTCTCCTAGGCTCCACACTCCATGGTTTGACCAACCTAAACCTTGCCATTACTTAGCAACTTAGGTTAATCCTTAGGATGTCATTAATTATCAAAACCAAACTAGGGCTTTCAACACATCCAGAAATTCACAAACTACCAAAATGTTTTGCACCTCTTTAACTGTGGTTGCACATACCCTACCAACTGCTCTTTGAGGTATTGGAAGTTGAATGAGGAGTTGGGTTTGACTATTAGGCAAGTTTACCCTGATGGTTCTATTCAGCACATCAATGAGAGCCTTGTGCTGATACATCCAATTCGTGCCTAATATCACATCTATATCCTGGTCTTTCAGTACTATCATTGAGGTCGGGAATATATGCCCGCCAAGTTCTATGGGCACCCGATGTACTACCTCTTTAGTACTAATACGCCCCCCGGGCAACTGTATAAGGAAATTTTCCTCTATCTGCCCAATTGGGATTTCATGCTCGACGACAAATGTACGATTGATGAATGAATGCGATGCACCAGAATCGAAAAGCATGATAGCAGGATGACTTGCGACAGGGAACCTACCCAGCATGACGGGTTCATCCTCAGGAATGTCACCAACTTGTGTGTAGTAGACCTGACCTGCTTTCCTCACCACTTTTCCCTTCTAGGCCCACTGCTGGTGGCCATGGTGCTGAATCTGCTGTTGCTGTCCACCAAGAGCCTTCTATGCATTCTGGTTGTATTGCTTGGGGAATGGGCTGTTGTAGGACCAATGTCCCATCTTGCCACAATTGTAGCACGGTTGGTTGTAGTTTGGCTGAGGAGTGGTGACACGAACGCCAGGGGCATTCGGCTAGGTGGTGTTTTGTTGGTTGGAGGTGTGGGTGGTAGGAGCAGTCCGAACTACGACCTGCTGATGGGGATACTATGGACGAGAGTGGTGAGTGGGGTGGTAGATGATCTTCTGGCGCTTCAGATTGCCAGAAGACCCAGCTGATCCAGACCTTCTTTTTCTTCTCTTCTTGATGCTTGCGGTCACTTTCTTCAAAAGCTATCACAATGTTGACTGCTTCGTGATAATTGCAGTGGAGGTTGTTGGACAAGCTTCTTTGAATATTGTAGTTCAGGCCTCTGATAAAGCAGTACTTCTTCTTTTGGTCGGTGTTGGTATGTTCAGGGGAATACTGCGATAGGTGATTAAACTGGCTGACGTACTGCATGACGGTGGATTCTTTCTGCTGCAGGGCTAAGAATTGATCCAGCTTCATCTTCATCACACCCGCAGGGATGTAATGAGCATGGAAAACCTCACGGAACTCCGCCCAAGTAAGTTGGTGTCCATCAGGCTGGGCGGACAGGAGATTTGCATACCAAGCACTTGCAGGACCTCAGAGTTGCTGCGCTGCAAATAGTGGTTTCTGAACTTCTGTGCAGTGAATCAGACCAAACTTCTGCTCCATGGTACGGAGCCAGTCATCCGCTTCCAACGGCTCATCCGCTTTGGTGAACACCGGCGGACGGGTGTCCATAAAGTCCACATAAGTTGTTTCCTCTTCAAGGTGGCGGCCACGGCGCCCACCACAGTCATCTCAGTTCTAAGCAAGCAGCGCTGCGGCGTTGGCTAAGGCTGAGATGGCATCTGCCAGAGTAGGCAGAATCGGCAGTGCCTCCGGAATGGCCCCATCCTCAGAAGTCCCAGCACCAGACGAGCGGGTGTTAACAGGCATCTGTGCATAAGCAAGCCAAACTCAAGTCTTAAATTACTTAACCGAAACTTAGTACAGTATACACCATAATATTACAATAATTAAGATACACAACTGACACTTAACGCAGTTCCCAAACCATAACTAAGGTTTCATGGCAACACCGACATTACAAACCCAAAAGAGTGCGATAAACTGATACGCCCAGTCCTACTACTAGCCTAGTCGTCGTCGCCCATGGTCCCGTCAGAGACGAAACCATCCTCGTCGGCCTCCTCGGTGTCCTCTTCGACGTCCTCCTCGGAGTCTTTATTGGCGTCCTCCTCAACGACCACCTGGAGAGGCTCAACCTCCTCGTCCATGTCCTCCATGTCCTGATCCTCAGGACCAACAACAACAACTCCATCCTCGGGGTCCTCAACAAGTGGCTCCAAGATAGGGTTAAGCTCATTGTTGAGCCTATGCACCTCCTCATGCAGTGCATCATTGTAGTCCTCAATCTGCTCCACGTAGATCTTGAGCTCGTGCAGTCTGGCCCTGGTCGCATCCTCAGTGCCCAGGTCACATCCCTCTGCTCGACGAGACGTGCCACAGAAGTCCGCAGTCGGTCGATCATAGCCACGTCCTGGTAGCGCTCTCGACGAGCGGTGGCAAAGTCCTCAACCATCTTCCTCATCTTCTCCCTCATCTTGTCAATCTCCTCCTGTAGCTCAGCGCGACGGCGGCGGGGACGACGACTGCCGGAAGCCTCCCCGTCGCGCGACGCCAGCTGGTGACACGGCACTCCTCTAGGACCCGTCATCTTGTGGGTAGTCTGCTTGGTGCGTGCCATGCTGGAGAAGATAAGTTTGGATTAGTGAGGATATTATAGGCTAGCATGAATAGGTTTGATAGATCCTAACCCATAAACCACTTTAAGGAGGAAGTTAATTAACATGTGATTCAATCATGATGCATGAATCGTACTTACGAACTTTAAATCAATGCAAAATAAACAATTGCATAAATAATTTTTAACATAGGGCTAATAATAGTGCTATTCCACTGGCTACCATAACTATATTACGGGATAAGACAAGAGCAAGCAATTTGGACCAAAATACCAATTTAGATTTTTATGATCCAAAACATTTTGAAGTTTTAAAAAGTAAAACTGCAATGATTTAGTAATGAAACGCTCTGATACCAGCTGTAACAGAACCGCCTAAATCACATGGCCCACCGGCACCTGTCATTGTCACTAATGACCTCTGACAGCTGGGCCCGTGTTCCAAATGATCTAGAAGGTCATGCCGGGCAACATTAGCACTCGTTTTTCTCCGACATGATCCCATTGTGAAGCCATTATAGAATTAGAACGTTTCATAATAAATTACATCAGAGGAAAAGCGCAGAAAGATTATAAAGTACTTAGATTACAAACCATTCGTCCAAATAGGATTCAAGTACAGTTATTACAAAACATAATTAAAAGTCGGTAGCAGTGAAACAACGATACGACATATTTAGATAATCAATAAAAAGAACCCTGCCCACGGGTCCAACCTTACTCTTCCTCACTTTCCTCCTAGACAACTATCACATAGCAGGGGGTGAGACAAACCTCCGACTAACTGCAACAGGGGGTTAACAAACCCTGAGTACTGGGGTACTTCGCAAGAATTACCCTACTAAAGAAAAAGGGAATGAGACTCAGCAATACAAGCTGAGGGGTGTCAAGGTAAAGCTTGAGCAAGAGTCAAAGAGTTTTACAGAAAAGCATTACTATCCTATTTCAATATTTTAACTCATTATTAATTTAATCATAATCCATAATTCCAAATTCATTCTCAAATATCATCATAGTTTCAAATTCTTAATTCTCAAAACACCTAGTTCCTAACCACTTTTCAATTGTAGGTCAAAGGATCAAGTCTCCATATCCGAGGAGCAACGACGATTCGAATCGATTAGTACCCAGCTGGGGATCCCTTTCCACACTGCTTATGTAGCACCTAAGCTTGCATATGCCAACCCCGTCTACCACAACTTTTCTAAAACCTGAACCGGTCCTGCGCCACCCGAGAACACAGTACTCCTCTCCTCTCCAGGCACGCCGGCCATGAGGGTACACGCTGCTCTCGCCATCTCTCCATTCCCAGTGCATGGTTGTCGGTTCAAGTAGTAGAGCCACCGGAGTCAGGGCTTCCTGTAGTATGTGGCTAGTTGCAAAGTCTCTATCACAGCAGGCCTACAACGAACGATCCTTAATTCTTTTTCCACCGGCAACATTGCATTGGGACTCTAACCCAAGTACAAGTATCCCAACGGTTTTCAAATCCCTTTCCCGCCGATGGTCAAGCATTGGGACTCTAACCCAAATTCACAACCAACGAACGAAAAATCCCTTTCCGTCGGTGGCGATGCATTGGGGCTGCTACCCAAGTGCATAACCACCGAACGGACTCATATCCCTTTTCATTTCTCATGATTCATTAACATCATATCCCCATAAGTCAAAAATAGCATTTTATGCAAATCTAAATTAATTAAGCAGGGCTAAGCATTTTTTGAACACTTTCATTTTAAATAGGTTTCAAGGGTAATATATCAAGGCAAGTAATGCAACAAAATAGGTGACAATCAACTCCTAGCAACCTAATCCAATGATTAACTCAAGTTATAAATATTTTATGAAACACAAGACGGGGATGAATACATCGGGGCTTGCCTTTGATTGCGTAGAGCGTCGGGTCGGGCTCGGTCCCGCAAATCTCAAACCCTTGGACGGCCTTGGGAGTCACCTCCTCAGCAGTGGCCTCAACCTTGATTTCCTCGTTGACGGGCACTACACGTATGAAATGATGCATGCTTGACATGATGCAAATAATAATGAATACAAAACACAATAGTAAACAATACTAACCCTTGAGTACAACTTTCCTTCACAGTAAAATTACAAAACATTTCTCATAAAGTAAAATGGTGTTTTCGCATTTCATTTTTATTGACCATTTTAACAGTCATAGAAAGCCGCTGCACAGCTTTACTACTTCCTAGTGACAACATTACTTTTGTCAAGGATCACCATGGTGAAAGATCCATGAACCCAATCAATCCAAAAATCACCCAAAACTACAGGGATTATTTGTTTTTATCTATTTTATTATCCACTTAACCCAACATCTCATTATTAGATGATCAAACTGCCTCCATTCGCATCCAAACTTAACCAACAGATGGTTTTCACACTAAAACAGTTCCAAATAAATTTTTAGGATTTTTGGATTAACCTAAAAATTATTAAAATTACCCCAAGTTGCATTTATTAAATAATGTACTGATTTTTAGTTTCTGCAGAAGATGTTCAAAACATATATTTGATATTTTTGTAAAATACTATAGACAAAAAAGAGTATACATGATTATTTCCATGATTTTTAGTGCAACATAATTATTCATGCAAAAATGACAAAACTCAGCACTATTCCCTAAAATTCATATTTCAAAAATTCAACTCAACCTTCAAACCGGGGAACTGGGCCGGCCTGCTCGGCCCACGCGCGGCCGAGCGCTCGGCGCCGCTCCCCCAGCTCCCCATCGCGCGCTCCTGGGCCGGCCCAAACAGCCGGGCGCGGCCCAGCTGGCTCTCTCCCTCTCGGAAGGGAGCCCGCGCATGCGCAAGGCGGCCCCAGCCGCGACGGCTCACCGCCGGCGATCCTCCGGCGATACAGAGGGCACCAGAACACGCCCCAACACCTACCGCACACTCCTAGCAATTCAGTTGGGCAGAGTAGGGCCCGACCTGCGCTTCACCGCGGCCATGGCGGGCCGACGGCAACCGGCACGGCGGCGCGGTCACGTTTCGGACAAACGGGGTCGATAGAACTCAAGCTAGAGGGTGCTACGCGGTCGGGGTGCTCACCGAAGTTCCATTCACGAGCCGGTTGAGGACGAGGATGGCCGGAGACTGTCGTTGATGAAAACCGAGGCGGTGGCGATGTTGGCGCTTCTTAGCATCAGCAGAAAAGTCCGCAAGCGCACGGAAGTACCGTCATAGCGCTTCACCCAGAAGTATTCAGGGTATCGTATTTTCCCAAAAGAACGGCTTATGTTAGAGGTCTCTTAGCTAGTTGCCCCTAGAAAAGAGAGGAGGGTAACTTAGGTGGAGAGCATACACTAAGTCAGGAAACACTAAGTGAAGATGACTTTCCCACTACTTGCCTGCTTCGGGCCCACTGACGCACATGGTCTGCCAAGCGATACCAGTATCAGCGCTATTCCACGGATGAACATGGGGGGATGCTGGTACGAGTGGACAGGGCTATCACCACCTGCCACCAACCCCTCTGCCCGTGGGCGCACGCAATAAACGAAGGTAGACTCCAACTTAGACACCACGTCTATGAAGGCGACTACTACTCTAGCGACGGCCAGGAACTTCCGTCTTTATCAGGAGTCCTCTTACTAGAGCACCCGTCTCAAGGACGAGCGACGATCCCACAAACAAGTAGCTTTATAAAAGTGACTCACTTAATGGATCAAAATTAGAATGTATCACAAACCTCTTCCTTCAAGCAGCAAGATGGTTGTAGAGGTACAAGTTGGATGTGAGAGCCGACAGGTCCGGCACTTCATCCACCCGAGTGTAGAACTGCTTCGACTCCGCTCTCACTTCTCAAGCTTCTATCTCTCTCTCTCTAACCCTATACTAGCCTAGCTAGAAGCTAAACTAATGGAAAATTGTGGCACTCCCTTCTTCTCTATTGTATCAAGTTGTGTTGATGGAGGGAGTGGGGGCATCATTTTATAGCTTCATAGGATGGTTCCGGCGCAGCTAAGTTTGGAAGGAGGTGAAACCACCTTTGGGATACCGCCTAGAGCATCGCCTCCGAAAACTGGGCCCAGGAGGCCCCACCAAGGGGGCGGCCGCACTCGGGGGCGGTCGGTCCCCTGGCTGGGCCCGTTGGCCACCGCCTTCGGGTGGTCGGTTACTCCCTGGGCTTGGACCTCCCCCATGGTTACGGATGGATCTAGTTTAGTTCTTAGGTGGGCTTTCTCGTTTTTGCGCCTTTTCTGAATATGCTTTCCGGTAGTGCGCTTTCTTGTGAATTTTATGTATTTCCACGTGTCAGACCTGCAAGTTACATATACGACAAAACTCGTGGAAAGGTTAGATAAAAGCCCTACCTTCTATTTATTTTTAGTATTAAAATGATGATAGAATTTAGTTACTAAGGACTGCCAACAACTCCCCCACACTTGGTCCTTTGCTCGTCCTCGAGTAAAGTGCTAAGGACCAAAAAGGGTTCATTTTCCTTATTCAAAAAGATCTGTATACTGGTTATTCCAAACTTCACCTGGATTTATGGACTTCAAGGTGTCTACCAGATCATCTTAGGTAATTAAAAAATGGAATAGCCTGGATTCAAATCCTCTTATTCAGTCCTTGCGTAGAAACTTGGGTTTTTGCAAGGTTGTGAAAACATAAAAATAGCTCATGTTCCTTGAAGGATTCTCTCAAATCCCTCATGTATGTGAGTGGTTCGTCACCAAGGCATCAAAAGGTAATACCTTCACATGGTCATCCTACCTCTAAAAAAGCTTATCTGGAGTTTTAGGTAGGAATGAAAATGATGAGGCACACTTACCCTGCATATGTTGTCGAGTCAAACCCCAGACCATACCGGAGGGAGTGCGTCATACTCCTAGATCAGAATGTGCATGTGTGTGGAGAATATGAAGGTGGAAACCTAATTCTAATTCTTTTTGATACTCTATGCATCATGATTCTCTTTTTTGAGAAAGACAAGATATAGGCTATAGGATCTCCATTATTATTATTTTTTTGAACGGGTATTTGGAATCTTCTTTCCCGTTTATTTTCTAATGCCCCTTGGCATAGTCTCTTCCCCTTTTTTTTAGCATAGTCCCATATCTTTTATTGGCATATGACATATTTTGAGATATCATGATGGATGAGTAAATTTTTGCATCAAGAATGCGTGTTTCTTAGGATGAAAACAACACTTTTATTTGGTGGAGAAAACTGCACAACTGCTAGTGTAAGAGTTGGCATATTTTTGGTGGATGGATGGATGCATACTTTGCGCAACTCTCAGGGTGAGAATTGTCTTTTGGTGGGTGCATGTGAATTCTGATCTTGGGAGCATGAAACATCTCTCAACAGTGGTCACAAAATTTGACCAATCTCAGCACAAAGTAAGTGGCATATGTGGAAGGTTTTATCATAAATAATCACATATGGCCATGGTAGGTATTTGTTAATTATTCAAGGAGTATGCTATTGAATTTTTGTAAAATAAATCCCAAGTACTTTGCAAGAATGAGTAAGCATCATGTCATTCTACTATATCTCATCCGTCAATTACTTAGATAAAAAGGGGTCCCTAAATAGTGTTCATAAATCTGTAGGAATATTAGCAGGGAATAAAAAGTATGCAAATATTTTGAACGTAGGAAGACATGTTTTGATGGAGTATAAAGGAGTCATCTTTTTAAATTTTATTTAAAAAACTTTTTAGTGAGAGAGAGGAGAAATTTGCACAAACCGAATTCTGATTTTTTTTCTTTTGTGCAGTTTGAATTGGAGAGTCCTCCCCCACACTTGTTTTCTTTCCTGTCTTGATTAGTCACAATATATAGAGAAAACAAGTGCGCAATATATATAAAGATAAAAGACTTCTATTTCATTGATAAATCAAATAGGCACATTACATGATTGGAAAATAAAAGATCGTGAAGGGGAAAAATGTGTGCCTAATTATTTGTGTAGCAGGAGCGTTCTAAAGATATTTAGAGAACGTGCTCAACTCCTGCTGCCTTAGCGATCCTGCGCAGCTGCTCTCCATAGCCGCGGCGCATCTCATCTAATTCATCCCTAAGACCTTTTACGCTGAGATGAGCCTCGGCTATGCGAGTTTGTGCCTTATCAACATTCAGGCGCGTGCTTTTGATGCTAGCATTGAGCGAGGCTATGGTTGGCCCCTTAGGAGGCTTCTCATCCTCACTATCGCTAAAGAAACCCTTAGGCTGCCCCCTAATTACTTTCCTTACAAACTTGCGCTTGGCGCCTGAGGGTTCGGCAGAGGGTGCCGGATTGCTAGAGGGAGCTTCACCCTTGCGAAAGCGACCCTTGGCGTACCCTCCATCGGGTTTGCGTACTCCCCTAATGGTATAAGAGTGACTATCCTTAGCGGGAGATGACAGAGAAGGTAAACTGGAGGTAGAGGGCATCATGGCAGCACGTTTGCTAAGCCCGCTACTCCTAGGGGCCTTCCTCTTGAGGCCTAAAGCGCCGGTAGTTGGTCGGGCAGTAGTACACTTCTTCTTGGCATCACCTTTGGGTGCACGGGAGCGTGTCGTGGACTTCAAGCTTGATATGTTGCTGAAATTATCGCTAGGGGTGGTAGAAAGGCTAGCGGCTTCTCTACTATGGCACGAGCTTCATCTCTCACATAGGAATTCTCTTGATAGGGTGCTATGTCTAGGTTGGCTATGGAACCAGGAGCTTGGATCAGTGAAAGGGCATAGCTAGACATGGTCAAGACTTGTAGGTGGGAAATCTTAGCAACCTTTGCAAGAGGGAGAGGAGAATGGTTTGGTGTGAAGAGAGGAGGGGCCTTTAGAATGCTTATATAGGTTCTACCGTGGTCTCTGTTGAGGAAACAAACTGATCGTAACCACGGACGCAATGCTGGAGCGATCAGAGGGAGGTACGAAAAAGATTGGCCCTGACTGAGCCAACTAGGGGTGCGGCCGGTCCTGGGGGTGGTCGGTCCCCTGGGTCCACCTGCCAGCCTCCGTCTTTTGCCCATGTGTCTTGCTGATTGAGTAGATCTCTATCCCGGTTACGATCAAGTTTGATACGCGATGGATCAGTGTGATGGTATATGTGATAAGGTGTGATATGTTTTTAAAAATAATGCTCAAGATTACGCTATCATGCATTTATGAGAGAATATACCTATGATCAAGAAGATTTATGTAAACACAAGGAAAGAGCATAGGAATTTTTTTTAGATATATCATAAATGCAACACCAATGTTTTATAAAATAGCAAAATGTAAACGTAATAGATATGTTTGTTTTATTTGTTATATATATTTATTATATATATTTTATAAGTTTTTAGTAAACTCTTTAAAAGATACTATATTTATTTCATCAATAAAATTAGGTTCGGGTTCAAGGAATACCTTGAGACGTTGACCATTTACCTTATGGATGTTTCCGTCATCGTCTTCTATCGTGATTGCTCCATGTGATGATACGTTGATGAAGGTATAAGGTCCATCCCATTTACTTCTGAGCTTACCTTTCCCGAACAATTTGACTCTTGAATTGAAGAGCAGAACTTTATCGCCTAATTTGAATTCTTTGCGCTAGATTCTTCGATCATGCCATCTCTTTGTTATTTCTTTGTAGAGTTTGGCACTATGATAGGCTTTTTCTCGCCATTCTTCCAGTTCTGCAACATGTTTCTACCTATGTTTACCAGCTGTCTTGAGATCCATATTCCAGGTTTTTATTGCCCAGTGAGCTCTATGTTCAAGCTCAACAGGCAAATGGCAACTTTTTCCATAGACCAGCTCATATGGTGACATCCTGATGGGGGTCTTGTAAGCTGTCTTGTATGCCCAGAGTGCATCAGGTAGCTTATCTTTCCATCCCTTTCCTATCTCGTTCACCGTTTTCTGAAGGATGTTTTTGATTTGTTTGTTTGAAGTTTTGGCTTGTCCACTGGTTTGGGGATGATAAGGAGTAGCTACGTTGTGCTTGGCTCCCAGCTCTCGCAGGAATGCTCTCAAAGTCTTGTCTATGAAGTATGAGCCCCCGTCGCTTATCACCATCCTTGGTGCACCATCCTTGACTAAAAACGACAACCGTTCCCCGGCAACGGCGCCAGAAATGCTTGTTGGCGCTTCTTAGCATCAGCAAAAAAGTCCGCAAGCGCACGGAAGTACCGTCGTAGCACTTCACCCAGAAGTATTCAGGGTATCGTATTTCCCAAAAAGAACGGCTTATGTTAGAGGTCTCTTAGCTAGTTGACCCTAGAAAAGAAAGGAGGGTAACTTGGGTGGAGAGGATACACTAAGTCAGGAAACACTAAGTGAAGATGACTTTCCCACTGCTTCGGGCCCACTAACGCACCTGGTCTGCCAAGCGATACCAGTACCAGCGCTATTCCGCGGCCGAACATGGGGGGATGCTGGTACGAGTGGACAGGGCTATCACCACCTGCCACCAACCCCTCTGTCCGTGGGCGCGCGCAACAAACGAAGGTAGACTCCAACTTAGACACCACGTCTACGAAGGCGACTACTACTCTAGCGATGGCCAGGAACTTCCGTCTTTATCAGGAGTCCTCTTACTAGAGCACCCGTCTCAAGGACGAGTGACGATCCCACAAACAAGTAGCTTTATAAAAGTAACTCACTTAATGGATCAAAACTAGAATGTATCACAAACCTCTTACTTCAAGCAGCAAGATGGTTGTAGAGGTACAAGTTGGATGTGACAGCCGACAGGAGTGGCACTTTGTCCACCCGAGGGTACAACTGCTTCGACCCCGCTCTCACTTCTCAAGCTTCTATCTCTCTCTCTAACCCTATACTAGCCTAGCTAGAAGCTAAACTAATGGAAAATTGTGGCACTCCCTTCTTCTCTATTGTATCAAGTTGTGTTGATGGAGGGAGTGGGGGCATCATTTTATAGCTTCATAGGATGGTTCCGGTGCAGCTAAGTTTGGAAGGAGGTGAAACCGGCTTTGGGATACCGCCTAGAGCACCGCCTCCGAAGACTGGGCCCGAGAGGCCCCACCAGGGGGGTCGCCCTACCCGGGGGCGGTCGGTCCCATGGCTGGGCCCGCTGGCCACTGCCTTCGAGTGGTCGGTTGCCCCCTGGGCCTGGACCTCCCCTATGGTTACGAATGGATCCAGTTCAGTTCTTAGGTGGGCTTTCTCGTTTTTGCGCCTTTTCTGAATATACTTTCTGGTAGTGCGCTTTCTTGTGAATTTTATGTATTTTCACATGTCAGACCTGCAAGTTACATATATGACAAAACTCGTGGAAAGGTTAGATAAAAGCCCTACCTTCTATTTATTTTTAGTATTAAAATGATGATAGAATTTAGTTACTAAGGACCGCCAATAGGCGACGGGCTCCGACGGCGTCGACGCTGTTCCAACGACCTCTGTGCACCATTCACAAAACCGCCTAGACGGTGAGCTTCACGAGGGCATGGAAAGTCGGGAACGCAAGTGTAATAAGGAGGTAGCCTACCCCAGAGAGTTGGTCACGATGGACCGAGCGCGGCGGCACTCCGACCGTAAGTGGGGAAGAAGATGGCGTTCGCACGACTCTGGTGGTCAACCACCGGCTCCAATGGGTGGGACAGAGGTGCAAGGGTGTGGCAAGTTCGGTGGCGAGTGGAATTGGATAGAGATGGCTCGGTGGCGATGAATTCGGTCGGGGCAGTGATGGTGGTCGCCGGCATGCCGAGGGGAGAAGGGAGGCAGGAAGGCGACCGGGGGCTTTTAAGGTGGCTTTGGGAGGGGGCAGAGGCTATTTGGTGCTGCGCGGGGTCCCCTACTAGCTCAGCTACGACGGGAGGCACATGGCCGTCCGGCACGGGCGGCACCGCGCGCGCTCAGCGCGGGTGGCTGTCGACGCTGTGGCCGAACAGAGGAGAGGGGCGAGTTACTGTAGCCCTTTAATTGCCCTCCTTTCGGTTTTTGCCCAAATTCTCCACATTTTGTGCACCAACTCGGAATTCCATCAATAAAAAGTTATAGTGCTCTTAATTCTGCACAACTTTAGTTTTTGAACTATGTTGACGGTGGATAACGTCAACTTTTATTAGAACTTTAGACACCAATGGATACATGAATACACACTAGTCTAGGGTTTTAACTGACAGTTTCCACGAGTTTTGCATGTTCTGTATTTTCCAAGGGCTAGTCCAAAAAAGCATAAAAGAAGGGTTAAAGAGCATGATTACCACGAAACTTAACCGCCAAGGAAACATCATCACGAGAATGCTAGAAGCATCTGGAACACACCCGAAGCACCGAGGCCCGAGACCCACCAGGGTAGGGCCGACCGGCGCCCCACTACTAGGGTTTCGGCCCATCTTCTGGAGTCTTCTTCCACCGCCTCTATGGAGTCATCTTGGCCCTTGTTTCAAGTCGGTTTGATCCTATGGCGCATGTGCATCCCACCGGGCTATAAATAGAGGGGCAGACCCCCCTGGAGGCATCAACCCATCATTCATTAAAGGCATCAAGTCCTCAAGCCATCAAGAGCCTCCTAGTTCATCAAGAGCCTCCGAGTTCATAGTTCTAGCCTAGTTAGATTAGAGAGTAGAGGAGTTCTAGTTCTTCGGCGGATCTGGAGCCCCAGCGTCTGTCAGGAGCACGAAGTTTGGTATAATTCTAGTTCTTTCTCTATTATTGTATTCTTCATTATGATTAGGGAAACATTGTTCTTAATAGTTCATATCTTCTTGATTACAATAGTCTTTGTCTACTTTGATTATATGTCTAGTATAGTTGGTTTGATCTTATTGAATTCATGTAATTGCTCGTATAGCGTTTATTCATGCGGATGATGGATAGATGATGAACGATATGTAGACGTGGTGTCTAGGTATTTTGTTTATCCGCGAGTGCACCCTGATGTGCCAGGTCGTGTGGTAGATCGCGTAGGTGATAGCTGCGTTGAGTCCTCTGTAGTCCACCCCCCGTATGTAGGCCACCAGGCACGGTCGCGAAGTTGGGTGATGACTCTGTCTCACACCTTTCCTAGATGATGCCCTTTGCATGTGATTATGATATAGGATTAGTCTAACAATGATTGCTAGATGTAATTGCACTAATTAGAGTTATTCATTGATGTAGTTATAGAATTACCTTTGATATTAATTCCTTAGTTTATCCATTGGCTAGCTATTACTATGACTAGAGAAGTGCTCTGATGATTATCTTTTATTTATGATGCTTGATCATACTTATCACCTTTATCTTTATTTACCTTATGACCTCTACCTGTTATGAGTAGAGTAAATGACATCGGTAATGTCACTTATCCATTGTATACCATCACTATCAATATAATAAATTAAAGTTTATCCTAGTCCTTACCAGTGGTATAAAAATAAATCGACAACCTAGTAGAACTCCCTAGGTAAAATGCTACAATGGTATAATTATCTGTCCCCTTGCAGAACTAATCTTAGTTTATAATATTTATATTTATTTCTACCTAGTCACATAGATTAATATATAAAACCTTTATTTATTCTTAGCATTATTAATTAGGGATGACAACCTAATTCTTGCATAAGAATGTTGGTAATAGAAAAGTGGCTAGTTGCTAATGACAAGTTAATTAATTACCATTCATCTTCTAATCTCGCCCCTCACATTAAAAGTTATATAGTTATTTTTGGCGACGTTAGTAGTTGTTACCAAGCATTTTTGGCACCGTTGCCGGGGAAGGCACATTAAACTTAGGAAATATTGATAGCATATGTACACAAAATGGATAAGATTGTATTACCGATTGATCTCTACTCAAACAGGCACACCCTTATTTTTATCATTTGCTTATCTTATGCAGGGTGATGAATGAATGGTTTTTCTCTTCCAAATAATTTCACTGACGATCCAGAGAAACTCCAGATAAGAAAGAAGTTTGTAGAAGCGTTGACACCAGAAGTGGCAAATGGATATACTGCAAGCGTACAGCAGTCAATGTAGCCTTCACCGGGAGTATTCCAGGTATCATATTTTCTACAGGGAAAGTGAAGTGAACTAACTAGGATCAAGGTCGTCCTATGACACAAGGGTATATGATTGAGGGTAGAGAGGATTCCTATGGTTATGAAACTATTCAGGTAAGGCAGATACAAAGGTTGTTCACTTTGGGTCACTAAGCCGTTCAACAACAGAAAGGGATGAGAAGGGTGTTAAACCGCCTAGCACAAGAAGACCTACATTTTAATAAATTGCCCAAACGTGGTGCATTTAACGCCTAGATAGGGCTGTCACCACCTACTAGGTACCACAACAAACCGTTGAACAAGCCGCAATCACAGGTAAGCGATAGCCTAGACACCACGTCTACACTATATCTTACTACTCTAATCCGGATCCCGATGAAATTGATTAGAGTACCGGGTTAAGGGCGGTGAACCAATGAACAACTTAAGTAAATACTTTACTTGAACTAAGAATCAAATACCATAAAAGAAACTCAGATGCTTACTTACTAAGAAAGTCGCATCCGTCGAGGTACAGCTTGGAGGAGACTCCCGACAGCTCCGGGGCTTCCTCCAGACTCTCCTCACTCTCTCCCTATGATGGATACTACTACTACTAAAGGGAAAGTGGAATGAATAGCTTTGGTAGCTCCCTTGGTGTGTTGAATGAGAGGGAGTGAGGGGGTATTTATAGTGGAGAGGTGGAGTAGGGGCTACTCCACTGCCACGTCATCGATCCGCGTGATGTCCATCCTCCTCCGTTGGATCAAAACCACCATCAAACTATCTTAGAGTGGAGGGTCATGATCATTTCCATGCATGGGAGCATGCCAAGAGGCGGTGGGAGAAAGGGAACCTGCAAAGGACACCATAGGGGGTCGTCCGAACCCCCTATGGAGGCTTGGCCCACCAGCTTTCTTCTAGAAGGTGTCCTACATGTCATAGAGTGGGTTGATGCTTTGGTGGATGACTTGGGGGGTCGACCGAACTGCTTAGGGGTCAATTGACCCCCATTCTCTATCCTGTGGGCCTTCCTTTCATGTGGGGTACTTGGAAAGCTTGGTAGGCCCCATGGGGAGGTCGACCGAACCCCCAATGTGGGTCCCACCAGCTCATTTCTCTCTATTTCCAACAATTCTGCAAGAAATACTTCATGGACACGTGGAACTGGTTATTTGATAACAAATTTATGTAATTTGCTTGTTAGCTCATGGAAAAGGTGTTTTGTTGACGGTTTTGATGGTATAAAAACATGGTGAAATTACCGTCAACAAGACCCCCCCCCCCACACACTTAAATCTTTGCTCGTCCTCGAGTAAAGGCTAAAAGAAACATGACTATCACATCTTTATGGCATATAGCAAGCATAAAGTTTCCTTCAAAACATTTCTTATACAAGTGGGATATGTGGCATTGTCTAACATATATCCTTTAGAAGTTGACGAATGGAACAGCTCTTAAAGCGAAGTCATCTTCCCATTTCATATTCTAGTACTTGGAGTTTTCGATAAGTTTTTCAAAGGAAAGCATATAGATCATCTTACTCCTCATATAGCACTCTAGATCACTCAATGGTTGTATCATTCCTTACCAAGGCATAACATGAGTTTGCCTTCTATTGTATCCACCTACTTCTATATGGCTTATGTGGAGCGTAGGTAGGGATAAATATGATAGCATACTTGCATTTCATCTATTGTAAAGTCAAAACAAGGATCCAAGGAGAAAAGTGTCATAATCCTAGATCAAGATGTGCATGTGTGTGGAATATGATAGTGGACTTTATTGTAGTCCTTAGGAATGTATGATCTCTCTAACTTTATGATTATTTGGGATATGGCTATCTCTTTTTTTCTTCTTCTTCTTTTTTTCTGAGCTTCACTTGCTCATCTCTTTTTTTAATGAGCTTTTTGGATTGCTCATCTTTTCTCGCTCTTTTTTTTATGATAGCCATATCTCTTTTGCAGAATTCAGAGACAGATCATACAAACATTTTTGAAGTATTCATTGGATGAAAGTGGAAGGTATGTATGAAAGGCATGTTTTGCGTACTTCCAGTGTAGAAGTAGCATAAATATGTGGAATGTGTGTAATCTTGATCTTGGGACTATGACAAAATTCTCAACAAGGGTCAACAAGGTTTGACCAAACTCAAAACAAGTACAAGTAGCATATGAGGAAGGTTCTTTGATCATTGCATGAACATATATGGCTGTGGTAGAAATTCTCTTACTATTGAGGAGTAAGTGACACTATGGTTTTATGACATTTTCAAAAATTAATCTCCAAGAACTTTGAACAGAAAGGGTATGAATCATGAGCCAAGAACTATATCACATTAATCAACAACTTAGTCAATATGATTTTCCTATCAAGATATATTTCCCACTAGCATAAGCATATGCAAGAAGTCAACTTTATGATGCTTCTTCCTTTCAGAATGTCATAAATCATGTCACTTTTTTTCAAATTTCATTTTCAGATACAGGTCTTCTTATTTTTATTAACATTTTATTCATATATAAAGGAAATAAACTAAAATAAATAAATACATTAAAACAAATAGAGGTGGAAGAATTTGCAAACCAGTCAGGAAGCAGGTTGAAGACGTGTGGACGCTGACTGGTGGGACTAGGGGTCCCTAGTGGGGTCGGCCAACCCCACTTTGGTGCCTCTAGCCATTTTGGTGCCTCCGTTTGTGAAAGTTGGGGTTCGACCGACCCCCACACTTCGTTGAAAGTGTAACTGGCTTTTATTCATGAATAGCAAACATGAAAACACAGAGGACTCTACTAGTGGGAAACACCAGAGAGTCAAGATTATTTGAACAAGACATAGAACAAGGTTGGAAAGAGAAAAGAAATTAAGCAAAGGAGATAAAGAAAACACAAGGTATAAAAATAACAAGCTAGACAAGTTTTTTTTTAGGTTAGATCATGGAAATGATTGAATTCAATCATGTCTATTTCCTCATCTAGTTTATCAGGTTCAAGGAAAACTTTTAAACGTTGGCCATTTACCTTAAAGATCTTACCTTCATCATCTTGAAGGGTGATAGCTCCATGAGGCGAAGTGTCGATGACTTGAAATGGCCCTTCCCATTTGCTTCGAAGTTTTCCATGCCCAAATAACCTTACTCTTGAGTTGAACATGAGTACCTTGCCTCCTGGCTTGAACTGCTTTTTCTTTATCCTTTTGTCATGCCATCTCTTTGTTCTTTCCTTGTAGATTTTGGCATTGTGGTATGCTTTCTCCCTCCATTCTTCTAATTCTGAAATTTGCATCTTTCTATGCCTTCCAGCAGCTTGTAGGTCCATATTCCATTTCTTTATGGCCCAATGTGCTCTAAATTCCAACTCGACTGGGAGGTGACAAGTCTTTCCATGTACGAGTTGGTATGGTGACATACCAATGGGTGTCTTGAATGCTGCCCTGTATGCCCATAGTCCATCAGGTAACTTGTCCCTCCATCCTTTTCCCATCTCATTAACCGTCTTTTGTAGAATGTTCTTGATTTATTTATTGGATGTTTCTGCTTGGCCACTAGTTTGGGGATGGTATAGAGTTGCAACATTGTGTCGGATGCCTTGATCTTCTAGGAAGCGCCGGAAACTCCTCTCAATGAAGTGAGATCCCCCATCACTTATCACCAACCTTGGGGTTCCAAACCTTGGAAGGATGGTCTCTTCAAACTTCCTTCTTGAGCTCTTGGCATATGTAGCCTTGCAGAGCATTGCTTCTACCCATTTGGATACATAGTCCACAGCTACCAAGATGTACTCACAGCCACGGGATTTGGGAAAAGGTCCCATGTATTCAATGCCCCATGCAACAAAGAGTTCCACTTGAAGATTATTTGTCAGTGGCATTGCATCTCGGGCATTGATGTTCCCATGCTTTTGGCACCTCACACATCTCTTAATGAAGTTCTTTGTATCTTCATACATGGTTGGCCAAAAGAAGCCACTTTGCCAAATCTTTGCATGGGTTATGAATGTGCCATAGTGTCCTCCATATGGTGCGGCATGACACCTTTCTATGATCTTAATTGATTCCGCTTCAAGGACACATTTCTCAATAAACCATCATTGCAAACTCTGTAGAGCTACGGTTCATCCCACAGGTGTACTCGACTTTCTTGGATGAGCTTTTTCTTGTTTGCTCCTGGTGGAACATGTCCTGCAACAATAAAATTCACAATATTCGCGTACCAAGGGCTGGAGTCCGTGATCTTGAGGAGTGTGTTGTCCCTGAGATAGTCATTGATTGGCAGGTCCTATGCATCTTGGAATTGCATTCTAGACAAGTGATCGGCTACAAGATTTTCTACTCCTTTTCTATCTTTTATTTCCAAATCAAACTCTTGGAGTAGCAAGATCCATATTATTAGGCGTGGTTTAGCATCTTTCTTAATGAGCAAGTATTTCAAAGCAGCATGATCGGTATAGATAATTACTTTTGCTCCAACTAAGTAAGATCTAAACTTGTCAATAGCAAAAACAACAGCAAGGAGCTCTTTTTCAGTTGTTGCAAAATTAAGTTGAGGTCCTGCTAAAGTTTTGCTAGCATATGAAATTGCATGATGCTTTTTATCTTTTGTTTGGCCAAGAACGGCACCAACATCATAGTCACTTGCATCACACATTATTTCAAAAGGAAGTGTCCAATCAGGGGTTGGATGATTGGAGCAGAGACAAGTGCTTTCTTGAGAATATAAAAAGCATTTAAGCACTCATCATTAAAATTAAAGGGTGCATCTTTACCAAGCAGGTTTGTTAAAGGCCGAGCAATTTGAGAAATCTTTTATGAGGCGCCTATAAAAACCAGCATGCCCAAGAAAACTTCTAACACCCTTGACATTCGTGGGAGGTAGAAGTTGCTCTATAACTTCTATCTTAGCTCTATCCACCTCAATCCCACGCTCGGACACTCTATGTCCTAGCACTATGCCTTCTCGAACCATGAAATGGCATTTTTCCCAGTTCAAGACTAAGTGCTTTTCCTTGCATCTTTGAAAGACCTTGTCCAGATTATGAAGGCAATCATCGAAGGATTTTCCATAGACCGAGAAATCGTCCATGAATACTTCCATGATTTATTCAATCATATCGGAGAAGATGGACATCATGCACCTTTGAAAAGAGGCAGGAGCATTGCATAGGCCAAAAGACATGCGCCTGTATGCATATGTTCCATAGGGGCATGTGAAGGTGGTCTTACTTTGGTCATCGGGATGGATGGGGATTTGATGATAACCCGAATAGCCATCAAGGAAACAAAAGAAAGAGTGCTTTGCCAACCGTTCCAACATTTCATCAATGAAGGGTAACGGGAAGTGATCTTTCTTCGTAGCCTTGTTGAGTTTTCGGTAATCTATGCACATCCTCCATCATGTGACGGTTCATTGAGGGATCAACTCGTTTTTCTCATTCTTCACAACCGTCATGCCTCCCTTATTAGGCACAACTTGCACGGGGCTAACCCACTCACTATTAGGAAAGGGTAGATTATGCCTGCGTGCAAGAATTTCAAGACATCTTTCTTAACTACCTCTCTCATCGCATTATTTAGCCTCCGTTGAGGCTCCCTAGAAGGTGTAGCATCTTGCTCAATAGGGATGCGATGGGTGCAAAGAGTGGGACTAATTCCCTTAAGATCTTGAAGAGAGTAGCCTAAGACAGATCGGTGTTTTTCTAAAACGGTGATGAGTTTAAGGGTCTCCATCGCAGATAGTTTGTCACTTACGATCACGAGGGATTCTCTATCACCACTGAGGAAAGCGTACTTGAGACCAGAAGGAAGGGATTTGAGCTCGATTGGAGGTTTGGGTGGTGGTTCAGATTCCTTTAAATCTATAGGTTCATCCAAGTTGTCTTCTTCTTGGATCAAATGTTGAGCATCATCTTCAAGATTTGGTTCAAAGGGATCTAAAAGAAAGGTTGCCATCACTTCCTCCATTGGCTCATACTCGGGATTTGATTCTACTTTTGAATTTGTAGATCGAGTTAAGGGAACCGACAGGTTCACACTTTTCCCGAGGTTGACATCAAGGCTCCCCGAATGTTGACTTTCTTGTAAAAGCTTTTCAAGGGGGTGCCCGATCAAAAGATCGAAATCCGAGATCTCAAAGATATAGAAGTTCAAGAGAATCGTGATTTCGTTGATTGTGATTGGGACCATGCGTGCAATCCCATGACTCTTGATGACTCCTCCAAATGGAACTTTGAGGAGTTTGTCAGTTGGAGTCAGAGGCTCATTACCCATGAAGAGAGCATATGCTAGAGAATCAGACATATTGCTCACTCCGACAGTGGGATTGTAAAGAGAATCTAAAGCAACATCTTTCATGAAACAACGAATGGTTGTAGAGGGAGAAATAATCCGAATTACATCGGATGAAACTTCAGCCTCCTTAAGCCATTCGTTGCTCATGATGGATGTGAGCTCCTGGATCATTTCCTTTAGATGATTTGGAGAATGAAGGTTTGGAGTAGAACGTGGAAAAGATCTCCTTTGCAACAGGAAATTTGAGGTATTTCCAAAATCAGAATCGGCGAAAAGATTATCCTCGATTTCAGAAAGGAATTCCAAAGGTTGAATTTCTTCTTCCTTTGGAGGATTTGTGTTTTGTGGTGTTTGCGGTTCAGGATCGATAGCTACACCTTGGGATTGGATTGGTAGTGGTTTGTCTATCGAAACTTCCTCTTCTTGGTTGGGAGATGTTTCCTCTTCTTCCTCAGGGAGTTCATCATGAATGCCAGTGTAAGGGGTGTTTTCAAGGATTTTGTCTAGAATGGCTCTTGCCTCACTAGCAGACAAATGAAGGAAAGCACCTCTAGAGGCTGTGTCAAGGAATTGTGCAGAATCCTTGCTAAGACCCATGTAGAAATGTTGTAAAAGCATTGGGTCGGGTATAGCAAGGTCAGGGCCTGAAGCAACAAGATCTAAGAAATGGCACCATGCTGCACCTAGAGGTTCCTTCTCCTTTTACTTGAACGTTAGGACCTCCATTCAAAGATGGACAACTCGAGAGATAACAAAGAAGGCTAGACAGAATTTGGTTTGAAGGGTTTCCCACTCTCCTTGTACACTATCTACGTGATGAGCATACCAATGTTTAGCATCTCCCTTCAAAGAGAATGGGAATAGCTTCCATTTTAAGGTATCTCGTGTCATGCCTTGTATCTGAAGGCATGAGCACAATTGCTCAAATTCACGTAGATGAATATATGGACTCTCATCTTCGCTCCCAGAAAAGAGATTTGCCTGAACCATCACTATAAAGCTAGGGCGAAGCTCATAGCGAACAGCCAAAATGGCTTTGGATGATTTAGGTGGCTCCAAACTAGTTCCCTGTGGAGCACCATATTGAAAAAGAGGTATTTGGTCCATGGTATGATAAATAAATGAAAAAGATAAATGGGCGACTAGGTCCTATGTTAAGAACAGCTACCGTTCCCCGACAATGGCGCCAGAAACCTTGTTGACACCAGAAGTGGCAAACGGATATACCGTAAGCATACGACAGTCAATGTAGCCTTCACTGGGAGTATTCCGGGTATCATATTTTCCACAGGGAACGTGAAGTGAACTAACTAGGATCAAGGTCATCCTATGACACAAGGGTATATGATTGAGGGTAGAGAGGATTCCTATGGTTATGAAACTAGTCAGGTAAGGCAGATACAAAGGTTGTTCACTTTAGGTCACTAAGCCGTTCAACAACAGAAAGGGATGAGAAGGGTGTTAAGCCACCTAGCACAAGAAGACCTACATTTTAATAACTTGCCCAAACGTGGTGGATTCAAAGCCTAGTTAGGGCTATCACCACCTACTAGGTACCACAACAAACCATTGAACAAGCGGCAATCGCATGTAAGTGATAGCCTAGACACCACGTCTACACCATATCTTACTACTCTAATCTGGATCCCGATGAAATTGATTAGAGTACCGGGTTAAGGGTGGTGAACCAATGAATAACTTAAGTAAATACTTTACTTGATCTAAGAATCAAATACCATAAAAGAAACTCAGATGCTTACTTACTAAGAAAGTCGCATCCGTCGAGGTACAGCTTGGAGGAGACTCCCGACAGCTCCGGGGCTTCCTCCAGACTCTCCTCACTCTCTCCCTATGATGGATACTACTACTACTACTAAAGGGAAAGTGGAATGAATAGCTTTGGTAGCTCCATTGGTGTGTTGAATGAGAGGGAGTGAGGGGGTATTTATAGTGGAGAAGTGGAGTAGGGGCTACTCCACTGCCACGTCATCGATCCGCGTGATGTCCATCCTCCTCTGTTGGATCAAAACCGCCATCAAACCGACTTAGAGTGGAGTGTCATGATCATTTCCATGAATGGGAGCATGCCAAGAGGCGATGGGAGAAAGGGAACCTCCAAAGGACACCATAGGGGTCGTCCGAACCCCCTATGGAGGCTTGGGCCCACCAGCTTTCTTCTAGAAGGTGTCCCACATGTCATAGAGTGGGTTGATGCTTTGGTGGATGACTTGGTGGGTCGGCTGAACTGCTTAGGGGGTCAATTGACCCCCATACTCTGTCCTGTGGGCCATCCTTTCATGTGGGGTACTTGGGAAGCTTGGTAGGCCCCATGGGGAGGTCGGCCGAACCCCCCAATGTGGGTCCCACCAGCTCATTTCTCTCTATTTCCAATAATTCTGCAAGAAATACTTCATGGACATGTGGAACTGGTTATTTGATAACAAATTTATGTAATTTGCTTGTTAGTTCCTAGAAAAGGTGTTTCGTTGACGGTTTTGATGGTATAAAAGCATGGTGAAATTACCGTCAATAAGAAGCGAGGGACAATTTCAAGCTACCATCAAAAACACCCATTGCTGATCAAGCTCATTCATCAAAGGAGCCACCTCCAATATTGGAAGAAGAACACTTAGGAGAAGATTTATCTCCTGTGTTTGAAGACATGGCTGAGAAGACGCTGTGCGAGTTCTCTGCCCCAACAACAGAAAACATCCGGTCTGGACCGGCAGTCAACACGGGGGAGAATGGATTCGAGCTCAAGCCTGCTCTTGTCACCATGGTTCAAGCCAGCCAATTTTGTGGAAAAGCTCATGAAGATGCAAGTGCACACTTACAACACTTTTTAGAGATTTGCAGCACCTTCACGATTAGAAGAGTACCAAGAGAATGCTATTTTACTCCATCTTTTCCCATTTTCACTTTTGGGGAAAGCCAAGCAGTGGTTCTACGCCAACAAAGACAAGAACACTACATGGGACCGATGCTCAACTACTTTCCTAGCAAAGTTCTTTCCTACAGGCAAAACAAATGCTCTGCGTGGGAAAATCTCAAGTTTTCAATAGCAACATTACAAATCATTCACTAAAGCATGGGAGAGATTCCAAGATTACATTGAAGACTGTCCTCATCATGGGATAGAGGATTGGCTACTATTGCAGACCTTCTACCACGGGCTTATCTCAAGCACCCGTGAGTCCATAGATGCTGCAGCTGGAGGAGCTTTCCTGCCACCTAAGCTTCCAGAAGCTAAAGTACTTCTGGAGAAGATGGCCTCAAATTCAAGCTGTAATGAAGAACGTACTCAACCTCGCAAGAGAGGAGGAGGCATCCATCATTTGAAGAAAACTGACATGGTCACTGCCAAGCTAGACCTCATCATGAAGAAGCTCGACATAGAGAAGAAGAAAGTCATGCATATCAATGATTCTCGCATGACCTGTGAAGAATGTGGAGATTACGGGCATTCAGCTGTCAACTGCCCTACGTTGCAAGAGGATGTGAACTTCATCAACAATAACACCTACTATCGTCCTCAGCAAAATCAAGGATGGAACTAGCCAAATCAAGGATGGAATCAGCAACCTCGACAAGGTAATTACCAAGGTAACAACCAAGGTAATAATTACAATAATTACAATCTTCCGCCTTTAAGAGATTTAGTTGCTGGTCAATCTAAATTGTTAGATCAAATGTCTAGAAAGGTAGCCTCAAATGATAAAGCTTTAGAAAATATAAATACCAGAATGGATACCTTTGCTTCTGCTATAAAGAATTAGCACAGCTTTAATAAAATGTTAGAATCACAATTAGCTCAGCTAGCTGCTGCTGTCCCTCCATTTGAGAAAGGAAAAATTCCGGGCCAGCCGGAGGATTTAGAAACTGTTAACCTTGTTGATATTCACAATGCAACACAATACCAAATTGAGCCTGCAGATATACAGTGGATAGATCACTCACTACCTGAGAAGATGAGAGACCCTGGAAGACCTGTGATTCCTATCTCTATAGGATGTCATACATTTCCAGAGGCTATCTGCGATTTCGGCGCAAGTGTCAATCTATGAGAAAATTTTAGGCGATCCTTTGTTGTACACAGATATGCGTTTGCAGCTTGCAGATCAGTCTATTTGCTACCCCGAGGTAGTACTAGAAGAAGCTGTTATCAGAGTGGGGCAATCATATGTCCCAATTGACTTCGTGATCATGGATACCGGAGGAGATGAGAAGGCACCCATTATCTTGGGACGACCATTCTTATGCACAACCAAAGCCATCATCTATGCGGAACACGCCAAGATTGTCCTCTCCATCAAAGACAAGAAGGAGAGATTTTCATTCAAGAACCGCATCCTCAAGAATCCAGCAGTCCCAAAGCAATTCCATCAACAAGAAGAGCAACAACAACAACCAGCACCCAAAAAGAATAACAATAGAAGATGGAGGAAGAACAAGCCCCAGCATGTACCTAAAGAAACCGTCAACAAATCAATGCTATCAACACAGAAAATGATCATATGCTCTCAAAACCATTTTCAACAAAGAAAGGTGACCCAGGTATACCAATCATCGAATGCACGATTAGAGACATCACTTTTCCTGACACCATCTGCGACACTGGATCAGGCGTCAACGTAATGTCCAAAAAGGTATATGATGAATTATTTGATGATTTACCATTATACCCAACATATATTCAGTTGCAGATGGCAAACCAATCACTAAAATTCCCTGAAGGCGTAGTCAAGGACGTAATGGTAAGAATTCAAAATAAATATATACCCGCTGATTTTCTAGTTCTTGACACGCAGGGAGACGACGAATCGCCTATTCTTTTGGGAAGACCGTTCCACTACACCGCCAATGCTATCATCTACATCGGGTCTGGACAGATCCACTTCAACCTGCCTACTGGAAAGGTACGCTGTCAATTTAGAACACATCTTAACCATGAGCAAATCAGGAAGCAACGCAATAGGAGGAAACGCCAAGCCCGCCGTCAGGCTGCCCAGCCTCACTGTGGATGGGAGGAGTTCCCTGGTAAGATTGTGAAGTATGAAGACTGCTACAAGGAGCAAGAAGAAGCCGTACAAGCACCACGCTGGAGTAAGTGTGAAGCGGAAGCTGAAAGGATGGACCAGATTGCCAAAGCAGAGAAAGAAGAGATCCAGGCACAAGTAGAAGAATGGATAAAGAGAGATGAAGAATCAAGAGAAGCATACAAGGAAGAGCTGAAGCTAGAAAATAGAAAAGCAGAAGAGACAGAAAAGAGATGGAAGGAGAAAGAAGAAGCACCTGCTATACCACCGCAAAATGGGGAATTGACTGAGGTAACCTCAGACGATGAACCTACTAAGTAAGTACTCTCCTCTATCTAAGTCATGTCGGTAGACTTTAAATTCCGTACCCTAGCCATAAGGTGAGAATGGTAGTTATCTAATTAATTTAGCATTCATTAGTAATTTTGCTTAGCATATTCATTAGCACAATCATTTTTGCATATTAAAAATAAAAACAACAAAAATATTTACTGCTTTATTTACTGCATCATAAATACTAAGCCCCATGTGAATGAACCTATGGTAACCCTGTAGGCATATTTACTGTGGTGGCATAAAAATAAAAATAAAAATAACAATCTATATTTACTTTGTTGCATTATAAAAATCCTAAGTCCCATGGGAATGAATATTCCCTGTGGTGACACAAAAAAAATTATTATTAGCATGCATACATTTTTTTTGATTGCTACATAAGAAAATTAGAAAATCCTAAAAAAGATAATCCTGTTGTAATCCTGCTAAAATCTATTAATTAAAATCAACTCAAAGAATAATCAAAGTGCTCATTGGCTAACCGCTAACCCCTCGATAATTCGAGCCTCGAGTTTTGGTTTTCTTGTTGGAGTACAACTATGCAGGAATAATATTATGACTAAGGAGAGAGTCTATCAGTGGCACCCATCAGGACTGCTACTAACGAACTCACTCTGAAGATCATTCAAGCACCAAGTATTGCAAACATCAAGCTTGGGGGAGGAGCATCCCCTAGTTATCAGGTAAATATACCTATGCGATTATTGAGTCTACTTTATACAAACACAAAATACCAAAAATATATGGGCACATGAACGTCCACATTCTTAGAGAAGTTTTCTAATTGGGTAAAGAAGCTTAAACTTCTGCTAGAAATATAAAATCAATCACTTACCATGGAGTGGTATTAAACCTAACCCCCCTCTCCATAAGATTTGGTATTTTTATTGGCAATTGAGTTTCATAGGACAACACAAGATCAAGGAGCTAGTCAACCCGATGCCCTTACACTGCCGATACACACCTCAGAAGGATCACTCAATTTGCAACATCAAAGATCCTGTCAAACGTCAAGCTTGGGGGAGGATACCCTCCAATTAAAATCCAGCTAAGTATAAGTTTCCTATCTTATTATTATTACTATATCACTTTTTCGCATAAGTTAGCTAGTAAGATAAAATTTGAAAACCAAATAAATATCTATCTATATATTAGAGTTTGTTTAGAGTCGGTCTAGGCTAGAACTAAATTAAAAATGATGAACATTAAAATTTTATCTCGGAGATGATGAATAGTTGCTCTGTCATAATACTTTTCAAATGCCTAGTTGTCAAACTTAAATTCTCCTGAGTTTTAGATATTGTTGTTTTAACTTAAGAATTTACTCTGAACCTGAAACTTGTGAAGGCATATGTTTGAGCTAAGTCTAGGTAATTGATATGATTCATGAAAGTTGAGCTATTATTTATCTTATTCCTAGCATTACTAAGTTCTGGAGATTTATTTTTGAAAACTCAAAATTTACATGATGAGCTCTTGTGTGACAAAAGTATGAATTCCTACCAAAACCATATACGATACATTTAGATAGGAAAACCTTTGCACATTCATGCCGCTTGCTTTACATTGAGTTTAGTCAACCTTTGTTGAATACCATATGAGAATCTTGTCATGCTTTTAAAACCAAGATCACGTACATACTTCAGCACATATGCATTATTCCTACCCTGGGAGTAATCGCAACCATTTCCACTTTCATCAATGTTCATCATAAAAATGTTTTCTCCTACACTAGGAGTAAACACCCAAGAATAAACCCTGTAGGACAGCCCTATTATAATTGCTCTAAGTTCTTCTTATTACCTCTCCAGTTATTTATATTCAAAGGATACATGTGGCTATTCAAAAATATTAAAAGGGAGTAAAAGATGGACAAGTGTCCCAACATTAAAACAATGGGTACTAGATGCCCGCCTCCCGAATGAAAAAAAATAAAGATAGCCCATGTGTTCCTCCAAGTTACAAAGGAGAGTGAATCATTTTCAAAGAGCAAAAGTAGATTTAGAAATAGCCACTAAATACCACATATACACCTATCCACCATATTCCATACACATGCACATCTTGGTTTGATTGTATGCCTCGGTTCTCTGTGGATCCATTGTTTGACTTTACAACATATGAATTGCAAGTATGCTTAAACCTTGTTATTGCCACTCCTATGAGCCCCACTATAAATCCTTAGTTATAGGAAGGTATAACATTAATGCCGTAAGTGAGATCCACAAATACCATATATACTAAGAGACTTGAGGGTGTCATACAATTAAAGCTCTGAGTTTTATTTTGAAAACTTGCAAAACTCCGGAATATTGGTACTATGAAGAATTTGCTACATAGTGCAAGACTTGATTGTTCTTTCTTTCAATTACTCAAGACTAAGGCAAGAATTGAAAAGCCCCATAGTTAAAGATAAAATGGGTAAGTTTACAAGTTAGAACAGTTTTGTCTAATCCGGAGGAGAATCTATGTTTGAAGTATGTGTACTTGGGAAGTATGAAAGCATTGTAGCAACTCCTGATCCAATTACATTAGTAATTAGGCTTAGTTTGTTTGCCAAGGGACTGGCAAACAGGTAAGCTTGGGGGTGTTGTTGACGGTGGATAACGTCAACTTTTATTAGAACTTTAGACACCAAAGGATACATGAATACACACTAGTCAAGGGTTTTAACTGACAGTTTCCACGAGTTTTGCATGTTCTGTATTTTCCAGGGGCTATTCCAGAAAAGCATAAAAGAAGGGTTAAAGAGCATGATTACCACGAAACTTGACCGCCAAGGAAACATCATCACGAGAACGCTAGAAGCATCTGGAACACACCCGAAGCACTGGGGCCCGAGACCCACCAGGGTGGGGCCGGCCGGCACCCCCTACTAGGGTTTCGGCCCATCTTCTGGAGTCTTCTTCCACCGCCTCTATGGAGTCATCTTGGCCCTTGTTTCAAGTCGGTTTGATCCTACGGCGCATGTGCATCCCACCGGGCTATAAATAGAGGGGCAGACCCCCCCGGAGGCATCAACCCATCATTCATTCAAGGCATCAAGTCCTCAAGCCATCAAGAGCCTCCTAGTTCATCCAGAGCTTCCTAGTTCATAGTTCTCGCCTAGTTAGATTAGAGAGCAGAGGAGTTCTAGTTCTTCGGCAGATCTGGAGCCCCGGCGTCTGTCTGGAGCACGGAGTTCGGTATAATTCTAATTCTTTCTCTATTATTGTATTCTTCATTATGATTAGGAAAACATTGTTCTTAATAGTTCATATGTTCTTGATTACAATAGTCTTTGTCTACTTTGATTATATGTCTAGTATAGTTGGTTTGATCTTATTGAATTCATGTAATTGCTCGTATAGCGTTTATTCATGCGGACAATGGATAGATGATGAACGATATGTAGACGTGGTGTCTAGGTATTTTGTTTATCTGCGAGTGCACCTTGATGTGCCGGGTCATGTGGTAGATCGCGTAGGTGACAGCTGCGTTGAGTCCTCTGTAGTCCACCCCCCGTATGTAGGCCAGCAGGCACGGTCGCGAAGTTGGGTGATGACTCTGTTTCACACCTTTCCTAGATGATGCCCTTTGCATGTGATTATGATATAGGATTAGTCTAACAATGATTTCTAGATGTAATTGCACTAATTAGAGTTATTCATTGATGTAGTTATAGAATTACCTTTGATATTAATTCCTTAGTTTATCCATTGGCTAGCTATTACTATGACTAGAAAAGTGCTCTGATGATTATCTTTTATTTATGATGCTTAATCATACTTATCACCTTTATCTTCATTTACCTTGTGGCCTCTACCTGTTATGAGTAGAGTAAATGACATCGGTAATGACACTTATCCATTGTATACCATCACTATCAATATAATAGATTAAAGTTTATCTTAATACTTCCCAGTGGTATAAAAATAAATCGACAACCTGGTAGAACTCCCTAGGTAAAATGCTATAATGGTATAATTATCTGTCCGCTTGCAGAACTAATCTTAGTTTATAATATTTATATTTATTTCTGCCTAGTCACATAGATTGGTATATAAAACCTTTATTTATTCTTAGCATTATTAATTAGGGATGGCAACCTAATTCTTGCATAAAAATGTTGGTAATAGAAAAGTGGCTAGTTGCTAATGACAAGTTAATTAATTACCATTCATCTTCTAATCTTGCCTCTCGCATAAAAAGTCATATAGTTATTTTTGGCGACATTAGTAGATGTCAACAAACCAAATTCAAATTCTGAATAGTTTTGAAAATATTCAAAAAGGGGTAAATTTACTATTTGAATTTTATTTACATTTTGATTAAATTCTCAAAAACCTTCTTAACAACTTGAAATTATGTAAAAATGCAAGTTGCCCTACTAATTGAGCTTTACAACTTTTATTAAGAGGGTTTGGTCAGATTCCTGATATTTTTAAAATTAGCATTTAAAATTTGAATTTCAAAGTAGTGATTAGAGTTTAATTTAAATTTTTATTTAAGAAATTCAAATTTTCCCAAAATAAAAGTTGTTCTAATTTAAAAGATCTACAACATTTATTAAGACACCATCATCACATTCAATGTAGTTTTTGAATTAGGGTTCCTGGGGTCCAATTAGAGCTGAATTTAAATTTTATTTTTTTGATTTTATTTTTGATTTTTAATTAGGGATTCAATTGCACAATCAACATCATTCATAATTAAGTCACTCTAAGGTCCCTAAGCACAATCATATGCAGGCACTTAAATTAAACATGATGACATGGCATTTTTAATTAACCGTAATACCCGGGGTATTACATCTGCCGGGCATTCTGTTGGTTCCTCCGCACCCGTTGTTCACCTTCTTCTGAGGTCTTGTACTATACGAACTCATCCCAAAATGGCCTCAACTTTGAAACAGGGCCAGGAACGTTGAAATCCGGCGTCAAGTTCTTCTTCACATAATCATTATATAACTTTTTCTTCCAAGTCTGGAATTATGTTGCCATCTTCTTAATAGCCCAACTCCTCACTAGCTCTTTCAAATCATCATCGGCTCCTTCAAATGTGAAATGTGCAGTGATATCATTCCAAATCAAATTCTTGTCAAGATCCAAGACATAACTGATATAAGGAGCGTCTTTCGTCTGTTTCCACTGTCGAGCACTAATGGGGAGCCTGTCCCTTACTAGGTACCCACAATGATAAACAAACTTCTTGACGTTTGGTCCAAGTGGTTCTCCTGTCTCTCTGTTGAAATTAGAGATTATGAAGCGGCCCTCCAACGGCTTTGTCAGGCCTCGTATATTTCGACTCTTCATCATCGTTGTCGATCCAGAGGGCTATGGATTTAGAAAAAATAGTTCATTAAGTATATTGCTCATCACCGATAATTTAATATATTTCATATGTTTATATACATGTATACACATATATGTTTCATTTATTTATACCTCGCTGACAATCTCTTGCTCATCGTGAAGGTTTAAGTTGTGACCCATCATCTAGTACCATGTGCTAGTTATCAACTTCGTCGTATTGACCTCCAGCGATCATATCCATCATGACATCCTCCATGTTTTGATTAGGATCGGCCATCTCGGGACTATATATGAAATTGAGATACATATACAAAAAATTACATGAAATTGATATATATATATATACATAAAATTACAAGAAAACCCGGCCTAAAACCCTAACCCTAAACACTTATACATGCATATAAACTTATACATTGTGTGTGTGTGTGTGTGTGGTGTTTTAAACCATATATATGACATTGATATATATATATATATATATATATATATATATATATATATATATATATATATATATACATATATATATATATAAGAAATTGAGATAGATATATACATATACTAAATTGAGAAATGAAATATATGTGTGTGTGTTTTTTGACATGTATATATATGAAAATATATATACTAAATTGAGATATGAAAATATCTATCACACTCTTTCATATTTTATAATTCAAATTTCACATATACATTTTATTTCTCTCTCTCTCTCTCTCTCACACTCTCTCTCTCTCACTCTCACTCTCTCTCTCTCGGCCGGCAACACATGCACAGAGCGGAGGATCGGAGGGGGGCTCTGCGCGCGCGCGTGGCCGCGCGGGGTCGAGGGCGAGGCCGGGGGCGTCGGAGCCAGTCGCCGAGCGAGGCCAGCCGGGAGAGCGTCGAGGCCGGCAGCGCGAGTCGGTGGTGGTGGTGCACTACGTGCGCGCGCAGGCGGCGGCCGGAGGCGAGCGGCGGGGGGCCTTGGGCAGCTCGGCCGCGCGGGGTCGAGGGAGGGGCCGGGGGCGTCAAGGCCGACGGCAGAGCGTGGTCGAGGCCAGCGGCGCGGGGCCGGTGCGTAGGCGGCGGCCGGGCGAGCAGCGGCGGCGGGTCATCGGAGCGTGTGGACGGAGGCGTGGAGGCGCACGGAGGTGAGCGGGGGCGACGACGTCGATCTCGATCGATTCGTGAAGGGATGTGCCTTTTATAGGCGGGCCACCTTTACTCCCGGTTGGTTACCAACCGGGAGTAAAGGTCCTTGGTCTACTGTTTTGGGACCTTTACTCCCGGTTGGTATTACCAACCGGGAATAAAGGTGAATTTTTTTTCAATTCCTGCCAGTTGCCAATTTAGCCTTCACCATTTGTTTTAATTTGTTATAAATGGGATTTAATGTTATAATTGCATAATAAATTAATTACTTAGAATATTTTTTTCATAAAAATGATCTTTATTTTTCTTTTCCTTTACTATACCCATGATAAATCTTAAATGTAGAAGTATTCTATTTTTCTTATAGATGCCCATTTTTATTAGAAAATAATCACTATTTCATTAACGCCAAAATGTATTTTTCGTTTAAATATTTTGAAGCTATTGGAGTTCGAATGGATATTTGTTTTCGCATCGTTTCAACATTCTTAATTTATTTTTTGAGTGCTTATTGTCCAAATTAGCCACACATCATCAAACATATAAAATTAAATTTCAACATATATAGAAAATTTTGCATTCATAGTTTTTACATAATATATATTACACATTATTACACATCACTACATCAAGCCGCAACAGCAGTGAAGACCTTCTTGAGGTATGTTCCTTGATCATGATCGCACTGTAACCATGCATTATCTTTATTATTTAGCGCGATGCTTGGGTCCTTATTCACTGTGAACGGCGGAATTCGGTCATCCTTTTCATACCATCTGTACTTAAAGCAAACCTTAAGTTTCTTGCGTCAGCTGCGAAATCAGGGACTTCTGTGTCAGTTGCTCTCCACTGAGACCCATCCGCAGGGTGTCTTAACGTATTATCTGCCTTAGGGTCTTCTTTATGCCATCGCAGTAACTTTGCATGGTCTTTGTTTCTGAATAAACGTTTCAAGCGTGGTATTATAGGAGCATACCACATAACCTTCACAGGGATTTTCTTCCTGAGACGTTCTCCGTCGCCCTTGGCATCACCAGGGTCATCTCTTCGGATCTTATAGCGTGATGCATGACATACCGGGCATGCTTCTAGATTCTCATAGTACTTGTCACGGTACAGGATCCAGTCATTAGGACATGCATGTATCTTCTGGATTTCTAACCCCAAAGGACATACAGTCTGTTTTGTTTCATATATAGTGGAGGACAATTCGTTATCCTTCGGAAGCATCCTCTTTTGTATCTGCAGTAATTGGCCAAATCCCTCATCAGATAAACCATTCTTCGTCTTCCATTGCAACAACTCTAATATGGTACCCAACTTTTTCTGGTCCGCATCGCAGGTTGGATAAAGCAATTTCTTGTGATCCTCTAGCATGCGATCAAACTTGATCTTCTCTTTTTCACCGTCGTATTCTCTGTGCATCACAAATGGCCTGACCAAGATTATCAACAAGCTCATCTTCCTTAGTTACGTCTTCTTCGACTTCCCCCATTGCAATATCATGGAAGGGGCTGTATTGGGCAAATATATCATCATCCCCTTCTTCTTCATCTTCGCACTCTTCCATTACAACCCCGTTTTCTCCATGCTTGGTCCAACATATATAGTTTGGCATGAAACCCGACTTAAATAAGTGTGAATGGAGAGTCCTTGAGCAAGCATACTCCTTCAAATTTTTACATACAGCATATGGACAACACATGAAACCATCACGCTTGTTTTCCTCGGCCACACTCAACAAATAATGCATGCCCATAATGAATTCTCCGGAGCGGTGATCAGCATTGTACATTCAGTATTGGCTCATCTGCATTACATGACATACCGTATGAAAATCTTAAAGATAATTACTTAATTGCACAACACCAGTCATCATGATCAATTAAAATGCTAGCCTGCAGACACAAACTAATCACTTTATGTTAAACTCACTATAATGTATACAATTTCAACTAGCACTAAACAAATTAAAACTAAAATGCACTTCAGCAGCATAAGGATCTGGTGACCAATCCCAACTAAAATAGACAGATCATTCGCTTCTTCTGCCTCGGCTGGCTGCTTGTGCTGGCTCACTGCCTCACCTATCTGATTGTTTTGCACGTGTTGAACATACCCTTCCTCTGTTGGCGCAAAAAGTGGTTCCCTAAGCCCAACACACCAGAGAAGCCGGAAACGACCCTTGAGGCAGTAAAGCTCTCACAGATCCAGCTAGCTTCGGACCCGGTCTGAGAGTGTCAGTAACACCCAAGCGTGCCAGTCAATTTGACCTGCAATTGACAAGGAAAAAGATAGTAATCAGTAATCATAGGGCGGAACTAACCGGTATGTCCAGGTAGTTCCAACTATATGGCTCGAAGAGCCGATGTAATGGGAGATCGACTAGAAAGCCGATTCCGTCATGTTATGAACCGATTGTAGCGAAACATGCATTATAACTCAAGTTAACCGATTCAGACATGAATTCAATGATACATACTTGCTTTAGACAGAAATATGCTATAAGAGATGTAGTCACAACAAGCTAATATAATCATAAGATATCTCAATGTAAAACAAGATGAAACCGGCTACTTTAGCCGATTCAGTGTATACAGGCAACATACAAGCCTATAAAGTAGACAATGTTTCAAATCTCCGGCTAATAGATCTAAATCACAATCTTGCAACAGTGGAGATCGAGCGGATCGAGACAGTCATGATGAAGTTGCAACTTAAATCCGTTAACCTTTGAATCTAGACAATGTTTACTTTATTACTTGAGTGCGACCCGTATCTAATCTAGATCCAAAATACAATCGGCTAGTGCAAAGCATTCAATATAAAACGAATGGCAAGCATAATTCGTTGAACATATAAATCTATTAGATATAAGCCGACGCATATAGATCAAGACGGGCAAATTGATGATTGCTTTAAATAATAAACAATAAACATAAGCAACATCGGTAACTTAATGAATCCAGCTAAACTGCCAAATTTAACTAGAGCCGATAACTAATCCATGCATGCAAACTGTCTTAATCTATAACCTGTCCACCGGATGACGTTAACTAATAGATTAATCAAGCAAACAAACACGAATCGATAACTAATCCGCGTGTGAAAACCGTCCTAATCTGCATCTCGTCCACCGGATGACGGTTAACACAGATTGATCGGGTAAACCAGCATGAATCATCCTTGACTCACTATGCTTCCCGCGTCCACCGGATGACGCCAAAGAAACAGAGCTTAGCAAGGACCCTGGTCCGCCATGCTTCCACGTCCACCGGATGACGCTAAAAAGACATAGTTTAACAGGGGGTTGACGATACTTACAAGCAAGCCTGCATCCACCGGATGACACCCAGCCTGGATGAAGTAACTCGTCGGACCCGACTGACTCTAGGGTTTGTTGGCCGGAGCCGAAAGTTGTGTTGTATTGATGTTGTTGTATTTTTTACCATCGGCTGTAGACTCGTGTATTTATAGGCACATACACGAGTCTGCCGGTTTTGCCGTGTACAAATTGGACTCTGTTTCCAACGGACTAAACTTGCCAAATCTAATTAGGCTACTTAAAAAAAATATTATTTATTTATTCCTAACTGATCTCCCGAATAAACACATAGTCCGTTGAGTTGTCCTTGATCTCGTGCTCTCCCTTGATTTGCCATTGTGAGTCAACACGTACATGCATTGCCAACAATAGATGTATCTGAAGTTCATGACGTGCATATCTTTTTTATTGGCCTTCCCAATATATATAAATAGTATTTCCTGGCTTTATGTTTATCTGCATATACGTGATGGCCTCGTGTAGTTCCTGGATTCCATACCTTGGCGTTGCTGGCACCTAACCATGCGACATCTGAACTCCTCTTTGCTCCCTTCCGCATAGCACGTAGACCGATCATATATTACCCACAATATTCTTGGCCAAATATGATCGTCCTTCATTCTGGTATATACGTGATGCATCTGGAATCTTGCATGCTAACTGGACACAGAGAACTAAATATAGCTTTTACTCGGCCGTGCCAAAATTCACAAAATATTGGCCGAGCCTTCATGCGTGAATTTCCTTTCTAATCCATAAATATCTCTTAATTAGGAGCTTACCAAATTTTAGTGTTAACACAGGCCCCCTAGTTCGGAGTATGAATTTTCATGCTTCGAACTATTCTGATTGGATAGTCTTGTTTCTTGATCCGACAATACTGTGCTCTCTTCAACAAATACCGGCCGAACTGGAAGTCTTGTAAATAGCCACATCAACCCTTTTCTCTTCCGGCTTCGGCCATCTCTCAAAAATAATTTAGAGCTGCTACAATGTCAATTGTTTCAATGGTACCATGTGTACAACAAAATATTCAACCTTGATTTGAATGAGTTAGCATTTACTCACCCTTTTTCTCAATCTATATGGTGCTTTTAGCTTTTCCATGTCTTATGCGGTTGCAAGATAGAACGACGGTATAGAACTGCTATTCTCTTATCTTTTGATCATCTTTCTTTCCGGAGGTTTTGAAGTTTTTTTAAAATAAAAGCAAGCTTCTCAAATGATATTCTTAATCATCACACAATTTTGCTACGTCAAATACTGGATCCGAGGAAATACAAGTCATACACCACGATCGAGATGTGCAAGTGTGGGGAATTTTTTTTTAACTCCTTTTTACATGACTCTCTTTCTTTGCATCAATTAGAATATATGGGCTATCTCTCTCTGGCGGGCATCTTTGTACCCATTGTTTTTCACTCAGGCGGGCATCTTTGTACCCATTATTTTCTCTCTCTTTTTATTTTTCTGTGGGCATTCTGTACCCCTTCCTTTTAACAAAATATTTTTGCATAGCCCATATCCTCCTCTTTAGCAAAAGAAAATTAAGAGAGTATCCTTATGACATAGTAGAGTTTAAAATTTATTTGGTGGATGGATGGCATGTTTTTGCATAACCCTCGGTGTAAGAGTTAGCAAGTTTATTTATGGAGTGTTGGTGGATCTTGATCATGAGTGCATAAAAAGAATTTCTACTTGGGTCACAACAATTTGACAAAGCTCAATGTGATTATAAGCACATCATTAAAGAACTTTTAAATTTCAGTATATATTTTTTAAAAATAAAATCTCCGGCTGTCAAGTTTCTCTTAGAACAAAAGCATAGCAAATTCTATTGTACCGTATCACAACTTGCAACAACTTAGACGAGAATCATGCATTTGCAAACCACTATGTTTTAAGTTTCAAGATGAGAATCTTAGCAATAAACCCAAATCTCGGAGAATAATAAGTTGTAAAATAGGTACGAGAGAAATATAAGGCAGAGCAACCAACAATTATTTCAACGAGGAGGAGCTAAAACATACTTTTAAATGGGGTCCTCCCCAAGCCAGCTCCAGATTCAGATAATCACGTCGTTGTTCCAGTATCGTGTCCATCTGAGCTGCTTCCTCAAAATATGATATTTCTGGTTGTCTATCTGCTTTAGCCGATTAGGAGCTGGCCCCCCAAGTCTGCAGTCATAATCGGCTATCTAGAAACATTAAGCATGAGTATAGGCTTCTTCCCGTATCCGATAGAGTGTGACCCAATCGGCCCTCGAGCAATCGCGAGCTGCCTGATAGCATTAGTAAAAAGGATCCGTCCTGATGGAGTGATGGAGAAAGCAATTTCCTTTTCTTCAATGACCGATATAAATAAATCTTATAGAACTCTGTAACTCCCATGCAGGAATAATATCTGGAGAATTGCCATATCCCTTCAGACTGCTCCCAGTCGACTGGCTCTGGTTTTCTTGTTGTTCTAACCAGAGGCTTCTTAATTCTAATGCACACAACAGTCGGCCGGCCGATTATAATTTGCACCTCAGCATAAGTCCATGCATATGCCGTAGCAGTATATTGGCCATTAGCCGATTGGTCTTCTATCGGCTGTCAGGTTACTGAAATCTCTGATGTAACCCCCCATGATGACTTTTCTTGCTGAAAACATATTACTATTTTGTTTTTTCTGTCTTAGCCGAACAGGGACTGGCCCCCCGAATCTATAATCGTACATTCGGCTATCTAAAGCTAATAAGCATGACTATGCCATCAACAAATAAACAAGTCGGCATATCCGTCCTGCTTTTCTTTCCATTGCATGTCGACATGTATATACATATGCATGTCTGGTACTGTTATGTGGAGAGATTCACTAGCTTCACAACCGATTCCTTTTAGGAAGTGAGATCGGCCATCGCCCTTGTTGGCTTCATGTTCTGGTCTTGCTGATCGGCAGATGGCAGAATAAATATTCTTTTCTCCTCCATAGTAAGCCGATGGTGGGGTATTTTGAAAACATCCCCTCTGACTATTGGCTATATTTAGTATCTAGTAGGCCTGCACGATCTGGAGTTCGGAATCCATTTTTCAGATATTAGACGTCATGTATGAACTGTCCCGCTCGCCTTCCGATTTCTTGACTAGTAAACTCCAGACGTACACACGTAATACTTGGATTCTGGACTCCATCTCTGATCGCCGTGAGTTGGACTTGAGATCATTTTTCTATTTGTTTCATCCACAAGAGGCTAATAGCCGATTCAGCTTTAGGATAGCCGATTTAACTTTAGAATAGCTGATCTCTTATGTATTGAACATAAGCATGTATTGATTTGATCCTTTCGCTTGTATCGTCTAGCACATACTCTGATCATCTTATCGGCTATCATCCCCATTCCTTCATTCTCGACTACCATTAAAACTCTGAATGTCTTTTAACATTTGGCCGATTTGTCGTGTGCTGATAAAAATTTTTAGCCGATGGTTCCCTATCGGCTGTTAGGTTGTCGACTCCTTTCATATCTCTGACGCAGCCTCTCCGGTGAAACAGCTGGGAAGATCAAGATTGTGACGACCGTGTCACCCAGACTCGTCAGCGTGTATTCCTGCAGTCACTCCACTGCTAATGTACACATAGTGTCCTCCGTTGCCAATGAACCCAAAGGTTGACTTCCAATAACTCTCAATTCTCAATCCTAAGTGCTCTGTTCTGGATTCAACTTGAGCCCCAAGGAGTCAGGATTCACAGCTGACCCTATTTCATGAAGAGAGATCGGTATGCATATGGAACCAATTTGCCGATCGTGTATATGCAACCGGTCGCCGGTTATGTGCACACACATATTTTTTATAAGCAACTTGATCCTGACGTCCGGCTGGCTTTCTTTCCTTTTCGTTTCCCCAAGACGCACATCTCTTCATCTCTTGCCGCTTTGCATCTGTTACTGCGCCTTGTCTCGGAGTTGCAACTTCAGAAATCCGAAATATGGCCAACTAATCTGGAATTCTTTTATTTGGAGTAAAATCAATCGGCCACGCAGTACGTCCAGCAACACATCCTGACCTTTCTTTGAGAAACCCTCTCAATAATCTTCGGCACATGTTACCGAAAGAAGAGATCCATGCTAGTACGCTCGGCTTATGCGACGGTGACCAGAATTGGTTGGAGTCGATATCTTCCTTCTTATAGATAAATCATATACTAGGCATTATGTACGAACTATCCTGTCTTTCCCATGCACATGTAGCCTTTCTCTAAATTTCTTGACCAACATCCTCCAAACATGCACGTGTAGTATTTGGACTCCGTGTGCCAGATGTGCTCTCGCCTGTGGGTAGTTTGACATGGCCTGACAGGTAGCCAAGACGAAATCAACTGGAAAATCTCTTGGACCTATCGGCCTTTCGTTTGGTGACAAAATATTCCCATTGGTTAAATATTCCATCAACCTCTTCTTATTGAATGCGAGCAATAAATTAATCCTGGGGCCTTAGCTTGTCCAACCAACAGTAACGTGATAGTATTGCTGATGACGGCCCAAATATGCACTCAAACCAATGTGATGCTGTTGAAGTAAACGCTTGATGCATCTTGCAATAGCATATCCTGATTCTTGCCAAAGCTTCTGAACAAACGTTCGTGGCCTTTGCAACCTTGCCCCTGTTTCCGGAGTCCCTTGAACCTGAGTCTGATATGGTTGAGGCCTCCATGCATTAACATTTTGTAATACCTCCGGTATTACGGACTAATAAAACCTGCCATGTCATCATGATTGCATGAAATCATCCCGCATTAAAACCTTATTAATATGCATTAATCAAAATCTTGCATATGGTTGTGCATAAGTGATTTAGAATGACTTGTTTCATTAATGCTTGTGCTTAGGGCTTTAGAGTGATTTGATCGATTGAGTTGTAATTGTGTAATTAAATCCATTTTTGGATTCTCTAACTAAAAATAAAAGAGATATTTTGAAATAGGCCCCTAATAGGCCCAAAACCCTAATTCAAAAACTAATTAGATTTTGATAAAAGTTCCTTAATAAAAGTTTTAGATCTTTTAAAAGGGAACAACTTTAATTTTGGGAGATTTTGATGTTCTTTAATAAAAATTTGAATTAAACTCAAATTACTATGTTTAAATTCAAATTTAAAACTTCATTTTCAAAAATATCAAGAATTTGGCAGAACTTCCTTAATAGAAGTTGTAAAGCTCAGTGAGTAGAGCAACTTTTATTTTGGACATTTTTCAAGTTCTTGATAAAAATAAAAAGTAATTTTGAAAATACAGTTTGAATTTTTAAAAACCTCTTTTACCCCCTTTGCTGTAGTTTCAAAATTATGCAAAATTTGAAAATGATCCAAAAACCAAAAGTGTTCAACTTTTCTTGCTCCACAACTCCTATCTTGGGATATTTTCAAGTTCTATTCAACTTTGGGGAGCTTTTTGCAAAATTCCAGTCAAGTGTGAGGGTACAAAACACTGTAGCCACCTCAGCCTAGCTCTGCTACAGTGGGCGGCGCGCCGCCGGCGCGGTCGGCGCCACGCCGTGGCCATCCCGCGTGGTTCCCGGGCCGTTGTCGCGCGCACCGTGGCCGTAATGTCCCCACGACCTCTTGTCTACCCTCCTTTGCCTATTTAAGCCCCGAGCCGCTCCATTTTCGCCTTCCCGTCGCCATCGCCGCCGCGACCGAGCTCCTCGGTCAAGGCCAAAATTCGTCGGGTGTGCTGCATCACCACCCTCTCCATCCTAGAGCTGTGTTCGCGACTTCCTTGCGTGTCGATTGGGACACTCGTTGCCTCGTGCCGTCGACCGCAGCGTCCAGGCGAGTCCGTCTTCCTCGCGGCTGGCGGAGTGCCGCCGTAGAGCTCGAGCTCGCGATTCGGTTGATTTCACCGCCACCGCTCCACCTCCATCTCTCAGTCTCTTGATTGGCCTCCTTGCGCTCCATTTGGGCGCGGTCCGGTGGTGTGCCATCGCCGGGTGGCAGGGTCTCGCCGCCGGCGGGTTCGGTCGTGTCCGCCTCGGCCGCCGAGCGCTGGCTCCGAGCCATCCTCGTCTCCTTCTCGTGCGAGCCTCGCACCTAGGTAAGCTTCCTCTTCGCGTAGGTAGTCTCGGTCAGGGTTGGGGAGGCCCGGGTCGCCGGGAACGCGCCGTCGCCGCGGCGGCGTGCGCGCACGTAGCGCGAGGAGCGCGGCCTGGAGGAGGGAGAAGGGCCTGACGGGTGGGGCTCACCCGTCAGTGACCCCGTGTGAGAGGAGGGCGCGGGGAGAACCGCGCGGGCCGAGCTGGGCCGGCCTGTTGGCCGTGGGCCGGTTCGGGCCGAAATGGTTTTGTTCTTTCTTTCCGATTTTCAAAGCCTTTTTTCCATTTTATTTTTGTATGTATAGTGCTGGTGTTTCATCTTTTTGTATGAATAATTCTGCCACACCTAAAGTGATGAAAATTTTTGTGAGCGCCCTAATTGATGTCTCGAATTTTATAAAAATATTATGTTGCGAGTTTAAGAATTTTCTATATGCTTTAAAAATGTGCCAAATAAATGATAAATGAAAGTTTGAGGATTTTTAATTAAATCTAGGTTAATCCAAAAATCATGAAATTTATTTTGGTATAGTTTTAAGTCAAGATCTAACTATTGGTAAATTTTGGTGCCAATATGAATTAGTTTAATTATTTGTTAATTATAGGCCTAATTAAAGTATTAAATAAAATAGTTTATTAGCAAATGGATTTAGGTTTTGTGTGCTTTTGGGTTGTTTGTGGTCACTAGGTCGAACCCACTATGGCCTAGGGACAACTGTTGTCTGCTAATGATTGAATAGCTCATAGACTTAATTGTGCTCAAGTTAGGGTTTTGATTAAATGTTGATTTATTGCATTGTCATTTCTTATGCATTGAACATGCATCATTGCATACGTGTAGTGATCCGGTGTTCGGAGAAGTTGATTGATTGATCTCGACGGAGGGAATATTCGTCAAGTGAAGTCAAGAGGTTTTCCTTGGTTTTCTGGCAAGAGTGTCAGACCTGCAACAAAGGCAAGCCCCGGTGCATTCAGCCCCTCTGTTTATAAAATTTTTATAACTCGAGTTTAATCACTGCATTAGGTTGATAGGAATTGCTTGATACCTATTCCTGATGCATTGCCCCACTTATATTACCCTGAAACCTGTTTTAAAATAAAATGGTTTGAAAAATGCTTAGACCTGCTTAATTACTAGATTTGCATAAAATGCCATTTTTTGATATATGCTTGATGAACATTTACTTGCAACTCGTGCGGATGACTTTACACTTGGGTTTGAGTCCCAATGTACGGTCGCCGACGGATTGGAAGCCGTGTGGTTGGTCGTGTACTTGGGTTAGAGTCCCAATGCATTACCGCCAACGGAAAATCGGAAATATATGTAAAGGTGTTTCGCTCGGTTGATGTGCTCTTGGGACGGCGTTTCCCATGACTTGTCGCCGGCAGGCACGAATTATTAAAAACCGTCGGGGAATCTTGCACTTGGGTTAGAGTCCCAATGCAAGATTACCGGCGGGAAGGTGTAGGGACCGTTCGTTGTAGGCGTGCTGGATCGAGATGAACAGCCTAGCCACGTACCATTACGGAAAGCCTAGAGTTCGGTGGCGCTATTGCTGGAACCGACAACCACGCACTGGGAGTGGAGAGATGGCGAGAGTAGCGTGTACCCACGTGGCCGGCGTGCCTGGAATGAGTGGAGTTACTGTGCTCTCAGGTGGCGCAGGACCGGTTCCGGGATAGCAAAGCCGTGACGACGGGTTGGTATATGCAAGCTTAAGTGCTACATATGCAGTGTGGATAGAATCCCCAGCTGGGTACTTTCTGGATTCGAATCGACGTGCTCCTCGGTTAATGGAGACTCAATCCACTTACCTACCCCGAAAAGTGGTTCGGAACTAGGTTGTCATGGAAATTAATGAATGAAATGAAAGAATGGTGATGAATGAGATTTGACTATGAGACTACTGATATGATTAACCTAATATTGAGAGAAGATGATGAAACTGATTAGATTGCTTTTCTGCAAAACTTCTTATCTCCTGCTAGCCTTACCTACAACCGTGCATTCCAAGAGTCAAATATTTTTCTTTAGTCGGGTAAGTCTTGCGGAGTACCCCCGTACTCAGGGTTTGTTATAACCCCGTTGCAGGAACACAGCAGGAAGAAGGAAGCGTGATCGAGTGGAGCCAGACCCGGGGGCAGGGTCGTACTATTATGTTGTACAGCTACCCTAATGCTACAGTGAAACCCTAATTGAATAATGGTTTGTAATCTATGTACTATGTAAATCTTCTGCACTTTTACTCTGATGTATTTTGTTATGAAATGTTGTAACTCTGTAATGGCTTCGCAATGGTGATCCTGTCGGAATAGGGGCACTGATGTAGCCCCGGCAGGGCCGGCCTTAGTCGCCTGGGACACGGGCCCGGCTGTCAGAGGTCGTTAGCGATGATGACAGGGACCCGTGGGCCACGTGATTAAGGCGGTTCTGTTACAGGTGGTATCAGAGCGATCCGTTGCCAAACCATTACAGTTTTACTTTGAAAAAAAAACTTCAAAGCGTTTTGGATCATAAAAACTTAAACTAGTATTTTAGTCCAAACTTCTTATATCTCACCTTATCCATCTATTCTTACCTTATTCTATATTTTCACCTTAATCCATAGGATAAGTGAGCGTAGCAAGTGGGTAGCATATATATTAAGCCCTATGTTAAAGTTATATAGTTATTTATTTCTTTTGCATGCTTTAAAACTCGTAAGAACGTTCATGTATCATGATATCATGCATTACAACAATTAATACTTCCCCCATAATAAAGTATATTGGTATTTCCAAAAACAAAACTTATTTCAAAAGGTTTTATTCTTACATCTTTCCTTATGTTTGCTGAAAGAATCTTGTGAAGCTTTCTGAGAACTCAAGTCAAGGGCAGGTTTTGAAAAACAAGTTGAGTGCAAAAGTCCTCCTAATTTTGATTATAGTCAACAAACGGCCTTGATTTGAAAACTGAATCATTCGAACCAAGTTTTGAAAATTGGAATTAATACATTCAAAATTTTGTAAAAAAAAAGAAGAAATGAAAACAAGACATTCAAAAGATTTTGTTTTCCAAAAACTCATTTTGGTTTCAAAACTAATTTCAAACCTAGAGTTTAAAAACCACAAAATACTCTTCAACCCCAAACATTATTTGAATTCCATAATTCCATCATCCTGAAAGGCTTTTGGTAAATGTACGTTTCCTTCCAAATAATTCTAACTCCGAATGGCACCCTTTTGAAAACCCCTTTGATCAAAAGTCCATTGTTAAAAGCTTATGAATCAGCTTCATTTATAAGTTCTATTCTTCCGAAAGGACACCAATGTCATAGACTTTGAAGGGAGAACAATATTCCGCATCATTTAGAAAGGATTTTTTTTCAAAAGCTTCTTTGTCCTCCTCTTGCTTGGAAGGCCAGGTTGATGCAAGTGCCTATGGGGTAAGTCGTTCTCGACCTGTGATACCGCTGTAAAGCTTGGAGCCCCATGTGTGATGCATCCACATGGCTTACTGCCGAGAGTATGCAGGTATCGTGGTATGATCGTGACTGCCCTCTAATGGTACTAAGCACCACTGAATTTCAAGTTAGACTCTGCTAAAAATCTTCTCCAAAAATATGTCAAGATCAATTAAATCAAGGAGTCGTGTTCTATGTCAAGTTTCCGTCAATCATAAATAATCATCCCTTCATGAGTTCTTGGTCCTTGGGGAGCTTCTGGAAGCACTCTTTCACTCTGCCAACCCAATATAAAACCTTAGCTAGTTCTCGATTTCGGGAAAGCTATTCATGTGTAAATTCTATCTCCTCCTTTCGAGATATTCTCATGTACTTCTAAAACTATCGTAATTGTGTCCTATGGTGGTATTATCACCAGTAACCGCAATGACGTGATGGAACCTAGTGTCAATTGCATGCCTGAATCATGCGAGATTCTGCTAGGTGCGCGCAGGCATTGGGGTTTATGGTTGTTGTCTACCATAGCTTCACAATTCTTCTTCGTTTGCACTTTTGTGGAAACGAAACCAGCTCACTATGATGAATTATGGTCTACGGGTATCATGTAATGTCGAAACTTGAAATCTTTTGTGGTTTGCTACCGCAAGAAATTTTTTGAGGTATTTGCTTACATCGAGGTCCATAGTCATTATCCATCATACTTTTACCCGTTATATCTTCAGTTCGATAACTCCTGTTTACTGAAGCTACTTTATTTATGACCTGATAACGGTGATTATTCGTGACTATGGTGCCTTGCAAACTGAGAATTTTGGGTGACGTACAATCACACAAGTTTTCTCAGGGCACATACTAATATCATAGTTAGTGCTGCTCACTATGAAGGTCATAATTGATGTGCTCTCTTCTACCAATACTCCTTGATCCATAGATTTGTCAATCCTTTGACAACTTCTAGAGGAATTCAATTTAATGCAAGGAATGACCAACTCCTTGACTCATCTGTGTGTCAGCCTTACTTCCTACTCTCGCGACGCATACTAAATTCCTCGAAGTTTGTAACCAACATGTTTGGTGTTGGTTGAAGGCTATTGTAATTGCAGTCTATGCGATGTCGTAATCCATGACCTTGACACAGCGTCGAAATCTAGGGTCTCTTATGGGTCGCAACCATAAGAAGTTACTGCCGGACGCTCACTGTTTTCAGGGTAATTGATTATGATCCTAGCTGGCAGTTAATGCGCTTTCACTCTCTTTCCAGTCTTTTCCACCAAAGCTATATTCAATTCTATCCTTTAAAAACCTATTTTGAGATACATGTTTAACCCCTCAGCATTCACCAAATTTCTGACCGTTGCAATTATCTTAATCTGAATTGATAAAACATCGGGAACCGATTTGGAAATGGTACCTGAAATCCATTCATTTGGAAATGGTATCTACGATCTGCTGAGGATTTCCTGTTGTTTTATGAATTCCTGATTATCTTGAAATCTATGAAAAATCTATTTCCTCAAAAATTTACTCGCATTCATCCCACTGTCTAGTCTAAAACTTGATCGAAAATTTTTCTTCCACCTATGTATGTGCCATGCCCTGATTTGGCACGTACCACCCCTTTGGAATTCGACTTGTTATCAGAGTCTTTATGGTTTGTGTCCTATAGTAGTGCCATGACCTAAGACCATGGTGCCGCGTCGAAACCTAGGGTCTCTTGTGTGTCATGGTCACACGAGGTTCTGCTAGGCACGTGCAGGTATCAAGGATGAAGGTTCTGATCTACTATAGTTTCACAACGAATAAAGCTCTATTCGATTTGGTTTGGTGAAATATGACCTACGATTGAGATACACTATAGCAACCTAAAGTCTCTCGTAACTCCACTACCTGAGATTTTGAAGGTATATGCTCGTGTCAATATAGGCGGTCATATTTCATCATATCCGTAATCACCTTACTTTCTCCTTGCTATGGTCACTTTAATTGTGTTCTATAATGGTAACTCGATCCGTGACTATGGTGCCGTGCTAAACTTGGGATCTTCTGTGGACTGCAGCCACCTAAGAGTTCATTAGGGTATCACTGGTATCGTAGTCGGCACTCCTGAACCATTGTAGCTCGCAGTTAATGTGTCATCAGTTCATAACCCTCCTTGAGATTTCTTTTGAGGATCACTATTGACTTGTGTAAACTCTGTGTACTTCTAGTACCACTTTTGAAAACCCGTTTTAACTTAAGTAATAACATGAGTGCTTGTTATAGTGAAAAATTAAATTGAAGTACAAAAATCACCTAGTGGTGAATTATTTGAGTGTATTTGATAATGGTGTTAGGGTCATCGATTGATGGTGCCGCGACGCAACCGAGAGTTTCTCCTGTTTTATACAGGAGTAGCTACTTGGTCCACGCTGGTATCGTCACTCTTAACCTTAACTCATTATGAGATCACACTCAGATAGCTTTCCTCATAGGTGTTCTATTTTGGAAAATTAAGGTTTAAGGTTATAGTGTTGAGAGACAACTGATTAGGTTAAATAAAGATCTTCATTATAAATGGGAAGCTAAGTGTGAGCTAGTAGCATGTTGACTCCAGTGTGTGAACCCTCATGAGTTGTGCATAGTGTGTTTCATAAGTCACCCCTTGGGAAGTGCCAACAAGAGTCTAATCAAGATGTTGACTTGATAAGAGTGAATTGAATCAGAACTGACACACTCCGGGTATCCAGCATGAGAACTAGAACATGAAGGAATTATGTGACTCAAAAGACTGGAACAAGAAGATACAAGTATATTGGAATCAGCCGTCAGAAGGAGTAATCCTGGAATTCGGAGAAATGTCCATCCGGAAACTTTCTAAATTTTTGCTACCCTTAAACATAATTCTCCCCTATGAAGTTCCATAAAATGAAAACCTCTGCTTGTTTATTAATTAAGTTCTAAAACTAAGTACTTGACCCTTTTCTTTTCCGTTGATAAACCTAAGGCTTTAGCTATACTTGAAATCTCGGGACGAGATTTTTTTTAGGGGGAAAGACTGTAATACCTCCGTTGGCCACGTGATTAAGGCGGTTCTGTTACACATTTTGTAGATCATATGATTTCATTTGATCCGCTGTGCTTTCAAAAAGAACAATGGTACATGAATATCAGCATTTTCTTGAATAGCCGATTTTCTTGAACATCTGATTCTTAAAACAGCCGATCCACCAGCCGATTCTTAAAACGGTCGATTCCTTAGCATGTTGACCTCCGACTCAGTTTTCCCCGAGGCACATCTGACGCATCAGGAGTAGCTAAGTGAATCGATAATATGTGTATAAGGCCTCCTGAAGCTGAGGAACATTCTTCCCATTCATGATCGGCTAACTTCGTACGTGAGTACCTTCCCGTTTATAATAGCCGATCCTTGCCAATCGCCCTTTTGAACAATCTCTTCTGATCAGCTTCATATGGCGGAACCCACTTGGCTTCTGGTTTCCAAAGTTCTGATCCATTTTCCTCGGTCATGTATGCATGAAAGTTGTCCGAATACCAACAGGCAGCCAAAAATACAAAATTTATCCCTCGCTGCCCCATATCCAATTCCTGTTTCGATCGGACTCTGTTCTCTTTGTGCGTACATATCAGCACATAGTAATGTAAACACTGACACAATCTAACTTCCAGTGGCGCCCCAGACTTGCAGTAATTTCATATCCATCTCCATATATGCATGAGACCCTTAGGAAACCAACCATGTCAGGTGATCACCAATATTATTTATGTGTAACCCCTGTTATTGTATTGGCTAGCAGCTGTCGCTGATAGTTCGAGTGGCCTGTTTCTTGACAGCCGATACTTATGTGTTTTTCCAAGAGCAACATCTGTCGGTGCTTCTATCTCCTCCACTTGGACATGATTACGTAACAGAGAAGCCAAACTCAACATTCAAATACCCGATCAGGGATTCAGCCTTCATACTTGAAGAATCATTTTCTAGTTGATGTAATAGCAATAGCCGATAGTCAATAGTTGATAGCAATAGCCAATGGAAGAACTCTGATCAACTTTTTCGGCTTTCAAGAAATTGCCTTGCCATGACTGACATGAAGATCTCTATTTTCACTGATTATCCAGCACTAACACTAACCAAGGTAGATTAACCATGCACCCCTTTGATTTTCAAGCAGTCCAGAATAACAAGGAGCTTCTAGCCGAATAATTATTTGGCGTAAAAATTCTTCCCAAGAAGCACGGACACACAGTCCAAAATGTATACGGCTGCTACTTCTTTGTTTGATTGGCTCATATGCACGTCATGCATTATCAGACCATGTATGTTACTACCCATCAATTCCATCCATATTCTCCGGATGGTCTTGAGCCAAGCAAATCATCACCTCCTTATCCTTTCTGACATCTTTGGTCCATACTGCCAATGCATTACCAACTGTAGCAGTGCTAGTTGATATTTCTTCTTGTGCTCAGAAAGTACTGATTAATATTCCTGCATGTTACATCGGCTTTCTTTATGGGTCCGTAAATAGTGGACTCCACTCCCCAATAGCTGATTCTTCTCGATGATAGCCGATGCGTAGCACCTTATGGATACACCGATACTCATTTTATTTATTTGGCTACCATTGGGTACGCTTAGCCAAATAATTCATTGAGCGGTGAAGTACAGCGGAGGCAGCTTTTGATCTTCCTGAACTTATCGCCTGAATGTGTCTGCCTCTCGCCTCGCGCCACAATGGGCATCATGCAGATGACACGCGCTTGTACTGGATCAGTTTGCAAGTCTAAGATGCGGTGGCGACTGTAGTAGATTGACTTGATAATCCGACACTGATGACTTCTAATCAGATGATTGTGGTCCCACCGAGCGTGCCAAAAAGTGTGTTGGCGCAAAAAGTGGTTCCCTAAGCCCAACACACCAGCGAAGCCGGAAACGACCCTTGAGGCAGTAAAGCTCTCGCAGATCCAGCTAGCTTTGGACCCGGTCTGAGAGTGTCAGTAACACCCAAGCGTGCCAGTCAATTTGACCTGCAATTGACAAGAAAAAAGATAGTAATCAGTAATCACAGGGTGGAACTAACCGGTATGTCCAGGTAGTTCCAACTATATGGCTCGAAGAGCCGATGTAATGGGAGATCGACTACAAAGCCGAAAAAGTCAAATGTTATGAACCGATTGTAGCGAAACATGCATTATAACTCAAGTTAACCGATTCAGACATGAATTCAATGATACATACTTGCTTTAGACAGAAATATGCTATAAGAGATGTAGTCACAACAAGCTAACATAATCATAAGATGTCTCAATGTAAAACAAGATGAAACCGGCTACTTTAGCCGATTCAGTGTATACGGGCAACATACAAGCCTATAAAGTAGACAATGTTTCAAATCTCCGGCTAATAGATCTAAATCACAATCTTGCAACAGTGGAGATCGAGCGGATCGAGGCAGTCATGATGAAGTTGCAACTTAAATCCGTTAACCTTTGAATCTAGACAATGTTTACTTTATTACTTGAGTGCGACCCGTATCTAATCTAGATCCAAAATACAATCGGCTAGTGCAAATCATTCAATATAAAACGAATGGCAAGCATAATTCGTTGAACATATAAATCTATTAGATATAAGCCGACGCATATGGATCAAGACGGGCAAATTGATGATTGCTTTAAATAATAAACAATAAATATAAGCAACATCGGTAACTTAATGAATCCAGCTAAACTGCCAAATTTAACTAGAGCCGATAACTAATCCATGCATGCAAACTGTCTTAATCTATAGCCTGTCCACCGGATGACGTTAACTAATAAATTAATCAAGCAAACAAACACGAATCGATAACTAATCCGCGCGTGAAAACCGTCCTAATCTGCATCTCGTCGACCGGATGACGGTTAACACAGATTGATCGGGTAAACCAGCGTGAATCATCCTTGACTCACTATGCTTCCCGCGTCCACCGGATGACGCCAAAGAAACAGAGCTTAGCAAGGACCCTGGTCCGCCATGCTTCCACGTCCACCGGATGACGCTAGAAAGACATAGTTTAACAGGGGGTTGACGATACTTACAAGCAAGCCTGCGTCCACCGAATGACACCCAGCCTGGATGAAGTAACTCGCCGGACTCGACTGACTCTAGGGTTTGTTGGCCGGAGCCGAAAGTTGTGTTGTATTGATGTTGTTGTTTTTTACAATGGGTGAGGGCTTATATTTATACCCTAAGCGTAGCTAGAGTCCTAGTCGAATTACAACTCATTAATAGATAAGGAAACTAACAAACTATCCTATATCTAAGGTAACTTGGAGTCACATCTTCCCTTTCATAACGGACTCCGATCGTGATCGCATCTTGGCGGTGCAGACTCTGGATGACGTCACCAATACCGACGCTGCACGCCTTCTGTCACCTTCGCCCGATAACCAATTCACCGTTCAATCGGCTATTTTCCTTCCTTCCGCTGGACGGAATCTGCTTCCGAGATCGGCTATCTTCCTTTGGTATCGGCTATCGGCTCCCAGCCCAAAATTTGGTGTTAACACATGCCCCCCTAGTTCGGAGTATGATTTCTTCATGCTTCGAACTATGATCCGATGGTCTTCCTTGTGCCGAAAAACTCACTAGCAGCCATAGTGCGTCTAGGTCTTCTTCCTTTAATCCTTGAAATATAAGCATGTTCTCACCATATTTTCACACCTTCAAAAGTCTTATTCGCCATTGTTTCTTCGTATCTGTATGTACATCCCTTCATTCCAGGCCAATAAAGATGTTGATGACTTTTTGCTGCATACGAATCGGCTCTCAGGCTTGCATTGTACCTTAGAATCGATTACCCAGCCTGATCCGTTCTACATACGAATCGGCTTTCGGGCCTGCTTCTTAGCATCGGCTCCGTTCGGCTTTCCTTTGGAACTAAACACTCAGTCAGATCCATCACGAATCGGCTTGTGGGTACTCACAATAGGATCGGCTAAACAGCCTGACCCGAAAAATCCGATCGATGTACGACCTTTGATAGCGGCGCTTCGTCTCCCCGATTTGGTAACTGTTCCGGATTCAAGAAACGCGGATTAACTGCAACCTAAAATCCGCCGTGCCGTCTCACTTCCCAAAGAAACTGCCTCGGTGCCCGTGTTGTCTTATAAATAGTTGGCAGGCTTGAGGCAATATCACACGCCATCGTATCCGTCTCGCCGAACATCCTTCCCGGCCGCCTCCTTGTATCCACTTCGCTTCCGCTCTCAATCCTTGTTTACGACCATGGCCGGCGATGGAAACCATGGGAAGCGCCCGGCGTCTGAGCCCGTCGACGGCGATGAGATGGAACGGAGTATCCGCCGCATCTGGGCCAGCGTCGCCCGAATCGAGCAGACTTTGGGGTAAGTTCAACCGTCAGCCTACCATCTCCTCGTTGTTTCTATCTGATTTGATCCGTTTCTGCAGTCACCAACCATCTCTCGTCAGCGGCATTGCTAACTCCTTAGCCGGCCTGAACAACCCTGCCCCCGGCGCTGATCTTCTTCGGACAGCCCCGGCGGATGGTGACGCCATTCCTGCAACTAGGACGGCGACCCCGGAAACCCCCGCCGCTGGTGACGCCGCCGGGCCTTCTGCTCCCGTAAGGGCTCCAATCAGGCGTATGATGCAAGTCAGCGGACGGGGAGTCCATAGCAGGTATCTTATTCTCCCTTTCCGTCGATCTTTAAATCTGGCTAAGTCTGGGTGCCTGATCTGACGATCCCTTTCAGCCAACGTCTCCCGCTCCATCTTCCTTCCGGTGCACCAATCGGCGCCAGTTCTTCGGTGCGTCGCACAGCACCACAACCGAACCTCCCTCACGCTCCGGCTCGCAGCACCACCTCCGGAGCGGAATCGAACTCGGCCTCATCTTCGAGTTCCCGCGACTCCTACACCGCCGCCGACGGCCACCACTTCCACCATGAGATGGTGCGGTATCGCAACCTCTACTCCGAGGCTACCAAAGAGGCCAGCCGGCTGGATAAGGAGAACGAGGACCAAGCCGTCGCGCTTGTTGTCGCCAGTATTGATTTGACGGAGGCACGGGCCAACCTCACGGAGTCGCAGGCCACCGTGGCGGGTAATCTCCCGTTTTGTCCAACTGTGTGCACGGCGCGTTTCCAATCACTGACTTTCCTTACTTACACAGCTCTAACGACGCAGCTGCACGAACTGCGCGTGGCTGCAGCGAACGTCACCGACGTCCTCCGCGCGCGGGGGCAAACGCAGGTGGAGCAGCTTGCGGACGTGCACCACCGCGTTCGCCAGGTGGCGATGAGCGGCGTCCGTCATGGTGCCGCGGGAGCTCTGACCGCCGCCCAGATCAACTCCGGCATCGTGCTAGAGAACGTCGAACCGGGAATCCGGGCAGGCCAAGATATGGAGGGGTTCGGCACGCTGATGGCCGCTTTTGCCCCTCATGCCGACGGTCTCTTCGTGTCCATCGACGCCGAGGACGTGATCTGGGATGGCGTTAATAACCCAAACTAGATTGTATTAGGCATTCTGATGTATATGATACTTCTAAACTTGCTATGCCCGAAACAATCCAATTTGCAAAACTGTATATACATATTTTTTATTTTTTTTGCTAAGAGCGACTCGTTAATACGATGTCGGCCATTTTGTCCTGAAGGCGATCCGTTTGCACGGCATCGGCTGTTAGAGCCAGATTCACATGAATCGGCTATTATCCCCCAACTGGGATGCTAGGGTAGTATTTCTTCAGATGCTTCCCATTGATGGCTCTGGGGAGTCTCTGCCCTTCCAAGTCTTCAAGGATATAAGCATTACCCGGAGCACATTCCACCACGCGATACGGGCCTTCCCAGTTTGGCGACCATTTACCGAATCGGCTATCTTTTGTACCAATAGGCAGAATGACTTTCCATACTAGCTCTGATTCGGTGAAGCTCTTGCTTCTTACCTTTGTGTTGTAATACTTGGCCACCCGTACCTTATTCTTTTCAATGTATTCCAAAGCTCTAAGCCGATGACAGTGCAAATCTTCTAAACTGTCCATCATAATGTCTTTGTATTCACCGGCTGTAAGCTTGTTTTGCAACGTGACACGCCGTGTCTCAGACTGAATCTCCTATGGCAAGACAGCAGCGTGTCCATAGACTAGCTCATAAGGTGAAGCCTTGATCGATCCATGCTGTGCCATGCGATATGCCCACAGTGCCTCGCTCAAATGCAAATACCATTTTCTGGGGTTCTGCTCAATCTTTTTCTTGATGACCTTGATCAAAATTTTATTGGAAGCTTCTGCTTGTCCGTTGGCTTGGGCGTAGTACGGCGATGAATTATAAATCTTGATGCCCATGTCGTCAGCAAAGGTCATAAACTCCTCTGAAGTGAACATTGTCCCCTGATCGGTCGTGATCGTCTGAGGTATGCCGAACCTGTAAATAATATGCTCCTTCACAAATTCGATCACGTCAGCTGAAGTGGCGTTCCTCAAAGGAATGGCTTCTACCCACTTGGTGAAGTAATCAGTCACCACTAAGATCCATTTGTGACCCTTGCTCGATGGTGGGTAGATTTGGCCGATTAAATCAATACCCCATCCCCTAAACGGCCATGGTTTAATTATAGGATTCATAGCAGAAGCTGGAGACTTTTGTATATTTCTAAACTTTTGGCATTCTTGACACCCTTTATAATATTTGAAACAATCCTCCAGCATCGTAGGCCAATAGTAACCAGTCCTCCTGATGATCCACATCATCTTGTGAACTGATTGATGTGCACCGCAGACTCCATCATGTACTTCGCTCATCAGCTTTACTGATTCCTCTGCCCCCAGGCATTTGAGCAGCACTCCTTCAACAGTCTTGTAATACAACTGACCATCCAACAACACGTACTTGGTGGCTTTGTATCTTACCTTTCTGCTGACCCGTTGTGAAGGATTTGCCAGGTAACCTGCTATCTCGCCCCTCCAGTCATCAGCTGATTGCTCAATGTTACAAATCTCCTGCATCGGCCGATAACCCGACGCATTCTGCGCTAGCCGATTAGCTTCCTGGTTCTGGGCCCTGGGGATGTGACAAAGAGACACCGTCATGAACTTCTTGATGAGAGCCTGGCACTGATCATAGTAACCTCTGAGTATCTCGTCTTTACATTCATACAAACCGAGCAGTTGGTTGATGACTAGTTGTGAATCGCCAAATACTTCAACTGCATCGGCTTTTGCTTCATGCAGAAGCTGAAAACCTTTCCACGCGGCTTCATATTCAGCCTGATTGTTTGTGACAATCGGCCCTATCTGGAAAGCATACTCAAAACGCAGACCCCGCGGTGAGATGAGCACTACTCCGGCACCACCACCTTGTTTGCACGAAGAACCGTCGAAAAACATAGTCCATGGCGCTATATCCGCTATATTAACCGATCCTCCGTGATGCTGTGTAATGAAATCGGCTATCGCCTGACCTTTGACCACCTTAGCCGATTCGAACCTCAAGTCAAACTCTGAAAGCGCCAGGATCCATTTGCCTATCCGACCATTTAAAATAGGCATCGAAAGCATGTGCTTGATGACATCCTCCTTGGACACCACCACACACTCTGAGGCAAGCAAGTAGTGCCTCAACTTGGTGCATGAGTAGAATAGGCACAAGCACAACTTCTAGGTCAGTGTGTATCTTGTCTCAGGGTCAAGGAGCCGCCTGCTCAGGTAGAAGACTGCTCTCTCTTTCCCTTCAAACTCTTGAAAAAGGGCCGATCCAATGGTATGGCTTTCGGCCGTCACGTACAACTTAAAAGGCTTCCCTGTCCGTGGCGGTACTAAGACAGGAGGAGTCTTCATGTATTCTCTGATCTCGTCAAAAGCCTTCTGTTGCACGTTACCCCATTTGAACTCTTGATCATTCTTGAGATTCAACAATGGTGAGAACGGCAGCACTTCTCTGATAAGTTGGCAATGAACCTTCTGATAAAGTTAACCTTACTAAGTAAAGACTGCAATTCCTTCTTGTTGGTTGGAGTTACGAGTTCATCGATCGCCTTCCTACTCTTGCTGCCGATCTCTATCCCTTTGCGGTGGACCATGAATCCCAGAAATTCGCCAGCTGACACGCCAAACGCACACTTGTTAGGATTCATCTTCAGACCATGTCGCCTTGTGCACTCCAAAGTGGTCCTCAAATCGGCCAGGTGATCTTTATTGCTTTTGGATTTCACCACCACATCATCTATATAAATTTCAACAACTTTGCCGATCAACTTGTGAAATATATAATTCATAGCTCTCTGATAGGTTGCACCGGCATTCTTTAATCCAAACGTCATGACCACCCATTCAAACAAACCAAGCGCATCAGGGCACCTGAAGGCGGTCTTCGGGATGTCTTCATCAGCCATAAAAATTTGATTATAACCAGCATTGCCATCCATGAAGCTAATAACTTGGTGCCCAGCAGCCGAGTCTACCAACATATCGGCTATTGACATAGGGTAGCCATCCATCGGTGTAGCTCTATTTAAATCCCTGAAATCAATACAGACTCGCAATTTACCATTTTTCTTATACACAGGGATGATGTTCGATATCCACTCGGCATATCGGCAAGCTCGAATGAACTTGGCTTCTAACAGCCTCATGATTTCGGCCTTAATGTCGGGTAGAGCATCCTCTCTAAAACGACATGGAGGCTGCTTGTGTGGCCGAAACCCTGGCTTGATAGGTAGCCTGTGCTCAACAATAGATTTGTCCAATCCAGGCATTTCATAATATTCCCAGGCGAAACAATCTTTGTACTCCTTCAATAGATGAACCAGCTCCTGCCTGAACTCTGGGTCTAAATTGGCGGCAATAAACGTCGGCCTTGGTCTGTCGCCGGGTCCAACATCCACTTCTTCGAGCTTGTCGGCCGACGTGAATCCTTGCCCCAACTTACCCTCTGTGCCGTCGATCGGATTCTCCATTTAATAAAAAGACTCAGAGCCGATTGCCCTGATCGGCTGTTGACTCTCATCACTGACCTTGATGGAGCCTCCTTCACAAGCCTTGCCAGAGAAACAATCATGATCCCCAGCTTCCCAGTATGTGGCATCCGCCGTCGCCACGCTGACCGAGTCATCGGCCGGGACCACTTCGACCTCATCGCCATGCCACTGAATGAGGCACTAATGCATGGTCGATGGTACGCAGCAGTTGGCATGAATCCAGTCACGTCCGAGTAGCAAGCTGTAGGCACCTTTACTATCGATCATGAAAAAGGTGGTAAGCAGTGTCTTCTTCCCCACTGTTAGCTCGACATTGATTGCCCCCCGAGTGTTGGAAGAATTGCCCCCAAAATCCTTGAGCATCAGATCAGTTTCTATTAGATCATCGGGACCCTTGCCTAGCTTGCAGAATGTAGTGTAGGGCATGAGATTGACAGTGGCACCACCGTCCACCAACATCTTCGTCATGGGCATGCCGTTGACATAACCTTTGAGATAGAGGGCCTTCAAATGTCGATTCTTGGCTGGCTTATCAAAAGTAGCTTGCTGTGCAAGCACTAACTTGGCCACTCCGTCTTCTGATCCCGAATCGTCTGAGTCGGACTCGGTATCATACTTCTTGGCTCTGAACTCTGCAGGCAGCACGAACACCATCTGTGCATCGGCTACAGCCTTTCCATTATTTTGTGGAGGCTTCTCGCGCCATACCTGTTTGGCCCGTCCCTCAGCTTGGAGCTCTCTGTTTCTGAGCCGCTGCACCCGGCGCCTTTGGCTCCTAGTTAGATCCCCTGGGCACCACTGATTCTCTTGCCAAACCGGCTGTCGGCGTTCAACTACCGCTTCATCAAGCCGATCGCGCGAGTCCCTTTTTTCATGCCGATCTCGCGGGCTGTGGGGGCTCCCCAGCCTCTGATGCACAGACCTGGCGGTTGACCTGGGACTGCCTGTACTCTCGGTACTGATCACTGCATTCTGGGCAGTTGCGCAGCGTTGGCAGTCTCAGGCCTTCATTCCAACAATGTCGGAAGAATGGGCAATGCCAATGATCCTCCTCACCTCCCCGGTGGCGGGCCATTTCTTCATGATAGTGCGCCTCTTCTTCTTCGCGGAGCCACCTGCAGTACTCCTCTTCTTCGCGCTGCAGCCGCCTCTGATGATCTTTCTCTTTCTGTCGCCGCCACTTGTTCAGAAGGTGCTGGTGTGTGGGCCTCCTACTCTTGGTGCCACTGGATTCTCCCTGCTCCGGCTGCCTCTGATTCTGCTCCCTCCTTCCTTTGATCAGCGCCAGCTCCTCAGCTGTGATTTGTGCATCGGTATCAACTGAGTTCTTCTTAGCCCGTTCGGAGGTTAATACCTTTACTTTAGTCAGAGGATTCGTGATCTGGACCATGTTCTGCCCTTTTGGGAATGGGAATTTGTCGATCTTCATCTTCCCCTTGGGAGGAGCCTCAAATTTTAACAAACCGCGCCTAATAGCATTCTGGATTGCTGCTTTGAAATTGCGGCAATTGTTTGTAGAGTGTGAGGTGAGGCCGTGGTACTGGCAGAACGGTTTTCCCTGCAAATCTTCAGAAGATGGCTTGACGTAATCAGCTGGGAAGGTGATGTGGCCTGCACTGACTAATAGGTCGAAGAGCTTATCCAGCTTGCGCGTGTCAAAGTCGTATTGATCTTCCGTGCTCCAACCCTTCGGTACGGCCATGGGCTTTGTTCCCCATTTAAGCTCAACAGCAGCCACTTCTTCATTCTCTCCATCCTCTGAGTCGGAATCACAGACGTAGGCCTGCTTGTATTTGATTCCTTCTTGAAACTCTGGGCCTGCTGTTCTAATGCGGCCACCCTCTGCATCACCTCGCTGATGCTGTTGAAGTTGGTGCCCACAAGCTTCTCTTGGACGTGTGGAAGCAACCCACTGACCACTATCTTGGCGAGCTGCTTGTCGTTCAGGTTCAAAGAGTAACACATGTTCCTGGTCTCTCTGAACCGCTTGATGAAAGCCGATCCAAGTTCACTCGGCTTTTGGCGCATGTTGGTGAGGTCTGTGATGTCTTTCTCCCTAGTGCCAGAGAAGAAGTAATTATGGAATTTAGTCTCCAGATCTTCCCAGCCTTGAATCGAGCCAGGCTCCATAGATGCAAACCAGCTAAACGCCGGCCCTGTCAGTGATAGCGGAAAGAGCCGGACCCTGTGAGCTACCTCATACGAAGCTTCGCCGAGCTGGGTCAGGTAACGGCTGATGTGCTCCATGGTGGTGATGTCGTCCTGCCCACTGAACTTGGAGAAGTCGGGTAAGCGATACCTGGGCGGCAGTGTCACTCGGTCATACCACTCGGGGTAAGGGCGCTTGTACTTGATTCCAGTCCCGGTCTTCGGCTGCAAACCGAACGTATCACGGAGCATGGCACTCATCTGCTCCAGCAGCTGATTGTTGGGTGTCTGGGCGTACCCCGGATGCGGCGCTGCCTGAAGGTCTTGATATGTGATCCCCTCATGGTATCCAGGAGTTGGGTTGGCCACGTCTGCCGCCGGCGTATTTCCAGCTGTCGGGTTCACTGCTGATGAGTTCATCGAATTCACCGACTGTCCAGTGGCATGCATGAAAGCGGCGAGCTCCTCCGGAGTATGATCTTTGTATAATCTAGGAGAAGCTGCTATTTTTTGAGCCGAACCGGCCGCAGTGGCACCCTGCCCTGGCGTTTTCGGCTGGCTCGGCTATTGCGGTGAGGAATTGGAGGTCCCTGCCGCTGCTTTTGGATCTGCATCCTCTGTGGGTATGTTGAAGTAAACCGGACCCAGAGACTCCCAATCCTACCGTTTGAGAACAGTCTTCATGATGTTATAGAATGTCTGCAGGAAGGATTTATGGTGATGGCCGACTGCTGAATAGGCGGCCTCCCAGGTCGCTTCTTCAAGCATCTGCTTGAGGTCGGCCTTGCACTACTCTTCAGATTTATCAGAATGGCCGTCCATGATCCATCTCAGGAATGCATTCTTCTTCACTACAGAGCCATCACGCTGCTTGCTGAATGAAAGCAGGCAGGCATCAGCGAATTCTTCAACAATCTTGTTCAGCACTGCCGCGTCCTCCTCACTGAGATCTTCGACCCTGACCTTGAGGACACCGTCGTCCCTGGAGGGGCCGTCCGCCGCAGCCTTTCCTTTTGCCATGGTCTTCAATGAATTGTCCCACCAGGCGTGCCAAAAAGTGTGTTGGCGCAAAAAAGTGGTTCCCTAAGCCCAACACACCAGCGAAGCCGTAAACGATCCTTGAGGCAGTGAAGCTCTCGCAGATCCAGCTAGCTTCGGACCCGGTCTGAGAGTGTCAGTAACACCCAACCGTGCCAGTCAATTTGACCTGCAATTGACAAGGAAAAAGATAGTAATCAGTAATCACAGGGCGGAACTAACCGGTATGTCCAGGTAGTTCTAACTATATGTCCCAGTACCATCCTTTTGCATCTGGTGCCGTTCCACTGAAATTAGAACAACAAATTAAGAATTTTAATCAAAACCATCAAGAGAATGTAAAAAATAACCAGAGTACGTCAAATGAGATCCAATAACTCACATTGCGATCCAGGCACTTGTAGAAGATACGACCTTTGTTGCGACACTCCTTCCTCACTTGGAATTCTATGACAATCTTCTACTTACACTCGTCACACGCAATGAGAGGGAGGTGCGGCCTAAGTTGCTTAGAGACCTGATGAGAGTTCGAGGATCCAGAAAGAGTCATCATCTACTCTCTATATTCATTCTTAAAATTGCTATAAATTTAGACTTAAATGCCCACAAATTAAAAAATAAACTACATAAACTGGTATAAATTCCTCATTTTGTAAAGTGAGATATTCAAAAAACCAATAATAATATATATTCATTTTTTTAGATTGCTATGAATATTTACTAATAATATGATTATTAAGATATATATGAAAACGACTATAAGCTACATATATGAAAACAAATAAAAGGTGCATACAAGTTGGAACAAACAACTACAAGCCTTCACCATCTAAAAATACAAACTATTAAGTGAATACAAGTATAAATGCTCACAAATCAAAAAATCAACCAAAGGTGTGAAATTAGCTAGATAACCTCCAAAATCAAGCATAAATGACCATAAAATGAGATATACAAGTAATGAAGGTGTGAGAATAAAGTTAGTAACTTCTAAAACCAAAGAATCGATGTAGAAGTTGAAGAAATCGTGTGATAGCCGAAGAACACAGGAAGAACACAGAAGCAAGAGTAAGAACAGAGTGTGCTCGGGCTAGAGGTGGAAGAAGAAAAATTTAAGCTTATATAGGTAGGGTCTTTTACTCCCGGTTGGTAATACCAACCGAGAATAAATGTCTATTTTTAGACCCGGCTGGTGGCCCCAACCGGGATTAGATCTTTAGTCTCGGTTGGGACCACCAACCGGGAGTAAAGACAGACCTTACTTCCAGTTGGTAGTCCCCTGACACACCTGCCCGCGCCACTAGCCGTTGGGCATAAACCTTTAGTCCCGGTTGGTATCTGGAACCGGGACTAAACGTCCTTTTACTTCCGAACACATCCCTATCGACGTGGAGGAAAAATCGGACTGTTTGGGGGGGCAGGAGTAGGTAAAACAGTACTCATCATGGAATTAATCAATAACATTGCTAAAGCTCATGGAGGCGTATCTGTATTTGGTGGAGTAGGGGAACGGACTCGTGAAGGAAATGATCTTTATATGGAAATGAAGGAATCCGGAGTAATTAATGAAAAAAATATTGAGGAATCAAAGGTAGCTCTAGTCTATGGCCAAATGAATGAACCGCCGGGAGCTCGTATGAGAGTTGGTTTAACTGCCCTAACTATGGCAGAATATGCTCGCAAGATCCGCTAACAAAACAGAAAACCAATTCACTCGCTGGAAATTTCTTTTACCTATTTCTCTGGGCAATCTCTTATTAACAACTTCTGGGATTAAAGCTTATTCCCGGCTTCGAATCAAAGGTCCGTTCTCTACTAGTGCAAGTTAACATATGTTCGCGATAAAAAAGGAGTGGATATGTTTTTCAAAGTCAAAGCTTCCGTTTTCTAGTTCGGAATCCCTTTTGAAACCCTTTTCACTTACTTTGACAAGTGCAAATATTTACAAAAAGTCAGAACCTATATTAATCATAACTGTTTCCTTCGAGTCGATCGACGTCAACTGAAACCCTGCCAGCAAAAAGACAAGCTTGGCAGACAAGCAAGTTCTAAACAAAAGCATTTGAGAAAAGAAGTGAACATCTATTTATTCTAATATTAATAAGATTCGTTACATCCAGTTCAAGCAATGGTTAGATCCTTGGCATCTTTTTTATTCTAATAATATATGTTTGCATGAACGAAACGAATCTTAAACACAATCTTAGGGAAGCATCTGCTGTTGTCACAACATACTGAGAATGAAAGTACTGTACATTAATCATGGTGCCTGCCTAAATGCACAAATAAGGTGTTATGTAGTTGGTAATTTCTGGAAGTCAAAAAGGGTTGGAAAATGAAAAACGTCCTCGCAAAAAATAAATTAGAACTGAGAGGAACGGTGATCCTGAATACAAAAATTCTAAAGAAAGAGAAGTAAAAGTAAAACCTGTTAAGTCATACCCATCGCATGTTCCATAATTGATTGTGCGATTCCAGTCATTGACACATCTTTTTCAGTCTCAATCACTTGAAATGACTGATGATTATATTCTTAGGAAATGGCAATACTTTGGTGTAGTATGAGCTAGGAGACAGAACGGCACATGTAATCAATCTAGTGGATCATGAGCTAAAACCAACGACACTATAAAGGGCAAGAAAGGAAAACTGCAGCTTGCTGTATAGAAAGTGAAATATTGCATCACTATCCAGTTGCAGTTATGTTTAATTGACAAGATGTAATGGCATTGTTGTGGCAAAGCCGTAAGCGAAGATGAGATATATTTATTGTTGGACTTTAAGTCCACTTGCATATCTAGGTTCAGCAGACATAAAGCATGAATCTGGCCTTATTTTTCAGAGATGTTCACTGTGATAATTTTGGTTGGTCATCCAAATAAAGCATGTTCATCGTTCCCAAAACTGGTGCTTCACAAGTGTTTGCTCTTTGCCTGGACCAAAGGAATCAATTGACTGCCTTTTGTAGCTTCCCTGCCGTTAGCAACCAGACACAAATGTACCTGTTTGCTTGTTCTCAGGATCTCATGTGCTGTTTCAAGGGTGCAACTTGTTACTCCCTTCGTTCAAAAAAAAAATGCATTTCTACTGTTTGTTCGTGGAAGTGGCACAAACCAAAAGGTATTCTCCTCAAATCAAAAGAAAAGAATGTTATGTTTCGGTGGCATCAGCACGTAACATGTTGAGTGTTTGCTTGGGCAGTTGCCGCAGCATGTAGAGTTTCAATGGTGCAGCAGAATAATCTCATGTTCAGTGATCATAACGAATTTTGCCTCCTCGACGATCGACGTACATAAACCAATATTTAATGGGAGGTTCTTTCACAAAAGTAAAAGTGATGTATCAAATAATTTTAAATAAAATAAATTCTTGTTGTAAAGTGAATGTTACTGTTGAGTTAATTAAATAGTGAATTCTTGTGGTAAAGTGAACGAACGTTACTGTTGAGTTTGAGTAAAAAAGTGCAATTTAAGATGAAAGCGACAAAGGAACACAAAATTGTAAAAACAAAACAGAAGCACCAGTAACAGAGTTTTGCATTCAGATCAGTTGTATTGAGAAGATGTGACAAAGAATACACAATATGCGACAATCAATGTGCCATAACCACTGCATTCAGCTAAAGCCTAGAGAAACGATATATATGTTGGCAAAGAAGATGTGACACGGAACCCAGGACTGAAGAAGACGGACGTGCAATCAAGGTGCCATAACCACTGCAGATGCTACTGCTACACCAGAGACTAGACACACAAGAATACAGAATATGCGGCATATGCTTCTGATTCTCCAGCAGCTATGTTCTCAGGGTTCGTCAGAGGGTTATTAAAAGCTCAAAAAATGGAGCAGAATTCATGCCCCGGTGCATGCACAGAGCGACCACCTACATGATTCATGCGTGGGTGCTGCTGCACTGCACGGCAAGACAACAACAATGGGGCTGCGTTGGGCAGCTGACAAGGAGCACTGAACTGTTGGTGCCGGTCTCTTTCCTGCGTTGGGAACAGTTAGTTTTGGTTTGTAGCCAAAGGCGATTAATGAAGCAAGAACGTTGGGTACATGTTTCAGGCTCATCATTGGATTGACTCAATGTCATTGTCAAGCATCTTCTTGTAGTAACTGAAACCTGATTATTTAATTAGGAATCAGGTGCAATTTACGATGGCCCATGCCCCCCCCCCCCCCCCCCGCCCCCCGTTGTTTGAAATTTACTGTTGATGAGTACTGGGAGTAGGGATGAAAATGGGACCAATATCTATCCGTCTGAAACGATGAAAACCTTATATGGATATTCTATATTTGAATCTGAACATTATTTAATATCCGTATCGAGGCACTAAATTCAAAATGCCATCCAAGTTATCAAAAATCGACGTAAAAGCTAACGCAACCAAGGCAAAGAATTCATGGCTCTTCAAGGATAAGTAAGAGCTCAATGGGGCCATGAGATCATAGGAGGGAAATGCAGAGTGGGATGGCCTAATGGAATTTGGGGGTCTGGGTATACTAGTTGATCCTTCAACAGGGCCCTGAGACTCCGATGGTTGTGGTTCTCCTGGAGCAGCCCGGTCTGGCCGTGGAAGGGAACACCGCTACCAATTGATTCAGTGGACATGGCCCTCTTCAACGCTGCCACAACAGTGATAGTCCACAACGGTTGCAAGACATCCTTTTGGAACTCCAGCTAGCTAGAAGGAAAAGCGTAGCTTTTTCCCTGCCTATAGACAAGCACAGCAAGAGGAAAAGGTGCACGGTCAGAGAAGCCATGAAGGGACAGCAGTGAATCAGAGATGTTGCTTATAACCTCAACCACGATCTACAGCATGAATATTTCAGCTTCTAGACAGCCATCTAGTCAGCGCAACTCGACCTGCAAGACGACCGAGAAGATGAACTCATTTGGACCCTAGAAAGCCCAGGGACGTACCGGATCGCTCAGCCTACAACATTCAGTTTGCAGGTCACGAACTCTCAAACTTTCCAAAGCTTATCTAGAAAGCATGGGCACCCCCGCGGTACAAGGTCTTCCTTTGGCTCCCCTAAAAGACAGATTGTGGACAGCAGCCAGACTACAAGGCTTGTGGGTGAACAACAATTACTTCTGCGCGCTGTGAGAAGAATCCTGAGACAACCACACACCTATATATTCACTGAATGTCCATACTCTAGGGAGACCTGAAAAATGTTCGTGACTTAGAGCGGCTGTAGCAATCTGTCGCCGGCAAATTGGATGGTAGAACATGAGCTTGAGGACTGGGTTCTGTAGCATGGTGGAGCGGGGTACGAAGATGGCACATGCTGGAGCATCTGCAAGCAAAGGAACGCGGTAATCTTCAGAAACTCAAGGAAATCGTCACTAGCGCTTTTTTCAGAAATCAAGGACACCTGCTCCTCCTGGACCTTCTGGGGGGTGCGCTAAATTTTAGGAGTAATTAGCCTAGGTGTTTTTGCCTGCGCAGCTCTCTATGCTTCTCACGCCTGTAACCCAGATGTTTGCTATTATACTCTTCTTATGAATGAAATGCCGGGTAACCGGGTCTTTAAAACAACGCATCAGTTCCTCAAGAAGAGATTAAAGCTCCACACAACAGGATGCAAAAGATGCAGGCCCCTGACACTTTTTTCATATGAACTCAAGAATTCCCCTTGCTTGTGCAAACCCCTTTTCATATCCCGGCAATCCAATTCAAGATTAACTCTTTGTGCAACTTCTCCTCCTTGTTGGCAATGCAATCGTCAAGAAGAACTCAAAAGAATCCAATTGAAAAGATGCTCAAGAAGTACCAATTAAAGGGAAAGCACAAATACTTGATCGAATTCGCTGCTTTTTTTCCTTCTCAGCCAACTATTTTAAGAAAAAAATAACTCCCAAATTAAGGGAAAACTTAAAAGCACTTGGTAACAATTCAAACATGAAATCCAAAGCATGAATGCAATGAGATGGGGTACAATACTAGAAAGCTTCTCCGGTTGACCACAAAATCACTTGTTGTTCTTGGTGTTTACCAGTGGAGGACTAAGTGACCTACTCGATGGAACTACTTTGTGGGGAGGCTCCTAGAGTTGTACTCAGATTGAAAACTCACCGAGCCAGAGTGATGAATGAATTTTTCACTAGTCCAGACTTGAGTATTAGTGGTAACCTAGTCTTGGTGATTCTTCAATGGACCAACGTAGATTAGGGGGCGAGACCATAGGAAAAATCCAGTTCTCTTGTCCACCTTTTCAATTCAGGCATTTCCTTTTTGTTCTAGCCTGTGCTTTAATCTTTGTTTAGGTGCAAGAATCGTGTTTCATAACTAGGTTTCTTTCTCGATGCTAGTGTGCTATTATTCATAGACTTTAGTTCCAAAACTAAGGACATTATGTTAGTGTGATTCTGAGCTTATCTTTTGTTGCATATCTTGTTATTCACCTTAGATTTGCTTAGCATGTTCTTCTAGTTAGTTTTCTTACAAATATTTGAAGGACTTATGTTATGTGTTGGTCAAGGACAAGTCTCAGTGTGATCTATTTTTAATACTAAGTTTCAACCATGAAAGGGGGCGAGTAGAATTGCATAGGCTAAGGTTTGTTGCATCAAACTTTTAAAGTACAACTCAACGGCCTGTATTGGACGATTTGATCCTTTCACCAATGTGCTGTAACCTAGCATGCTACAAACTGGTTGCGCACCCTGGCGTCGCGTCAATGTTGCTACCAGAGGCAGCTTCTAGCAACAACGTATAGGGGCACGCAATTGCAAAGAACAAGGGACAATGGTTGACTAGGCAGATGGGGTTCTCTACCCTTTCTTGAATCTTGAGAGGGATTTTCCCCAATTGACAAAAAAATAAATGGAAACTATTATCCTTTTTTTTACCCAATCCCCTTTATCATTTGTTGCAGGGAAGTGGATGACTTTTGTCAAACCACTAGAGTTGCTCTTCAAGCTTTATGCTACAAAGTTCTCCCGATGATGCATGGTGGGGGCTCCTCGTGTGAAGATGATCATTGAACTAGGTAAGGGACTAGATTTTCTCATAATTTCTTGTTGCTTGGGAGTTGTAGAAGCACCACAATAGGTACGGTGCCTCTTCGATGGCGAGTCTTCTAGTGTTTAGCTATGCCATTGAGACGATAATACAAGATGTTGCACTATGGTGTGCAGCTGGGGCTCAAGAGCTTAAGGCTGTTAACCTTGTACGTACTTGGTCTTTGTGGTCAGAGGTAGATCGCTGCGCTTTTTGTGGTGGTCTTAGAACACCAATAATTTTGGCAATCTCCATCGAAATATTTGATTATTGATTCTCATATGATTAGATGACGCCAATAATTTTTTTTCTCGAGATCCACCCTTATTTGTGTTTGTGTACATATTCAGTCATGAAGAAACCAATGAGTCAACCATGTTGCTTGCTACGTCAAAATCAGATGAAGAAAGGTGCGCACAAGTTAATTTGAAATAGAGGCAATATTAAGTAGTAACTCTGATTATAAAATATCATCTATTCAAGTTTGGCAGTCCACGTGTCCAAACGTTACAAAATTTGCTGCAAAAAATACATTAGTTTGCATTAACATATATCTTTACAAGGGGAAGTCAGTAGCCTTGCCTTCCGCAAGAGGCAAGTAAACAAGGAGCATTCGTATAGCATGTCATCCACCCACCAAAGTGGAAAGGTGAAAAGGATGGGAAAAAGAAAATAACAGAAAAAGAAAAAGCACGAGTTCATCATGCTTGAGATCAGTCACTCCAGCAGAGGAGCATAACAACGCATCGGCGGATGATGTAGAGCCTAGCCTTCTGCTCCCTTAGCACCCTCTGCAGCTTCCCCCTCTGCTTCTGTTTCCGTTGCTGCTCCATGGCTGCCAACAAATTAAACCTCAGGATCAGGGCCGGATGTGGTTGCGCGAAGGTCGTTCAGGTGCACTCTCGCAGGACGCAGTGGTGCAGTGCTCTCCTTCAGATGATTCTTGCTAAGTAATGGGGACCGGAAGAGAGATGCATGTCTTGTTTATATAGACAAGGTGGGAGGATCTCAAGACCACCGCACCCACCGCTCACATGCAGTCAACACTCATGTGCCTTGGAGGGGACACTTGTGAGTCCAAGTGCATGCTCCTCCCATTTTTTTTCTATTGCTTATTAGAATAAAGCGTTTAAGTAGGGGGCAGCAGATAGGATACTTACCTGCATCGCAATGCGATGATGAATGGACCCTTGATGGGTGCTGAGGAGCAGCTCGCCATGATTGAGGACCGTGCTCCGTGCCGCGGACAGGATCAAGTGGCCATCCATCCCTGCCTGCAAGCAAAGATTTGATTCACTGGTTGTTTAATGGAACCAGCAACGGCTGCTTATGGCCCTCAATCAGTCAAGAGGTTACCTGAAAAGCTGCAGCTAGGGTTGCTCAGGGATGCAGTTAGCCCATTACACCGCCAAATGGACAGGACACTCACCAACAGGATGTGTAGTACAATATAGGAGTAAGCTGGAAGATGTGAAAAATAATAGGGGAATGCATGGACTCGACAGTGGAATTTGTTTTTGCTCCTTGCCTGCAGATATGTCATGTGCATTGTTCATACTGGTTACAACAACCCTAATCAGATCCATACTTGGACGTCCCTAGTTAATAGAAATGCCCCAGCCACACTGTGCAGAGATAGGAAACATACGTATTTCTATATTTCTTGGGTGTGGAAGACAATAGGATGGAGAATTGCATCCTTGGAGATAAAAGTTATGGTCTGTTTAATATAGCTCTACCAAATCAAAAACTAAATATGGATATGAGATCTATCTAGATCCACCGTAGAGCAACTCCACTAATCAAGCTGGTGAAGTTTAGAGATGTTTGGGACAGCTTCATCTCATTTATATTCACTTCCAAGCGGGTCCCACGTGGGGATGAAAAACTAGAAAAAAATCATGGGTCTTTCCTCCTTCCTCTTGACGTGTGTAGGAGAGGCGGACGCTACTCGCAGCCATGGCGCACAGCCAGCCTCGCTGAGTAGGCCCAGCTCGTGGCCGGTGACGGTGGGCTCATGGCATGGCTTGGCAAGCAGCCACGGTGCCGCGCGGCTAGGGAGGCAAGTGCCCACGGTGGTTCGCGGCCGGGGAGGCAGGGTGGGCAGATGGCCACGGTGGGCGCGGCCGGCCTCACCGGGCAGGCACTCATCAGCGGCTGGCGCTACTTACCGCCATGGCAGCGTGACTGACCTCGCTGGGCAGGCGTGCTCGCGAATGGGAAGGGGCGCTACCGGTGCGTCGATGCCGGCCGTGGTGGGACGGTGCTCACCGGTGGCCGGGGGTGGAGACGTGAGTAGGTGCTCGCCGACGGCTATAGGTTTGTGCGAGAAGGCGTGTGCGGAGGAGAAGGATGACGGAAAAAAAAAAGAACAAACCGTTATTATTGTGTAATTAGTGGTATAGTGTGTAATTTTTTTCTAACTCCACGTAAGGATGCATCAAGTGGATCATCCCTTGATGAAATCCACCAATTTGGTGAATCTGAGGCCAGATCCATCTATTTGGTGAAGCAGATACACTTGTGGAGCTTGTGAAGTTAGAGAGGTGTTTGGGTAAAAAAAATGGATCTAAATCTAAATTTCGTGAAACTAGAGTTGGTGGAGTTGTCCCAAACAAACCTTAGTTTGAAATTCAGGGAGATGCATCACATATCTTAACACAAAATCCAAGGACTACTTGTGCATGCATCTGCCAACCAGCAGGTACCAAGAACTATGATCTTGTATTTTCTCCAGCTTTATTACAAAAGAAAAACTTTGCCCTGCACTGTACTGTACAGTGTGGTTTGTTCAAAAACAAAAACGACAAGTTTCATTTACCTTAATCAGATTTTCCATGGATTCTTGGCACAGCATATCCTCCTCGTTCCATACCAAACAACCAAAATTTTGGTTAGCGCTAGGCAGACATTGATTGATCATATAGTGAAGCCTAAAGTAACCTCACCAATCATCAAAATTTATGCAGTATAAACCCTGAAACTGCATAACCAAGGCTCCTAAAGTAGACTTGGAACAATATCTGAGCATTGATTGATTTAAGAATTAGGCACCACCAGGCGTCCAATCAAGGGTCCAGAAGCAGAACTACTCAAGGACTCACCAGGTCCTCATCTTTCGAACAAAATGGAGGAATCAATCAGTACATGTTGATTTTAGCTGCTATAGTCAAATCAAGCAGTAAGACAACACTGCGTACCTGTTAGTACCTGTACTAGAAATCAGATATTATTTTCTTTAATTTTTGCTAATAAGCTCATAATGAGATACAGTTCTCACCATGTGCTGAATCGGCGCTATTATCTTAATCTAGATACTAATAGATGAGAAAGGGAATAAGGAAAGCAACTAAAGATTATCATGAGGTTAAGATTCAACTCATTGACCATGACCTGGCTGGTGAACATGAGACAGTGCTTGTGTGCTACATGGCCAGCACTGAGACATGGTATGTCACATGCTTGACTACATTCATACAAAAGATTCATCACACAGTTAGCCACTTTTGCATGCACCCGTTATTACCAATCATAAACTACAGAATGGATCAAGTTCAGTACAAAAGCCCAGCAAACTTAGTACAACCGCATGCTAGAGAGAAGGAAAAAAAAACTCTTAATATCGATGCAGCAGAAAATATTCACATGATAGGAAAATAACGAAGAGAATCACAAAATTATAACACATGGAACCAGTTTCCATAGAAGAAAAATAATACATGCATGGATGAGTACTCTTCAAGTGGCAAGCAGCAGACAAGACCTATATATAACAATAATGTATCATGTCTTGCTCTTGGCTAGCAATTAGGCAAAAGACGTGGATAATGCCACTACAAAGAAATGGAGAATATAGCATCAAACGGTTAGAATGCCCACAACATTACAAGACAAGCACCCCCCAACCCAAGACACACAAAAGATGATGGCCTAATTAAACATCTGACACAAGTACACTCAAAAGTATTTTCCAGTCAAAAGATACGCCGGCGGCACGGATGATACGGATACTCATTCCGTCCTTCCTAGCAAGTTCCGAACTCGAGACGACATGAGGAAATCTCCAAGATACTCGAATATTACATCTCTAAGAACTTCAATCACAACCATGCTGAACCGCTGAATCTGCAGGTTCGTACGTACACGTACCCGGGTAGCAGCAGCATGATGAGCTGTCTGTTATCTGAGATGATCGTGTCCGTCAATGAGATCAAGCTTTTTGTCGCCGACAAGAACAATAAGCAACATTCAGGTTCAGAGATTTGTCCCCTGAGATTAGATGAAAGGGGGAAAAGAAATATTAGCTAGCAAGGTTGCATGCATGGGAGGAGGGGAGCTAGCTACATGCTTTGCCTCCTCTCTAGCTCTATAAAACCCCAGCCTCCTCCTTCCTAGTTTTGCACCACAGAGAGAGCTCTAGCCACAATCATCATCAGAGAGCAAAGTGCCCTGCTCCTCTGAGCACAGCTCATCAGTCCATCAAGTTAACTTGTAGCCATGAGCCAGAGCAAGCAGAAGGGGAAGGTGGCCAGAGCCCTGAAAGAGCAGAGGGCCAGGCTGTACATCATCCGACGGTGCATCGTCATGCTCCTCTGCTGGCACGACTGAACTCCGGCCAGCGTTTTTCTTCATGGAACCTGTCAAGGATTCATAGAGATGTTACACTTAAAGCTAGGCAACTGTTAGGACTCAGGAGTCAGGAGTAGAACTAGGAAGGCAATCTCTTGCCCATGCCAGGTTGCACCTAAGAACGCCCGGCAGGATGAGACATTATATCTTTCGTTTCATTAGTTGTAGTTTTTTTTTTTTCTCTTTTTTCCCGCACTTTTTACCTTCTGCTATCCAGATAGCAGTGGGATATGGTGGGTCCACCATTTTGTGTACGTGCCGTGATTGTAGCTATTGGTCTACTTAGAAATGGTTCGGTGAATTCAAGCAAAGTTTATAAAATTGTTCTTGAGTGAACTGGAACTCTTGCATTTTCCCCATAATATTTAATGGTTACTGTATCAGGTGATTTGTCATTTGGATATTTTGTAGCACTATCTTATTTCCTTTGTGAGATCATGTGGTTGTTGTAAGGGACCGTTTTTATACATGGATACGAAGCTCTCCTATGTGTTCAAGCAAAAACAAAAAAAAGAAAAATCAAGGGTTATATGTTCTCTCTGCGTGAGTGTGATAACTACTATTTTTAGCTAAGAATATATGAATACATCAGCCACCTAGAAAAGGTAGCCCTAATCAAAAAGTTAATACAGTAGTTCTTCTATCTTTTTTCTCGAACGTGCATTGTGCACGGTATTCATTAAGCAGGAGTAGAACGTTCAACCAGCAACACAAGTAGTACTTGCTAAAGCCACCATTACCAAAGCAACAACAAGGCCTCAGGCCCAAAAGAAAAACACGAGCATTACATTGCAACAGACGCAAGAGCCACGACTAACTAGCAGCAAGCAGGCACCAGTCACAGCAAGGCCAGCAGCGGCGACAGCCCCCGGAAACCTGCCAAGCGCCAGACCTCCACCTCGGACCATATCGCCGTCACAAGCTGAGTTGTCGACGATGACAGACCATTGAAGGTTCTCGCGTTCCTTTCCTTCTAGATGGACCAACTCACGAGGAAGAGCAGAGAGTTAAAACCTTTGCGCGCCTGCTTGGGAATGGACTTCCTAGAACGCAGCCAGCAGCCCAAGACGTCTTCTTCCTGCAGCGTGACGAGCTGCCCGAAACGAAGCCTGGCAAGAAGCAGACCCCAGACTTCCCGGCTGAAGACACAACCAAGGAGGAGGTGGTCCATGGTTTCGGGGAGCTGGTCGCAGAGAATGCAGGAGTTGGAGTCCTGCAGCCCATGGCGGAAGCGCCTATCCGCCGTCCAGCACCTTCGAAGCCAGAAGAAGAAACGGACCTTGGGTGGCGCCGAGGTTTTCCAGATTTCCTTGGCCCCAAGCGGTTTGGACGAATCAAAGAACATGGCGCCGCCGAAGAATAAACACCATCCATTGCCAGCTTCCAGGAAAACACATCAGGCATACCGGGCGTTAACTGCGTGACATGGCGTGCCCAAGCATTCCCGGGAAGCGCCTCACAAACTAGCGCAGTCCTGAATCTCGCCCCAACCGCGCGAAAGAGCTCTGGCGCCCACAACTGGATGCTCGAGCCCTGCAACCAGCTATCGGTCCAGAAGTAAGTGGAATCACCGGAGCCTAGTACCGAGACGGTAGCAGCTCGGAATAGGTCCGTCACCACCTTCTCCTTAAATCTGAACAGATTGCCCCGCCAGTCTAATCGACGGTCCACCCTGAATTTCCATTCCCATCTGGCTCTCAACGCGATCCCAGCCCGATGGAGATCGACGACGCCTAGACCACCCAGGTCTCTAGGACGGCAAACAATGCTCCAAGCCACCTTACATTTACCGGCAGCCGTGGACTTGCTCGCCGCACCAGATGAAGGCCCTCCGCAGCTTATTGATTTGATCCAGAGCCCATGAAGAGAGGGGAAGCCCAATGGGTAGGTGAACAGGAATGGCCGACAAAACTGCATTGGTTAAAGCCGTTCTCCCTGCGACATTCAACATTTTCCCCTCCCAGCGTGGGATCCTGGAGGCCACTGAGTCAACCAGCTTCTGCTCATCCGCCCTCTGAATTCTGAAAACCGACAACGGGATCCCAAGATATCGGCAGGGGAAATCTTCCACACGGCAAGCAAGTGTCCTGCAGTAGCTGCACATGTTGCTCCGAACAGGCAATTGGGGTGGCCACACTCTTCTCCATATTAACAAAAAGACCAGAGGCGAGCCCAAACAGTTCCAGCACCGTTCTGATAGCCAACAGGTCCTCTTCCACCGGGGCGACAAAGAGGATTACATCGTCAGCGTAGAGGCTCAGCCTATAGGGCAGGCTCACAGCACCAATAGATGAGAGGAACCCCTGCGTGTCCAACCAACCAACGAGGTGATTGAGAACCTCCATGACAAATGCGTCTACCCGGGCGGCCGTTGAGCAGACTCTTGGTGCTTGCAGTGAAGAGGATACATGAAACCCAGTCTCTCCAACGTTGCCCAAAACCAAGGTGTAGCAAAACTTCCAGCAGAAAGTTCCAAGCCACGGAATCGAAAGCCTTTGCAATATCAAGCTTGAGAAGTGCACAGGGGGCCCGTTTCTCGTGGACAGCCTTACAAGAGAAGCCTACCAATTGGAAGTTATCATGGATGCAACGTCCCTGGATGAAGGCAGCTTGATTCGGGCGAACAAGAGTATCCAACTTGGCAGCCAACCTTTTAGCAAGACACTTGGTGATCAGCTTGCCGAAGCTTATCGGGCGGTAGTCCCTAATCTCTTCCGGCTGCTCCTTTTTCCTAAGCAGGACCATGTAGGCATCGTTGACCAGGTGAAAACTTCTCATATCCCTCGCCCAGAACGCGTTGAACGCATTGAGGACATCCTGCTTAATTACAGACCAAGCCTTCTTGTAGAAACGGCCCGTGAAGCCATCAGGGCCCGGAGCCTTGTCGCTAGGCAGTTCAGCAATGACAGCCCAGACCTCCTCCTCCGTGAAGCAGGCCTCAAGGCACGAAAGGTCCACCGAAGGGAGACCAATCGTGGCGAGCGCGGGAAAGCGACTCCAAGGACTTGCTCGAAGTAGCAAAACAGCTCGTTCGCCATATTCTCCTCCGTGACTACGACATTACCCTGCACCAGCAAGGATCTGATATGGTTTCTCCTCTTCCTGTGGCACGCCATGAGATGGAAAAACTTGGAATTGGCATCGCCTTCAGCAAGGAACAAGATCCTTGATCGCTGCCTAGCCATAGAACGCAACAGGGACGCAAGGCCCAGCACCCGCATTTTGAGCGATTTCCGCAAAAGCGACTCATCAGGAGAAAGCAGCCTGGACTCCTGCGCCACCTCAAGGCGCAGGATAACCTCTCGAGCAAGAGCTAGCTGCAGTCTGACACTACCAGTGTGCTTATCACTCCAACTCTTGAGTGCCCGTGCAACATTCCTGAACTTCAAATCCAGAGTTCGCTATTTCCCTACAAACAGCTATATGTTCATAAACATTAGCCTAGTAGACAAAGCAAATGGCAAACGAAAAGTTACTTAACTGTGATTGAACTATCATAATGCAGTAGGCTCTAGGCTGCACAATGTCAATCAATGGACAGCAAGTCCACAAAGGAACAAATTGACTATACATCTCTGCCAGAGAGCTAGATTAGTTTCCCCCGAAAAGAAATTATTAGTCAAGTGCCTAAGCATACTACCAGTACTTGCTAAATGGAATCTGAACTGTATGTCGCTTGAGCAGAAAGGATGGGAGCCTACCAAAGCCTATTACCAGTCCTTAATTGTTCTTATGTACCAGTGCATGTATGCATCACAGCACTAACCAATACCTAAGCAGCTAGCTACAGGACTGATATTGCAGTCCCAGATAGGACAAAGTTTGCAATCAACCTGCTGCAGTATGAGCATGAGATGGAGAACAAAATATTATTAGTCACCAGGAATACAGGGGCCCTGTCTTCTGGGTAGAGCAGTCCTCCTGCATTTCTTAAGGAGCCAGGAATAGAAGAAAACAATGCAGAATATATGCAGAGCCACAGCTGCGGATGTGACCGAGGCACCAAGCAGAGGCAAATGACTGAGCTAGAGGACAAACGCACGCACGCACGAGAGCGTGCGGGGCAGGCAGTACGCACGTACCAAGGCCCTGAGGCACGTGCAGGCCATGAGTCCCTTTTTCCTCCATGCCACTGGAGTCAGAGTTTCATGTAACCAAGAATTTGCAGTAAACACACTTGCAGTAATAAGTTCCAGAAAAGAAGTGCTAGTGCTCACTGTGCTTAATGAACTTAATAATTTATAGGAACTTTTATTTTATATTACTCAAGAGCAAGATATTAAAATTTCATTAAAAAACAGGAGTAAGATATTGAAATGGAATTTGATACGATTCAGACAATAGACACTCTGATTTGGTACCCACTCAACAAACTCTCTTGTGTTTTAGTCAGCTTCCACTCAAAAGAATTAGTTGTGTTTTAATCAGCTTCCACTCAAAAGGATTGCAGTGTGTTCCCTGTTGATGCCAAGGCCATACATATCATTGCCCATTGCATTACAAATTCATAGGGCTGATTCTGGCTGATAAGCTGGAGCGAATCATTTTCCTCTTCTACCAGTCTATTTGAGAAGCTGAAGCGAATCATTTTCCTCTTCTACCAGTCTATTTGAGAAACTTTTCTTTTTCTTGGTCATACAAGCGAAGCACTTAATCTCACAAAAAAGTGAAGCCAAACTTTCCCTTTTCCGATCTATTTGAGACATCCTCTCCTTGGCATCCCAAAATCACAGTTTTCTAGTCTTTTTTTTTTGAACGCAACAGTTTTCCAGTCTTTCATGTGCTCATGTTTCTAATTTGCCATTGGTTGCTTGGTTGGGTTCCAGCCATGGAGTATCTAGGCTTGCGGCCAGACTGTATCTTGTGTTGTCTTAAAAGAAAACTTTGTCATTAGTTCCCAGTCAACAAGATTTGACCATTACAAAAGGAAAACGATTTAGCTCAAAAACAAAGGAAAACAAAATGAAAGATAGAAAAGACGTATTCCTTCATATATGGTGAGAAAAAATAAATAAGTTTTTCCTTCATATATATATTTGATCTCAACTTTCTATCGAAAGGATAAAAGTTCAATCATCTCATATGAATCATTTCAATCTATTAAGAAGTATATCTTCGTTACAAAAAGTTTCAGCATTCATTCTCAACTCTTACAACTTTTTAATACATTGCTAATTATTATCATCACCATTAACAAAAGGTTCTTCATATGAATCTTCTTCCAGTAGTACAAAGTATGGCAATCTCAGACCACAGAGCTGGATCAATCACTCTTGCCTGAAACAACAGGCAAGCAAGAAAACAAAAAAGATTGCCACTAGAACCAGCACACACACGGCCATCCTGTACACAGCAAGTGAGCAACTACGCCTAAAGTCTAAACTCTAGCAAAATGGCACTGCCAAAAAAAACATCTAGAATGGAGGGAAAATAATCTCCCATGGAGATCAATATCTAATCGCTCCAGCGAAGCAACATGACGACGCAGCGGCGGAAAATGTAGAACCTAGCCCTTTTCTCCCTGAAGGCTCTGTTGAGCCTCCCCATCTGCCTCCCTTGTCCACCAAGCTTCATGGTCTGATGAAGAAGTTTGGTGCAAGGAAAATGGGAGAAGGGGTGCAGAGCTGGGCAACTTGCGGTATGATGTCTAGTGTAGTGTTATGGTGAGAGGGATTGCAACAGGCAATGGCTTTATATAGAGGTGCACAAGGGATATGCCATATCAAAAGAACATCATACCCCCACATGCAGGCAGTTTGTTAATGCAATAGGAGGCATACTGCTGACCCTACACTTATCCTACTCATTCGTCTACAGGCATAGAGCTTAGGAGCTAGCAAAAGCTTAAACTATGCATGACAATGACCACACCAGAGAACTACAATGGTAAAAACAGACAAGATAAAGTGGCCGCCCATCCACCCGTGCAACAAAGGTGGAGGCAGGTTGTTTAGTGACTCCAAGAAAGGGACCCCAAAAAACTATTCCCAGCAGTGCTTAGTGGGAAGCTTCTAGGAAGGTCACCTTCATGCATAGAGTAAGAGCCATTTAGCTCATCCATGACAGATGTTAACACCTGGTAATACTGCTATTATGCAATGTTCGGCAAACAACAGAGGGAGTGAATAGAACTTCAGTGATAAATGGGACTGGTCTGGTTTCACCTTCCATGTATTGGCATGAAGTTACTGCTAATGGATTACACTCCATTAAGAAATGTTGAACGCGCAAACCTTTTACAGCTTAAGACTTCAGGAGACTTGTCTGATTTCACTTTCCATGCATTGCAGCAGTGTCATCTCTTTCATTTGTCATTAGAACAATGTTAGACGCGTAACTGGGGATCAACTTGGCAGTCTTGGATGGTGATGAAGTAATCTAGGTACAAAAAGTAATACATATGGACCTCGTACACAGAAGATCTTTGAATGGATAGCCCAGGAATACCTGCTCCTCCGCAACTGGGCAATTTAAACTAATTTGAACAAACAAAACACTTGGATTCTTATGTAGGTGTCCCAGAAATCGTATTTTGCTGCCATTATCTATTTTCCAGATTTAGGATTTCAGGATTAGCCCATTGTTTTGAATTAACATATTGCGCTTTATAGTCATGGCCTTTATTTATAGGCTCCAAAGCCTTGCACAAAGTTACAACTCTTAGAAAACTAGGTCATTACAACTCATACATAGCTCATAGAAAACTAAGAATCAAGATGCTTCTCGATCAAGCTAGTATATTAGTAGTAGAAGTCAATTTTGTCTCTACTTCTTCAAGTGTATTGAGATGATTTAATATTTCCATTATGCTAAAGTTCAAATTGACTTCTTAATTTTAGTAGCAAAATAAAATTCCTATACTAACTCTAGATAGTCATGAACTCGAATTATGATACTTGAATATTCATGAAACATCTATGTGATGTCCCTCATCACCATAGTTACTGTATCGTAGAACATTCACCGTGTTCTAGGTAATCAAATCAGAGCAAATCTCCATATGCATTGAACGCCTCTCACACTACTGGAAAACTGGACTTTGCCGAGTGCCTGAGACTTTGCCGAGTGCAAAATTTCAGGGCACTCGGCAAAGCCGTATTTCGCCGAGTGCCGCACTCGGCAAAATATTGCACTCGGCAAAGCTGCGGCCTACAGTAGTGTCAGCTAGGTTGCAAAAGAGCTCATAATAGTAGAACAAATTAAAGGAAGATTATAGGTTGATTTACTAGAAAAAAGATAGGCACCAGAAAGAAACTTCCTATCTAAAGATAGTGCAATATGATAGCCTTTCTTTCTAATCAATGAGCAGGACATTTTGGCTGTGTTTGGATCTCTCGCCAGGTACTATTATGCCTACCCAAGCTAAGATAGCATAGTGGTTTGGGCGTTTGGTTGATTTGCCTGTGTGCATGGGAGCTTGTGCTGGCAAGTTCTGCCTAGCTTGCATCAGAGAGCCGAAACCGCTCTCCGGTCTGGGCGAGCACCTCGGTGCTCGAGCCAGCAGGCGATGCGGGCGACAGAACCAAATAGCCCCTTTATCGCCTGTGGTTTTGTCATTCAATAATAATAATAAAAGCATTTTACTACCTAGAGCAACTCATTTCCTGAATTTGAACCTTATACAAAATATTGACTATTTACTCCCTCCAACTATTCAAATTGGTCCAATCCACCACCTAATTATTCTTTTTCCTAACTAGTACATCTTTTAGGTCACATTTTGTAGGATGACACATGATACCATGACTTATGTTAAAAAATACTTTCATAACTTTTCATGGTTATTTTTGTGCATCTATTTCCTATCAGCTTAAACTTTAGATTGGATTGGCTGGTGAGCTTGCGTCCTGTGTGATCAGGAACGTCGAGAAAGGGCTTTGACTGCCTGGTTACCCTTGTTGCCTGGAGGCTCTGATTGGAACGAAATGACAGGACTTTCAATGGCCACCAGCGCTCGAGCTTCGATCTGGTTCAGGGCATTCTGATGAGGCTTTGGGATTCCGCTGGGTTCACCGCTGTTTGTGTTAGCGGTAACCATTGGTTACCGCAGTGTTGTACTTTGTTCAAACTCTTGTTCTTCTTAACGAAATACGTGCCATGAGGTATGGTCGAGAAAAAAAAAAGAAAAAAAAAAATCCTTACAGTTACTTTCAGCACCTATATTTCCATATTTGAGGCCTAAGAAAGCCTGGTGTGATGGTGAATGTCTTAGTATAAATAAATTGCCAACATCTCGATATTAGTTCAAGCTGTACGGCCTCAACTTTAGTTCAAGAAGAAGACGAATATGTTATCTCTGTTTTCTTCCGTTTATTTCTACTGTAAGATGTACACTCTGGATCGAGATAAGGAGAACGCCAAATCTGGACTTTATTTTGTATAGGGGTTCAAACAAAGAAAATACTGTCTGGCATGTTTGGATGTTACTGATACTGTAACTTGTTTACAGGAGTATTTTACGGTGCACAAGAAAACCAGGAAATAATTATAAGCCTGTGAAATGCTATTTGCAAACACAGTATGAGACGGTGGTAACTGGGACATGATATAGCTCCAAATTTTGCAAGTGTTCAAGAGAATCAGAAATGCAAATCAAACAAATGGATGTTAGCATACCATCCTAGACCGATCTATATGCAGTACAGTACTAGATAGCTGCTTGTGCAGTCACTTGCCGCTGAAAACACAATGTGAATAATCTTGAGGTCGATCAATCCAGCATGCTCAAGTCTTGCCGCAATTAAGCAGCGCTGCCAATCGATCTCCGGCCAGCGAGTGATAAAGCAGCCTAGCTCAGATAACTCACGAAGTCAAGATTCATCCAGCAGCCAAAGGTTCTCACACAAGGAGAGGTGGGATCAGGAGTGGGGTATAACTGAAATCTGAGAAATAGATGCGCTCCTCGTGGATCTAGCCAGTAGCCACTATCGCCGTCGATTTGATAACCCTAGAAACAGATTTGAAGCTGCTGCCATGAATTGGCACCCCCACGGCTTTGTTGTCATGCACCGAAGCAGCCGAACAGCTCTTCTTTGTATGCCACAAGTGTAGGATGCGGGTTGCGGGATGCCACCCTGCGAGGTAGCCCTTCGAGTGAGCTGCGGCAGGGTTTGGCTACGATCCAAACACGCCCTAAAAGACTTCTATCAAAATTCAAAGTGCCACCATCATGCACTTTGTAGAAGTGGTGCATTGCCTAAATAGACCAGCCACTTGATCATACTCTCTTATCCATGGTAGATTGGTAGTTCTCCAAGATTGAGTCACTGGATGACAGAAATGGTGACCGTCTTAAATTCCATATCTTCCATTCACTACTCCAGTAAGGACCGTACTCAGATAATGACGTCTCTACTTAACCCCTGGATTCGACTTACGTGTTCTTTATGCAATAAGCAGATTTGACATTCGGCCATTTCTTGTAAATTGAAAGGCATTCCAAATGATATGCAAGGGCATATTTCCAGGTAATTTTCCTTTCCAAATAACATATCTAATTCAAAAATACCATATGTATACAGATATGCAGACATTGATCCACATTTCAAGTATCTGTACGTATATGCAATGCAAACAATTCAAGAATATGACTCAAGAGAACCAAAGTGTGTAAAATAAAGTCCGACGGGATATGAATAGCTTCAAGATAAATAAAATATTATGGAGACTATTTATTGGCACTCCCTCCCTTACAAATTATAGATCATTGTACCTTTTGTCCTAAGTCAAATTTTATTAACTTTGATGAAGCTTACATAAAAAATACATTAACACTTACAATATTAAATCAGTTTCATTAAATTATCCATGAAATGTCAGAATAGCGTATTTAGATGTTAATCTATTTTTTCTAGAAACTTGATCAAAATTAGAGAAGTTTGTCCTAAGGCAATGCTAACTTACAATATGGAAAGACAGACTAATAATCATCATCATTAGAAGTGCAGTATCCTTGCTAGTTGTTGGGATCTGATGGTATGGCCCTTAAAAGAAACTTCGTAATGCACATTATATGTAGAGGTGATGGTTAATAGTTTTCTATTATTAGCAAATACAAGTCATGGGGTGAAGAAACAGCCCAGGGACAAGGCCAAGCAAGTTGCACCATTGTTGCCTTAAAAGTTCATGTGCACCTTGTTCTTTCACTCTTGACCAACATATGCATCGGTAAATGAACCAGTCAATCTGTCAAAAGTTGCAACATAGATTTGTTGCCAGGATGCATGCATGAGAATTAGAAATGAATGAAAATCAAATCTGTCAAAGTTTAGTATGGAAAAAAAAATCAAGTACCAAAACTCAATGCTCAAAGCAGTATCATGTATAATAATTAATGGACAATTGGAACAATCATGGGACAAAATGGTAACTTGTGCACCTTGGGAGCTTCTAACAAACGACAGCATGGGCCATGCGTACACATTCTGAGCAGCAAAAACATGTTACATTATACCATCAGATCCAGTGGTCAACAAAAATTATCATAATGAATTAAGTTGGTTCGCTTCCATATTGTGTATAGTATAAGAGGGTATGTAACACTAATTGATAAAGTTGGGACAAAACCAATTATCAGTGCATACATAATAGCAGAAATGGACAGAACACGTGACAGGTAAGGGATGGATAAATAGGATAAATTCTAATTGCAGCTACTTTTCTAAGATATAGCAGAACTAAGTGACATGCAAACATGAAAGTTACCTGTAATCTGCACCATTCAAAAAGACACAAGAAGCTCAAACAGTTATGTGATGAACTAAACTATTCTTACTCCTTAAGAAAAAAGATCAGCAAAAAAGTAACATCAAATAATTAAAGCTGCTCAAAACTGACCAAAATATGCATAAGATCCTACCAACCCTTAAGACAGATTACAAAGGGGCGATACCCCTAGAGAGATCTCAAAAGTTGCTCAAAGAGGCAAAGCAAGCATAATGCACAGATTAGTTTAGGCATCCAAGAACAGCCTTGTCTGGTACAAATGAACCCTTCTGGAGCACCTATATAGGAACTATCAAACGATTCTGTGCATTGCAACTTGCATGTTACTATAAGAATTGTTATAAAAGGGGGAGCTTAAAAACGTCTACCTCTAGTCCAATCCAAAACAAAAGTGAAAGCTGTCTTTGTGAGATTGTGAATGCTCACATGGCATGATGCATGGTACCGCTTAAAGCCCCTTCAGCCATGCCATAATTTTCAGATTCCATTGTGAAATACAAAACTCTCAGAATCTAATGCAGGAATAGTCCATAAAACCATGCAAGTTTGTCGCCCAAATTGCACTCAACTTATGCAACTTGGTTGAACATTTGCTTGTGAGGGGTGACCTCAACGTTTTAGCTCTATAAAAGCCTCAGCATGCTAACCAAATCTACACAAACGCTAACACCAATCGTGCTCTGCTTCCAGCTCTTCCATAGCATTGTAAGTTTGTAGCTAGCCTAGACATGAAAGCAGAGAATGAAAGGAAGGTAAGAAGGGGAAGGTTTATCAGAGCGCTCAAAGAGTGTAAATCGTGACTTTACATCATCCGCTGGTGTTTGGTCAGACTCCTCTGTTGGCAAGACTAGGAAGTGTGCAGTACAGTTGTCATCTCCACACATTTACAGCCAAGCTTCTTCTTCAGCCCATGCAGAAACTATAGGAGACCTGCAGGTGTTACAACCAAGAGACAAAGCACTCAGCTACAATGGGCTCACAAACTGTGAAACCGATCTCTTCTCCAGCTTGCTTCAGACAAAATGTTCCAACTCGTACCTGTTTTCTGATATTTAACAGAAATTTTGTGTTTCCTTTCACTTATGTACATATATCCAAAGTCCACTAACAGAGATGCATTTTTGTTTAGGTGTATCTGATGAAATGGTAGCATCAGGATGATCAAACTTTGTGTAGATCATTCTGAGTTTCCACACTTTCCTGATGTTCCATGAAGTTAATCAAATAAAGGTTCCTTAGCTATCCACTTGAGCATCCTGTTCCTTCCAATGTCCTTCAAAAATAAGCTTCAAAAATTTACTTCTCGAGGCGATTCAAAAATAGTTCATAGTAGAGAATGTGCAATTCTCATTTTCAATTAATAATATATAGAATTACAAAGACAGTTGAAAAGTTCATTGTTGCTCTCCAAACAGAGAAGAGGACAAAAATATAATACAGTTACATACTGTAAGATAGATGAAATATATCACAAAGTACGCAAGTGTCCATGTCACCTGAATACCTGATGTAAACTACATGAAAGTAAATATCACACCTTGATTTCTCAACAGAATGTTCAGGTCAGAAGTGTAAAAGGTAAAGGAACAGGTTGCTAGCCTAGTCCAGTTAGAACAAGATAGGCGTAAGTATCCTCCTACCCTCAGAACAAGAAAAGAAGCAAGTTTTTAGGTGCATTATTAATCGAAGAGAGAATGGGACTGAATGCATATGGGCTTATTGTACTGTTTGGTACTTCCTGGCAGACAGTTTCAACTTTGATCCAATATTGATCAATGAAGGTACATGAAACAACCCCTAGTGCAAACACTTACTTAACAGGTTTTTACTTGCAATTGATATGTTTAAAATTGCATCATTAGATTAAAAGGTTATACTGAACAAGTTGGTTTTTACATTCGAAGTCCATAATATTATGTAAGGATCACTGCCGCAGCCAAACAGAAAAGGGACACAACAAAATGCCAGCAATTTACACATACAGACACGTCATAAATCACAGGGAGTAAACAATTACCATTACCAAATGCTTATGCTTGTGCAACACCGAAAACAATAGGCGTAATGGAAAGTCGAACTTGAGAACAACTTTCAGCACTGCTAGTTGCTAACACATGGAATATTGAGGGCATCTGACAACATAACACTCTACATCATATGACTTGAGACATTTCACCAAACTAATCAACTAATAATATCTCATAGCAGAAAATGTCATACCAAATCGCTTATGTGTGCGTATTAGATCACAGCCAACATCTGAACAGCATATCAACAGCTAAAGGCCATATTTCTTATTTCAAGCCACATCTCACAGAAATATATATATGATTCATTGCAACCACTAGTTACACCCTACTCAAGTTGTCAATCGGACCAGAGTTAGCCTTGATATAGGTTTCCTGAGCAAACCAGCTAAACCAGGTTTGCATGTCAGCTAAGACGATTTGACCTAGACCTAGTAGACTCTGAGATTCCTGTGGAATTCGATGTGTATATGATCTCCAAGCGAGGTAGACCTCACCACCCTATAAATATAAAGGATCACGGCTGATTGGGGATATCCAACCGATCAAAACAAAACAATAAACTATTTTTATCTTTTCCAACCCCTAGCTTTTTGTAAGCCCATTATTTGCTGTTCTTCACCCATCTCGACAGTGTTTGAGGGCGTTCTAGGTGGCCTACCAACCCTACAATAGCCCTAGGTGTGCCTCCCATGGGCTCCTTCCCAGGAGGCATTTTGAAGGTCTTTTCCTGTGAACACCGGCTAAGCCTGGTTTAGAAAACGGCTAGGCCAGGCTTCGCTGATTTCGTCGTAAAGCGATCTTCATGCAATCTGTGCATACTAGCACTTTGGTGTGTGGCCTGGATTTGCACTAACATATATCTTGCAATGGCGATCGATCTTCATCCCTGGGTTATTAAGGCCTTTCATAAAATCAGAAGAAGTTTTCTTTTGTGTGGAAGGAAGGAAGCCAAAGGTGGTAATTGTTCATTGATTGCCCAAAGTGTGCCATTCATGAGAGCTTGGTGGCTAGGTGTTTTGGGTCTCAAATCTCTTGGCTAGGCGCTTCGAGTGAGATGCCAGTGGTTATACAAGACACTGCCCAATAAACCATAGTTAACATTCACAATTCAAACATGCAGTTGTATTCAAGCCCTTTCCTCCCATGGCAGTAATCAGAGAGATTGGTGATGGCGCCAGTACTATCTTCTGGAAAGACATTGCTTGAGCAACATATTGAGGATTTAGCTCCACACCTGTTTGAATTGGTGCCCAAAAGAGCAAATGAGAGAACGGTGCAGGAAACCCTCACAAACCATCAATATGCATTCATGAATTACAGGGTGCTTTGACAGAGGGTGCCCTTGCTGATCTATGGGATTTGATTGCCAAGCTGCAGCTCCAATAAGATATGCCACATAAGCATGAATGGTGCTTATCTGGCCAATATACAGCCAAGTCAGCCTATGATGCTCTTTTTCAAGGTGCTGTGTACTTTGGCCATTGGAGCAAATATGGAAGTCTCGGGCACCTGCTAAATGCCAGTTCTTCCTCTCGTTTCGTGGCTCACAACCGCTGTTGGACACATGGACGAAGCCAGCGGTAGGACTGGTGGGGCTTGAGCCCCCCCCCCCCCCCCCCCCCCCCCCCCAGTCCCTCCAAGAAATTTCAGCCATGGAAGCTTTGTTTGGAGAAGATGAAACTTTGTAGGAGGGCCTGAAACTCGGTGGATGTTGAAGAAGATGCAGGGGTGCATCCACCAATATCCTTCCTGTTGGCGAGATACAAGCATCCCCCAGAGCTGGACTACTGTCTCTAAGTTCCTGTGCCAGCCATGGCACTATTTCTGTGTTTCGACGGAGGTAGGAGACAATCTGACGAGGGAACTTGCAGGGCATCAGGTGAAACGTTATCTTTATTTGGGCCATGTTTGTTGGGCCTTATAGATCAGTCGGGCAGCCCAATCTGTGGTATGTAGAATACAAAGGCAAAAGGGCAATAAGAAGCTAGTTTGATCCCTAGGACTCCGTCGGCCGTTGAGCACTCGAGCGCAGTTCGTGACTCAGTTCATGCGTGGCTGCGGGGCCGGTAATACTCATAGGTTTTTCTGTAGTGAACTTGATCCATCCAAATGTGATTTTAGTTTTCTGTAGTCCGTGAATTAGATTCATGCAGTGATGATTTGGCTCGAAGAGATAGTGCTCTGCCATTGCAATAATAGTTAACTATTGTTTGGCTAATCAATTGTGTCTATATTTATGTAGATCGCTTTATTTATTTTTTATGACATTTTTTTTATTTTCATCCATGTTTTTAATATAAGACTACTTTAAATTATTGTATTTGTCTAATGTGAGGGATTATATTGAAACTATGTCGCTATAGCGCTTCTGTTCAGCCCCACCTAAAATTTTTCCTGGCTTCGTCCCTGGTTGGACAGTAGATCGATTGGCATGACTAGGTCTTAACATGAGATTATTCAGCATGTCTTGGTGTGTAGCTTTTGCCAGCCAATTCTGGTTTTACATAATGAGAGTGGGCCTCACCATCCTTTATCCTCAACTCAGGGAGAATTTATTTGATGAGGTGGTGCAGAGCTGCTTCGGCTGTGTTTACCCCCCAAAAAAAAAAAAATGCTGCTTCGGCTGTGGGTGACCCCATCCAGCCAGCAAGGTTTAAACTCCCTAATCATCCTGGGTGTGTGGATTCTCTGGAAACACAGGGATGATGGTGTTTTTAACGAGCCTCTCCACAGCCCTCTCCCTTGCTGGTAAGGAGTCCCAGGCTCCCAGCTTTGCAGCATGACAGGAGCGAAGGGGCTATCTTTCATCACAGCCACTAGGCACTAGGTTACTAGGTCGGGTCGCCCCAGTTTTACAGGCATGAATTTAATCTGTTTGCACTTTTTTTGGTGTGTGTGTGTGTGTGGGGGGGGGGGGGGGTTGTAACTCTCTTCTATTAACGCACTGATATTCAGCTCCTCTGCGTGTTCGGGAAAAAAAACCAGTTACACCCTTCATCCTGTTCCAAATGTATAGAATTTATGTTTTAAGTATTGTTTTCATCATAAAATACACAGCTGGTATGAACCTTAGTTCATATGGGGGATAGAGAGGATAACTATTGCCAAGGTAGGCCGGGTAATGGTGCCAGGGTTTTTGCCTGGCTACCGATCAGCAGGGGATGAGATTAAGAGTAGCACAAGGGAGGGTTTAGAGATAACTTTGTTCATTCCCTTCCTCTCATCTCAGATCATGGGTACATATATAGGGGCTCGGCCCCTTGATGCTACAGCCGAGCATTGACCAGCAGCTAGCTTTTGATCTTCTCAACGTTTAGCTTAATTGCTATTAATAGCTAAGGCCCTTTCAGCCATCTAAACCTCCTCGGGCTCCTCCTGGCCATGCATGGTCTTGGAAGCTGCAGCCCATTAACTACTAATCCCCAACCACCTACTAACTGTAATTGACCACAGCTGCATGTGCCTGCTGGCTCCTGGTGGCATGCAGCCGGCTGCCCCCTATGACATCATACGAGTATCAGAACTTATTTCAAAATACGCCTATTTCTGCTTCAAATGCACACCAGGGCATATGTACTGCCACAAACATTTCATTAACTCATTCAGAAGCCAAATTATATTATAGGGTACCCATATTTCAAATTAAACTTGAAGACCAAGAAGAATTACAGCATATGGTCTGAAGAAGGGAAATTCTTCTCTTGGTGCTGCTTCTCAGCCAGTCTCTAAAACATATAATAATGTTTTTGCACCACCTCATAATAGCAGTAAATAGCTAACCAACCTTGCTTCATCTAGCACTCCATTAATGTGTACCGTTCGGCGAATCAAAATTTATTTATCCAAACACTCCCTACCACTAGTGACCAAGCTCACCTGGATAGAACAGGAGGCAGACGACAAAAGCTGCCATAAATGCTGAATGGTTCAAGCAACAGAACTTGGTTAAGAAATATGGAGAGAAGAGGATTAGCAGCTAGCGAGTATGGCTGTTGAGCTTGGTTGGTGATCTGATAGTTGTATTAGATATGGATCAAACATAGTCAGAGGCACAAATCACTCCGAACCGGATATAAGTTTCAGGGGATGCATATTGTGGCAGCAACCAGGATTGCAGGGTCAGCGAGGGAAAACGGTGAAGTTGAGTAGGTGAGTTTACAGAGAGCCATGGAAGAGAGATGGGTATTGTCAGTGTAGGACCATGCACAAAGGATGTCGAAGGAGAAAGTGGGAGGCAACTACATTCAACCTCAATCAGTGGCACATGATACAATGATTCAGATTACAAAGTGGAGATGGAAACAACATAGAATCAGCACTATTTGGATGATTAGTTAAGTTGCTTGACAAGGAAGCAAGAATTATTATACCAAAATATTATGACTCATGAATGCATCAGCTGAAGAGTTTGGTATAGAATGCATAATAAATAGCATGCGACTGTTGATAAAGTCATTGAAAAAGGCACAACCACGCAAGATAGAAAGCAATGGAAGCATTGTAATACTGCCAAACTATTCAAGATAGCAAGTTATTTTATTACCTAAATAAGCACTCTAGCCACACACACACACACACACACACACACACACACACACACACACACACACAAAAAAAAAAACCTAGGAAGAAATATAGCAATTCCAGTTGTATAGAGACAAACAGTAAACACAACTAGTATACAGACTTAGTTATAACTTACAATATATTGTCTCCATTCCAAAATATAGTTCACCTTAGGTTTGTCCTAAGTCAAATTTCCCTAACTTTGACCAAGTTTTAGAAACAATATAGTAACATCTACAATTTCTCAAAACATATTGCATGGATAATTTAATGAAATTAATTTGATCCTGTAGATGTTGTGCATTTTTCTATAAACTTGGTCGGACTTAAAAGATGTTTGACTTAGCATAAATCTAAAGTGAACTATAATTTGGAACAAAAGGAGTAAGTAACTTCAGTAGTGACATACTGTTTCTTTTCATGTTGAATGTCTGAAGCTCGTATAGATGGAAAAGAAAAGGAAAAAAATAATAATAACTATTAACTAACACCTTACATTAGGAGATTATCCAGAACTGGAATATCAAATGGTAACTTTATGACTCCAAGGGCAAGAAAAAGGAGCAAGAACCACGCAGGAAATGTCATCATGCATAGCACTAAGAAAGACTTTTGTCCTGAAAACAGAAAGATGGGAACAGAAGGAAGCAATTTCAGTCCGAATCCTACGGTTATAGCTTTAGCTTATACAGTATACTGTGGATTCACAATTGCAATAACAATAATTAGCACAAAATGATAGGTATAGTATCTTGGCATGGATGAAACGGTGCGGGGCATCATCACCTTCGCAAGCGCGCGTCTCAGTGGTGTCGACTACCCACTCGGCGGCCTCGCGGAGGCGGCGCTCGGGCTCGCTCTCCGGCTTCCCGATGGGCGTGGTAGCGATGAGGTCCATGAATGCTGAGTTCTTCGCCTCCATGGATGCGGCGGCGGACGCATCGTCGTCGGACACGCCGATGGCGCGGCGCACCTCCGCGACAGAGGGCTGGGCGGGGGGCGCGGGGGCCGCGGTCGCAGAGCCCTGCTGCCCCGGCGGCGCGCGGCGGCGGATGATGCGGCGCGCGGGTTCTCCTGCGGGAGAAGCGGAGGCGCCGGTGATCACGGAGCGACGGGGAGCGCGGGCAGCGGCGGCAGTGGCGGTGGCGCCGGCGAGGGCGAGGTGGCAGGCCATTCGGAGTGTCTGGAGGAGAGCACACAGCGTCAGATCGGCGGTCGTGTGGACTGGGAAGTGTAGGAGTGGGAGTGGATAAAAAAAGCTAATGGAATGGGCCTACTACCTGAGAAACGGTGAGTCGCTGACTGGTCGGTCAATAGATATTTGAGGTATTAGCGTTTTTTAGCCTCGCTTTTAAACGAAATAGTGATTTTATCTTTATTTTTTAACTTTATAATTTTACCCCTATTATTTTAAAACGAAGGTAGAGTCTACCCTCATCTGTTAAGTCCATCTAACGGTATTAAAAGGGATAATTTTGTCCACGTGTTTTTACCCTCGTTTTGTTATGATATTTGTATTTTTACCTCTGTTTTAGATCAACGAGATGACATTTTGTGTCCAGATTTTTTTAGAAATTTTTGGCATCATTTTAACATACATCCATGTAATCAGAATTTAATACCACACAATATATAAATTCCACAAATATTGAATTAACAACAACAAACTATATCCATATAACATGCCATCAGAGTGTCATTTTAGTGCATAATCCCTGAATACACTTCAGTTACATACTATGGCACAAATAGCTCTATTAGCCCACAGAAATTTTGTTTTTCTATGCACGCATGATCTTCTAGTCCCCATTATCATTTATATGATGTATGCTGAAAACCTGTATGTAAAGAAAATGACATACAAACATAAGACCCGCTAAAAAGTAGTTATGAATTGTTTTCTATGGCCGCAAAAAAAAGAAGTATTGAGCTGCAATGAAGCAAGATATCAACCACAGGCCAAGCTAAATTAGTGTTGCAACAACACGCACTAACCATTGGGAGCTTTCTCATCCTCACTGTCGTCAGAATAGTATGGAGACCCAGGATCCTGCATATCATGAATCAAACAGCCTGGACAAATTATGAACCTCTAAATTGTTACTTTTGTTATTGCAGCATTGGCAGGTGCCTAATCAACAACAAGAAAGGCATAATAGAACATCCACCATGGAAATTACATGATTTGCAGCAGCAATCGAGCTCCAGTGGTCGTGTCTGTTTCTCTTGTTGTTCCTCCCATTCCACAAAGCCCAGATACCACTAACAAGAAGGCATGCGATCAGCGGACAAGATATCCTTTGTCCACGAGCAGGGATGCAAGTCTTGATTTTTTTAATTTTTTATTTTTTTTTGTCAGTTCAAAAAATCTGCATTTTTCCAAAAAAAAATCTGAAATACCAAGAATCAGAAACAAGAGCCACCATGAAACATTTTTCCTTTCAGACTCGTCCTATCACAAACAGTATTCCTCTTGCCTTGAACTTGCACCACGCAATCTCTCATACGAACCTCCGAGTCTATTCTCATGGTGCTTCCTTACCACAATCTAGAACTTACTCCAGGACATAGAACCTTCATCCAGCTTGTTAGGGTTTATGGTTTTTCTGAAGCCTTCAAATCTCCTGTGCCCTTGCACAGCCCTTGCCATGTTGCCATTGTACGTGTATAAGAACACATCGCTATGCAGGGCCACGATGTAGTCCACGGCTAAAAGCTCTATGTTTGGTTTTGGCTAATTGATGACACCTAATATCTAACCATGTGCTTAAGCTTTGTGATTACAAGTATGGTTCGAAGATCAAGTGGGGAGCTATCACGGCATCCAAGTCTTTGGTATAAGTCCATCAATATGAAGATCAAATGCTTCTACACTTGGTGCGAGGGATGGAGCTCAAGGCAAAGGTGAAACTCATAGGGCTCTTTCCATTTTGGTGATCAATATACTATAGAGAGTGTGATCACATTTAGGATAGATAATCATACTATTAAGAGGGGAGAAATTCGTTTGCAATCTCGGTCATCAAGTGCCTTTAGATCAATTACTTTGAGCATATGCATATAGATCTAGAGCATTAACTAAAACCCGTAAATTTGCTTTGAAAATGCTAACACACCCTACACTTGTTGGTAGATCACCTTGTGGTGTTGGCACATTTGAAAATGAGGTTAAGTTTGAGAGGTAGAATGGGTTTGATTCTTAAAATGAGGACGCTGAATCCTGCCGAGCAAGCTACCAACAAGTGAAAGTTTATAAATAGCTCTTGGCCGGTTCTTGCTTAGTCTCTTGGCTCTCTAACCTGTTGATACACCTTGTGGGCACCCTCCAAGCACTCTAACTCACCTTGATCACTTCATTCTCATTCATAGTGAGCTAGAGATCGATCCAAGTGCATTGTTCATCCTAGTCCATCTATTGGCACTTGTTGATCATTGTTGTTGTGGATTTCGTCTATTCTCTTGGTGATTGTCGTCACCTAGACGGTCTTGGAGCAGCGGTGGAGCTTGGCGGAGTTGGTGTTTGTCTCCGGCCACTCCCGGTGATCTTGTGAGGGGTTTGGTGCCTTCCCCGGTGGAGTGCCAAAGGTAACCTTAGTGGATTGCTCGTGTCATTGAGTTACCTTACTCGTGGTAGGTTCTAGTGGCGCTCATTTGTTGAGCTTGATATTGGCTGTCAATTAGCCACCGAACCACCGAGTAGTGGTCGACACAACGGGGACTAGCGTGCCGGCAAGCACGTGAACCTCGGGATAAATTCTTGGTCTCCATTGTGTTGATTTGGATTTTATTGTGACCATCAGCTTCGAGTGTATTGGTATATCTTTCGGTGATTGGCTATCTATTCTACTCGGCGGTATAACCATTCTACACCCACTCATTTACTTTTGTGTATTTACTCGTGTAGTGGTAGCTTGTGTAGTTTGTTAGGAGTAAAGTAGTTGCAACGTAGGCTAGCGTGTTTGTGCCTCTAGACACTTAGCTAGAACGGTTAGGAAGGATTGCATTTTGAGTAGGCTAGCGCAAAACTCACTTCGTCGTTGTTATTACTAATCCCTTGGTCAAGTGTTGTTTGTAGATTCTTAAATAGGCTATTCACCCCCTCTAGCCTCTTTTCAACCTATCAACGGCGGCGAGCCTGTTCTGGCACACAGCTCCAGTGGCTCCAGCTCGTCCACTGTGGAGAGGCTCTAGCGGCTCCAGCTCGTCCTATCATCTAAAACGGATTCGAACAAGCATTTTGAGGCCACGAGAGGCGGAGGGTGAGGGGGCCGAAGAGAGGAGGAGGGCGACGGAGACAGTAGGTGTGCCCCCTTGCGGTCTGAGCCGCAGATGCGAGAAGACGAAGTGGAACGGCATAGAGAGAAGGAGGGCAACAGGGACAGCAGGTGTCGCCGCCGACCGAACTACGCCGCCTCGGCAAGCCGCCGACCGCCGAACCCTAACAGCCTGTCGCCGGCCCCCGACACGGCTTCGCGACGCCAAAGAAAACGTGCGACCTGGTGCAGACTGAAAGGCAGTGCGGTCCTTTGGTCCTCCTCTTTTTTCTTTTTATTTTTCTTTGGCCATTTAATCTACCTTTTTCTAACGGTGTTACAAACCAAGGGTAGACAACGTCTTCGTTAGAAAATAACGAGGGTAAAATCATAAAGTTAAAAAAATAAGGGTAAAATCACCATTGAGATTTAGAATAAGGGTAGAAACACTAAATTCTCTAAAAGTAAATAAAGAAGATGACTATATTAAAGCATAAGTCTTGCAAAGATAGGATACAAGTACATACCAGACCTCCGAAGAATTCTCTAAAACCTAAACATAGCTCGACTCTCTCTAACTCTCAATTAGAACTAATCAACTACATTGGAGAGATATTATCATTGAGTGGACATCTCTCAATACAAGCCCTAACTAGAGGATATGAATTAGGGTTTTAAGGATTCATGGGATTATGGAATGATTTGCCTCAGGGGCCAGTGGCCTGCTTATATAGGGCGGTGGGATGGACCAGAGTCCTCAGATCAAACCAAACTTCATCAATGGTAAATATGCAAACCCTAAGGAGGTGGGGGGGCCTTCCTGCGAAGGAGGGACTTCCAGGTGGGCCTGAGTCAGCTGACCTAGTGGTGGGGTCGGCCGACCCCACTTGTCTGCCGTTCAAGCTCTGTTTCGGCGTATTGTCCTCTGGTGTCCTCTAGAACTTTCTGAAGTCGATGCCCTTACGAATTTCGATCAGCACAACAGGCTCTACGCAATGGTGAACTCGAATTCATCATTTGAGATACTTTATTTGCTAAAAAATTGAATGTCCTGCAAAACAAGTGAAAACACCAAAACTCATGGAACTTGTTAGAATCAAACCTATGTTGTGGATTGATTTACGCCCTTGGTTTATGTTGAGTGAACGGTTAAAAATGAGCAATAACTACCGTCAACATAATTTTTTTAGCCTTTGCTTTTCTTCTTCTTCACTTGGGACATGAAGGGTTTGAGATACGTTTATTCCTGGTTCTTGATCTATGTCAGCTGTGGGCGGGTCATCGTTTGATGTAATACCTCTGGTATTACAATTAATTAATCTGTCATGTCATCATGTTTAATTTACTTGCATGTATCTGATTGTGCTTAGGGCTCATAGAGTTGTAACAGAACCGCCTTAATAATATGGCCCACAGGCACCTATCAAAGTCACTAATGACTTCTGACAGTTGGACCCATGTTCCAAATGATTAAAGCAGCTCTGCCGGGCTACATCAGTACCCGTATTCCGACAGGATCTCCATTGCGATGCCATTACAGAGTTACAACATTTCATAATAAAATACATCAGAGTAAATGCGGAAGATTTAATAGAACTTAGATTACAAACCGAGTTCAAATAGTAATTAAGTGCAGTTATTACAGACCATCTTGAAATAGTAGCAGTAGCATGGAACAACGGTACAACATAAATAGATAAATAGATACACGAACCCAGCCCACGGATTCTGTCTTTACTCCTCACCACTCTCCTCCTGGATCACGGTGGCACAACAAGGACCAAGGCAGACTTCGGGCTGCGACCCTCCTGCAACGGGGTTAACAAACCCTGAGTACGGGGTACTCCGCAAGACTTACCCGACAAAGTAAAAATATTTGACTCTTGGAATGCAAGGTTATGGGTAAGGCTAGCAGAGATAGGGATTTAGCAGAAAAGCATTACTAGTCTATCATAATATTTTATTTCACTTAAATTCAATATTATCATAATTCATTCTTTATCCTCTCTCTAAACATTGATTCTTTATTCTCAAACATCCTACTCTTAGAACCACTTTTCGGTGTAGGGGTGAGGATCATGTCTCCATAACCGAGGAGCACGTCGATTCGAATCAAGTAAAGTAGACCCAGCTGGGGTTCCTATCCACACTGTATATGCAGCACGCCGGCATACGTATACCAACCCGTCATCTCAGCTTTTCTATCCCGGAACCGGTCCTGCGCCACCCGAGAAAACGGTACACCTCCAATCCGGGACTCTAACCCACGAGGGTACTCACTATTCTCGCCATCTCTCCACTCCCAGTGCGTGGTTGTCGGTTCCAGCAATAGAGCGACCGGACTCTAGGCTTTCCGTAATGGTATGTGGCTAGTCTGTTCATCATGATCACAACAGGCCGACAACGAACGGTCCCTACTGCTTTCCGCCGGAAACCATGCATTGGGACTTTAACCCAAATACCCTGGAGTCCGCTCGGTTTTCAAATCCCTTTTCCGTTGGTGACGAAAGTTGGGACTCTAACCCAAACAATTGGCCAACCACCCGGAAAACCCATCCATAATGATGATAGTGAACCGGCCAAAGTACCCCAATCATCATACATGGACATATATACCCTTCACTTGATATTTCTTCATAATGATCCTCAAGTTAAAATAGTATTTTGCAATTCTATTATTTAAGCATGACTAAGCATTTTGCAATACATTTGAAAATCATTAGGTTATCTTGGTAATGGTAGTCAAGGGTGATAAATGCATCAATTGTTTTCATCACACAACTCCTATCAACTTAATGCAATAGTTTAACTCAAGTGATAAAGCATTTGTAAATAGAGGGTTAAATGCACCGGGGCTTGCCTTGCAGAGCAAACAGAACTGGGGCAGGAGTGGCACAGGCTTCAGGCTCAGGAGCTTCTTCCACTGCCTCCTCTTCAGACACCTCGAGCTTCACCTCCTCAGACACGGGAACTACACGGGTGCAATATTGCATGTATGAATGCGATGCAAAAAGTAAACATGTGCGGAAAAGGAAGCTAACCCTATCACAACACATCATGACTTCACAACGGTGTCCTAGGTCTTAAATGGGTTGACCTAGAACCACATTTAATCCAAAATCACTTAACACTCCTAAATTCAAATTCTAATTGAATTTTTATTATTTAATAAACCAACATAATTCAATTACAGAAGCAAACTAATTTATTTTGGGACCAAACTTCACCAACAGTTAGATCTTTACTAGTAACAGTACCAATTAAATTTTTGTGATTTTTGGAATTACCTAGAATTAATTAAAAATGTGCAAAGGCCCACTTTTCATTTTATTTAGTGATTTTTAACTACTACAGAATGTACCCAAACATGACAAACAATATTTTTATAAAATTCTACACTACATATATAGTATGTGTAAATTATTTCACAATTCTTGGTTGCACAGAATTAATCATGCAAAAATAATAAAACAGGTTACTATTCAAACCAAATTAAAATAGAAAAGCATTTCAAAATTCACTGGAAAATAAACAAACCCCATTCGGCCCACTCGGCCCACAGACCGGCAGGCCGGCCCAACCGGCCTGCGCGCGCGCGGCGCCTGGCCATTATGCTAAAGAGCCCTTCGGTTTTTCGGAAAACAACCCGCAGCCCAAGCACTACTATTCACATGAGTCACAGACATTGCAAAAACCCCCCTGGACTTCTGCTCCTTCTAACCCGAGGTCCTTGCCTCTTCCTCCTCCGCCAGGACGACAGACCCGCCGGCGGTTCGCCGCCCGTGGCTCGCCGCCGGTGGCTCTACTGGACCAACCAACCCTACCACTGCACTCCAGACTACAAGCCGCACCTATCGAGCTACTACTCGACCCTAGATGACATCCGGAGCAGGCGCATCCACTGCCGCGGCGGCTCGGAGACGGCGGCGACCATGCCGCCGGTGAATAGCAACTAATAGTGATCAAGGAAACGGGCGCTAGAGCATCAGGATCTCACCCTGAAGCGATTAGAAGAGACGGTGGAGGTGGAGACGGCTCGGGGACGGCAGCTTGACGACGACGGTGGACCGGCGGCTCGGCTCCGGCGAGGCGGACACCCTCCGAGCAACCTGGACCATCAAATGACACGCCGAGAAGCGCATGAGTTAGGGAATGATGAGCCGCATCCCGTGCGCATCGGCTCAAAGGCTATAGCTCACCCAAACGAGGAAAGCACGACGATGAACCCGGCGGCGGCGCTCTGCGCGACCAGCGGCGGGCACGGCGTGACTGGGCTTGACAAGGCACCGGAGCTCCACCGGAAGGGTGGAAAGGATGCGCAATGGAGTGAGCAAACTAGCTACGAGATGGAGAGGCTAGAGATGGCCGGAGGACGGCGAATTTTGTGGACGACCGAGGTGAGCTCGGAGACGGTGGCGGTGGCGATTTCGGACGGGAAGGATCGGGAACGGGCTTAAATAGACGGGAAAGCGGTCGGGCGCGACGTGGGGGGGTCCGGCGACATGCTGCGCTCGCAACGAACAGTGCCCCGGCCCCGGCGCACGCGCTGCGCTGCCGCGCACGCCGGCGACGTGCGCGCCGCGCGGGTACGCTGGGTGGCAGATGAACAGTACTCGGGTACAGTACCTGATGCAATGCAATTCGTCCAATTTGATCATGTAGATGGCCGAATCTGAGGGAGTGGTCAAAAGGAGATTTGTAGATCTTTAAGTACTGAACAACTTTTGTTTTGGTACCAATTCAAAATTCGGTCAGGATTTGAAAATATTCAAAAGGGGGTAAAAGGTGGTTTTAAATTTCAAACTGTAATTTCAAAATTACTTTTGATTTTTCTGAAGAACTTGAAAATTGGTCAGAATAGAAGTTGTACATCTCATTGAGGCCAACAACTTTTATTTAGGGGGTTTTGTCATATTCTCAATAATTTTTGAAATATAGTTTTAAATTCAAATTTTGAAACACTGTTTTGAGCTTAATTCAATTATTTTCAACATAACGTCAAAATCACCCAAAATAGAAGTTGTTCTACATTAAAAACTCTACAACTTTTGTTAAGGAACCTTCCTCATATGAGATCAAATTTTAAAAGTACACTTAAGGGCCTTGATTAGGGTTTAGAGGTAATTAAGGAGGTCACAAGAAATAACAAGGAAATTAGGGTTTTTAGGGCACTCATCCAATTCTAGTCAATCAAACACCCTATTATTCTAAATGGCAAACAAATGCACATAATGGTATGATGACATGGCAGTTTAAATAATCAGTAATACCAGAGGTATTACAGCCTCCCCCCCTAAAAGAAATCTCGTCCCGAGATTAGGTAGACAACATTGTTTTTACACAAAGTAGTGGAAAAGAAAATGTAACAGTACATTCAATACACACCCAGAGGCACAGAAAAAAAACACTAGGTGGGGAGAAGTTACATTTATAGGGTAGCATAGAACTCAGGGAACTTTTCTGCCAGAAAATCCTCTGACTCCCAGGTGGCTTCATCCTCAGATTGCTGACTCCACTGTACTTTGTACCACCTGGTTGAAGTCCTGCGGGTAACACGATCTTTGATGTCAAGGATTCGGACTGGGTACTCAGAGGTTGTCATATCTGGCTCTAACTGAACCCCTTCCACTTCAACTACTTGATCTGGTACTCGCAGACACTGTTTCAACTGTGACACATGGAACACGTTGTGCACTTCTGACATATGCTCTGGCAGCTGTAACCTGTAGGCTGCTTTCCCCACACGTTCGATGATCTCAAAGGGTCCAACGAAACGTGGGGCTAGTTTGCCTTTAACTCCAAAACGGCTCACTCCTTTCATTGGTGACACCTTTAGGTACACAAAATCTCCCACTTTAAACTCTAGCGGTCGACGCCGCTTATCAGCGTAACTTTTCTGCCTAGACTGTGCTATCTTTAAGTTCTCTTGTATCACTCGAACCTTGTCTTCAGCCTCTTTTACCAGATCTACCCCATAGTACCATCTTTCCCCTGGTTCGGACCAATTCAAAGGTGTGCGACATCTTCTACCATACACGGCCTCGAATGGAGCCATTTGGATGCTTTCTTGATAGCTGTTGTTATATGAGAATTCGGCCAAGGCCAAACACTCGTCCCACTTGTCCGGGTAATTCAACGCGCAAGCTCTCAACATGTCTTCCAATACTTGATTGACTCTCTCAGTCTGCCCATCGGTTTGCGGATGATACGCAGTACTATGCAACAGTTTGGTACCCATTGACTTATGAAAGGCTTGCCAGAAATTTGATAGGAACTGGGTTCCTCTATCGGAAACAATGGTCCTTGGTACACCATGCAACTTCATAAAATTCTCAATGTAGAGCTTTGCATACATAGATGCCCTGTACTTTTTCTTGACAGACAGAAAATGAGCTTGTTTTGTCAGACGATCCACAATGACCCAGATGGAATCAAAGCCTCGAGCTGTATTGGGCAATCCCACAATGCAATCCATACTGATATCTTCCCACTTCCATGCTGGTACTGGCAGTGGTTGGAGTTCTCCACCAGGTCTCATGTGAATGGCTTTAACTTTCTGACATGTGTCACACCTTGCCACATACTGAGCAATTTCAATCTTCATCTTGGTCCACCAGAATTTTTGCCTCAAGTCCTGATACATCTTATTGCTTCCTGGATGAATAGAGAATTTTGTGGAGTGGGCTTCATCGAGGATCGCTTGACGTAAATCAGGAATCTTGGGGACAACCAATCGATCCTTGAACCATACCACACCATCGTCATCAACCCTGAAACAGTCGGCCTTGCCGGCTTGGATCTTTTCTTTGATATGCCTGATCCCTTTACTTTTCTTCTGAGCGGCAATGATCTGTTCTCGGATTGAAGTTTCAATTCTAATGTTGGCTATGCTGCCCTGTGGCACCATCTCAATACCCAATTCTTCCAACTCATGACATAAGGTCAGCGCATATGACTTTACATTTAAACAATTGCAGTGAACCTTGCGACTGAGTGCATCGGCGACTACATTCGCCTTGCCAGGGTGGTAGTGTACCTCAATGTCATAGTCTTTGATCAACTCGAGCCATCTTCTTTGCCTCATATTTAGTTCTTCTTGAGTGAAAATATATTTCAGACTCTTGTGATCAGTGTAAATGTTGCAGGTACTTCCCAACAAATAATGACGCCATATCTTCAGTGCATGAACAACGGCTGCCAACTCTAGGTCATGGGTGGGGTAATTTTCTTCATGATGCTTGAGCTGCCGCGAAGCATAGGCGATGACACGGCCCTCTTGCATCAGCACACAGCCAAGACCAGTTCCCGAAGCATCACAATACACATCAAACGGCTTCTCTATATCTGGCTGAGCTAATACCGGTGCAGTAGTCAACAACTCTTTCAACTTTTGGAAAGCTTCTTCACATTCTGGCGACCAGACAAACTTCACTTGATTCTTTAGCAAGTTGGTTATCGGCTTAGATATCCGGGAGAAATCCGGGATAAAGCGACGATAGTAACCTGCCATGCCCATGAAACTACGGACCTGATGTACCGTAGTGGGTGGCTTCCAGTTCAGAATTTCTTCAACTTTGCTTGGATCCACGGACACTCCCTCAGCAGACAGAATGTGACCAAGGAATGGAACTCGGTCCAACCCACTTGCTAAACTTGGCATAAAGTTGGTGCTCTCTTAGGCGGGTTAGGACAATACGGAGGTGGTTAGCATGTTCCTCGGGGGTTTTGGAGTAGACAAGGATATCGTCAATGAAAACGACTACAAATTTGTCAAGCTCAGGCATGAACACGGAGTTCATTAGGTACATGAAGTAGGCAGGTGCATTGGTTAGGCCAAAAGACATTACTAGGTACTCGTATAGGCCATATCTGGTAGTGAAAGCTGTTTTAGGGATATCTTGAGGACGGATTTTTATTTGGTGGTACCCCGATCGAAGATCAATCTTTGAAAAGACCTTAGCCCCAGATAACTGGTCAAATAGAAGGTCGATGCGGGGTAATGGGTATTTATTTTTGATGGTGACCTCGTTAAGAGGACGATAATCAATGCACAGCCTGAGAGACTTATCCTTCTTGACTTATCCTTCTTTTTCACGAAAATAGCAGGACAACCCCAAGGTGATGAGCTAGGTCTGATAAAACCCTTGTCAAGCAATTCTTGCAATTGAACTTTCAACTCTGCCAGTTCCTTTGGTGGCATCCGGTACGCCCTACGAGATATAGGAGCCGTACCAGGCTTAAGCTCTATGGCAAACTCAACATCACGGTCCGGAGGTAACCCAGGTAACTCCTCTGGAAAGACATCCGGAAACTCACAAACCACTGGAATGTTATGGATTTCCAGGACTGAGGTGGCATTAACTTGCTTCACATTTCTCAAAGGTAAGGGAAGTTGGATGAGAAGTTTGGACTGACTATCCGGTATGTTAACTTTGATGGTCCTATTCAGCACATCAATCACAGCCTTGTGCTGATACATCCAATTCATCCCCAAAATGGCATCTATGTCCTGATCTTTTAGCACTATCATAGTGGTCGGGAACTTATGCCCTCCCAATTCTATGGGTACCCGAAATACCACTTCCTTAGTACTGATACGCCCCCCGGGCGATTGTATGATAAAATTTTCATTAACCTCCCCAATTTGTATGTCATGCTTGACGACAAAATTACGATTGATGAATGAATGTGATGCACCAGAATCAAAGAGTGTAATTGCAGGGTTACCAGCGATAGGAAACCTACCGAGCATGACGGGCTCTCCTTCCGGGATATCAGCGATCTGGGTGTAGTACACCTGGCCAGCCTTCTTGACCACCTTGCCCTTCTGGGCCTGCTGCTGCTGTCCACGGTGCTGTCCCTGCTGCTGCTGTCCACCAGCGCCCTTCTGTGCATTCTGATTGGACTGTTTGGGGAAAGGGCAATTGCGGGACCAGTGTCCCATCTGGCCGCAGTTGTAGCATGGTTGATTGTAGGTGAACTGTGGTGAGGTGACACGAACGCCAGGGGCATTCGGCTGAGTGGTGTTTTCCTGGTTTGAGGTGTGGGAGGTAGCGGCGGTACGCACAACTACCTGCTGTTGTGGGTACTGTGGGCGGTTGTGGTGGGTGGGATGGTAGATGATTTTCTGGCGCTTTTGGCTGCCAGAGAAAACAGCTTTCTTCTTCTTCTTCTCTCCCTGAAGTTGGCGGTCACTTTCTTCAAAAGCGAGCGCGCTGTCAACAGCTTCATGATAGGTACAGTGGCGGTTGTTGGATAAGCTGCGCTGGATCTTGTAGTTCAAGCCTCTGACAAAGCAGCTCCTCTTCTTACCATCAGTATTCACGTACTCCGGGGCATACAGAGACAATTGGTTGAACTTGGTCACGTACTCCATCACAGTGGAGTCTCCCTGCCGCAATGCCAGAAACTGGTCGAGTTTCATTCTCATTATCCCTTCAGGGATGTAGTGGGCACGGAATGCAGTGCGAAACTCTGCCCAGGTAAGCTGGTGTCCTGCGGGCTGTGCTGCCAGGAGATTAGCATACCAGGCACTTGCGGGAACACGCAGCTGCTGTGCTGCGAACTGCGGCTTCTGGATTTCGGTGCAATGGATCAAACCAAACTTCTGCTCCATGGTACGGAGCCAGTCATCCGCCTCAAGCGGCTCATCCGCCTTGGTGAACACCGGTGGACGGGTGTCGGTGAAGTCCACATAGGTGGTTTCTTGGTTCCCATTATTGCGCCCACGGCGCTCTCCACGCTGGCCCTGATTCTGAGCGAAAGCATTCGCCGCATTAGCAAGTGCGGTAATGGCATCAGCGAGACTTGGTGGCACGGGTGGTGCCTCAGGAAGACCGTCCTCTCCCTGGTTGCTGGACTGACCACGGGTCTGAACCATCTGTAATTTGCACACTTAACTCAGAACTTGGACTTGACATTACTAAATAGAAACGGAGTAACAGCACAAACTAAAAATTATAACAACACAAGAAACATAGTCTTAGCGACATACAGCACATAGATCCCCAACCACAACTAAAGTTCTAAGGCTCATAAACTACGACATAGAGATACAAGCAACTGCCAACGCTGCAGCACGGGCAACTAGTCGTCGATGACCACGATCTCCTCCTCGACGTCGTCCTCCACCATCTGGTCCTCAGGCTCTGCTGGGTCCTCGGCGAGTGGTACGGGCTCGAAGTAGCCCAACTCCTCGGACTCGCTCCCCTCGTCCTCAGGCCCGACAACCACGCCACCCTCCGGGTCCTCCTCACGGGGAACCAAGATAGGGTTAAGCAGGTTGTTAAGCCTGTGCACCTCCTCATGCAGGGTGTTGATGTACGCCTGCATGTTGCCATTGTGGGCTTCCACCCACTCCACACGCCCAAGGGCGGCCTGCTCGCGCCCCAAAGCCTCGTCTCTCTGCTGGACTGCCACCTGCTCACGCTCCAGCGCTGCCGCCTCCCGCTCCATGGCCGCCTGCACCTCGGCCTCGACCTGGTGAATCTCTCGATGCAGTTCGCGGTTGGTGCGCACATCCCTGTAGTGGTTGCGCACAGCTCGGTCAAAGTCCTCCTCCATCAGCCTCGCCTCGGCCTTGAGTGCCCTGATCTCCTCTTTGAGTTCCCTGCGGCTGCGACGACGGCTGCCTGAGCCCTCGCCCTCCTCATGGCTAGGAGCGAGCTGGTGACGAGGAATGCCACGCGGTCCCACCATCTTGCGTGCGGTCAGCTTCGTGCGAGCCAGCTGGACAAAGAGAGGGTAAGACAAGATAGAACAGGCTAGCATGAACAGGTTGGTAAATCCTATCCCAAAACCCAACATTAGGGAGGAAGTTATTAACATGTGAATCAACATGATGCATGATTCGTTCTTACGCAAATTTTAAATCAATGCAGGTAAATAAATATTAATAACATACTTCAGACATAGGGCTTAACAATAATAATAGTAATAATATTGTTCCACATGCCACCCTACTCCTAGTACAGAGTAAGACAAGAAAAGCAGTTTTAGACTCAAAATAGTTAACTTAAATTTTAGATCCAAAATATTTTGAAGTTTTCGAAAACAACTCCGTAATGATTTAGCAATAGATCGCTCTGATACCACTTGTAACAGAACCGCCTTAATAATATGGCCCACAGGCACCTATCAAAGTCACTAATGACTTCTGACAGTTGGACCCATGTTCCAAATGATTAAAGCAGCTCTGCCGGGCTACATCAGTACCCGTATTCCGACAGGATCTCCATTGCGATGCCATTACAGAGTTACAACATTTCATAATAAAATACATCAGAGTAAATGCGGAAGATTTAATAGAACTTAGATTACAAACCGAGTTCAAATAGTAATTAAGTGCAGTTATTACAGACCATCTTGAAATAGTAGCAGTAGCATGGAACAACGGTACAACATAAATAGATAAATAGATACACGAACCCAGCCCACGGATTCTGTCTTTACTCCTCACCACTCTCCTCCTGGATCACGGTGGCACAACAAGGACCAAGGCAGACTTCGGGCTGCGACCCTCCTTCAACGGGGTTAACAAACCCTGAGTACGGGGTACTCCGCAAGACTTACCCGACAAAGTAAAAATATTTGACTCTTGGAATGCAAGGTTATGGGTAAGGCTAGCAGAGATAGGGATTTAGCAGAAAAGCATTACTAGTCTATCATAATATTTTATTTCACTTAAATTCAATATTATCATAATTCATTCTTTATCCTCTCTCTAAACATTGATTCTTTATTCTCAAACATCCTACTCTTAGAACCACTTTTCGGTGTAGGGGTGAGGATCATGTCTCCATAACCGAGGAGCACGTCGATTCGAATCAAGTAAAGTAGACCCAGCTGGGGTTCCTATCCACACTGTATATGCAGCACGCCGGCATACGTATACCAACCCGTCATCTCAGCTTTTCTATCCCGGAACCGGTCCTGCGCCACCCGAGAAAACGGTACACCTCCAATCCGGGACTCTAACCCACGAGGGTACTCACTATTCTCGCCATCTCTCCACTCCCAGTGCGTGGTTGTCGGTTCCAGCAATAGAGCGACCGGACTCTAGGCTTTCCGTAATGGTATGTGGCTAGTCTGTTCATCATGATCACAACAGGCCGACAACGAACGGTCCCTACTGCTTTCCGCCGGAAACCATGCATTGGGACTTTAACCCAAATACCCTGGAGTCCGCTCGGTTTTCAAATCCCTTTTCCGTTGGTGACGAAAGTTGGGACTCTAACCCAAACAATTGGCCAACCACCCGGAAAACCCATCCATAATGATGATAGTGAACCGGCCAAAGTACCCCAATCATCATACATGGACATATATACCCTTCACTTGATATTTCTTCATAATGATCCTCAAGTTAAAATAGTATTTTGTAATTCTATTATTTAAGCATGACTAAGCATTTTGCAATACATTTGAAAATCATTAGGTTATCTTGGTAATGGTAGTCAAGGGTGATAAATGCATCAATTGTTTTCATCACACAACTCCTATCAACTTAATGCAATAGTTTAACTCAAGTGATAAAGCATTTGTAAATAGAGGGTTAAATGCACCGGGGCTTGCCTTGCAGAGCAAACAGAACTGGGGCAGGAGTGGCACAGGCTTCAGGCTCAGGAGCTTCTTCCACTGCCTCCTCTTCAGACACCTCGAGCTTCACCTCCTCAGACACGGGAACTACACGGGTGCAATATTGCATGTATGAATGTGATGCAAAAAGTAAACATGTGCGGAAAAGGAAGCTAACCCTATCACAACACATCATGACTTCACAACGGTGTCCTAGGTCTTAAATGGGTTGACCTAGAACCACATTTAATCCAAAATCACTTAACACTCCTAAATTCAAATTCTAATTGAATTTTTATTATTTAATAAACCAACATAATTCAATTACAGAAGCAAACTAATTTATTTTGGGACCAAACTTCACCAACAGTTAGATCTTTACTAGTAACAGTACCAATTAAATTTTTGTGATTTTTGGAATTATCTAGAATTAATTAAAAATGTGCAAAGGCCCACTTTTCATTTTATTTAGTGATTTTTAACTACTACAGAATGTACCCAAACATGACAAACAATATTTTTATAAAATTCTACACTACATATATAGCATGTGTAAATTATTTCACAATTCTTGGTTGCACAGAATTAATCATGCAAAAATAATAAAACAGGTTACTATTCAAACCAAATTAAAATAGAAAAGCATTTCAAAATTCACTGAAAAATAAACAAACCCCATTCGGCCCACTCGGCCCACAGACCGGCAGGCCGGCCCAACCGGCCTGCGCGCGCGCGGCGCCTGGCCATTATGCTAAAGAGCCCTTCGGTTTTTCGGAAAACAACCCGCAGCCCAAGCACTACTATTCACATGAGTCACAGACATTGCAAAAACCCCCCTGGACTTCTGCTCCTTCTAACCCGAGGTCCTTGCCTCTTCCTCCTCCGCCAGGACGACAGACCCGCCGGCGGTTCGCCGCCCGTGGCTCGCCGCCGGTGGCTCTACTGGACCAACCAACCCTACCACTGCACTCCAGACTACAAGCCGCACCTATCGAGCTACTACTCGACCCTAGACGACATCCGGAGCAGGCGCATCCACTACCGCGGCGGCTCGGAGACGGCGGCGACCATGCCGCCGGTGAATAGCAACTAATAGTGATCAAGGAAACGGGCGCTAGAGCATCAGGATCTCACCCTGAAGCGATTAGAAGAGACGGTGGAGGTGGAGACGGCTCGGGGACGGCAGCTTGACGGCGACGGTGGACCGGCGGCTCGGCTCCGGCGAGGCGGACACCCTCCGAGCAACCTGGACCATCAAATGACACGCCGAGAAGCGCATGAGTTAGGGAATGATGAGCCACATCCCGAGCGCATCGGCTCAAAGGCTATAGCTCACCCAAACGAGGAAAGCACGACGATGAACCCGGCGGCGGCGCTCTGCGCGACCAGCGGCGGGCACGGCGTGACTGGGCTTGACAAGGCACCGGAGCTCCACCGGAAGGGTGGAAAGGATGCGCAATGGAGTGAGCAAACTAGCTACGAGATGGAGAGGCTAGAGATGGCCGGAGGACGGCGAATTTTGTGGACGACCGAGGTGAGCTCGGAGACGGTGGCGGTGGCGATTTCGGACGGGAAGGATCGGGAACGGGCTTAAATAGACGGGAAAGCGGTCGGGCGCGACGTGGGGGGGTCCGGCGACATGCTGCGCTCGCAACGAACAGTGCCCCGGCCCCGGCGCACGCGCTGCGCTGCCGCGCACGCCGGCGACGTGCGCGCCGCGTGGGTACGCTGGGTGGCAGATGAACAGTACTCGGGTACAGTACCTGATGCAATGCAATTCGTCCAATTTGATCATGTAGATGGCCGAATCTGAGGGAGTGGTCAAAAGGAGATTTGTAGATCTTTAAGTACTGAACAACTTTTGTTTTGGTACCAATTCAAAATTCGGTCAGGATTTGAAAATATTCAAAAGGGGGTAAAAGGTGGTTTTAAATTTCAAACTGTAATTTCAAAATTACTTTTGATTTTTCTGAAGAACTTGAAAATTGGTCAGAATAGAAGTTGTACATCTCATTGAGGCCAACAACTTTTATTTAGGGGGTTTTGTCATATTCTCAATAATTTTTGAAATATAGTTTTAAATTCAAATTTTGAAACACTGTTTTGAGCTTAATTCAATTATTTTCAACATAACGTCAAAATCACCCAAAATAGAAGTTGTTCTACATTAAAAACTCTACAACTTTTGTTAAGGAACCTTCCTCATATGAGATCAAATTTTAAAAGTACACTTAAGGGCCTTGATTAGGGTTTAGAGGTAATTAAGGAGGTCACAAGAAATAACAAGGAAATTAGGGTTTTTAGGGCACTCATCCAATTCTAGTCAATCAAACACCCTATTATTCTAAATGGCAAACAAATGCACATAATGGTATGATGACATGGCAGTTTAAATAATCAGTAATACCAGAGGTATTACAAGAGTGCTTTGATTATGTTTGGTAATGATTGTGCAATTAACCCTATGTTTGAAAATCAAAATAAAATTAAAAAGGGAAATTCAATTTAAGCCCTAATTTGGCCCCAAAAACCTAATTCAAAAACTATAAGTAATCTGATTATAGTGTCTTAATAAAAGTTGTAGATCTTTTAAAACGGAACAACTTCTATTTTTGGAGATTTTGAAGTTATACAGTGGAAATTTGAATTAACCTTAAAACAATGACTTGAAATTTAAATTTAAAACATCATTTCAAAAATTACAGGGAATCTGATTAAACTCCCTTAATGAAAGTTGTAGAGCTCAACAATTAGAACAACTTTTATTTTTTTAGATTTTCAACTTATATAGAAAATTTTGGATAATTTCAGTGAATTGCAAATCAAATTCAAAAACCACTTTTACCCCCTTTTGAATATTTTCAAATCTAGGCCGAATTTGAATATGGTTCAAAAAGCAAAAATACTCTACATGAAATTTGTCACAACTTTCATATTTTGAGTTTTCACTGAAACACACTGGATAAGGCAAGATTGAAAGGCATAGCAATTGACCCTAGGGCACTAGCTACAGTACCGGCCCCTACACCCTGAGCACGCACGCCGTGCGCGTGCGCGCGCGACGCGCGTTGCCACCTTCCGGCCGACTAGCGCGCTGTCGCCACCATGCCAGCATCGCAAGGGGGGCCCGGGCCAAGCCCCATCCTTATCTACCCATCTCCGGTCGTTTCAAAGTTGCCGGCCCCTCCCTTTTCTTTCCTCCCCTCTCGGCGCCCCGGTGAGCACTGCGCGAACCTCGGCCAAATTGGCCATCACCCATCCACCATCGTCCAAATTGCCCGTGTAGTTGGATCTCCTACTCCATCGCACCAAGTGCCCCAATCGGTGCAAGCGATTGTGCTCCGAAGGCCGGGAACGACCCTCGTCGTCCTCGGGTCCGGCCGGAGTGCCGCCGCAAGCATCCCCCACGCGACTAGGTTGCCTCGGTGAGCTTCTCCCATCTAAGTCTCGTGTTTTGGACTCCCTTTCTCTCGTCAAAGCTAATGCGCGCGGTGGTTTCCATTTTGTGTCCTAGGGAATTTGGAACGCGGAGCATGTCGCCGGCGGACAGTGCTGCCCTCGCGGTCGTCGTCACGCCAGCTCCTCTGCTCTACCTCGGGCTAGTCTAACTCGACCAACCAAGTCACGGTGAGTACCTGGATCGGTAGCACCCCTAACCCCTAACACTACTGTCCTATGTTCGCCGGAGCGCGGCGTGCCATCGGGGCCGTGTCACAGAACCGACCAATTTATACGAGCACAAGTACAACGATCGCATTTTTAATCGCAATCCAGTCGCACTTGAGCCAATATAAACCCGGTAGTCCGGAAATCTCGAAGGATTTCAAACATTTCATACCCCAAGGATCATTCATTCAGTAATACCTGATCACATGACACATAAGTTCGCAACCGAATTTAAACATCAGAGTACAACATAGTCTTTTATACAAATATAGTAGTAGCGGAAGTCGACATAGTTTTACACCACAGAGTTCAAATACGAGTACTATCAAAAGACCCTGTCACAGCATTCTTACAACATCTAAGGATAGATAGTGACCCTGCCCTCGGGTCTAGTCTTCTTCGCCCGCAGGGGTGAAGCAATTCCTGCAATACGCGTAGTAGACTACACCATCTGCAACAATGGGGATAAAACCCTGAGTACTCAATTGTACTCAGCTAGACTTACCCGACAGGGAGTAAATAAAAAGACTCTCAAGGATATGCAAGGCTTATTTGGTGGAGCTCAGAGGGTAGCATCATTTTTGCATCAAAAGCATTACTACAGTAGATCCTCAACTTATTCATTTTAATTGTGATAAACTTCGATTTCAGTTAAGCTATTTACTAAGATTAGCCACTATACTAAGCAGTCACTGAATATTATAGCAATCAATAAAACCATATAATTTCTGATATCCACAGATATCAACCTCATCTCACCATAATCATTATGTTCAAGTTGTTAGCCTCTACCTCACCAGAAGATCAGTTTAGTTTCTCACTAACCAGGAGAGATGGCGATTCGAATCGATTGTACCAGCTGGCAAATATGCCAATCACAAACCCTGTCAGCTGAGCCACTGGCTTCTTGGGCCAGCGTTAAATCTTTCTGAGACACAATATGTCGCGAGTTTGGCGGGGACCATATTCTCAGAGACCAACCCACTTCCAGGATGCATCAGGTCCCTGACCTGCCCTTGGTAAGATGGTGTCTCCACACATACTTCCTACCTCCAGAATATGTCTGTCTAGTCGCACCAAGGCTCGGCTCAGAAGGAAATACTTGGCTTCGCGGTCAGAACGACTTATCTGGCCAGCTATGTGATGACGTCTTTCAATCTCAACTGATGTCTGGTGGCCTCAGTCCTAGTCGGCCGCAAGCAGCACCGAAGACGGCATGACCTCAACCATGTCATGCGGCTGCCCGCTACCTAGCCTTGATTCTCTCATTAGACACTGTGGCATGGTGGCACATATAGTCCATCATGTGGAATCCAACCCCATCATCATTAGTAACCACCTATGCTCGCGAAGGACAGGAAATCCCTCGACTTCTACCGGTCTAAGCATGGCTAAGCATGAGATCGAACCCATCCCCTTGTCTAGTAATAACTTCAGGATCAAGTATAAGTGGACAAGGTATAAATGCAGCAACGGTATCATATCAACTCCTATACTTAAGTGCACAATCATACGATTTAATAAAGACCAGTGCATTTGTAAAAAGAGTAGGTGGAGACTTAGGGATGCTCCGGGGCTTGCCTTTCACAAAGTTAGTAGGTTGGTGATCAGGGCACTCTGGAAGTTCAGCCTCTTCTTCCTGGCCTTCGGGAACCTCTGGCACTTCAATCTCCGGTGGAACTCCCTCCTCTGGTGGATCGAACTGCAATAGCGTCACGCCTCCCGGCGATCCGGTATGCATGATATGCATATATGAGAACTGAGAATGCACATGAAATGCAAGATAGAGATGCACAAATTAACCCATGATATGCAATCAGTTTAACAATCCACACTCATTTACTGAGTACGTGCATATTTCTTCTCTAGACAACCAACTCATACTCACCCTTCTTAAGCAAAGCATAGAACAATTTCTCGTCCCGGGTGAGAGGTCTACAACCTGCACTTAATAATCAACATGCATCAACTAACCTACCACAACCAACTTATAATTAACAAGCGCGAGCAACATCATATAAACAAAATATTAATCTTGCTGCCCTAAGCTCAAATTAGGATCAACTTTACTATTTAAAACAGGTGACAACGCTGGAACATCACAGAAATGCATGAAAACACTTCACACCAATAGATGCTTGCTTAAAAACAATTAAACCAACCCTAACTTATAACTGGACCTACTGTTTACTGTGACCATAAAAATCCATAAAATTTACAGTAGCTATTACACATCCAGATTAGCCTACTGACAAAATTTCAAGTCATTTGGACAAGTATAACAGTCTACACAAAAATAACAAACAACCAGCCTTTTAAGCAATGGAAAATACTTAACACAGTGAAAAGTATCAAACAACAGATTTCTAAATTTTTTTAGCTTCTTTCCAACATAACATGGTCCAGGAAAAATATTCATGACCATATCCTTAACATATTAAGCATGGTGATTTTTGCAAGATTAAAGCATAAAAGGCACATTATACTAGACATCATATAAATAATAGTGCAACACCAGCAAACATATTTTTCTTAGATTCTACTTCCCTAAACAAGATTAATGCAACTGGAATCACATTTTTAGCACACTCCTACAATTACTTATGCATTTATCAAGTTTGCAAGCAATTAACAATTTAAATATAACTGCTCATAAAAAGTATTCCAAAAGTATATTTTATATTTTTCCTTGATATAGCTCAGAAATACAAACATAAAAAAATTTGGTTCACCCCAATTGGACACTCCTAGCTCCAGATATGAATTTTGGAAGATTTTACACATTTTCTGGAAATTCATTTTATAAATCATAAAACCCAAACCCGATTGAAACTGCTACGTGCACCCGGCTCAGTGAACCAGAGGCGCACCCGAACGGCTGACTCGCGGGCCCCGGGGTCAACCCGACCCCACCCGTCAGTGAAAGGGGCAGAGCCGCCGGCGCTGACCGGCGAGAGCTCGCCGACGGTGAGGTCTCCGGCGACGCCGAGGCTACCTACCGACTCGTGGCAACGAGACGAACCTAATGGACCAACTGCCGAGGGTTGTCCCCCACCGGAGCAAGCTCGACGGCGGCAATGGCGGACGGCGGTGGTCCGGCGAGCTTGCGCCGGCCGATTCCGGCCGTTATTCGCGCGGCTAAGCTTCGTTCCGTGTCCCTGGAACCCTAGCGGACCTATGCACGCGACGAATCGGACTATTGTGCACGGGAGCTCACTGACCGCGCACGCATGGAGGCACGGCGGCGAGCGGGCTCACGGCGAGCTCGGGTTCCGGCGAACCTACGGCGAGACCGACCCATCCGACGGCCTAGACTGGATCTACAGCTAACGGAGACTCCTAGACGAGCAATGGAGAGAGAAGCCGACCCCGACATCGCCCTCGTCGCGGCGACCCGAGAGCTCGGCGGCGCTCCGGCAATGGCGCGACGGCGAGAAACTCGCTGGAGCTATACTTTGGTCGGCTGAGGTCGGCAACGGGTCGGCGAAGCTACGGCGGAGATGGAGCGGTCGGAGACGGCTCGGTGATGGCGGATTTCACCGCAGCGACGGCGCGGCGAAAATGGCGACGGCGGAGGGGAAAACGGAGAGCAGGGGCGAGAGCGAGCGAGTGAGAGGGAGAGGAGCGTGCGGGGGACAGGATGGAGTGTTGCCTTCGGTTTATGCAGGGGCGCAGCAGGGCAACGACGGCGTACGGTCGCCACTTGGCGCCGATGGTCTGCGGTCGCGCCAGCTGCTCGGCCGAATACCGATTTGAATCGGCTTCGATTCAGTTGCAGAAAGCCGACTGAAACTCGACTTTTGATCGATCTCTAACTCGTGATCCAGGGCGTTTCAGCGAAAACCTCACTAATATGGATTGAAGAGCTACATGAGTAGATCATTTGGTATTAAGACACTTTACTCTAGATCGGTCTGGATTGAGAGATACAGGTTGATGAACAAGGGTACACCGAAACTGAAAACCAGTTTTAGACTTAGGAAAATTTTGAAACTTCAAAACAACTCCAAATCTGCACTAATTCAACTTTTTGACCACCTTCCACCCATTTTCATGAGTTGACCCAAAAATAAAGTTTGTTGCTTATAAAATTCTACACAACTTTGATTAAGGGTGCACTGACATGCAAAATCTCTAAAATGCCCTTCTTATTTGGTCAAATAAAATAGCTTTTAGAGGGCTCTCTAGTCAACTATGAGCTAGAGGGGTATTTTGGGGATTTCACCAACATGAACATTGTTCCAAATGTTATCCCAAACATGTCTAAAGCATTTAGAACAGTAAACAAGCATCACATTTGCATGTCAACACATTTAGCATGTTATGGACATATAAACAAACATATAGCAATAAAAAGGAATCAATTCAAATCAAATGATGATGATGCATGGAATGACATGATCTATGCTTGATGACATGCAAATGCAAGTGTGAAAATAGTAACTAACACTAGGGTGTTACAGGCCGAGCCGTCGCGGTCGTGGCTGGGTTTGAACCGAACCCCAACCCACTCCACCAAGTACCTTGTTAGGTTTGTTAGGTTCCGGGGAGTGCGACACGCGCCTTAGCGTCGCCGGAGAAGCCGCGGAACGCCGGTTAGCCAGCGGTCAAGCCGCGCCGGCACGCGATCAGCGTTGTAGGGCGAGGGAAGGACCTCGGTTTAGAAGGAGGAAAAGTCCAGGGGGTTACTTGAAATGTCATAGACTCATGTGAATAGTGGCTTTAGGACTGCGGGTTAAGTATTAACTCTTTCGGGGTCTCTTTAGCAAAACTGCCGGCGCGCTGCGGGGCAGACTGAGTGGGCCGGCTTGTTCTGTTCGTGGACCGCTCTGAGCCAAAATAGATTTTCCTTTTTCCTTTGTATTTAAGTTGGTTTTTTATTTTCTGTGAATGTAAATAGTGCTAGCATTTGTTATTTTGGTACGAATTAATTTGCTTGGCCATAAATCATCAAAATTTTTGTGGATGCTCATGATGTATTATTTAATATAAATATTAAGTGTATGATTTGAGCACTTTCTGTGGAAACTAAAAATCATTAGATTAAATGATAAATGCAACTTTGATGAATTTTAAGTAATTCCATGTTAATTCAAAAATCATGAAAATTATTTTGGTACTGTTTTAGGTCAAGAGCTATCTGTGGGTAAAGTTTGGCATCTTATAGAAATAGTTCAATTATAGATTAATTAAATGCTTGATTAATTGATTAAGAAATAAATAGAAAACAATAATCAAATAGGGTATTGTGTGAATTTTGGATTGATTGTGGTCTTAGATCCAACACCCTTATGACCTAGGGAAAATTTTTAGAAACAATTACTTTGAATAGGTTGTGGATGATAGTAGTGTTGAAGGTTGTTTTATTCATTATTTCATGTACCCGTATTATTGCATCGCATTCATGCATTCATCATTGCATACGTGTAGTGACTGGAGATCAGGAGGTGAAAACTGAAGTGACTGCTGAGGAGACTGCTCCTGAATCTGTGCAAGGCTTTGACATCTGTGGCACCGACCCGGATCCCACTCTCTACGCTATCCAAGGCAAGCCCCGGTGCATTAACCCCTCCTTATTATTTATAAATGTTTTTATCATTTGAGTTAATCTATTGCATTAGGTTAATAGGAGTTGAGTGATAACCTATTGATGCATTACCTTTTCTTGACCACTTATTATCACCTGAGAACCTGATTTATTTAAAGGATTGAAAATGCTTAGTCATGCTTAATCTTTAGATTTGCGAAAATGCTACTTTAAACTATGATGATATGCAAAGTATGAATCATTAAAAGTGAATGGTATTGTCCTCGTTGTTGGTGGTGTACTTGGCCAGTCCATTGTCACCAACGGGGATGGGTTTTCCGGGTGGTGGTCATATGTTTGGGTTGGAGTCCCAACTTATCGTCACCAACTAAAAAGGGATGTGAAAACCGGGTGGTCACCAGTGTATTTGGGTTAGAGTCCCAATGCATGGTTTCCAACGGAAAGTGTTAGGGACCGTTCGTTATTGGCCTACTGTGATCGAGACTTTACAACTAGCCACATACTCCGGGAAGCCCTATCTCTGGTGGCTCTATTGCTTGAACCGACAACTACGCACTAGGAGTGGAGAGATGGCGAGAGTAGCGTGTACCCTCGTGGCCGGCGTGCCTGGAGACGAGAGGAGTACTGTGCTCTCGGGTGGCGCAGGACCGGTTCAGGGATAGAAAAGCCATGGTAGACGGGGTTGGTATATGCAAGCTTAGGTGCTACATATGCAGTGTTATTAGGGATCCCCAGCTGGGTACTAATTGATTCGAATCGTCATTGCTCCTCGGTTATGGAGACTTGATCCTCACACCTACATCGAATAGTGGTTCGGAAGTAGGATGTTTTTGATAATGAATAAGTAATTGGAATTGAAGGATATATGTGAAAGAATTGAGAACTATTGATATTGATTATAATAATATTGAGTAAAATACTGAAAATAGTATTTGTAAAGCTTTTTCCGCAAAATACTTTGACTCTTGCTAAAGCCTTACCTTGACTCCCCTCAGCCTGCATTCCTGAGTCACATTCCTTTTTCTTTAGTCGGGTAAGTCTTGCGGAGTACCCCAGTACTCCGGGTTTGTTAACCCCTGTTACAGGAAGTCAGCAGCCGGAGGTAGTGAGGAAGAGTGAAGTTGAACTCGTGGGCAGGGTTCGTGATATCATCTATCTTAGTATGTTGTATTGTTGTTCTACTGTTACTGCTACTATTTTTAATTATGGTTTGTAGTAACTGCACTCGAATTCTATTTGGACAACCGGTTTGTAATCTAAGTACTATTTAATCTTCCGCACTTTGACTCTGATGTATTTGATTATGAAATGTTGTAATTCTGTAATGGCTTCGCAATGGGATCCTGTCGGAGAAACGGGTGCTGATGTAGCCTGGCAGAGCCTTCTAGATCATCTGGGACACGGGCCCGGCTGTCAGAGGTCATTAGTGACAATGACAGGTGCCTGTGGGCCATGTGATTTAGGCGGTTCTGTTACAGCTGGTATCAGAGCGTTCCACTGCTAAATCATTACGGTATTACTTTGCAAAACTTTAAAATATTTTGGATCATAAAAATCTAAATTTGTTATTTTGGTCCAAATTGCTTATTCTTAACTTATTCCGTAATATAGTTATGGTAGCAAGTAGAATAGCATTATTACTAGCCCTATGTTAAAATTATTTTTGCATTTATCTGTCCTGCATTGATTTAAATTTCATAAGTACGATTCATGCATCATGAATAATTCACCATGATAATAATTTCCTCTTTAAAAGTAGGCATATGGGTTAGGATCTATCAAACCTATTCTTGCTGGCCTATTATATCTTTGCTAATTCAAACTTACCTTCTGAAAGGTCCTAAATGGCTAGAGGGGGCGTGAATAGCCTATAAAAACTTCTATAAACAACACTTAAGACAAAGAGGTTAGACAATTAAATGGCGAAGCGAATTCTTGCGCTAGCCTACTAAAAGATGCAAGCCACCTAACCGTTCTAAGCTATAGTCTCTATTTCACACACAAGAGGCTAAGTTGCTACTTCTATTCTACTCCTAGGTGAGCAACTAAGCTAACGCTACACAAGAGTAAGTGCGAGAATGTAAAGAGTAGATAGAGTGAATCTTATAGCGCCGGTGAAGAGTAGAGAGTACCAAATGAATAATCAATCACAATACAATAGAAATCCTCGGTAGATAGAGATGACATAAGATTTTTTACCGAGGTTCACTTGCTTGTGGGCAAGCTAGTCCTCGTTGTAGCGATACACCCACTTGGAGGTTCACGCGCTAATTGGCATCACACGCCAAACCCTTCTCAAGGGTGCCGCACAACCAACACAAGATGGGGATCCACAAGCTACGAGCAATCCACTAGAGTAGCCTTTTGCGATCTCCCGCGGGGATAGGCTCAAGAACCCCTCACAACTTCACCGATCAGAGGCGGAGACAATCACCAACTCCCCTCAACGATCCTTGTAGCTCCAAGCCGTCTAGGAGTCGGCAAACTCCAAGAGTAACAAGAGAAACCGCTGCGAAAGACAACTACCAAGTGCCTCTAAATGATCTCTATCAAAGAAATGCACTTGATGCTCTCAAAACTCACCAAATAATGATTACAATCAAGTAGGATGAGTGAGAGTGGAGTAGGAAGGCTCACAAGTATGTTATGATGTTTAGGAGTGCCAAGAGATACTCCCTAAACCGACCAAGTGACTATTTATAAGCCACACACAAAGAAATAGCCGTTTGTGCAAAACTGCGTACCGTCGGACTAACAACTCCGGTCCGACGCCTCAGATGGACGCCACGTGTCCTCTGCCATTTGAAGTCGACCGTTGAAACACAACGGCTATTTTCTCGCGCCAAAACTCACCGTCGGACGGAGCACCGTCGAACCAAAAGCCTCGGTCCGACGCCCTCAGCAGACCACCGTCGGACTGAATCGCAGAGGGTCGTCGGACTAACGAAAGTGACAGTCCGACGCTTCCAGAGAGCTCCCCGAGCGCTGAAACCCGTCGGACTAAACTGGACAGTCCGACGCCCTCAGAAGCAGCCACGTGTCACCTCTCGCTCGTTCAGCACCGTTGGACGCTCGGACAATAGTCCGACACTCCGAAACACAGAGTCCGATGCTCTGAAACTGCACAGCGCTGGGTTAGCCGTCAGACTCAACTAATTGGTCCGACGCTCTGGCGAAGTTAGGGTCCGACGCCCTGATTTCTCAGGATTTTCACTCAAACCTTTCACCCTTTGTTCCCAAGTGCTAACACCAAGTGTTCTACACTTTGTGCACGTGTGTTAGCTTTTCAAAAGAGTTTTTAAAGGGTTTGTTAGTGTCACTAGCATCTATATGCATATGCAATGATCATGAACATCTAGTAGCACTTGATAACCGCATTTCATCAACGATTTCGCCCCTCTTGATAGTACGGCCATCTATCCTAAATGTGATCACTCCCTCTATGGAGTCTTGATCACCAAAACCAAAAGAGCTCCTATTGGTTATACCTTTGCCTTGAGCTCCCGGTTTCTTATCAACTTCCTTCTCATCTCTTGATGGACCTTGTGGACACCTTTGATGATGGACTTATACCATTTGCATGGATGCCGTCAATAGGGCTTTCTCCTTTACTGATGGGCTTACACCATTTTCATGGACGCGGTCATTGCCCTTCACTTGTGGCCTCCACCGACTCAGTCCTTTGCTCCATCTTGTTTGCTAATTGTTCTCATGAAACATTTAGAGCACATTATTAGCAAAATAGGTTTCATCAATTACCCAAAACCAAACAAGGGCTTTCAATCTCCCCCTTTTTGGTAATTGATGACAACCGTCACAAAGATATGAAATGAATAACATGTTTGCACTTTGGTAGTATTAGCTTCCCCTACATATGCGATTCCTTGTGTTTGGTTCAATTTTTCACATATGCATGAATTCGAAAGTTTGGGTGAGCTACCACTATCAAATGATGCTAAGGTATATAGAATGGACCTTTGAAGCGTGATACCATCGGAGTTGCGGAAATATACCATCCTTAGCACCATTATTCACTAGTCATGTATTACAAATTCAAAATACCTCGTGAGATCAACATTTAAGCAAGAAAGGTACTTTGTATGACAAGTAAGTACTATGCATGCTAGTTTATCAAACACCATTCAAATCCTATTTCTAAGCATTACACCAAACAAACAAGTCATAGGAATTGAAGTTTTGATAATGCAACAATTCATATGTTAATGCACAACCAAATGCAACGACTTATTCATGAGCTTGCTCCCCCTACTTGTGTGCTTTGAAAATTTTATTGACCCCTTTTCATTCTTATCTTTGTGACTTTCTTCTCCCCCTTTGTCAACAATCACCAAAAATGGTGCAAATTATGGGAGTATCAAGTCAATTAATGGGGTTTAAGGACATGTTCACTTTGGTTCAATCTATATTACTTGCCTAGAATATGTAACTAAGTTTGATCCAAGGACAAGCTTCTTCACACCTCACTAGTAGGGTTATCTTGACCATGTTAAGTTACACATTATGAGCTCATGTTCTAGAATCAACACTTGGTTTGCAAGCCCATCAATATGTCATATGCTAACACTTGATCATACAAGCATAAAGAACAAGAGTGGTACCATATATACATGAAAACATTTGATTTTTCATGAATGAGCCTATAAGATGCATTTCATGTCTACTAGACAAATCCTTATCAAAGTATGACTGCCATGTCAACCAATTTTACCTTGCTTTAGTCGAAGGAGAGGCATGTCATATAATGTGGGATGCTTTTCACTTCATGTTGGAGTAGTCTAGTATGTTTAGCTCACTTCTCAACTTGCAAAATTTTGACTCATCAAGTGGCTTGGTAAAGATATCCGCTAATTGATCTTCGGTGCCAACACTTTCAATTGCAATGTCTCCCTTGATTTGGTGATCTCTAATGAAGTGATGCCTTATATCAATGTGCTTTGTTCTTGAATGTTGCATGGGGTTATTGGTTAGCTTGATAGCACTCTCATTGTCACATAGCAAAGGCACTTTCTTGTATTTCAATCCAAAATCGCTCAAAGTTGCCTTCATCCAAAGCAATTGTGCACAATAACTTCCGGCACTAATGTACTCTGCTTTGGCCGTTGAGAGAGCAACACTATTTTGCTTCTTTGATGACCATGATACAAGTGACCTTCCAAGCAATTGACAAGTTCTACTAGTGCTTTTTCTATCCACCTTACAACCAGCATAGTAGGAGTCCGAATATCCAATAAGCTCAAAGTTGGACCCCTTTGGATACCAAAACCCAACCTCTTGTGTGCCCTTCAAATACCTCAATATTCTCTTTGCGGCTTTCAAATGACTTTCTCATGGTGAGGCTTGAAATCTTGCACACATGCACACACTAAACATGACATCAGGTCGAGATGCGGTCACATAAAGGAGACTTCCAATCATTGATCTATATAGCTTTTGATCTACCATTTTGCCACTATCATCCAAGTCCAAATGCCCATTAGTTGCCATAGGAGTATTCATGGCCTTTGCATGTTCCAATCCAAATTTCTTCACCATGTCCCTTATGTACTTGCCTTGACTTACAAATGTACCATTCTTCATTTGCTTGACTTGAAGACCAAGGAAGTAGCTAAACTCACCGATCATGGACATTTCAGACTCACTTGCCATCATATTGCCAAATTCTTCACAAAAGTCTTGATTTGTTGATCCAAATATGATATCATCTACATATATTTGCAACACAAATAAATCATTACCAAGCTTCTTAGAGAAGAGAGTTGTATCAACCTTTCCCATTTTGAACCCTTTAGAGAGTAAGAAATCTCTCAATCTCTCATACCATGCTCTAGGTGCTTGCTTCAAACTATACAATGCCTTCTTGAGCTTGTACACATGGTTGGGTTTCTTCACATCTTTAAATCCGAGAGGTTGTTCCACATAAACCAACTCATTGATGTAGCCATTGAGAAATGCACTCTTGACATCCATTTGATAAAGCTTGATGTTGTGGGCACAAGCATAGGCTAATAATATTATAATAGCTTCCAATCTAGCAACCGGTGCATAGGTTTCTCCAAAATCAAGACCTTCAACTTGAGTATAACCTTGTGCAACCAATCTAGCCTTGTTTCTTATTACTATGCCATCTTGATCTTGCTTGTTTCTAAAGACCCATTTGGTTCCAATCACATTGTGTTTCTTTGGTCTTTCCACTAGCTCCCAAACTTGATTTCTTGTGAAATTGTTGAGCTCTTCATGCATGGCATTGACCCAATCAACATCTTTCAATGCTTCCTCAATCTTGGTTGGCTCAATAGATGACACAAATGAGAAATGCTCACAAATTTGAGCTAGCCTTGCTCTAGTTTGAACTCCACTTTGAATACCACCAATGATTTGATCCAAAGGATGATCCCTTGCAATAGAAACCGGTTGGAGAGTTGGAACTTGATTGTTTGATTGAGATGAACTAGCTTGTTGATCTTGCACTTGAGTTTGATCTTGTGAGTCTCTTGCACATGTTTCATCATCAACTTGCATACTTGTATGAATTGCGCCATCATCTTCATCGTCATTGACTTGCCTTGGCCTAATATCACCAATATCCATATCCTTCATTGTATTTGCCAAGTCATTGCCTCTCACATCACTAAGATTTTCAACTTCATCTTGAGAGCCTTGGGTTTTATCAAATTCAACATCATGTACCTCCTCAAGAGTACCACTAGCCAAATTCCAAACTCTATATGCCTTACTTGTGGTTGAATAGCCAAGTAAGAAACCTTCATCACATTTCTTTTCAAACTTACTCAATCTTGTGCCTTTCTTGAGAATGTAGCATTTGCAACCAAAAACCTGAAAATATGCAATGTTGGGCTTTGTACCATTCAATAGCTCATATGGAGTCTTTGCAAGCATACCATGGCAATATAAGCGGTTGATGTAGTAGCAAGCGATGTTGATTGCTTCGGCCCAAAAGGAATGACTAACATTGTATTCACTTAACATTGATCTTGCCATATCAAATAATGTTCTATTCTTTCTTTCAACAATGCCATTTGATTGTGGTGTATACTTGGGTGAGAATTGATGTCCAATGCCATACTCATCACAAAACTCATCAATCTTGGTGTTCTTGAATTCACTTCCATTGTCACTTCTAACTTTCTTGATGGTTGTTTCAAACTCATTTTGGCTTCAATTGACAAAAGACTTGAATAGATCGTAAACTTCACTCTTGTCAATTAGAAAGAATACCCATGTATATCTAGTGTAGTCATCCACAATCACAAATCCATACTTGTTCCCACCAATACTAGTATATGAGGTTGGTCCAAACAAGTCCATATCCAAGAGCTCAAAAGCTTTACTAGTACTCATCATACTCTTCTTAGGATGTGTGTTTCCAACTTGTTTGCCGGCTTGACATGAACTACAAAGCTTATCTTTCTCAAATGTGACATCTTTCAAGTCTCTAACTAGATCATGCTTCACTAGTTTGTTCAATTGTTTCATTCCAACATGACCAAGCCTTCTATGCCATAACCAACCCAAACTTGACTTCGTGATCAAACAAGTTGACAATTGAGCTTCACTTGCATTGAAATCCACAAGATATAGGTTGTCATATCTAAAGCCTTTGAATATCAAATTTGAGCCATCAACACTAACAATTTCCACATCATCAACCCCAAATATGCACTTGAACCCGAGATCACAAAGTTGTGCAACCGAGAGCATATTGAAGTTCAAGCTTTCAACTAGCAATACATTTGAGATGGACATGTCATTGCATATTGCAATCTTACCAAGTCCTTTCACTTTTTCTTTCTTGTTATCGCCAAATGTAATTGCATCATAGCCACTATTTGCACTTGTGTTGAGAGAGCCAAACATACTAGGATCACCGGTCATATGTTGTGTACATCCACTATCAAGCACCCAATGCCTTCCTCCGGCTTTGTAATTGACCTAAAAAAGAGATCAATTTCTTTTAGTTACCCAATGTTGCTTGGGTCCTTGGAGGTTAGTGACTAAGCTTTTTGGTACCCAAATGGTCTTCTTCTTTGGACCCAACATGGATGTACCAACAAACTTAGCCTTCACACCATTTGAGCCCTTAGTAAGAATGTAGCAAGAATCAAACTTAATTGAGGATACATGAGAGGTGGATTGCTTGCTTTTGCATTCATGCTCTAAGTGACCAACTTGCTTGCATTTTGTGCAATACCGGCCATTTCTCTTCACAAAACAAGTCTTGTGAGGAGTAAAGGCGGTTTTTCCTTTCTTGGGAATATAGCCCAATCCCTCTTCATGGAGAGATGCCCTTTGGCTACCCAAGCACATAAGCAAGCGGTCCTCACCACCATAAACTAAGGAGTGATTGAGCTTTTTAACCTCCTCCTTTAGGTTCTTGTTCTCAACCATTAGTGAAGGGTCACTAGTGGGTGAGGTAGTAGTGGAAGTGCTACAAAAAGAGTTAGTAGCAACAACAATAGGTTCACAAGATATGCCACATGTTACACCTACGTTGCAAGTTTTAGCTTCCTTCTTTTTAACTTGACTTTGCAAGTCCTCATTTTGAGTCACTAGAGCAGAATGAGCTTCATCAACCTTAGTGTGAGACTTTTGAAGCTTCTTATGGTATTCCTTTAGACTCTCATAAGATGCTCTAAGCTCCTCAAGTTCTTGCTCAAGGGATTGTTTGTCCTTGTGCAAGCCCTTGCATTCCTTTCTAAGTGAGTCAAAATGAATACGAGCATCATCAAGCATGTCAATTAGCTCTTCTTTTGTTAGGTCATCATCACTATCATCATCACTAGATTCACTATCGGATGATACCTTAGAGCCCTTGGCCATGAAGCATGAAGGAGTGTCGAAGATGGAAGACTTGTCATGAATAGCAATGCTTGCATGTGCCTTCTTCTTGCTCTTCTTTTCATCATCACTATCTTCATCACTTGAAGAGGCATCACTATCCCATGTCACCACATGAGAGTAGTTCTTCTTCTTCTTGTAAGATGATTCTTTCTTCTCCTTCTTCTCATGCTTGTTCTTCTTTTTGCCTTTGTGCTCATCATCACTTGAGTGTGGGCAATCGGCCACCAAGTGATCTTTGCTTCCACAATTGAAGCATCTTCTTGGCCCATCAAACTTTCTTGCATTCTTCTTCCTTCTTGCTCAGTAGCCCTTCTTCTTCATGAACTTGCCAAATATTCTCACTAGAAGGGCCATCTCCTCATCACTCTCACTTGTGCTTGATGGATCTTTACTTGATTCAACTTTTGCTTTGCCCTTGCCCTTTGATGATGATGTGGCTTTGAATTCCACACTCTTCTTCTTCTCATCTTTGGAGTCTTCATCTTTTTCTTTCTTCTTCTTATTGATCAACTCCTCCTTGTCATCATCATCTCTATAGGCATCATCGGTCATCACCTCCGCAAGCACTTGGTTTGGTGTCAACTCACTCAATGTAGTTTTCACCAAAACTGTGATCAAGGTAGCAAAGCTCTTGGGCAAGCTTTTCAAGAACTTCATGGAGAAGTCACTATCCTTTACTTCCTCATCCACCACCTTGAGATCATTCACAATCACTTGCAATCTATGAAACATCTCCGGGAAACTTTCATCTTCCTTCATCTTGAAGCTAGCAAATCTATCTTTGAGGATGTAAGCTCTTGCGGTCTTCACACCCTTGGTGCCCTCATATGATTCCTCAAGCTTCTTCCAAGCCTCATGAGCACTCTCAATGCTTTTGACTTGCTCAAACACCTTCTCATCTAGAGCCTCATGGATAGCACAAACCGTAATGTCATTGAGTTGGAGCAATCTTTCTTCGGCGGTTGTGGGGTTGGCCGCATTTGCAATCTCAATCTTTGTCTCCACAACCTTCCAAACCTCTCTATTGATTGACTTGATATGTGAGGTCATCTTGCTCTTCCAATATCCATAATTTGTGCCATCACATTGGGGTGGCTTCTTGGTGTTGTTGATGTGAATGTTGAGTTGAGCTATTTTTACACCGTAGGTTGTTAAGCCTCAAAATAACGGAACTTGGCTCCAATACCACTTGAAAGGTCCTAAATGGCTAGAGGAGGGTGAATAGCCTATAAAAACTTCTACAAACAACACTTAAGATAAAGTGGTTAGACAATTAAATGGCGAAGCAAATTCTTGCGCTAGCCTACTAAAAGATGCAAGCCACCTAACCGTTCTAAGCTATAGTCTCTATTTCACACACAAGAGGCTAAGTTGCTACTTCTACTCTACTCCTAGGTGAGCAACTAAGCTAACAAGCTACACAAGAGTAAGTGTGAGAATGTAAAGAGTAGAGAGAGTGAATCTTATAGCGCCGGTGAAGAGTAGAGAGTACCAAATGAATAATCAATCACAATACAATAGAAATCGTCGGTAGATAGAGATGACACAAGATTTTTTACCGAAGTTCACTTGCTTGCCGGCAAGCTAGTTCTCGTTGTAGCGATACACCCATTTGGAGGTTCACGCGCTAATTGGCATCACACGCCAAACCCTTCTCAAGGGTGCCACACAACCAACACAAGATGGGGATCCACAAGCTACGAGCAATCCACTAGAGTAGCCTTTTGCGATCTCCCGCGGGGATAGGCTCAAGAACCCCTCACAACTTCACCGATCAGAGGCGGAGACAATCACCAACTCCCCTCAACGATCCTTGTAGCTCCAAGCCATCTAGGAGTCGATAAACTCCAAGAGTAACAAGAGAAACCGCTGCGAAAGACAATTACTAAGTGCCTCTAAATGATCTCTATCAAAGCAATGCACTTGATGCTCTCCAAACTCACCAAATGATGATTACAATCAAGTAGGATGAGTGAGAGTGTAGTGGGAAGGCTCACAAGTATGTTATGATGTTCAGGAGTGCCAAGAGATACTCCCCAAACCGACCAAGTGACTATTTATAAGCCACACACAAAGAACTAGCCGTTTGGGCAAAACTGCGTACTGTCGGACTGTCCGACGGCCAAACCGTCGGACTAACAACTCCGGTCCGACGCCTCGGATGGACGCCACGTGTCCTCTGCCATTTGAAGTCGACCGTTGAAACACAACGGCTATTTTCTCGCGCCAAAACTCACCGTCGGACAGAGCACCGTCGGACCAAAAGCCTCGGTCCGACGCCCTCAGCAGACCACCGTCGGACTGAATCGCAGAGGGTCGTCGGACTAACGATCGCGACAGTCCGACGCTTCCAGAGAGCTCCCTGAGCGCTGAAATCCGTCGGACTAAACCGGACAGTCCAACGCCCTCCGAAGTAGCCACGTGTCAGCTCTCGCTCGTTCAGCACCGTCGGACGCTCGGACAATAGTCCGACGCTCCGAAACACAGAGTCGGACGCTCTGAAACTGCACAGCGCTGGGTTAGCCATCGGACTCAACTAATTGGTCCGACGCTCTGGCAAAGTTAGGGTCCGACGCCCTGATTTCTCAGGATTTTCACTCAAATCTTTCACCCTTTGTTCCCAAGTGCTAACACCAAGTGTTCTACACTTTGTGCACGTGTGTTAGCTTTTCAAAAGAGTTTTTAAAGGGTTTGTTAGTGTCACTAGCATCTATATGCATATGCAATGATCATGAACATCTAGTGGCACTTGATAACCGCATTTCATCAACGATTTCGCCCCTCTTGATAGTACGGCCATCTATCCTAAATGTGATCACTCCCTCTATGGAGTCTTGATCACCAAAACCAAAAGAGCTCCTATTGGTTATACCTTTGCCTTGAGCTCTCGATTTCTTATCAACTTCCTTCTCATCTCTTGATGGACCTTGTGGACACCTTTGATGATGGACTTATACCATTTGCATGGATGCCGTCAATAGGGCTTTCTCCTTTACTGATGGGCTTACACCATTTTCATGGACGCCTTCATTGCCCTTCACTTGTGGCCTCCACCGACTCGGTCCTTTGCTCCATCTTGTTTGCTAATTGTTCTCATGAAACACTTAGAGCACATTATTAGCAAACTAGGTTTCATCAATTACTCAAAACCAAACAAGGGCTTTCACCTTCTCCAGCTGGCGCGCCGTAAGCTCACCGCTCGCAAGATGACTGGTCCTAAGAGAGTGTCGCACCACCAGCTGGCGCCACGTGACGGAGAGGCGTCTGGTAGCCATCCCCGCCGCAGCCGCAAGGAGCTCAAGGAGGAGATCAAACTGCTCACCGAGGACTTCAAGGTGGCACGTCGTGACCACTAACAGGGATGTGCGCATGGTCGCCGAGCTGCAGCGTGAGGTGGATCACCTAACTCACGAGAAGGAGGAGGCTTGGGCACATGAGAACGTAGCCCGGGCAAGGGTCCACGAGCTGGAGTTTTATGTGAAGCACATCGAGCACTACAATGATGCCCTGCATGAGGAGATCCACAGGCTCAACGACCAGCTCAACCCCCTCCTTGCTCCCCGCGAGGAAGAGCCTGAGTTGGGCGTGGTCAAGGGGCCTGGGGAAGAGGTCGAGGAGGACGACGTTGAGGAGGCAGTTTGTCCCATGGAGGATGTGATCGTGGAGGATGATGACAAGGAGGACGTGATCGTGATCGACAACAACTAGACTAGTCTTAGGACTAGGGATGTCGGCTTATCGTTATCCTTTGTGTTGTAATGTTGGTGTGCCAAGAACCTTAGCTTTGGGTTTGGGAACTTTGTTTAAGTCCTAGTCCTGTGTTCAAGTATCGTTTAAGTGTTGTAATGTTAAGTGTGTACTGCTACTATGTTTCGTTCAAATAATGCTAGTTTTAAGTTCGGTTTGCTAAATCTAACTTTATGTTCATACTTATCATTTTAGGATTGGTCTTCTGTCCTTGTGCCAAACTTTGATGTGAAGTCATCTCTTTTTTTGACTCTGCGTCTGGTCTCCGCGCTCGGACTTCGCCAAATGTTGAATCGCTCAACTTCACATCTTGTTTTCCCTTGATTTCGTGTGAAATCTTCATAGCGAAGTCGAGTTTCCATAATTGTCTTGATTTCCTGCAAAACAAGCTCAGATGAAATTTGCACATGAAAGTTTGGTCATTGAAGATCGGGCGCTGAGTTTCATGGCGAAGTTAAATTCCCCAACCCGCGCCACGACCTCCCAGTCACAGATAGATGCAGGCATTATCAGTGACCTTCGCAGATCCCTATAGCTGACACACATCACCCTCGAAGCTTAGGGGGCTATTTAGTTGGGTGAAAAGGGTGTGAAAAGTGCACTGTAGCACTTTTGTCTGTATTTGACAACTTTTGTCCAATCATAGCCCAAGTAGACTCAAAAGATTCATCTCGAGCTAGCCAAGCAAAAAGTAGAAACATGCAACCGCTGCTACTTCATTTAATATTTCATGCAGACGTAAAGTACAATCGATGTGATGGGGAAAGAGAAAAAATTTTGGGAAGTAATGCCTCGAGTGCGGCCCATACTTAGCAAGTCGTTTTGCCCAGCAGACATGGAAGTGGTGTTATTGTTTAGGTTAACATCCTCCTTGGACACCACCACACACTCCGAGGCCAGCAGATAGTGCCTCAACTTGGTGCATGAATAGAATAGGCACAAGCACAACTTCTCGGTTGGTGTATATCTTGTCTCAGGGTCAAGGAGCCGCCTGCTTAGGTAGAAAACTGCTCTCTCCTTCCCTTCAAACTCTTGAAAAAGGGCCGATCCAATAGTATGGCTTTCGGCCGTCACGTACAACCTAAAAGACTTCCCTGTCCGTGGTGGTACTAAGACAGGTGGAGTTTTTATGTATTCTCTGATTTCGTCAAAAGCCTTCTGATGCACATCACCCCATTTGAACTCTTGATCATTCTTGAGCTTCAACAATGGCGAGAACGGCAGCACCTTCTCTGATAAGTTAGCGATGAACCTTCTGATAAAGTTAATTTTACCGAGCAAGGATTGCAATTCCTTCTTATTGGTTGGAGGTACAAGTTCATCGATCGCCTTCCTGCTCTTGCTGCCGATCTCTATCCCTTTGCGGTGGACCATGAATCCCAGAAATTCACCAGCTGACACGCCGAATGCGCACTTGTTAGGATTCATCTTCAAACCATGTCTCCTTGTGCACTCCAAAGTGGCCCTCAGATCGGCCAGGTGATCCTTATAGCTCTTGGATTTCACCACCACGTCATCTATATAGATTTCAACGATTTTGCCGATCAACTTATGAAATATGTAATTCATAGCTCTCTGATAAGTTGCACCGGCATTCTTCAAACCAAACGTCATGACCACCCATTCAAACAAACCAAGCGCACCAGGGCACCTGAAGGCAGTCTTCGGGATATCATCATCAGCCATAAAAATTTGATTATAACCAGCATTGCCATCCATGAAGCTAATGACCTGGTGCCCAGCAACCGAGTCTACCAGCATATCAGCTATTGGCATAGGGTAGCCATCCATCGGTGTAGCTCTATTTAAATCCCTGAAGTCGATGCAGACTCGCAATTTACCATTTTTCTTGTACACAGAGACGATGTTCGATATCCATTCGGCATATCGGCAAGCTCGAATGAACTTGGCTTCTAACAGCCTTGTGATTTCGGCCTTAATGTCGGGCAGAGCGTCCTCTCTAAACCGACGTGGAGGCCGCTTGTGTGGCCAAAACCCTAGCTTGATAGGTAGCCTGTGCTCAACAATAGATTTGTCCAATCCAGGCATCTCATAATATTCCCAGGCGAAGCAATCTTTGTACTCCTTCAGCAGTTGAATCAGCTCCTGCCTGAACTTCGGGTCTAGGTTGGCGGCAATAAACGTCAGCCTTGGCTTGTCGCTGGGTCCAACATTTACTTCTTCGAGCTTGTCGGCCGACGTGAATCCTTGCCCCAACTTACCCTCTGTGCCATCGATCGGATTCTCCATTTAATAAAAAGACTCAGAGCCGATTGCCCTGATCGGCTGTTGACTCTCATCGCTGATCCTGATGGAGCCTCCTCCCTAAACCTTGCCGGAGAAACAGTCATGATCCCCAGCTTCCCAGTACGCAGCATCCGCCATCGCCACGCTGACCGAGTCGTCGGCCGGGACCACTTCGACCTAATTGCCATGCTACTGAATGAGGCACTGATGCATGGTGGATGGCACGCAACAGTTGGCATGAATCCAGTCGCGTTCGAGCAGCAAGCTGTAGGCACCCTTACTGTCGATCATGAAAAAGGTGGTGAGAAGTGTCTTCTTCCCCACTGTCAGCTCGACATTGATTGCCCCCCGAGTGTTGGAAGAATTGCCCCCAAAATCCTTGAACATCAGATCAGTTTCTATCAGATCATCGGGGCCCTTGCCTAACTTGCGGAATGTGGTGTAGGGCATGAGATTGACAGTGGCGCCGCCGTCCACCAGCATCTTCGTCATGGGCATGCCATTGACGTAACCTTTGAGGTAGAGGGCCTTCAGATGTCGATTCTTGGCCGGCTTGTCAAAAGTAGCTTGCTGTGCGAGCACTAACTTGGCCACTCCTTCTGATCCCGAGTCGTCTGAGTCGAAATCAGTATCGTACTTCTTGGCTCTGAACTCTGCAGGTAGCACAAACACCATCTGTGCGTCGGCCACAGCTTTCCCATTACTTTGTGAAGGCTTTTCGCGTCACACCTGCTTGGCGCGCCCCTCAGCCTGGAGCTCCCTGTTCCTGAGCCGCTGCACCCGACGCCTTTGGCTTCTAGTTAGATCTCCCGGGCACCACTGGTTCTCCTGCCAAACCGGCTGTTGGCGTTCAACCACCGCCTCATCAAGCCGATCGCGCAGGTCCCTTTTTTCACGCCGATCCCGCGGGCTACGGGGCTTCATAGCCTCTCGTGCAAAGACCGGCGGTTGACCTGGGACTGCCTGTACTCTCGGTACTGATCACTGCACTCTGGACAGTTGCGCAGCGTTGGCAGTCTCAAGCCTTCGTTCCAGCAGTGTCGGAAGAACGGGCAATGCCAGTGATCCTCCTCACCTTCCCGGCGGTGAGCCATTTCTTCATGATAGCGCGCCTCTTCTTCCTCGCGGAGCCACTTGCGGTATTCCTCCTCTTCGCGCTGCAGCTGCCTCTGATGGTCCTTCTCTTTCTGACGCCGCCACTTATTCAGGAGATGCTGGTGTGTGGGCCTCCTGCTCTTGGTGCCGCTGGACTCTCCCTTCTCCAGCTGCTTCTGGTTCTGCTCCCTCCTTTCTTTGATTAGCGCCAGCTCCTCAGCTGTGATCTGCGCATCGGTGTCAACCGAGGAGTTCTTCTTGGCCCGTTCGGAGGTCAGCACCTTCACCTTGGCTGGGGGGTTTGCGATCTGGACCATGTTCTGCCCCTTCGGGATTGGGAATTTATCGATTTTCATCTTCCCCTTGGGAGGGGCCTCAAATTTCAACAGGCTGCGCCTAATGGCATTCTGGATTGCTGCTTTGAAATTGTGGCAGTTGTTTGTGGAGTGTGAGGTGAGGCCGTGGTACTCGCAGAACGGTTTCCCCTGCAAATCTTCAGGAGATGGCTTGACATAGTCAGCCGGGAAGGTGATGTGGCCCGCGCTGACTAACAGGTCGAAGAGCTTGTCTAGCTTGCGCGTGTAAAAGTCGTATTGATCCTCCGCGCTCCAACCTTTTGGCATAGCCATGGGCTTTGTACCCCATTTGAGCTCAACAGCGGCCACTTCTTCGTTCTCCCCATCCTCTGAGTCAGAATTACATACGTAAGCCGACTGCTTGTATTTCGATTCCTTCTTGAAGCTCTGGGCCTGCTGCTCTAATGCGGCCACCCTCTGCATCACCTCGCTGATGCTGTTGAAGTTGGTACCCACCAGCTTTTCTTGGACGTGTGGGAGTAGCCCACTGACCACTATCTTGGTGACCTGCTTGTCGTTCAGGTTCAAAGAGTAGCACATGTTCCTGGTTTCCCTGAATCGCCTGATGAAAGCCGATCCAACTTCATTCGGCCTTTGGCGCATGTTGGTGAGATCTGTGATGTCTTTCTCCCCGGTTCCAGAGAAGAAGTAATTATGGAACTTGGTCTCCAGATCTTCCCAACCTTGAATCGAGCCAGGCTCCATGGACGCGAACCAGCTAAACGCCGGCCCTGTCAGTGATAGCGGAAAGAGCCGGACCCTGTGAGCTACCTCATATGAGGCCTCGCCGAGCTAGGTCAGGTAGCGGCTGATGTGCTCCATGGTGGTGATGTCGTCCTGCCCACTGAACTTGGAGAAGTCGGGCGAGCGATACCTGGGCGGCAACGTCACTCGGTCGTACCACTCGGGGTAAGAACGCCTGTACTTGATTCCAGTCCCGGTCTTTGGCTGCAAACCGAACGTATCACGGAGCATGGCACTCATATGCTCCAGCAGCTGATTGTTAGGCGTCTGGGCGTACCCCGGATGCGGCGCTGCCTGAAGGTCTTGATATGTAATCCCCTCGTGGTATCCAGGGGTAGGGTTGGCCGTGTCTGCCGCCAGCGTATTTCTAGCCGCCGGGTTCACCACTGGTAAGTTCATCGAGTTCACCATCTGCCCAGTGGCCTGCATGAAAGCGGCGATCTCCTCTGGAGTATGATCTTTGTATAATCTAGGAGAAGCTGCTATTTTTTGAGCCGAACCGGCCACCGTGGCACCCTGCACTGGCGCTTTCGGCTGGCTCGGCTGTTGCGGTGAGGAATTGGAGGTCCCTGTCGCTGCTTTTGGATTCGCGTCTTCTGCGGGTATGTTGAAGTAAACTGGACCCAAAGACTCCCAATCCTGCCACTTGAGGACGGTCTTCATGATGTTATAGAATGTCTGCAGGAAGGATTTGTGGTGGTGGCCGACTGCTGAATAGGCGGCCTCCCAGGTCGCTTCTTCCAGCATCTGTTTGAGGTCGGCCTTGCACTCCTCTTCAGATTTATCAGAATGGCCGTCCATGATCCATCTCGGTAATGCATTCTTCTTCACTATGGAGCCATCGCGCTGCTTGCTGAATGAAAGCAGGCAGGCATCAGCGAATTCTTCGACGATCTTGTTTAGCACTGCCGCATCCTCCTCGTTGAGGTCTTCGATACTGACCCTGAGGACACCATCATCCCTGAGGCCTCCGGCCTCCTTGGAGGAGCCGTCTGCCGCGGTCTTCCCTTTTGCCATGGTCTTCAGTGATCGGTCCCACTGGGCGTGCCAAAAAGTGGGTTGGCGCAAAAAGTGGTTCCCTAAGCCCAACACACCAGCGAAGCCAGAAACGACCCTTGAAGCAGTAAAGCTCTCGCAGATCCAACTAGCTTCGGACCCGGTCTGAGAGTGTCGGTAACACCCAAGCGTGCCAGTCAATTTGACCTGCAATTGACAAGGAAACAGATATAATCAGTAACCCAAGGCGGAACTAACTGGTGAGTCCAGATAGTTCCAACTGTACGGCTCAAAGAGCCAGTATAATCGGAGATCGACTAGAAAGCCGATTCCGTCATGTTATAAATCGATAGTATAATAATGAAGTAGAACGGCTATCAGGATATTCATATGAAGGTAATAACGTGCTAGCCGATCTAATTCGGTTAATGTGTATAAAAGAAAATAGATCACGTGTACAGATCTGATCCGTACATCAAACAAACAGAGATTTACTAAACCTGGTCTAGAAGGCCGGTGGCTTTAGTAAACCCTCTTCGCTAAGTTCACCAAGTCTGCGTTCACCTGGTCTAACGGCCAGCGGGCTTCAACAAATCCAGCAAACAAAGCTAGATCGTTTGATATCCAAATAAGTCTATATGCACGATCTATTCGTGAAAGCATAACTGAATCGGCTCTTTAGCCGATGCAGGGCCCATGAAGCACAAACGAATGCTAGCGTAGTCATAAACAGACCTCAAATTAAAGCAAGCCTAATCTAGCGAACCTTGTTCAGGTAAAACCTGTTCCACCGGATGACACTCAGTTTAACTTAAACAAGGACACGAAAATAAGACTTACGATAACCTCAGAACCACTTATGTCTCAACTAGAACCGAACGCACAACATATAACGAACAAGATCGATAGGGAATTAGCCGATGTAAGCATAGAACCAATCATCATGATAAGATAAGCATAAAAAAGTATAAACGAAGATCGGATTCAAGTGAATCTAAGGCCAAATCTATCAATCTTGATTGGGCAGAGATATTGTTATAATAAGGTAAATCAATTTAAACAAACAATACTGATAACTTAATGAATCTAACTAAATTACCATATTTAGCTAGAGCCGATAACTAATCCATGCATGCAAACTATCTCAATCTACAGCCTGTCAACCGGATGACATTAACTAACAGATTAATCAAGCAAACAAATACGAATCGATAACTAATCCACACGTGAGAACCATCCTAATCTGCATCTCGTCTACCGGATGACGGTTAACACAGATTGATCAAGTAAACCAGCATGAATCATCCTTGACTCACTATGCTTCCCGCGTCCACCGGATGACGCCAAAGAAACAGAGCTTAGCAAGGACCCTGGTCCGCCATGCTTCCGCGTCCACCGGATGACGCTAAAAAGACATAGTTTAACAGGGGGTTGACGATACTTACAAGCAAGCCTGCGTCCACCGGATGACACCCAGCCTGGATGAAGTAACTCGCCGGACTCGACTGACTCTAGGGTTTGTTGGCCGGAGCCAAAAGTTGTGTTCTATTGATGTTGTGTTGATACAATGGCTGAGGGCTCATATTTATACCCTGAGCGTAAGAAGATAGTGTCCTAGTCGAATTACAACTTATCAATAGATAAGGAAACTAACAAACTATCCTATATCTAAGGTAACTTGGAGTCCAACCTTCCCTTTTCATAATGGACTCCGATCATGATCGTACCCTGGCGGCGCGGACTCTGGATGACGTCATCAACACTGATGTTGCGCGCCTCCTGTCACCTTGGCCCGATAACCGATTCACCGTGCAATCGGTTGTTTCCTTCCTTCGGCTGGACGGAATCTGCTTCCGAGATCGGCTATCTCCCTCTGGTATTGGCTATCTTCCTCTGGTATCGGCTATCGGCTCCCAGTCCAAAATTTGGTGTTAACACATGCCCCCCAATTTTGGAATAAACTGGTTTATTCCGAAATTAGCGCTTGAGCCTTTCAAATAGTCAAACTAGGGCTCCCCTCTCGGCGCTTCAAACTTTCGCACCAAAACGAAACCCTAAACCGTCGCAATTTCCGCCACGGGCTTCAATCCGCCGCCATCAGCTTCAATTCGCCACTGTCAAGCCATCCCTGAGCTAATGGCGTCTCCATCCGAGGTCCCTGAGGTATCAATTTCATCGATCCACCTCCTGATTTATGAATCCCTCTTCAACCTTACTGAATACGAGCTTCAAATCCAGGTACTGAGGAATGATATTCTGATTCTGCTGATGGACATCCCCAACGCCTACTACCTAGGTCCAATGGGTGATCCGGTCCCCAAAGATTTCATCGTTCAAGAAACTAATCAGTTCCCATTCCGAAGCTCCATGATAGGCGCCTCTTCCTGGGCCAAGTCCTTCAGAAACTGGCCGAGCATACCTGCTAGATGGAGGAACTGGTTCCGCCGCGTCGCGGCGAAGAAACGCGTGGACTGGGAGATGCGCCATCTGAGCCAATGTCTTGATCTATCATTATCAGAGATGGCAAAGAATGAGCCGCTCCTGATAGCCGCCAGTCACTTTTGGTCCAACTCCCTGAACGCTTTTGTATTTGGAGACGGTCCAAAAACCATTACCCTGGGCGATATCCACATGCTCACCGGGCTTCAAATCACTGTATCGTATGACTTCTGGGATCTCTGCACCAGTGGCAAGAAGGACTCGTACTTCCTGAAGCTGGACACATACAAAGGGTGGAGTGGCTATGTTCAACACCACCAGAGAACCTCTTCTTCCGTCAGCGAGAAAGAACACGTCGCGTTTTTGACCATGTGGTTTGAGAGATTCGTGTTCTGTGGTGCCACTGCCAGACCAGCATACCTTTATCGGGTCCTGGCAGAGAAACTGGCTCAAGGGCACTCCATCCCCCTGGGCAAACTCTTGTTGGGTGCAGCATACAGGCTTATGAACCGGGTGTTTAGCTCCTTGATCATAGGTGAAGAAGTTCAATACATAACAAGCCCTTGGTGGCTAGTACAGCTGTGGCTCAACCTGTATCTGCACAAGCTGGTAAGAACACAACTCCAGGGCCTTAGCTTTCCATCCACCGAGTACTAAGAGGAAGAGGATCCAAAAACCAGAGGCTGTCAAAACTATGGTGAAGCTGCTTCTGCCATAATCATCCCAACCACAAAGGGCAATATGCTGGAAATATTATTCAGGGGCTTGGGATCAAAGGTTACTACCTGGTTCCCCTATGTGGATGAAGATGAATTTTTAGCACCCTCCGGCTTCAAGTTCGACAACGGGTGCTCTGATGATGAGGCTACCAGAATCCTGAATGCAATCATAAAACCTTGTGCCTTGCCAGTAGACTTCAAACATCTTCGGCGCGCAAGCGGTAAGCCAACTAGCTATCCCTCTTATGAATTTTATCACCCAAACATAGCGGCAAGACAGCTAGGCTTTGGCCAATTCCTCCTCAGCTCCCTTTCTTGAGTATCTTGAAACCCAGGGAGAACATTACAGAGCTCCTTCAGGCTGGCAGAAATTTTTAACTTGGAGCAAACCTGCCCACATTCTCGCCGAAGCCGTGGAATCAAATCTGCATCACCCATCAGAGTTTTGATGACTGGTGGCAGCGATGGCATGCTCACCTTTTCTGCCAGACCGTCGATGACAAGTGCAGAGCCCTAGACTCGAACTTCAAATCTTCCCGAGCAGTAAGTGTTCTCAGCCGATTCCCTGTAAAAATGGCTTTAGTCAAACATGTTACCTGACAGCTGTTTCTCGCAGGACTCATCATCCAATCCACCAGAGCGAGTGGAATACTATCCCCCTTGTCCGACAGCGAGGCTAGGTTCTCGAGCACCGACGCTGCGACAACTAATGTCAGGCCCTGTTATACAGACACCCCCTTCTGCCTCAAAACGACCAGCTGTATCTCAGCTTCAAAAGCAAGCACCCAAGAAACACCGTTCGATAAGAAAAGTTCAGGTATCCAGAACTGGCATCGACCTTTCTTTACTGCAGTATGCTCCGATCCCTAAATCGGCTCTTTACCAGGTGAAACCCCAGCCGATTCAAGATATCTCAGGAGAGAAACAGGCCGAAGAATCACCAGAATCCACCGGCCATGAAGAGTCAGCTGCTCAAGAAGGGATCCAGGAAGAAGGAGCCAAAACTCAGGTACTACTCGTTGGGCTTTCTTCTTCTCGATGCAGATACCCTGGTTGACCAAATCTTCTTTTCAAAAATACAGCCGAACAGCCCTTCCGACGAAGTCTGGGTGAACCTTGAAGAAGAGGAGTCTCCCCCTGGGAGGAATCCAGGTAAACTCCTATTCGACTGTTAGCAATTATCCTTGCTTCCATACTGCTCTTACTCCTGGTTTGCAGAAACCTATCTGTCCGAGACAATGACAGCCGAGGATTCGTATGCCGCAGGAGACAAAACTGTCTTAGTCGAACAAGCAACATCGGCATCAACCCCACAGACCTCAGGCCTCATTCAGGTATCCTGTCTTTGCCAGAAAACAATTAATCTATATTGTGCCCTTTCTGATGAGAGAATGTACGTATTGCAGGTACCGAAGCCTTCGTCTCCCGGCTACTCATTTGACATAGAAGAATTCTGCGATAGAGACGAACTTGCCTCTTCCTTCGAGAAGCTTTTAGAGCCAGATTTTAGCAATCGGCTGAACGCACTTCTGCCCTACCTAAAGGGTGATCTAGTTGCTCTGGCCTCCAATCCCGGACTGGTTGATCAAATAATCGAACTTGTCCAGCAGCGAACCAATCTGACAGCCTTAAAATCCCTGCAGAGACTCGGTGATCTTAAAGTTACACCATCAGGGATTATCACTGCTCATGGGAACCTGGCAGAGCTTGAACAGCTGAGGAACAATAAATCGGCCAACAGACAAGAGGCCACTGGATTAGCCGATCGAGCTAGGCTGCTCAAATCTTCAATCGGCATAGCTGAAACAGAACTGGAAACACTGAAAACGAAACAAGACCAACTGAGAAAAGAACTGGAAGCAGTTGAGTTGGCTATCAGCGAGCACGAAATCACCATTTCCACTAGCACGATCGAGCTCTCCCAGAAAAAGAAGGAAATCAGCAGCTTGGTCATTGCAGGCAGGAAGACATGCCAACGCTTGAATCTGTTGCAGTCCACTGAAAACCAAGATCAACAATTGTTGCAGGCTGGCCATGCGCTCCGTGCTGAATTAGTGGAACTGATCCGATCTTTATTGACTCTGTAACGTGATGGATATACTACTTGGCATGTTCTTCTCTATTTGCAACTTTGTTCTCGTGCTGTTTTATCCTGAGTTTGAACATTTAGCCTGATCTGCCTTTGGATTCACACCTTAATATCAGCTTCGTCCTGTTTCGAGTCGACTTGTTCAGTCTGATACGTCTCTGCATGCGAATCGGCTCTCAGGCTTGTATTATACCTTAGAATCAATTACTCAGCCTGATCCGTACTACATACGAATCGGCTTGCGAGCTTGCGTCTTATCATCGGCTTTGTTCTGCTTTCCCTTAGAGTTAACCTCTCAGCCTTATTCGTTACGAATCGGCTTGCGGGCACTCACAATAGGATCGGCTAGGCAGCCTGATCCAAAGACCCGATCGGTGTGCGACAACTGACGGCGGCGCTACGTCTCCCTGATTTGGCAACTGTTTCGGATTCAAGACACGCGGATTAACCGCAACCTAAGATCCGCCGTGCCGTCTCGCTTCCCAAAGAAACCACCTCGGTGCCCGTGCTGTCTTATAAATAGTTGGCAGACTTGAGGCACTGTCACACGCCATCGTATCCATCTCGCCGACCAACTCTTCTGGCCGCCTCCTTGTATCTACTTCGCTTCCGCTCTCTCAATCTTCATTCACGACCATGGCCGGCAATGGAGACCGTGGGAAGCGCCCGGCGTCTGAGCCCGCCGACGGCGATGAGATGGAACGGAGCATCCGTCGCATCTGGGCCAGCGTCGCCCGAATCGAGCAGACGTTAGGGTAAGTTCAACCGTCAGCCTACCATCTCCTTGCTGTTTCTGTCTGATTCAATCTGTTTCCGCAGTCACCGGCCATCTTTCGTCAGCGGCATTGTTGGCTCCTTAGCCGGCCTGAACAACCCCTGCCCTCGATGCTGGTCTTCCTCGGGCAGCCCTGGCGAATGGTGACGCTGTTCCTGCAACTGGGACGGCCGCCCCGGAAACCCCCGCCGCTGGTGACACCGCCGGGCCCTCTGCTCCTGTAAGGGCTCCAATCAGGCGTATGATGCAAGTCAGCGGACGGGGAGTCCATAGTAGGTATCTTATTCGCCCTTTTCGCTAATCTTTAAATCTGGCTAAATCTGGGTGCCAGATCTGATGGTTCCTTTCAGCCAACGTCCCCCGCTCCATCTGCCTTCCGGTGCACCGATTGGCGCCAGTTCCTCGATGCGTCGCACGGCGCCACAACCGAACCTCCATGACGCTCCAGCTCGCAGCACCACCTCCGGAGCAGGATCGAACTCGGAATCATCTTCGAGTTCCCGCGACTCCTACACCGCCGCCGACGGCCGCCACTTCCACCATGAGATGGTGCGGTACCACAATCTCTACTCCGAGGCTACCAAAGAAGCCGGCCGGCTGGAGAAGGAGAATGAGGACCAGGCCGTCGCGCTCGTTGCCGTCAACATTGATTTGGCGGAGGCGCGGGCCAACCTCGCGGAGTCGCAGGCCGCCGTGGCAGGTAATCTCTCGCTTTGTCCAATGGCGTGCACGGCGCGTTTTCCAGCACTGACCTTCCTTGTTTATGCAGCCCTGACGGCGCAGCTGCATGAACTGCGCGTGGCCGCGGCGAGTGCCACCAACGTCCTCCGCGCGCGGGGCCAAACGCAGGTGGAGCAGCTTGCGGACGTGCACCACCGCGTTCGCCAGGTGGCGATGAGCGGTGTCCGTCATGGTGCCGCAGGAGCTCTGGCCGCCGCCCAGATCAACTCCGGCGTCATGCTGGAGAACGTCGAACCGGGGATCCGGGTAGGCCAAGACATGGAGTAGTTCGGCACGCAGATGGTCGCCTTCGTTCCTCATGCCGATGGTCTCTCCGTGTCCATCGACGCCGAGGACGTGATCCGGATGGTGTCAATAATCCAAACTAGATTGTATTAGGCATTTTGATGTATATGATACCTCTAAACTCGTTATGCCCGAAACAATCCAATCTGCAAGGCTGTATATTTTGTTTTTATTTTTTGCTCTAAAGGTGATGCTTGTCACGTCGGCTGTTACACCCCATCGAGGATATTTCATTTTTGTGCTAAGGGCGACTCGTTACTACGATGTCGGCCATTTTTTGTCCTGAAGGCGAATGCATCTGATCTTATGTTTATAGCAATGCATCTGAATTAGAGTATAATCTTGTTCATATTATGATCATGGCATATGAACTAGTTCATAGTCTGTGTGTTATGTTCTTGATATGTTCATCAAAGTTCTTTATCGTTCATCAAATTAGTAGGAATAGAGGAAGAACTATGGATGGGATAATAGTTCATTGTGCTGTCATGGTTGCTCCTAGCCGAGCCTGTCAATCCGAAGGGTTGGGGTCCCGAGAGGTTAGGAGTTGTTTCCAATTACGCGAGCATGGTGTTCGGGTATGCGGAGATCAGCGAATATGTCGGTACCCCACGGGCAGAGGGGTAGGTGGGCAGGTTGTGACAGCCCTGTCCATCCCTAGCACTCCCCCATGTTCAGGTATTGAGTAGGAGTTCGGAAAGTCTCTATCTGCTGGCAGACCAGCTGCGGGGATCTCCCTATCATCCCAGACTTAGTCCTGAGTCTAGTCTTGCTAGTTAGATGTAAATGCTATTCTTTGCATAGCTGTATACGAACAATGCCTGCTCAGTTAGTTGTATTCTTTTATTCTTTATTTTTCCCTTTTTATCCTTGAGGTTGCTCCGATGCGTGTGTCCACTATCTTATAAACTTGATTTAACCCCTGTTTATGCTATGCCTACCTATGCATCCCAATAAGTAATCATGTTTATACCAAAGCTAGATGAAATTCATCATGCCCTGCTACGGGAAATTATAAATACGACACCCTTGAATACTCACGGGTTGAAATGCTACAATGATAGTTTTGTGCGCTTGCAGAGTAATCTTATTTCTTACTGAGCTATCGATTGGCGTACCTAAGTACCATTACTTAAGGATTGTAATTCTTGTGCACCCCACGGCGCCGTGTCACAGTTTTGCATATCGTAAGTAATGATGGTTAGGAAGGCCAATCCGGCACTTCTAACTGCTATTACTAGACTGCATTGCCTAGGCCTGCGCCCTTAAGGGCCAAGGGTTACCTTTCTGAAGTAATGGTGGTTGGGGATGTCAACTTTCATTTTTTAGTATTATTATTAAGGGCGGACTTATAGTCTATCTTTAATAGTGATGCTAAGAAACGCCAACAAACATTTCTGACGCCATTGCCGGGGATGGACTTTTAGTCTATCTTTTGTAACAACGTTAAGAAATGCCAACAATACCAAATCACTCTAATGTCCTATACACAATCATATGCAGGGAATTAAAATTATTTTAATTGATGCACAGGGTTAGGGTGTTATGCAGGATGATTGGCAGCTAATGATGATGACATGGCAGATTTAATTAACCGTAACACCAGAGGTGTTACAGCCCTTCCCCCTTAAAGAAATCTCGTCCCGAGATTTGATACACGACTAAGACTTAAGACTAAGTAACGGAAAAGAAAATATATCTAGTAAACCTAGTCCAACCCTGACCATAAAACATCCAGAAGAATTTTACATATTACATAACCAGAAGTTTTACATCTAGAAAGTAGCAAAGAACACGGGGAAATTTTCTGCGAGGTAATCTTCTGATTCCTGAGTAGCTTTATCTTCAGAATGCTCACTCCATTGAATCTTGTACTATCTAGTTGTGGTTCTTCGAGTGACACGATCCTTTTGATCCAGGGCCCGAATTGGATACTCAAGAAATGTCAGATCTGGCTTGAGTTCCACTCCTTCGACATCAATAACTTGGTCAGGCACTCGAAGACATTTCTTGAGCTGAGACACGTGAAATACATTGTGTACCGCTGAGAGGTGGTCTGGAAATCCCAATTTATAGGCTACTTTTCTAATGCATTCTAGGATTGGGAACGGTCCAATATTCCAAGGAGCTAACTTGCCTTTGACTCCAAAACGGCCAATCCCCTTCATCGGTGATACCTTAAGGTCGACGCCTTTGATCGGCGTAACTTTTCTATCGTGACTGTGCAACTTTTAAATTGTTTTGTATTTTCTTGACCTTTTCTTCAGTTTCCTCCACTAGGTCAACTTCAAAGAACCATCTTTCTCCAGGCTCAGACCAATTTAATGGAGTTTGACACCTACGGCCATACACAGCTTCGAACGGCGCCATCTTGATGCTTTCTTGATAACTATTATTGTATGAGAACTCTGCCAGTGCCAAACATTCATCCCAAGTATCTGTGTAATTGAGTGCACAAGCCCTCAGCATGTCCTCCAACACTTGGTTGACTCTCTCAGTCTGACCATTAGTCTGCGGATGATATGTCGTACTATGCAGAAGTTTTGTCCCTAGTGACTTGTGGAAGGACTTCCAGATATTTGAGATGAATTGAGTACCTCGATCTGAAACAATGGTCTTCGGCACACCATGAAGCTTCAACAAGTTTTTGATGTATAGCTTTGCATAAGTTGCTACCCTATACTTAGTTTTGACCGGTACAAAGTGAGCTTATTTGGTGAGACGGTGCACAACGACCCAGATTGAATCAAAACCTCTGGATGTCTTGGGCAAACCCACGATTAAATCCATACTAATATCCTCCCACTTCCATGCAGGAACAGGTAATGGTTGCAGTTCTCCTCTCGGCTTCATATGCACAGCTTTCACCTTTTGGCAAGTGTCACACCTTGCTACATACTGAGCAATCTCTATCTTCATCTTAGTCCACAGGAATTTCTATTTCAAGTCCCGGTACATCTTGTTGCTTCCTGGATAAATCGAGAATCTTGTCAAATGCGCTTCATCGAGGATCATGCGACGTAACTCAAGAACTTTTGGAACTACCAGACGATCCTTGAACCATACCACACCTTCATCATCAATTCTGAAACAATCCTCCTTTCTAGCTTGGACTTTTTCCTTAATGTGCTTGATTCCTCTGTTTCCCTTTTGAGCAGCAATGATTTGCTCACGGATAGGTGTTTCAATGCTGATGTTGGTCAAACTGCCCTGTGGAACTATTTCTATGCCTAACTTTTCCAGCTCATAACATAAAGATAGGTCATACGGCCTTACGGTCAAATAATTGCAGTGAACTTTTCGACTCAGTGCATCGGCAACCACATTAGCCTTACCTGGGTGGTAGTGCACTTCAATATCATAATTCTTTATCAACTCGAGCCATCTTCTTTGTCTCATGTTCAACTCTTCTTGAGTGAAGATGCATTTCAGGCTCTTGTGATCAGTGTAGATGTTGCAAGTACTACTCAACAAATAATGACCAATATCTTCAATGCATGGACAACAGCGGCCAATTCCAGATTGTGAGTTGGGTAATTCTCTTCATGACGCTTGAGCTACCATGAAGCATAAGTAATGACCCATCCCTCTTGCATCAGGACACAACCCAAACCAGTGCCAGAAGCATCACAATACACATCAGATGGCTTTTTAATATCCGGCTGAGCTAGTACGGGTGCTGTGGTCAACAACTTCTTCAAAGTCTGAAATGCTTTCTCACACTCCAGTGACCAGACAAACTTGACCTGATTCTTCAGCAGACTAGTGATAGGCTTGGATATCCTAGAAAAATCCAGAATGAATCGCGGTACTATCCCGCCATTCCCATGAAACTACGAACTTGATGTACAGTGGTTGGTGGCTTCCAAGTCAAGATTTCTTCCACCTTGCTCGGATCAACTGATACACCTTCCGCCGACAGAATATGTCTGAGGAAAGGGACTCTGTCCAACCAAAACTCACACTTTCTGAACTTGTCATAGAGTTGATGTTCTCTCAAGTGAGTCAGGACAACACGAAGATGGTTGGCATGTTCTTCAGGGGTTTTGGAATAGACAAGGATGTCATCGATGAACACGACCACGAATTTGTCGAGCTCTGGCATGAAGACGGAGTTCATGAGGTACATGAAATAGGCAGGGGCATTGGTTAGGCCAAAATACATAACCAGGTATTTATAGAGGCCATATCTGGTTGTTGTTGACACTTCTTAGCGCAATCACCAGAGAGAGGGTGTTAGGCTATCTCTGATAATGGCGCAAGAAGTGCTTAGGGTATTTCTTATGTCTATTGGATAATTCCGCAAGCGCACAGAATATACCGCTGTAGCACTTCACCCAGGAGTATTCCAAGGTATCGTTATTTATTTTATCCCAAGGGAAAGCGATTGCTAGAAATGTTAATAGAAGGAGATCCTGAAATCTACCTCAACTTAGTACAACTAGTGTAGAGGGGGTAATCGAAGTATGATAGGAAGGTGATGATTCAAAGATAACAAATGAATTGCTAAAAGATAACTAGTGTAGTATAGCTAGGTGGGAGGACAACGAGTGAGAAACGTTCCTATGATTCTTGCTTTGCTCCTATGAACTATCCTATCAAATGGACGAGATACACTAAGACTGCTACCTTACTTCCGGTGTGTAGGGGATAGGCGAGACAGTAGGGGATATAACCTCTACCTGAAGCGGCTATTCTCTTATGGGAGCCTACCTTTTAAGAACTTGCCTAAAATACGTGGAGGGATACTAAGACTAGACAGGGCTGTCACCACCTGCTAGCACCCACAAACAATCCATGCGACAAGCGGCATTCAAAGGCAAGATCTAGTCTAAGCACCATGCTTACACTAAGTCTCACTACTCTAGCTGTGGCCAAGGCAAATAGAGCACCCTATGACAGGCGATGAACTACACACGTGAGCTGGTTACAGGATCACAATCTAGTGTAAGCTAACCAAGTAATATGACAACTCACAACAATACTATTATTAGAATAGTAATGCACTAAGTATAGAACACAGTAATTACTCAGCAAAGTAAAGCAGGAATTTTATATTAAAGTAAATAAGTATTACAGAAAGAGAAAGATACAAGAGCTATACCAGACTCTCCAGCAGACGACTCCGGAGACCCCGAGCGTAGCTCGACTCAACTCTAACTCCCACACTGGACTACACTACTACTAGAAGTGGAACTACATTGTTTCTCACTCGTATCTTGAATGAATCATATCTTGAGAGGTGGAGGCAGCCTCTATTTATAGTGGAGAGTGGAGGGGTGCCACGTCAGCGATCCGTGTGCTCCCCAACTCTCCACCCTTGGATAAACCGCCTCAATACTGCCTTGAAATGGGCGGCATCGGTGATTCCATCACGTGGGAGACATGCAGGAAGGCGGTGGCTGGGGCCCACACAAGGTGGTTCGGCCGACCCCCTCTATGGCAGGTGGACCCAGCGAGGAGCTTCTAGAAGGTGTCCCCACATATCCTGGAGTGTAGTGGTGGCTTGGGCCCACCATGGGTGGTTCGGCCGAACCACCTATGGCAGGGTGGGCCCACCACTACGGTCCCCATCTGTCATAGACTGTGGCTGTGTACTTAGTTTGTCTTGATCTTATCGTTTCACGCCTTGGTCCATGTGCTTTGCTTCTCCACCGTTGAATGGAAACACATGATGATCTGATGGTTGGGATGAGCTGGGTAGAGTGTCACGAGGATCGTGCCATGTCACCAAAGCTAGGTGGGCCCCATGAGTGGTTCGAGCGACCCCACCATGGGCCCACCCTTGGCTCTCCTCTCTTCCATTTGATATTGTATGCAAGGTGATGAAATGTGGTGGCCTGGGGCAACCAGACATGGTTCGGCCGAACCACATAGGTGACCCCTAGCTGCTCACTTTTGCACTGTTTTGGTCTTCCCTGCATTCACAAGCTTAAGAGTACAAGTGGAACTAGTTATTGATAAAATATGTTCATGTTATGTTTATTCTCCCTTGAATCTGAGGCCTGTTGATGGTGTTTGAATGTGGAATATTATGGTATATCCACCGTCAACAAGATCCCCCAAGCTTAACCTTTGCTCGTCCCGAGCAAATAATTAAACTCAGCCTCGGTGGATTAGGAGTTGCTTCAATGTTTATATTTCAATAATACCATGTGCACAACAAAGTACTTCTCTTTTGAATGGAAAATTTGGTTATAAAAATTCATCCATTTTACCTTAGTTCTTTATGGAGCTAATGACCTTTCCTTTGCCTTAGGTGGTTGAGAAACAGAATAGTTTGACTTGAACACTAATTTTCTCATTCCTTGCAAGTTTCATACTGGAGGTTTTAACAATATTTTTCAAAAGAAAACTTAATGTTCCTCATATGGTCCTCTCATGTCGCTCAAATGGTGTATGATTCCATACCAAGGCATAAAGTGAATGTTGCCTTCCTTATCATTCTACTTCTAAAAATGGCTTATGTGGAGTTTAAGGTAGGAACGAAAGAATGTAGCATACTTACCTTGCATATGTTGTAGAGCCAAAGCTTGGATCCAAAGAGAGAAGTGTCATGCTCTTAGATCAAGACGTGCAAGTGTGTGGAAAATGATGGAACATAATGCTCCTCTATTTGAATTGTATCTCTCTATCTTGTTTTTGAGACATGGCTATCATTTTTTTTCCTTATTTATGAGCTAGACTTGCTCATCTATTTGGCTTTTCTTTTCTATGGGCTTTCTTGTGTCCATTTTTCTTTCTTTTCATTTTGCATGGTCTTTTGTCTCTTCTACGAAATTGACTAAGAGAGATGTTCTATGACTTAAACACATGGAGCATTTATTTGGTGGAAATGAAAGGCATGTGGTTGAGTACTTCCAGTGTAGAAGCAGCATGTATATGTGGTGTGTGCGTGATCTTGATCTTTTAGAGCATGATAAGTCTCCCAATAAGGGTCAACAAGACTTGACAACACTTAATGCAAAGCAAATAGCTTATTTGGAAGGGTTTAAACATGTGTAGCAAGTATGGCTATGGTAGGAATTTTATCACCATTGGGGAACAATAAGATTTTGATTGTTTAAGAAATAAATCTCCAGTAATCATGCATGCTTGGAACAATATTATAGTGGCTCTTGTTTTACCATATCATATCACACAACAACTTAGACTTAGTTCTAGCATTTAGCATCCATAAAGTTTTCAGGTTCATGATGATTTGTAAATGAGCCAAGTAATCCATACTCAAAGAAATACTAAGTTGTAAACCAGACATTAAAGAAATATTAATAGAGCAACTATTCATCATTTCCATGAGGAAGATAAACATTCATGAAACATATGAGACAAAGAAGATATTTTTGGTGTTCTTATTTTGTTATATTTAAATGCATCAAAATAAAATGCCAAGACAGGGTACTTACCTAAGTGGGGGAGAGAATCTCCCCCAAGCTTGCCCTTTTGTACATGTCTCACTGAGGTGTTGTTCAATGTTGTCGCTCCGTGCCGGCGAAGGTTCTCCAGAAGTGTGTTCATCCTGTGACCCCGAGAGTCGTATCTCGGTGTCATGCGAGGATGAGCGTCGCGATGAATTCCCGCTTAATGCTTTGCGCACCTTCTTTGCTGCGGCCTTGAATGGGTTCTTCATATTTGCACCAAAAACACAAGGCGAGCCAAGCTTGGAAAATACGTGTTAGCTTAAATTATTGAGCCTTCTTACCGGATGATTACCTCTCTTGACTCCTTCGGGTGATGAACACTTGAGTGAAGAACAAGGATGAAGAAAAATATTTTTGGATTTTCTTTTTGGAAGGAGGTTTGTTTGAAGGTGAGAGAGAGTTTTAGAGTGTGGAATGCTCTGCTGATGTTTTTGTCGAAGTGATGTGCTCCCGAGCATGGCAATGAGATAGAGAAGGAAGTGGAGGTGCAGGGGGCATAGGGCCTGGTTCGGCCGACCCCTGCCCTCTCTCTAGTTTGTGCCAATAATTGGGGAAATCTCTGGTGTATTGAATGGAACAAAGGCTGGAGTGATGGGGCTCAATGGACGGGTCGGCCGAACCATCAATCACCTCAAATTTTCAGGCATCTTGCTGCCTTGTAAACATTGTTGGAACTAGAGCAAGTGGGTGTGGTCATGAGTCAGATGATGGGTTGGCCGAACCACTCTATCACCTCTATTTTGGTGCCAAGCGAGACATGGTGTTGGCCAGAGATTGATGGCATGGTCTATTATTGCCTGGTGAAGCATCAACTCTTCTCTCCTTTGGCTGCTTGCTCATGTAGTCAATTCTTGGAGTGAGTGATGAATGGAACAAAGGGCCAAAGGAGGGGCAAGACATGACCATGGATGGTGGATGTTTGCTCATGAGAGGTTTCACGGGAGCATTCTTTCAAAAGGTGATTTCTTTATGGTTTTAATTAAGAATCTTTCCCAAGATTAGCAAAAGGTGTTTTGATCAATGTTTGTATGAGTGGAATTAGAGAGAAAGAGAATGGATTTTTGTCATGACAAATTTGCTCTTGGCTCACTCATGGTTGTTATATGCATTTCTCTCATTAGCATTTTTTTAGCAAGAGATGAGAGAGAGAGAATCTAGCTCCCAGAGTGCTAGTTGACACATATATGTCTTGCAGCACTCTATAAGACAAAGAATACTAGAGCATATGAATGCACAGAGAGAAACTGAGAACATTTTCAGGTTGCCATGGTAAGTTCAATTAGATGATCAAGATTGACATGCAACATTTTAAGGTGTTGGCATGCATGGAACATAGCAAGTATTGAGATGGACAAAGGTGGCAGGTGAGAGCCATCAGGGTGGGGTCGGCCGACCCCACCATGGGCTCTACCAGTGTCGATTTTATTCAGAAGGTTAATTAGTGGATTATTTTAATATTGATTGACACAAAAAGGTTTGGAAAGAGAATGATAAAGTGGTTTAAGCAAATAAAGGAAGTAGACTTGAATTAAATTTGGTGTACTTACCTTGATGGAAGAGTTGTTCCTTCTGGTCCTTGCAATAGGACCATCTTCTTGGGCTGGTGTAGGGATTTTCTTTGGAGGTGTCGCCGGTTGTATTACCTTTCTCATCCATATTTGCTTGCACTTTGCTTTCAATTGTGATTTGGACTTCTTCGGATCTCTCACGAGGGCAAAGGCACGTATCTCCTTTATCATGATCAATGAGCACTGCTCAACCTTTGGTCGGAATTTGAATGTTTCCAGGGTCCCATTGATGGTGAATTGAATTTCTCCAGCTCCAACATCAAATGTGTGCATTGGCGGTGCTGAGGACGGTCTTCCCAAGATGAGTGGAGTTCTCTCATCCACCTCCAGGACCACGAAGTCCATGGGGATAAGGAATCCACGTATCTTGTCGGGAATGTTTTACGCTTTTCCCGTCAGGTAGCAGACCGATTAATCCGCTAGCTGCAAACGTATTGATGTAGAGAACAAAAAAGTGTGATTAAGTTTGTCAGACATTACCTTTGGCATGATGCTGACGCTTACTCCCAAGTCGCACAATGTGTGCTTGAAGTGTTGTGTCCCAATAGAGCAGTCAATGGTGGGACATCCAGGATCCTTCTTCTTGGTTGGCAGTTGGTTCAATGTAGCCACGCTGCACTCTTCTGTTAATTTGACAATTTTCGTCGTGGGCGTGTTAGCGGTCCTTAGTAACTAAATTCCATCATCATTTTAAATACTAAAATAAATAAAAGGTAGCGTTTTTATCTAACATTTCCATGAGTTTTGTTATATATGTGACTTACAGGTCTGACATGTGGAAATGCACAAAATATACAAGAAAAGCGCACTACCGGAAAGCATATTCAGAAAAGGCGCCAAGCAAGGACAAAGAAGAAAGCCCACCTCAAACACCAAACTGGACCCATTCGTAACCACGGGGGAGGTCCAGGCCCAACAACAAACCAACCACCCGAAGGCGGTGGCCAGTGGGGCCATCCAGGGGACCGACCACCCCCGGGGGTGGCCGCCCCCCTGGTGGGGCCTCCCGGGCCCAGTCTTTGGAGGTGGTGCTCTAGGCGGTATCCCAAAGGCGGTTTCACCTCCTTCCAAACTTAGCTACGCAAGAACCGTCCTATGAAGCTATAAAATGATGCCCCACTCCCTCCATGAACACAGCTTGATACAATAGAGAAGAAGAAGGGAGTACCACCATTTTCCATTAGTTTAGCTTCTAGCTAGGCTAGTATAGGGTTAGAGAGAGAGATAGAAGCTTAAGAAGTGAGAGCGGGGTCGAAGCAGTTCTACTCTCGGGTGGACGAAGTGCCGGACCTGTCGGCTCTCACATCCAACTTGTACCTCTACAACCATCTTGCTGCTTGAAGTAAGAGGTTTGTGATACATTCTAGTTTTGATCCATTAAGTGAGTTACTTTTATAAAGCTACTTGTTTGTGGGATCGTCGCTCGTCCTTGAGACGGGTGCTCTAGTTAGAGGACTCCTGATAAGGACAGGAAGTTCTTGGCCATCGCTAGAGTAGTAGTCGCCTTCGTAGACGTGGTGTCTAAGTTGGAGTCTACCTTTGTTTGTTGCGCGCGCCCACGGGCAGAGGGGTAGGTGGCAGGTGGTGACAGCCCTGTCCACTCGTACCAGCATCCCCCCACGTTCGGCCGTGGAATAGCGCTGATACTGGTATCGCTTGGCAGATCAGGTGCGTCAGTGGGCCCGAAGCAGGCAACTAGTGGGAAAGTCATCTTCACTTAGAGTTTCTTGACTTAGTGTATCCTCTCCACCCAAGTTACCCTCCTATCTTTTTTAAGGGTCAACTAGCTAAGAGACCTCTAACATAAGCTGTTCCTTTGGGAAAATACGATACCCTGAATACTTTTAGGTGAAGTGCTACAACGGTACTTCCGTGCGCTTGCGGATTTTTCTGCTGTCGCTAAGAAGCGCCAACAAGCATTTCTGGCGCCGTTGCCGGGGAACGGTTGTCGTTTTTAGTCTCCAAACCTAGTTGCCCGTGTATCCTTTGTTTTTACCTTTCTTTTCTTTGACCTCTTTTGATCCAATGGAGCAACCCACCATCTCCAAACTTTCTGCTCCTAATGGCGAGTTCGTTGAACCTCCACAATCCGCAAAGCCAATCATAGCTTCAAGTTACGACCTCCGCCCAGCTTTTATAGCTATGGTTCAGCAACAAACCTTCTCAAGATTAGATTACGAAAACCCATATCACCACCTAAGGGAGTTTGAGCAGCTCTGTGCATGCCTAACCATTGCGGGCATGTCACATGAAACAATGCGGTGGAAATTGTTTCCTTTCTCTCTTAATGAGGGAGCGAAACGATGGTACGCCCTCAACGTAGGGAAGGTAGCTGGTGATTGGGAAGAATTGCGAAACAAGTTTTGTGTAGCATTCTTCCCTATATCCCAAATCGCTACCCTACGTCAAGAGATTCTCAACTTCCAACAACATGAGAAGGAATCCATAGGTGCAGCTTGGGAAAGATTTATGATTTTAACAAAATCTGGCCCAGACTTGTCTATTCCCAACCATGTGCTCTTGCAGCATTTTTGGTTAGGACTTAGCAAGGAATCTGCCCGACAACTTGACATAGCCGCAGGGGGGTCGTTCACACATAAAACCACAGCCGAAGGCGAGGCTCTTTTAGATCGCATTCTAGAGAACACTCCTCCGTTAGAACCCCTCCGAGTAGAGCCAGAGCTGTGTCACGAGGAAGTCTCTTCGGCCGAGGCCGAACCAACATTACCTATAGAGACACCCTCACCCGAACCAGAAGGTCCGAAGGAATGTCTCCAACCTTCAGATCTTCCATACTTTGACGATGAATTCTTCGATGATTATGGGAATGTCTCGAAGTATGCATACAGAAGAAGCACCCATGTCCCTATCACTCCAAAACCTTGCCTCGATTCGTTAAAGGAATCCATTAGGGAGTTGACGGCTATCATGAGTGACGAATGGACAAACGAAAGGGAGTCTTCATCTAAAGTAATTCAGATTCGCTCCCCTTCGCGAACCATCCGTTGCAAAATCCAGGATGATTGGGTGGAGATGTTGTACAACCCCACGGTAGGAGCAAATCTGATGTCCACGACTTTTGCACACACTCATCTGAATGATAGACATTTTGCTCCTACGACCCTGTCCATGAGAAATAGCTCGCGTACTTGTCAGCTAGGACAAGGGTTGGTTCACAATGTCAAAATTCAGCACGATGACGTTGTCTTAACTTTAGACTTTCACATTTTTGACGACATAGACTTTAGCGTGCTAATCGGGCATCCCCTGGAGAAATTTCTCTCCAATGCAACAAGAACAGGGGAATTGAATGTTAAGCTGGGGAGGAATGATTATTCCATACCTTTTTATCGAGCTAAAAACTCGATGCCAGACCCTCTCCCCTGTCCTATCCTGCCCGAGGAGGTTATGTCGGTTTCACCTTTTGAACCTCCTGAGTCGTCCTTAAAAAAAGATGCCAACTTCTTCATAGAAGAAGAGGATGACGTAGGAGAAACCTTTGATCTTCCTAAAGAGGAAGTGCCGACTCCACCTCTCGTTGAGCTAAAAACCCTGCCTGAAGGACTACGTTGCGTTTTTCTAAATGGAAACAAAAGCAGTCCCATCATCATTAGTGACAAGCTTTCAGACGAGGGGACGGCTAGACTTATTGCCGTTTTAGAAAAACATAGATCAGTCTTGGAGTATTCATTGCAAGATCTCAAGGGGATTAGCCCAACACTCTATACCCATCATATCCCTATTGACCCTGCGAGCACACCATCACGCGAACCGCAGCGTAGGCTCAATAATGCGATGCGGGAAGTTGTGAAGAAGGAAGTCCTTAAACTTCTTCACGCCAGGATCATTTATCCCGTGCCACACAGTGACTAGGTTAGCCCTGTCCAAGTGGTTTCCAAGAAAGGAGGAATGACGGTAGTTGAGAACGCTAAGAACGAGCTCATCCCACAACGTACCGTCACAGGATGGACGATGTGCATTGATTACAGAAAACTCAATGCGGCAACACGAAAGGATCACTTCCCATTGCCCTTCATTGATGAGATTTTAGAGCAATTGGCGAAACATTCTTTCTTTTGCTTCCTTGATGGGTATTCTGGTTATCACCAAATTCCCATCCATCCTGACGATCAAAGCAAAACAACCTTCACATGACCGTATGTAACGTATGCGTATAGAAGAATGTCGTTTGGGCTATGTAATGCACCCGCTTCGTTCCAACGTTGCATGATGTCCATCTTTTCAGAAATGATTGAGGAGATCATGGAAGTTTTCATGGACGATTTTTCAGTCTATGGAAAAACTTTTGATCATTGCCTCGAGAATTTGGACAAAGTTTTGCAAAGATGCCAAGAGAAGGACCTGGTGCTTAACTGGGAAAAGTGCCACTTCATGGTCCATGAAGGCATTGTCCTCGGACATTTCGTGTCCGAAAGGGGGATAGAAGTAGATAAAGCAAAGATAGAAGTTATTGAGCAACTACCTCCCCCTGTGAACATCAAAGGGATCCATAGCTTTCTAGGCCATGCTGGGTTCTACAGGCGTTTCATCAAGGATTTTTCACAGATTGCTAGACCTTTGACTAACATGTTAGCAAAAGATGTACCTTTTGAGTTCACAGATGAGTGTTTGAAAGTTTTTGAAACCATCAAGAAAGTACTCATCTCGGCACCCATAATCCAACCTCCGGATTGGGCATTACCCTTCGAAATCATGTGTGATGCTAGTGACTATGCTGTTGGTGCAGTCCTTGGCCAAACCAAAGATAAGAAGCATCACGCGATCGCTTATGCTAGCAAGACTCTAACAGGACCTCAGCTTAACTATGCCACAACCGAGAAGGAGCTCCTCGCAGTAGTTTTTGCTATCGATAAATTTAGATCTTACTTGGTGGGAGCAAAGATAATTATTTATACTGATCATGCCACTTTAAAATATCTGCTCACCAAGAAAGATGCTAAACCTCATTTGATCCATTGGATCTTGTTATTACAAGAATTTGATATTGAAATAAAAGATAAAAAAGGAGTAGAAAATACTGTTGCCGACCATCTTTCGCGTATGCAAGTTACTAACATGCAGGAACAGGAGATCAATGACTTCCTACGTGACGACATGCTCCTCATGGTCACCGACACAAACCCGTGGTATGCAAACATTGTGAATTACATGGTTTCAGGGTACGTACCCCCGGGTGAATCCAGAAAAAAGCTAGAATATGAAAGCAGACGCCACTTATGGGATGAACCCTACCTGTACCGGGTTTGTGCCGATGGACTGTTGAGAAGATGCGTGCCTACTACCGAGGGTGCACAAATCATTGAGAGGTGCCATGCAGCACCATACGGGGGCTATTATGGAGTTTTCCGCACACAAGCTAAAATTTGGCAATGCGGATTCTATTGGCCAACAATGTATAATGACACCAAAGAATTCATCCGAAGGTGTCGACAATGTCAGCTGCAAGGCAACATCAGCTCCCGCAATGCCATGCCCCTTCATTTCAACCTCCAAATTGAAGTCTTTGATGTCTGGGGCATTGACTTCATGGGACCATTCCAGAAGTCGGGAGACTGTGAGTACATCCTAGTGGTAGTAGACTACGTATCAAAATGGGTCGAAGCGCTACCCTGCCGAGCAGCAGAAGCAAAACATGCAAGAAAGATGTTTCTTGAAGTGATCTTCCCTCGCTTTGGAACACCAAGGATGGTGATAAGCGACGGGGGCTCACACTTCATAGACAAAACTTTCAGAGCATTCCTGCGAGAACTGGGAGCCAAGCACAACGTAGCTACTCCTTATGATCCCCAAACCAGTGGACAAGCCGAAACTTCAAACAAACAAATCAAAAACATTCTTCAGAAAACGGTGAACGAGATGGGAAAGGGATGGAAAGATAAGCTACCTGATGCACTCTGGGCATACAGGACAGCTTACAATACCCCCATCGGGATGTCACCATATCAGCTGGTCTATGGAAAAAGTTGCCATTTGCCTGTTGAGCTTGAACATAGAGCTCACTGGGCAATAAAAACCTGGAATATGGATCTCAAGACAGCTGGTAAACATAGGCAGAAACAAGTCGCAGAACTAGAAGAATGGCGAGAAAAAGCCTATCATAGTGCCAAACTCTACAAAGAAAGAACAAAGAGATGGCATGATCAAGAATCCAGCACAAAGAATTCAAATTAGGCGATAAAGTTCTGCTCTTCAATTCAAGAGTCAAATTGTTCGGGAAAGGTAAGCTCAGAAGTAAATGGGACGGACCTTATACCGTCATCAGCGTATCATCACATGGAGCAATCACAATAGAAGACGATGACGGAAACATCCATAAAGTAAACGGTCAACGTCTCAAGGTATTCCTTGAACCTGAACCTAATTTTATTGATGAAATAAATATAATATTTTTTAAAGAGTTTATTAAAAACTTATAAAAAAATACATATATAACAAACATATCTATTACGTTTACATTTTGCTATTTTATAAAACATTGGTGTTGCATTTATGATACATCTAAAAATTCCTATGCTCTTTCCTTGTGTATGCATAAATCTTCTTGATCATAGGTATATTCTCTCATAAATGCATGATAGTGTAATCTTGAGCATTATTTTTAAATATATCACACCTTACCACATACACCATCTCACTGATCCGCTGCGCATCAAACTTGATCGTAACCGGGATAGAGATCTACCCAATCAGCAAGATACGTGGGCAAAAGACGGAGGCTGGCAGGCGGACCCAGGGGACCGACCGCCCCCGGGACCGGCCGCACCCCTAGCTGGCTCAATCAGAGCCAATCTTTTTCGTACCTCCCTCTGATCGTTCTAGCATCACGTCCATAGTTACGATCAGTTTGTTTCCTCGACAGAGACCACGGTAGAACCTATATAATCATCATAAAGGCCTCTCCTCTCTTCACACCAAACCATTCTCCTCTCCCTCTTGCAAAGGTTGTTAAGCTCTCCCACCAACAAAGTTTTGACCATGTCTAGCTATGCACTTTCGCTGATCCAAGCTCCTGGTTCCATAGCCAACCTAGACATAGCACCCTATCAAGAGAATTCCTTTGTGAGAGATGAAGCTCGTGCCATAGTAGAGAAGCCGCTAGCCTTTCTACCACCCCCTAGCGATAACTTCAGCAACATATCAAGATTGAAGTCCATGGCACGCTCCCGTGCACCCGAGGTGGTGCCAAGAAGAAAAGTACTGCTGCCCGACCAACTACCGGCGCTTTAGGCCTCAAGAGGAAGGCTCCTAGTAGTAGCGAGCTTAGCAAACGTGCTTCCGTGATGCCCTCCACCTCCAATTTACCTTCCCTGTCGTCTCCCGTTAAGGATAGTCGCTCTTATACCATTAGGGGAGTACGCAAACCCGATGGAGGGTATGCCAAGGGTCTTTTTGGCAAGGGTGAAGCTCCCTCTAGTAATACGGCACCCTCTGCCGAACCTTTCGGCGCCAAGCGCAAGTTTGTAAGGAAAATAATTAGGGGGCAGCCTAAGGGTTTCGTTAGCGATAGTGAGGATGAGAAGCCTCCTAAGGGGCCAACCATCGCCTCGCTCAATGCTAGCATCGAAAGCACGCGCCTGAATGTTGTTAAGGCCCAAACTCACATAGCCGAGGCTTATCTCAGCGTAAAAGGTCTTAGGGATGAATTAGATGAGATGCACCGCGGCTATGGAGAGCAGCTGCGCAGGATCGCTAAGGCAGCAGGAGTTGAGCATGTTCTCTAAATATCTTTAGAACGCTCCTGCTACACAAATAATTAGGCACACATTTTTCCACTTCACGATCTTTTATTTTCCAATCATGTGCCCTTTCAATGTAATGTGCCTATTTGATTTATCAATGAAATAGAAGTCCTTTATCTTTATATATATATTGCACACTTGTTTTCTCTATATATTGTGACTAATCAAGTCAAGAAAGAAAACAAGTGTGGAGGAGGACTCTCCAATTCAAACTGCACAAAAGAAAAAAAAATCAGAATTCGGTTTGTGCAAATTTCTTCTCTCTCTCACTAAAAAGTTTTTAAGATAAAATTTAAAATGATGACCCCTTCATACTCCATCAAAACATGCCTTCCTACGTTCAAAATTTTTGCATACTTTTTATTCCCTGCTAATATTCCTACAGATTTATGAACACCATTTAGGGACCCCTTTTTATCTAAGTAATTGACAGGTGAGATATAGTAGTTTGACATGATGCTTATTCATTCTTGCAAAGTACTTGGGATTTATTTTACAAAAAAATTCAATAGCATAGTCCTTGAATGATTAACAAATACCTACCAAGGCCATATGTGATTCTTTATGATAAAACCTTCCACATATGCCACTTACTTTGTGTTGAGTTTGGTCAAATTTTGTGACCACTGTTGAGAGATGTTTCATGCTCCCAAGATCAGAATTCACATGCACCCACCAAAAAGACAATTCTCACCCTGAGAGTTGCGAAAAACATGCATCCATCCATCCACCAAAAATATGCCAACACTTAAACTAGGAGTTGGGCAGTTTTCTCCACCAAATAAAAAGTGTTGTTTTCATCCTAAAAAACACACATTCTTGATGCAAAACTTTACTCATCCATCATGATATCTCAAAATGTGTCATACGCCAATAAAAGATATGGGACAATGCTAAAAAAAAGGGGAAGAGACTATGCCAAGGGGCATCAGAAAATAAACGGGAAAGAAGATTCCAATTACCCGTTCAAAAAAATAATAATAATGGAGATCCTATAGCCCATATCTTGTCTTTCTAAAAAAAAAGAGAATCATGATGCATAGAGTATCAAAAAGATTTAGAATTAGGTTTTCACCTTCATATTCTTCACACACATGCATATTCTGATCTAAGAGTGGTACCATCAGATAGATTATGAAATTACGATTCTAACGCAATTTGAATCGTTCAAATCGGAGCTAAAACGTGGAAATTATAAATGAAACAACTTTGATTTCAAATCTGAAAACACATTTTCATCTACACCAAATTGAAATGCGCCTTTTAAACTGGAAAACGGAAACTACAGAGTACGCAATGTACTGCGGGTTTAACATTAAAAACGTCAGGGTCATTTTTGCAAAAGCGCTGGCCGAAGGGGTACGGTGCTCTATGGACCGTCCGATACGAAAAGAGCGGTCCAGATTAGATCTTGGAGAGAGGTGGCAGCGCTCCGGCCGGAACAGGGCCGCGCGCGGTGGCGCCATCACCAGAATTGGGCGGCGCAACGCGAAAACGGCCTACGGGTCATCAAATGCCATGGGGAAAGGTCCGAAAGATCGAGGGAGGCCGTGTGAGCTCACCTAGGGCAATTCGGACGGCCGAAATCGACTCGGGGTGGCTCTCCACGTGCTTCGGTGGGCGGTGATCTCCTACAACGTCGGCGAGGGTGCATTAGTGCACAATTCAAGCGGAAAAAGGGTCGGGCTACTTCGGGCGATCACGCATATGCTCAGTAAGGGGCTTACGGCGAGGATTAAAACCCGAGGACGACGAATTGGTTGCGGCGGCGGAAAGCTTCGAGCGGCGGCGGCTCTGTTCGCGCGAGGGCAAGAAGAGGCAATGCTGCTAGGGCTGGATGGCGGCAAATAGGGGCCCGCCTGGACTTATATAGTCCCGAGGCGATGGGGATAGGGGAGTTGAGTTCGCCTCGGATATAGGAGATCGAATCGAGGGCGGCGAGCGACGAACTCGCTCTGTTCGTTCTCGCGTCGGTCTCGACAGGAACCTGCTCTTCCGGTACTCTCAAACACTTTCTCAATTGAGATATGTGGAACACATCATGCACACCGGACAAACTTTCCGGAAGTTCTAGCTGATATGCCACTTCTCCACGTCTCTCTAGGATCTTGAAAGGACCAATATACCTTGGTGCCAATTTTCCTTTGCTATTGAACCTTTTCACACTTCTCATCGGGGACACTTTAAGATATACATAGTCTCCTACATTAAAAGCTAGTTCTCTTCTCCGTGTATCCGCATAGCTCTTCTGTCTAGATTGTGCTATTCTCAAGTTCTCTCTTATTGTCTGGACTTGCTCCTCTGCGTCTCTCAACACATCCGGTCCAAACACTTGACTTTCTCCAGTTTGATTCCAAAACAAGGGTGTCTTGCACTTGCGTCCATACAATGCTTCGAAGGGTGCCATCTTGAGACTTTTCTGGTAACTATTATTATAAGAGAACTCCGCATACGGCAGACTCTTATCCCAACTCGTTCCATACTGTAAAGCACAAGCTCTCAACATATCTTCCAGAATCTGATTAATCCGTTCAGTTTGACCGTCAGTTTGAGGGTGATATGCAGAACTGAAATTCAACCGTGTTCCCAATGATCTATGCACTTGTTGCCAAAACTGTGAGGTGTACTGCGTACCCTATCGGAAAATATCTTCTTTGGAACTCCATGTAGACACACAATCCTTTCCATATACAACTCTGCAAGTCTTGCTCCGGTATAGGTGGTCTTGACGGGGAGGAAATGAGCAACTTTAGTCAGTCGATCCACAATTACCCAGATTGAATCATAACCTCTCTGAGTACGTGGCAACCCAACTATGAAGTCCATACCGACTTCTTCCCACTTCCACTCAGGTATCTTTAGTGGTTGTAGCAATCCTGCAGGCCTCTGGTGTTCAGCTTTAACTCTCTGACAGGTATCACAGATAGCCACATATTCTGCTACATCACGCTTCAGTCCAACCCACCAATATTTTTCCTTCAGATCCAAATACATCTTGGTACTTCCTGGGTGTATAGAATATGCTGACTCATGAGCTTCACGCAGTATAGCGTCTCGGATGGATTTCACTTCAGGTACACAGAGTCTCTTCCCAAACCATAAGGTTCCATTCTCATCTAGCCTGAATCCGGGTGATTTTCCAACCACAATGTTCTCTGCTATTTCTTTGAGCTTCTCATCTTCCAACTGAGCCTTTCGTATCTCTTGCTCTAGTGTGGGTTCAACCTCCATCTCAATAGCATTGATCACAATTCCCAAGTTGAGACGCTCCATCTCTGCACACAACTCTGCTGGAATAGTGGTTGTTCGAATCTCATTAGCATAACTTTTTCTACTAAGAGCATCGGCCACAACATTTGCTTTGCCTGGATGATAATGCACTTACAGGTCATAGTCCTTTATCAATTCCAACCAACGACGTTGCCTCAAATTCAACTCTGACTGGGTGAAGATGTACTTCAAGCTCTTGTGATCTGTATAGATGTCACACTTATGACCAATAAGATAATGTCTCCAAATCTTCAAAGCGTGCACCACAGCTGCTAGCTCCAAGTCATGAGTAGGGTAATTCAACTCATGCTTCCTGAGCTGTCTCGATGCATATGCTACGACTCTTCCTTCTTGCATGAGAACACAACCAAGACCTAGGCGGGAAGCATCACAATAGATAGAGAACTTCTTACTTAGGTCCAGCAAAACCAACACTGGCACTGTTGTCAATCTCTTCTTCAATTCTTCGAAACTAGCTTGACACTTCTCAGACCACACAAACTTGGCATTCTTCTCTAGCAAGGAAGTCATTGGCTTTGCAAGCTTGAAGAATCCTTCAATGAACCTTCGGTAGTAACCAGCTAAACCAAGAAAACTACGAATGCCAGTCACATCCGTTGGCGGCTTCCGATTCAACATGTCTGCCACCTTGCTTGGGTCTACAGAAATTCCACCATTGGACACAATATGTCCTAGAAAAGCAACTTCTCTCAACCAGAACTCGCACTTACTTCGCTTGGCATACAGCTTGTGTTCTCTGAGCTTCTGCAAAACCAATGTCAGATGTTCGGCATGCTCTTCTTCATTCTTGGAGTAGATTAAGATATCATCAATGAACACCACAACAAACTTATCCAAGAATTCCATGAATACCTTGTTCATCAGATACATGAAGTAGGCAGGTGCATTAGTCAAACCAAAGGACATTACCGTATACTCATACAATCCATACCGAGTAGTGAATGCAGTCTTAGGTATGTCAGAGTCACGAATTTTCAACTGATGATAACCTGAACGGAGATCAATCTTGGAAAACACACAAGCACCTCTCAACTGATCAAATAAGTCATCAATTCTAGGCAACGGATACTTGTTCTTAATGGTGACCTCATTCAGTGACCGATAATCAACACACATCCTTTGACTACCATCTTTCTTATCAACAAAAATAACCGGGGCTCCCCAAGGTGAAGAACTAGGATGAATAAAACCTTTTTCTGACAGTTCTTTAATTTGTTTCTTAAGTTCTTCTAATTCTTTAACTCCCATTCTATATGGACGTTTAGCTATAGGTGCAGTACCAGGCAACAACTCAATGATAAATTCAATGTCTCGGTCAGGTGGCATACCTGGCAACTCATCTGGAAACACATCTTCAAACTCATCCACCACTGAGTTATCCGGCTGCACTTCTTCTCTGAGCTGATGTACTGTGGCTTTCTGTTGAACTTGCAAAACAACCTCAACTCTGACCTCATCTCCCTTCTGGGTTGTGATAGTCACGACCTTCTCCTTACACTTTATATTGATGTCGTTCTTCATCATCCAATCCATACCCAGGATAAGATCAATTCCGGCAGTATTTAGCACAGTAGGGGTTATCTCAAATTCTACCCCCCTTAATGAGATAGTAATCGGGAGACACTGAAGAGTAGCTTGCATAACACCACCCGGAGAAGAAACCATAATAGGATGTTTCATGACACTAAGGGGAATACCATGCTTTCTAACAAATGTGTGCGAAATGAAAGTATGCGAAGCACCAGAGTCAAAAAGAACTGTAGCGGGGATGGAGTCGATATTGAACGTACCCATCATGACCTCTGGAGTCTCCTGTGCCATATCAACCGACACATGGTTCACCTTCCCGGTGTGAGGTGGCACTCTCTGCTGGTTGTTCTGCTTCAGGGAGGCTTGGGGATTCTGCTTCTTAGGACAATTGTAGGACAAGTGTCCTTCTTTGCCACAACGGAAACACTTGTTGGGGGCACCATTCTTCACTGGGATGTTGTTGGGAGCAGTCAGTTGTGGCGCCTGGTTGCCACTTTGTCGCTGGTACTGGGAACGCTGCTGGTTCTGGGAACGTTGTTGATTCTGGAAATTGTTCTTGAATCCAGACTGTCCCTGGAAACGTTGTTGCTGCTGAGGCTGCTGCTGGTTGTTGTGGAAGCAGCTGTTGCTTCCAGACGACTGCCCTTGAAACTTCCTCTTCTTCTTCTCATCTATCTCACGGCGTTTGCTCTCGATGATCAAGGCTTTGTCCACCAACTATTGAAAGTTGGCGAAAGTGTGAGAGAGCAACTGGTACTGGAGATGATCATTCAGTCCCTCCAAGAAGAGCTCTTGCTTCTTGGCATCATCTTCAACCTCTTTTGGAGCATACCGCGACAATTGGATGAACTTGTCACGGTACTCGGCAACTAGCATGCCTCCTTGCTTCAGAGAAAGAAACTCCTTCTTCTTCAGCTTCATTAAACCCGCAGGCACATGATGATTGCGGAAACCATCACGGAACTGCTGCCAAGAGATGGGATCGGCACGTCCAAAACGGAAAGACTCCCACCAATCCAGTGCAGCTCCCTGCAACTGCCCAGATGCATAGAGAACCTTCTCGACGTCGTTGCATTGGGCGATCTCCAGCTGCCTTTCTATTGCACGCAGCCAATCATCAGCTTGGAGAGGATCACTGGAATAGTCAAAAGTGGGAGGGCGTCCCTTCAAGAATTCGCTTCTCTTGTCACGGGGTGGTGGAGATGGGTTTCCGTTGCCATTGTTTCGCTACAGCAGTTGAATGTTCTGGGCCATCTGCTGCATCAGCTGTGTTTGCATCATCATCAGTTGCTCCATATTAGGCTGTGGCGGAGGTGGTGGTGGATTAGCATTTTCTTCAGAGGTACCATCATCCCTTGGGTTCCTCCTGATGTGGGCCATCTGCTGTTCAAATCATTGAGGTGAGGTTTAGAATTCTTTTCCATTAAAATAACACTTAAAAGACTAGAACAGGAAATTCTGGGCGCGATCTAACAATGGCAGAGTAGAAAAACAGTCATATCTGGAGTTCCCGAAGTCAAACAGAGACATGCTATACATGGTTGGAAAGCATGAGAAAAACTCTACAACTTTTATTCAGACCATCTCTCCAGATTCTATCGTTAAGTTTATCAAAAACAGATTTGATTCGAAACTGTTCCAGAGTAACAGACAGCGCAGAAACTCTGACTTGTGACATTTGTTTCTCCCAAACTGTAATTGATATTGAGATGATTCTTGCGGCAAAAGAAAACTACAGAAGTCTAGTTTTTCACAAAAAATTTTCACGATTTTTGGTCGTATATAATTAAATAGGAAAAATAACTAAGGCAGAGGGGTCTGAAAAACAGCACTGCTGGAAACTGAGATAATCAACCCAAACTATTATGCATTAATTCAAACCTATATAAAGAGATTTGCGGACATGCCCACTATCTCAGCACTCATTACAAACTTCAAATCAAGCATTGTTCATAAGAAAAAGCAACCTAGCACAAAAGTTCACAAGACACGAACTAGACTCGACTTGACTCAACTTGCGCTACTAGCGTCTTTTGCTACTAACTGGGGGGTAACTCCTCTAGGGATCGATGTCGGTGCGGGTGTGAGCATCTCCATGGTCACCTCGGTTCCTTGGCGGCGACTCAGCTGGGCACCTTGGTGATGGCAGAGGGGGCCCAACACCGAGTTGCCTGTTCAACTCATCCACCGCCCGGCTGAGCCTGTAGTTAGCTTCAGTCCTGGCGTTCAGCTCATCCAGTGTCTGGTCCAGAAAGGTGTTGGTCTGGGCCAAACACTCCAAGGCAGCGTGGAGTCGGGCGTTCACTTCTCCAAGTGGACCGGCGATGCTGCAGTTAGCTTGGCCACTCTGACGGCGGGGAAGGTAGCGGTGCATCTCCCACTTGATGATGTCCCAATTCTCATGGCGGTGCATCATAAGAGCTTGTCGTGTGGCATCCTTGATGGCGGCAGCTTTGGAGAGTCGAACGGAGACAGCATAGTGGATATTCTTCACCTGGCTTCCCTCCTTGATGTACACCTTCGTCTCATAGTAGTCGGCGTAGTCTGGGTGCTTCCAGTGCTCCGTCTTGTACAGCACCGAGGCGTTGGGGTAGAAGCGGCGCACCAAGTCAAGGAGCAGCGGGTGGTAGTAGTCATCACCATGATGATCATAGTGAATCATTCCCACCCAGGGGTTTCCACCTTGGTCTCCATCATCGTCGCCGTCGTCATCGGGGTCATCGGAGTCATCCGAGTCACCTCCATCATCTCCGTCATCAGGGTCGCCAGCACAATCCTGGTCGCCATGCGGCTCCACCTTCTCGGGTTCATCTTCCTGAGGGTCCTCCATAGGTACGTCTTCGGAGCTGTCTTCCAAGGGCTCTTCATTGGGCTCCTCTGCGGGCACCTCCTGCTGGGGCTCCTCCACGGGTACGTCTTCCACGGGTTCTTCCACGGGTACCTCCGGTCAGGAAACACGTCCGCCAGAGATGAAGCGCTGCAGGTACCTCTTAGGTGGCATGACACGCTTGCGGGCAGTGCGCTTAAGGTTGGCCATCTACAAGAATTAAGATTAAGTCAAAATTTTGCAATGGACAAGGGTAGGATATCAGCAAAAACTTGTAACAAATTAATATAACAAGTAAAAAGAGATAATAAAGCTAAGGGCTATCCAGTGCTAACTAGGCTTGCGTCCTACAGTCAACCTGGATCTGATACCAATTTGTCACACCCAATTTTAAGGATAAAATGGGATGCATAATCTTATGTGCGCCCAGAGATCAGTCACACACATCAGCCAACAAATTGCATAAATTGCATCATAACCAATGTTTAATACATAGCGAATAATATCAAAGTATTTACACAGCGGAAAATAAAGATAACTCTCGCGGTAGCTCCATAGCACAGGGACGTCAACTGGTGAAGCACAAGTCTAGTAGTCCTCTGGGTAGTCCTCATCACTATCACCATCTGTTACCCATCCGGGATTTTTAACCAAGTAATGAAAAATAAACAAGGGTAAGTACATGTCGTACTCAACAAGACTAGCATGGGTTCATGAGGCTCAAAAGGTTGACACGGGTTTAACAGCTGTTTGCTTTTAATTAATCACCTTTTATGCAATTGAATAGCAACAAGTTAATAAGCCCATTCTCATGATCATAGTAAACATAATTAATGAGTAGCAATAAATAGACTAGCAACAAGTAAACATCACCCCGAAAGATAACTACTCCGTGAGTTTTCCAGGCCACTCGTGACCGTGAGCGCGGCTAGTATACCAGTTTTACACTCTGCAGAGGTTGTGCACTTTCACTATGAGCCGTGATTCCCATTTGCTCGGGGTAGCTAGCCCCATAACACTACCAAGGTGAGAGAGCAGGGTTTCACTATGAAGTCTTTCAAAGTACTCTGCCTAACAAGTTAGGACCGCTAGGGACCCAGCAAGCAGATCTAGAGCCCCCCTTCATCGTGGCACAAGGTCACGCAGGTTATACACACTCGGACAGGAGCCACACTATACCCGAGTCGTCAGGCCCCATCACGCCTTTCGGTAACCTCTAACAAGCTAGAAAAAGGACCTGACTAAAACCAGAGCCATGTAGCCCTCATAGTTGCACTGTAAGTCCCAGCTTTTGCTGACAGATCATTACCAAGGAGGAAAGATATGGAGCATCACAAAACTATGCTCCAATCCCCTAGTTCCATGTTGCTAAAAAGGCATCTTTTAATCCTTATTGCATATTCAATTAATCAGTTTACATGATCATGATATCAATAACGCACTAGCATCAATTACCATATGCATAATCCCATAGGTTGCAAGGAACAAGATAGCAAAACTAGGAAATAACTATGGTTAACAAGGAAGACACATGCAAATGAAATTATTTATTTGGTGAATAGGACAACAAGGATGATCCATACTAATACTTGCCTTGATTAGCAAACTCCTGGTGATCCGGGTTGTCGAAGTACTGATCTTGATAACCCACGTAAAGCTCACCGTCTATACTCGATCCATCATAACAACACACATGCATACAGGGGCAATCATGCATACAAACAAGAGTTTTCATTAGAATAGTACACCAACAAAGAGAAAATAAATTAAAAAGGTTATAAAACAAATCTACACGTCGCTATGATCACATCGATATAAAGTTTGCGCAAATCGGATTTAAAACGAGGAAGATATGAATTTTACAAGATTTATAATAGAATAATAATAGATTAAATATAATCTCGAATTTTAAAAGTTAATAATATATGAAACAGTGGTACCATCAGATAGATTATGAAATTACGATTCTAACGCAATTTGAATCGTTCAAATCGGAGCTAAAACGTGGAAATTATAAATGAAACAATTTTGATTTCAAATCTGAAAACACATTTTCATCTACACCAAATTGAAATGCGCCTTTTAAACTGGAAAACGGAAACTACAGAGTACGCAATGTACTGCGGGTTTAACATTAAAAACATCAGGGTCGTTTTTGCAAAAGCGCTGGCCGAAGGGGTACGGTGCTCTATGGACCGTCCGATACGAAAAGAGCGGTCCAGATTAGATCTTGGAGAGAGGTGGCGGCGCTCCGGCCGGAACAGGGCCGCGCGCGGTGGCGCCATCGCCAGAATTGGGCGGCGCAACACGAAAACGGCCTACGGGTCATCAAATGCCATGGGGAAAGGTCCGGAAGATCGAGGGAGGCCGTGTGAGCTCACCTAGGGCAATTCGGACGGCCGAAATCGACTCGGGGGTGGCTCTCCACGTGCTCCGGCGGGCGGTGATCTCCTACAACGTCGGCGAGGGTGCATTAGTGCACAATTCAAGCGGAAAAAGGGTCGGGCTACTTCGAGAGATCACGCATATGCTCAGTAAGGGGCTTACGGCGAGGATTAAAACCCGAGGACGACGAATTGGTTGCGGCGGCGGAAAGCTTCGAGCGGCGGCGGCTCTGTTCGCGCGAGGGCAAGAAGAGGCAATGCTGCTAGGGCTGGATGGCGGCAAATAGGGGCCCGCCTGACTTATATAGTCCCGAGGCGATAGGGATAGGGGAGTTGAGTTCGCCTCGGATATAGGAGATCGAATCGAGGGCGGCGAGCGACGAACTCGCTCTGTTTGTTCTCGCGTCGGTCTCCCTTGGGCAGCAGGAGGGGATGGAGGTGAGGCGCTGACGCGTGGGGTCCATGCGGCAGCGAGTCAAGGCACTGGGTCTCGGCTGTCAGTCTCGCAGAGCGGAGAAGGAGGGCGCAGCTGCGGCCTACGGTGCTCTGTTCTGGACGCCCAATGAAGAAGAAGGAAGGGGGAGCAGAGAGAGACTGCCATGCGGACCCACCCTGTCAGCCGCAGAGACGGAGAAAAGGCGCCCCTGCGCTGGCCGGGCTGGCTCATGGGCTATCTGGGCCGACTGCTCTGAAGGAGTGGCCTCGAGCCCAAACAGAAAGGGAGGGGGAGAGGATAGGCCGAGCAGGCCAAGCTGGCTGCTCTCGGGCCAGAACAGGGAGGGAGAGTGTTTGCTGTTTCCCTTTTTCCTTTCCAATTTCTAAATACAATTTCCAAATAGTTTTGAAATGGGAATTTGAATGGTTGGGAAATCAGATGAAATACAAGCAATACAAAACACAATGCTCCAGCATGAATGCAACAAACATGCATATGGCCTAACATTAATTTTATTTCTCAATAAATATTAATTTTCCCTATATTGGAATGATCAACTAATTGCATAATTAAATAAATTCCCACTATTTAAAAGAATGCAATTTTTCGGGTGTTACAATTTTTGAGGATGTCTCTTAAATACTTGGTGTAGGTTGGTACCTGCATCGCGTCAAGTAATGGAATATGCACATAGAGATGACGAATTACCTTGACGAATATCCCGAATTGTTCGTCGGTGGGTTGCTTCCTTGTCCTTGGGAAAGGTAGCAGCACATTGGCGTCATAGTATTCATGAGGGGTGTCTTTCCCTGGAATTTGGTGTTGTCATCAGGTGTTGGCAATTCTTCTTCTTCATCATCCTTGACTTTTCTTGTGGCCTTCCCTGCCATGTTAGGATGTGGTGGATCGTGAATGGGCTTACCTCCCCTCGTGGTCACTGCCTTGATATTCAAAGTATTGCAAGAAATTTCAGGAGATGAAGTAGTAGAAACAAAATGAGCTATTTGAGATTCTAGCATTTTATTAAAACTCATTTGTTCTTTAACAGAAGAAGCGAGAGCATCCATTTTAGCATTTACAGTTTCAAGGGTCCTATCATTTGCTAACAACCTTTATTCATGCTTTCATTGATTTGATTTATGACAAGATCTTTTAATGGTAAATGATTACCAAAATTTGCATTACCTTAAAACTTGGAGTTCAATGCCAATCTTCCTTGAAGATGATTTGCATTGTTGTAGATGGCGTCTACCTTCTCAGGATTTAATTTGGAGTAAGAGACACTACATACCTGATTCCATTGATGCTTGGAAGCATAATGTTGTATGGCCTCTCGATCTTCTGTGAAGTTGGCATGTTCTTCTATCCTTCTTAATAAGAAGTCCATCTTTTCTGAAATTGCATCAACTTCATTGATGGTATGTGTGCTCTTTTTCTTGGATTGAAACCAATCTTCATTTCACCCTTGATTTATCACCATCTTTTCCATCAAGTTCTTGTCTTGTGTGACATTGAGTGAAATGAATGCTCCTCTTGCAGCGGCATCAAGGTGACTACGGGCTATCGGAGTTAGTCCATGGTAGAAACCTTGAATCAAGAGCCATTCTTGGATTCTATGATGAGGACATTCCCAGATGTATTCCTGAAGACGTTTCCATGCTTCAGGTATCATCTCATCCATTTGTTGTGTAAATCCTGAGATCTTTCCTTGAAGAGTGGTGGTTTTGCCCGTCGGGAAGAACTTCTTGAGGAATGCATTGGCACATCTCGTCCAATTGCGGGCATCTTCTTGACAAGCATAGAACCATTGTTTCACTTTTTCAAGCAAGGAGAGCGGAAAAAGGCGAAGACAGATCGTGTCTGCTTTGACTCCTTGAAAGACCCTAGTTTGGTTTTGGTAATTGATGAAACCTAGTTACTAATCTAAGTGCTAAGTATGTGTAGCCAAGAGTAGATTAGTGATAAGGAGGAAGATGACATGAGCTCAAGTGAAGATCAAGATGAAATGATTAAGGAGAAAGAAAAGGACTTAAAGAAGGAAAGCTAGAGGCCAAGGTATATCCAAATAGGGATTTTCTTTTAGTGATCAAGACTCCAAGTGGGAGTGATCACATTTAGGATAGATAGCCGACTATCAAGGGGAGAACTAAGCTATTGGATTACCTTCAAGTGCTCTAGGTTGCATCTCATGTGCATTGATCTAACCAACCTAGAGAATCTCTTTGAAAACCCTTAAAAAATGTTTGCAAAATGCTAACACACTGTACACAAGTGTTGGAGACTTTGAGTGTTAGCACTTAGAAGCAAGGGGTGAGAAATAGACTTGAAAAACTCTGAAAAAGGAGCGTCGGACGGTGTAGAAGCGTAGCGTCGGACCATTTGTTCGTGTTCGACGCCTACACTTTGTACTGTGCTGTTGGCAAGCGTCGGACGCTCGGTAAACGAGCGTCGGACCATTGCCCACTTCAGTCCGACGGTGCCGAGCAGCGGCAGAGTGACGCGTGGCACGCTGAGGAGCGTTGGACGCTTGAGAAAAGTTCGACGGCGTGCGTCGGACGAAGTCCGACGATGTTTTAGCGATTTCAATTCTCTCTGGAAGTGTCGGACGCTGAGTTTCTTTAGTCCGACGGTACGCGCACAGTGAGCTGAGAGAGGGCGTCAGACTCTGCGGTTTAGTCCCACGCCCCCAGTCCGACGGTCTGAAAAACTGGTGCAAAGTCGACCGTTGAGATCGGATGATCGACGTTAAATCCAGCTGACACGTGGCAAGATCGTGAGCGTCGGACGCAAAGCATTAGTCCGACAGTAGCGTCCGACGGCATAAAAACGTGCTTAACGGCTGTTTCGAGTGGGGTAACGACTAGATTTGCATTTGGAGGTATTTATACTCTCTCCCTGGTCACTTGGTCAAACTCTTGCACACTTGGATCATTGTCATACACTTTGTTGCATTCTAGCCTCCCACTCTCTCACTAATTCATCATCTTGATCATCCTTAGTGAGATTTAGTGAACCTCAAGTGCATCTTTGCTTGTGTTTTGCATTCTAGAGCACTTGAGAGCAAGCCTTGGTTCAGTTCTTATTCTCTTGGGACATTGCCGTGTCCCTAGACAGCTTGGAGGAGAAGAAGGAATGGAGGAGCTTGGTGATTGTGCTTGCCCACACCCAGCGATTGTGAGGGGTTCTTGTGCCTTCCCCGAGCAGAGTGCTCAAAGGTAATTCTAGTGGATTGCTCGTGTCTTTGAGTTACTTCCTCCGTGGTAGGTTCTTGTGGCGCCTAGTGTAGGCTCGGTGTGTGATACCGATTAGCCACCGAACCACCGGTTGAAGTCGACACAACGAGGACGTAGCGTGCCGGCAAGCACGTGAACCTCGGGGATAAATCTTGGTGTCTCTATTGATTTCCTCACCTTCGAGTGGGTGACATATTGATTGTCACGGTGATTGGCTTCCTCACAAGGCAAAGGTTTAATTGACAATCATCCCTTTCTTATCTTCGTGCAAAGTAGCTTGTTCTCTTGTCTTGAGTTGCTGTGTAGTTGTTTAGCTTTTGCTAGCCTTGCTTGTGTGGCTTAGAACCTAGGATTAACTAGAATTTTGTAGGTGGCTTGCCTAGGTTAGTAGTTGCTCTAGCATTACACATTTAGCCATATTTGTTTCTAACCTCTTGGCCAAAGTATTTTGTAGAAATTTTATTAGGCTATTCACCCCCCTCTAGCCATACTAGGACCTTTCAAGTGGTATCGGAGCCATGGTCACCGTTTAGTCAAGGCTTAACATCCTTCGGTGCATTGATATGGCTCATATCATGTTCAATCATGTTGGGGGCAAACCACCTCACTTTGATGGCACAAGCTCATTTGATTATTGGAAGAGAAAGATGAGGATGTATCTTGGCTCAATTCATGAGAAGGTGTGGGAGGTCACCGAGAAGGAATACATTGTGCTTGATCCCGCAAGCCCCACACCTAGAGATCAAGAGAATAACCAATGTAACACAATGGCTCTCAACACCATTTACAATGGCATTGACTCAAAGGTGTTTGAGCAAATCAAAGATTTGGATAGAGCAAGTGAAGTATGGACAAGATTAAAGCAACCTATGAGGGCACTTCAACGGTAAAGAGTGCCATGTTGTACATGCTCAAGGACAAGCTCTCAAACTTCAAGATGGATGATGGAGAGAGCATTCCGGAAATGTTCTATAGGCTTCAAGTGATTGTCAATGATCTCAAGGCCTTGGGTGAGAAAACAAGTGATGAGGACTTCTCTCACAAGTTTCTTATGTGCTTGCCCAAGAGGTTCAAGACCTTGAGAACTATCATCTTCCGAGCTGGCTTGAAGGGTGTCACTCCAAATGAGGTTCTTGGTGATGTCATGACCGAGGATCAATACAATGAGAAGAGTGATAGTGAAGAAGTGAAGAAGGAGGATGACAAGAGCAAGAAGACCGTGGCATTCAAGTCCACCATCTCTTCTTCTAAGAACAAGGTCAAGGGCAAGAAAGTGCAATCTAGTGATGATGATGCATCTAGCCTTGATAGTGATGATGAGGCACTAGCTCTCTTTGTGCGCAAGTTTGGAAGATTCATGAAGAAGAAGGGCTATGGTGCTAGAAAGAGAAGAGATAACTTCAAGGGCAAGAATGTAGTAAGGAAGTGCTACAATTGCAAGAGCACAGACCTATCTTGTGGCAGATTGTCCTAATGCTAGTGATGATGAAGATGATTACAAGAAGAAAGGCAAGAAGGACAAGGTGGAAAACAAGGAGAAAAAGAAGTTCAACTTCTCCAAAAAGAAGGGTGGATCCTATGTGGTGACATGGGATAGTGATGCTTCCTCCAATGATGATGACTCTAGTAATGATGATGAGAGGAAGACATCCAAGAAGAAGGCCATGTCTTCTATTGCTATCAACAAGAAGTCTTCATCATTTGATTCATCATGCTTCATGGCTAAGTCCACTAAGGTAAAATACGATGACTCAAGTGATGATGAAAAAGATGATAATGATAGTGATAGTGATGATGATGAGCCTAGTGTAGCACAACTCATGGACATGTTAGAGCAAGCCGAATATCTTATTAGCTCTAAGTCTAAGAAGTGCAAAGAATTATCCAAGAAATTAAAAACTCTTGAACAATACTTTGATGATCTAAGTGCTTCTCATGAGTGTCTAAAGGAAGACCATGAGGATGTCAAACTAGCTCACACCAAGCTTGAGGAAGCTCACTCCTCACTCTTAGAGCTGAGCAAGGTAGAAGATGTTACTATAACATGTGATGTGGGTGTAACTTGTGATCTAATGAATGAATCAACTAATGAAACACTTGTTGCAACCACACCTAATAACACTAGTTCTTCATCATCATCCACTTCTACTTCTACCTTCACTACTACTGTTGATCCAACACTAAAAGTTGAAAATGAGAAATTGAAGAAGAAAGTGGACAAGCTAACCCGCGCATTAGGCAATGCCTATGGTGGGGATGCCCGCTTGCTACAATGCTTTGGTAGCCAAAGATATAGTAACTCTAAGGAGGGACTTGACTATACCCCCAAGAAAGGCAAGACGGCCTTTGTAACTCCAAAGCCTAGTTTTGTGAGGAGCAATGGTTGATTTTTCTACAAGTGCAAGCAAGTTGGGCATATTGAGGCAAATTGCATCACTAACAACAAGAACAAGCAAATAAAATTTGCAAGTGCTAAATCTATTAGACTTGATTCTTGTTACATGCTTACCATGGGTGAGAAAGGTGTCAAAGTCAAATACATTGGTACACCTAAAGAGAGCCCAAGGTTGAAGGCTATTTGGGTACCAAAGGCTTTGGTTGCTAACCTCCAAGGACCCAAACAAGTATGGGTACCTAAAAGACATTGATTTATTTTGTAGGTAAATTATAAAGCCGAAAGGAGGCATTGGGTTCTTGATAGTGGGTGTTCTCAACACATGACCGGTGATTCAAAAATGTTCAACCAAATCAATTCTAGTGGCAATGAGTATGATAGTATCACATTTGGGGACAATAGCAAAGGCAAGGTCAAGGGTCTTGAAAAGATTGCAATATCAAATGATCTAAGCATCTCTAGTGTGCAATTAGTTGAGAGTTTAAATTTCAATCTATTGTCGGTGGCTCAACTTTGTGATCTTGGTTTCAAATGCATCTTTGGTGTTGATGATGTGGAAATCATTAGTGTGGATGGATCAAACTTGATATTCAAGGGATTTAGATATGAGAATCTCTATCTAGTGGACTTTGGTGCTAGAGAATCACAATTGTCAACATGCTTACTCTCTAAGTCAAGCATGGATTGGTTATGGCATAGAAGGCTTGGTCATGTTGGAATGAAGCAATTGAACAAACTTGTGAAGCATGACTTGGTTAGAGGTCTTAAAGATGTTGAGTTTGAGAAGGACAAGTTATGTAATGCATGTCAAGCCGGAAAACAAATAGGCAACACTCATCCCAAGAAAAGTATGATGAGCACATGCAAACCATTTGAGTTATTGCACATGGACTTGCTTGGACCAACTACATATACAGGCATTGGCGGCAACAAGTATGGTTTGGTGATAGTGGATGACTTCTCAAGATATACATGGGTTTTCTTCATGTTTGACAAAAGTGATGTTTATGGTATCTTCAAATCTTTTGTCAAGAGAAGTTGCAATGAATTTGAAACAACCATCAAGAGGGTGAGAAGTGATAATGGTAGTGAGTTCAAGAACACAAGAGTTGATGAGCTATGTGATGACTTAGGAATCAAACATCAATTCTCGGCTAAATACACACCTCAATCAAATGGCCTAGTTGAAAGAAAGAATAGAACTCTCATTGATATGGCAAGATCTATGCTTAGTGAGTATAATGTGAGTCAATCTTTTTGGGCCGAAGCAATCAACACGGCATGTTACTACTCCAATAGACTCTATTGCCATCCTATGTTGGAGAAGACTCCATATGAGATCTCGAATGGAAGAAAGCCAAATATTGCATATTTTTGGGTGTTTGGTTGTAAGTGCTACATATTGAAGAAAGGAGCTAGATTGAGCAAATTTGAGAAGAAATGTGATGAGGGATTCTTACTTGGTTACTCCACCACTAGTAAAGCTTATAGAGTATGGAACTTGGGAAGTGGTCAACTTGAGGAAGTTCATGATGTTGAATTTGATGAAACCAATGGGTCTCAAGATAAAAATGAGAATCTAGATGATGTGAGTGGACCTCAATTGGCAAAGGCTATGCAAGAAATGGACATTGGTGACATAAGGCTGACTCAAGTGGTTGACATAGAAGATGACAAAGATCAAGTGCAAGTTCCTTCAAATGATCAAGCTAGTGACTCTCAAAATCAAGATCAAGCTAGTTCCTCTCAAGCAAATCAATCAAATGCACAATCAAGCTCAAGCAATCAACCTCAAGTGCTTCAACCCACAAACATTGTAAGAGATCATCCTTTAGACCAAATTGTTGGTGATATTCAAAAGGGTGTGCAAACAAGATCAAGACTAGCATCATTTTGTGCTCACTATTCATTTGTGTCATTTGAAGAGCCGGAGAACATTGAGAAGGTACTAAAAGATAGTGATTGGGTAAATGCTATGCATGAAGAGCTCAACAATTTTGAAAGAAATGAAGTTTGGGAATTGGTAGAGAGACCAAAGAACTACAATGTTATTGGCACCAAATGGGTATTTATAAAAAAGCAAGATCAAGATGGTGTTGTAATAAGGAACAAGGCAAGATTAGTGGCACAAGGGTACTCTCAAGTAGAAGGATTGGACTTTGGTGAAACCTATGCTCCGGTTGCAAGATTGGAATCAATAAAAATTCTTCTAGCATATTCTTGTGCTCACAATATCAAGCTCTACCAAATGGATGTCAAAAGTGCATTTCTCAATGGATTCATCAATGAGTTAGTATATGTTGAACAACCACCCGGTTTTGAAGATGAGAAGAAACCAAATCATGTGTGCAAGTTAAGGAAAGCACTCTATGGTTTGAAATAAGCACCAAGGGCATGGTATGAGAGGCTAAGGGATTTTCTCCTCTCTAAAGGTTTCAAGATGGGCAAGGTTGACACCACTCTATTCACCAAGAAGGTTGATGGTGACTTGATGATCATGCAAATCTATGTTGATGACATTATCTTTGGATCAACTAGTCAAGCTTTATGTGTGGAGTTTGAAAAGATTATGGCTAAAGAATTTGAGATGTCTATGATGGGTGAACTCACATACTTCCTTGGACTTCAAATTAAGCAAATGAAGAATGGCACATTCATAAGTCAATGCAAGTACACAAGAGACATGATCAAGAAGTTTGGAATGTAAGATGCAAAACCAATTAGCACTCCCATGGGGACTAGTGGAAGCTTGGATGAAGATAAAAGTGGCAATATGGTTGATCAAAAGGCATATCAGTCTCTAATTGGAAGTTTGCTCTATGTCACCGCAACAAGACCGGATGTCATGTTTAGTGTGTGTATGTGTGCTAGATATCAAGCATCTCCTAGAGAGAGTCATATGAAGGCTGCAAAGAGGATATTGAGATATTTAAAGCACACTCAAGATGTTGGATTGTGGTATCCAAAGGGTGCAAAATTTGAATTGATTGGATATGCCGATGCGGACTATGCCGGTTGCTAGATAAATAGAAAGAGTATATCGGGCACATGTCAACTCTTGGGAAGATCTCTTGTCTCATGGTCGTCCAAGAAGCAAAATAGCATTTCACACTCCACCGCTGAAGCCGAATACATTAGTGCGGGGAGTTGTTGTGCTCAACTCTTGTGGATGATGGCAACTTTGAGGGATTATGGAATTAACTTCAAGAAAGTGCCATTATTTTGTGACAATGAGAGCGCTATCAAGTTAACCCAAAATCCAGTTCAACATCAAAGAACCAAGCATATTGATGTGAGGCACCACTATATCCGGGATCATCAATAAATGGGTGGCATTGACATTCAAAGTATTGGAACCGATAATCAATTGGCCGACATACTCACCAAGCCACTAGATGAGAAGAGGTTTTGCAAGCTTAGGAATGAATTTAATATTCTTGATTTCTCCAATATGAGTTGAGATCACCCCCACATATATGACATGCCTCTACTCCGACAAAACAAGGTAAAATTGTTTGACATAACATCATACTTGCTAGGACATGTTTTGAGCATATAGACATATTCACATCTTAGGATCATTCATGGAAATTAAAATGTTTTTGATGGATATATGCTACCACTATTGCCTTGTTTGATTGTATGATCTAGTGGTAACATATGACATGCATGTGTGCTTAATCCCCTAGTGTTCAATCTACTTCATTAGCTCAAGGTGTATAACTTAACATGGGCAAGATAACCCCTAGTGGCATGAAGAAGCTTGTCCTTGGATCAAACTTAGTTATATATCCTAGGCAAGTGCACTAGATTGAGCCAAAGTGAAAAATCAACTCTCTTTCTAAAATCAAATGAACTTGACTAACTATCTCTACTCCACTTAACCTTTTTTGAGCAATTGTTGACAAAGGGGGAGAGAAAGTTACAAAAGAAAGAGAAAGCGCGATGAACTATCATTAGGCCGATGATAGGAGAGAAATAGGACAAAGGAAAGGGGTAATTAAAATTTTGAAGCACACAAGTAGGGGGAGCAATCACATATGCAAGTTGTTGCATTTGGATGTGCATTAATCATATGATTGCTTATTGCATTTGTATTTACTTTCTTATACATGCTTGTGTGGTGTATTGCTAGTAGTAGGATTTGAATGATGATTGAACAACTAGCATGTGTAGGGTAACTAGTTGGTCATATTTCTTCAAGTGGTAACTAGAGCTTGCTTATAATGTGATCTCATGGTATGCTCTAGTATTTGTGACCTTCTAGTTACTAAGGTGCTAAGGATGGTGTACATGGCAACTCCGATGGTATCACGCTTCAAAGGTCAATTCTATACATCATTAGCACAATTTTGGTAGAATTACTCTCTATTCAATACATATGTGCTAGCTTTCAATCCAAACTCGATGCACATATGTAGGGGGAGCCAATACTACCAAAATAGAACTTATGATGGTTGTCCAAATGCTTTCATGATCTACTCATGGACAAGCATGATAAGTTCAAAATCTTAATGCATATTTCTTTTGTAAATGGGTTGTCATCAATTACCAAAAAGGGGGAGATTAAAAGACCCTAGTTTAGTTTTGGTAATTGATGAAACTTAGTTACTAATCTAAGTGCTAAGTATGTGTAGCCAAGAGTAGATTAGTGATAAGGAGGAAGATGACATGAGCTCAAGTGAAGATCAAGATGAAATTATCAAGGAGAAAGAAAAGGACTTAAAGAAGGAAAGCTAGAGGCCAAGGTATATCCAAATAGGGATTTTATTTTAGTGATCAAGACTCCAAGTGGGAGTGATCACATTTAGGATAGATAGCCGACTATCAAGGGGAGAACTAAGCTATTGGATTACCTTCAAGTGCTCTAGGTTGCATCTCATGTGCATTGATCTAACCAACCTAGAGAATCTCTTTGAAAACCCTTAAAAAATGTTTGCAAAATGCTAACACACTGTGCACAAGTGTTGGAGACCTTGAGTGTTAGCACTTAGAAGCAAGGGGTGAGAAATAGACTTGAAAAACTCTGAAAAAGGAGCGTCGGACGATGTAGAAGCGTAGCGTCGGACCACTTGTTCGTGTCCGACGCCTACACTTTGTACTATGCTGTTGGCGAGCGTCGGACGCTCGGTAAACGAGCGTTGGACCATTGCCCACTTCAGTCCACGGTGCCGAGCTGCGGCAGAGTGACGTGTGGCACGCTGAGGAGCGTCGGATGCTTGAGAAAAGTCCGACGGCGAGCATCGGACGAAGTCCGACGATGTTTTAGCGATTTCAATCATCTCTGGAAGTGTCGGATGCTGAGTTTCTTTAGTCCGACAGTGCTCGCGCGATCGTCCGACGGTACGCGCACAGTGAGCTAAGAGAGGGCGTCGGACTCTGCGGTTTAGTCCGACGGTCTAAAAAACTAGCGCGAAGTCGACCGTTGAGATCGGACGATCGTCGTTAAATCCAGCTGACACGTGGCGAGATCGTGAGCGTCAGACGCAGAGCGTTAGTCCAATGGACTCAGTCCGACGGTAGCGTCCAATGGCATAAAAACGTGCTTAACGGCTGTTTCGAGTGGGGTAACGGCTAGATTTGCATTTGGGGGTATTTATACTCCCTCCCTGGTCACTTGGTCAAACTCTTGCACACTTGGATCATTGTCATACACTTTGTTGCATTCTAGCCTCCCACTCTCTCACTAGTTCATCATCTTGATCATCCTTAGTGAGAACCTCAAGTGCATCTTTGCTTGTGTTTTGCATTCTAGAGCACTTAAGAGCAAGCCTTGCTTCAGTTCTTATTCTCTTGGGACATTTCCGTGTCCCTAGACGGCTTGCAGGAGAAGAAGGTGTGGAGGAGCTTGGTGATTGTGCTTGCCCACACCCAGCGATTGTGAGGGGTTCTTGTGCCTTCCCCGAGCGGAGTGCTCAAAGGTAACTCTAGTGGATTGCTCGTGTCTTTGAGTTACTTCCTCCAAGGTAGGTTCTTGTGGTGCCTAGTGTAGGCTCGGTGTGTGATACCGATTAGCCACCGAACCACCAGTTGAAGTTGACACAACGAGGACGTAGCGTGCCGGCAAGCACGTGAACCTTGGGGATAAATCTTGGTGTCTCTATTGATTTCCTCACCTTCGAGTGAGTGACTTATTGATTGTCCCGGTGATTGTCTTCCTCACAAGGCAAAGGTTTAATCGACAATCATCCATTTCTTATCTTCATGCAAAGTAGCTTGTTCTCTTGTCTTGAGTAGCTGTGTAGTTGTTTAGCTTTTGCTAGCCTTGCTTGTGTGGCTTAGAACCTAGGATTAACTAGAATTGTGTAGGTGCCTTGCCTAGGTTAGTAGTTGCTCTAGCATTGCACATTTGGCCATATTTGTTTCTAACCTCTTGGCCTAAGTATTTTGTAGAAATTTTATTAGGCTATTCACACCCCTCTAGCCATACTAGGACCTTTCACTCCTCTTATAGCAATAGTGCCACACAACTCCAAGAAATTCTGGAGATGCGCATTTGCATCCTCATGGGGCTTTCCGCTGAATGTATTGGCTTGCACCGTATTGATAAGAGATGGCTTGAGCTCAAAAGTGGCATCCCCCAAGCTAAGCTGCAGACCGGTGGTGACATCGTCGGCCGATGGTGCAGAATGCTCGAAGATGGTCTTTTGGGCATAGCTTCCTTAGATGATAGTGCAGAGCCTCCTTCCTTGAGTGGTTCCAATATCAAATCGGACCTCCGATCGGAGACTGAACGATGTCAAGAACTCTGGGTGGATGTCTTTGGATTTTCTATTGTTTTGGCTCGAAACTGGAAACCACTCATATAATGCCTTGCTTCACAATAAAGAGAAGCAGAGGCAAGGGTAAACCCTACTACATCTAATTGAAAATAAAATTGATGATAGGTTCCGGATTCGATCATATTGAAATTTCTAGGCTGTGCTTTCCCCGGCAACGGCGCCAGAAATGCTTATTGACACTTCTTAGCGCAATCACCAGAGAAAGGGTGTTAGGCTATCTCTGATAACGGCGCCAGAAGTGCTTAGGGTATTTCTTATGTCTATTGGATAATTCCGCAAGCGCACAGAATATACTGCTGTAGCACTTCACCCGAGAGTATTCCAAGGTATCATTATTTATTTTATCCCAAGGGAAAGCGATTGCTAGAAATGTTAATAGAAGGAGATCCTGAAATCTACCTCAACTTAGTACAACTAGTATAGAGGGGGTAATCGAAGTATGATAGGAAGGTGATGATTCAAAGATAACAAATGAATTGCTAAAAGATAACTAGTGTAGTATAGCTAGGTGGGAGGACAATGAGTGAGAAAGGTTCCAATGATTCTTGCTTTACTCCTATGAACTATCCTATCAAATGGACGAGATACACTAAGACTGCTACCTTACTTCCGGTGTGTAGGGGATACGCGAGACAATAGGGGATATAACCTCTACCCGAAGTGGCTATTCTCTTATGGGAGCCTACCTTTTAAGAACTTGCCTAAAACACGTGGAGGGATACTAAGACTAGACAGGGCTGTCACCACCTGCTAGCACCCACAAACAATCCGTGCGACAAGTGGCATTCAAAGGCAAGATCTAGTCTAAGCACCATGCTTGCACTAAGTCTAACTACTCTAGCTGTGGCCAAGGCAACTAGAGCACCCTATGATAGGCGATGAACTACAAACGTGAGCTGGTTACAGGATCACAATCAAGTGTAAGCCGACCAAGTAATATGATAACTCACAACAATACTATTATTAGAATAGTAATGCACTAAGTATAGAACACAGTAATTACTCAGCAAAGTAAAGCAGGAATATTATATTAAAGTAAATAAGTCTTACAGAAAGAGAAAGATACAAGAGCTATACCAGACTCTCCAGCAGACGACTCCGGAGACCTCGAGCGCAGCTCGACTCAACTCTAACTCCCACACTGGACTACACTACTACTAGAAGTGGAACTACATTGTTTCTCACTTGTATCTTGAATGAATCATATCTTGAGAGGGTGGAGGCAGCCTCTATTTATAGTGGAGAGTGGAGGGGTGCCACGTCAGCGATCCGTGTGCTCCCCAACTCTCCACCCTTGGATAAACCACCTCAATACCTCCTTGAAATGGACGACATCGGTGATTCCATCACGTGGGAGACATGCAGGAAGGCGGTGGAGGAAGTCGGTGGTCGGGGCCCACACAAGGTGGTTCGGCCAACCCCCTCTATGGCAAGTGAGCCCAGCCAGGAGCTTCTAGAAGGTGTCCCCACATGTCCTGGAGTGTGGTGGTGGCTTGGGCCCACCATAGGTGGTTCGGCCGAACCACCTATGGCAGGATGGGCCTACCACTACGGTCCCCATCTGTCATAGACTGTGGCTGTGTACTTAGTTTGTCTTGATCTTATCGTTTCACGCCTTGATCCATGTGCTTTGCTTCTCCACCGTTGAATGGAAACACATGGTGATCTGATGGTTGGGATGAGCTGGGTAGAGTGTCACGAGAATCGTGCCATGTCACCAAAGCTAGGTGGGCCCCATGAGTGGTTCGGGCGACCCCACCATGGGCCCACCCTTGGCTCTCCTCTCTTCCATTTGATGTTGTATGCAAGGTGATGAAATGTGGTGGCCTGGGGCAACCAGACATGGTTCGGCCGAACCACATAGGTGACCCCTAGCTGCTCACTTTTGCACTGTTTTGGTCTTCCTTGCATTCACAAGCTTAAGAGTACAAGTGGAACTAGTTATTGATAAAATATGTTCATGTTATGTTTATTCTCCCTTGAATCCGAGGCCTATTGACGGTGTTTGAATGTGGAATATTATGGTATATCCACCGTCAACAGTGGTGAAGGCTATTTTTGGAATGTCTTCAGGACGGATTTTTATTTGGTGGTAACCAGATATAAGGTCAATTTTTGAAAACACCTTGGCTCCAGCTAGTTGGTCAAAGAGTAGGTCAATACAAGGCAAAGTGTATTTGTTTTTGATGGTGACCTCGTTGAGTGGGCGGTAATCAACACAGAGTCAGAGGGATTTATCTTTCTTCTTCACAAAGATAGCAGGACAACCCCAAGGAGACGAGCTAGGTCTAATGAAACCCTTATCCAACAGATCTTGCAGTTGAACCTTAAGCTCCACCAGTTCCTTGGGAGGCATCCTATAGGCTCTACGAGAAATAGGTGTGTTCCAGGTTTCAACTCAAAGGCAAACTCTACATCACGATCAGGAGGTAAACCCGGCAAATCATCAGGAAACACATCCGGAAATTCACAAACTACCGGAATGTTTTGCACCTCTTTGACTGTTGTTGCACATATCCTACCAACTGCTCTTTGAGGTATTGGAAGCTGAATGAGAAGTTGGGTTTGGCTATTAGGCAAGTTTACCCTGATGGTTCTATTCAGCACGTCGATGAGAGCCTTGTGCTGCTACATCCAATTCATGCCTAATATTAACTCTATATCCTGGTCTTTCAGCACTATCATTGAGGTCGGGAATATATGCTCGCCAAGTTCTATGGGCACCCGATGTACTACCTCCTTAGTACTAATACGCCCCCCGGGCGACTGTATAAGGAAATTTTCCTCTATCTGTCCAATTGGAATTTCATGCTTGACGACAAATGTACGATTGATGAATGAATGCGATGCACCAGAATCGAAAAGCATGATAGCAGGATGACTTGCGACAGGGAACCTACCCAGCATGACGGGTTCACCCTCGGGAATATTACCAACTTGAGTGTAGTAGATCTGACCTGCTTTCCTCACAACTTTTCCCTTTTGGGCATGCTGCTGGTGGCCACGGTGCTGAATCTGCTGCTGTTGCTGTCCACCAGGAGCCCTCTGTGCATTCTGATTGTACTACTTCGGGAATGGACAGTTGCGAGCCCAGTGCCCATCTTGCCATAGTTGTAGCAAGGATGGTTGTAGTTGACCTGTGGGGTGGTGACACGAATGCCAGGGGCATTCGGCTGAGTGGTGTTTTGTTGGTTGGAGGTGTGAGAGGTAGCAGCAGTGCGAACAATGACCTGCTGCTGAGAGTATGGTGGACGAGAGTGGTGAGTGGGATGATAAATGATTTTCTGATGCTTCTGACCGCTAGAAAACCCAGACTTCTTCTTCTTCTTCTTCTTTTCCTCTTGGTGCTTACGGTCGCTCTGTTCAAAAGCAATGGCAATGTTGACAGCCTCGTGATAGGTGTAGTGGAGGTTGTTGGACAGACTTCTCTGAATCTTGTAGTTTAGACCCCTAATAAAGCAGTCCTTCTTTTTCCGGTCGGTGTTGGTGTGCTCGGGAGCATACTGTGACAGGTGATTGAACTGACCAACATACTGCATCACAGTGGACTCTTTCTGCTGCAGAGCCAGGAATTGGTCCAGCTTCATCTTCATCACACCCGCATGGATGTAATGAGCACGGAAAGCCTCACAGGAATTCTGCCCAAGTGAGTTGGTGACCATTAGGCTGTGCAGACAGAAGGTTTGCACACCACGCGCTTGCGGGACCTCGCAGTTGCTGTTCTGCAAATAGTGGCTTCTGAATCTCAGTGCAGCGAATCAGACTAAACTTTTGTTCCATGGTACAGAGCCAGTCATCAGCCTCTAAGGGCTCATCAGCTTTGGTGAAAACCGGTTGGTGGGTATCAGTAAAGTCCACGTACGTGGTCTCAGCTTCATTGTGGCAGCCACGACGTCCACCATGGTTGTCCCGGTTCTGCGCAAGCACTGCGGCGGCATTGGCCAAGGCCGCAATAGCATCTGCCATGGTTGGTGGAATAGGTGGTGGATGGGGAGCACCTTCCCCCTCCTCAGAGGTTCCAGCACCAGAAGAGCGAGTATTGACAGGCATCTGTTTAATAGTAAACTGAACTTAGGACTAGCATTACTTGAATGAAACATAGTAACAGTACACACTTAAATGTTACAACACCCTAACACTTAGATAAAGTTCCCAGACCCAACTAAGGTTCTTGGCAAGCACCAATATTACAATACAAAGGATAACAATAGGTCAACGTCCCTAGTCCTATGGCTAGTCTAGTCATCGTCGACTGCGGTCGCGCCCGAGGCGTCACAGTCCTCGTCGAACTCCTCGGCGCCCTCCTCGGCGTCATCCTCAGTGTCCTCCTCGACGACCACCTGGAGAGGCTCGACCTCCTCGTCAATATCCTCCATGTCCTCATCCTCAGGACCAACCACGACTCCCATCTCAGGATCCTCCATACGCGGCACCAGGATAGGGTTGAGCTCATTGTTGAGCCTGTGCACTTCCTCGTGCAGAGCGTCATTGTAGTACCCAATCTGCTCCACATAGATCTCTAGCTCATGCAGCCTAGCCCTGGTCGCGTCCTCACGCTCCTAGGTCGCATCCCTCAGCTCGATGAGATGTGCCACAGCAGTCCGTAGCCGATCGATCGTAGCCACGTCCTGGTAATGCTCTCGAGGAGCGGTGGCAAAGTCCTTAGTCATCCTCCACATCTCCTCCCTCATCCTGTCAATCTCCTCCTGCAGCTCAGCATGACAGCGGTGGGGACGACGACTGCCGGAAGCCTCCCCATCGCGTGGCGCCAGCTGGTGACGTGGCACTCCCCTAGGCTCCGTCATCTTGTGAGCAGTCTGCTTGGTGCGTGCCATGCTGGAAAAGATAAGTTTGGATTAGCAAGGATATCATAGGCTAGCAAGGATAGGTTTGATAGATCATAACCCATAAACCACTTTAAGGAGAAAGTTAATTAACATGTGAATTAATCATGATACATGAATCGTTGTTACAAATTTTAAATCGGTGCAAGATAAATAAATTCATAAATAATTTTTAACATAGGGCTAATAATAATGCTATTCCACTGGCTATCATAACTATATTACGGAATAAGATAAGAACAAGCAATTTGGACCAAAATACCAATTTAGATTTCTATGATCCAAAATATTTTGAAGTTTTGAAAAGTAAAACTGCAATGATTTAGCAATGGAACTCTCTAATACTAGCTGTAACAGAACCGCCTAAATCACATGGCCCACAGGCACCTGTCATTGTCACTAATGACCTCGGACAGCCGGGCCCGTGTTCCAGATGATCTAGGAGGCTCTGCCGGGCTACATCAGTACCCGTTTCTCCGACAGGATCCCATTGCGAAGCCATTACAGAATTACAACATTTTATAATAAAATACATCAGAGTAAAAGAGTAGAAAGATTATAAAGTACTTAGATTACAAACCAGTTGCCCAAATAGAATTTGAGTGCAGTTATTATAAACCAGGATTAAAAGTCGGAAGCAGTGGGATAACGATACAACATACTTAGATAAATGATAACACGAACCCTGCCCACGAGTTCAACTTCACTCTTCCTCACTTCCTTCCTGAATGATAGTCACACAGTAGGGAACGAGACAAACCTCTGGCTGCTGATCTTCTGCAACAGGGGTTAACAAACCCTGAGTACTCGGGTACTCCGCAAGACTTACCCGACTAAAGAAAAAGGGAATGAGACTCAAAAATGCAGGCTGAGGGGAGTCAAGGTAAGGCTTTAGCAAAAGTCAATGTATTTTGCGGAAAAACAATACTAATTCTATTTTTAGTATTTTAGTCAACATTATTATAATCAATATCAATAGTTCTCAATTCTTTCACATATATCCTTCAATTCCAATTACTTACTCATTCTCAAAAATATCCTAGTTCCGAACCACTTTTCGGGGTAGGGCAGTGGATCCAGTCTCCATAATCGAGGAGCAACGACGATTCGAATCGATTAGTACCCAGCTGGAGATCCCTATGCACACTGCGTATGTAGCACTTAAGCTTGCATAGCCAACCCCGTCTACCACGGCTTTTCCATCCCTGAACCGGTCCTGCGCCACCCGAGAGCACAGTACTCCTCTCGTCTCCAGGCACGCCGGCCACGAGGGTACACGCTACTCTCGCCATCTCTCCACTTCCAGTGCGTGATTGTCGGTTCAAGCAATAGAGCCACCGGAGATAGAGCTTCCCGGAGTATGTGGCTAGTTGCAAAGTCTTGATCCAGCAAGCCTACAACAAACGGACCCTAATTCTTTTCCGTCGGTGACCATGCATTGGGACTCTAACCCAAGTACACAGTTACCCAACGGTTTTCAAATCCATGCCCGTCGGCGATAAGACATCGGGACGCCGCCTCAAGTGCACATCAACCGAACGGACTCATTTCAATTTCCATTTCCGTCGGCGTCGATGCATTGGGACTCTAACCCAAAGTGCAAAGTCGTCCGAACAGTTTCCAATTCGTTGATGACAATACATTGGGACTCTAACCCAAGCTCAAGTCATCCGAACGGTTGCAAATAGATATTCATTTTCATTTATTTATTATTCAACAATAGTATATCATCATAGCTCGGAAAATAGCATTTTATGCAAAACTCTAATTAATTAAGCAGGGTTAAGCATTTTTCAAATATTTTCATTTAAATCAGGTTTCAGGGGTGATATATCAAGGTAGGTAATGCAGCAATTTAGATGACAATCAACTCTTATCAACCTAATGCAGTAGTTTAACTCAAGTGATAAATTTTATAAAACAAAAGGAGGGGCTAATGCACCGGGGCTTGCCATGGATCGTGAAGAGTGTCGGATCAGGATCGGTGCCTCAAATATCAAACCCCTGGACCACCTCGGGAATAGTCTCCTCAGCAGTCACCCCAGCCTTTACTTCCTGACCCTCAGTCACTACACGCATGCTGTTGGTATTTTTAACATCACTTCACGTTAAGTTGTCATCCCTAACATGATGCCAAAAACCAAAGGTAAAATAATCTTCACTTGCCTCCTAAAAATAATACTATAGAATATATCCGCAAGCGCACAGATAATTCTTCCATTGTAGCACTTCACCCGGTAAGTATTCCGAGTATCGTTGTAACACCCGGTTTTCCGAAGAATACCAAGCGTTAACTATATGTGTGCCCAGGATGTCCACACAACACATATAGCGACAAATATGGTAAATATCATAAGCAATGCTTTATTACATTGCGAAACATAATTACATTAAGACTTACAAATATTTCATAGCACAGCGGAAACTATTCTTCGTCTTCTATCTTCGGGTCACCATACTCCACAGGGACGGTTGACTGGGGGAGCACTCGCCTAGTACTTTTGGAATAGCTCATGAAAGCACCTTACTTGAACCACCATCTGGTACCCATCCGGGATTTTTATTGGTGACAACCACAAGTGTCAGCTCACCATGCTCAGCAAGTATAATTATGGGGGATGCAAGGCTCAAAAAGTTGACACAGGCTTACAGCAGTAGCTTTTAGTTGGTCAGGTTTTATTTAAAGTCTACTTTACTATTTTAATGAATAACCCATCTCCCAAGTAAAACAAGTTTATCTCTGAGCATCTTCTTTTAACAAAATCCATCAACACTTCCACAGGTATCAACTGATACAAAAAGGATTCCAGGCTGCTCGTGACCATGAGCACGGCTGATATATCAGATTGGAAGAATTCTGCAGAATTTGTACAACTTTAACCCCGAGTCGTGTATACCCATATGCTCGGGGTAGCGATCCCCATAACACTGCCGAGGTGAGTGAGCAGGGTAACACTGCAAAGCTTTTCACTAGTCACCCTAACAAGTTAGTAGCCGCGAGGTTTCAAGCAGCAAGGCGAATGGAGGCCCCCTTCAAGAATGGCACACCATGTGACCGCAGCCCAGCACACATCTTGACAGGCTCGGAACCCATTCTAAAACCCAGGCTCCCCCTCTTGCGCCTTTCGGTAACCACTAACAAGATAGAGAAAAATCTAGTTACTTGGCTAAGATCAGAGCCCATTGATTCTCGTGGATGTACGGGTTTCCTGGGAGGTCAACTTTCAATGGAAGTCCTGACGGAGGGCAACTAGAGTACAAAAACCCATACTCCAGTGCCCTTCGAGCTTTGTTGATAAAAACATATTTTATCCAACATTTCATAATTCTTAAGTCAAGATTCCATAATAGCATTGTTGAGCATAGCAGCTAGTAACTCTAATATGCATAAAAACCCCCCCATAGGTAACAAGGTGATTGGTCGATAAAACCTAAACGGGTATATATGTAGCTAGGGCTCACAAGATTAGACACATGCACATGAATGTATTGTTTAATAGTTGCTAGGTAACAAGGAAAACCATAGGTTATACTTGCCTCCAAATGCTTGCTATCCAAACCTTCCGACTTCTCTTCTGTATCTTCCTCGTATAGCTTCTTTTCTATCGATCGCAACAACCAACACAAGCTTCACATTCAAACCTAGAAACAATACACCAAGCATTATAAAAATAAAAAGGTTTTGAAAACATATGGCTTGTTCTATAATCGTGTGAGCGCGAAAACTAAACAAAACAAGAACCAAAATTAAAAGATGCGAGAGTTGAAGTATTTGTGGCAAGGTTTGGATTAGATGACTAAGTTGGAATTTGGACTAGAACATATCTAACATAACAAAAAGGATTGTATATGTATTATGGTGTGGTAGAGAAACTGGAATAGACAGCATTGGAGAATAATATTGAATTGATATACATCATGTGGCATTCTCCTAGGAATATATGATAATTAGTGATATGATGTTTCCATCACTAAGCTGGAGTGACATATCAAGGTGGATAGTAAGGATAGACGTTTATTTGTGGTGAGGATGTAGTTTATGAGACTTGATAAAACACGATTTGAAAAGGAGAAATATGTTTAGTGGTCACAAGATCATGGTGGAGTGATGTGGTTTGATAGGATTAACTAAAATATAGCTCATGGTTCTGCCTGTATGATTTAAATGATGACCAAAATATAGAGAATATGCATGCAACGTGTAAGGGCATGTCACATGAAGAGGGCATGTCAATCAGAGATGCACCTAGGACGAAACAAATTTGCTAGTTGGTAGTAGGCTAATAGGCACCATTGGGGGACATAGATTGAATAATGGATAACATGATATGACATTGATAACAAGATTTATCTTTGGTTATAGAAGATCACATGACAAATATAGTGGTGGTTGGGATAGCTAGGATGGGAAGAGGGGTTACACAAATGGCTTGTGTTCCAAATATTCCTTAGTGATATGTGGGAAATTATTTTGGATAAGTGGATAGGTTACTTTGAAACATATCATGACCAACAAATGCACTGAGGTGGATGCTAGATCAAAGGAAAACAAGACTATGGCGATTTGTGCATAGGTTGAGCGTAACCGGTGGTGGACAGCGGTAAATATGATAGATTGCATGGTTATATAGCAAATACAAGTAGTGATGAACTACTTGGGGTTGTAAGGAACAGCATGGAACATATTGTGTCAAAAGTATATGATGTTTCAACCATTGGTTTGACAGAGAACGAAATTTCGAGGTGGCACTGCGTGGCTGTTGGCATAGCAGGACAGCAGCAACATGGTGATGCTTATAACTCAAGTGTCATTATTCATATGATCAAGCCAACTTGCAGGGATGCGTGTAGGTATATGTATGATGACACTCCATGATCAACTAGTGCATATTGACACATGATCAACGGGGGATGTAGTTGTAGCGACTAGTGCATGTAAGAAATATATGTAGGTGGACTGCGAGGGTTTCGATCATCATAGGCATGGTATTTGTAGCACTAATTGGTGATATATTTTGTGGAAATGTAATGGAAAGTATGAAGTATGTTATAGTAAAATAGCATGATGTTTTGATGGTCGGTCAGTAGGAGAATGCAATTGCAAAACATGTTACATGGCTGTTTCAGGACAGCAAGAGTAGCAGTTAGTGAAACCTTCATATCTCAGCCATGATAGCATGTATGAGCAAACCAATTTTTGTAGGCATGTGCCATGATATTAAACACATTTTGGTTGAAGGGCTTGATCACCGGAGCGATGAACCATCGGGAACACGCATGCCAACCGGCATCAGCGCGGCTGCAGGGCAGCAGGACAGCGGGCACACAGAAGATTATATCTCCTTCATCATGGATCCTATAGACATGAAAATTTGCAGAGGCATGTGCAACTATATGAAAGATATTCTATCCAAAGTATGCATCATTTTCTTCAATGGATCAACGGGAACGCCACTGCCAAAAACAGTGTGTCTGCTGTTTGGACAGCAGGGGTGCAAGGCATGTTGGTGCCGATATCTCGGCCATCATGAATTGTATAACCAAACCAATTTGTGGGATCATGTGTAGGGATGCAATGAACAAGTTTATTAAAGGGATTGGTGATTTGAACAGAGGATTAGCGGGGAACGCCAAAACCACTTAGAGATGCCAATCTGTCCAGACAGCAGGGACAGTGGCACGGTGATGACCATATCTCAGGTTTCTCAACTCCTATGAGGAAACCATTTTACAGGGACGTGTTCAAGGATATAAAATACAATTCCACCAAAGGGTTTGATGATTTGATCAAAGGAACAGCGAGGAACGCCGTTTCTACAAACAGCAGCGCTGCTGGCCGCCAGGACAGCAACACATACACCGGGTAAAATTCAACGGGGATCAACCATATCTCATCAAAGGTACTTTATATTCATAGGACAATATGAGAACATGTTGGGAGAGATGATTTAGGGTTCTCACCATGGGGATTGGTGGGGTGGAGCGGGGAATCACATCAACGACGGCCGGTGATGACAACGCGGTTCAACGGCGTATCCTTCTCGCGATGCGGTTGATCGGGGCGACATCCATGGTGGTAGAGGCCATCACCACGACTTGAACAGCAGGGAGGGTGATGATGATGTCCTCCAAATCCTTGTTGGGTGCTTGAAAAGGGAATCAAGGTGGCAAGATGGGTTGCAATCGCCGAAACACTTCGTTTCCATGGACGGGATGGAGAGAAAAATTGGGGATTGGTTGGGGCAGCCATGGGGGAGAATGAGGAAGAGTAGGGGCATCTCCCCTCTGTTCTTGACGTGGGAACTGAAGGGGGAGGCGTGAGGGGGCTGTGGGGGAGTTATACTTGAAGGGGAAAGGGTGGGAGACCAAAGGGTTGGAAGGCAAAGGGTCTTGTCTTGATATTTCCATGCCTTGGTTGATATTTTTGTCCAAAATGGAGAGGGAACCAGGGGTTGACGTGGGAGAGGTGAGAGGAAGTCCTAGAGGGCTGGTTGGGCTTGGTGTTGACCCACAAATGAAAGGAGGATGGTTGGGTTTTGATCCGCGGCGAGAGATAACTCAAACTTTGTACCCGATTCAGCTCGGAGCGATGTCGGAGGACGAAATGAGTTGGGTTGACCCATTAGCAAAAGAAAGAGAGATGGGGAACATGTTTTACTAATGTGATAGACTAGGTGCTTGTATAAAAATAAGAATACAATATGGAATGATGGTGTTGAGCTCAGCCCGCAAAATTCCCAGCGACACGATAAGGCTTTTCGGAAAATTTAGCGTTCCAAAACGGTGAGACCAAGACCATATGGTTTTCAAGGATGGTTCAAAAATATGTTTGCCTTTGATCAAGAGGAGAATGAGTGGAGGAGAAAGAGTCCATGTGTATGTTGCCCAAAGGTCGGGGAAGGTGAAGAAAGTTGAAATTGAGATTAACATGGGTACACAACATGTGATTGTTTTGACTTGAACAAAGTGATGGTAGAGTTGCATGAGAGGAATGGGATACAATGATTGATCATTAAGCATATGTTTTGAGATTTGGATAAGACTCAGTCAAAGAGGATTGGAAGCTCAAATATAAGGAAGAAAGGATAAAAGAGAGAACAAGTTAGGATATGAAAAGTTAGGGATTTTGAAAACATGAGCTTGGGTGTTCAGCAAGATGAATGTTTGGAGATCCATCAAGGATTTTTAGAACAAGGATCAAGGTATATTGTTCCAAGTATTTAATTATAGATGAAAACTTATCAAAGATCTTAGGATATTTTATTCCAATAAAACCCTATGCGCATTTGAAAACATTTAAAAATTATTTTTCATACAAAACACTATGCAAAGGCATGAATGAAACAAACCATTAAATTCAGTTCCAAAAATTTTGGAAACTCACATTTTTAATATCTAAATTGTAAATAACTTAAGCTAAGTTGGTATTTTCAGAAAAGGGTAAAAATCTTTTGTTTTGTTTTTAATGTTTTCTAGTCACATCCCAAAATAGAAATTTTGGGGTGTGACAACACTACCCCCCTTAACAGGAATCTCGTCCCGAGATTCGCTGAAGCTACACTCACAGCAAAGAGCGAAATCACACAAGAACACAATAACAAAACAATCAACCATGCCAAGACACACTTAACATAATAGGGTCCTTATATCATCAAACTATCACTTTCCTAAGCATCGTTACTAACGTAAAAAGCACTCGGGGATAGCAACTTCCTAAAGGCTTAGGGTAAACGAGCTTGAACTCTTCAGTCTTTGGGGCGATGCTCTTCTTATCATTGTAGAAACTTGATCATCCCGCAAATGTTCATGAATCTTGGAGAAACGATAGTTTTCGTTAAAGAGCATTTTTGTTTTTCACAAAGAAACAAAGGGAAGAAAGTCAAGACTAGGTTTTATCAAAATAACTTTATGAAAACGACCATGTCTAACTAGGCTGAGCGTCCTACAGTCAACACTGCTTTGATACCACTTTGTAACACCCGGTTTTCCGAAGAATACCAAGCGTTAACTATATGTGTGCCCAGGATGTCCACACAACACATATAGCGACAAATATGGTAAATATCATAAGCAATGCTTTATTACATTGCTGAAACATAATTACATTAAGACTTACAAATATTTCATAGCACAGCGGAAACTATTCTTCGTCTTCTATCTTCGGGTCACCATACTCCACAGGGACGGTTGACTGGGGGAGCACTCGCCTAGTACTTTTGGAATAGCTCATGAAAGCACCTTACTTGAACCACCATCTGGTACCCATCCGGGATTTTTATTGGTGACAACCACAAGTGTCAGCTCACCATGCTCAGCAAGTATAATTATGGGGGATGCAAGGCTCAAAAAGTTGACACAGGCTTACAGCAGTAGCTTTTAGTTGGTCAGGTTTTATTTAAAGTCTACTTTACTATTTTAATGAATAACCCATCTCCCAAGTAAAACAAGTTTATCTCTGAGCATCTTCTTTTAACAAAATCCATCAACACTTCCACAGGTATCAACTGATACAAAAAGGATTCCAGGCTGCTCGTGACCATGAGCACGGCTGATATATCAGATTGGAAGAATTCTGCAGAATTTGTACAACTTTAACCCCGAGTCGTGTATACCCATATGCTCGGGGTAGCGATCCCCATAACACTGCCGAGGTGAGTGAGCAGGGTAACACTGCAAAGCTTTTCACTAGTCACCCTAACAAGTTAGTAGCCGCGAGGTTTCAAGCAGCAAGGCGAATGGAGGCCCCCTTCAAGAATGGCACACCATGTGACCGCAGCCCAGCACACATCTTGACAGGCTCGGAACCCATTCTAAAACCCAGGCTCCCCCTCTTGCGCCTTTCGGTAACCACTAACAAGATAGAGAAAAATCTAGTTACTTGGCTAAGATCAGAGCCCATTGATTCTCGTGGATGTACGGGTTTCCTGGGAGGTCAACTTTCAATGGAAGTCCTGACGGAGGGCAACTAGAGTACAAAAACCCATACTCCAGTGCCCTTCGAGCTTTGTTGATAAAAACATATTTTATCCAACATTTCATAATTCTTAAGTCAAGATTCCATAATAGCATTGTTGAGCATAGCAGCTAGTAACTCTAATATGCATAAAAACCCCCCCATAGGTAACAAGGTGATTGGTCGATAAAACCTAAACGGGTATATATGTAGCTAGGGCTCACAAGATTAGACACATGCACATGAATGTATTGTTTAATAGTTGCTAGGTAACAAGGAAAACCATAGGTTATACTTGCCTCCAAATGCTTGCTATCCAAACCTTCCGACTTCTCTTCTGTATCTTCCTCGTATAGCTTCTTTTCTATCGATCGCAACAACCAACACAAGCTTCACATTCAAACCTAGAAACAATACACCAAGCATTATAAAAATAAAAAGGTTTTGAAAACATATGGCTTGTTCTATAATCGTGTGAGCGCGAAAACTAAACAAAACAAGAACCAAAATTAAAAGATGCGAGAGTTGAAGTATTTGTGGCAAGGTTTGGATTAGATGACTAAGTTGGAATTTGGACTAGAACATATCTAACATAACAAAAAGGATTGTATATGTATTATGGTGTGGTAGAGAAACTGGAATAGACAGCATTGGAGAATAATATTGAATTGATATACATCATGTGGCATTCTCCTAGGAATATATGATAATTAGTGATATGATGTTTCCATCACTAAGCTGGAGTGACATATCAAGGTGGATAGTAAGGATAGACGTTTATTTGTGGTGAGGATGTAGTTTATGAGACTTGATAAAACACGATTTGAAAAGGAGAAATATGTTTAGTGGTCACAAGATCATGGTGGAGTGATGTGGTTTGATAGGATTAACTAAAATATAGCTCATGGTTCTGCCTGTATGATTTAAATGATGACCAAAATATAGAGAATATGCATGCAACGTGTAAGGGCATGTCACATGAAGAGGGCATGTCAATCAGAGATGCACCTAGGACGAAACAAATTTGCTAGTTGGTAGTAGGCTAATAGGCACCATTGGGGGACATAGATTGAATAATGGATAACATGATATGACATTGATAACAAGATTTATCTTTGGTTATAGAAGATCACATGACAAATATAGTGGTGGTTGGGATAGCTAGGATGGGAAGAGGGGTTACACAAATGGCTTGTGTTCCAAATATTCCTTAGTGATATGTGGGAAATTATTTTGGATAAGTGGATAGGTTACTTTGAAACATATCATGACCAACAAATGCACTGAGGTGGATGCTAGATCAAAGGAAAACAAGACTATGGCGATTTGTGCATAGGTTGAGCGTAACCGGTGGTGGACAGCGGTAAATATGATAGATTGCATGGTTATATAGCAAATACAAGTAGTGATGAACTACTTGGGGTTGTAAGGAACAGCATGGAACATATTGTGTCAAAAGTATATGATGTTTCAACCATTGGTTTGACAGAGAACGAAATTTCGAGGTGGCACTGCGTGGCTGTTGGCATAGCAGGACAGCAGCAACATGGTGATGCTTATAACTCAAGTGTCATTATTCATATGATCAAGCCAACTTGCAGGGATGCGTGTAGGTATATGTATGATGACACTCCATGATCAACTAGTGCATATTGACACATGATCAACGGGGGATGTAGTTGTAGCGACTAGTGCATGTAAGAAATATATGTAGGTGGACTGCGAGGGTTTCGATCATCATAGGCATGGTATTTGTAGCACTAATTGGTGATATATTTTGTGGAAATGTAATGGAAAGTATGAAGTATGTTATAGTAAAATAGCATGATGTTTTGATGGTCGGTCAGTAGGAGAATGCAATTGCAAAACATGTTACATGGCTGTTTCAGGACAGCAAGAGTAGCAGTTAGTGAAACCTTCATATCTCAGCCATGATAGCATGTATGAGCAAACCAATTTTTGTAGGCATGTGCCATGATATTAAACACATTTTGGTTGAAGGGCTTGATCACCGGAGCGATGAACCATCGGGAACACGCATGCCAACCGGCATCAGCGCGGCTGCAGGGCAGCAGGACAGCGGGCACACAGAAGATTATATCTCCTTCATCATGGATCCTATAGACATGAAAATTTGCAGAGGCATGTGCAACTATATGAAAGATATTCTATCCAAAGTATGCATCATTTTCTTCAATGGATCAACGGGAACGCCACTGCCAAAAACAGTGTGTCTGCTGTTTGGACAGCAGGGGTGCAAGGCATGTTGGTGCCGATATCTCGGCCATCATGAATTGTATAACCAAACCAATTTGTGGGATCATGTGTAGGGATGCAATGAACAAGTTTATTAAAGGGATTGGTGATTTGAACAGAGGATTAGCGGGGAACGCCAAAACCACTTAGAGATGCCAATCTGTCCAGACAGCAGGGACAGTGGCACGGTGATGACCATATCTCAGGTTTCTCAACTCCTATGAGGAAACCATTTTACAGGGACGTGTTCAAGGATATAAAATACAATTCCACCAAAGGGTTTGATGATTTGATCAAAGGAACAGCGAGGAACGCCGTTTCTACAAACAGCAGCGCTGCTGGCCGCCAGGACAGCAACACATACACCGGGTAAAATTCAACGGGGATCAACCATATCTCATCAAAGGTACTTTATATTCATAGGACAATATGAGAACATGTTGGGAGAGATGATTTAGGGTTCTCACCATGGGGATTGGTGGGGTGGAGCGGGGAATCACATCAACGACGGCCGGTGATGACAACGCGGTTCAACGGCGTATCCTTCTCGCGATGCGGTTGATCGGGGCGACATCCATGGTGGTAGAGGCCATCACCACGACTTGAACAGCAGGGAGGGTGATGATGATGTCCTCCAAATCCTTGTTGGGTGCTTGAAAAGGGAATCAAGGTGGCAAGATGGGTTGCAATCGCCGAAACACTTCGTTTCCATGGACGGGATGGAGAGAAAAATTGGGGATTGGTTGGGGCAGCCATGGGGGAGAATGAGGAAGAGTAGGGGCATCTCCCCTCTGTTCTTGACGTGGGAACTGAAGGGGGAGGCGTGAGGGGGCTGTGGGGGAGTTATACTTGAAGGGGAAAGGGTGGGAGACCAAAGGGTTGGAAGGCAAAGGGTCTTGTCTTGATATTTCCATGCCTTGGTTGATATTTTTGTCCAAAATGGAGAGGGAACCAGGGGTTGACGTGGGAGAGGTGAAAGGAAGTCCTAGAGGGCTGGTTGGGCTTGGTGTTGACCCACAAATGAAAGGAGGATGGTTGGGTTTTGATCCGCGGCGAGAGATAACTCAAACTTTGTACCCGATTCGGCTCGGAGCGATGTCGGAGGACGAAATGAGTTGGGTTGACCCATTAGCAAAAGAAAGAGAGATGGGGAACATGTTTTACTAATGTGATAGACTAGGTGCTTGTATAAAAATAAGAATACAATATGGAATGATGGTGTTGAGCTCAGCCCGCAAAATTCCCAGCGACACGATAAGGCTTTTCGGAAAATTTAGCGTTCCAAAACGGTGAGACCAAGACCATATGGTTTTCAAGGATGGTTCAAAAATATGTTTGCCTTTGATCAAGAGGAGAATGAGTGGAGGAGAAAGAGTCCATGTGTATGTTGCCCAAAGGTCGGGGAAGGTGAAGAAAGTTGAAATTGAGATTAACATGGGTACACAACATGTGATTGTTTTGACTTGAACAAAGTGATGGTAGAGTTGCATGAGAGGAATGGGATACAATGATTGATCATTAAGCATATGTTTTGAGATTTGGATAAGACTCAGTCAAAGAGGATTGGAAGCTCAAATATAAGGAAGAAAGGATAAAAGAGAGAACAAGTTAGGATATGAAAAGTTAGGGATTTTGAAAACATGAGCTTGGGTGTTCAGCAAGATGAATGTTTGGAGATCCATCAAGGATTTTTAGAACAAGGATCAAGGTATATTGTTCCAAGTATTTAATTATAGATGGAAACTTATCAAAGATCTTAGGATATTTTATTCCAATAAAACCCTATGCGCATTTGAAAACATTTAAAAATTATTTTTCATACAAAACACTATGCAAAGGCATGAATGAAACAAACCATTAAATTCAGTTCCAAAAATTTTGGAAACTCACATTTTTAATATCTAAATTGTAAATAACTTAAGCTAAGTTGGTATTTTCAGAAAAGGGTAAAAATCTTTTGTTTTGTTTTTAATGTTTTCTAGTCACATCCCAAAATAGAAATTTTGGGGTGTGACAATCGTTGATTTGTTTTATGCCAAAAGGATAAAGGTGGCATTCTACTCATTAGGATAATCTACTATAATAATTGGAAAGATAAATGTGCAGACCTATGATAACCCATAACTCTAGTGCTTTAGCGATAAATAAGTCAATGATAAATGGTAAATGATAACTGAGTAAATGAGGTAAATGGTATTCCAGAGATAGAATATAGAGACTCACTAACGTAGAAAAGATAATCTCGAGATTCGGCTAAAGTAAAGGAAACCTATGTAATTACTAAATACAAAGTCTACAGCCTACGCCACATTACACATCTTCATCTATAGCATAATCAACTCAGAAAACATCATAAGGAGCATCATCTAATGAGGATATTAAGACACAAGGGTCACCTCCTTCGCGACCGCGCTCTGCTAGTCCTACGTACGCGGGATGGACTACAGAGGAAGCAACGCAGCTGTCACCTACGCGGACTACCACAAGACCCGGCACGTCAGGGTGCCACCGTAGGTACACAATGTATCTAGACACCACGTCTATATAATGTATACCACCTAACTCACTCGAGTACTAAATTAGGCGCTTTACAATCATATGACAATAATCATCACCAATCACAACTATATCGAATATGCAACTAGAATAAACTAAGAACTGAATAAGTAGCAATATATTAAAATAAAGAAAAGTCATAATGAGATACAAGATAATATTACCGATCTCCAGACGAACAGATCTGGAATCCCGAGCGTAGCTCCCAACTCTACTTGAACCTTGCTAGACGCCTAAACTATGAACTTGAAGAACTAGAGCGCTATTTCTAATCTCTGAAAACCCTAACTTCTGTCTACTCTTGACGAATGAAGCAGAAGGAATCAATTGGTGCTCTGGGAGGGGGGTCTGCCCCTTTATTTATAGCCCGGTGGGATGAACGTGCGCCGTGGGATCAAACCGACTTGAACAAAGGGCCCAGATGACTCCAGAGAGGCGGTGGAAGAAGACTCCAGAAGGTGGGCCGAAACCCTAGCAGGGGGCGCTGGCCGGCCCCACCCTGGTGGGTCTCGGGCCCTGGTGCTTCGGGTGTGTTCTGGATCCTTCTAACTTGCTGATGAAGTATGTTTCCGTCGCGATCAGGTTTCGTGGTAATTATGCTTTTTAATCCTTCTTTTAAGCCTTTCTGAAATAATCCCTGGAAAATACACAATTCACCAAAACTCGTGGAATTTGTCAGTAATAACCCTATGCTTCTATTACTGATCTTCCCTTGGCATTAGTTGATGGTATAAAATTGGTACTTAACGACCGTCAACAATACCCCCAAGCTAAGTCTTTGCTAGTCCCTTAGCAAAGTTGACTTGAAATAATTTATTTGTATAACTCCCAACAAATGCTTAAATATTTAAACAGAAATTCTTCCCCGGATTGAAATTCATTAATCTACCTTTCAAACTTATTTTTATTCTTTTCAATCGTGGGGCTTGTAAACTAAGTCTTGGGTAATTGAGAGACAGAATAATCAAGCAAACACTAAGTCTTTCATCCTTTGTTTCAACCATTGCTCCAGAGATTTTTTTTTAAATAAGTATATAGTTTTTATTTAAGAAATAATGAGAGCCTACTAATAAGATTGTAGAGGACTACTAAGCTATACATCATGATTGAATGTGTGATTGTGATTAAATTTTATTTTTTTGAACTCCTATGCATTATCCTCTCTTTTCTGTCTTCCTGAAGAGTGTGGGTTATCTCACAGCGGATACTTTTGTACCCATTTTTTTCTCTCAGACGGGTGTCTTTGCACCCATTGTTTTTCTCTCTTTTTTTGATACATACCCTTTTGATATGGCATCTTTTAGACTCATACTTCTTTGCTATGGCATTTTTTAATTTTATAACCCACACTTTTTTTAGACTTCTAAGAGAGAGACTTGTGCATAGAGTGAAAACTTTTTGTGTATGTGAATTCAATCATGAATGCATAACAGAATAGTCTACTTAAATCATATTAGCAGAACAAATTATTATATTTATTTTGATTTTGATTTTGATTTTTGAAATGTTTGGAACTTAGGTGTCACTTAGGATGAAATAAATAGCAACTCAAACCTTCTTATATCATATCCGCCAATTATTTAGAAAAGCTTATGCTACCCACTGATATCAAGTTTCAAAATAAATTTTCATAGCAGATAAACTTCATGCAATTCGTAGGAGAATTTAAATTTAAATACCAAGCAATTGCAGGAAATTATATTTAAACAGTTTAAATATCTTTTTGATTTTTCTCTAGCTTCAAGTTCTAATTATTCTAAAGACAAACTGAATGCGGAATTTAAAGCAAACTTAATTATACAATCTATTTTATTTTTTTGGAATTTTATTTCTAAGCAAGCAGAATTTTAATGCAATAACTAAATAAAGCAGTAAATAAATTTTTATTTGGTTTTCTTTTTATTTTTAGCAATATTGAAATTGACAGAATTAAAGACTGAATTAAATACTAAAATAAAAGGCATATATAAAGGTGAGAAGTACTCACCTAGCGGGGATCTCCCCCAAGCTGGATGTTGCTCAGTAATATGGTGGAGGTGGCGGCGGGTATCCCATCTCATGTATTAAATACTCTAATCCGCTCTGCGTCTGCTGCTGTCCCTGATATATCTGATCCAGTCGTTCATCCGTGCTGTGCTGCCATTGTTCATGTTGGTAGAACCTGTCGTCGACCTGCTGCTGCCACTGCTCGTGCTGCAGTGTGTCGCTTATTACGTTCTGCCCCTGTTCAATGTTAGTGAGACGCATAGATAAAGCTGAAAAATCGTTAGCGGTAGTTGTAAACTGCTGCTCAGGTGAGCGATAGTAGTCATCTTCTGGTGGTGCATGAAACGGATATGGTCCACCAGCGGTGAAATCCGTGTTCCCGCGTGTAGAAAAAGATGCTCGTCCTCTCTGAAAATCAGTTGCTCCCCAAGCCAATGCTGCTGCTGCTGATGAAGACTCTCCTTACTGAAATATAGGTTGTTCCTCACATCCTGCATGTGCAGTCCATTGCTGGCGTGGCTCCTGCGTCGATACCTGTTCACCAAAATTAACATAATGGGAATAAGCTGGCTCAGATGGTTCTGGGTTAGCTCCAGTGAAATTAGCTCTCGGCGCCCTGCTGATGCGCGCGGACGGACACCAGCCAATATTAGCTCTAACAGCTGGAAAAACAAAATTATGGACAGAATAAATTCTTAACTCCCTGTCTGATAGTTCGTACTCAATGTCATAATTTTTATAAATCATAACTATTTTATTATTTCGGCGTTTGAGCATGTGAGCACGAAAGAAAAAATTATAACCAATAATTCTGTGGGCATCAGAAATATAAACAAGTGTAGCATTTGATAATAAATCTAGCCCTGCAACTAAACAAGTAATCCTGAAAGTAAGAGAAATACTGCACTTTCTTAAGGAAGGGACAGTTCTCCAATAATTTAACATCATTTTTACAGGTGACGCTTTTCTCTTTTTAATCATGATATATAACAAATGTAGTTCATCTTGTTTAATAGTATTTAACACCTCTCTAGGAAAAAATGTAAAATCTAACCACATAAATCTTAGTGTGGGATGATGAACTTCTTCAGTAGTATATTTGTGTTTTCTCTTAGGTTTCTTTGCAGTGATACTCTCCCAAAAATCATATTTATCAAAGTCTTGGAGAGTTTCAGAAATATTGACCACACAATGATTATTAAATCCCAATGCTAAACTAAGAGTTTTCCATGAGAGGGTGAAAGGTTTATTAAACATTCTAAAATTAACCTCATCATCATCAAAGTCTAGGGTGCTAATAAATTCTATAGTGAGTAACTTGCTACCCTGCTCATTAATTTGCCATGCATTTTTCCATCCAACATTTCTAAAAATAAGCTCAAACTCGGAATCCATTCCAGTTTCATGGAGCAAAGTGGCATCAAAAATTGGAGTATGCGTAAATTTCTTGTTTTTAACCACATTTAAAATTTCTCTCTGGGGTCTAGTTGATAATGAAATTTGAGTTATGCTTGTGAGTTCATACCTCTCTTCCGGTTGAGAAGAGGATGACGGGTTGTCATACGTGAAGGGTGATGGAGGATCGATATTCATGTCGGAGCTGACGAACGATGGCACTTGTGATGACGATTGACTTCTTGTTGTGCGGCGTGGGAGGGCTCTTCCAAGGGATCGAATGGCACCTTTCATTCTATTGCTCATCTTGCCTGTAAAATGAAGAACACGAAGAATACGGCAAGAACGAACAAGAACACAAGAACAAATCAAGAACAAGAGGAGAAAAGGAATCAAAGTGGTGATCTCTCTTCTAGGCCTTCTTGCTAATCTTCTTCTCTACCATTTTCTTTGCTTAAATTTGAATCAAATGATAGGATTATGGAAGTTTGAAGTCACGAGCTGCAAAACAACTTGGCTACCTGCTCTCTGGAGTGTGTGTGAGTGTGTGAATGAGTGAGAGAGAGGAGAGGCAGAGAAATGGATGAGGGGCGCCGGCCGGCGTGGCCTTGGGGCCGGCCGGCCCCACCTTGTGCCATCTGTCTCTCAACTTTTGAAAAATGTCGACACTACCTAGATGCTCTTCCAAATGCATGTGAGTTGGTTCCTTTCTCTGATGAATGCATGAGTGGAGAGTAGTACATGGATGAATGGTGGAGTTTGGATGGTAGTTGTTGATGATAATACATGATGTGACTTGATGTGATGATGGTGGGTCCCAAATGTTTCCCGTATTTATACCGTATAATGACACAAGAATGAAAAACTAAATTACTTTTATGAATCTATGAAAAATTAGAATTCTAATGATATACTTTTTATAATTTTCTGCCACCACAGCAAATTTCACTGACGGGGGTTTAACACTCCGTTAATAATAATCACATGGGGCTTAAGCTTTAATCATGCTATGCTTATTTTTATTTCTTTTCAATAATGCAATTTATGAGAAAGTAAATATGCAAATTTAAATGCAAGAATTAAATTACCGATAACTACCGACTTACCTCCCGGCGATGGTTCGGTTTTTTTTAGTCCGCCGATCCGGACTTCTCCAGTTGAATTATTCTTCATGATTCACCTCCGGTGTCAGAGATGTTGTTGCATCTTGTTCTTCATGACACTTCAATGTTTGGCATTGCTCCAGTCTTGGCTTGAATGCGAATCGCTCTTCTTGACCATTGATGGTGAATGTGATCTCTCCGGCTCCGACGTTGATGGTTGCATTTGCAGTGTTTAGGAATGGTCGCCCGAGGATGAGGAGTATCTTCCTCTCTTCCTGCATGTCAAGTACTACAAAATCTATAGGAATGAAAAAGTTGCGGATTTTTACCGGAATATTTTCTGCGATTCCTGCGGGGTAGCGAACTGATTGGTCAGCTAATTGCAAACACATCGTGGTTGGTGTGAGCATAGAATAGTTAAGTTTGTCGAAGACGGTCTTGGGCATGACGCTGAAACTTGCTCCAAGATCACATAAAGCATTCTCGAACATCTGGTCTCCTATTGAACAATCAATAGTGGGACACCCTGGATCCTTCTTCTTAGTAGAAGAACTCAGAATTGCCACACTACACTCCTCCGTTAGCTTGACAATTTCAGTAGAAGGTAATGGTCCTTTGTTGTTGAGGATGGTTCGAAGATACTTCGCGTATGTAGGTACCTGCATGGCATCTAACAACGCGATATTGACACATAACTTCTGAATTACCTCTACAAACTTACCAAATTGATCATCTGTTTTAGCTCTTCTTCTTCTGCGTGGAAACAGTAAGAGGGTTGTGTCATGAAAATCTTGAGTTAATTCTTAATCTTGTGGTTCAACTGGTGGTGAAGATGGTATAACTTCTTCTTCTCTGTTGTCCTTCTCAATTTCTTCTTCTACCTGCACTAAGGTGGATCACGTGTAGACTTACCTCCTCTGGTAGATATTCCTTTTATTTGCTCATGGTTAGTGGTAAACAAAGTAGAAGATAATTGTGCATTTTGTAATTCTATCTTCTTATTAAATAATATTTGCTCTTTAACAGTAGAAGAGAAATTATCCAATTTAGAATTAATTCCTTCTAAAACTTTATCATTAAAAGCAAGCTTCTTATAAATATTTTCATTAATTCTAGCTTGTTCTAATATTAATTCTCTCAAGGGTGGTTGTCTATGATTTGAAAAATTAGAATTGCCTTGGTACTTACCTTGACTGGTTGACCGAGGTTGATTCCATCCTTACTTTTGAGAAGTAGACTCGATGACTGTACTAATATCTTCTGGGGGATTTGCAAACTCAATTTCTAAAGGTCGTTCATATTGATTCTGGGAATTGAATTGAATGCATCTTGAATAGCTTGACGATCTCTTTTATGATTGGCTCTTTTCTCTAACCAATTCAACAGGACATCCATCTTGGTTGACAGTGCACACACTTTCTCTGAAATTTCTTCACTCTTATGGCATGTCTGAGTGTTGTTTATCCAATTCTAATTTTCTGCTATCTTTGCCATAATATCTTCAGCTCTTCCAAGGGTGAGTGACATAAATGATCCTTCAGCAGTGGCATCTAGCTACTCACGTGACCTTTGAGTTAGTCCGTGATAAAATGTTTGCACGAGCAACCACTTTTCCATTCCATGATGGGGACAATCTGATATGTAATCTTGAAAACGTTCCCAGGCTTCTGAAATAGATTCACCTTTCTGCTGACAAAATTCTAAAATCTTTCCTCGTAGAGCATTGGTTTTGCTTACTGGGAAATACTTTTCTAGAGAAGCTTTTGAACATTCTACCCATGTCTTGACTCGATCTTTATTCTGATAAAACCACTGCTTCGCCTTTCCCTCCAATGAGAACGGAAACAAACGAAGTAGCACGACATCTTGAGGAATGCCTTTGATGTTGATGGTGTTGCCAATCTCCAGGAAATTCTGCAGATGGACACTTGCATCTTCATCTTTCTTTCCAGTAAATGTGATAGCTTGCACCATTTTGATGAGGCTTGGCTTGATCTCATAATCTTGATTTCCAATGTTGAAAGTTGGGCCAACGCGAATATTCTCAGTGTTTGGGGCAGAGAATTCACGTAAGGTCTTCTCAGCCATGGCTTCACAAAATAATGTAAGACCCTTCTTCCTATGGTTGTTCCTGATTGATAAGAGTTAAAGTACACAGCCAATCCTGCACTTACCATATATAAGATATTTAAATATAAATAAAACACGGGTAAGTCTGCTAAAGCAAAAGGTTATGGTTATCTCTAAGTATTTATGTGTATAATTATTTTTTATGTTTTTCTATTAATATTATCTATGAAGAACTCTCCTATATGAAATTCTAGAATAAATATACTGGCGAATAAAATCAACGAACTTAATATATTATCCTAATGAATACAATTGCCATCCCCGGCAACGGCGCCAGAAATGCTTGTTGGTATTTTTAACATCACTTCACGTTAAGTTGTCATCCCTAACATGATGCCAAAACCAAAGGTAAAATAATCTTCACTTGCCTCCTAAAAATAATACTATAGAATATATCCGTAAGCGCACAGATAATTCTCCCATTGTAGCACTTCACCCGGTAAGTATTTCGAGTATCGTTGATTTGTTTTATGCCAAAAGGATAAAGGTGGCATTCTACTCATTAAAATAATCTACTATAATAATTGGAAAGATAAATGTGCAGACCTATGATAACCCATAGTTCTAGTGCTTTAGCAATAAATAAGTCAATGATAAATGGTAAATGATAACTGAGTAAATGAGGTAAATGGTATTCCAGAGATAGAATATAGAGACTCACTAATGTAGAAAAGACAATCTCGAGATTCGGCTAAAGTAAAGGAAACCTATGTAATTACTAAATACAAAGTTGTTGGCGTTTCTTAGCGTCATTACTAAACATAGACTAAAAGCCCATCCCTAGCAACGATACTAGAAACGTGTGTTGACATCCCTAACCACCATTACTTCAGAAAGGTAACTCTCGGCCCTTAACGGCGCCGGCCAAGATAATGCAGTCTAGTAATAACAGTTAGAAGTGCCTGATTGGCCTTCCCAACCATCATTACTTATGATTTGCAAAACTGAAGCACGACACCTTAGGGTGCAACAAGAATTACAGTCCTTAGGTAATGGTACTTAGGTATGCCAATCATGATAGCTCAGTATAGATAAATCCGTAAGCGCACGAAACTATCATTGTAGCATTTCAACCCGTGAGTATTCAGGGGTGTCGTATTTGTAATTTCCCGTAGGAGGACAGGAGGAATGCATCTAGCTTTGGCATAAACATGATCACTTATTGAATGCATAGGTAGACATAGCTTAGGCAGGGGTAAATCATAGTTCAAAGACAGTGGACACACATCTGAGCCGACCTCAAGGATAAAAGAGAAATAAAGAATAAAAGAATATATCTAATTGAGCAGGCATTGGTCATATATAACTATGCAAAGAACTGTTAGTAAACATCTAACTAGCATGTCTAGTATCAGGACTAGGTCTGGGATGACAGGGAGATCCCCGCAGCTGGTCTGCCAGCCGATAGAGACTTTACGAACTCCTACTCAATGTCTGAACGTGGGGGAGTGCTAGGGATGGACAGGACTGTCACCACCTGCCCACCTACCCCTCTGCCCGTGGGATACCGACATATTCACTGATCTCCACATACCCGAGCGCCATGCTCGCGTACTTGGAAATAACTCCTAACCCCCTAGGACCCCACCCCTTCGAAGTGACAGGCTAGGCTAAGAGCAACCGAGAGGGCAGGACGAACCGTCACCTCATCTTTAGTTCATCCTCTATTCATACTAAGTCGATGAACGATGAAGAACAATGATAAACATATCAAGAATATAACACATAAACTATATGCTAGTTCATATATCATGATCATAACATGACCAAGACTATACTCTAGTTCATATGCATTGCTATATAAATAAGATAAGAACTTGAACTTGGAAGAGAACTGCATTGTATTCATACCGAGGTGTTCCTTCTTCTCCCAAGGATACAAACTCTCCTTGCTAACTCTTGCCTTGCTCTAATACTAAAACTAATCTAAAGAATACAAGTGAGAGGTGAGGTAAATGGCTCCAAATGATGGTGTGTGTTGGAGGGGAGCTCTCCCTCTCTTTTATAGTCTAACAAGGACGGTTCGGGCGCCAACAAATATGGAAGCAGGTGGAACTGCCTTGAGGGAACCGTCCTACGCACCGCCTGAGAAGACTGGTCCCGAGAGGCTCCACTAGGGGACCGGCCACCCCTGGGACCGACCGCCCCCCTGGTGGGTCCGTTTGGCCACCGCCTTCGCGTGGTCGGTTTGTCTCTGGGCCTGAACTTCTCCTGTGGTTACGACTGGGCCCAAAATGCTAATGAAGGTGGGATTCTCTTCTTCTTTGCGCCTTTTCTGAATACGAATTTTGGAATGCGCTTTGTTTATGGTTTTTGTTCATTTCCACATGTCACACCTGCAAGTCAAGTACTCACCAAAACTTGTGGAAATGCTAGTTTAAAGCCCTACCTACTATTTATTTTAGTAACATATTGGCGGTAAGAAATAGGCTCTAAGGACCGCCAACAACTCCCCCACACTTAGTCCTTTGCTCGTCCTCGAGTAAAGGTTTGAAGGACTAAGCGGGTTTATCTCCTTGATTTGAAATCTGCGTACAAGTTATTTCAAGCTTCACCTAAACCTGTGAACTTCCAAGTGTCTACCAAGTCATCTTGGGTAATTGAAAAATGGAATAGCCTCGATTCAAATCTTCTTACTCGTATCCCTACTCAGAAACTTGGGTTTTTGTGAAGTTTTGAAAACAAAAAGATAGCACTTGTTCCTTGAATGATTCTCTCAAGTCACTTATTTCTGGCGCCGTTGCCGGGGAGGGCAAAAGGAAATAAAAACATATAGCTTGACATAGGCATTGATTGCACAATAAGCAAAAGGTGGCCATAGTTTAGGCAGGCTAACTTCTCTTGTTTTCTTTCTCTTTTTTATTGGAAAGAAAATAGGATAGTGTATGAGTGGTTTCGACCTGTCGAACAACTTCACCGACAATCCAGAGGCACTTCTAAGGAAGAACAGGTCCCCTACCACTTCTTCTTCTGCTACTCTATCGATAGACGAACCATTCACTCCCGCACGTTCCGCTACTATCATCATGGCCAAGACACTCTGCGACTACTCCACCCCTACTGTTGCCAACATGCCTGTTGGGCCCACTGTCAATATCGGGAATGGAAACTTCGAGCTCCGTACTGGCCTAATCAAGATGGTGTAGGCAAGCCAGTTCTGTGGCTTGCCAAATGCTGCCCACCTACCCCTCTGCCCGTGGGATACCGACATATTCGCCGATCTCCGCATACCCGAGCACCATGCTCGCGTACTTGGAAACAACTCCTAACCCCCTAGGACCCCACCCCTTCGGAGTGACAGGCTAGGCTAAGAGCAACCGAGAAGGCACGACGAACCGTCACCTCATCTCTAGTTCTTCCTCTATTCATACTAAGTCGATGAACGATAAAGAACAACGATGAACATATCAAGAACATAACACATAAACTATATGCTAGTTCATATATCATGATCATAACATGACCAAGACTATACTCTAGTTCATATGCATTGCTATATAAATAAGATAAGAACTTCAACTTGGAAGAGAACTGCATTGTATTCATACCGAGGTGTTCCTTCTTCTCCCAAGGATACAAACTCTCCTTGCTAGCTCTTGCCTTGCTCTAATACTAAAACTAATCTAAAGAATACAAGTGAGAGGTGAGATAAATGGCTCCAAATGATGTTTGGGAAGGCCAATCAAGCGCTTCTAACTGTTATTATCAGACTGCATTATCTTGGCCGGCGCCGTTAAGGGCCGAGAGTTACCTTTCTGAAGTAATGGTGGTTAGGGATGTCAACACACGTTTCTAGTATCGTTGCTAGGGATGGGCTTTTAGTCTATCTTTAGTAATGACGCTAAGAAACTCTAACAAGCATTTCTGGCGCCGTTGCCGGGGATCTCCCTATCCCAGACCTAGTCCTGATACTAGACATGCTAGGTAGATGTTTACTAACAGTTCTTTGCATAGTTATATATGACCAATGCCTGCTCAATTAGATATATTCTTTTTTATTTCTCTTTTATCCTTGAGGTCGGCTCAGATGTGTGTCCACTATCTTTGAACTATGATTTACCCCTGCCTAAGCTATGTCTACCTATTTATTCAATAAGTGATCATGTTTATGCCAAAGCTAGATGCATTCGTCCTGCCCTCCTACGGGAAATTACAAATACGACACCCCTGAATACTCACGGGTTGAAATGTTACAATGATAGTTCCGTGCGCTTGCGGATTTATCTATACTGAGCTATCATGATTGGCATACCTAAGTACCATTACCTAAGGACTGTAATTCTTGTTGCACCCCAAGGTGTCATGCTTCAGTTTTGCATATCGTAAGTAATGATGGTTGGGAAGGCCAATCAGGCACTTCTAACTGTTATTATCAGACTGTATTATCTTGGCCGGCGCCGTTAAGGGCCGAGAGTTACCTTCCTGAAGTAATGGTGGTTAGGGATGTCAACACACGTTTCTAGTATCGTTGCTAGGGATGGGCTTTTAGTCTATCTTTAGTAATGACGCTAAGAAAAACCAACAAGCATTTCTAGAAAGCTTGTTAGTGCTTCTTAGCATCAACAAAAAAGTCTGCAAGCGTACGGAAGTACCGTTGTAGCCTTCACCCGGAAGTATTCAGGGTATCGTAATTTCCCAGAGGAACGGTCTTTGTACTTAGTCTCTTAAACTAGTTTACTCAGAAGAGACGGAAGGGATAGCTTGGGTAGAGAGGTTCTTCTAAGGTCAAACGCATATAAGCGATGGTAACTTCCCCACTACTTGCTTGCTTCAGGCCCACTGACGCACCTGGTCTGCCAAGCGATACCAGTATCAGTGCTATTCCGCTGCCGAACGTGGGGGGATGCTGGTATGAGTGGACAGGGCTGTCACCACCTGCCACCTACCCCTCTGCCCGTGGGCGCACGCAACATACGAAGGTAGACTCCGACCTAGACACTACGTCTATGAAGGCGACTACTACTCTAGCAGCGTACAGGAACATCCGTCTCTATCAGGAGTCCTCTTACTAGAGCATCCGTCCAAAGGACGAATGACGATCCCACAAACAAGTAGTTTTATGAAAGTAACATGCTTAATGAATCAAACCAAAGTTGAACACAAACTTCTTACTTCAAGTAGCAAGACGACTGTAGAGGCACAAGTTGGATCGAGAGCCGACAAGCCCGGCACTTCGTCCACCCGGAGGCAGAACTGCTTCGACTCCGCTCTTTCTCCAGCTCTTGTCCCTCTCTCACTCCCTATACTAAATTAGCTATAAGCTAATGGAATGGAGCTTGCTCTTCCTCTCTACACTGTGACCTCTTGTGTTGGTGAATCAATTCATTAATAGGTGTAGAGAGGAGGCCTCCTTTTATAGCTTGAGAGGAGGGGGTTCTATGCAAAAGGATCATCCCCACATGGAAGGACACAAACCGACCTCCAAAGGGTGGTTTCCACTTTCCATCTGTGTTGATCGTAGGTGGGACCGTCCTTGGGGAACAGTCCTACAACCGCCAGAAGAAAACTGGGCCCGAGAGGCCCCACCAAGGGTGCGGCCGATCCCGGGGGCGGCCGGTCCCCTGGCTGGGCCATCTGGCCACCGCCTTCGGGTGGTCGGTTGCTCCCTGGGCCTGGACCTCTCCCGTGGTTACGGATGGATCCAGTTCAGTGTTGAGGTGGGCTTTCTTATTTTCCTTGGTTTGAGCCTTTTCTAAATACGCTTCCTGAAAGTGCGCTTTCTTATGAAATTTATGCATTTCCACGTGTCAGACCTGCATGTCAGATACACAACAAAACTCGTGGAAAGATTAGATAAATGGCCTACCTTCTATTTATTTTAGTATTAAAATGATGTTGTATTTTAGTTGTTAAGGACCGCCAACAAAACTCTACAGCCTACACCATATTACACATCTTCATCTATAGCATAATCAACTCAGAAAACATCATAAGGAGCATCATCTAATGAGGAAATTAAGACACAAGGGTCACCTCCTTCACGACCGCGCTCTGCTAGTCATACGTACGGGGGGTGGACTACAGAGGAACCAACGCAGCTGTCACCTAAGCGGACTACCACATGACCCGGCACGTCAGGGTGCCACCGTAGGTACACAATGTATCTAGACACCACGTCTACATAATGTATGCCACCTAACTCACTCGAGTACTGAATTAGGCGCTTTACGATCATACGACAATAATCATCACCAATCACAACTATATTGAATATGCAACTAGAATAAACTAAGAACGAATAAGTAGCAATATATTAAAATAAAGTATAGTTATAATGAGATACAAGATAATATTACCGATCTCCAGATGAACGGATCTGAAATCCCGAGCGTAGCATCCAACTCTACTTGAACCTTGCTAGACGCTTAAACTATGAACTTGAAGAACTAGACCCCTATTTCTAATCTCTGAAAACCCTAACTTCTGTCTACTCTTGACGAATGAAGCAGGAGGAATCAATTGGTGCTCTGGGGGGTCTGCCCCTTTATTTATAGCCCGGTGGGATGAACGTACGTCGTGGGATCAAACCGACTTGAACAAAGGGCCCAGATGACTCCAGAGAAGCGGTGGAAGAAGACTCCAGAAGGTGGGCCGAAACCCTAGCAGGGGGGCGCCGGCCGGCCCCACCCTGGTGGGTCTCGGGCCCCGGTGCTTCGGGTGTGTTCTGAATCCTTCTAACTTGTTGATGAAGTATGTTTCCGTCGCGATCAAGTTTCGTGGTAATTATGCTCTTTAATCCTTCTTTTAAGCCTTTCTGGAATAATCCCTGGAAAATACACAATTCACCAAAACTCATGGAATTTGTCAGTAATAACCCCCATGCTTCTTTTATTGATCTTCCCTTGGCATTAGTTGACGGTATAAAATTGGTACTTAACGACCGTCAACACATGCAATGATGAATGTTTTAATGTGATGCAACGATGCGAATATTCAAGACATAACCGATAAATTAGGATACCAACACTACTGTCCTTAACACTATTTAAAGTAATCTACCCTAAGATGCTCTAGGTCAAAAGGATGTTTGACCTAGAACCACAACCAATCATAAAATCACACAAACCTAAGTCATTAACATCTAATTACCTTTTTAATTAACCCAATATCTTAGTATTAATAAACCACTAATTAAATTACTTCCAAATGAACCCAAACTTCACCAACAGATAGTTCTTACCTTAAAACAATACCCAAACAAATTTCATGATTTTTGGGTTAACAGATAATTTATTAAAATTGTTCAAAGTTGCATGTATTAATTAAAACACTGATTTTTGATTCATACAGAAAGTGCTCAAAACATAAATTTAATATTTTTATTAAATGCTACATATCACAGAGAACACCCACAAAAATTTTCATGATTATTAATGCAACAGAAATATTCCTACAAAAATAGCAAGTTGTTGTACTATTCACCAAAATACAAATCAGAAAACTTTTTAAAAATTCGCCGGAAAAAGGAAAAACTGACTTCGGCCTAGGTCGGCCCAAGACCGCAGGCCGGCCCAGTGGCCACGCGCTCACCCGCGCCCACGCCTCCCTCTCACACCGGTCGCTGATAGGCATACCCCACCTGTCAGCCCCTCTCCTCACCCCATCTTCTTCTACCACCGACTCCCACGCGCGTACGCGGCGGCTCGCCGCCGGTGGCTCCTCCGTCGAGGGAGAGACTGCAGGCGAGTGGCCCACACCCTAGCGCAACACCCTAGGGCCAAGAGCTACCAGTGCAAGCCGGTGACGAGCTCAATGCCATCCATGACGGCTCGGTTATGACGGCGCGACGCGTCCCGGCCACGACGGACCGATAGAGTTCAAGGGAAGGATTCGGTGATGATCAGGAGCTCACCGAGATCACGAGACAATCGGTGATTGGGATGGAGCTGGCACGGAACGATGAGCTCGACGTGGACCGAGGCACCGGTGTGGGGATATAAATCCCGGGTACCACAAGACAAGATATGGGCCGCACCATCAAAGCTGGCCTAGCCCAGAAGAAAAAGACGTGCGACGTAAGGCACCGCACCGAACGGTTATTGTACCAACTTGGATAGTTTACTTGTAACATTGTCCCTTCAGACTATATAAGGAGGGGCAGGGATAGATCCCAGAACCAAGATCCAATCTCATCTACTAGCAATACAATACAGTAACATACAGGACATAGGTATTACGCCTAACGGCGGCCTGAACCTGTATAAATCTCGTGTCTCATGCTTCCAGCGTAACTCTTGCTCGTATCAGGCGCACCTTCACCGATTAATCTACTACCCTGTGCATACCTCTCGGTAGACTATCGTCGGTATTCTGTCGACAGTTGGCGTGCCAGATAGGGGGTGTGCTTCCTGATCCTATGACGAGTAAGATGGTGATTTTTTCGAGATCAGCGTCGTCGATGGCAAATTGATTTCCGACGGCGGCGAACCCTGTGAAAATTTCTTCGTCGATGTCATCTGCGACAAACTCCAATGACGACGTTTGATGACGTGCTCTTGCTTCCAAGTCAATCCAGATCCGTTTCGTCTTAAAGCCAACATGCACCTCGTCTGGATCCGTCCGGCTACGCGTTCCAACACGATCGGATCCTGGTCAAGATCGGCTCCACGTTCAGCAAAGGGGTTAGTACACGTACACGAGGGATGTCAACTCGTCCAATCAACAAGGTAGAAGTATGAGCCTATGCGTGCATGTCGACATACAAACATGCATGCTACACGCCCGCATCCAAACGCCACAACAACAAGCGAAGAGTTTCGATCTGAGCCTTCACCGCGACGACGGCTGCTCCTACGGTGTCTACGCCATCACTGATCGCAAGCCCTCCGAGGTCCGAGCTGTGAACAAGAGCTATTCGAGCCGTCAAGGAAACCGAACAAGCCAAGCAGGCCTCTCGCGTATGCGTGGCCGTGTACCATCTCCAAGGCCAGCTACAACTAATTAAGGAAAACGGCGAACGGATCTACGCGCAAGATATTTTTTCTGCTACTTGCCATGCAATCGAGATCCGACGTAACCGATCAAAAAAGCTAAGTCATTTATTTATCTTAATTAAGATATTTTATATATTCTCGTCTTCGAATTTTTCCACGAATCTATATGATATTTGTTAAATTAATTACGCTTCTCGCCGGCGGCCTTGACAAGCCACATCGAGAAACTCCTCCAAGCTGCTAAGCGGCACCGGCGTCCGGCGGCGACGAAAAGATGGAAATTTTTATCTATCAGCATCATCCACCGTGACGGATTCAACTCGAAGCCAACATGTTGTCATCGGCGGCGGTGTCACCAATAATTATCTTCGGCACGGATCGACGGATTTTTTCTTCATCAACGTCAACCGCGGCGACTCGGCTTCCTGCGGCGGGCGTCCTTCATCAACAACGCCGTCCGCGGCAACTCGATCTGCTAGACGTGACGTATAGACGGCAGAACAAGAAGATCTACGCATGACAACCAGCAAAACATGGCAAACAAGGAAAGACTCGCACGGCTTAGAAAGCAATCAGCATGCCATGCAGTCAGGCAAAAAGCAAAGACGTCACGCTGATCTTTTTCCACGCAACCGGCCAAAGCTAAGTCAATTATTAACTTTCAATCAAATATCCTATGCTATATGCATGTATCGAGATATCTGCATGTGTGCATAATAATTTTGCCAGGAATCCGACTACCCATCGCTCTGCGTCATCTCATCGGCAAGCTGCTCGTCCGCCCCGACGAACTCCAATCGGTCCCGAGATGGCTACGCATGGAGACTCATTGCTGCTCATCCTTGGCGATCGCGTCACGAGCTCGCTTCTTATTACGGCGTCCTCTACGTGCATCGACAATCAACAGCATGGTCCCATATAAGGAAAGAGGACAGCAAGTAAAGGAAGGAGCCAATATTGATCGCGGACTTCCATCAAGGGTCGCGGCTTCAATACGACTTACGAGTCCATCTAGACCCTCAACGTGCACGTATCTGCATGTATCTCTCGTCGCCATCGTTCCAAGCCAGGAGGTCAGCACGTCCAGCTTCCAAGCCAGCAGATCAGCACGTCCAGCTTTCAGGATCCAACCATCCGCTTGAGATCAGCACGTCCAGCCTCCCATTAACCAAGCTAAGCTATGTCTTTTCAATTAAACATTCGACATATGCATATCTTCTGTACATCTCTACTTGTCTGCCTGATTACAATTGGCAGGGACCAGACTAGTCGATCTACAAATAGCACATGTGTTGACGTGTCAATGATGGGAGAATGCAGTCGTCATGGGATGGAGTCAGGTCATCTACGACTGCCTCTCGTCTGGAATTCGGCTATCTCCAGCATCGCCATACGACACCAATTCTGGCACCACGGAGTCCACTGTACGTCGAACCATCACGTGAGCCGCGCCGGACTGTTAGCAAGCTGTCCGAGCTGCTGGCGACACGCCGGTTACTTCACGCAACGTCAAACAAGCTGATCGACCCGAGCCATCTGGCAATACCTTCAAGCCACCAAGCGAGACAATGTACTGGATCATGAAGGCGTGTTTACAAGATCATGAAGGCTACTAAAGGCTTGCATGCATTCGAGATGAGATAAGGTGCACATAAGCAAATTTGGTACTGCGCGTCTACGTTTTCAACTATCAGCATGAGGTCAAATCGCCATAAAATCAATTTAAGTCTCTTCGGATATCATCGCCAAGACTATCTCCATGATTCTCCATCGCCGACATGAGCCCCGACCAGACTCGGGCGCCTACTCCGAATATCATCGCCAAGATTATCTCCACGATTCTCCGTCGACGACATAACACACGTCTCTGATGTTAAACTTCACCAATGCATAAGTCCTGCACATGCTCAGGCAACTAAAGACTCCGCTTCATCGCTAATGCGTAAGCCCCGCACCTGCTCGGGCAGCACTACTTCGCCAATGCGTAAGACCCACACCTGCTCGGGCAGCACTACTTCGCCAATGCGTAAGCCCCGCACCTACTCGGGCAGCACAACTTCGACTACGTGTAAGTCTCGCACCCGTTCGGGCAGCCTAGTCACGTCGACGCATAAGCCCTGCATTCGATAGGCCGCCCAACTTCGCCACTTCATCGACCGCCCCGATAGATTCGGGAAGCCATCGCCCACGATAAACGTAACCCCCGCCAGGCGCGGGCAGCTTCACCACCACGTAAGCCCCGGGGACGCCTGGAACGATAATTTTCGCTACTACGTAAGCCCCAGGGACGCTTAGGCAGTTTTAGCAGCGTCTCCACAAGCCCCGTCCAAAGGTACGGGCACCGGGCGCCGGTCTCTCCAAAAATCCATCGTTCGGACTCCTCGCTGATCTCCTCGAAGGCCTCGACCGTGCTTGGGCACCTTGTCGCTCTCTATGACTCGCCAACCTTCAAAAGATCTCTAAGTTATCGTCACTCTCCAAGACACGCCAGGCTCCGCCATGTTCTCCAGTCAAGCTTTACGCTCGGGGACTTCGTCAAGACATCGGACTCTATAGCGTTCTTCAGTCAAACTCTACACCATCTTAAAGGCCACCGAAGATTTGCACGTATCCATGTATGTGACGTACACATACATGTATAAGATCTTGAAGGCTACCGTGTCCTGATGCTAAGATCAAGTGCATGCATACATCTCCCCCATGTGCGCGAAGTCCGGAACGATCTGAAATTAGCCTAATACGGCGGCAGCCCTATGTTAAACACATGATGGCAAGATCCAATCGGCAACACAGGAACCTACGAGAGAAAAGCGATCAACATACATGCACCATCATGATTTACGCCTCGGCCTCCGGTCACGCTACGGACTCAAGACCTGATCAACCCCGTGATCCACAGGACCATGCAGGCTAGCAATCAAGGCATAACTAAATAGCTTGCAAGATTTTGTGCGGTGTTATCAAACGTTCTCAGTGAGCCAACACACGCTCAATCCAAAGCTAAGTCACGTCTTTTATGTTAATTAAAATATTTTATTATATATTCATCTTCGGATTTCTCCACGAATCTACATGATATTTGTTGGCAGAGAATCAATCGCGTCTCTCGTCGACAATGCCCTGCGACGGCCTCGTCGTCGTTCATCTACAGCAACAGCAAGCCGGGAACCATCGCGAGCCATCACGCGAGCCACGTCGAGCAACTCCTCCGAACAACTCCTCGACATGCAGACCACTCCACCCGACGTCGACCAAGGTAAGTCATATTTTTAATATTTTTCTACAAATCCTTCGACCTCCATATATCGCCGGAAATTATCTCCATGGTTCTTCGCCGCTGACCTCTCCAAAAGCCCCGACAAAACTCGAGTACTCGCCGACAATTTCTTCATAAGCCCCGACAACGCTCGGGCACCTAGAAGATTTTCTCCGCCGACGAGATACTAAGTATCTCACTGTTTTCTTCTCTCAAGGGTTGCTTAACGTACCTTGGTAGTATACGCCTTAATCCGTGAAACCTGTCTTCGTCCCGTAAGCCGTCACACAAACATGGTCATGTTAAGAAACGTCTGAACCAGATGTCGGGTCAGGTGCTTAAACGTAATAGGCCAACTATTAGGGAAAATTACGTGACCTGACAAGAGCAAGAAACGGACAATCTTATTATGCATTATACAATATTGGAATCCGCTCTAAAACCTACATCATGTACTACCCACTGTACATATTTATTTTACAGGAACTCGTCGCCGGACTCATCGTCGCTCCTCGCCATCCCCGCGCTCCTCGGACACCGTCTCCGACCACGTTGGGGACTCGTCGCCACTCCTCGTCATCCTCGCGCTGCTCGGACACCGTCTCTGACAACGCTGGGGACTCATCGCCACTCCTCGTCATCCTCGCACTGCTCGGGCACCGCCTTCAACCAGGCTGGGGACTCGTCGCTGCTCCTCGTCGTTCTCGCGCTGCTCGGACATCGTTTCTGACCACACTGGGGACTCATCGTCGCTTCTCGCCATCCTCGCGCAGCTCGGACACCGTTTCCGACCACGCTGGGGACTCGTCGCCGGACTCGTCGTCGCTTCTCATCATCCTCGCTCTGCTCAGATTTCGTCTCCGACCACGCTGGGATTCGTTGCCGAGCTATCAAGTCACTCCATGCTGTTCAGATCAGGGTGCTGATCTTGGGCAACACATCGGGGGTCTTGATATGAGCACTTGTTGTGCTCGGGGACTTCGTCGTCGTCTCGGCTGTTCGGAAGATTTTTCCCGATCACTTGCTGTGCTCGGGGATTTCATTGTCGTCTCGGTTGCTTGGAAGATTTTTCCGATCACTTGCTAAGCTCGGGGACTTCATCGTCGTCTCAGCTGCTCAGAAATTTTTTTTTATCACTTGCTGTGCTCGGGAACTTCGTCGTCGTCTCGGCTGCGTGGAAGATTTTTTTCGATCACTTGCTGTGTTCGGGGACTTTATCGTCGTCTCGGCTGCTCGGAAGATTTTTTCCGATCAATTGCTGTGCTCGGGGACTTCGTCGTCGTCTCGGCTGCTCGGAAGATTTTTTCTGATCACTTGCTGTGCTCGGGGACTTCGTCGTCGTCTCGGCTTCTCGAAAGATTTTTCCCGATCACTTACTGTGCTCGGGGACTTCGTCATCGCCTGCTCGGAAGATTTTTCCTGATAACTTGCTATGCTCGTGGACTTCGTCAACACTTCACATGATCTACAAGAATAAAAGATTTTGACCCTGACACCACGTGAATACGTCACCTACTATCAGGCTCGGGGACTAAGTGGATACACTTCACTTAGCCGGTGCAGGTATTGATTCTAGCGAACCAAAAGTGGATACACTTCACCAAAGAGAAGGCACTTTTCAAATTTTTACATCCGTCTCGTCAAGCAACTCTGAAGATTTGCACCTTCCGACGAATGCAAGGCGCTCGGGGACTAACTGTGGGGATATAAATCCCCGGTACCACAAGACATGGGCCGCACCATCAAAACTGCCCTAGCCCAGAAGACAAAGACGTGCAGCGCAAGGCACTGCACCGCACGGTTATTGTACCAACTTGGATAATTTACTTATAACCTTATCCCTTCAGACTATATAAGGAGGGGCAGGGATAGATCCCAGAACCCAGATCCAATCTCATCTACTAGCAATACAATACAGCAACACACAGGACGTAGGATATTACGCCTAGCGGCGGCCTGAACCTGTATAAATCTCATGTCTCACGCTTCCAGCGTAACTCTTGCTCATCTCAGGCGCACCTTCACCGATCAATCTATTACCTTGGGCATACCCCTCGATAGACAATCGCCGGTATTCTGTCGACAACCGGCGACGCGCTCCGGTGACGAGGGTCCCGTTCCGGCGGATTCCATGCACTAAACGAAGAACCAACTCAAGCATCAGCTTTACTTGGCCATGACAAGAAAGAAACACGAGAAACTTAGGAAAAGAAATGGCCCGAGGCAGCTGGTCGCCATGAGCAGACCACGGCGACGCACCTCACCGGAGCCGAAGAAGAAGACAGCGGCCTCTGGGCTACCCCGGCGATGACGTGCGACTGATCCGAACCCAAATGATGCGCAAGAGAGTGAGTAGGCTAGCAGCACGGGTAATTTGGCAAATGGTGGGCTAACGACGACGAATTTCATCCGGGAACCGAGGGAACCGCCGGCGAGCCGAGAGAGTTGAAAGAAAGAGAGAGAGGTAGTCGCCGGCTTATAAACCGAAGGGGACGAGCGGATAAGGGCGAGGCGGTACCGGGAACCCCCTGCGACCCCCGTGCGGCGGTGCCTGGGCCCCGGCCGGTCGGACGGCGGCCAACGCGCGGCGCGCGCACGCGTGCTCGGTGTCGAGCACTGTAGGGGGCCCTCCCCCCTACTACTGTAGCTAGCCATTTCAAGGTCAAACCCTATTTGTGATCATTACTCCCTATTCCATGTGGCAACAGGAAAAACTGCAAAAATAAAAGTTGTAGCAAATTTTGTGTAGAACAACTTTGCTTTTTGAACTCTATTCAAATTTTGCTCAGTTTTGAAACTATTCAAAAGGGGGTAGAAATCAAATTTGAATTCAATTTGCAATTCAATAAAATTCTCCCAATTTTTCTCAACAACTTAAAAATCTGTAAAAATAGAAGTTGTCCTACTTGTTGAGCTTTACAACTATTATTAAGGAAGTTTGGTCAGATTCCTTGTAGTTTTTTAAATGATGTTTTAAATTTAAATTTCAACATAGTAGTTAAGATTTAATTCAAATTTTTATTTAAGAACTTCAAATTCCTCCAAAATAAAAGTTATTCAATTTGAAAAGATCTACAACTTCTATTAAGGGACCAATATCAAAATCCTTCTAGTTTTTGAATTAGGGTTATGGAGTCCAATTAGGGTTTAGATCAATTTTTCTTTTTAATTTACAAATTAATTTTGAATACACAATCAACCATACATTTGCATACCAAATCACTCTAATGTCTTATACACAATCATATACAGGGAATTAAAATTATTTTAATTGATGCACAGGGTTTGGGTGTTATACAGGATGATTAGCAGCTAATGATGATGACATGGCAGATTTAATTAACCGTAATACCAGAGGTGTTACAAAGGACACGAGAGGACGTCGGCTTCGGAGCCTGCTCTCCCGGCGTCGATCGCACGTCGATGGCAGGATGGGGAAGATGGTGGCAGCGCAGCAAGTGGAACGGGAGAAGATGAATTCTATGTATTGGGGACGACGTCTCGCCTTTTATTTATACACGCACACGCGTCGCAGTTAAGGAAACTAATTAGCCGCTCAATCACAGTCATTATGATAATTAACCTGCCATTTGTGTAATTATCATAATACGAGAATAATTGCTTGCCAAAATAGACCAGCGCAATTTTCTCCATGCATGCAAAAATTCCGAGTGGCAAAAGGAAGCCGCGCACCCGCAAGGGTTGGACCGGGAAATCGCCGGACCATTCACGTGCATGTCGTGCGTGCGCACCCATTAGCCCCGGCCCGGCGAGGCAAACGAGCGCACGTGTATTTCTTCCTTTTTCCTCTCTCACATATGTTCAACTAGTTGGAGATAGTCCACACTTTTAAGTTGGGTTCACTCCTTCTAGACTACCAAGGTGGGACTAAAGTCTCCCACCATGTCATATATGCATGTATGTGTGAGTGGGCCTTTGGGATTTCTATGGAGATATTTGGAATTTAACCCAAAACTTCAAACAATTCCCCCATGGAGAACGTTTTGTTTTCATATATAGTATCACCATATAGCCTTCCTTTTTAGTTTCTTTTGTTTATATTGTTACTTAATCCGTTCTAAATTATAGGTCGTTTGACTTTTTCAACTCTAAGTTTGACCACTCGTCTTATTCAAAAAAAAATTTGTATAAAAAGAGTTAAATTTAATATATTTTTGAAGAACTTTTGTTAATAAAGCAGGTCATAACAAAAAATATCATGTTTTGCATAAATTTTTGAATAAGACGAGTGGTTAAAGTTAGCGTTAAAAAAGTTAAACGACTTATAAATTGAAACGGAAGGAGTACTGTATTTTCTAAGTATCAGAACATCTGGCGACAACCCGTGCTCAGCGTGGCCACGTCCGTCAAGAAATCGTTGCGCCGTTCGATCTCGGCTCGGAGGGCTCTGATTTACAGGTGCTGGTGTCTGCAGGATCGACCGGCGCTGGTGGCCGTTGTCGCTTCGCTATTGGTTGCTGCGAATCCTTCTCAAGCAGCGATCGGCTGCCTGTCGAGAGTTGCTCCGCGTTTCCCGCCTTGGCCGGTGAGTTCGAGCAGCGCGGGTACAGGCGTTGTCGAGCTCCTGTTGGCCTACGGGTCCAGGGCCCGCTGCGGCGCACGTCGTGCTCAGCGTTGAAAATATACTCAAACCTCCCCTCTCTCCTCATTCCATCCTCTCACACCATCCTCCCTCTCCCTCTCCCACCCAGCGGCTAGGGCGGGCCACGCGCGTCGCCCCTGCGCGGGTGCGGCGCAGCCCCCCGTCGGTGGCGGCACGGCGGCGGTGCGTCCTGGCCCCCGTCCACCCTGGAACGGGCGTGGTGGCGGCGGCCCCGGCGCGGCCCCTGCCCCCGGACGCCGCGGCGGCGGCGGCGGCTTCGGCGTGGCCCACGCGGGCGCGGACCGGCGCTATGGCAGGGCGGGGCGCCGCGTCCCTCGTCCCCCAGCGTGTGCCGCGGAGGCTCGCCGCCGTGGGTGTGCCCCACCCTCTCCCACGGCGCCGCGCTGCGGCCGGCGACGCGAAGCAAGCGCGGGCACTACGCCCGCCGGCCGGTGGCGGCGCGGCGGCGGTGCGACCGGGCCCCCGCAGTGGCCTCAGCAAGGGCGGGCCGCACATGGAGACGGTGCGGCGGCGCGGCGATGCGGGGCGACGTGGCGGCGGCTCGGCACGGGGACGCATGCAGGTGCGAGACGGACGCGCCCACCTCTCCGAGCTCTGTCCTTTCTCGATGCTCCAGCCGCTAGTGTGGGGTGAGGGCGTTCTCTGGCGCGACAGCGCGGGCAGGCCTCGACGGCGGTGGAGGTGCGTGGTGACCCCCCCCCCCCCCCCTCCCCACCCCCTGATGCGGCTCGCTACCGTCGGCGGCCCTCGGCAGCTCTTCCGGCTGTTGACGTCGCCTGCTCGACCTTTCTCGTTGGCGGAGGTCTGGCCATGGCAGATCTGTCACGGAGTCGCCGCATCCGTAACGGGGCAAGGCGATGTGGCATGGGGTGTCCTGCAGCACCGTGGCTCCACACCATCCCGCACGTCTGCAATAGCAAGGCGCCTCATTGCCTGCTCCGCTGAGTCCGCTCCCACCTCTTCTTTCTTTCCATGTGTGTGCTGCAGAGAGATGGTCTTGCGCTTGTTGGCGTATGGAGACCCACTTGGTCTTGCTCTGGTAGCTTGAGAGAGTGAATTTATCGCTGTGGCCGCCCACTGGTTAGCAGGAGCATAGAGCGGCTGTGGCACGAGCGTAGAGCATGTTTATTATGAAAAAAAAGGATGGCAGTGGATAGCTTCACAAGTCACAACAGCGAAGTGAAAATCCTGAAATGGAAAAGGTGTGCTTCTCTATATTAATTTGCATTTACATGTTGATTCCCGTTTACTTAGTTATATCTCAGAGTGTCTATAAAGAATTGCTTGTCATTTTTGTCTCATGAATTGTCCTTTTAATATAGTATAACATCTCAATCTTGTGGATGGAAGGGATTCAGATTGGCCTTGAAGGGACTCTGCTGCCTGGCAAAGAGGGTCTCTGCATGCCAAGCTTGTGTTGCTCATTTTTCAGGTATATATATGAGAACTAGAGGATGGATGTTGTTGCTATTCCTTAGTTAGATTTCAGGTTTTTACATGCATACCTTTGCATTGGTTAGTTGCAGGAAGGGTCTTTAGTAAAAGAGGAGATGTGTGCTCATTTGGATGAGACATTCTAAAATTAACACGTAAACATCTGGAGATGAAAGGTGTGTTCTTCTCTCCATTAATCTTGCCAGTTCTCAGTTTACATTGTTTAGCTTAGCTAACCTTTGAATTTGACCTTTGTGGACTACATTTTAATATTTTATCATCTGCTTTAGAGGTAATAATGCAAGGCATTAACTATAAAATGCAATTTCCATGCAGGTTGTAGCTGCTTCATGAACCTCCAAAGGTAAAATACCTCTTGCGCACTTTTTCCTTTAATCAGCCAGTGCATTTCAATGTGCTCCTATTTAATCTAACAGGTTGCATTACATATCTCAATTCACAGATGTTTGTTAGTGGTTTATTTATTTGATAATGGAAATTGGTCCTTACTTGCTTATTGCGAGATTCCTTTTGATCGATAGAAACATGGTCAATTGGAATAAAAAATATATGTTTCCTTCCAAATTTCCAACTCCCAATGGCTAGCTGCAAATATTTGTTTGTTTCCTGTTTCTAAACTGATCAGAAAAAATTCTTTGCATTTCCCATTTGTACTTATACATCTCATTCCATTTGTAGTGTCAGTTTTTCACCAGTGAGACACAAAAAAAAAAAAAAACAATTACAGGATGCACTTCTGCACCAATCAGCAAGCTATGCCAGTCTTGTGGCGTTGTGTCCTTTGGTTGACTTTAATCACTATTTTCTTGAACCTTGCGTTTCAAAGGTGTGGGCTCCTTGTGAATTTTTTACACATGCTATTTTCTGATTAGTACTAAAATAAAGTTTCTTGAATCTTGCTTCTCTGAATGACTCGTGACTGTTATCCAGCCTTTGAAAGGTGTGGGCTCCTTGTGATTTTTTTACACATGCTATTTTCTATAAAAACGTGTGGGCTCAGGAAGCAGCCAAGATTCAGACCAAATAAGGTAGATAACTGCCAGTATTATCCCTTTATTAGTAACCACCAGTAAGGTAGATTTAATTATTTACCTTTAACAGATAGAATAAATCTTCTATTGATTCTGGAGGAACAAAAGAACAAGCACTCAAATGTTGTCTTGTTCATTACCTTTGTTGTCTCGTATTACTGAAGATGACTACATATTTGGTCCATGATGACCTTCTCCTCATCATCAAACTATCATGACTGCAGGTTGATAATACGACAATGAATACGTCGTTAATTTGTTCCAGTGGTTGCATCTATATAAGTTTCTTCTCTGTTCCCTCTTCTCTCTTTATACAACTATTCAATTTGTGACTTGGCCATTTAGCACATGTATCACAGTTAAAGAAACTAAAAATAAGTTATTGTAGTTATCTCCTAATCCTAATCAGTGAACCGCTCTGCTCTTATCTGTTCCTTCCAAACTGCAGGTACTGCAATTGCAATTGCAGAAATAAAGTATATGTATGGGAAGTGCAGAACTGGCCAATGAGTGATCCTTGGTGGGTGCTTAGAAAATAAGTAGTCCTTTTTCTAACCTGCATGGTTTTGGTCCAATAAAATTGGTATGTCTGGTCACTAAGGACCTGACTTATCTTATTTAGTTTTGTTGCAGGCTGTAGCTTATGTCACTTGCACTCTAATACGATGAGGATTGATAGGGTTTGGTTTTGTATTTTCTGAAACCGATACCAATGTTCTCTTGGCATCCCACCAGTCTCATAATATATCAGTCCTTGTTTTGCATAAACACAGCCTTTTTGAAACACAATCAAGCATTGATGTTAAGCCGATGTCTTCTTTCATACATATGTGTGGTTCTGCGTAACCTGAAACTGCTATATATGGACTCTATTATACCTGTATATTTTGGAGGACAGCACTCGAGTTAATGTTTTTATGGTGCTGCTAGCACATTTATGCGCTAACATCTTTTATTTATGTACAGAAACCGGCTATTTTCGTTTGCCCTGCCATCTTTTAGCATGTCAGTTTCTACTCTTTCTGTAAAAAAAGGGGAATTCAAATTCAAACTCTAATCCTCTTGTAGAAGCATATTCAAACTTTATTTTAGAAATATTGCCTACCTGTTGATAAAATTATTCTATGTTAGATAACAGATGTTTTCCTTGCTAATATAAAGATAAGATATTGTGACTTATTTTCTTTGATTGTTTCAGTATCTGCGTGGAGAAAGTTAAGAATAGTAAACTTCAGGGGTATAAAAAATGGTCACTACCTTTCGTAGTTTGGGGCGCGCGCGATTCACTATCGGCCCTATTAAAACTGTTGTGTAAGATATAGCTACTATTCAAACAACTTCTATCTGTGATGTGATGTCCTGCATGTGTTGAATCTCTTCTTCCTTTCTCTGGATTTGTGGCTTCGCTGCATATAGCGGGGGTGCTAGCTCGCGCGCATGGGCACGCGCAATTTACTAGTATATATATATATATATATATATATATATAGATAGATAGATAGATAGATAGGAAAGGGTGCTTCTCAAAGCCACACCTATCTTCTTACAACTGTACAGCTGCTAAGTTTTCCCTTACGTTGCGAACGAATACGTCGTATATGTTTCATCTTCCAAACGAAATAAATTATTGTCCTTTGTTTCCCCGTGTTAAGTAAGTTGATTGCCTTATCACGTGAAGGCATGCGCAGCTCACCGGCGCCGCCGTCGTAGGTGTTGCCGTTCTCCTTGGCACCTCACCGGCGACGGCGTCCTCTTCAGCACCTCGAACTCGAAGGCCACCGGTCCCAGGCGCAGGCAGTCCACGTGCCGCCTCTCGTTGACTTTGTCCTCCTCGACACTTTGCGACCCAATTACAGTGACAATAGGGATAACCAGAGACGAAGTCAGTAAAATATTTAGGAGACAAGACTAAATGTAGAGTTAGGCTAACTTAATTTAATTTGATCCTAAATTAAACTAAAGTCGCGACTATTGTTTTTTTCAACTTCTAAATCGTGTTTCCAGCCCCTCCTACACTTTAAAAATATTGCAAACTTCATATGAACTTCATAAGAGGTTTCACAAGTTCATGAGAGATACGTGACATGCCGTCAAAGTTGGGCCAGTTTAGGCCCAAAAATGGACCGACCGACTGCTGGGGCGCCTGCCCCCCCTACTGAGCCCGTTCATGCTTAGCTTTCAAGAGTTGCTACCTCCTGGGCTTCTCTATTTGAACCAGGTGGTGGATGCGTTGAGTTGATGTGGTCTTACTAGGCTTTTTGATCCTTATTTAGAGTATAGATTTTCTCATAGGCTTCTTTCTCTCCCTAAGGTTTTATATGTTTAATGTTTGATCCTTATTTAGAGTATAGATTTTCTCATAGGCTTCTTTCTCTCCCTAAGGTTTTCTATGTTTAATGTATTTATTGGCTCTTTTTATGTGCATTTTGACATTTGCCTTCCAGTAAATGAGAAATCACGAAAACTTATGGAATTGGTTAGTTAAATAATCCTATTCTAAGTTTGGTGTCCATATTGGTTCATTTTATTTAAAATGTTGGCAGTAATATTATGAATTAAGGACCGTCGATAGGGTGCAGGAAGATAACCAATGTAAGTCATTGGCATAAATCGAGGCTCTACACTTGATGAACTTGTCCAGCGAGATAGTGTGAGAACGACACGGTGATCTGCTTCTGTGATGACGACATTGAGTACTTCCATTGACGAGCACCTTTGTTACTAGACGAACTCAGCACGACTAAAATCCAATCCGGCCAGCGTAGAGGAAAGCCGATATATACTCAAGCACCTCGAGGAGGAAAGCCGATATAAGCGCTTTTTAGACGAAGCGAACAGGGCCTAGGCCCTGTTCGCTTCGTCTAAAAAACGCTTATTTTTCAGCTCTAGAACAGTGTTTTCCTCTCACAAAAAATCAGCAACAGCCGAAATCAGCTCAGCTTTTTAGACGAAGCGAACAGGGCCTAGGCCTTCGCCAAGTCAACCTCATGCGAATTGGACTGTGCGGAAGTTCTCATGGACCTGTCGTCCTGGATGAAGGTCGTTTGGTTGTCTCTAACATATGTGGCATTCTAGGTGCCAGGCCCGAACATCTTTCCAACAGAACGAAAATTAGACTGATGGGCCGGTAGTCCCTGCACCATTAAGAAGTTGGAAGCTTCTGAAAACCTGAAATCAACCTCGCAGAGCGCGTGAAAAACACGCACGACGTCAGGGCAGAGGCTGTCCGAAAGAAGGCTCCGTTGAACCTTTGGAAAGTACAGTATTTGGTGCAAGCGTCTGCTTCCCCTTGGCCTCGTATCGTCCTAGAGCTGACAGCTGAGGCCAAGGACGTTAGCCTCGAGATCGCAGCGCCACTCGATTTCACTAGGCGACAGGAGCCTCGTCTCTTGCGCAACGTCAAGGTGTAGACGCCTCCGGTACGGTACTGTTGGCTCACGATTTGGTCCGGGGTGAATTGCCGCAACCAGCACGAACGAACCGGCGCGCACGCAGCCTGCGCCTCCGCTACTGTTGTTGGCTCACGATTTTGTCCACTGTATAGAAAAGCTCTATACCGACGCCACTGTCTAATTTGTATAGACGGTTTCAGTTGTCGGATGCCAACAGAAAAAAATAGTGAGACAGAATTATGAACCACATATACAAACCACTTTCTACAGGTGGTTCTCTTAAATGAACCACTAGGAGAAATTCTCCTGGCGGTTCAGTTAAGTGAACCGCTCGCCAGGAGAAATAGAGCTTTTCTCCTGGCAGTTCAGTTAAGAGAACCACATGTAGAAAGAGTTTTCTACAGGCGATTTTTTAAGTGAACCGTCTGTATTAGATCTGCTATAAATATCCCTTCTTCCTTCCCGAACCGAACAGTAACTCGCAGCCAACTTCCATAGTTGGCGATTTTGAAGGTCTAGACTTTACCAAATACAAGGGGAAAAGTTTTGATCTTCATTTCTTCGAAGGAGATTGCTAAAAAAGGTTAGTTTACATACCCCTAACATCATTTTAACCATTCTTTACTTCATTTAGCTATATTTTAGATCTAGGGTTCACCATGAGCTAGGGAGAGGAATAGCTAGGTTGTTGTCTTTTTTTCAAATGAGGTTGCTCAACATGGTTAGATGAAGTTTCTCCTCTCTGTTGTCATGATTGCTTCTTAGTTTAATTAGTTTGTCTCCTCTCTCTCAACATGGTTAGTTCTCTCCTCTATTAATGGTGTGTTATGCATGAAGAGAGAGAGATAATGTCTTTTATGTAATTATTTTTTAGAACGTCTTGTATGACTTTGCATTTGTAGTATGATTAACATGATTTAATGGGAGATTATAATACTAAATTGACACATGCATGTGTAGTAGTATTTACATGATTTAATGGGAGATTATAATAGTAAATACCCATTCTTCCTCCCCGATCTAAGCAGTAACTCGCAACCACCATTATTGTCTTTCCTTTCATTTAATTTGTTATTTATAGGTAATGATGGAGAGGTCATACTGGATGTATAAGTTACCAAGAGTCGATCCATCATACGTACCTGAGATCAACAGGTTCATTGATACCGCTAAGAGTCATGTTAGGAGAACAGACATGAAGCACATATATTGTCCGTGCACAGACTACAAAAATATTATTGTGTATGATGACACAGAGCCAATCCTTTCTCATCTGGTCTGTCGAGGATTTATGCAGGACTATTTGATTTGGACTAAACATGGAGAGGGTAGCTCTTCACCTTATATAGCTGAAAACCGTGAGAACATCGACGCCGATGGTCTGGATAAGTTTGTACTGAGGGACACAGCAGCCTAGTACCTAGAGTGAACATGTTGTGCCAAATGTTACTGATCATGATTTCGTTGGAGGAAATGTAGACGACAGAACTGATCATGTCCTGCCAGATGTTACTACTGAGGAAGATGCACAATTCTTAGATGGAATATTGAATCGTCATACTGATCCATCGATATTTTTCATGTAAGGTATGGAGGCCTTGAGGAAGGTAGCAGAAGAGCCTTTTTACGATGAGTCGAAGGGTTGTACGAAAGAGTTCACGACACTACGGTCCGTGATGAAATTGTTGCTGGTCAAAGCTAGATATGGTTTCTGTGATGCTGGCTTCGATGCGTTCTTGAGTATTCTCGCAGACATGCTTCCAAAGAAGAACAACGTGCGTGCTAACACGTACTATGCAAAGAAGCTAATCAGTCCGCTTACTATGGGTGTTGAAAAGATCCACGCCTGCAGAAATCATTGTATCCTTTATCGAGGTGATGATTATCAAGACTTGGAGAGCTGTCCAAATTGTGGCGCAAGTAGATACAAGACGAACAAAGACTATCGAGAGGAAGAGAACGTAGCCTTTATGTCTACAACATGTAAGAGAAAAAAGAGAGCCCAACAAAAGACCCAACAGAGTTCAAAACCCACAAAGAAAGAAAAAGAGGAAGTAAACTGTAACACCCTAGTGTTAGTTACTATTTTAACACTTACATTTGCATGACATCAAGCATTGATCATGTCATTTCATGCATCATCACCATTTGAATTGAATTACATTCCTTTATATGCTATATGTTTGTTTATATACTTACAATACCATAGATGTGTTAGCATGCAAATGTGATGCTTGTTTACTATTCTAAATGACTTAAACATGTTTGGGTTAACATTTGGAACAATGTTCATGTTGGTGAAATCCCCAAAATACCCCTCTAGCTCATAGTTGACTAGAAAGCCCCCTAAACCTATTTTGTTTAACCAAACAAGAAAGTTAATTTAGAGACTTTGCATGTCAGAGCACCCTTAATCAAAGTTGTGTAGAATTTTATAAGAAACAAACTTTATTTTTGGGTCAACTCATGAAAATGGGTGTAAGGTGGTCAAAATTGTGAAATTATGCAGATTTGGGGCTGTTTTGGAGTTGCTGAAATTTGCTAAGTCTAAAACTGTTTTCAGTTTCGTTGTACCTGTGTTCTTCGATCCATATCTCTCAAACCAAACCGAATCAGTTCAAAGTGTTCTAATACCAAATGATCTACTCATGTAGCTCTTTGACCCATATTAGCGAAGTTTTCACTGAAACGCCCTAGATCGTGAGTTGTGGCTCGATCAAAATCGAGTTTCAGTCGGCATTTTGGAACTGAACCGAAGTCGATTCAGTTCAAACCGGTCAGTGACCGCGCGGCCACCGTCAGGAATCTCGTGCCAGGTGGCGCCTTACGCCATCGTTGCCCTCGGCCGGCATGCAAAAACCGAAGGCAACACGCCGTTCTGTCTCCTGGCCACTCCACTCGCCCTCTCTCTCGCTCTCGCCTCTCTGTTCTTCTTTTTCCTCTTCGCCGTCGCCATCGCCGCCAAGCCAGCTCCATGTTGAAATCTGCCGTCACCGCACCGTCTCTGACCGCTCCATCTCCACCCGAGCTTCGCCATCCTCTACTCTACCTTCCCCGCCCATTTCCGGAACTAGCCGAGGCAAGGTATAGAACCTAGAGCCCTTCGCCGCCGTGCCATTGCCGGAGCGCCGCCGAGCTTACTGCTCGCCACATCGAGCACAATGCCGTGGCCGGCTTCCCTCTCTCTTTCTCATCTAGGTGTCTCCGCCAGTCGTGGATCTAGCCTAGAGGTTTGGTCGGGCCGCTCGAGCCCTGCTTCGGCCGGAACGTCACTCGCCGGAGTTTCCGTCCGCCACCGTGCCGCCTTGCGCGCGGTTAGGTCGAGTCGTAGTGGACCAAAGGTCGATTTGCGAGCCATATAGTTTCGTTAGGGTTCCAGGTTCTCGGAACGAGGCTTAGCTTCGCCGGTGAAGGCCGGTAGCGGCCGGCGCGCGCTCGCCGGAGCTCCGTCGTCCGCCATTGCCGCCGTTGAGCTTGCTCCGGTGATAGTTAGGTCTCGGGAGTTAGCTCATCAAGTTCGCCTTGTTCCCCGGAGCACGTAGGTGCCCTCGGTGCCGCCGGTGACCTCGCCGCCGGCGAGATAGGGCCGGTCAGCGCCGGCGGCTCTGCTCTCTCTCTGACGTGTGGGACCCGTTTGACCGGAGAGCCCACCGGTTAGTCGCTCTGGTGCGCTTCTGGTGCACTGGGCCGGGTGTGTGTAGCGTTTTGAACCGAGTTCGTTTTAAAGGAATTAAGAAAATGAATTTTCAGAAAATTGGTAAAATCTTCCAAAAATCATATCTGGAGCTAGAAGTGTCCAAATGAGGTGAACCAAATTTTGTTGGGTTTGTATTTCTGAGCTCTACACAGGAAAATATGAAATATGACTTTGTGATAACTTTTCTGTGCAGTTATAATTAATTTCTTATATGCTTGTAAACTTGATAAATGCATAACTAATTATACGAATATGCTAAAAATGTGATTCCACTTGCATTAATCTTGTTTAGAGTAGTAGGATCTAGGAAAAATATGTTTGCTGGTTGGTTACTGTTATTTATATGATGCCATGTGTAACATGCCTTTCATGCTATCTTTTTGATAAATTCACCATGCTTAGTGTAGATATGTTATGGTTATGAATATTTTTACTGAGCCTTGTTTTGTGATAAAGAAGCTAAGAAAAATGGAAAATCTATTGTTTGATACTGTTCACTATAGTAAATATTTTCTATTGCTTAAATGGCTGTCTGCTTGTCATTTTTGTGTAGCATGTTATATCTGTCCAAATGACTTGAAATTTTGCTAGTAACCTAATGTGGGAGTGTGTTATCTACTGTAATTTTTCTAGAATTTTCTAGGCACAGCAAATAAAGGGTCTAGTTATAAGCTAGTGCTTGTTTAATTGTTTTTAATTGAGTAATAATTGGTTAGGAGATGTTTTCATGCATTTCTGTGATGCTCCAGCTTGGTAACCTTACTAGACACTTTGGGGTTGATCTTGTTCATGTGTACGTCAGTTAGGTCAAATGTCTTTGCTTATATGCTTTATTCGTGGTATTAGTTAAAAGGTGGGTGTGGTAGGGAAGTTTGATTCAAATTAATTGTTAGTGCAGGTTGTAGACCTCTTACGCAATACGAGAAATTGTTCTATAGCTTGCTTAAGAAGGGTGAGTATGTGTTGTTGTTTAGAGAAGAAATATGCACATACTCAGTAAATGTTTGATAAATTATTTAGATGCTCACATGTTGCCTAATGCATCTCATGGCTCAAGTTGTGCATCTCTATATTGCATTACATGTGCATTCTCGGTTCTCATATATGCATATCATGCATACAGGATCGCCGGGAGGAGTTACACTGATGCAATTCGATCCACCGGAGGAAGGAGTGTCCCCGGAGATCGAGGTGCCGGAAGCTCCCGAGGCCAAGGAGGAAACTGAACTGCCGGAGTGCACTGACCATCAGCCATCTAACTTTGTGAAAGGCAAGCCCCGAAGCATCCCTAAGCCTCCACCTATCTCTTTTTATATAAATGTACTGGTCTTTATTAAATCGTATGATTGTGCACTTAAGTATAGGAGTTGAATTGATATCCGTTGCTGCATTTATACCTTGTACACTTGTCTACTATCCTGGTACTATTACTAGACAAGGGATGGGTTCGATCTTATGCTTAGCCATGCTTAGACCGGTAGAAGTTGAGGGATTTCCTATCCTTCGCGAGCATAAGTGGTGACTAATGATGATGGGGATGGATTCCACATGGTTGACTATATGTGCCACCATGCCACAATGATAATGAGAGAATTAAGGCTAGGTAGCGGGAAGCCGCATGGCATGGTTGAGGTCATGCTGTCTTTGGTGCTGCTTGCGACCGACTAGGACTGAGGCCACCAGACATCAGTTGAGATTGAAGGACGTCGTCACATAGCTGGCCAGATAAGTCATTCTGACCGCGAAGCCGAGTAGTTCTTTTCGAGCCAAGAATTGGTGTGATATGGATAGACATATTCTGAAGGTAGGAAGGATGTGCGGAGACACCATTTTGCCATAGTCAGGTCAGGGACCTGCACTTCCTGTGAGTGGGTTTGTCTCCGAGAATATGGCCCCCGCCAAGCTCGCGATACAATATGACTCAGAAAGATCTAACGGTGACCCAAGAAGCCACTGATCAGGCTGACAGGGTTTGTGATTGGCATGTTTGCCAGCTGGTACAATCGATTCGAATCGCCATCTCTCCTAGTTAGTGAGAAACTGAACTGATCTTCTGGTGAGGTAGAGGCTAACAACTGGAACATATTGATTATGGTGAGATGAGGTTGATATCTGTAGATATCGGAAATCATATGGTTGTATTGTTTGCTATAATATCAAGTGATTGTTTAGTATAGCTGCAAACTTTAGCTTAATAGCTTAACTGAAATTGAAGCTAAACCATACCTAAAATTTATAAGTTGAGGAACTACTGTAGTAATGCTTTTTATGCAAAATGTTGCTATCCTCTGAGCTCCACCAAATAAGCCTGCATATCCTTGAGAGTCTTTTTATTTACTTCTTATCAGGTAAGTCTAGCTGAGTACAATTGAGTACTCAGGGTTTTATTCCCATTGTTGCAGAAGAAGTAATCTACTATGCTTATTACAAGAACTGCTTCACCCCTGCGGGCGAAGAAGATTAGACCTGGGGCAAGGTCGTTATCCATCTTTAGCTTTTGTAAGATGCTGTGACATGGTCAGCTGGTGGTACTCGTATGTGAACTATGTTGTTTCAAAACTATGTTGACTTCCGCTACTGTTACATTTATGTAAAGATTATGTTGTACTCTGATGTTTTAATTTGTTTGTAAACTTATGTATCATTTGATAGGTTGTTGCTGAATTTGTAAGATCCTTGGGGTATGTTCTGTTTAAAATGTTAGAAATTCTTCGAGATTTCCGGACTACCGGGTTTATATTGGCTCAAGTGTGACTTGATTGCTACTAAATTGGCGATCATCGTACTTGTGCTCATATAAATTGGTCGGTTATGTGACATAGACTACTATGCCTAGAAAAAGATTCCTGCTCTGGTGATGTGGTACCTTCCCATGGTTGATCGATTGAGGTGTTTGTTTGCAAACCCTGAGGATGCCAAGCTTATGAGTTGGCATGCTTCCGAGGAGCACAAAGACGATGGAAATCTAAGACATCCGGCTGATGACAAGCAATGGCAAGATTTCAATGCAAACCACCCAGAATTTGCTAAGGAACCAAGAAATATTAGGTTCGCCCTAAGTACGGATGGAATGAATCTATTTGCTGAGAGGAGCAGCAAGCACAGCACATGGCCGGTGATCCTCACCATATACAACCTTCCACCGTGGTTGATGCAGAAGCAAAAATACCTTTTGTTAACATTTCTTATTTCTGGACCTACACAGCCTGGAGTTGACATGGATGTATTTCTGGAGCCCTTAATGGAGGACATAAAAAAATTATGGGAAGAAGGTGTACAAATGTTGGACGAGTACCGCAAAGAGACATTTACACTGAAAGCAATTATATTTGTTACCATCAATTATTACCCTGCTCTATTCGTGCTATCGGGGCAGTTCAAGGGGAAGGTTGGTTGTGTAATATGCATAGACGAAACAGCTTGCGTGTACCTAGATGAATCAAACAAGCTAGTGTACATGAGGCACAGGCGCTTCTTACCAACAGGACATAAGTTCCGCTTGCGTAAGATGGATAAGTACTTCGACAATATGGATGAACTACATTCTACTGCTCTATCAGGTAACCCTTTGCTCCTTATTCGGTGATCTTCACCATATACAACCTTCCTCCGTAGTTGATGTAGAAGCGAAAATACCTTTAGCTAACTATTCTATTGCTCAATCAGGTAACAGCAAAGGTCAAAGAGTTTTTGAAATTGTCAAAAACATTAAGTTCGTTTTCGGGAAGAAGACAAAAGATGGAAAAGCCAGAAAGGATGTCAAGCCAGCTCTAGGGGATAAATTTAAGAAGATGTCATATTGGAAAGAGTTGGACGTACGACACGCGATCGATGACATGCACATTCAGAAGAATGTGTTTCAGAGCATAGTTGGCATCTTGCTAGACATGAAGAGCAAGACAAAGGAAGGACTGAAATCACGTCTGGACATGGTAAACTTAGGCATAAAAAAGAACTTCACCCTGTTCCTCTAGAAAATGGGAAGTACCACCCCCAGCAGCAAGCTATAACCTAAACAGAGATAAGCAACATGGGATGTGTGTGTGCTAGAAGAATTTAAAAGTTCCATCTGGATTCTTCTCCAACTTAAGGAGTATTGTGTCAATGAAAGACCTTACGCTCACCAACTACAACTCACATGATTGTCATGTTATGCTGACTACTTTCCTCCCTCTTGCCATTAGGGCTATAAAGCCGGTGTTCTTAAAGATGGCAATCACAAGGTTGTGCTACTTCTTCAATAAGATCTCACAGAAGGTAATTGCCCGCGACGAGTTGCCTTCTCTAAAGAAATTCGCAGTGGAGACATTGTCATAGCTTGAGATGTGTTTACCCCCATCTTTCTTTGATATAATGGTACACCTCATGGTGCACTTGGTGGCACAAATAGAGGCATTGGGTCCCATGTATTTGCATGAAATATGGACGTATGAGCGTTTCATGTCAATATTTAAGGGGTATGTTTCAACTCATACTCGTCCTGAGGCATCCATGCTAGAGGGGTACTTGACTGAAGAGACTATTGAGTCCGGAGGTCCTTCTGCAATGATGTCCTAAAAGATCAGATTGCAATAGGTTTGCCTCCCACACGACATGAGGGTAGGCTGCATGGACACGGGAGGATGGGACGGAAATCATTCATCCCTTCAGATTACAAAATATCCTTGAGGCACACCACAGCATCCTACAACAGCTATCATTAATTGACCCTTTCATCGAGCAACACATTAATGAGCTTCGCAAACACAATCCTGGATGCACAGATGATTGGGTAATGAAAGAACACAAGCAGCGGTTTACCATATGGCTAAGTGAGCAGCACATTCCAAATGGAGAAACAATTGAGGAAAAAACCATCAAGAAATTAGCATCGGGACCATCATGCCAGGTAACGACATGGCAAACCTATGACATTAGTGGCTTTACGTTTTGTACCAAATCCAAGGACCAAAAGAGCATGGCACAAAATAGTGGTGTTCGGTGCGAGGCCTTAGATGATGAAACTGGTGAAATCACTACTTACTTTGGCTTCGTTGAGGACATATGGGAACTAGATTATGGTACATTCTAGGTCCCCGTGTTTTGATGCCAATGGGTTCAAGACAAACATGTCACAATGGATAACTATGGCCTCAGAGTTCTTGATCTAAGTAAAATAGGTTACAAAAATGACCCATGGATCCTTGCTAACCGTGCTGCACAGGTCTTCTATGCTGAACAGGTCCTTTCCAAGAATGAGAAGAAAAGCACTGACAAGCCCAAGCATGTAGTTTTTCCTGGAAAACAACAAGCTATAGGAGTTGACGACGTAACTGATCTGGAGGATTTTAACCAATTCAACGAAATGTGTGTCTTTACGGATCATCCAATCAAGATAAAGAATATTGAGCGAAGCATCCCACATAATTTGCTGCCATGGGTGCGCCACGATGGAGAAGGAAGAACAGTTGCAGGCTAACTAGGATCATGTATCTTGTAATCCATTTCTGATATAATGTGTACTAATATAATATATTAATCCTACCATTCATCTGTTCAACATATATTTATGTCGTCATTTACCAATATCATCATGTGTGACCCTAGCTAGACCCTATCCTAACCCTAGGTAGACCTAGCTAGACCCTAACCCTAGCTAAACCCTAGCCCTAGCTAAACCCTAACCCTAGCTAGACCTAGCTAAACCCTAACCCTAGCTAAACCCTAACCCTAGCTAGACACTAGCTAAACCCTGTTGGCATTTCTTAACATGGTTACAAAAGATAGACTAAAAGTCCGTCCCTGGCAACGGCGATAGAAATGCTTGTTGGTGTTTCTTAGCATCACTACTAAAGATAGACTAAAGGTCCGTCATTAATAATAGTAATACTAGAAACATAAGTTGACATTCCCAACCACCATTACTTCAGAAAGTTAATCCTTGGCCCTTAGTGGCACCGGCCTAGGTAATGCAGTCTGGTAATAGCAGTTAGAGGTGCCGGATTGGCCTTCCTAACCGTCATTACTTACGATATCCAAAACTGTGGCACGGCGCTGTGGGGTGCAACAAGAATTACAATCCTTAAGTAACGGTACTTAGGTATGCCAATCGATAGCTCGGTAAGAAATAAGATTACTCTGCAAGTGCATAGAACTATCATTGTAGCATTTCAACCCGTGAGTATTCAAGGGTGTCGTATTTATAATTTCCCGTGGGAGGGCATGATGGATTTCATCTAGCTTTGGTATAAACATGATTACTTATTGGGATGCATAGGTAGGCATAGCATAAACAGGGGTTAAATCAAGTTTATAAGATAGTGGACACACGCATCGGAGCAACCTCAAGGATAAAAAGGAAAAAATAAAGAATAAAAGAATACAACTAACTGAGCAGGCATTGGTCGTATACAGCTATGCAAAGAATAGCATTTACATCTAACTAGCAAGACTAGAATCAGGACTAAGTCTGGGATGATAGGGAGATCCCCGCAGCTGGTCTGCCGGCCGATAGAGACTTTCCGAACTCCTACTCAATACCCGAACGTGGGGGAGTGCTAGGGATGGACAGGGCTGCCACCACATGCCCACCTACCCCTCTGCCCATGGGGTACCGATATATTCGCTGATCTCCGCATACCCGAACACCATGCTCGCGTAATTGGAAACAACTCATAACCTCCGAAGACCCCAACCCTTCGGATTGACAGGCTTGGCTAGGAGCAACCATGACAGCACAACGAACTATTATCCCATCCGTAGTTCTTCCTCTATTCCTACTAATTTGATGAACGATGAAGAACTTTGATGAACATATCAAGAACATAACACATAGACTATGAACTAGTTCACATGCCATGATCATAATATGAACAAGACTATACTCTAATTCAGATGCATTGCTATAAACATAAGATGAGAACTTGCTCATAGAGGAGAACTGAATTCTATTCATACCAAGATGTTCTTGATTCCTCCAAGGAGACAAGCTCTCCTTGATAGCTTTGCCTTGCTCTACTTACTACTAAACTAGAGAGAACAAGTATGAAATGTGAGGTGTAATGCTCCAAATGTTGGTGTGTGTGAATGATGAAGGAGCACCATCTATTTATAGCTAGAGTAGGGCGGTTTGGGTGTCTCCAGGATTGGAAGGAGGTGAAACCGCCCTTGGGAAACCGACTAGAGCACCGCCTCCGAAGACTGGGCCCGGAAAGCTCCACCTGGGGGGCGGCCGCACCTGGTGGCGGTCGGTCCCCTGGCTGTGCCCGCTGGCCACCGCCTTCCGGTGGTCGGTTGATCCCTGGGCCTGGGCCTCTCCTGTGGTTACGGATGGATCTAGTTCTTTGTTTGAGATGGGCTTTCTTCTTTTCTTGGTTTGCGCCTTCTCTGAATACGTTTCCTGGAAGTGCGCTTTCTTGTGGATTTTACGCATTTCCATGTGTCAACCTGTATGTTATAGACGCAACAAAACTCGTGGAAGATTTATATAAAAGCCCTACCTTCTATTTGTTTTAGTATTAAAATGATGTTGTATTTTAGTTGCTAAGGACCGCCAACAACTCCCCACACTTGGTCCTTTGCTCGTCCTCGAGTAAAGTGCTAAGGACTAAATGGGTTCGTCTTCCTTGTCAAAAGAGTCTGCATACAGGATATTCCAAGCTTCACCTGGATTTATGAACTTCAAAGTGTCTACCGAATCACCTTGAGTAATTGAAAATGGAATAGCTTTGGAATCAAATCCTCTCACTCTTGTCTTTGCATAGAGACTTGGGTTTTTGTAAGATTTTGAAAATATAATGATAGCTTGTGTTCCTTGAATGATTCTCTCAAGTCACTCATTTTGTAAGTGGTTCCTCACCAAGGCATGAAAAGGTGATACCTTCACTTTGATCATCCTACCTCTAAAAAGGCTTATCTGGAGTTTTAGGTAGGAATAAGAAATGATGAGGCACACTTACCCTGCATATGTTGTTAAGTCAAACCCCAGACCATACCGGAAGGAGTGTGCCATACTCCTAGATCAGAATGTGCATGTGTGTGGAAAGTATGAAGGTGGAAACCTAGTTCTAAATCTTTTTTGGTACTCCATGCATCATGATTCTCCTTGGATAAAACTTAGGAAGATATGGGCTAGAAGATCTTTATATATTTATTATTATATTTTTTTTGACATAGCCCCATATCTTTTATTGGCATATAAAAATCTTTCAAATAAGGAGATATCATGATGGTAGATGAATGGAGTAAAATTTTGTAGAAGGAATGCACGGTTCTTAAGATGAGAACCGACACTTTTTTATTTGGGCGAGAACGTTGCGCAATTTTCAGTGTAAAAGTTGGCATATTTTTGGTGGGTGGATGAAGTGCATGTTTTGCGCAACTCTAAGGGTGAGAATTGGCTTTATTTGGTGGGTGCAAGTGAATTCTGATCTTGGGAGCATGAAACATCTCTCAACAGCGGTCAGAAATTTGACCAAACTCAACACAAAATAAGTGGCATATGTAGAAGGTTTCATCAAATAGAATCATATATGGCCTTGGTAGGTATTTATCAATCATTCAAGGAGCATGCTATTGAGTTTTTATTTTTTGTAAGATATATCCCAAGTACTTTGCAAGAATGAGCAAGCATCTTGTCATCCTACTATATCTCATCTGTCAATTACTTAGATAGAAACGGGGTCCCTAAACAGTGTTCATAAATCTGTAGGAATTTTAGCAGAGAATAAAAAGTATGCAAATATTTCAAATGTAGGAAGACAAGTTTTGATGGAGTATGAAGGGGACATCATTTTAAATTTTTATCTTAAAAACTTTTCAGAATGAGAGAGGGGAAAAGTTGCACAAACCGAATTTTGATTTTTGTCATTGTGCAATTGTCTTGGAGAGTCCTCCCCCACACTTGTTTTCTTTCCTGTCTTGGTTAGTCACAATATATATATATATGGCGAAAAACAAGTGCTCAACACAAAAGCTTTATTTCATTGATAAATTCAAATAGGCACATTTACATTGATGGTAAATGATCATGAAAAAGAGAAGTGCCTAATTATTCGTGCAGCAGGTGCATTCTAAAGATACTCAAGATGATGATCAACACCTAGGGCTTTAGCGACTTTCCTTAGCTTAAGATTGAACTTGAAGCGGAAACTATTAATGTCACCGCTAAGGTCCCTAATCTCTGTGTTCTTGGTCTCTATGTCGCCTTCTAAAGTCCTAAGAAAAGCACGTAAGCTAGCATCTTTGGCCATGAGGTCATTGATGATACTAGAGTCGTCTTCATCGTCACTGCTTTCGTACTATCCTGCACGACGTTTGATGGATGGCTGTGGTAAATGCCTCCTAATCCTAGGAAAGGTACTTGCGGATGCTGCCTTTTTGGCCGAAAGTGCTGGCTTGCTAGCAGACTTTTCACCAGTATGCATGCTAGTCCCACTGCTGCTAGAATTCTTCCTCTTGAGGCCAAGAAAACTGGTAGAATGGGTAGCAGCGGTCTTCTTCTTGGCGTCACCTTCAGGTGCATGAGAGTGAGCTGGCAAGATCGCTAAAGGCTTCTCCTTCCCAACACGAGCTTCTTCCCTAACTAATGGACTTTCTTGATAAGGTGCTATGTCTAGGTTTGCTATGGCCTTTGGAGCGTTGATTAGCGAGAGGGCGTAGCTAGACATGGTCGGCACTTAGAGATGGGAGAGCCTAGCAAGCTTGCAAAAGGGAGAAGAGAATGGTTGTTGTGAGGAAAAGAGAGGCCTAAGGGGTTTAAATAGGTGCTTCCGCGGTCTCTGGAAAGGAAACAATTTGATCGTAACCATGAACGTGATGCTGGAGGGATCAGAGGGAGGTACGAAAAAGTTTGGCATATATTGGACCAGCTAGGGGGGCGGCTGGTCCCGGGGGCGGTCGGTCCCCTGGGTCCATCTGCCAGCCTCCGATTTTTGGCCCGATGCTTTTTTGACTGAGTAGATCCCTATCTTTGTTACGATCAAGTTTGATGCATAGTGAATCAGAGTGATAGTGTGTGTGATTGAGTGTGGGAAATGATTGATACTTATGAAATTATGTTTTAAGATCACACTATCATGCATTTATGAAGGAATATTTCTATGATCTCAAGGATTCATGTTTATGGAAGGAAAGAATCATAGGGTCATTTTAGTCAAAACATAAATGCAACACTAGCATCAAGGCATGCATATATTTATTATAGAAGTTTAAAATATAAATATTTATTTATTTATTTATTATTATTATTATTATTAGAATAAAAAGATTACTTAGGCATTTATTGAAAGATTTGTTAAATTTTTATTTAAAGTAAAAATTAGAGATAACTTACCGATTTACCTTCGGCAAGGGCTCAGTTTTTTTAAGTCCGTTGAGCATGACTTTTCTCTCTTTATTTCTTGCTTGATGATGGTACATCCGTCTTGGGAGAAGTAGACGGTTGTACCTGCTTGGGCCTCCATACCTTCTAGGTGGTTTTGGGCGGTGTGGATAGTATTTTCGACATTTGCTTTGGGTTTCCACACCGACTTCTTTTGTGACAGCTTGGGGATTTCTTCCCTCTTCTTAGAAGCCATCTTGTTTTTCTGCTCCTTATTTATATTTATTTTAGGAGCCGTCTTTTTTTTTGGCTCCGGCTTTTTCTTTAATTCTTTTGAGATTTTTGATAGATTTTTCAAGAGCTGAGGCTGAATCTCTACTTCCTTAATGCCTTGGGGGTTCGGCCCATATCGGATGCGTATCATGTTGCATTCCTCCTGACGGCGAGGCCTGAATTCGAACTTTTGTTCTTGACCATTAATATTGAAGCCGATTTCTCTAGCGCCAAGATCAATTTGTGCTCCAGCCGTGCTTAGGAATGGTTTTCCTAGGATAAGTGGTGTTTCTTTGGTAAACTCCATGTTGAGCACCACAAAATCCACTGGGACATAATACTCTCTGGTTTTGACAGGGATATCTTGTGCAATCCCTGCTGGATACCGTATTGAGGAGTCAGCCAACTGGAGCGTCATGTTGGTGGGCTCCAGGTTAGTGAAATTCAGTCTATCAAAGACTGATTTCGGCATAACGCTTACGCTTGCCCCAAGATCGCATAAGGCGTGGTTAAATTGCTGGGTGCCAATGGAACATGTGATCGTGGGGCACCCAGGGTCTTGTTTCTTCTCGGGTAGATGATTGAGTATAACTGCGCTACACTCTTTCGTCAGTTTGACAATTTCTGTGGACGGCAATGGTCGCTTGTTGTTGATGATGTCCTTGATGAATTTGGCGTAGGACGGTATGTGCAAGACATCCATCAGCGGGACGCTGACGTGTGTCTTCTCGACCATTTCCACGAATCGGAGGAATTGCTCATCTCCGGCCTTCTTCTTCCTCCTTATTCTTGTGGGGAAAGGTAGCATCGTGGTGTCCACATAGTTTTCCGGTGTCGGCTCATTTTCCTCTAATTATTCCTGTGGTTGTGCCGACTCGAACTGTGTCTCCTCTTGCTGCCTTGATGCTTTACCTGTCTTATGGTTAGGGTGTGGTGGATCACGAGTGGTCTTACCCCCTCTCGTGGTCACCGAGTTTATATTTTCAACAGCCCTATTAGGTTTCATGGCAGATTTAGCAGCAGAGGCAAGCTGGGCGATCTGAGTTTCTATTCTTTTACTAAAACTTACTTGATTTTTAACAGATAAGGACAGGCTATCAAGCTTAGTATTTATGGTTTCAAACTTTTTATCATTGAGAGAAAGCTTGTTTGTAAGGTTTTCATTTATTTTAGCTTGTCCTATAATAAGATCTTTTAATGAAGGTTGGGAGAAATTGAAATTTGAATTAAAATTGGAAGAATTACCTTGGGGGCGATTCTGGTTGTTCCACCCATTACCTGTTTGTTGATGTTGGTGAAACCCGTTGTTAACGTATGAAGCTTCTTCTTGGGTTTCGGGATAGTTGTTCCCCGAATGGCCAACATCTCCACAGACCTCACACGTCATGTGTGCGTCAATGGCCAGGACGGTGCCGGTGGTAGGATCGGTGGCACGTCCCTCAATTTTCTTCATTAGTAACTCTATTTTTACGGCAAGCAGATCCGTCTCCTTCACGGTGTGCATGCCTTTTTGTGTTTTGCATCCTTCTCCCCAGCTTTGGTTGGCCACCATCTTCTCAATCAATGTCATGGCATTTTCGATGGTGAGGGAGAGGAACGCACCTCCAGCAGCGGCATCTACATGCCCTTTAGACATGGCCGTGAGGCCTTCATAGAAATTCTAGAGCACGAGCCATTCTTCCATCCCGTGGTGGGGACAGGCCCGGATGTACTCCTGGAGCCTTTCCCAAGCCTCAGAAATGGACTCGAGTGACGTTTGCTGGAAGTTAGATATCTTCCCTCGTGGAACATTTGCTTTGCTCATGGAGAAAAACTTTGCGAGGAACGCCGCAAAACATTTGTCCCATGTGTTGACTGCTTCCTTGGCTTGGTAGAACCATTGCTTCGCCTTCCCCGAGAGGGAGAAGGGAAACAAGCGGAGCCTGATGCTGTCTTGTGCGACATCTTTAATGATGATGGTCTCGCACAGCTCAAGAAAGTTTTGTAGGTGTGCGTTTGCGTCCTCACTTGGCAAACCACAAAACTGGTTCGCCTGCACCATCGTGAGTAGGCCAGTGCGGAACTCAAAGTTTCCATTCCCGACATTGACAGCGGGCCCAACGGGCACGTTGGCAACAGCGGGGGTGGAATACTCGCGGAGTGACTTGGCCATGGTGATAGTAGCGGATGGTGCGGAAGTGACCGGTTTGATTGCCGGCTGAGTAGCAGAAGAAGAGATGGTACGAGGCCTTCTCTTCCTCAGGAGTGCCTCTGGATTTTTAACGAAGTCTTCCGGCAGATTGAAACCGCTCATACACTATCCTGTTTTCATTCCAATAAAAAGAGGAAGAAATCAACAAAGTTAGCCTTCATAAGCTATGGCTACCAATGCTTATTTTATAATCAAAGTTTATGCCAAAGCTAGATGTTTATATTTTCTTTTTGCGCTCCCTGGCAACGACGCCAGAAATGCTTGTTGGCATTTCTTAACGTCGTTACAAAAGATAGACTAAAAGTCCGTCCCTGCCAACGGCGCCAGAAATGCTTGTTGGTGTTTCTTAGCATCACTACTAAAGATAGACTAAAGGTCTGTCCTTAATAATAATACTAGAAACATAAGTTGACATTCCCAACCACCATTACTTCAGAAAGGTAATCCTTGGCCCTTAGTGGCGCCGGCCTAGGTAATGCAGTCTGGTAATAGCAGTTAGAGGTGCCGGATTGGCCTTCCTAAATGTCATTACTTACGATATGCAAAACTGTGGCACGGCGCCGTGGGGTGCAACAAGAATTACAATTCTTAAGTAACGGTACTTAGGTATGCTAATCGATATCTCAGTAAGAAATAAGATTACTCTGCATGTGCACAGAACTATCATTGTAGCATTTCAACCCGTGAGTATTCAAGGGTGTCGTATTTATAATTTCCCGTAAGAGGGCATGATGGATTTCATCTAGCTTTGGTATAAACATGATTACTTATTGGGATGCATAGGTAGGCATAGCATAAACATGGGTTAAATCAAGTTTATAAGATAGTGGACACACGCATCGGAGCAATCTTAAGGATAAAAAGGGAAAAATAAAGAATAAAAGAATACAACTAACTGAGCAGGCATTGGTCGTATACAGCTATGCAAAGAATAGCATTTACATCTAATTAGCAAGACTATAATCAGGACTAAGTCTGGAATGATAGGGAGATCCCCGCAACTAGTCTGCCAGCCGATAGAGACTTTCCGAAGTCCTACTCAATACCCGAACGTGAGGGAGTGCTAGGGATGGACAGGGCTGTCACCACCTGCCCACCTACCCCTCTGCCCGTGGGGTACCGACATATTCGCTGATCTCCGCATACCCGAACACCATGCTCGCGTAATTGGAAACAACTCCTAACCTCCCAGGACCCCAACCCTTCGGATTGACAGGCTCAGCTAGGAGCAACCATGGCAGCACAACGAACTATTATCCCATCCATAGTTCTTCCTCTATTCCTACCAATTTGATGAACGATGAAGAACTTTGATGAACATATCAAGAACATAACACATAGACTATGAACTAGTTCACATGCCATGATCATAATATGAACAAGACTATACTCTAATTCAGATGCATTGCTATAAACATAAGATGAGAACTTGCTCATAGAGGAGAACTGAATTCTATTCATACCAAGATGTTCTTGATTCCTCCAAGGAGACAAGCTCTCCTTGATAGCTTTGTCTTGCTCTACTTACTACTAAACTAGAGAGAACAAGTATGAAATGTGAGGTGTAATACTCCAAATATTGGTGTGTGTGAATGATGAAGGAGCACCATCTATTTATAGCAAGAGTAGGGCGGTTTGGGCGTCTCCAGGATTGGAAGGAGGTGAAACCGCCCTTGGGAAACCGACTAGAGCACCGCCTCCGAAGGCTGGGCCCGGGAAGCTCAACCTGGGGGACGGCCGCACCTGGGGGCGGTCGGTCCCCTGGCTGGTCCCGCTGGCCACCGCCTTCCGGTGGTCGGTTGATCCCTGGGCCTGTGCCTTTCCTGTGGTTACGGATGGATCTAATTCTTTGTTTGAGATGGGCTTTCTTCTTTTCTTGGTTTGCGTCTTCTCTGAATACGTTTCCTGGAAGTGCGCTTTCTTGTGGATTTTACGCATTTCCACGTGTCAACCTGTATGTTATATACGCAACAAAACTTGTGGAAGATTTAGATAAAAGCCCTACCTTCTATTTGTTTTAGTATTAAAATGATGTTGTATTTTAGTTGCTAAGGACCGCCAACAAACCCTAACCCTACCTATATATATGAATATATGTATATTATATATTATATATAGAAAAGTATCACAATACCTATAAAATAATGCATAAAATAATACATATTAATTATATATAATGCATATAACTTCATTAGGAAACTAACAAAAAAACCATTACTTTTGAAGCTACCATACCCAAGATATGAATATTCAAAGATATTCTACACAAAATTCAAATAATTAATCAAAAACATTTTATACTGGCGGCTCACTTAGTGAACCGCTAGCACTAAAGAATTTGTGCAGACGGTTGTCTTAGCTAACCGTCTGCACTAAGACATTTGTGCAGGAGGTTGTCTTAGCTAACCGCCTGCACCAAAACATTTATGCAGGCGGTTCGCTAAGAGAACCGCCTGTAGTACCCGTTTGTGCAACCGCCTGCACAAATGCCTTTAATATATATCCCGCACTCCCCCTCCGAATTTTCACTAAGTCTGGAGGTCCGCGCATTGCAAACCGACGCCGTCAGGCTGCCGGAATCTCCTCCTGCCGCTGCCACCTCTGGAATCGCCGCCGTCTCTCTCTGCCGGAATCGCCACCGTCTCTCGCCGCCGGAATCTCCTCCCGCGGTGCCGCCGTCGACCCGCGCCGCACGCCGCCGAGCTTCCTCGACGGTAGGTCTCTTTCTCCCTTCTCTCTCTCTCTCTCTCTCCCCTCTCTCTCTCGCGCCGTGGTGCTCGCTGGTGGTGCGGCCGTGGCGCGTCGGCGGTGGCGCACGCGGCGGTGGTGGCCCGGTGGCGCGCGCGGCAGTGGCGGCGACCGGCGGCGTGGCACTCGGCTCTCTGCACTAGCAGGCCGGCCCACTGCACTAGCAGGCCGGCCTGCTATTGGGCAGGCCTGCTAGGGCGGTGCCCCATTTTTTTTTTGTTTTTTTTCTTTTTATATAGTTTAGTTTTTAATTTAATTAATTTAGTTAATTAGTTAGTTTAATGAGTTAGGTTTAATTAGCATTTTAGTTTAAATTAGTTATGTTTTTGTTTTAAATCTAATTAGTTTAGTTAATTAGTTAGTTAGGTTTTATTTAGCTTTTTAGTTTAAATGAGTTAGGTTTTAGTTTTGATTATTGATATTGATATTGATATTGATTATTTTTTTACATTATATATATATATATATTTTAAAATGTATCTTCCATTGTATCATTTTACATATAATTGATATTGATTATTTCTTTATATATTATATATATTATAAATGATTATTTCTTTTGCATTGTAAAATGGAAAAGGCTAATAATATATTTGTATATTTAAAGACCTTTGCTTATAATTCACTATATAACTAGACTCCCGCCTTGATTATTTCTCGCTATAATCTATTGTCTTTGTATATGGTAAAACAATTCCGCCATGAGTTCTCCAAACAAAGACCAAGGACAAGGGTCGCCCCATAACGATGACCAAGGACAAGGGTCTCCCCACAACGATAAGAGTGCTTCGCAAGAACTTGAGCACGAATCGGAAGGTGGAGGATACCACACCCCTAGCGATCCATGCCCTAGCATCGATAGGGCGGCTCACCGTGAAATGCAGCGTGACCCGGATTACAATCCGGAAACCGATGAGGTAACACATCCATGATTTCATGTGTTTACCTTACATGCATGATTTCATGTGTTTACCTTTAATGACATGATTTCATGTGTGACCCTAATTACATGTTTTCGTGATTTCATGTGCCAATATATAGGAGGCGTTGTCTCAGTTCCGTCAAATAGCTGAAGAAGAAGCAGTGCCACACGGAGACGCACCGGAAACAACCGAGACATCCACCGAGACTGGTTCAAGAAAAAGGAAGCAGAGTCATCAGGCAAGAGGTGATAGGGGAGTGAACAAGTGGCTAGACAACACATATAGGGTGCCAGCTAAGTTTTGGAACGATATTGGTTTTTTAGTTATGGATAATCTGGACTGCACAATATCTAATTGGAAGGATGTACCAGATGATACAAAGACAGACATGTGAAAGAAGCTTTGTACTCGGTTTGTTTTCCCTCAGGGTTCAGAAAACCTCGTTAGGGGATATGCAATGAAGCAGATTGCGATCTCGTTCCGGAATTGGAGGTATGAGCTGAATGCAAAATACCTGAAGCTCGGGTTGGACCCGACAACAAAGTATAAGATCACGCCAGGTCAGTGGGCTGTTTTTCAAGAGCAAAAGAATCAGCCGGAATTCTTAGCTGTGAGCCAAGCCGCTTCAGAACAAGCAAAGAAGAACGTGTACCGGCACCACCTTGGCTCAGGTGGATATGACCGTCAGCTAGAGAAATGGAGAAGAGAAGAGGCTGAAAGGAAGGCGGGGTTGCCTGTACTGTCTGAGCAAGTTGGCAAAAGAAGCGCGAATTGGCTTCGTGCTCGAAAACCTAGAGAAATTACAGAAACCGGTGCATCCTTTCATGATCCATTGGTGGAAGAAGCTGCAAAGAACATCTACGCAGTGGCAGCTAAGGAAAAGGAAGGATCATTCAGGCCAGAAAGAGAGAAGGGCACCCTGACTGTTGCTCTGGGTAACCCCGAGCATCCTGGACATGTACGAGGCATCTCATCCAGAAAGGGATGGAAAGAAAGATTTGGTCAGGAGTGGGAGAACATGTACAAGAAACACGATCGATACAAGGAACAAATGAAGAGTTATTTTGAGGAAGAGGCCAAGAAGGACTTCAAACAGATGATGTCTGACATGCTAGCTAACCTTGATCCTAATTTGGTGCAGAAATTGGTGAGTGTGGTGTCCAATCAACAAATGACGACCACTCAAGCTCTGCCCCAGATGCAGCTCGTCCCAGCAACTGATCAACAGATAACGAGTCTAGTGATTAAAAGCAGTGTCGCGTCTATGGCCAACAATGTTCGCTATCCAGTTGATGACATCAATAGGCCAACACCTTATTCCCTAGTCATAAGGTACGGTTTCAATAATAATCTTATAAGGGAAGCGGCCAGTGGCCTTGCGATCCCAGGACGCAGGTACCGTAACAGCGACATTTCAGAGGACTACTGCAAGGTAGAAGTCTCGACGGTCGTCCAAGGATATGAGGACGACATGCTAGACATCGCAGGCCCAGAGGGTATTGAGAAATTCGGCCAGGCTGTCAAAAATTTCATCTTGTGGCCTTGACGAGACGTCCAGTTGACTCAGGAGCAGCCACTAACGTAGGAGTCTACACATGCCGAGTCATCACATAGCCACTTTCTTCCACCACAATCACCTCCCCATTCCTTTCCTGACCCACCACCATCACTTGAACACGTCTTTCCTGACCCACCACCACCACCATCACCTAAGCAACAAACTCCGGTGCCACCACCGCTGCCTACCCATCCACACTCTTCCCCACCAGCTAAAGAATCCGAACAGTTGTTTACGACTCCGCCAGCACCGTCGCTGCCTAAGAAAAGAAAATTCTCGATACCCAAATTGGTTTCCCCATTTGAGCCAAAGAAGAAAACTGCTGGTACGGCTCTGTTTATGAAAGGAATTAGAAAGTCTCGCACGATACGTATTGTTGACTTGGCTGAGCACGAGAAAGCAGCAAAGCAGGCAGTCGATATCATACAGATCAGGAAGCCAACAAAGAAGGATTACGAAGAAGTCTCACATGAATATGTGTTTACCAAGCTTATTCTCAGTTGGCAGCGACTAACAAGCATCCCTGCTGGTATAAAAAGGATGCACGACTAGTACATGAGAGCTTGTTACGCTGGCATTTACTCAATAACTATAAGTATACCATTTGGGGCTCTTCTTTGTCCCCACAATACGGCCATGATCAGCTTCGAGGACCTCTGGTTGATGATGAACCTCAAAAGACTTGACGTACAGACCGTCACGTTGTTTGCATTGTAAGTATATGTACACTGATACTTATTACACACATATGCTTGTGTTGTTATCATTTTGTGTTGTATGAATAAGTTTGATGATCTCTGACATAGAAAAAATCGATCGTCTTGCAGAATGCAACATGATGAGCAGGAGAATCGTGCCGAAAGAGATGAAAGAAAATTCGCAAATTGATTGAGTATCTCAATCCAATGAAAATATGCGAGGACGAGCATACATTCAGGATCGAGCACAAACACAATGATCTAAAGGGTTTGAATGAGGAAGAAGCTTTCTTAAAAATGGTGGAAATGCAGAAGGACTTTGAAGCCAAATATGCCATTTACATTGGGAACACGATGAAGCAATGGAGGCGCAGGCAAGTCATAATGGCCCTGTACCACTTTGGGTAAGTATAGTACTACGTGTGAGAGTATACGTACATTACGACATCATTAATTTATAATTTCAATATGGATTCACAAATTTGATTCATGCAGGGATCACTGGATCTGCTTTTATATTTATCTAAGGTAGGGATGGGTGGTGGTCTATGACTCCGCAGGCTACGATCCCTCAAAATATGCAATAGTCTTGACCTTCATAGAGCGGTAAGCCAAGATGTGTATGCATGCATATATACTTTTATCGATGTGAGCTTGAGATTAATTAATTTGGTGATGATTAATTCAAGATCGTAGGGCTTGGCGGTGGTTCCAGGTGAAAAAGGGAAAGCTTGACCCCAACAAATGGGGGATGCCAATGGATATAATTTATAATTACTCGGTATATATAACTTATAAATAAATGTGTCATACACACACACAAACACACACATAGAGATATATATAATGTTGGCAACTTTATTTGTCTATTATATATAGTGCAATAAGCAACCAGTCGGATCGGTCCACTGTGGATTTTATGTGGGCGAGTTCATGAGAGTGAACGGACGATACGTCAACGACCCTGAGGTAATTAATACACAAGCAACAATATATCATTAAAGTTTAAATTAATGTGTAATAATCAAGGTAAGAAAATGATGTTTATACAGGGACGGGGACGTAAGATAGAAAGGACAAATAACAAGTCAGAAAAAACGTTGCCGGCCATCGTAGAGGACATGTGCAATTTCATGTTGAAACAAGTCATATCATTCGACGGAAAATATCACGATGCTACCGGCATCTTAACACAGCCCAAGTATTATAACACTCCTGGTGTTACGGTTAATAAAACCTGCCATGTCATCATCCTTAGTTGCAAATCATCCCGCATCAAATCTGATCACTGTGCATCACTAAGACAATTTTTATTTTCACATATGAATGTGCTTAGGTACTTTTGAGTGACTTTATGATTTTAATATTTGTTTGTGTGTATGCCTTTAAATCAAAAAGAAAATTTAAAAGGAATCATTTAAAAACCCTAATCGGACCCGAAACCCTAAATCAAAAACTAAATGGAATCAAGTGTTGGGCCTTAAACAAAAGTTGTAAATCTTTAAAAGTTGAGCAACTTCTATTTGGGGCAATTTTGAAGTTATTAAAAATAATTTTAAATAAAACCTTAATCTAGGTTTTAAAGTTTAAACTTGAAATACAAATTCAAAAACTAGTAAGAATCTTATGATGGTCTTTTAATAAAAGTTTCTGCCCTTGCAAAATGGAACAACTTTCATGTTTATAGATTTTAAAGTTTACCTGTAGAAATTTAAATTAAAACCCAATTAGTGTTTATTTAATTAAATTTAAAATGCCATTTCAAAAATATCAAGGATGAGGGCAAACTCCTTTAATGAAAGTTGTAAGGCTTTTCCAGTTGAATAACTTTTATATTTGGAGATTTTGAACTTATGCTTTGAGATTTCAAATTAAACCCTAATGAGTGTTTTAGAATTTAAATTTGGAATGCTATTTCAAAAATTATCAAGAATCTGACAAAGCTCCCTTAATAAAAGTTGTAGGGCTTGCCAAGTAGAACAACTTTTACCTTTGGATATTTTCAACTTATTTAGAAGAATCTTGAGAATTTGACTGGATTAGAATTTAATTTCAAAACCCACATTTACCCCTTTTTGAATTATTTAAAATCCATTCAAAATTTGAATTTGGTTCAAAAGCCAAAGTTGTTCAGAATTAAATTTACCACAACTCTTATTCATGACATTTTTCATGTTGTTATACAAAACAAGAAGTAATTTTGAAAAAAAGGATAAGGATGAAGGTACTGCTACAGTACTTTTCAGGGGGTCCGGCTCAGCCTGCTCGCGTGCTAGTGCGCGTGCGCGCGCCGGCCGCTGGTGCTGCCCGGGGCCAGCCGGCCACGTGTCGCCGATGGGGCCGGGTCCGTGGGGGTCACCTGCATGTCGCGCACCCTTCTTAGACACATATATAGATGGCTTGAGCTCGCCATTGTTCCTTTCTTCCTCCTCGGTCATCTCCGGTGAGCTCCCTGCTTCGACCAAATTCACGCGGCTCGAACCACCACAAGCCTCTCCATCTTGGCTCCAATTTCTCCACCCTTTTGCGAAGCCGTTGAACCCATTTTAGCCTCACATCGTCGCCGGAGTGGTTCTGGGGCGAACTTTCGTCCTCGGCTCCGGCGGAGCGCCGCCGTGCTCATCTCGCCATGAACCAAGTGCTTGGGTAAGTCTCAGGTGGTTTGGGCTCGTGTTTCGGATTCTCCTTGATGTCTTGAAGCTTATGCATTAGCCGGTTGCTCCGTTGTAGCCGCAAGGACACCGAAACGCGGATCTTGTCGCCGGAGTTTTTCCGCCGTGGCCACTGCTCTCGTCGACGAGCATCCTCCGGTCCTTTCTCGCCCCAACCGACCCAAGCCCTAGCATCTCGGTGAGCTTCTAGTCATTTTTGCGTTTCCTATTCCACCGGTCGCCTTGTCACCATCGTGCACCCCAGGAAAACCCTAGCCACCCAAACTTGTATACTAGACGGTGTGCGAGAGGGTGAGGTTTCGAGTGGGCTCGGTCTGGTCGTCGGCAGGCCCTCGCCTGTGAGCTCGCCGCCGTCGTGCCGAGCTCGGCCGTTCGGGTGAGGGAGCGAAGGGAAGAAGAAGGAGGGAGAGGGGAGGCCGAGCAGGCCGCACTGCGGTCCGTGCTAGGCCGGCCTGATAACGGCTGGGGCGCGGTAGAAAGGGGAAAGGGAAGTGTGGGCCGGCCTGTCGCTGTGGGCCGGTTCGGGCTAAAATGGCGTTTTCTATTTTATCGGGAATTAAAACGCGTTTTCCAATTTCTGCTAGTATAAATAGTAGCAGAGGTTGTTCTTTTTGTGGGAATTAAATTGCTGTGCCAAAAATTATGAAACTTATTGTGTAGCCTCTTAATATAGTTTAGTATTTGTGAAAAATGTTAGGCTTGATATTTGAACACTTCCTGTATAAAATAAAAATACTCCTTTTATTTAGCAAATGGGACTTCTAGAATTTTTATAGGTCGAAATATTAATCCAAAAATCATGAAACTTTTGTTGGTACTATTTTAGGGTATAAACTATCTGTGGAAAAAGTTTGAGCTCAAATGAAAATAGTTTACTTAGTTACTAATTAATACTCTATAAATCGATTAGTAAAATGAATTGAAACCTTAATCAATTTAAAGATTTTGTGAATTATGATTATGTGTTAATCTTGGGTCATTATCATGTGCTGACCCTTAGAATTTTGTTAACTTGTTAAAGCTTATGTTAATCATGTAATTAAGATGAGTAAAGGAAACTTCAAGCAGGTAGACCAATTATTAATTAAAATTTTTGTAGATTATATTATACACATGCGATAATAGGATTTTTATGAATCACTTAAGTGAGTACTGGTCATTATCATAAGAGAGCTAGTTCAGCTTTCAACAACTGTTAAAATGGTCAATAAACCAAAGTAGTTAATACTCGATAGTAATTAATTTCGTTGGCTTGCAACTTTATAGTAGAAGGAAAGTTGTACTCAACCCTCAAATTAAGTTTGCTTACTATTGATCAGTGAGTTTGTGCATCATGGCATACATATCATCATGTTAAGTGTTGCATTATTATTTCGTGTAGTGAATGCGCGATGATTGTTAGCTGAAGCGTATCTCGAGTAAGGTCTTCACTCGGTGGACGTGGATCTTTCTCGGTGATTGACTTCAGGGTTCTGTCTACTTCAAGCAACAGGAAAGTCCCGGTGCATTCAGCCCTTTCCTCGTGATTTACAAAAATGTTTATAACTTGAGTTAATCTACTGCATTAGGTTTATAGGAGTTTATTGATAACCCAATTGATGCATTACCAACCTTGACCACTGAAATATCCGGGAACCATTTTAAAATAAAATGTTTGGAAAATGCTTAGCTCTGCTTGAATAATTTTAGATTTGCACAAATGCTATTTTTGAGCTAATGTGATATACACCATTGATTACTTCATTAAAAAGGGAATTGGTAATGTTCTCGCTCGGTGGCCGTGCACCTGATCAGTACATCGTCACCGACGGGAAGGAATTTTCCCGTTTGGTTGGCCAACTGTTTGGGTTAGAGTCCCAACTTTCGTCGCCATCAGAAAAGGGATGTGAAAACCGGGTAGTTACCAGTGTACTTGGGTTAGAGTCCCAATGCATGGTTTCTAACAGAAAAAACTTAGGGACTGTTCATTGCCAGGCCTGCTATGATCAAGACTTTGCAACTAGCCACATACTACGGGAAGCCTCTGACTCCGGTGGCTCTACTGCTGGAACCGACAACCACGCACTGGGAGTGGAGAGATGGCGAGAGTAGCGTGTACCCTCGTGGCCGGCGTGCCTGGAGACTAGAGGAGTACTGTGCTCTCGGGTGGCGCAGGACCGGTTCCGGGGTATGAAAAGTCGTGGTAGGCGCGGTTGGCATATGCAAGCTTAAGTGCTACATATGCAGTGTGGATAGGGATCCCCAGCTGGGTATTAATCGATTCGAATCGTCGTTGCTCCTTGGTTATGGACACTTGATCCTCACGTCTACATCGAAAAGTGGTTCGAAACTAGGATGTTTTTGAATGGATAAAGTAAATGAAAGAATGTTGATATATGAGAAAGAACTTGGAGATATGGTTAATGGTTAACAATATTATTGAGATAAAATATTAAAAATAGGATTAGTATTGCTTTTCTGCAAAATCCTTTGACTCTTGCTAAGCCTTACCTTCACTCCCCTCAGCCTGCATTCCTGAGTCTAATTTTACACTTTTTGTCGGGTAAGTCTTGCGGAGTACCCCAGTACTCAGGGTTTGTTAACCCCTGTTGCAGGTGAGCTGAGAGTACAGTTCTACTTGAGACCGTACCGGTTGTTAGACTGTGCATGGATGAAGATGTGCATAACCCTTGGGTAGGGTGTTTAGTTATGATACTACTCCACTACGAAACTCTGGTTTGGGATACTGTCATTTATATTTAAAAACCTATGTTTATGTAGTTCTTCCGCACTCTTTACTCTGATTCATTTTAATTGCGTAAACTGTTCTAATACTGCAATGCTTACAATGAGATCCTCGGGAGGTTAGGGTTTCCTAGGGAACCCGGCAGGCCACCTAGGTCAAGGGGAACTCATGCAGACTGATCGTGGGTCCTTAGGGACGATGATGGTGCACGTGGCCCCTATGATTAAGGCGGTTCTGTCACAAGTGGTATCAGAGTATTTCATTGTAAAGTACTTGCAGTATTAATTTACAAAAACTTCAAAATGATTTTGAATGAACAAAAATTAATGGGGTAGTTTGGTCCGAGTTGTTTCTGAACTTTCCTCCTTCAATCTATAGCATCTTTCCCTGATTATTTCTATAGATCTATAGTTAGGTTTTGAGCTTATTAGTGGATTAGCACCTTAAGTATGCCCTATGTTTAAAAGCGTTGAGTACGTGTCACTCTAGTAATTAATTTAATCAGTATAATACGTATATATCGGAGTATTCGGAATTACGTTGGAACACTCATGCATCATGACATTACAACTACTATTAATACCCCGTTATGAAATATATTTCTACTTTCTAAAATAAAATCTATTTCCAAATATATTTTTGTCAAAAACAAATTCTTACCCTCCTTTTCAATAGATGGATCTGCAAGACCCTACCACTGGAATCGACGAATGCCTGGCTATGTTCAGAACTCCTACGGTGTTGTGACAGTTACTACAGGAAGTGGGCAACTCAGAACAACCTAAGTATCTTTGGTCCCGTACTGTTCTATTTGGTTGGCCGTGGTATGAAGTGTCACTCCGAATCTCAGCTTGTACCACTGGTCCATTTTGGCCAACGTGGGAAGCACAGGCTGAAGGTATGAGTCCCTGGAAAGGAGCTCAGGCTACAGCATTGGAAGTCCTGAGAAAGATCTGCTTCAGGTGTCAGAAAGAAGTCAGAGTTTCTACTCTGAGAATGTTTTCGTCAGAGGCACCAGGGAATTGGGATGGTCTTCAATGACAAGCCAAGCAATTAGAAGAAAATTCTGATCAACAGGATCCCATACTGGTAGCCACTACTCGCGCTATGTTAGCCGTCCTTAACCTACATCTGACCCGTGAGCGAGGACGCGAGGAGTGGCAGGAACTTTACTCTGAATGTTATGAAGCACTCAAGAGTACAGAACTCAAGAAGAAGAAGGCCAATAAGAAAGCCTTAAAGTGGCAAGAGGCTGCTCAGATCAGTGATGTGGAAAAGATCGGTTTGGATGTCCAGGTAGAAGCACTCGAAGCACAGCGACAAGCAGACCAGCACCACATAGAAGAACTGGAGAGTCTAGTGGATAGTCTTCACCTTCAGACAGGACTTCTCATCCAGCAGCGCGAAGAAGCTCATTCTTATGCCGTGATGGCAAGAGAAGGTCTTAGAGAGACCGTTGGATATTTGCAGCATCAGGATGCGATGTTTTGGAGCCTGCATAACACCTATCAGCAACAACTTCAGGCAGCCCATCAGAATATCACCGATCTGCAACGAGAAGTACAAATGCTCCATGCCATGAATGATCCAATTCTAGATATAGAGGTTCTAGCAGCTGACCATCAGGAAGAGTCTGGTTCAGCAGAGAATGCCGATGAAGAGTTGGAGGAAGTAGCGAGTGACTCGGAGTCAGAGGTAGTGAGTGGTCAGGTCGATTAGTTTATGAAGATAGGTAGTCTCGTAGACCCGGTGTCAGATCAGGTCAAGTCTGAGGTTAAGTGTCCTTGTAATCCAAAACCCTGTGCCGGTAGGAAACTGGTGTAATGGTAGTTCAATAAGTTGGAGTAAGTCGACCTAAGCTAGTAGTCAATGTGAACTAATGTGTAAACCTCGGATAATCCTTTGTCATCGGTCAAATCATTTCTACTTAAGCTTATGAGTGTTAGGTGTGTTCAAAAGTTGGTAAATTTTGACTAAGTTTTATCAATCCTCGTTAAACTTCGCTTCAAAAGTTTCCAGTCCATGAGGAACTTCTGGATGCATTCAACCCGACACTAAAGACTCGATAAATCTTTGACTGTCTAAACCTACGCATATGTCAGTCTTTATTTCCTCCTTTCGTGACATATACTATTTCTTTAAAACTGTCCATCAACATGTGTTGGTTGAAAGCTATTATAATTGTAGTCTATGGGATATCATGATCCATGACCATGATGCAGCGTCGAAATCTGGGGTCTCTTATGGGTCGCGACCATAGGAGGTTACTGCTGGACGCTCGCTGTTATCAGGGTTGAAGGTCATGATCCTAGCCTGCAATTAATGTGCTTTCACTCTTTTTCAAATACCTTTTACAGAGTTCATATTCATATTTCTTCATGAATTTCAAAATTTTGTTGCTCTTTATAATTATATTAAAGCCTACTTTGGGAATTCACATCTAATATCTCTGGATTCCCAAAAATTCTTTGTCCTTGCAATCATCTTGATCTCATCTGATAAAATAACAGGAACCGATTTTGAAATGATACCTAAGATCCAATCACTTGGAAATGGTATCTTTGATCCGCTGAGGATTCCCTATTGTTTTATCGATTTCTGGTTATTTATAAATACTTTGAGATCTATTTGAAAATTCACTTCTGCCGGAACTTTGGGACGCACTTTAATTCACCCACAGACTCAGGATGAAAACCTAGCACTAGACCATGACTTTTATCTGCATACGTGTCATGCCTTGACCTGACACGTATCCCTCACTCAAATCCAACATGTTATTGCAAAATCGTTATGATTGTGCCTATAGTGATGTCATGACCTGTGACCACGGTGTTGCGTCGAAACCTAGAGCCTCTTAAGTGCCATGACCACGCCGAGATTCTGTTAGGCATGCGCAGATATCGAGGTTTAGGGTGGTGACATACTATAGCCTCACAATTAATAAAATTCCTTTGTTTGCGCTTTATGTGGAAACAAATTCATCTTGCTATGATGTAACATGATCTACGGTTGCGATACAATATAGCAACCTGGGATCTCCTGTAACTCACAATCACATGAGATTCTGATGGGTATATGCTCGTATTAAGGTCTGTGGTCATTCTACATCATAGACACCATCGATATATTTTTCTCTTTTACCGAGGTTACTTTAATTGTGTTCTATGATGGTATCTCGACCCGTGACTATGGTGCCGTGTCAAAACTTGGAATCTTTGGTGAACTGCAGTCACATAAGACCTTACCAGGGTACATACTGGTATCGTAGTCGGTACTCCTAAATCATCGTAGCTCGCAATTAATGTGCCCTCACTCTCCTTGAAACCCACCCTCAAATGATGTTACACGTAAAGGTGTTCTTCGGAGAAATAAGGTTTCAAGTTTTAGTGTTGAGAGACAACTGATTAGGTCAAATAAAAATTTTCCTCATAACAGATAGTAAGAGAAGTGTGGGCTAGTAGCTTACCAACTCAAATGTCTGAACACTTATCAGATGCACAGGATGTATTTCATGTGTCACCACTTGAGAAGTAACTTCAAGTGTCAAATCGGGTTATTGACTTGGTAGGAGTTGAGTTGAACTAGATCTAACACACTCCGAATATCCAGCGTGAGTCATAAACCAAAAAGAGATCGTGTTACTCAAAGAACTTCATGAAAGCCCATGTTTGGTTTTGGGTAATTGATGAAACCTAGTTTGCTAACGATTGCTCTAAGTGTTTCATGAGAATTGATTAGCAAATGGCAAGATGGAGCAAAGGACCGGGTCGGTGGAAGTCACAAGTGAAGGGCAATGACGGCGTCCATGAAAATGGTGTAAGTCCATCAACTAAAGGAGAAAGCCCTATTGACGGCATCCATGCAAATGGTATAAGTCCATCATCATATGTGTCCACAAGGTCCATCAAGAGATGAGAAGGAAGTTGATAAGAAACCGGGAGCTCAAGGCAAAGGTATAACCAATAGGAGCTCTTTTGGTTTTGGTGATCAAGACTCCATAGAGGGAGTGATCACATTTAGGATAGATAGCCGTACTATCAAGAGGGGCGAAATCGTTGTTGAAATATGGTTATCAAGTGCCACTAGGTGTTCATGATCATTGCATATGCATATAGATGCTAGTGACACTAACTTGACCCGTGGAAAACCCTTTGAAAAAGGCTAACACACGTGCACCTAAGTGAGAGACACTTTGGAGTGTTAGTGACTTAAGAAACTGGGTGAAGTTTGAGGGTTAGAGAGGGTTTGGTCCTCTCTTCCTCCTGCCGAGCTTGCGAGGCAGGATTCGGCGAATTTCGGAAACGTTACAATAGAAAAAGTGGCGTCGGACTCTAACTTGACTGAGCGTCGGACCATTGTCTTCGGTCCGACGGCTAACCCCTTCAGCAAGCGTCGGACGCTTGATTTCGGAGCGTCGGACCATTGTCCTCAGGGTCCGACGGTACAGAGCCGCAGCAGGTCGACACGTGGCGAGTTCTGAGAGCGTCGGACTCTCGGCGTTAGTCCGACGGTGAGCGTCGGACCATCGTCCGACGGTTTTCAGGGCTCGGGGAGCTCTCTGGAAACGTCGGACGGCCGCGTTCGTTAGTCCGACGGCTCCGTCTGACTGAGTCCGACGGTAGTCGGCTGAGGGCGTCGGACCGGTTGATTTAGTCCGACGTTCGTCCGTCCGACGGTCGTTTTGGCGCGAGGAAATAGCCGTTGTGATCCAACGTTCGACTTCAAACGGCTAGTGACACGTGGCGTTCATCCGAGGCGTCGGACCGTGCGGATTAGTCCGACGCTCTGGCCGTCGGACAGTCCGACGGTACGCAGTGAACTCTAAACGGCTAGTTCTTTGTGTGTGGCTTATAAATAGTCACTTGGCCGGTTTGGGGGGTATCTTTTGGCACTCCTAAACATCATAACATACTTGTGAGCCTTCCCACTCCACTCTCACTCATCCTACTTGATTGTGTTCATCATTTGGTGAGTTTGGAGAGCATCAAGTGCATTGCATTGATTGAGATCATCTAGAGGCACTTGGTAGTGGTATTTCGCAGCGGTTTCTCTTGTTACTCTTGGAGTTTGCCGACTCCTAGACGGCTTGGAGCTGCGAGGATCGTTGAGGGGAGTTGGTGATTGTCTCCGCCTCCGATCGGTGAAGTTTTGAGGGGTTCTTGAGCCTATCCCCGCGGGAGATCGCGAAAGGCATCTTTAGTGGATTGCTCGTAGCTTGGTGGATCCCCATCTTGTGTTGGTTGTGCGGCACCCTTGAGAAGGGTTTGGCGTGTGATGCCAATTAGCGCGTGAACCTCCAAGTGGGTGTATCGCTACAACGAGGACTAGCTTGCCGGCAAGCAAGTGAACCTCGGTAAAAATCTTGTGTCATCTCTCTACCGAGGATTTCCCTTATATGTGATTGATTGGTTATATTGGACTTCATATCTTCTCTTCACCGGCGGTATTGAAATCACCTTTACTCTTTACATTTGTGTACTTCTCTCTTGTGTAGCTTGTTAGTTAGTTGCTCACTTAAGAGTAGTGTAAAGTAGTAACATAGCCTTTGAGTGTGAACTAGAGATCATAGTGTAGTATACTTGTCTAGGTGGCTTGCATAGCATAGTTTAGAGCTAGTGTTTTGTAAAGCTTGCTATTGTTACTAATCGGCTTGTTAAGTGTTGTTTGTAGATTTTTATAGGCTATTCACCCCCCCTCTAGCCATTTAGGACCTTTCACTTCAACAGGATGATGCACAAGTATGTTGAAATCAGTCTTTAGGAGAAGAAGCTACGCGAGAGATCAGAGAATTACTCAGTTGAAAACATTCTTAAGTTCTTAGCTTCTCTTTAAAAATAATTTACCCTTTCAAGTCCTACCAAATGTAAAACCCCTATTTTCTTTATAGTCAAATTTGAAAAATGTTTTCTTGATTTATTTTCTTTTCCATTACTAAACCTAAGGCTTTAGCCGCATCTTAAATCTCGAGACGAGATTTATTTTAAGGGGGAAGGCTGTAACACCCCTGGTGTTATGGTTAATTAAAACCTGCCATGTCATCATCCTTAGTTGCAAATCATCCCACATCAAACCTGATCACTGTGCATCACTAAGACAATTTTTATTTTCACATGTGAATGTGTTTAGGTACCTTTGAGTGACTTTATAATTTAAATATTTGTTTGTGTGTATGCCTTTAAATCAAAAAGAAAATTTAAAAGGAATCATTTAAAAACCCTAATCGGACCCGAAACCCTAAATCAAAAACTAAATGGAATCAAGTGTTGGGCCTTAAACAAAAGTTGTAAATCTTTAAAAGTTGAGCAACTTCTATTTTGGGCAATTTTGAAGTTATTAAAAATAATTTTAAATAAAACCTTAATCTTGGTTTTAAAGTTTAAACTTGAAATACAAATTCAAAAACTAGTAAGAATCTGATGATGGTCTTTTAATAAAAGTTTTAGCCCTTGCAAAATGGAACAACTTTCATGTTTATAGATTTTAAAGTTTACCTGTAGAAATTTATGTTAAAACCCAATTAGTGTTTGTTTAATTAAATTTAAAATGCCATTTCAAAAATATCAAGAATGAGGGCAAACTCCTTTAATGAAAGTTGTAAGGCTTTTCTAGTTGAATAACTTTTATATTTGGGGATTTTGAACTTATGTTTTGAGATTTCAAATTAAACCCTAATGAGTGTTTTAGAATTTAAATTTGGAATGCTATTTCAAAAATTATCAAGAATCTCACAAAGGTCCCTTAATAAAAGTTGTAGGGCTTGCCAAGTAGAACAACTTTTATCTTTGGATATTTTCAACTTATTTAAAAGAATCTTGAGAATTTGACTGGATTAGAATTTAATTTCAAAACCCACATTTACCCCTTTTTGAATTATTTAAAATCCATTCAAAATTTGAATTTGGTTCAATAGCCAAAGTTGTTCAAAATTAAATTTACCACAACTCTTATTCATGACATTTTTCATGTTGTTATACAAAACAAGAAGTAATTTTGAAAAAAGGGATAAGGATGAAGGTACTGCTACAGTACTTTACAGGGGGTCCGGCTCGGCCTGCTCGCGTGCTGGTGCGCGTGCGCGCGCCGGCCGCCGGCGTTGCCCGGGGCCAGCCGGCCGCGTGTCGCCGATGGGGCCGGGTCCGTGGGGGTCACCTGCATGTCGCGCACCCTTCTTAGACACACGTATATAGATGCCTTGAGCTCGCCGTTGTTCCTTTCTTCCTCCTCGGTCATCTCCGGTGAGCTCCCTGCTTCGACCAAATTCGCGCGGCTCGAACCACCACAAGCCTCTCCATCCTGGCTCCAATTTCTCCACCCTTTTGCGAAGCCGTTGAACCCATTTTGGCCTCACATCGTCGCCGGAGTGGTTCTGGGGCGAACGTTTCGTCCTCGGCTCTGGCGGAGCGCCGCCGTGCTCGTCTCGCAATGAACCAGGTGCTCGGGTAAGTCTCAGGTGGTTTGGGCTCGTGTTTCGGATTCTCCTTGATGTCTTGAAGCTCATGCATTAGCCGGTTGCTCCGTTGTAGGCGCAAGGACACCGAAACGCGGATCTTGTCGCCGGAGTTTTTCTGCCGTGGCCACTGCTGTCGTCGACGAGCATCCTCCGGTCCTTTCCCGCCCCAACTGACTCAAGCCCTAGCATCTCGGTGAGCTTCTAGTCATTTCTGCGTTTCCTATTCCAAGGTTACCGGATTGGGGTCGCCGGAACGAAGTTTGCCATAATGGCTTCACCACCGGTCGCCTCGTCACCACCGTGCACCCCAGGAAAACCCTAGCCACCCAAACTTGTATACTAGACGGTGTGCGAGAGGGTGAGGTTTCGAGTGGGCTCGGTCTGGTCGTCGGCAGGCCCTCGCCTGTGAGCTCGCCGCCGTCGTGCCGAGCTTGGTCATTCGGGTGAGGGAGTGAAGGGAAGAAGAAGGAGGGAGAGGTTTGGCCGAGCAGGCCGCACTGCGGTCCGTGCTAGGTCGGCCTGATAACGCTGGGGCGCGGTACAAAGGGGAAAGGAAGTGTGGGCCGGCCTGCGGCTGTGGGCCGGTTCGGGCTAAAATGGCGTTTTCTATTTTATCGGGAATTAAAACGCGTTTTCCAATTTCTGCTAGTATGAGTAGTAGCAGAGGTTGTTCTTTTTGTGGGAATTAAATTGCTGTGCCAAAAATTATGAAACTTATTGTGTAGCCTCTTAATATAGTTTAGTATTTGTGAAAAATGTTAGGCTTGATATTTGAACACTTCCTGTATAAAATAAAAATGCTCCTTTTATTTAGCAAATGGGACTTCTAGAATTTTTATAGGTCGAAATATTAATCCAAAAATCATGAAACTTTTGTTGGTACTATTTTAGGGTATAAACTATCTGTGGAAAAAGTTTGAGCTCAAATGGAAATAGTTTACTTAGTTAATAATTAATACTCTATAAATCGATTAGTAAAATGAATTGAAATCTTAATCAATTTAAGGATTTTGTGAATTATGATTATGTGTTAATCTTGGGTCATTATCATGTGCTGACCCTTAGAATTTTGTTAACTTGTTAAAGCTTATGTTAATCATGTAATTAAGATGAGTAAAGGAAACTTCAAGCAGGTAGACCAGTTATTAATTAAAATTTTTGTAGATTATATTATACACATGCGATAATAGGATTTTTATGAATCACTTAAGTAAGTACTGGTCATTATCATAAGAGAGGTAGTTCAGCTTTCAACAACTGTTAAAATAGTCAATAAACCAGAGTAGTTAATACTCGATAGTAATTAATTTCGTTGGCCTGCAACTTTATAGTAGAAGGAAAGTTGTACTCAACCCTCAAATTAAGTTTGCTTACTATTGATCAGTGAGTTTGTGCATCATGGTATACATATCATCATGTTAAGTGTTGCATTATTATTTCGTGTAGTGAATGCGCGATGATTGTTAGCTGAACCGTATCTCGAGTAAGGTCTTCACTTGGTGGACGTGAGTCTTTCTCGGTGATTGACTTCATGGTTCTGTCGACTTCAAGCAACAGGCAAGTCTCGGTGCATTCAGCCCTTTCCTCGTGATTTACAAAAATGTTTATAACTTGAGTTAATCTACTGCATTAGGTTTATAGGAGTTTATTGATAACCCAATTGATGCATTACCAACCTTGACCACTGAAATATCCGGAAACCATTTTAAAATAAAATGTTTGGAAAATGCTTAGCTCTGCTTGAATAATTTTAGATTTGCACAAATGCTATTTTTGAGCTAATGTGATATACACCATTGATTACTTCATTAAAAAGGGAATTGGTAATGTTCTCGCTCGGTGGCCGTGCACCTGATCAGTACATCGTCACCGACGGGAAGGGATTTTTCCCGTTTGGTTGGCCAACTATTTGGGTTAGAGTCCCAACTTTCGTCGCCATCGGGAAAGGGATGTGAAAACTGGGTAGTTACCAGTGTACTTGGGTTATAGTCCCAATGCATGGTTTCTAACGGAAAAAGGTTAGGGACCGTTCGTTGCCAGGCCTGCTGTGATCAAGACTTTGCAACTAGCCACATACTACGGGAAGCCTCTGACTCTGGTAGCTCTACTGCTGGAACCGACAACCACGCACTGGGAGTGGAGAGATGGCGAGAGTAGCGTGTACCCTCGTGGCCGGCGTGCCTGGAGACTAGAGGAGTACTGTGCTCTCGGGTGGCGTAGAACCGGTTCCGGGGTATGAAAAGCCGTGGTAGGCGGGGTTGGCATATGCAAGCTTAAGTGCTACATATGCAGTGTGGATAGGGATCCCAGCTGGTTATTAATCGATTCGAATCGTCGTTGCTCCTCGGTTATGGAGACTTGATCCTCACGTCTACATCGAAAAGTGGTTCAAAACTAGGATGTTTTTGAATGGATAAAGTAAATGAAAGAATGTTGATATATGAGAAAGAACTTGGAGATATGGTTAATGGTTAATAATATTATTGAGATAAAATATTGAAAATAGGATTAGTATTGCTTTTCTGCAAAATTCTTTGACTCTTGCTAAGCCTTACCTTGACTCCCCTCAGCCTGTATTCCTGAGTCTAATTTTACACCTTTTGTCGGGTAAGTCTTGCGGAGTACCTCAGTACTCAGGGTTTGTTAACCCCTGTTGCAGGTGAGCTGATAGTACAGTTCTACTTGAGACCATACTGGTTGTTGGACTGTGCATGGATGAAGATGTGCATAACCCTTGGGCAGGGTGTTTAGTTATGATGCTATTCCACTACGAAACTCTGGTTTGGGATACTGTCATTTATATTTGAAAACTTATGTTTATGTAATTCTTCCGCACTCTTTACTCTAATTCATTTTAATTGCATAAACTGTTGTAATACTGCAATGTTTACAATGAGATCCTCAGGAGGTTAGGGTTTCTTAGGGAACCCGGCAGGCCACCTATGTCAAGGGGAACTCGTGCAGACTGATCGCGGGTCCTTAGGGACGATGACGGTGCACGTGGGCTCTATGATTAAGGCGGTTCTGTCATAAGTATAGAGCCCTAAAAGATATTGGTAGGCTAAATCTTCAGCGTGAAGATTATTAAGGCACGTAACAATATGAAAACTTTGATGTATATGTATGTATTATATCGATATCGTATGTGATGTAAAAATATAGAAGTGTGTGTATAAATATATGTGTATATATAATTAATTAATTGCATGTTTATATATATGTATTGATAATGACTATATAATAGGACCTAGTATATTTAATATTATATTGTATTATAATATTAAAAAAACAGGGCACAACCTGTTCTGAAAAAAGACGGGAAAAATAAACACAGACGGTCAGTAAACTGAATCGCCTGTAGAAAACAGATTTCTACAGGCGGTTCCTAAAGCTGGTTTCTACTGACGATTCTCTTTAGGAACCGCATGTAGAAAGCTGTTTTTTTACAGGCGGTTCAAAAAAACCGTCAGTAGAAATGATGATTTCTACTGGCCTTTCCCGCTGTCGGTTGCGAGAAACGCCTGTAGAAATACGTTGTCAACCGCCAGCAGAGAGCTTTTCTGTACTAGTGGTCCTGGCTGAATTGGTGGATGCGGGTCAAGCATAGTTTACCCGGTTCGAATTTGTCCACTCCAATTGAAATCTTTGACTTTTAACACATGCGCCTAAATTTATAACTAATCATTATTTCAATGATATGTAATGTGGCATATATTTTACAAAACAAATACTGTAAAATGGCTGCCACTTGCATGCAAATGCACTATTGGCAAAGCCATAACAGAATATAACATGTGTCAATAATCAGTTCTCAAAACAAAAATAAAAGCTGACTAAAACGTCAAAATAATCTACAAGATCAATTTAATCTACCTCATTTCCTAAACAATGAATATCATTTTTCGAAGGCCCTACTAGGAATAGGGTGTGCGTGCGTTCATTCATAGAGGTGAGTATGTGCTCGTGTATTTGAGCGTCTGCGTCTAAAAAACATAGATTTTCTAATAATTAAGTAGTAGTATTACACAAAAGAAAAATATGGAACGCGCATCTGTTGCGGATCCAATCATATTGCACAAAATATAAATTTAATTACATATTGGTATCAACCAAGATTTAAGTGTTTAGTAAACAATTTTAAACTAGAAAAGTTTTAAATACCATATTAAAAGTTTGTTTGAATTCCGTATAGTTATGGAAGTATAATTTGGATACTTAGCTAATAAGTCAACAAATGTCTTCCTACCACTAATAATCTAAAAAAATTACTAGTTGTTTTCTCTTAGCTAACAAAGCTAATAGTTAGTTGTTGATTCCAAATATGCCCTCCAATCTAAGGAAGCAAATGAACCATTGACAAAAAAAAAATGCTAAATCTAGAATGAAATCAAATAATTAAGGACCATTCTAGAATATTTATAAATTACTATAACTACTGAGTAGAGCTTGTTTGGTTCACTTTCGAAATATTAGGCTAAAGATTTGGCAAGCCATTATTTTATTTGATATTTGATTTGGTTGCCAATATCTTATTTGGTTGCTAAATCATAATAAATCTTTTTATCAAATTTTTGCTTAACAAATCTTTAATTAAAATAATAAGTTTTGTTCACCAGCCAAACACAGTACAGTTCGCCAACACGGCAGCGGGTTGGGTTCAGAACAGTAAAAACGGCTCATGAGGTCAGGCCCCACCTGTCATTGACGTCAATGAGCCTCTTCGGGACTTGACTGATGGGCCTTGGGCCCTCTATATATCCGATCCGTCTTCCTCGTCTCCGTCGACGTTCCTCGCCGTTTCCGTGTCCGTCTCCGGGAAGGAAAAAGAAGAGTAATTGATTTTGGTGAGGCCAAACCGGGGTGCAAATAGCAGGAGCACGCGGAGTGGGATGGCGGCGGCGGATAGGCAGCTCGTGGTTGCCGTCGAGGGGACGGCGGCGCTGGGGCCCTACTGGTCCACCATTGTGGCGGAGTACGTCGAGAAGATCGTGCGGTACGTCCGCGACCCTAGCCCCTTCTATTCCTTTCCTGGTCTTCGGTTCTAGTGCGGGAGAGAAGGGAGCTCGGACAGGGGATTAGCTATTTCTGGTAAATTTCTTCTTTCCTCTTCGCTAGGGTTTAGATGGAGGACCAGGCTCGCAGGAAGTATTCACCGTCCCGATCGCTGGATCGTTGGGGGTGGAAGACAGAATGTCTGTTGACATATATTATTGAACGATTTTAAGCTTTCGGAGCTTGGGTTGGATTATTTGATTTGATGTTTCCTGATTGGTTTTGTATTACTCTCCGGGAAGAAGAGAAGGACCTCTTCAGTGTTAATGATTTGTATGATGGAAGGGCACATAGTTCCTTTATAGTTGCCTATAATTTGCCAATTTTTTAGAACTGTGCTCATGGTGGTAGTCAGTACGAAGTTGATATTTACGTAGCTCAATTTTGTAGATGTCTTCTCGTCTATTTTATTTAGTCTGTATCATGGCTTCAATCTTCTGTCTTATCACAACAGCACACAAAGTACTCCTATATTTGTAATTTTTTTGTTTTTAAATAAAATCATCATCTGATTAGCATGCTAGCAATCTTGGTCAATGGTCTGAACTCCAGGTCCAATACCCACCTTCATAATTCATTTTTTCACGCAATTGTGCTATGCAAATGCGTCATTTTAATTTTTAGTGATTGATTCATGGGGAAAATTATAATCTGTGCAGGAGCTTTTGTGCGAGTGAACTGCCAGGCCAGGTAATATTCTGTACTAATGATTCATTTATTATCGGAGCTCTCAATTTGTGCATGCTATTCCACTAGTTGTGTCAATGTATGACCTGTTCTTCATTTGTGCAGAAGCTTGCAGGGGCTCTGCCTGAGCTTGCATTAGTTGTGTTTCATACCCATGGACCCTACAGTGGTATGCCTTTATTGTTCATGTCCATGACCATATCAGTTGGTGTGAACTCTATAAAATAGTTAACTTGTGAACATCTTGCGATTCAGCTTTTGATGTGCAGCGAAGTGGATGGACAAAAGATACCGATGCTTTCCTATCATGGTTATCTGGAATATCATTCAGTGGTGGAGGATTCAGTGACGCTTCTACTTGTGAAGGTCTTGCTGAAGCACTGAAGGTATTGAGTTCTTTGTGGACAAAAGTTACCACTTAGGAAATTTTGTTTCACCTTTCAGGATTTCAATATTTTTTCATATTTCAATTCAATTTTGTAGTTATGAGAGCATGATGTGGACATCTTGCTTTGTTTGACCATTTTCCCTACTATTCTGTTGGTTTGTTTTGTTGTTAACCAGTTCTCTATGAAAAATGATGTTGTATAGTTTCACTTGGTGGCAAACATCTATTTCTAGCTATCCTTGCAGGTGAAGAGATCACCACATATTTTCTTATATTGTTGTTCAGTTCGTTTCATAGCTGGTAAATTATTCTGCACATACATAACATTTGTTTGAATATACGTCACGATGTGATTTGCTCAGGCTATTATTTGGCTTAGAAAGTGTGAACATTGTGCTCGCATCATTTTGAGTCCTGGCCAGTTAGTGCAAACACCTTGATCAAAAGCCCTGCCTTTCTTTGTCTTATAATCTATAGGCTATGCATCAGTAATCATTACTTATTACCAATAACACATGTAAATTGCTAATTCCCCAGATATAAGAATGCAGTGAAATATGTATGATAATGGTCTGTGTGTTTAGTCTGCTTGCCATTTTTGGGCAGCAGTCCATTTTGCTCGCGATGATGAAGCTTGCATGTTGGAAAAGAGCTGAAAAAACTTTGGTGACATGGCATTCATCTTTCCTTTCTTCGAACATTAAAATATTGGTTATTCCATTCTAGTTATTGTGCCTAATGTAAGCTGTTCTGCACAATTTTTTATTGTTTGTCATGACAGTCATTTTCTGTGCAACCAGATACTTGGCAGTCCTAATACAACCCAAAATCATCAAAACCATGAAGCACAAAAGCATTGCATACTTGTCGCTGCAAGTAATCCTTATCCTTTGCCGACACCTGTATACTGTCTTCCTACTCAAAGTACTGATCTCAAAGAGAATATTGAGACATCAAAAGAACCTTCTATTGCTGATGCTGAGACCGTTGCAAAGTCATTTGCTCAGGTGCTGCATGAATTCTACCATAGCTTCTTATTGATTTCCTGTGTCTGCAATGTCTGTAGCATTTGGTTGATTCTATTTCGTATTCTGGATGCAGTGCTCTGTCTCACTATCAGTGATATCTCCAAAACAGCTTCCAACATTGAAGGCGATATACAATGCGGTAATGTTATCACTTGTATTAGAATGGACGTTATTATATTCCTTATCTGTGCTTCTTTTAGTTCTTTCATTATTCTATTGATGGTCAAACTTTAGGAACTTCTGACTGCATCGATTCTTGGATTATATTTTCAATCTGACCTCACTTTTGCTTCATGGCCATGGAATAAAGAGTGTTAATACTTTAGCTTTTGGCAACATTTATTATATTCCCATATCTATACCACAAATATTGTTACAAAAAGCCAACAATGAGATCAATTAGTATAAACATAAGCTTTTGTGACTGCTATATTACAGCAGACGTGGCATTAAATTCAGTTATCTTACTAGATAAAGTTGTAAGTGATGACCTTGCATTCACTGATTTCCCCAATCGAAATTTATTATCCTTTTTACCTTATATGATACAGGTTAGTAACCTTATAAGGCTTACAACAATTATGATTAACATGCGCATAACATGTACTCCACATTCTTCTGCAGGGCAAGCGAAACCCTCGAGCTGCTGATCCATCAGTCGACCATGCAAAAAATCCACACTACCTTGTTTTACTATCTGAGAATTTCATGGAGGCGCGAACTGCTCTAAGTCGTCCTTTGCATGGAAACTTGGCCCCAAATCAAACTATAACAAAGATGGACACTGCACCTGCAGTGAGTATGCCAGGACCAACTTCAAATGCCAACCCTTCAGGTTGAGAAAATGTTAATGTTAGGCACAGTTTTTCTATAAGATCAGTTCCTGGTTCTGCCCTTTGTAGAAAGAAAATGTTGTTGATCTTATGTCTGCGCATGGGATGTAGGGAAAACTTTGTAAAAGAGGTTAAGGTGTCTACGCCTAGTTTAGTGAGAATTGGTTTAGCAAATAGTTTCAATTTGACTAAGGAAAAATTAAACAAGTCAACTTATTCTGAAAATTCCCCTTTGGTCTGCATGCCTAACATATGACAGAAAAAGTAATGGCCAATATATTTTTGGGATGGCTAACTATTTCATAGCAGGCACGATTTGCATATGCCACTCCATTATTCAATTTCTCATAAAGTGTTCCCTTGTAGGGTGAAGCATTGTGTTTGTGATGCTTCATACTAGCGAGACATAAGATATTCGGAATACTTTTGGCTCCGATGAGATTTGATTGCTTGTTATGCACTGAAATGTTCTACCTTCAGTTTGCTGAATTAAAATACTTCCTATCCTATGATTAAAGTGAATGTGCTAAACATAGAAGTTGTGTGATATATTTCTTGTCGCTTGTATTAGTGGATGCCAATATGTTCTCCTGTCAGTGTGGATGAATGTTTTTCTCAAATGCTATTTGAATATGATAGATGGCCAAGTACCTTAAAGGTTTTAATTGGCGAGCTAACCACATCTAATTGTTTGTGTTATTTAGAGTTTCAAGATCGGTCTGTCATTTGTTTAAATCAACCAGAGTTTGTCTATCATAATTAACAGTGTGATTGATATATTGTGAGGCTTACACACATTAATTTAAATGTATCTGTGTAGATATGTAGTACTCCCGTACATTAGTCCTAGTTAAGTGGTTGCATCATTTGTTCATGCAATAAATTTGCAGTAGTCTAAGTTGCTATGTGCCATAGAACACTTGTTAGTCATATTTCCCACTTTCGATAGTTCATATGTAATCTTCTTTAAATAATGCTGTTATGATAAGTTGATTCATCTAATATTGTAATTTACTTTTGCCTGTTTATCCATGTTATTGTATACCTTGACACGATGACTAATTCCATTTGAACATCTCTAGTGAATGCAATGACAGGCCGTCAACCAGTTGTTGGAGGTATTTCTACCGCAACTGTTAAAGTGGTAAGCTGCACTATTATTAGAATTTGTCTGTTCTTTTTTTTTCATTCTAATAATACCTTTATAAATTGTTCTTTTATAGGAACCAACAACCATGCCACCAATAGTTTCTGCACCTGCTTTCTCGCATGTAATGCCTATTTCAAATGTGGCTTCACAAGGAATATCAGCACTGCAAACCTCATCACCATCTCTTATTTCACAAGAAGCAAATATAGCAAATGATAATGTCCAAGAACACAAGCCAATAATAAACCCTGTTCAACAGCCAGTTCGGCCTGGTGGCCATGGCAGCCTCCTCAACAATCTGTCACAGGTTCGGTTGATGAACTCAACTTCTTTAGGAGGAGGAACTACTTCGATGGGACTGCCTAACATGGGGGCAACACCAATACAAGTCCACATGTCAAACATGATATCAAGCGGCATGACATCAACACCCTCTGTCATCTCCTCTATGTCTGGACCTGGACAACCTATTGGTACTCAACAGATGGTACAGAGCACAGCTCTTGGTTCCTTTGGCTCAAACACTAATACTGTATCAGGCAATTCAAATATTGCTGTATCATCCTCTCTGACTAACAACCAAAGCAGCATGGGCATGGGTCAATCAGTGCAACCTGTGGCACAAGGAGGCTTGGTGGCTGGTTCGCAATTAGGACAAGGTGGAATTGGTGCAAACCAAAATGCGATGAGTAGCCTTGGACCTACAGCTATCTCTTCAGCGCCTGCAATGATGCCAACACCTGGAATGGTCCCACAGACAGGAGTCAATTCCTTAGGTGTGAATAACAATTCTGCTATGAATATGCCTATTCTACAGCATACCAATGCCCAACAGCCGCCACCAAAGTATGTCAAAATTTGGGAGGTAAAGGTTTGCTCGTCTTTAGCATTTACATATACACAGACAACCTCCCAAGTTCCCAACTCCCCAGTATAACATAGAAGTGAGTTGTTTGCAATAAATGGTAAGCACAGTGCAGAACATATGACTAATAGACAATTTTATCAAGTTGTCTAATCGATCCTAGTCACCATGGGACCGAGCAGGCGACTAGTCGCAATTATTCATCGACCAGGGCGACTGGTCGGTCCTAGTCGTCCCTTAGTCATCCTATATATATATATATATATATTACCAAATATATACTAATATACTATATGTTATAGAATACAAATCAAGCATGGCGATGACTCTATGGTCATGCAGCTAGGGTTTCAAATTGGACTGAAAAACATGACCCTAAGTGGCTTAAGGCATCCTAGATGCAGCACATGTCCTACGTTTCCCAGCAATTCCAGTTCCACTAGTCCAACTATTTGGACTACTAGAAAACTAATCGGCCTAATGGAGTTGTAGCGCCTAGTCGAGTCCAGGATACCGATTAGGATAACTAATCGCGATTAATCAGACAACTTGATAACACTGCTAATAGGAGCCTTAGGCCCTGCTATTGCTGTGTGTTAGAAAGAGTAATTGCATTACCAGGCTAACCCTAGAAGGGTAGCAATATAGTAGCACATACATGGGCCACATGGGCCTAGCCTCATGGGCCTAATACACACACTCTAACACCCCCCCGCAGTCTGGACTACCGGCACAGCGGAGTACGAGACTGGACAAGAAAGAAACAAGAACACAGGACCTCCCCGCAGCCACAACTAGCCACTAGTGATGTTGAGGCTGGAGCGAAACTCGGAGAAGGTCGAGGAAGGGAGGCCCTTGGTGAAGATGTCCGCAAACTGGGAGGTGGTCGGGACGTGGAGGACCCGGACGTCGCCGATGGCCAGGCGGTCGCGGACGAAGTGCAAGTCGATCTCCACATGCTTGGTCCGCTGGTGCTGCACAGGGTTGGTGGAGAGGTAGACCGCGCTGACGTTGTCGCATTAGACGAGCGTGCTCCGGGCGAGGGGGCGGTGAAGCTCAGCCAGGAGCTGGCGGAGCCAAGCGGCCTCGGCCACGCCGTTGGCGACGGCGCGGTACTCCGCCTCGGCACTGGAGCGTGAGACCACCGGCTGGCGCTTGGACGACCAGGAGACAAGGTTGCCGCCCAAGAAGACAGCGTAGCCGGAGGTGGACCTGCGGGTGTCTGGGCAGCCCGCCCAGTCGGCGTCGGTGTAGACCACAAGCTCGGCAGAGGAGGACCGGCCGAGAAGTAGCCCGTAGCCGATGGTGCCACGGAGGTACCGAAGGAGCCGCTTCATAGCAGCAAGGCGGGGCTCCCGCGGAGCATGCATGTAGAGGCACAGCTGCTGCACGGCGTAGGCGATGTCGGGCCGGGTGAAGGTGAGGTACTGCAGCGCACCCGCAAGGCTCCGGTAGGAGGAGTCCTCGGGTCCAAGCAACGGACCTGCGGCCTCTGACAGCTTGCCCTGAGTGTCGACGGGGGTAGAGCAGGGCTTGCAGTCAGTCATCCCTGCGCGCTCGAGAATGTCACAAGTGAACTGCCGCTGGTGGAGAAACAAGCCTGAAGGTCGGGGCTCAACAGTGACACCGAGGAAGTGATGGAGCACACCCAGATCCTTCATGGCAAACTCCGCCTAGAGAGAGGTAATGATGCGCTGGAGCAGTGACTGGCTCGAGGCGGTGAGAACAATGTCATCCACATAGAGAAGCAGGTAGGCAGTCTCACCCCCACGGTGGTAGATGAACAGCGAGGTGTCAGACTTGGCCTCTGTGAACCCAAGAGTCAGCAGTAAGGTAGCAAACCGAGAGTACCAAGCCCGAGGCGCCTGCTTGAGACCGTAGAGGGACTTGTTGAGCCGGCAGATCAAGCCAGGGCGAGAGGAGTCCACGAAACCGGCCGGCTGGCTGCAGTAGACGGTCTCGGTCAGAGTGCCATGGAGGAAGGCATTCTTGACATCCAGCTGATGCACAGGCCAGGAGCGCTCGAGAGCCAGTGAGAGAACCGTGCGGACAGTAGCGGGCTTCACCACTGGACTGAAAGTCTCATCATAGTCAACACCGGGCCGCTGGGTGAAGCCCCGGAGAACCCAACGAGCCTTGTACCGCTCCAGGGAGCCATCTGCGCGACGCTTGTGGGTCCAGATCCACTTGCCGGTGACCACATTGGCACCAGGCGGGCGCGGCACCAGATCCCACGTCTGGTTGGCCAGAAGGGCCGCGTACTCCTCTTCCATCGCACGACGCTAGTGAGGATCCGCCAGGGCGTCGCGGACAGAAGAGGGTACAGGAGAGACCTGCGAGTCCCCGGGCGTCGTCGCAAGAGCCCGAGGCCGCAGGACACCAGCCGCGTGCCGCGTCACCATGGGGTGAACGTGACGCGGGTGTCGGTGAAGAATCGGCGGGTGGTACACCGGCGGCTCTGCACGGGCAGCCGGTAGTGGTGGAGGCAGCGGTGTGGGCGTCGACGGAGGAGAGGCCACCGGAGGGGACTGTGGCAACGAGGAAGGCGGTGGTGGCACCGGCTCCACGTCGAGCGGCGCTGGTAGACGCGCACCGGGTGGGCGAACCGCGCCGGAGTCTCCGAGGTCGGCGCCTCCGTCCCCGTGCCAGGCGTAGAGGCGGGTGGAGCACCAGGGGACGGGGCACCCAGACCATGGTCGGGCACGACCGGACCCGCGGAGGAGGTAGGGTCAGGCGACGCACCGGAAGGCGCCGGTCCGGCGTATGGGGCCGGCGACCCGGGTGACGGAGTAGGACCTGCAGGAGGAAACGGAAATGGTGGCTGAACCACCGCGTCAGTGGGAGAGAGGAAGGAAAGGTCGAGGTCAGGGGTGGGAGGAGGGGTGGTGGTGGTGGAGAAAGGGAAGACGGACTCGTCAAACACCATGTGACGAGAGATGAGGACCCGGCGAGAGGTGAGGTCATAGCAGCGGTACCCCTTATGATCCGGGGAGTACCCAAGGAAGACACACAGAGTCGAACGGGGAGCCAGCTTGTGAGGGGCAGTGGCAGTGGTGTTAGGGTAACACGCACACCCGAAAACCCGGAGGTGGTCGTAGCGAGGAGGGGTACCGAAGAGAGCGTGGTGTGGTGTGGGAGCGGGACAGGCAATGGAAGGTAGGCGGTTAAGGAGGTAGGTGGAGGTGTGCAGGCTCTCGGCCCAGAAGCGGGCAGGAAGGGAAGCCTGTAGGAGAAGAGTGCGCACGGTGTCATTCGTGGTGCGAATCATGCGCTCAGCCTTGCCATTCTGGGGGGAAGTGTAGGGGCAAGACATGCGCAACTGGACACCGTGAGAGAGAAAGAAGTCCCGAGAAGTGGAGTTATCGAACTCACGCCCGTTGTCACACTGGACGGCCTTTACGGTAAGGCCGAACTGAGTAGACACCCAGGCGAAGAAGTGACGAAGAGTGGGAAACGCCTCAGACTTAGCACGTAAAGGAAACGTCCAGGAATAATGAGAGAAATCATTAACTATGACAAGATAATATTGATAACCAGAAATGCTCATCACAGGAGATGTCCACAGATCACAGTGTACAAGATCAAAAATGTGGGTCGCATGTGAGGAAGAGGTGGGAAACGGAAGACGAACATGACGACCCAATTGGCACGCATGACACAAGTGCCCATCGTTAGCCCGAGTACATGGTATGTCGGAACTACGACTAAGCTGCATCAAGACATCACGGCCTGGATGTCCGAGTCGGCGGTGCCAAGTAGTAGCAGAAGTAGAAGTGGCGAAAGCAGCGGATGTAGTGGAAGCCGAAGGAGTGGAAGCAGAAGAAGGAAGCCGAAGCGTGTAAAGGGGTCCCGCGCTGTCACATCGGAGAAGAGGACGCCGGGAAGCCAAATCCTTCACAGTAAGACCAGAGGAGTCAAACTCAACAGAACAAGAATTGTCAGCGGTAAAACGACGAATAGAGAGAAGGTTGTGAACCATCGAAGGAGCAACTAGAACATCAGGAAGACGGAAAGAACCAGGTGTGGTGGCGGAACCCACGGATGTGACAGGAATACAGGAACCATTGGCGACCATGATAGAGGAAGGAAGAGATGAAGAAGGAGGGTGGACCGTCGTGAGTATACCAGGGTGGGATGTCGTGTGGTAAGTGGCCCCGGAGTCGGCAACCCAGTCAAGTCCGGTGGGAGGCGTCAGGCCCATGGTGCTGAAGGAGCGGGCCAGAGCTGTCGCATCCCAACCGGCAGGTCCGGGCGGCGACGTGAGAGACGGAGCGCCCCCAGGTGGTGGAGCCCACGGAGTGGCCGGGATAGCACCGGCAAGCATGGCCGCGGGGGTGCGAGGGTTACCACCGGCACCCTGGAACGGCCACATGGAGATGCGCCCTGACCATGGGTTGCTGAAGGATGGCCAGGGTGCACCCTCCCGTGGTGGTGCGGGCGCTGCCCCACGCCCGGAGCCAGCACCACGCCCCCCTCCGCATCGACGACGGCCACCACGGTGCCAGTGTGGACGTACGCGGCGGAGGAGTGGCTGCAAGGGCGGTTGAGGACGAGGAGCCCAGCGCGGAGGTGGGAGCAGGCTGGACGCCCTGAGTGAGCTCCTCCATGACAAGATCGTCACGGACTTGCAGGAAGGTGGGGAAGGGCCGCTGCCGTGTGCTCCAGGTCCGGAGGTGGCCGTAGCGGTCGCGGAGGACGTTGAGGACCAAGATCCGGTCCTCCACGGGCCAGCCTAGGTCACCGAGGGAGTCCGCCATGCCCTTCATCCGGCGGCAGTACTCCCCGACGGAGAGGTCGCCCTGGACGAAGGTGCGGAAGCTGGCGTCAAGGCGCAGAGCCCGAGCCTCGGCGTTGCTCAGAAACTGGCCCTCGAGTGCCAGCCAGGCACGCCGAGCGTCGGGCGTGTTGCGGACGAGGTCGTGGAGGTCGGTGGTGATGGCCCCGAGAATCCAGGACAGGACGATGCTATCGAGACGCAGCCACCCGGGGGTCTGAACCGCAGGTGGGGTGTCGAGGAGGACGTGGTCGTCAAGGGCGTAGCGGCGGAGGGTGAGGACGACCATGTCCCGCCAGCGGGCGTAGGAGGACGACTCCGGGTCAAGAACGACCGTGACCAGGTTCCGGATGTTCTGGACACCGCCGGCCTGGTAGTGAAGCTGCGCCCCGAGCGGATCCGCCGGATCAGGGACCTGGAGAGGAACGGCCCGCGAGCTGGAGGAGGTGGCGCCGGTGTCGTAGGACGTAGGGTAGCACAGGAGCTGCTCCGCCTCGGCGATTTAACGCGCCAGGGCATCAGCCGCCTCGCGCTCCCGCTCCCAGGTGAGAGCAGCCGCACTCACGCGGGCCGCACCTTGGGCGGCGGCAGCCCGGGCGGCGACGAGGGCAGCGGCGAGGTGAGGGTCCGGGCCGGGCGCCTGGAGAGGCAGATGCGGCGTCTGCTGCTGGAGAAACAGCTGCTGGAGCTGCTGCTGCAGGGCCGGCTGCTGCTGCTGGAGAGGCGGCGGCGGCGGCTGCTGCAGCGCAGGTCCGCGTGGAGGAGGCGGCGGCGGCGGCAGCTGGCCAGGAGCCTGGCCCGCAGTGGCCGCGCTGGCGGCGAGGGCTTGGGGAAGGCCTGGGGCGGAGGGAGGAGGGAGGTGGCCCGCGACCTGGGCCGCGCTCCCGGCTGCCGCGTCCAGCGGATCGGCGCCCGCGCCATCAGCGCCGGCAGCCATGAAGGCGACGGCGGCGCTGGAGCTGGGAGCAGTGGCGGCGGCGGGGCTGCTGGCCGCCCGCTGCGCCCAAGAAGGGGAAGGGAGGGAGGGAAACGAGTGGAAATAGGAAGGGGAAGGAGGAGGAGGAGCTCGGCCAGCCATGGCGGCGGCGGCGGCGGCCGGCCGGCCGGCGGTGGTGGCTGGCGGCTGGCAGAGGAGGAGAGAGGAAAAAACTAAACCCTAGCTTGATACCATGTTAGAAAGAGTAATTGCATTACCAGGCTAACCCTAGAAGGGTAGCAATATAGTAGCACATACATGGGCCACATGGGCCTAGCCTCATGGGCCTAATACACACACTCTAACACTGTGTTATCGTAGGGTACAAAAAATTGGGAGTTATGTTGCATACAATCTTGTTTTTGGCCATAGTGATTTTCAACAACTGATGTTTGCCATCTATCTTTATTTCAGGGAACTTTATCTGGCCAAAGGCAAGGACAGCCTGTATTTATTTGCAAACTCGAAGTAAGTCTCTGTTTGCATTATTGAACTCCCAAAGATACAGTATCTTGTAAGAAATTATAGAAGTTTCTAGTAGCTTGTTTTGTTCTGCAGCATTACTAGCAGAAAGAATCCTGAGATATAGTGACACTTCTATGCTCTTTTTAGATCTGTATGAACAACACTTCTATGTTCGTTCAACTAAATCTTGTGTTATCTTTGACCCATCTTTTTGCTAAGACTGGAGATTAACTAACTAGTCTTGAATAAACTGCTGAATTTGTAATCGTGTTTCCTTAAAGTTCAAGTAAAGAACATTTAAACCCTTCAGAAAATGGACTCATTGATTGCCGCCAACGGCTTGTGATCACCTTCAAAGCAATCTTACTCGTGCTTGCTTTTCTTTTTGACATTTCTCACTTTAGCAATGTCTGACAGGGTTATAGGAGTGGAACAGCATCTGAAACGTAAGTGTCTGATTTGTTGCAATAAACCTTATATTTTCTTGAATCTCTATTTCATACAGTATTTTCTGTTGATAGTATTACTATGGTTGAGGTGAGTATTTCTTGTCGTTAGTTGATATTATGTTATTGTTGTCCTTGTCTTAAAAGAAATGATTTATACTAGAATTTTCATTTTTTGGTATGTAAAGAGTAATCTATACTAATAATGGAACCCTTTTCTGGTACTTTCGAATTGTGCATCCAGACTTAGTAGGAAACTGAAAGCCGTACTTTCTGCATGCAGACTTGCAGCGGACTGGCCAGAAACTATGCAGATTGTTCGCCTCATAGCCCAGGAGCATATGAACAACAAGTGTGTTTCTCGACTCATTCTTTTCAATGTCAACTTGTTGCATCATTTTCTTGTAATTTGCTGTGAATGACACCTTTACTCGGTCATTCTGCAGACAATATGTTGGCAAGGCAGACTTTCTAGTTTTTCGGACTTTAAATCAGCATGGTTTTCTTGGACAACTACAAGAGAAGAAACTGGTCGGTGCTTGGTTCCAATTTTTTAGTAACTTTGTTATTGGCTGCAGTTCATCTACTGTCGTCTCATACACTTAGTTTTCTGACAGTTTATTTATACAGTTCTAATCTCCAATTGGTCCTCGTTTCAGTGTGCTGTGATACAGTTACCATCGCAAACTCTGCTGCTGTCAATGTCTGATAAAGCAGGCCGCTTGATTGGCATGCTCTTCCCTGGGGTAATCTTGATTGTACTGAAATAAATTAATGTTCTGCGTAGTTATTTGCATTTACTAAATGGACTTTTTCCTCAGGACATGGTGGTGTTCAAACCGCAGGTCCCATCTCAGCAGACACCAATGCAGCAGCAGCAGCAACAGCTACAACAACAGCAACTTCAGCAACAACAGTTACAGCAGCAGCAGCTGCAACAACAACACATGCATATGCAGCCGCAAGGTCTCCCACTTCAGCAACCACAGATGCAACTCCAGCAACAGCAGCAGCCAACACAGATGCAACCGATGCAGCAGCAGCCAACGCAGATGCAGCCGATGCAACACCAGCAGCAGCAACCTCCGCAGATGCAGCCGTTGCAGCACCAGCAGCCACAGCCACAGCAGATGCAATCGATGCAGCAGCAACAGATGCAGCCAATGCAGCAACAGCAGCAGATGCAGCCAATGCAGCAACAACAGCAGATGCAGCAAATGCAGCATCAACAGCAACAGATGCAGCAAATGCAACAGCAGCAGCAACAGATGCAGCAAATGCAGCCTCAACAGCAGCAGCAACCGCAGATGGTGGGTACAGGAATGGGGCAGCAGTTCATGCAGGGGCACAATCGGGCAGTGCAGATGATGCAAGGGAAGATTACGCCGCAGGGGCCGGGCAGCATGCCTGGGGGAGGCTTCCTACCTTAAACATCTCTTGCCTTGGGGAGGCTTCCTACCTTAAACATCTCTTCTCTGCAGGCATCAGATGAAATTGAGCGTTTACACTGACCCGAATGTTGAGATGTTTCTGATGTCAACTTAATTTGACAGTGCTAGGGAATAGTCACTTGTGTAGTGCTAAGTGATGTTTAGTAGTGTAAATCAATAGCACTCATGTAGCTAATACTACCGTACTGAGCTGACCCCAATGGGTGTGTTGCTAAAACTTAAATTTAAAAATTGCATCAGATTTTATTGGTAGCCTTATAAATCCCGTGGTAAAAGCTACCTTGTCAAAACAGGCACTTTCAGCACAAACACAGGTCGATGTTTCCTCTTAAGTATCACTGTCACCAATAGATAAATACCAGATCTCCAGGCATATGTGCATACATTGTGGTATGGTATTGGTGTACCCGTAATCTTGAATTACTTTATGGCATTGTTGTACTAGCTGTAAACTATAAATACATAATAAGGAATCATTATTTCCTCTAAACTAATAGTAAACGAAGACTACCTGTGTTCTTTGTATGTCCTAAATGATGAGTTAAATAGTTAGACCGTCTAAAACCATTTAATATAAATGTTGAGTTAAATAGCCAGACCGTTTAAAAGAACCATTTAAACTGTGTAAACAAAATCGAGCTAAACCTGATGAGATAAGCTAAAAAACCATTTATTCAATAAAAGGGTTCCAGCTACTATATAGAAACCAACTAACCAATATCTCTCATCTCTCACAACTAATCTATATATTATATATATAATAATAAAGAGGGAAGATTTCTTTCTCTTATTGGGTCATGCGTTTTTTTGTTTGTTTTTTCGTCCGGCCCTCTCCCCCCCTCCCCCCGGACTCTGCCCCACTCGTTACGGGGCGGGAGGTTAGATTTGATGGCTACTCGGTAGCGGACTCACGGGGCCAACCGTCGAAATAAACCCTACCTATGTGGATGCCTGAGTTTGTAGAGATAAATCAGGACTCATCACTAAGACCAAAATCAGACTCTTGCCTTAGAAACGGACACGAGCGAGCCTACAGCAAGTCAAATAAATAAATTGGTAACGTCCACGTCAATAAAAAAAAAACAAAAATCTATCAAAGAGAGAAGCGAATTTAGAATAGAGAAAGAAATCGAGGACATCAAATCCGGTCGAGCCTCCATGTTGGCCGTCCTGCCGCTTCTGAACTCGCCGTCTAGGGTGCCCATGCCATCGACCCCCATGCGCCGCCGACCAGCAGGTTTGAGGCATCGTGTCGTTGCCGGGATATCCTCTAGAGCGCATGACAAAACTAGGATTTTTTTTCTTCCTACCTCTCTTTTTTCTGCTTACTTGAATCGCCTCGATGACGTACTCCTCCTGCTGGCGGCGAGCGACAACGGCACTTTCCGCATCTATAACCCGGTGACACGGCTGACGGCCATGATGCCGTCACTCACGCCGAAGCCCTGCGCATTGGCGGTCCCATCCGGGCTCTACTTCCACGAGTCGTCCAGCAAGCATCGACTTTAGGGCATCGGTTGCCTCCAGCTCCAACATGACAACGACCATCATCTGCCATCGTTCTTTGCCGCCACTGTATTCGTAACAGGGCCGTTCCACTACCACATCCTCTCGATCGGCTCCGCCACCGTGCGGCGGCTTGGCCCAGCTGTCCGTGGCTCCGTTTGCATGCGTCACCATTGGCAACGTCCTCTACTGGTTGCACCACCCTGAGTCCAGCACCAGCGCTGATCTGGTCGCGTTCGACGTGGTGCCTGAGAAGTTCCGGCTGATCCCGCGCCCATCTCCGCTCACCCGCCACCACTACCTCTGGGTGCTCGACATGGAAGGCATGCTCGCCATGTCGGAGGCAGCGCTGGAAGGGCACCTTCCTGAAGGTGCATATAATCTAACAAAATACACAATAAATTATAATTCCTGTTGTAATGCACATACATTTGTGATAGTAAAACTAAAGAGAAGGTCATGTCCACGAAACTAAGAGGATGGCAACCGTTTTTCCTCCCGTCTCTCTCCCTCGCCCCTCAACCACCTCCGCCACCATTGACGCCGCCTCAAGCAATGTGATCGGTGCTACCTCTGCTGTTGATGATGAGACCTGCATCATCTCAGCCGATTCACGCTCGTCTGATACTCGTGATTCTCCTCATACCTCTCGGGCGGTGGTGGTGGCAGTTGGCGGGAGGTCTCATTTGGGTTGCAGTTCTCTAAACTCGTACAAGGTGAATTTCCCTTCGATCGCTGAGAGCTGTAATCGAAACAGAGGGAACAGAGTTCGGGTACCGATTGATGTGGAACAGAGGGGGTTTTGTAGGATTGCAAGGGGAGAGTTCGTTTCCTTTTGAGAACATTCATGGAAATTCAGTTAAGATTAAGTCAATTCCCATCAGTTTGAATTGGCAAAGCAGAGAGGAATCCTTTGGGGATCGTACTCAGAAGGTGTGCAGAGATGATTAGGTTCAGAATCGGATTCATCAACCATCTGTGAGAAGGCCATGGTTCAGATTACCTTCGATCCTGATGAGCGGACACTTGGCAATCATCTGAAGGGTGGTGAGGGTGAAGATTGTGGTGGGCGGTCCACTTGCACTTCGGGTCCCGGGGATTTGCCTATTCTGCCCCTCCAGGATCAGTCCAACCTTAACCCAACATCCACTCCCGACCCGCCGCCGTCCTCTAGCAGTGTAGCTGCGAATACCATCACAAAATTCGTAGGGCACTTATGGAGGCGCGAGATTTCTAGATCCTTTGCTTCGGTGGTTAGGGCGGTGTACGCTGGTACTGTGAAGGGGAAGATGAATCAAGGAGGGGGTCGGCGGAATCCCAATCAGGGTTGGGGAAACTGGGGAGGTGGAGGACGTGCTCAGGGTTGGAGTGGTGGTGGATCTGGAAGCCAGAACAAAGGTTATGGCAGGGACAACGTTGCAAGGAACAAGGGTCGAAACACCTGGGAGTGGAAGATTGATGCTGCAGACTCTGCGGCAACAGAAGAAGGCAAGGAACAGGTGAATCAGTTAGTGGAAAGTGATGAGAAAGTTGATTCTGAGAGCAACAAGGAGCTTGTCATCATTGCTGATAAACAAGGTGAATCAGCTAATCTCTCTGATGCTACTTTGGCTGCTAATAATCATGTTAAGGGCAAAGAAATTGGTACTTCTCAGTCTGGGGTTGTTCAAAACCAGGTTAGGGTCCCATGTGAGGTTTGTGGGCTTTTCAACTATCTGACTAGAGATTGTAGAAGGTTATGCTGTGAGATCTGTGGGCTCAATGGGCATCTTACATATGATTGTAAGAGGTGTGTCCCATGGAATTATGGTCCTAAACTTTGTGCAGCTCAGGTTGAAGATCAAAGTTTCTTTTTCATTGATGAATGTGTGGATCCTAAGGTATCTAGGGAGAAAGAAAGTATTGCTGTAATCATTGCTGTAATCTCCATTATACAGGGGCATGCCACTGGTAAACAGATTGAAAGAGAATTCATGAGTTTGGTTGGGTCCAGCTCTTGGAAATGGAATGCTAGGCAGGATAGTGAGAAAAGATATGTGATGAGATTCCCTACACCTCAGAAAGTTAAAGAATTAAGTCACTTCAAGGCTTTAGCCATGAGAAATGTTGATGCTACTATGAAGGTTGAACAGTGGTCTCCTAACTTGGGTGCTAAAGGGCAGTTGCAGCAAGCATGGTTTAGGGTTCTGGATATTCCTGCAGACCAGAGGTACATCAGAACTTGTGCTAAGGTGGGAGGCCTGGTGGGGAAGGTGTTGGAAATTGTTGAGAAGTCCAGATTCAGAACTGATTATGTGAGAATGAAAATTGCTTGCAGGGACATCTTGAGGGTTCCTAGGACTGTGGAAGGCACTTTGGGTATTTATATTCATGACTTCACATTTGAAAGAGAGATACAAGAAGAAGAATCTGGAAGGGTGCTGTCTAGTGGGATAAGGGTTGGTGAAAAGGAACCTCCTCCCAAGAAACCTAAAACTGATGATCAGTTCAAGCAGACTGGAAGCAACATCAATCAGGCTAATATGAGTTTCAAGAAGTATGAAGGTGGCTCTGGCAAAGAAGTTTCTCATAAAGATAAAAAGCATCTTCAATCTGCTCCACCAAAGATGGGGGGGGGGGGGGGGGGGGGGGGTCAGAGAGAGGAGGATATGGATGGCAAAAGGCATAACTTTGAAGGTGGGAATTTGGAGGGTAAAGAGAAGAAAAGTAACTCTGCTATTGAGGCACCTATTGAGAGAGTGCATATTCCTGACAGCTTTGTTGAGACTGATACTGAAAGTGAGTCTCTGTCTGAAAAATTAAAAAAGATTGATGCTTATGCAGAAGGTGGACAGTGTTCTCAGTCAAGCAAAAATAATGAAGAATAGCAGATTTGGTGTATGGGTAGTAAGGGTGATCAAGATATCATGAGGCAGCTCTTCCTCCATAGAAGTATGGAAAAGCTTGAGGGTGATAAACAGACTAAGACCATGCCTGAAAGCATTGTTCAGGGTGATCTTGAGATGCTGGACAGTCAAGAAGATGGTTTACTGGGTAACTCTCAGGAGAGTACAGTTACTGTTGATCACAATCTTGCTTTGAATGACACTGATACCAAGAAGGGCAAAGAAAAAGCTGAGAATCAGGAGATATTTTCCTTGGACAAGCAGGTTGATAGAAGGAGGAGTGAACGTTTGAAGAAGAATCTTCACATGTCTACCATGGAGAAAAATGAAGCTATGGCCAAGAAAAGGTCACTGGAAGGTAACAATGTCAAAACCTCTAATCAATCTAATGTGAATAATAGCTTGGTTTGTGAATTATCTAAACAAATGGGTGTTATAGTAGATATGGATTGTTTTAGTAAGATTGATTTAGTTCATGATATTAACTTGGCTAGAGGAAATATGCCATGAAAAATAAAACTAGTTCTGTAGCTATTGATACTATTGAATGTGTAAATAAGGGCTCATGTGATAGTTTGGAAGAGGTAATTGAAACTGAGGAATCTGAAAGTGAAAGTTTAGGCATTTTGAGGTCAAGAGAAAAAAGTAGTTTGACAAAAAAGAAGTTGAAATTTTATTCTGGGAAAAAGAAGCAGGACCAGGAAGATCTTGGCCTGCATGTTTCAGAGTCACAGGATATTAGAATTTCTGTAGACCTAAAAAAAGGAAAAAACAGAAAAAAGATGAGTATTCAAGGTTTGGTTTGGAACTGTAGAGGCCTCAAAAAGAAAGGAATGGCTGGTTTTTTTTGAAAAATTTGATTTATGAGTATAAATTTCACTTTATTGGACTGCAAGAAACAATGTTAAATGATTGTAGTAGCAGTATTTTGAGAAGATTTGACTCAAATCAGGATTATCTTTGGGAGTGGATCCCTTCCAAAGGAAAATCAGGAGGTATTTTGGTTGGTATAAATGTTGATATGTGGGGTCTTTCAAAAAAGGTGAATTCATGATTCAAATGAATCTTTGGGATAAGGAAGTGAAAGCAAAATGGAATTTGGTGATAGTTTATGGTGCAGCACAGGAAGAAAATAAGGTCAAATATTTGACTGAGCTATCTCAGTTTTGTGCTGCTAACAATGAACCATTACTTGTTGGGGGTGATTTTAATATCATCAGATATAGTAGAGAGAAAAATACCATGGATGGTGTCCATAGACATACCTCCCTGTTCAATGATGTAATCATTTTTATGAACTTAGAGAAATTGTTATGACTGGGGGATTATATACCTGGTCTAACAATCAAGAGAATTGTGTGATTGAGAAGTTAATTAGATAGAATTTTAGTTACAAAAGATTGGGAAGACATTTTTCCACAGGCTATGGTCAGTAGGTTGCCAAGAGAGATTTCAGATCATAATCCTTTGATTTTAACTTCTGGGAAGAGAGACAGATTGCCTTTTATTGAGTTCAAGTTTGACTTAGGCTGGCTCAAAAACCCTGACTTTTATTTGTTAGTTGAAAGAATTTGGAAGAGGCCTTGTAGGGCCAAATCTGCTCTGGATAGAATTCAACAGAAGCTTAAATTGTTCAAGCAATATTTTAAAGGATGTGGTTTTAATCTCCAAGGTGAAATAAGAAAGAAAAGAAGGGCATTACAAGAAGAGCTATCTTATTTAGAAAATATCGAGGAAGAAAGAGGTCTGGATGCAGACCAAGTGGGAAGGAAAACCTGGATGTTAAGTGAAAATTTTAAGATGCTAGAACAAGAAGAAGCTTACTGGTATGAAAGAAGCTACTCGAATTGGTTACTCAAAGGGGATAATAATACATCTTTCTTTCATAAATGTGCCAATGGAAGGCATAGGAAAAATAATATAATTGCTTTGAATAACAATGGACATATTATTGAAGGGGATGATAATTTGCTGAATCATGCAACAGAATTTTATGCCGAGCTTTTTGGTCCTCCAAGTGAAAATTCTGCCTGTCTGGACCATGCTAATTTTGAAAAATATTCCTAGGGTGTCTGATGTGGAGAACTCTGTGTTGTGTAGACCTTTTACTGAAACTGAAATTAAAGAAGCATTGTGCCAAATGGAAAAAAATAAGGCTGCTGGACCTGATAAAATCCCTATTGAGTTCTATCAAGTTTGTTGGGAAATCATCAAAGTGGATATATTAGAATTCTTTGAGGATTTTTATGAAAAAAGGGTGTATATTAGTAGAATCAATTATGGTATCATTACTTTACTCCCTAAGATCAAAGAGGCTGATAAGATTCAACAGTTTAGGCCAATTTACCTTTTAAATTGCTTGTACAAGTTAGTCACCAAGACACTAACAATCAGGTTGGAGACTGTTGTGGACAAGTTGATTCATCATTAGCAAACTGCTTTCATGAAAAATAGAAACATTACTTCAGGAATAGTTTGTTTACATGAGATTTTGCATGAAACAAAAAGATCAAAAGAGGTTGGACTGGTTTTGAAGTTAGATTTCGAAAAGGCCTATGACAAGGTAAGTTGGAAGCTACTTTTTGAATGTTTACAAAAAAGTGGTTTTGGTGACAGATGGATTGATTGGATGAAACAAGTTGTTTGTGGAGGGACTGTGAGTGTTAAAATGAATAACAAAATTGGTCCTTATATTAAAAGCTTCAAAGGAGTGAGATAGGGAGATCCCCTTCCCCTAGTCTGTTTAACTTGGTTGCTGATTGCCTTACTAGATTGATTGAACATGCACAGACCAATGGCTTGATAACTGGATTGATAAGTCATATCATCCCTCACGGAGTTGCGATAATGCAGTATGCTGATGATACTATTATTTTGCTGAAAAGTACAATGGAAAATGCCAGAAACATGAAAGTCCTGTTATATCTATTTGAGTTGTTGGCTGGTTTAAAAATAAATTTTAATAAGAGTGAGATTTTCATGGTTAGTGACATTGAGGGTTTAGGTGAGATTTATACTACAATGTTCAATTGCCAACCTGGCAATTTTCCTATTAGATACCTGGGTGTGCCAGTTAGTCCCAGCAGATTGAAAGTTAGAGATTGGTTACCTCTAGTTGAACAAAGCAACAAGAAAATTGATATTTGGAAAGGAGGTACCATGTCAATTGCCGGCAGAAAAACTCTTATTGAGGCAAGTTTGAATAACACCCCTATATATCATATGTCTGTTTACTTGCTACCAAAATCTACAATAAAAGCTATGGATAAGATAAGGAGAAAGTTTTTTTTGGCAAGGTGGAGGAACTAAAAAGAAATATCATCTGGTTAGATGGGAAATTATTTGCCGAAGCAAAAAGAAAGGGGTTTGGGTATCAAAAATCTGAGAAGGTTGAATGTGAGTTTACTGTGTAAGTGGTGGTGGAAATTGGAAAAGGAACAAGGTTTATGGCAATTAATCATCAAGGAAAAATATTTGAAAGGAAAGAGTATTCATGAGGTTAGTCATAAGATAAATGACTCTCCTATGTGGTATGATTTGTTAAAAGTTAGGGATTTTTATCTTGTTGGCAGAAAAGTTTTGTGCAAAAGAGGTGATAAAGCTAGATTTTGGTCTGACCCTTGGTTATATAATGATTCTCTGCAAAATAAATTCCTAGTGTTGTTTAATATTTGCAATGAGAAGAACATTACAGTTGACAGGGCTTGGAGTAAGTAATGCTTTAGTTTCAGGAGATGGATGCCTAATGAGATTAGAAATGTGTGGGAGAATATTTGGGCTGACATAACAGTTGGTGAACGCATGGAGGGTGAGGATGACATTTTTCGGGGTTACAGCAAAAATGGGAAGTTTTTAGTTAAATCTCTGTATGAGAAGCTTTCCTTGTCGGAAAATGGGGTTTATCAAAAGCGAATTTGGAAAAGTAAGATCCCGTTGAAAAATAAAATTTTCCTTTGGCTCATGACAAACAATGCCATCTTGACCAGAGAATATGAAGAAAAGGAATTGGCCTGGGGACCCCACTTGCTTGTTTTGTAATGACATAGAGACTATTTCTTATTTGTTTTTCCAATGTCCAGTTGCTAGAGTGATCTGATCAATAGTGGCCATTTGCATAGGAGCTGGGAATCTTCCTGTGGACTTAGCTCAATGTTGGCAGTGGTGTGATCACTGGTTGCCGCATGGAGTGAAGTTTCATGGTTGGGGGATTGCTGCTATCTGTTGGTGCATTTGGAAATGCAGAAATAGAGCCTATTTTGATCAAAAATATATCAAGAATCGATTGAAATAATTTGTCACATTTGCGCTCTTGAAATATTGGACAGGTCTCTATCCTGAAATGGACAAGGAACAGCTAGAAGAAGGCGCTAATCTAATGCTCAAGGTGGCAAAGGAAATTCTGGCAGCTCAAACTGCGAGGCAGGCGAATCTTTTGCTGCAGGACGCCGAGCAAGCTGATACAGAAGATGAAGATTGAAGAGAGTGTTGGGCAATCTTTTGCTTTGTGCCTCTGGAAAGCTGCAGTGTCTTTTCGTGCTGATATTAGGTCTTTTGGCTGGTGTTAGTCAGTGAACTTGTTCTGGTTAAACCTGGATCGGTAGTTTGCTTCTATTCGTCTAGTCTCCTTTTTGGTGATCCTGTTGGCAGCGCTGTTGCCATCTGGTTGTTTTGAACTGTTGTCGGTCAGGTTCATTGAGGAGCTTCTGTGTTCTGTTCTGTCTGAACTCATGTATTTCCGTTGATCTTTAATGGAAATGGGGCTTACCTCGTGTGGAAAAAAAAGAGAAGGTTATGCTTGGTAAGACAATTGATTTGGTTTTTTTTTTTGTCAGCCACCTACTAGTACATGCGATCCCACTGCCTTCAGCCCCACGCACGCCCTCCTGCTGCCACCGGGGGGGGGGGGGGGGTGGTGGCATCCACAATTCCACGTCACCTTCACGCGGGTCTCATCTGCCGTCATCGCCCTCGCCGTCACGCATGCCTTGGCCATCATCGCCCAACGGAACGGAAGAAATCGCCATCCAGAGTTCCACATCACCTTCACGCGGGTCTCATCTGCCGTCATCGCCCTCGCTCTCACGCATGCCTTGGCCGCCCTCCGCCGTAACATCGCCCAAGCCGTCGCTCGTGCCTCGGCCACCCTCATCGCCTGCGCGGCCACCGTCGTCTTCACCCGCTTCCCCTGTCGTTGACCTTGTGTCGCCGACCCGGAGCCGGATCCCAGTGGCCTACGCGGACGCCCAGTCGGCGACAGCGACAGCCACAGCCTGGCCGACCCCTGCTGCTGCTAGCCTCCATGCCCACGCCGTCACCGTCGTCCTCGCCGGAGAATCCCCACACGACTCCGAGCGTCGGCCCCCCTCCACGCGGCGGCGAGCTGCGCGATGTGACCCCACGACGCCGCTGCGCCGCTCTTCCCCAGACACCGGCCTTGCTCTTCCACGCCCACACGCGCCGCTCCCCATGGAGCTATACGCCGCCTCTAACTAAAGGCGCTTGCCTCCTGCTTGCAGCATGCTTCCCCACCATCTCCGGCAGTGTGCCCCCTCCTGCTCCTCTACGGGCAGTGATTGGCCACGTCTCCGCTCACAAGGGAGTCCCTTTTCTCCCATGTGTAGCTTCATCCGTCACATTTCACCCAAAAGATCACCGCTTGTGCCTCCTCTGATCTGAGCGTCTCCCTCTAGCATGGATGGAAAGTGGAAACACATGGAATCGGAGCAGCAGGTGAGGAGATTGCGAGGAAGATGACGCTAATCGGGCTCTGGTATCGATGAGCAGGGTGCTGGACATGCTGTAGAGGAGCATCTACGAGCAGGCCATGCCCCCTCGGCCGTACCACATTTCTCGGTCCAACTCCCCATCGCATTATCCGACTTCCAGCTCTGATTTCACCCAACGGTGAGTGTTTGTTCCAAGATCGCGCCATCAGTGTCTATTGTCTGATGTTTGTGATCACTGACGAACCTAAATTGCTTGTTCTGTACGGATAGATTGCATGTGTTCAGCAGTTCTTGCTACACCAGAGAGCACAGCGTAATGAAAGGATACGATCTTCTTGGGTAGGGTACAGATTAAATTAGTAATTCTGTGCAGATTCTCTTGTGAGCATCTTTGGTGGCTTCAAAACCTGATATTAATTCTTTATTTGATGGTGCTTGTTTATGCAAGTGCTGTCGACTAATTTAGGAAGCAATTTGCTCAGCTTGAAGAAACTAGTGGAAGCTTCCAATATGCCTGATAAAATTACTACAACAGCACTTCATGCAACGTGATCCATCTAATTACAGGTGCCAGTTCTTCAAGAGATGCAAATTATATATATACTCCCTCCGTACAGGAAAATGATGACGTTTAGGACAACGACGCGGTCTCCAACGCATGACTTTGACTTGGGCTCCCAGCGGTCCACGGGGACGACACCGCCTCCCCACCCCGGGAAAACTCAAAGCCACAACGCGTGACCTGCCCTAGCCGCCATCTCCCTACCTCTCATCCTGAAGGGCGACTCTACCGCCGCCGCCGCTTGGCCCCCGTTCCCCTCACCTCCGGCCTCCTTGCCGGTGGTGAGGAGGAGCGGGGGTCTGTCGTCTTAACATATTTACTGTTTTATTAGATTTTTTCTCTGCTTTGTTTCTCTTTTCACCATAATAATTGGAGTTGGTTGGCTGTTTCGATGTTTTCGATCCGGCTTCCTGCTTCGTACCGGATCGTTGGTGGATGTGTCGTCGTCTTCAGTGATGGCATGCTCCTGAGATCGAGGTATGTTGCCACACCATCATCCTTGGAGGAGCCGTCTGCCGCGGTCTTTCCTTTTGCCATGGTCTTCAGTGAATTGTCCCACCAGGCGTGCCAAAAAGTGTGTTGGCGCAAAAAGTGGTTCCCTAAGCCCAACACACCAGCGAAGCCGAAAATGACCCTTGAAAGCAGTAGAGCTCTCGCAGATCCAGCTAGCTTCGAACCCGGTCTGAGAGTGCCAGTAACACCCATGCGTGCCAGTCAATTTGACCTGCAATTGACATGGAAACGGATATAATCAGTAACCCAAGGCGGAACTAACTGGTGAGTCCAGATAGTTCCAACTGTACGGCTCAAAGAGCCAGTGTAATCGGAGATCGACTAGAAAGCTGATTCCGTCATGTTATGAACCGATAGTATAATAATGAAGTAAAACGGCTATCAGGATATTCATATGAAGATAATAACGTGCTAGCCGATCTAATTCAGTTAATGTGTATCAAAGAAAATAGATCATGTGTACAGATCTGATCTGTACATCAAACAAGTAGAGATCGGCTAAAGCTGGTCTAGAAGGCCGGCGGCTTTAGTAAATCCTCTTCGCTAAGTTCACCAAGTCTGCGTTCACCTGGTCTAACGGCCAGCGGGCTTCAACAAACCCAGCAAACAAAGCTAGATCGTTTGATATCCAAATAAGTCTATATACACGATCTATTCGTGAAAGCATAACTGAATCAGTTCTTTAGCCGATGCAGGGTCCATGAAGCACGAACGAATGCTAGCGCAGTCATAAACGGACCTCAAATTAAAGCAAGTCTAATCTAGCGAAACTTGTTTAGGTTAAACCTGTTCCACCGGATGACACTCAGTTTAACTTAAACAAGGACACGAAAATAAGACTTACGATAACCTCAGAATCACTAGAACCGAACGCACAACATGTAACGAACAAGATTGATAGGGAATTAGCCGATGTAAGCATGGAATCGATCATCATAGTAAAATAAGCATAAGAAAGCATAAACGACGATCAGATTCAAGTGAATCTAAAGCCAAATCTATCAATCTGGATCGGGCAGAGAGATGTTATATTGATAAATAAACAATAAACATCAAATAACATCTTGATAACTTAATGAATCTAACTAAATTGCCATATTTAGCTAGAGCCGATAACTAATCCATGCGTGCAAACTATCTCAATCTATAGCCTGTCTACCGGATGACATTAACTAATAGATTAATCAAGCAAACAAACACGAATCGATAACTAATCCGCGCGTGAAAACCGTCCTAATCTACATCTCGTCCATCGGATGACGGTTAACATAGATTGATCGGGTAAACCAGCGTGAATCATCCTTGACTCACTGTGCTTCCCACGTCCACCAGATGACGCCAAAGAAATAGAGCTTAGCAAGGACCCTGGTCCGCCATGCTTCCACGTCCACCGGATGACGCTAAAAAGACATAGTTTAACAGGGGGTTGACGATACTTACAAGCAAGCCTGCGTCCACCGGATAACACCCAGCCTCGATGAAGTAACTCGCCGGACTCGATTGACTCTAGGGTTTGTTGGCCGGAGCCGAAAGTTGTGTTGTATTGATGTTGTTGTTGTGTTTTTCAATGGCTGAGGGCTTATGTTTATACCCTAAGCGTAGATAGAGTTCTAGTCGAATTACAACTCATCAATAGATAAGAAAACTAACGAACTATCGTATATCTAAGATAACTTGGAGTCCCACCTTCCCTTTCCATAACGGACTCCGATCGTGATCGCATCCAGGCGGCGCGGACTCTGGATGACGTCATCAATATCGACGCTGCACGCCTCCTGTCACCTTGGCCCGATAACCGATTCACCGTGCAATCGGCTATTTCCTTCCTTCCGCTGGACGGAATCTGCTTCCGAGATCGGCTATCTTCCTCTGGTATCGGCTATCGGCTCCCAGTCCAAAATTTGGTGTTAACACATGCCCCCCAATTTTGGAATAAATTGGTTTATTCCGAAATTAGCGCTTGAGCCTTCAAATAGTCAAACTGCAGCTTCCCTCTCGGCGCTTCAAACTTTCGCACCAAAACGAAACCCTAAACCGTCGCAATTTCCGCCACGGGCTTCAATCCGCCGCCGTCAGCTTCGATTCGCCGCCGTCAAGCCATCCCTGAGCTAATGGCGACTCCTTCCGAGGTCCCTGAGGTATCAATTTCATCGATCCACCTCCTGATTTATGAATCCCTCTTCAACCTTACTGAGTACGAGTTTCAAATCCAGGTACTGAGGAATGATATTCTGATTCCGCTGATGGACATCCCCGACACCTACTACCTGGGTCCGATGGGCGATCCGGTCCCCAAAGATTTCATTGTTCAAGAAACCAACCAGTTCCCATTCCGAAACCCCATGATGGGCGCCTCTTCTTGGGCCAAATCCTTCAGAAACTAGCCGAGCGTACCTGCTGGATGGAGGAACTGGTTCCGCCGCGTCGCGGCGAAGAAACACGCGGACTGGGAGATGCGCCATCTGAGCCAATGTCTTGATCTATCATTATCAGAGATGGCAAAGAATGAGCCGCTCCTGATAGCCACCAGTCACTTTTGGTCCAACTCCCTGAACGCTTTTGTGTTCGGAGACGGCCCAAAAACCATCACCCTAGGCGATATCCACATGCTCACCAGGCTTCAAATCACTGGATCGTATGACTTCTGGGATCTCTGCACCAGTGGCAAGAAGGACCCGTACTTCCCGAAGCTGGACACATACAAAGGATGGAGCGGCTATGTTCAACACCACCAGAAGACCTCCTCTTCCGTCAGCGAGAAAGAACACGTCGCGTTTTTGATCATGTGGCTTGAGAGGTTCGTGTTCTGTGGTGCCACTGCCGGACCAGCATACCCTTATCGGGTTTTGGCAGAGAAATTGGCTCAAGGGCACTCCATCCCTCTGGGCAAACTCCTGTTGGGTGCAGCATACAGGCTTATGAACCGGGTGTTCAGCTCCTTGATCATAGGTGAAGAAGTACAATGCATAACAGGCCCTTGGTGGCTAGTACAGCTGTGGCTCAACCTATATCTGCACAAGCTGGTAAGAACACAACTCCAGGGCCTCAACTTTCCATCCACCGAGTACTCAGAGGAAGAGGATCCAAAAACCAGAGGCTGTCAAAGTTATGGTGAAGCTGCTTCTGCCATAACCATCCCAACTACAAAGGGCAATATGCTGGAAACACTATACAGGGGCTTGGGACCAAAGGTTACTACCTGGTTCCCCTACGAGGATGAAGATGAATTTCCAGCGCCCTCCAGCTTCAAGTTCAACAACAGGTGCTCTGATGATGAGGCTACCAGAATCTTGAATGCAATCATAAAACCCTGTGCCTTGCCAGTAGACTTCAAACACCTTCGGAGCACAAGCGGCAAGCCAACTAGCTATCCCTCTTATGAATTTTATCACCCAAATATAGCAGCAAGACAGCTAGGCTTTGGCCAATTGCCCCCTCGGCTCCCTTTTTTGAATACCTTGAAACCCAGGGAGAACATTACAGAGCTCCTTCAGTCTGGCAGAATTTTTCAACTTGGAGCAAACCTGCCCACATTCTCGCCGAAGCCATGGAATCAAGTCTGCATCACCCATCAGAGTTTTGATGGCTGGTGGCAGCGATGGCACGCTCACCTGTTCTGCCAAACTGTCCACGACAAGTGCAGAGCCCTGGACTCGAACTTCCAATCTTCCCGAGCAGTAAGTGTTCTCAGCCGATTCCAGTAAAACGGCTTTAGTCAAACATGTTACCTAACAGATGTTTCTCACAGGACCCATCATCCAATCCACCAGAGCGAGTGGAATATTATCCCCCTTGTCCGACAGCGAGGCTAGGTTCTCGAGCACCGACGCTGCGACAACTAATGTTAGGCCCTGCTGTACTGACGCCCCCTTCTGCTTCAAAACGACCAGCTGCATCTTAGCTTCAAAAACAAGCACCCAAGAAACGCCGTTCGATAAGAAAAGTTCAGGTATCCAGAAGTAGCATCTTCCTTTACTGCAGTATGCTCTGATCCCTAAATTGGCTTTTTACCAGGTGAAAACCCAGCCGATTCAGGATACCTTGGGAGAGAAACCGGCCGAAGAACCACCAGAATCCACCGGCCATGAAGAGTCAGCTGCTCAAGGAGAAGGGGTCCAGGAAGAAGGAGCCAAAACTCAGAGAAGGGGTCCAGGAAGAAGGAGCCAAAACTCAGGTACTACTCGTTGGGCTTTTCTCTCCTCGACGCAGATGCCCTGATTGACCCAATTTTCTTTTCAAAAATATAGCCGAACAGCCCTTCCGACGAAGTCTGGGCGAACCTTGAAGAAGAGGAGTCTCCCCCTGAGAGGAATCCAGGTAACTCCTATTCGGCTATTAGCAATTATCCTTGCTTCCATACTGCTCTTACTTTTGATTTGCAGAAACCCATCTGCCTGAGACAATGACAGCTGAGGATCCGCATGCCGCAAGAGACAAAACTGCCTTAGTCAAACAAGCAACATCGGCATCAACCCTACAGCCCTCAGGCCTCATTCAGGTATCCTGTCTCTGTCAGAAACAATTAATCTATATTGTACCTTTTCTGATGAGAGAATGTATGCATTGCAGGTACTGAAGCTTTCGTCTCCCGGCTATTCATTTTACATAGAAGAATTTTGTGATAGAGACGAACTCGCCTCTTCCTCCGAGAAGCTTTCAGAGCCAGATTTCAATAATCGGCTGAGTGCACTTCTACCCCACCTAGAGGGTGATCTAGTTGCTCTGGCCTCCAATCTCGGACTGGTTGATCAAATAATCGAACTTGTCCAGCAGTAACCCAATCTGACAGCCTTGAAATCCCTACAGAGACTCGGTGATCTTAAAGTTACAGCATCAGGGATTATCACTGCTCATGGGAACCTGGCAGGGCTTGAACAGCTGAGGAGCAACAAATCGGCCAACAGACAAGAGGCCACCGGATTAGCCGACCGAGCCAGGCTGCTCAAATCTTCAATCAGCACAGCCAAAACAGAACTGGAGACATTGAAAACAAGACGAGACCAGCTGAGAAAAGAACTGGAAGCAGTTGAGTCGGCTATCAGTGAGTACAAAATCACCATTTCCACCAGCATGATCGAGCTCTCCCAGAAAAAGAAGGAAATCAGCAGCTTGGTCGTTGCAGGCAGGAAGACATGTCAACGCCTGGATCTGTTGCAGTCCACTGAAAACCGAGATCAACAATTGTTGCAGGCTGGCCATGCGCTCCGTGCTGAATTAATAGAACTGATCCGATCTTTATTAACTTTGTAACATGATGGGTACTACTTGGCATGTTCTTTTCTATTTGCAACTTTGTTCTCGTGCTGTTTCAATCTGAGTTTGAACGCTTAGCCTGATCTGCCTTTGGATTCATACCTTAATATCGGCTTCGCCCTGTTTTGAATTGACTTGTTCGGTCTGATACGTTTCTGCATGCGAATCGGCTCTCAGGCTTGCATTGTACCTTAGAATCGATTACTCAGCCTGATCCGTTCTACATACGAATCGGCTTACGGGCCTGCTTCTTAGTATCGGCTTTGTTCTGCTTTCCCTTAGAATTAACCTCTCAGCCTGATTCACTACGAATCGGCTTGTGGGCACTCACAATAGGATCGGCTAAGCAGCCTGATCCAAAAAGCCGATCGGTGTGCGACCATTGATGGCGGTGCTTCGTCTCCCTGATCTGGCAACAGTTCCGGGTTCAAGAAACGCAGACTAACCGCAACCTAAAATCCGCCGCGTCGTCTCGCCTTCCGAGGAGGAACCGTCTCGATGCCCTCATCTTTATAAATACACGCTCGGCCTGGACAAGTAACCGCAACATCAAAACCTTCGCTCACCCGGCCTTCTCTCCTCAGATCAGAGAAAACAAAATCCCCCAAATCCATGGCTAGCGACGGAAACCACGGCAAGCGGCCGGCCTCGAGTTCCGCCGAAGGTGACAACTTCACCCGGAGCCTGCGAGCCGTGGGTGAACGGAGGCATCGCCTGCGAGCCTGGTTAGGGTAAGGCTGCTTCTCACTTCTTGATAGATTGACCTGATCTAATCTGACCATCACCGTCTTGCGCAGCGATGCGGGAACTGCCGGTGTCGGAGGTTCGGGAACTGGTGCCGGGCCGTCTCAAGCCGTCCCCTGCGGCCGCTGGAGCCACCCCTAGCGCGGATGCCGCTGCTGACCCACATCACGGCTGTCGTCGCTGGGTGGCGCCCCGGCAGTTAGCCATCTATAGCAGGTAAATCAATCTGTACCCAGGACATTGGTTTTCTTTCGATTCTGACACATCTGCTTCTTTGTCAAACTTCAGTCAGGCCCGCGTGATTCCTTTCCCACTGGGAGCACCGATTGGTGTGGACACCTGGCCTCTCAGAACTGCGCCTCCTTAGGAACCCCTCAAGATCCGGCCCCGAGCGCTGGATCAGAATCGGGGTCTTCTGACGGGTCCTACATCGTCGCCGACGGTCGCCGATTCCATCACCAGATGGTGGAGTACTGTAACCTCTACTTAGAGGCTACGAAGGAGAATGGCCGGCTGCAGGGCGTCATCGAAGCCCAAGCCGCTGCTCTTCAGGCCGCCGAAACCGAGGTGGCCAGGGTGCAAGCCCAACTCGTCGAATCGGACGCTGCAGTGGCTGGTAATATCTTGAATTGTGACGTGCTAACGATCACCTTCATGCTGACACTTCTTTCTTTTGCAGCCCTGACCGCGCAACTTGAAGAGTTGCGTGTGGCCGCCGAGGCCGCCGCCAATGCCGTCAATGCCCGTGGCAACACGCAGGCGGAGCGGCTCCTGGATGTTCACCACCGCGTCTCCCAGGTGGCCATAGCCGGCGTTCGTCACGGCGCCACTGGGGCTCTCACAGCCGCGCGACTCCACTCCGTCATTGCTCTGGAGACCGTCGAGCCCGGGTTCCCGGAGGGCCAGAATATGGAAGAAGCCAGCGCCCAACTGGCGAACTTCTTCCCGCACACCAACGAGGTCGTGGCTGTCACCGACGCCCAGGACATCATAGACAGAGCCACGCATGATTAGAATGTAATAGGGCTCCTGTAAGCACAATACGAAATGACACTTCCTTCAAAAAGCATCATTCTGATTTTCATATGTGCCCAGATACATATATACTTTCCTTTATTATTATTTTTTAGACTAAAGGCGATGTTTATCGCATCGGCTGTTACACCCCATCGAGGGTATTTCATTTTTGTGCTAAGGGCGACTCGTTACTACGATGTCGGCCATTTTTGTCCTGAAGGCGACCCGCTTGCACGGCATCGGCTGTTAGAGCCAGATTCACATGAATCGGCTATCACCCCCAACTGGGATGCTAGGGTAGTATTTCTTCAGATGCTTCCCGTTGATGGCCCTGTCGAATCTCTGTCCTTCTAAATCCTCAAGGATGTAAGCATTACCCGGGGCGCATTCAACCACACGATACGGGCCTTCCCAGTTTGGCGACCACTTACCGAATCGGCTATCTTTTGTACCAATAGGCGGAATGACTTTCCATACTAGCTCTGATTCGGTGAAGCTCTTGCTTCTTACCTTAGTGTTGTAATAATTGGCCATCCGTACCTTGTTCCTTTCAATGTATTCCAAAGCCCTAAGCCGATGACAGTGCAAATCTTCTAAACCGTCCATCATAATGTCTTTGTATTCACCGGCTGTAAGCTTGTTTTGCAACGTGACGCGCCGTGTCTCAGACTGAATCTCCCATGGCAGGACAGCAGTGTGTCCATAGACTAGCTCATAAGGTGAAGCTTTGATCGATCCATGTTGTGCCATGCGATATGCCCATAGCGCCTCGCTCAGATGCAAATACCACTTTCTAGAATTCTGCTCAATCTTTTTCTTGATGACCTTGATCAAAATTTTATTGGAGGCTTCTGCCTGTCCGTTGGCTTGGGCATAATACGGCGATGAATTATAAATCTTGATGCCCATGTCATCGGCAAAGGTCATAAACTCCTCTGAAGTGAACATTGTCCCCTGATCGGTTGTGATCGTCTGAGGTATGCCAAACCTGTAAATAATGTGCTCCTTTACAAATTCGATCACGTCAGCTGAAGTGGCGTTCTTCAAAGGAATGGCTTCTACCCACTTGGTGAAGTAATCAGTCGCCACCAGGATCCATTTGTGACCCTTGCTCGATGGTGGGTAGATTTGGCCGATTAGATCAATACCCCATCCTCTAAACAGCCATGGCTTGATTATAGGATTCATTGCAGAGGCTAGAGACTTCTGTATATTCCCGAACTTCTGGCATTCTTGACACCCTTTATAATATTTAAAACAATCTTCCAGCATCATAGGCCAATAGTAACCAGTTCTCCTGATGATCCACTTCATCTTGTGAGCCGATTGATGTGCACCGCAGACTCCATCGTGTACTTCGCTCATCAGCTTCACTGATTCCTCTGTCCCCAGGCATTTGAGCAGCACTCCTTCAACAGTCTTGTAATACAACTGACCATCCAGCAACACGTACTTGGTGGCTTTGTACCTAAGCTTTCTGTTGACCCGTTGTGAAGGATTTGCCAGGTAACCTGCTATCTCGCCCCTCCAGTCATCAGCTGATTGCTCGCTGTTACAAATCTCCTGCATCGGCCGATAACCCGATGCGTTCTGTGTCAGCCGATTAGCTTCCTGGTTCTGGGCCCTGGGGATGTGACAAAGAGATACCGTCATGAACTTCTTGATGAGAGCCTGGCACTGATCATAATAGCCTCTGAGTATCTCGTCTTTACACTCATACAGGCCGACCAATTGGTCGATGACTAGTTGTGAATTGCCAAATACCTCAACTGCATCGGCCTTTGCTTCATGCAGAAGCTGAAAACCTTTCCATGCGGCTTCATATTCAGCCTGATTGTTTGTGACAATCGGCCCGATCTGGAAAGCATACTCAAAGCGCACACCCTGTGGCGAAATGAGCACTACTCCGGCGCCACCACCTTGTTTGCATGAAGAGCCATCAAAGAACATAGTCCATGGCGCTATATCCGCTACATTAGCCGATCCTCCGTGATGCTGTGTGATGAAATCGGCTATCGCCTGGCCTTTGACTGCCTTAGCCGATTCGAACCTCAAGTCAAACTTTGAGAGCGCCAGGATCCATTTGCCGATCCGACCATTTAAAATTGGCATCGAAAGCATGTGCTTGATGACATCCTCCTTAGACACCACCACACACTCCGAGGCAAGCAGGTAGTGCCTCAACTTGGTGCATGAATAGAATAGGCACAAGCACAAATTCTCGGTCGGTGTATATCTTGTCTCAGGGTCAAGGAGCCGCCTGCTCAGGTAGAAAACTGCTCTCTCTTTCCCTTCAAACTCTTGAAAAAGGGCCGATCCAATAGTATGGCTTTCGGCCGTCACGTACAACTTAAAAGGCTTCCCTGTCCGTGGCGGTACTAAGACAGGTGGAGTTTTCATGTATTCTCTGATTTCGTCAAAAGCCTTCTGTTGCACGTCACCCCATTTGAACTCTTGATCGTTCTTGAGCTTCAACAATGGCGAGAATGACAGCACCTTCTCTGATAAGTTGGCGATGAACCTTCTGATAAAGTTAATCTTACCGAGCAAAGATTGCAATTCCTTCTTGTTGGTTGGAGGTACAAGCTCATCGATCGCCTTCTTGCTCTTGCTGCCGATCTCTATCCATTTGCGGTGGACCATGAATCCCAGGAATTCACCAGCCGACACGCCGAATGCACACTTGTTAGGATTCATCTTCAAACCATGTCTCCTTGTGCACTCCAGAGTGGCCCTCAGATCGGCCAGGTGATCTTTATAGCTCTTGGATTTCACCACCACGTCATCTATATAGATTTCAACGATTTTGCCAATCAACTTGTGAAATATGTAATTCATAGCTCTCTGATAAGTTGCACCGGCATTCTTCAAACCAAACATCATGACCACCCATTCGAACAAACCAAGCGCACCAAGACACCTGAAAGCAGTCTTCGGGATGTTTTCATCAGCCATAAAAATTTAATTATAACCAGCATTGCCATCCATGAAGCTAATAACCTGGTGCCCAGCAGCCGAGTCTACCAACATATCGGCTATTGGCATAGGGTAGCCATCCATCGGTGTAGCTCTATTTAAATCCCTGAAGTCAATGCAAACTCGCAATTTACCATTTTTCTTGTACACAGGGACGATGTTCGATATCCACTCTGCATATCGGCAAATTCGAATGAACTTGGCTTCTAATAGTCTTGTGATTTTGGCCTTAATGTCGGGCAGAGCGTCCTCTCTAAACCGACTGTGGAGGCTGCTTGTGTGGCCGAAACCCCGGCTTGATAGGTAGCCTATGCTCAACAATAGATTTGTCCAATCCAGGCATCTCATAATATTCCCAGGCGAAGCAATCTTTGTACTCCTTCAGCAGTTGAATCAGATCCTGCCTAAAATCCGGGTCTAGGTTGGTGGCAATAAACGTTGGCCTTGGCCTGTCGCTGGGTCCAACATCTACTTCTTTGAGCTTGTCGGCCGTCGTGAATCCTTGCCCCAACTTACCCTCTGTGCCGTCGATCAGGTTCTCCATTTAATAAAAAGACTCAGAGCCGATTGCCCTGATCGGCTGTTGACTCTCATCGCTGACCTTGATGGAGCCTCCTTCCCAAACCTTGCCGGAGAAACAATCATGATCCCCAGCTTCCCAGTATGTGGCATCCGCCGTCGCCACGCTGACCGAGTCGTCGGCCGGAACCACTTCGACCTCATCGCCATGCCACTGAATGAGACACTGATGCATGGTGGATGGCACACAGCAGTTGGCATGAATCCAGTCGTGTCCGAGCAACAAGCTGTAGGCGCCCTTACTGTCGATCACGAAAAAGGTGGTAAGCAGTGTCTTCTTCCCCACTGTTAGCTCGACGTTGATTGCCCCCCGAGTGTTGGAAGAATTCCCCCGAAATCCTTGAGCATCAGATCGGTTTCTATTAGATCATCGGGACCCTTGCCTAGCTTGCGGAATGTGGTGTAGGGCATGAGATTGACCGTGGCACAGCCGTCCACCAGCATCTTCGTCATGGGCATGCCGTCAACATAACTTTTGAGGTAGAGGGCCTTCAGATGTCGATTCTTGGCCGGTTTGTCAAAAGTAGCTTGCTATGCGAGTACTAACTTAGCCACTCCTTCTTCTGATCCCGAGTCGTCTGAGTCAGAATCGGTATCGTACTTCTTGGCTCCGAACTCTGCAGGTAGCACAAACACCATCTGTGCGTCGGCTACAGTTTCCATTACTTTGTGAAGGCTTTTCGCGCCACACCTGCTTGGCACGCCCCTCAGCCTGGAGCTCCCTGTTCCTGAGCCGCTGCACCCAGCGCCTTTGGCTTCTAGTTAGATGTCCCAGGCACCATTGGTTCTCCTGCCAAACCGGCTGTTGGCGTTCAACCACCGCCTCATCAAGCCGATCGCGCAGGTCCCTTTTTTCACGCCGATCCCGCGAGCTACGGGGGCTCCCTAGCCTCTGGTGCATGGACCGGCGGTTGACCTAGGACTGCCTGTACTCTCGGTACTGATCGCTGCACTCTGGACAGTTGCGCAGCGTTGGTAGTTTCAAGCCTTCGTTCCAGCAGTGTCGGAAGAACGGGCAATGCCAATGATCCTCCTCACCTTCCCGGTGGTGAGCCATTTCTTCGTGATAGCGCACCTCTTCTTCCTCGTAGAGCCACCTGCGGTATTCCTCCTCTTCGCGCTGCAGCTGCCTCTGATGGTCCTTCTCTTTCTATCGCCGCCACTTATTCAGGAGATGCTGGTGCGTGGGCCTCCTGCTCTTGGTGCCGCTGGACTCTCCCTTCTCTAGCTGCCTCTGGTTCTGTTCCCTCCTTTCTTTGATCAGCGCCAGCTCCTCAGCTGTGATCTGCAAATCGGTATCAACCGAGGAGTTCTTCTTGGCCCGTTCGGAGGTCAACACCTTTACTTTGGTCGGGGGGTTTGCGATCTGGACCATGTTCTGCTCCTTCGGGAATGGGAATTTATCGATCTTCATCTTCCCCTTGGGAGGGGCCTCAAATTTCAACAGGCCGCGCCTAATGGCATTCTGGATTGCTGCTTTGAAATTGCGGCAGTTGTTTGTGGAGTGTGAGGTGAGGCCGTGGTACTGGCAGAACGGTTTCCCCTGCAAATCTTCAGGAGACGGCTTGACGTAGTCAGCCGGGAAGGTGATGTGGCCCGCGCTGACTAACAGGTCAAAGAGCTTGTCCAGCTTGCGCGTGTCAAAGTCGTATTGATCCTCCGCGCTCCAACCTTTAGGCACGGCCATGGGCTTTGTACCCCATTTGAGCTCAACAGCGGCCAGTTCTTCATTCTCCCCATCCTCTGAGTCAGAATTACGGACGTAAGCCGACTGCTTGTATTTCGATGCCTTCTTGAAGCTCTAGGCCTGCTGTTCTAATGCGGCCACCCTCTGCATCACTTCGCTGATGCTGTTGAAGTTGGTGCCCACCAGCTTTTCTTGGACGTGTGGGAGCAGCCCACTGACCACTATCTTGGCGAGCTGTTTGTCATTCAGGTTCAAAGAGTAGCACATGTTCCTGGTCTCCCTGAATCGCCTGATGAAAGCCGATCCAAGTTCATTCGGCCTTTGGCGCATGTTGGTGAGATCTGTGATGTCTTTCTCCCCAGTGCCAGAGAAGAAGTAATTATGGAACTTAGTCTCCAGATCTTCCCAACCTTGAATCGAGCCAGGCTCCATGGACGCGAACCAGCTAAACGCCGGCCCTATCAGTGACAGCGGAAAGAGCCGGACCCTGTGAGCTACCTCATATGAAGCTTCGCCGAGCTGGGTCAGGTAGCGGCTGATGTGTTCCATGGTGGTGATGTCGTCCTGCCCACTGAACTTGGAGAAGTCGGGCAAGCGATACCTGGGTGGCAACGTCACTCGGTCGTACCACTCGGGGTAAGGACGTCTGTACTTGATTCCAGTTCCGGTCTTCGGCTGCAAACCGAACGTATCACGGAGCATGGCACTCATCTCCTCTAGCAGCTGGTTGTTGGGCGTCTGGGCATACCACGGATGCGGCGCTGCCTGAAGGTCCTGATATGTAATCCCCTCATGGTATCCAGGAGTAGGGTTGGCCGTGTCTGCCGCCGGCGTATTTCTAGCCGCCGGGTTCACCGCTGATGAGTTCATCGAGTTCACCGTCTGCCTGGTGGCCTGCATGAAAGCGGCGATGTCCTCTGGAGTATGATCTTTGTATAATCTGGGAGAAGCTGCTATTTTTTGAGCCGAACCGGCCACCGTGGCACCTTGCACTGGCGCTTTCGGCTGGCTCGGCTGTTGCGGTGAGGAATTGGAGGTCCCTGCCGCTGCTTTTGGATCTGCGTCTTCTACGGGTATGTTGAAGTAAACTGGACCCAAAGACTCCCAATCCTACCGCTTGAGAACGGTCTTCATGATGTTATAGAACGTTTGCAGGAAGGATTTATGGTGGTGGCCGACTGCTGAATAGGCGGCCTCCCAGCTCGCTTCTTCCAGCATCTGTTTGAGGTCGGCCTTGCATTCCTCTTCAGATTTATCAGAATGGCCGTCCATGATCCACCTCGGGAATGCATTCTTCTTCACTATGGAGCCATCGCGCTACTTGCTGAATGAAAGCAGGCAGGCATCAGTGAATTCTTCGATGTTCTTGTTCAGCACTGCCGCATCCTCCTCGTTGAGGTCTTCGATCCTGACCCTGAGGACACCATCATCCTTGGAGGAGCCGTCTGCCGCGGTCTTCCCTTTTGCCATGGTCTTCAGTGAATTGTCCCACCAGGCGTGCCAAAAAGTGTGTTGGCGCGAAAAGTGGTTCCCTAAGCCCAACACACCAGCGAAGCTGGAAATGACCCTTGAAAGCAGTAGAGCTCTCGCAGATCCAGCTAGCTTCGAACCCGGTCTGAGAGTGCCAGTAACACCCAAGCGTGCCAGTCAATTTGACCTGCAATTGACAAGGAAACGGATATAATCAGTAACCCAAGGCGGAACTAACTGGTGAGTCCAGATAGTTTCAACTGTACGGCTCAAAGAGCCAGTGTAACTGGAGATCGACTAGAAAGCCGATTCCATCATGTTATGAACCGATAGTATAATAATGAAGTAAAACGACTATTAGGATATTCATATGAAGATAATAACGTGCTAGCCGATCTAATTCAGTTAATGTGTATCAAAGAAAATAGATCATGTGTACAGATCTGATCTGTACATCAAACAAGCAGAGATCTGCTAAAGCTGGTCTAGAAGGCCGCCGGCTTTAGTAAATCCTCTTCGCTAAGTTCACCAAGTCTGCGTTCACCTGGTCTAACGGCCAGCGGGCTTCAACAAACCCAGCAAACAAAGCTAGATCGTTTGATATCCAAATAAGTCTATATACACGATCTATTCGTGAAAGCATAACTGAATCGGCTCTTTAGCCGATGCAGGGTCCATGAAGCACGAACGAATACTAGCGCAGTCATAAACGGACCTCAAATTAAAGCAAGTCTAATCTAGCGAAACTTGTTTAGGTTAAACCTGTTCCACCGGATGACACTCAGTTTAACTTAAACAAGGACGCGAAAATAAGACTTACGATAACCTCAGAACCACTTATGTCTCAACTAGAACCGAACGCACAACATGTAACGAACAAGATTGATAGGGAATTAGCTGATGTAAGCATGGAACCGATCATCATGGTAAGATAAGCATAAAAAAGCATAACCGACGAACAGATTCAAGTGAATCTAAGGCCAAATCTATCAATCTTGATCGGGCAGAGAGATGTTATATTGATAAATAAACAATAAACATCAAATAACATCTTGATAACTTAATGAATCTTACTAAATTGCCATATTTAGCTAGAGCCCATAACTAATCCATGCGTGCAAACTATCTCAATCTATAGCCTGTCTATCGGATGACATTAACTAATAGATTAATCAAGCAAACAAACATGAATCGATAATTAATCCGCGCGTGAAAACCGTCCTAATCTGCATCTCGTCCATCGGATGACGGTTAACACAGATTGATCGGGTAAACCAGCGTGAATCATCCTTGACTCACTGTGCTTCCCACGTCCACCGGATGATGCCAAAGAAACAGAGCTTAGCAAGGACCCTGGTCCGCCATGCTTCCACGTCCACCGAATGACGCTAAAAAGACATAGTTTAACAGGGGGTTGATGATACTTACAAGCAAGTCTGCGTCCACGGGATGACACCCAGCCTGGATGAAGTAACTCGCCAGACTCGACTGACTCTAGGGTTTGTTGGCCAGAGCCGAACGTTGTGTTGTATTGATGTTGTTGTTGTGTTTTTCAATGGCTGAGGGCTTATATTTATACCCTGAGCGTAGATAGAGTCCTAGTCGAATTACAACCCATCAATAGATAAGGAAACTAACAAACTATCCTATATCTAAGGTAACTTGGAGTCCCATCTTCCCTTTCCATAACGGACTCCGATCGTGATCGCATCCTAGTGGCGCGGACTCTGGATGACGTCATCCATACCGACGCTGCACGCCTCCTGTCACCTTGGCCCGATAACCGATTCACCGTGCAATCGGCTATTTCCTTCCTTCCGCTGGACGGAATCTGCTTCCGAGATCGGCTATCTTCCTCTGGTATCGGCTATCGGCTCCCAGTCCAAAATTTGGTGTTAACAGCTCCGGTATTTATTTTTACTTATTTTCTCTTCCTTTCTTTTCATGCCTTGTTTCTTTCTATTTCAGAGAGGAAACTTATGGTGGAGATAGCCTTGTAGCTTTTGGTTGGATGGAAGTCAGCAGATAGGAGATCCTATGTTTGGTAAGGAGCTGGGTGCTAGAAGGGGAATTGGAGAATGTAGTTGTAGAGTTTTTGTAGTCGCTAGCAAAAGCGGAATCACTTGTATGTGAGATGGGTGTTGGAATAGTTGATTTCCTAACTTGTGCCCATCATAAGTGAAATTCACTGCTGCCAGCCACATATATCTAATATTGATGAAATAGACCAATATCTTTGAACGAGGTGATGAGGGACAATGATGTTGAAACTTTTTTTATAGTTCAAGGGCCGAAAGCCCCAGCCTTTTAATTAACATCAAAAGACCATCAGTACGTTATAGGACAGAACACCCAAGTTTTAGTTTGTCCGCCTGGACATGCAACAGAATGCAAACGAAACATCAAGAATCAAAACGAAAACCGGAGGACCCACAACCTCTAATTTGTATGCCATTCATGAGTCTGGGTGTTTGGGGAACTTGCCCACCTGCATAGGAGGCCACTGGCCACACTCGCAGGGATTTCATGCCCAAATTCTTTCTAGGTCCATGTTATGACCGGCATCCAATACTCCAGGAAACAGCCCGCTAGTGGCTAAGGGGGTGCCGGGAGTTAGAGGGCCAAGGCCCATATATTCTATTAGTTCTATTCCAATTAGTATTAGTATTATTAGAGTGGAGTATAAATACTTGTAAAGACTTTGAGATAGAATTAAGCAGAAACAAACTATTGTTTCTGGCTTCCTTAGGGAGCTGGGATTTGCCCAAGCCGCCACCTCTTCCCTCTCTCGCGCCCCTTGCTCAGAACCACGACTACTGCGCCCCAGCGCCGTCGTCCTGCTCGCCGCCTCCGCCCAGCGCCCTCTCATCCTTACAACCTGCGCGATCTGCCAGGTAGGATCAGGAACACTACCAATTTGGTATCGGCTTGTCCAGGCACGATGGCCAGTTCGCCACCCCCCTCCAACCCACCAACGTCTGCTGCCGCGTCCCTACCCCACGCCACGCCGCCGTTGTCTGCTCAGTCGGAGTTCTTCCAGGGATCGATCACCTTTGGCACACCGCTCATGCTCGAGTCCCTGGCCGCCGCCATCGTCAACATCAACCGCAACATGGTGGCCATGCAGGCCAGCCGCCTGGGCGGGCCTGACCACACTGCCACCCCCGTCGCAGCAACCCTGGCCCCCCCACCACAGCAGCCTCCACCGCAGCAACCCCCACCGCCATCGTCGGCGCTTACGCAGCCGCTGGGGTTCCCCTACGGCATGCCCCAGTCGGGCCCAGGCGTTCCCCTGCACCTCCTGCAGTGGCCCTCCTCTCCATCGGCCATCCCCTCTTGGGCTCTAGACTCGACCGCTACGCCAAGCTCCGGGTCCGCGCTGGTCTACGTCTCTGCGCCGATCATCTCCACACCATCGACCACCCTGACCTCGGTGTCGTCCGGGCTTCCCCAGCCCTCCCTAGCGTCGGGGCAATTTCCGAAGGGTGGATGCTCCGACTCTTCCCGGTGCGCCCCCGCATCTCGGGGGTGCTGCGTTCGCCGACGGCGCTGCCCCGAAGTTCTACAAGATGGAGTTTCCCACGTACGATGGCTCGGTGGATCCACTCAGCTGGCGGAACCAATGCGAGCAGTTCTTTCGGGGCCAGCAAACCCTGGCTTCGGCACGTACCTAGCTCGTGTTGTACCTCCTCAAGGGGGCTGCCCAGAAGTGGTACTGTGCCCTGGAACAAGATGAAGGGCCACCGTCGTGGGAGCGTTTCCGGCAGCTCTGCTCGCTTCGCTTTGGGCCACCAATCCAGGGCACGCGCCTCGCTAAACTGGCGCGTCTACCGTTCCTCACCACAGTACAAGATTACTCAGAGCGCTTCAACACCGTCCTATGCCACGCCCGTGGTCTCTCCCCCCGACAGAAGGCGGAACTTTACGTCGGCGAGCTACCTGAAAAGATCCGGGTGCATGTCGATATGCGTGCACCGCTGGACCTCTAGTCCGCCATGTACCTGGCCTGGGCCTTCGAGCGCTGCGTGCCCACGCCGGTGGCAGCCCCTGCCCCACGCGGCGCTCGTCCTCCCCGTGCGCCGGGCGCAGCGCCAGGTGGGGCCATTGCTCCACCACCACCTGGCCAGGCTGTAGCGGCCGCCCAGCCTCATGCGCGACCTTTCCATCGCATTTCGCCAGCCGAACAGCTGGAGCGCCGCCAGAAGGGACTCTGCTTCAACTGCGACGAGCCCTACATCCGTGGGCATGTGTGCCCGTGCCTCTTCTACTTGGAGTCCGAAGACTTCGTCGACAAGCTCGCCGCGCCGGAGGAGCCGGCCGACGAGGCTATGGAACCCGCTCACGTCTTCGAGATCTCCCTCCATGCTGTTGCAGGGGTTCAGCTTGCGAATTCCATGCTGCTGCCCATCATCATCAAGGGCGAGCGCATCCTCGCCATCTTTGACACCGGGTCGACACCCAACTTCCTCCGGGACAGGACCATGCGTCGCCTCGGTCTCTCTCTAACTGGCGGCGAGGAGCTACGTGTCACGATCGCTAATGGTGACCGCCTGGCTTGCGGAGGGATCCCCCGCGATGTCCCAATTCACATTGGGGACGAGGACTTCACCATCACGTGCATCGGCTTTGGCCTCGGCGGCTTCGACCTCATCATCGGCTTCAACTTCCTCCGCATGCTGGGTCCCATTGTTTGGGACTGCGCGGCCCTGACCATGGCCTTCAGGAGGGAGGGCCGTTGTGTCACAAGGCACGGCATGGCCGAGCTGCCACCTGCCACTAACCAGCAGCAGTTGGCCACGGTTTCTGCGGACCCCAAGCTACCCTTGCTGGACCGCCTCCTGCTGTAGTACCACTCCATCTTCGACGAGCCCAAGGGGCTGCCCCTGGCGCGGCCATACGACCACCGGATCCACTTCCTGGCTGACACCCTACCGGTCGCAGTGCACCCGTACCATTACCCGTAGCTGCAGAAGGACAAGTTGGAGTGGCAATGCTCCGCCATTCTCGAGCAGGGGATCATCCGCTCGAGTACCTCCCCATTGTCCGCTCCGGTGCTGTTGGTGCGCAAGGCCGACAGGACTTGGCGCTTCTGCATTGACTATCGCGCCCTTAACGCCAAGACTTCGAAGGACAAGTTTCCGATTCCAGTGGTGGATGAGCTCCTGGAAGAGCTCCATGGGGCTTGCTTCTTCACCAAACTCGACCTCCGATCGGGGTACCATCAGTGCGCATGCACCCCGACGACATTGAGAAGACGGCCTTCCGCACCCACCAGGGGCACTACGAGTTTTTGGTGATGCCGTTCGGCCTCTCCAACTCCCCCGCGACATTCCAAGCCCTGATGAACAACGTCTTGCGCCCTACATCCGCAAGTTTGTGCTGGTGTTCTTCGACGACATCCTCATCTATAGCCCCACGTGGGCTGAGCACTTGCAGCACCTCAGCGTCGTCCTCTCCGTGCTCCGGGCCAACCACCTCCACCTCAAGCGCTCCAAGTGTTCCTTCGAGGCATCCTCGGTGGCATACTGGGGCCATGTGATCTCCACCGGGGGTGTTGCCATGGACGCCGACAAGGTGGCCGCCGTCACCGTGTGGCCGACGCTGCGGTCCGCCCACGACCTCCATGGATTCCTGGGCCTCGCAGGCTACTACCGGAAGTTCATCCGGGACTTCGGCCTCCTTGCCGCCCCACTCACGCATCTACTACGGCGCGACGCATTCGCCTGGGATGACGAGGCGACCGCGGCGTTCGCGGCCCACAAGGCCGCGCTTACCACGGGGCCAGTTCTTCAGATGCCTGATTTTGACAAGGTCTTTGTGGTTGACTGCGATGCCTCCAGTGCGGGCTTCGGCGCCGTTCTCCACCAGGGCGCTGGACCCCTCGCCTACTTCAGCCGGCCATTCGCCGCTCGTCATCTCAAGCTCGCCGTGTATGAACGCGAGCTGATTGGACTGGTGCAGGCAGTGCGCCACTGTTGTCCGTACCTTTGGGGGCGTCACTTCCTGGTGCGTATCGATCACTACAGTCTCAAGTTTCTACTTGACCAGCGCCTGTTTAATGTCCCTCAGCACCAGTGGATCAGCAAGTTATTTAGCTTCGACTTCGAGGTGAAGTATAGACCCGGACGCCTAAACACGGTGGCTGACGTCCTCTCGTGGCGTGAAGGTGTCTCTGACGGGCTGCCTGGCGACATCACCACAGCGGGAGCCGTACACGCCCTCTCGGGGCCCTCTTTTGAGTTCCTGGATGACATCCGCCGCGCCGTCGCGGTGGCTGCCGACGCCCACAGGCCGGGGAGCTGTTCTCGCCGTGGCGCTTGGAGGGCGGATTGCTGCTCTAAGGCTCCCGGATCTTCGTGCCTGACCACGGTGAACTAAGGCGCCAGGCTCTCTTGCTGGCCCATTCAGCAGGACATGAGGGAGTCCAGAAGATGCCGCACTGCCTCCGAGCGGAGTTCTACATCCCCAGCGACCGCACCCTGGTCCAGGATTTGGTTTGGACCTGCGCTACCTGCCAGCGCAACAAGACGGAGTCGCTGCAGCCTGCGGGCTTACTACAGCCCCTTGACGTGCCGTCTCAGGGGTGGGCGGATATCTCCATGGACTTCATCGAGGGCTTGGACAAGGTTGCCGGCAAGTCGGTCATTCTTATAGTGGTGGACCGTTTCTCCAAGTATGCGCACTTCATCGTGCTCAGCCACCCCTACACGACGACATCGGTCGCTCGCGCGTTCTTCGACGGCATTGTTTGGATACACGGGTTCCCCTCTTCCATCGTCAGCGACAGGGACCCTGTGTTTACCGGGCATGTGTGGCGGGATGTGTTCAAGATGGCTGGAGCTCAGCTGCGCATGAGCACGGTGTTTCACCCCTAGACTGACGGCCAATCAGAGGTGGTTAACAAGGTTATTGCTATGTATCTTCGCTGTGTCACAGGTGATCGCCCGCGGGCGTGGGTGGATTGGTTGTCGTGGACGGAGTATTGCTATAATATTTCTTTCCACACTGCCCTCTGTGCCACCCCCTTTGAAGTGGTGTACGGTCAACCTCCGCCTCCCTTGCTGCCCTACACACTTGGCATGGCCAGGACAGAGGCAGCGGACGCTCTCCTTCGCTCCCATGACGAGATGCTGGCTGAGGTGCACCAACGTCTCCTGTAAGCGCAGGACATCTCCAAGAAATACTACGACGCCGGGCATCGCGATGTGGAGCTCCAAGTCAGTGACTGGGCGTGGCTCCGTCTTCTCAACAGGACCACCCAGTCCCTCGACACGCGGGCCAAGGGGAAGCTCGAGCTGCGGTATGCCGGTCTGTTCCATGTCCAGGAGCGCATCGGCACGGTCGCCTATCGTCTTCAACTTCCAGAAGGTTCCCGGATCCATAACGTCTTCCACGTGGGTCTCTTGAAGCGCCACCATGGTGACCCGCCGGCGGCCTCAGGGGTGCTGCCTCTGATTTAGTATGGACGGCTACTTCCCATACCTGTCCCAAGCCCTGTGTGCACAGCAGCGCCGCTGGCAGGGCCTGTCCGACGAGGAGGCTACTTGGGAGCTGCTGGATGACTTCTGTACCTCCTAACTTGACTTCCAGTTCAAGGACGAGCTGTTTCAGTAGGTGGGGAGAGATGTTATGACCGGCATCCAATACTCTAGGAAACAACCCGCTAGTGGCTAAGGGGGTGCTGGCAATTAGAGGGCCAATGCCCATATATTCTATTAGTTCTATTCCAATTAGTATTAGTATTATTAGAGTGGAGAATAAATACTTGTAAAGACTTTGAGATAGAATTAAGCAGAAACAATCTATTGTTTCCGGCTTTCTCAGGGAGCCAGGATTTGCCCTAGCCGCCACCTCTTCCCTCTCTCGTGCCCCTCGCTCAGAACCGCGACTACGGCGCCCCAGCGCTGTCGCCTTGCTTGCTGCCCCCGCCTAGCGCCCTCTCATCCTTACAACCTGCGCGATCTGCCCGGTAGGAGCAGGAACCCTACAAATTTGGTATCGGCTTGTCAAGGCAATATGGCCAGTTCGCCGCCCCCTCCGACCCACCAATGTCCACTGCCGCATCCCTATCCCACGCCATGCCGCCGCTGTCTGCTCAGTCGGAGTTCTCCCAGGGATCGATCACCTCCGGCACACTGCTCACGCTCGAGTCCCTGGCCTCCGCCATCGTCAACATCAACCACAACATGGCGGCCAAGCAGGCCGGCTGCCTGGGCGGGCCTGACCACGCCGCCACCACCGTCACAGCAACCCCACCACCGTAGCAGCCTCCACCGCAGCAACCCCACCGCCATCGCCGGCGCTTACGCAGCCGCCGGGGTTCCCCTACGGCATGCCCCACTCGGGCCCAGGCGTTCCCCTGCACCTCCTGCAGTGGCCCTCCTCTCCATCGTCCATCCCCTCTTGGCCCTGGACTCGATCGCTATGCCAAGCTCCGGGTCTGCGCCGGTCTACGCCTCTGCGCCTATCATCTCCACACCATCGGCCGCCCTGACCTCGGTGTCGTTCGGGCTTCCCCAGTCCTCCCTAGCGTCGGGGGCGATTTCTGGAGGGGTGGGTGCTCCTGACTCTTCTCGGTGCGCCCCCGCATCTCGGGGGTGCTGCGTTCGCCGACGGCGCCGCCCCGAAGTTCTACAAGATGGAGTTTCCCACGTACGATGGCTCGGTGGATCCACTCAACTGGCTAAACCAATGCGAGCAGTTCTTTCGGGGCCAGCGAACCCTGGCTTCGGCACGTACCTGGTTCGCGTCGTACCGCCTCAAGGGGGCTGCCTGGACATGGTACTATGCCCGGGAACAAGATGAAGGGCCACCATCGTAGGAGCGTTTCCGGCAGCTCTGCTCGCTTCACTTTGGGCCGCCAAACCAAGGCACGCGCCTCGCTAAACTAGCGTGTCTACCATTCCTCACCATAGTACAAGATTACTCGGAGCGCTTCAATGCCGTCCTGTGCCACGCCCGTGGTCTCTCCCCCGCCAGAAGGCGGAACTGTACGTTGGCAGGCTACCTGAACAGATCCGGGTGCATGTCGATATGCGTGCACCGCCGGACCTCTAGTCCACCATGTACCTGGCCCGGGCCTTTGAGCACTGTGTGCCCGCACCGGTGGCAGCCCCTGCCCCACGCGGCGCTCATCCTCCCCATGCGCCGGGCGCAGTGCCGGGTGGGGCTGTTGCTCCACCACCACCTGGCCAGGCTGTAGCGGCCACCCAGCCTCCTACGCGGCCTTGCTGTTCCCTTTCGCCAGCCGAACAGCTGGAGCGCCGCCAGAAGGGACTCTGCTTCAACTGCGACGAGCCCTACATCCGTGGGCATGTGTGCCCGCACCTCTTCTACTTGGAGTCCGAAGACTTTGTCGACGAGCCCGCCGCTCCGGAGGAGCCGGCCGACCAGGCTATCGACCCCGCTCACGTCCTCGAGATCTCCCTCCATGCTGTCGTAGGGTTTCAGCTTGCGAATTCCATGCTGCCGCCCGTCATGATCAAGGGCGAGCGCGTCCTCCCCTCTTCGACACCGGGTCGACACCCAACTTCCTCCAGGACATGACCATGCATCGCCTCGGTCTCTCTCCGACTGGCGGCGAGGAGCTATGCGTCATGGTCGCTAATGGTGACCGTCTGTCTTGCGAAGGGATCACCCGCGATGTCCCTATTCGCATTGGGGCTGAGGACTTCACCATCACATGTGTCGGCCTCGGCCTCGGCAGCTTCGACCTCATCATCGGCTTCAACTTCCTCCGCATGCTGGGTCCCATCGTTTGGGACTATGCGGCCCTGACCATGGCCTTCTGGAGGGAGGGCCGCCGCGTCACATGGCACGGCGTGGCCGAGCTGCCACCTACCACTGACCAGCAGCAGCTGGCCGTGGTTTCCGCGGACCCTGAGCTGCCCTTGCTGGACCGTCCCCTGCTGTAGTACCACTCCATCTTCGACGAGCCCAAGGGGATGCCCCTGGCGCGGCCATACGACCACCGGATCCACCTCCTGGCTGACACCCTGCCAGTCACAGTGCGCCCATACCGTTACCCGTAGCTGCAGAAGGACGAGTTGGAGCGGCAATGCTCCGCCATGCTCGATCAGGGAATCATCCGCCCGAGTACCTCCCCATTCTCCGCTCCGGTGTTGTTGGTGAGCAAGGCCGACAGGACTTGGCGCTTCTGCATTGACTATCGTGCCCTTAACGCCAAGACTTTGAAGGACAAGTTCCCGATGCCAGTGGTGGATGAGATCCTGGATGAGCTCCATGGGGCTCGCTTCTTCACCAAGCTCGACCTCCGATCGGAATAACATCAGGTGCGCATGCACCCCGACGACATTGAGAAGACGGCCTTCCGCACCCACTAGGGGCACTACGAGTTTTTGGTGATGCCATTCGGCCTCTCCAATGCCCCCGCGACATTCCAAGCCCTGATGAACAACATCTTGCGCCCCTACCTCCGCAAGTTTGTGCTGGTGTTTTTCGATGACATCTTCATCTATAGCCCCATGTGGGCTGAGCACTTGCAACACCTTGGCGTTGTCCTCTCCGCGCTCCGGGCCAACCACCTCCACCTCAAGTGCTCCAAGTGTTCCTTCGGGGCATCCTCGGTGGCATACTTGGGCCACGTGATCTCCCCGGGGGTGTTGCCATGGACGCCGACAAGGTGGCTGCTGTCACTGCGTGGCCGACGCCGCGGTCCGCCCGCGACTTCCGTGGCATCCTGGGCTTCGCAGGCTACCACCGGAAGTTCATCCGGGACTTCGGCCTCCTCGCCGCCCCGCTCACGCATCCACTACGGCGTGACGCGTTCGCCTGGGACGACGAGGTGACCGTGGTGTCGCGGCCCTCAAGACCGCGCTTACCACGGGGCCAGTTTGTAACACCCCAGGTGTTAGTCACGAGCTAACTAGAGAGTGTGGGCCTAATCAAGTTATTTCAATCAATGATCCTAATCACTATTTCATATTCATCTCCATCTACCTTGATCATTGGAGAAGTTGCATGAAGATTTAAATTGAGAATTCACATGGAATGACAAGTTATTCACCTAATTGGATTTATGGATTAAGTGGAGATGAGCATGCAAAGTCAACCAAACCTGGCAACCTTGCCCAAACAACTCTATTTGAACTCTACAACAAAAGTCATGAAGGACTCATGTTGAGCAAATGCCAAGAAAATACCTTTATTGGCCTAAACATCTACTCTGAGCTCTCTAATTACATTAGTTTGACCAAAGTGGAAATATTATTTTGGAGCAAGATATGAAGTTTTACCCAAAATAGAAGTTACAGATATTTTGGAGTAGAACAAATGTTATTTATGGACTAAGTCATGATTCAACCTCTAAGTGCCTCAAAAAGTGGACACAAGACAGAAGAAAAATCTGATTACAGGACTTGATTAAATTCAAAGTCTGAAAATGGTGTTGATTTCATGGCTTTCCCGTGTTCTCCAAATTTCGTTAAGTAACTTGAGTTGGACCAAAAATAGAAGTTGTTACAAACTCTTTGAGGCACAACACATTCAAATTTGAGGTCAATCCGACTTCGTTTGACAAGAGTTGCCACTCGATCTTTGATCGTAATTAGCTTGTTGATAGCATCAAATTTAGAGCTACTTATCTCCTAATTGGGTGATCAAACTGCCGAGCACCCTTAATCAAAGTTGGAGAGCATCTGGAAGGAAACAACTTTGCTTCTGTGGTCGAGGTCCGAATCTTTCCCGAATATGCCAAAAATCGAATCCTAAGCGCGCCTGAATCTTACCCCACCACGTACTCGTCAAAATGCTGCAACGGAGAAAACGTGTTCGCCGAGCTCTGGGCACCGCCCACCATGGCCAATCGCCTTGCTGCGCCTCTGTCCGCTCTCTGCTCAATGAAAAGGGCACCAGAGTGCTTCACTCTTCCTCGCCTCCCCACTCTTTCTGCTCTCTCTCCCTTTCGCCCATCTCCTCTCTGCTCTCTCGTCCTCTCGACGAGCAGACAGGAGCAGAAAGCCGCCGCCGGCACCAATTCGCCATCGTCGTAGCGCCTTTGTCCAATTCGTTGCATCCGCAGCAGCACCACACGTCCTTCTACCTCCTCAACTCTTATGCTTAGCCGTTGTCGACCATCAGAGCTCAGACGAACGTCCGCCGTCTGTGCGTGCTCGCCATGGCCGCCGACGAGCCAAGCTCCTGCCACCACGAAACCATCCTCCTTCTCCGTACACCCCATGGCAAAGTGGGCAGAGCACCTCATTCCTCGCTTCGCGCCGCCTCCCCCGCGCTCCTCCCTCGGCTCCGCCGCACCCCGCAGCGCCCGGCCACCTGCCGCTGGTCGCCGGGCCGCCGGGCGCCGTGGCCAGGCCGCCACGGTCCATGCCATGCCATGCCACGGGCACCGGCAAGTGCGCTGGCAGCTGGGCTAGCTCCGGCCCCGCGCTGCCGCCGTTGGCCGCCTCCTCGCCGGAGATGGCCGAGCCGGCAGAGGTCCCGCGCGCCCGCCTTCGCTCTGCTCTTCGAACCAGAGGAAGAAGAAGGGAATCCCCTGTGTGCCTTTGCTCTGTGTATGACAGGTGGGGTCCAGTGGTCAGCGGGTCCCGCGTGTCATCTTCACTGGAGAGCTTGCTGGGTGCATGGACCGTGTGGATCTAGCGAGATCAGGGGTTAAATGTGAATTCGGTTTTCATTTCAGATTTCGTGCTATTACTTGTAAAATCAATATCTAGTGTTTGGGGGCTCCAAAAATGATGAGGATTGTTTCGTTGGATTCATGGTAAAGTTTTCTGCATGTTAGTATAGTTGGTTGTGTCATGTATGACTTTATTTATGCTGTAGAAATTCATTATTGAAATGTGGTTTAGAAGTTCATTTAAATTATCCCGATCCACATTTTGAGAAATATATGTCCAAAAATCATGATTCCAATTTTGTTAGTCTTCTAATGACATGCACTAGCTCATAAAAATATAAAACATATATGTTGTTTACTGTTTTATTGGTGTTTCACATTAATATTTTAAATAGGAAATAAATGGTTGAATTGCTTGTTATTTTTGTATCTGAAGTTATATTGCTCCAAATGATATGAAAATTTATTTGTAGACTCTTGGTATGTTGTGTGATGTCTGGTTAAATTTTTGGGATTTATGGCACAAGTATGACTGAGTTATTGATTTATCTTGTTTTATGCCTAATAAGTAGTTTTAAATGTGTAATAATTATTATATAGGTGTAAAAATGGAAAATGGTGCTCCTCTACCTTTGTGTGATATTGTAGTAACCTGAGAAACAATAATATGGTCATGTGTTTGAATAAAATGTTGAGTTTCACATTTATCTTACTCTCCAATAAATTGTTGCATTATAAACTTGTTTATTTTGTGGTAATTAAATTATAACACCTGAGCATGTGAAATTGGTACCTTGGTCATGATTCATAATTAACTAGCTCTCATAAAAATGTCAGCTCCAGTGGAGGTGCGTACCATATAACTTAAATAATTAAATAATAGGATTTTATGTAATGGTTAGTGAATAATTATAGGCCAATGAATCCATATATGTTTCTTGTGATTCCTTAATATGCTTTGGTCTGAGATGAGTCTTGTATGACCATGTAATCATGTTTGGAGCTATCTAAATAGCTCATTCCTATGTGTGCTTAGGTGATAAATAAGGGAAAAGCATGTTTTGCTTATATGCTGAAAATGGCTGCAGGCATAGTCCCTGTTGTTGTGATGATTTACCTAGGAAAATGATGTTGCATGTAAATGTGTTCTATATAAAAGTTGTAGCCAACTTCTATATCTAGCTTGTCCTAAAATTTCTTGTTCATAGGCCTAATAGTTTAGGAGTTATGGCTTTTGGGTTACTGCTGTCAGGTTTTGCCAATTTTCTGTCTAGATCTGATTGATTGCATTATTTGACTGAGTTATGCTTTGAATCACTTCTTGGTGATAATAGATCAGTTGTAGTATATTTATATGTATTTCAAAATTGTCTATGATCATCCCTTTTGGTGGTTTAAATCTCTAGTTATGATTGTTTGAGTTGGGAGGACAGAATCTGTCCAAGTCTGGATAGAGCTGTCTTCTTTGTGTTGTTTGACCTTTATATGGATTAAATCATCTGAAGAGGATAATACCAAAGTTGTAGACAATTTCAATAGCTTTCCAGAAAGGCTTAGATCACCCTGGTTGGATGTATATAGCTTCAGTTATGGTTAAATCTTGTGCTTGCTGTCCTGCTGTCCTTAAAATGCCCATGTGAGATTATGATTGCTTTCATGTTGCCTTTCTTGGTGGCATTTTTAGCTCATGGTTCAGTGATGCTAGATTAACATGTCTTGTATTACTTTCTCTTATTCATACATGTGTATTGTGCATCTCATTTAGGTACGATAGATGAGGAACGCGTGGAGTGAAGGACATGATGATGGAACTAACCACAAGACGGTGTGGTGGACTAATCACGAAGGTGGAAGGACTAATCGAGTGCTTGGATGGGAAATGCTCATCAAACAAGTGTCATCTAACAAACACTAACTTAGTGTTGAACCCCAGGCAAGCCCCGGAGCATCCCTAAGCCTCCACCTATCTCTTTTTATAAATACACCGGTCTTTATTAAATCGTATGTTTGTGCATTTAAGTATAGGAGTTGGTTTGAAACCGTTGCTGCATATCTACCTTGTCTACTATATATGTGAACCTGATACTATTACTAGATAGGTGATCGATCTTATGCTTAGCCTTGCTTAGACCGGTAGAAGTCGGGTGATTTCCTGTCATCCGCGAGAAAGTCGGGTGATTTCCTGTCATCCGCGAGTGTAGGTGGTGACTGACAAGATCCACATGATTGGCTATATGTGTCACCATGCCACAATGAAATAATGAGAGAATCAAGGCTAGGTAGCGGGGAGCTGCATGACATGGGTCATGTTGACTTCGGTGCTGCTTGCGGCCGACTAGGACTGAGGCCACCAGACATCAGTTGAGATTGAAAGACGTCATCACATAGCTGGCCAGATAAGTCGTTCTGACCGCGAAGCCGAGTATTTCTTTCTGAGCTGGGAATTGGGCGTGATAAGGCAGACATATTCTGGAGGTAGGAAGGATGTGCGGAGACACCATCTTACCAAGGGCAGGTCAGGGACCTGATGCATCCTGGAAGTGGGTTTGTCTCTGAGAATATGGACCCCTCCAAGCCCGCGATACATATTATGTCTCAGAAAGATTTAACGGTGGCCCAAGAAGCCAGTGGCTCGGCTGACAGGGTTTGTGATTGGCATATTTGCCAGCTGGTACAATCGATTCGAATCGCCATCTCTCCTGGTTAGTGAGAAACTGAACTGATCTTTTGGTGAGGTAGAGGTTAACAACTTGAACATAATGATTATGGTGAGATGAGGTTGATATCTGTGGATATCGGAAATCATATGGTTTATTGATTGCTATAATATCAAGTGATTGTTTAGTATAGCTGCAAACCTTAGCTTAATAGCTTAACTGAAATCGAAGCTGAATCACATCTAAAACTTATTAGTTGAACTATTGTAGTAATGCTTTTTATGCAAAAATGTTGCTATCCTCTGAGCTCCACCAAATAAGCCTTGCATATCCTTGAGAGTCTTTTTATTTACTTCCTGTCGGGTAAGTCTAGCTGAGTACAATTGAGTACTCAGGGTTTTATTCCCAATGTTGCAGGAGGAATGCTTGGTTGACTAAAGAGTTACTTCTATCCTTCGGGAGAGGAAGACTAGACCTTGGGCAAGGTCATGTTATCTGTCTCATCTATGTTGCTGTGACTGGTCGGTACTTGGCACTGTATTATGAAATTAAGCTTATGTAAATTGATTTCGTTTCCGCTATTGAACTTTTATGTAAAAGTTTATCTTGTACTTTGATGTATTTGAAATATGTGCGAATCTATGTATCATGTGTATGTGTACTGCTGAGTTTCTGCGATCCTTGGGGTATGTACTGTGTAAAAGTTTGAAATCCTTCGAGATTTCACGGACTACCGGGTTTATATTGGCTCAAGTGTGGCTTGATAGCTAGGAAAACAGCTGTCGCTATACTTGTGCTCGTATAAATTGGTCGGTTCTGTTACAGTTGGTACCAGAGCAAAAATTCAGCATGTACCGTCACATGAGTATTTAAAAATAAAAAGTTTTGAGTTTGCAAAACTAATTACCAACTTATAGCTGTATATAGGTGTTTTAAACAAATGGTTTGAACAAACTAAGTGTGCCAAGGACCAAGTCTTATAGCCCATATTAGGATTATTAGGTGGCTTATTTAAGTACTAATTTGGGGAAATTGCATCATGTTTCTATTTGCGGTTCATTTGGTTTTATCGTGCGGATAATTATGAACTGTCGGTTTCTTATTGCTTCTTATGGGCCAATGTGCCACGTCGAATGAGGTAAGGTGAGATGTGAGTGTACGATCGAACAACCGTCGATCTATGGTGAGTGTTTATGGTTACTGAAGTGAGTACATGTGATTCATATGTGTACTTATGGAAGTATGATGGAGTAATTACTTTCTTGGGGTCGCAAGTGCTCATGGGAGCATTTCCGGCAAAAAGCGCTTCTTATTGCCATGCATACATGTGGGGTTGGGCTGAAATGAATCTTCTGCAGGTACGCTAACCTCGAATGCGTATATGGTAGTTAACGACTAGCTATATACCGAGAGAGTACGCAGGTTATGCCACCGACTTAGAACGTATTTGCCATGTTATATAGGCAACTAAGTGAGAACGAATAGGACGAGCATGCATCATGATTGTTGCATCATGTGATTGTTGCTTGTTGCATAAGTATGCTTCTTCTCACCCTTGTTCTACTTTGTCTGAATAGCCTTATTAAGTTTACAACTTGTGTTGCCTCTCTTCCTTGGTTGTTTTGAAATCATAAGAGTTGCTAAACCTTTAAGTAGCCTCTATAAGTATTTCTCAACCATAAATCTGGTCAGAAGCTAAACCAATTCTGCCTGTAGGCTTTTCATTTGGCACAATAGACCCACCTGAGTTTTCTCTTAATGCTAGCCTATGGTTGTCATATGTTATTGTTCAAGATCTATGAAACCATGCCTTCATTTTCTTTCATCTAAAGTCATATCCAAATCCTATCTGGAGTGTCTCCTCTAGTCCTTTTAGATGTCATGATGATAGCTTGATCTCTGTTAAATTAGATCTTATAATCTTTTCTTTGGAAATCAGGTTATGTAAAATCGATCACCCCTACAAATGATTTGATCTAATCTATTCCTTACTTCCAGCAGTCTTCTCCATATCTAGAGAATGTTCAGATTTCAGTCAACAAAGCTTGCCTACATCATGTTCATTGGAGTCTTTGCCCAAATCCTTGATTTGAACCTCTTCTCAGCTTACCCAGAAGTTTCCTTGTAATCTTTTCATTATGGATCATGTTATGGTTTTATCAATTCAATCTCACAAATCATGCATTGAATCTGTCCCATGATCAAGTTGTTTTCCAAATCTCTCTAAAGGCCTAGCAATGTTGCTCATTAAGAGTCTCCTAGTACTAATTAATGGTACACCAGCTCACGCCATTGGATGGTCTGAAGGTTTCTTGATAGATGCGAGATGCATGTGGAATTATAGAATCCCATGTTAGTTATTCTTGGTAGCTAACCTATAATTCTCTTATGCCATGTTTCTATCTAGACCCTCTCCTTGTTACTCACTTGAAGGAAACCATCTTGTGTGAGTTAAATCTCTCCTTCCCCATTTTCCTTGTATTCTTTCTGTATGAATCATGATGTTTGTCAACTCAACCTATGATTGTTGTATATAGTTGGTTCATGAGACATCTGGTTGTCTATGGTTATCTTCTTCTCAAGATACTTGTCAATCTTTGTCTCATGAGTTTCCCTCCTTCTATCTAATCTCTTGTAAATCATGGGTCGGGTAATCTCCATACTAGACACATGGAAACCGCGTGGGACTGAAGCAAAGCCTCATGTACTGCTGTTTTGGCAACTAATCTGTCTTCTAACTCATGTTTTCATTGCCAAATCTTGCTCTTGTTGGCTACTAACCCTATAATTGATTGTAGTAGCTTACCTTCCCTCTGCGAAATGTCATCCTTGCACAAATCTATCCTTGCCACGCATGATTTTCTCATTGGTTGTATGTTCATTTATGTTGTTATCATCCGTGATCGATGATACTACGACGAAACTGAGGACATCCTGTGGATCGCAACCACTAGGCTGTGTTGCTCGGCACGTGTGAATATCGAGGTCTCTGGTCATGATACATTGCAGAACTACACCGATGCGTAATGTCTCGTATCTCCCAATCTATCCATGTTTCTTAAGATTTCTCGTTGGTCATGTTTGATAGTGGTGTTATGATTATTGACTGATGGTGCCGTGACGAAACCGAGAACCTCTTTGTGGGGACGCCCAATAAAGTAGTGCTTCTCGGCACACGTTGATATCACGGCCTCTAATCGTAATCCATTATGAAGCAATACCAATGTGTTGTCTTCCATGAATTTTCCTAAATCTATCTTTGAAGGTGTCTCTAATTCAAATTGATCTATCCCTATGTTTCTTGATCTATCTTGCCAAGTCTTTACTGACTCGATCCTTCAATGTTCTATCAGAAGGTACAGATGTTTGTCAAGTATATAGCTTCCTTCAGAAGTCACAGAGAATGATCTTTGAAGAGCAAGTCACTGACATCAACAATGACATACTACAAGATATGGTAAACAAAGAATCTGACATGATCTACTAGGGCATATCAACAAGCACCTGCCATTATTGTGGGATCAAAAGAGCACAGGAACTTTAAAGTTATCTGCAAAGTACCAGTCAGGCAATAGTTAGCAGGATGTGATATGTTTTCTGATAGGTTATTTGCAAGTCCACTAGCTTCTATCCAAGTTCAATACCTATTTGCATGATGATCATACAGTTAAGATCAATCTTCTCATGTGTTGCTTCATGTCTGCTGACTGTGGTGACCATGTGCATGTATATCATCTGCAACCATTTGCTATAGAAGCTGAAGACGTAGAGCCTTTTTAGGGACAACTGACTAGTCACCCCAGTGTGAAGAATAGTTTGCAGCTAAGCAATGAAGTGTATTTGGTTCTTGTATCAAGAAGGAACAAGACCGGCCATTATTAGTTTCTACTCGATGAGAAGATTGCCTCTGCTGATGAAATGCAGGAGTTTGTTCATTCGCTCTCTCATATGAGCAATGTATTGCCCAATTGGATTAGTCTGTTTGACATAAAGAAATGGATGCATGAAATAGCCAAATAGATCACTCTCAAGAAGTGTTGTTTCATGCTAACAAGTGTGTTCCGGGGTTATAAAGAAGTGTTTGACCATGTTTCTGAAGACCATGTCTCATAGAACCATGCTATGCAAGAAACCCCTAAGCCAAATGGTACTATTTGTAGCACCCTTATCTCCAAGGCCTTGCTATAATGAAGCCAATTCCATCTTTGTCAATCACTCAGATAGTGCAAACTTTGGTTTCAGCCTAGTGAAGAGCCACAAAAGACACCCCAATAGATGAAGTCAATACCATAGTACATCTTGGTGCAATCAGGTGCCCTGTTTGATACTCTATGGTATGGACAACAAAAAGGACATATAAAAAAAATCAGTTCCTTATTCTTGATCGGTCAAGGTGTTCTACCACTCAACTCCTAAGAGTGTGAAGTGAAGACGAGTTGAATTATGTCGAACAACCTATTTCAGATTTCTATTTGGAAACCCTCTGGTCTCGGATTGCTGATAGAAAAATAAGAAGGTTTACCCAATGTCAAAAGTAGTTCAACAAGTTGGTTTGTTAACTCACGGCTGTATCATGAAGAAAGTTGTACTCAAGTTGTTGGTAGAGGACTGCTTCTCAAAACTTTGTGAGTAAACACTCTTCACAACCGACCTCTTTGAACCTGCCAATCTGCTCCAATTTTGTTTATTCTCAGCTGCAAATGAGAATACATAAGTTTGGGATTGCTCATCGGTTTTTCTCGTGTACAAAAAGGTTTTTGATTCTATGCAGGAATTTGTGATCTGTCTCATCAACCTGCACAATTCATGTCTGTCTAGACTAACCATCGTGCAAATGTGTATGCCAAGTTGCATATTGCACAAACTTTTGCTACTGCATGGTGTACTCCAAACCATTGTCTCGGATCATGAACTATAGTTTTCAGCTCATTTTGGAAGCATTTACAAGAATCACCTTACTCGAGTAAATGCCTGCCAGAATCTTGTGCCTTGGAAGAGAATGGAGTGTAACTATATGCATCTGTATGCCTACACTTGTCACTTGATGTCCTCTGTGCCTTTTATCACAGAGTGACAGAAAACTTTGTGTACATAATGAAACTAATCCAGAGTTCATCCTGTCTTCAGCATAGCATACCTCAGGCCAATCAGGAAGAATTGATCAAATCTTGAAATACATATTGAGAGCATATGTGTTTTGTTTTCAAGGATCTTGTTAGAAATGGCGACTGCTATCATTGTTTTTCTTACAACAACAGTATAAAGAAGTTACCTCAGGCTCTACCCAAACGACTGTTGCTACATAGACACGAGGGTTCCCTTATTGATGGACATCAAAAGCACTGAGCCGACAAAGTCAGTTATCGCATTCATCGTTCACTCAACAAACTCAAATAATACAGTGTTGCCATCAGAAAGAGAGAACTGTACACATGGAACATTATGTAGCTTTCCATCAGACGCCAATTGCTTTGTCTGTAGCCGACATGAACCTTGTATGTTGGTTAGGCAATTTTCTCAGCCTCAGCAAATGTCTGCCTCTTCTATGAACTCATCCCATATGAAAATGGTGGTATGTGCTATATCCTCTAGGGAAACAGATGTTCTGAAACTACTCTTGGACACTCCAATTCGCACCCTGCATGCTGAAAGTGCTAATTGGGATGAGTTGTCTTGAAATTCTCCCAAATTAATTGGCAGTGTTATCTTGGATTCATCCCAAAGTAACAATGTTTCATAGAAGTCAATGAAGAAAATTCTTCAACCAAGAGTTAACTTCTAAGAATTCTTGAATGATTGGAAAGTTGACCTATCCATAATGATCTCTCTTGCATTTGCATCCAAGTAAATGGGAGTACATGATCTCTCGGACTAACAACTGAACCAACCTTTATCGTCCGCACTTTATTGTGGGCCATGAGGTGATCACTCCTGCCTACCAGTGTTAAGGAATTTTTATGTAACCTTAGCCGGTACTAGCACCACCTTGAATGGGTTACATTCTTTTCTGCCCTTGAAAGCTCTTACGTTCCGAATCTCGGGACGAGATTCATTTAAGGGGGGAAGGCTGTAACACCCCAGGTGTTAGTCACGAGCTAACTAGCGAGTGTGGGCCTAATCAAGTTATTTCAATCAATGATCCTAATCACTATTTCATATTCATCTCCATCAATCTTGATCATTGGAGAAGTTGCATGAAGATTTAAATTGAGAATTCACATGGAATGACAAGTTATTCACTTAATTGGATTTATGGATTAAGTGGAGATGAGCATGCAAAGTCAACCAAACCTAGCAACCTTGCCCAAACAACTCTATTTGAACTCTACAACAAAAGTCATGAAGGACTCATGTTGAGCAAATGCCAAGAAAATACCTTTATTGGCCTAAACATCTACTCTGAGCTCTCTAATTACATTAGTTTGACCAAAGTGGAAATATTATTTTGGAGCAAGATATGAAGTTTTACCCAAAATAAAAGTTACAGATATTTTGGAGTAGAACAAATGTTATTTATGGACCAAGTCATGATTCAACCTCTAAGTGCCTCAAAAAGTGGACACAAGACAGAAGAAAAATCTGATTACAGGACTTGATTAAATTCAAAGTCTGAAAATGGTGTTGATTTCATGGCTTTCCCGTGTTCTCCAAATTTCGTTAAGTAACTTGAGTTGGACCAAAAATAGAAGTTGTTACAAACTCTTTGAGGCACAACATATTCAAATTTGAGGTCAATCCGACTTCGTTTGAGAAGAGTTGCCACTCGATCTTTGATCGTAATTAGCTTGTTGATAGCATCAAATTTAGAGCTAATTATCTCCTAATTGGGTGATCAAACTGCCGAGCACCCTTAATGAAAGTTGGAGAGCATCTGGAAGGAAACAACTTTGCTTCTGTGGTCGAGGTCCGAATCTTTCCCTAATATGCCAAAAATCGAATCCTAAGCGCGCCTAAATCTCACCCACCACGTACTCGTCAAAATGCTGCAACGGAGAAAACGTGTTCGCCGAGCTCTGGGCACCGCCCACCATGGCCAATCGCCTTGCTGCGCCTCTGTCCGCTCTCTGCTCAATGAAAAGGGCACCAGAGTGCTTCACTCTTCCTCGCCTCCCCACTCTTTCTGCTCTCTCTCCCTTTCGCCCATCTCCTCTCTGCTTGTTATTTTTGTATCTGAAGTTATATTGCTCCAAATGATATGAAAATTTATTTGTAGACTCTTGGTATGTTGTGTGATGTCTGGTTAAATTTTTGGGATTTATGGCACAAGTATGGCTGAGTTATTGATTTATCTTGTTTTATGCCTAATAAGTAGTTTTAAATGTGTAATAATTATTATATAGGTGTAAAAATGGAAAATGGTGCTCCTCTACCTTTGTGTGATATTGTAGTAACCTGAAAAACAATAATATGGTCATGTGTTTGAATAAAATGTTGAGTTTCACATTTATCTTACTCTCCAATAAATTGTTGCATTATAAACTTGTTTATTTTGTGGTAATTAAATTATAACACCTGAGCATGTGAAATTGGTACCTTGGTCATGATTCATAATTAACTAGGTCTCATAAAAATGTCAGCTCCAGTGGAGGTGTGTACCATATAACTTAAATAATTAAATAATAGGATTTTATGTAATGGTTAGTGAATAATTATAGGCCAATGAATCCATTTATGTTTCTTGTGATTCCTTAATATGCTTTGGTCTGAGATAAGTCTTGTATGACCATGTAATCATGTTTGGAGCTATCTAAATAGCTCATTCCTATGTGTGCTTAGGTGATAAATAAGGGAAAAGCATGTTTTGCTTATATGCTGAAAATGGCTGCAGGCATAGTCCCTGTTGTTGTGATGATTTACCTAGGAAAATGATGTTGCATGTAAATGTGTTCTATATGAAAGTTGTAGACAACTTCTATATCTAGCTTGTCCTAAAATTTCTTGTTCATAGGCCTAATAGTTTAGGAGTTATGGCTTTTGGGTTACTGCTGTCAGGTTTTGCCAATTTTCTGTCTAGATCTGATTGATTGCATTATTTGACTGAGTTATGCTTTGAATCACTTCTTGGTGATAATAGATCAGTTGTAGTATATTTATATGTATTTCTAAATTGTCTATGATCATCCCTTTTGGTGGTCTAAATCTCTAGTTATGATTGTTTGAGTTGGGAGGACAGAATCTGTCCAAGTCTGGACAGAGCTGTCTTCTTTGTGTTGTTTGACCTTTATATGAATTAAATCATCTGAAGAGGATAATACCAAAGTTGTAGAAAATTTCAATAGCTTTCCAGAAAGGCTTAGATCACCCTAGTTGGATGTATATAGCTTCAGTTATGGTTAAATCTTGTGCTTGCTGTCCTGCTGTCCTTAAAATGCCCATGTGAGATTATGATTGCTTTCATGTTGCCTTTCTTGGTGGCATTTTTAGCTCATGGTTCAGTGATGCTAGATTAACATGTCTTGTATTACTTTCTCTTATTCATACATGTGTATTGTGCCTCTCATTTAGGTACGATAGATGAGGAACGCGTGGAGTGAAGGACATGATGATGGAACTAACCACAAGACGGTGTGGTGGACTAATCACGAAGGTGGAAGGACTAATCGAGTGCTTGGATGGGAAATGCTCATCAAACAAGTGTCATCTAACAAACACTAACTTAGTGTTGAACCCCAGGCAAGCCCCGGAGCATCCCTAAGCCTCCACCTATCTCTTTTTATAAATACACCGGTCTTTATTAAATCGTATGTTTGTGCATTTAAGTATAGGAGTTGGTTTGAAACCGTTGTTGCATATCTACCTTGTCTACTATATATGTGAACCTGATACTATTACTAGACAGGTGATCGATCTTATGCTTAGCCCTGCTTAGACCGGTAGAAGTCGGGTGATTTCCTGTCATCCGCGAGAAAGTCGGGTGATTTCCTGTCATCCGCGAGTGTAGGTGGTGACTGACAAGATCCACATGATTGGCTATATGTGTCACCATGCCACAATGAAATAATGAGAGAATCAAGGCTAGGTAGCGGGGAGCTGCATGACATGGGTCATGTTGACTTCGGTGCTGCTTGCGGCCGACTAGGACTGAGGCCACCAGACATCAGTTGAGATTGAAAGACGTCATCACATAGCTGGCCAGATAAGTCGTTCTGACCGCGAAGCCGAGTATTTCTTTCTGAGCTGGGAATTGGGCGTGATAAGACAGACATATTCTGGAGGTAGGAAGGATGTGCGGAGACACCATCTTACCAAGGGCAGGTCAGGGACCTGATGCATCCTGAAAGTGGGTTTGTCCCTGAGAATATGGACCCCTCCAAGCCCGCGATACATATTATGTCTCAGAAAGATTTAACGGTGGCCCAAGAAGCCAGTGGCTCGGCTGACAGGGTTTGTGATTGGCATATTTGCCAGCTGGTACAATCGATTCGAATCGCCATCTCTCCTGGTTAGTGAGAAACTGAACTGATCTTCTGGTGAGGTAGAGGTTAACAACTTGAACATAATGATTATGGTGAGATGAGGTTGATATCTGTGGATATCGGAAATCATATGGTTTATTGATTGCTATAATATCAAGTGATTGTTTAGTATAGCTGCAAACCTTAGCTTAATAGTTTAACTGAAATCGAAGCTGAATCACATCTAAAACTTATAAGTTGAGGAACTATTGTAGTAATGCTTTTTATGCAAAAATGTTGCTATCCTCTGAGCTCCACCAAATAAGCCTTGCATATCCTTGAGAGTCTTTTTATTTACTTCCTGTCGGGTAAGTCTAGCTGAGTACAATTGAGTACTCAGGGTTTTATTCCCAATGTTGCAGGAGGAATGTTTGGTTGACTAAAGAGTTACTTCTATCCTTCGGGAGAGGAAAACTAGACCTTGGGCAAGGTCATGTTATCTGTCTCATCTATGTTGCTGTGACTGGTCGGTACTTGGCACTGTATTATGAAATTAAGGTTATGTAAATTGATTTCGTTTCCGTTATTGAACTTTTATGTAAAAGTTTATCTTGTACTCTGATGTATTTGAAATATGTGCGAATCTATGTATCATGTGTATGTGAACTGCTAAGTTTCTGCTATCCTTGGGGTATGTACTGTGTAAAAGTTTGAAATCCTTCGAGATTTCACGGACTACCGGGTTTATATTGGCTCAAGTATGGCTTGATAGCAAGGAAAATAGCTGTCGCTGTACTTGTGCTCATATAAATTGGTCGGTTCTGTTACACAGTTCTTCAGATGCCTGATTTCGACAAGGTCTTTGTGGTCGACTACGACGCCTCCAGCGCGGGCTTCGGCGTGTTCTCCACTAGGGCGCTCGACCCCTCGCCTATTTCAGCCGGCCGTTCGCCGCTCGTCATCTCAATCTCGCCGCGTATGAACGCAAGCTGATTGGGCTGGTGCAGGCAGTGCGCCACTGTCGTCCGTACCTTTGGGGGCGTCACTTGGTGCATACCGATCACTACAGTCTCAAGTTTCTACTTGACCAGCGCCTGTCTACTATCCCTCAGCACCAGTGGATCAGCAAGTTATTTAGCTTCGACTTCGAGGTGGAGTATAGACCCAGACGCCTGAACACGGTTGTCGACGCCCTCTCGTGGCATGAAGGGGTCCCTGATGGGCCGCCTAGTGACATCACCACAGCGGGAGCCATACACGCCCTCTCAGGGCCCTCCTTTGAGTTCCTGGATGACATCCGCCGCGCCGTCGCGGTGGCTGCCGATGCCCAAGACCATGTGCAGCGCCTATAGGCCGGGGAGTTGTCTCGCCATGGCGCTTGGAGGGCGGATTGCTGCTCCAAGGCTCCCGGATCTTTGTGCCCGACCACGGTGAACTAAGGCACCAGGCTCTCCTACTGGCCCATTCAGCAGGACATGAGGGAGTCCAGAAGACGCTGCACCTCCTCCGAGCGGAGTTCTACATCCCCGGCGACCGCACCCTGGTCCAGGATTGGGTTCGGACCTGGGCTACCTACCATCTCAACAAGACGGAGTCACTGCAGCCTGCGGGCTTACTGCAGCCCCTTGACGTGCCGTCTCAAGTGTGGGCGGATATCTCCATGGACTTCATCGAGGGCTTGCCCAAGGTTGCCGGCAAGTCGGTCATTCTTACAGTGGTGGACCGTTTCTCCAATTATGCACACTTCATCGTGCTCAGCCACCCCTACACGGCGACATCGGTCGCTCGCGCGTTCTTCAACGGCATTGTTCGGTTACACGGGTTCCCCTCTTCCATCGTCAGCGACAGGGACCCTGTGTTTACCGAGCATGTGTGGCGGGATGTGTTCAAGATGGCCGGAGTTCATCTGCACATGAGCACGGCGTTTCACCCCCAGACTGATAGCCAATCAGATGTGGTTAACAAGGTTATTGCTATGTATTTTCACTGTGTCACAGGTGATCGCCTGCGGGCATGGGTGGATTGGTTGTCATGGGCGGAGAATTGCTATAATGCTTCCTTCCACACGGCCCTCCACGCAACCCCCTTCGAAGTGGTGTACGGTCGACCTCCGCCTCCCTTGCTGCCCTTCATGCCTGGCATGGCCAGGACAGAGGCGGCGGACGCTCTCCTTCACTCCCGTGACAAGATGCTGGCTGAGGTGCGCCAACGTCTCCTGCAAGCGCAGGACATCTCCAAGAAATACTATGACGCCGGGCATCGCGATGCGGAGCTCCAAGTCGGTGACTGGGTGTGGCTCCGTCTTCTCAACAGGACCACCCAGTCCCTTGACCCGCGGGCCAAGGGGAAGCTCGGGCCGCGGTATGCCGGTCTGTTCCGTGTCCAGGAGCGCATCGGCACGGTCGCCTATCGTCTTCAACTTCCAGAAGGTGCCCGGATCCATGATGTCTTCCACGTGGGTCTCTTGAAGCGCCACCATGGTGACCCGCCGGCGGCCTCAGGGGTGCTACTTCTGGTTTAGGATGGACGGCTACTTCCCATACCTGCCCACGCCCTGCGTGCACAGCAGCGCCGTGGCACTTGGCGTGTGCTCATCCACTGGCAGGGCCTGTCCGACGAGGAGGCTACTTGGGAGCTGCTGGACGACTTCCGCACCTCCTACCCCGACTTCCAGCTCAAGGACGAGCTGTTTCAGCAGGCGGGGAGAGATGTTATGACCGGCATCCAATACTCCAGGAAACAGCCCGCTAGTGGCTAAGGGGGTGCCGGCAGTTAGAGGGCCAAGGCCCATATATTCTATTAGTTCTATTCCAATTAGTATTAGTATTATTAGAGTGGAGTATAAATACTTGTAAAGACTTTGAGATAGAATTAAGCAGAAACAATCTATTGTTTCTGGCTTCCTCAGGGAGCCGGGATTTGCCCTAGCTGCCACCTCTTCCCTCTCTCGCGCCCCTCGCTCAGAACCGCGACTATGGCGCCCCAGCGCCGTCGTCCTGCTCGCCGCCCCTGCCCAGCGCCCTCTCATCCTTACAACCTGCGCGCCCGGTAGGATCAGGAACCCTACCAGTCCAACACTTCCCCCGTGAATTGTTCGTATCAATTATTCAATTAGCCTTGATGAGATCTGACCCATTTATCTTCTTTTCCATCGAGGATGATTGTTCCAAAACTGAATGAATTTTCTCATGCAGGATACACAACAAGGTATGGAAGCAATATTCGATGATGAGCCAGTTCTTAACACTATGGACACAATGATGGAGAGGTAACTTCTCTAACAGTTCTTTATATTTTTAGTTCAGCTATGGGGTGATATGGTTTTCTTTACTTTCAGTTTTCCAGATTGTTGCGAGAGGATTTATCAGCTTCCCTGAGGCTTGGTTATCTGATTTTGATTGCATTTTTACTTTGAGAATGACTGAACCCTTACGCTTGCCAGGCCCATGAGGAATGTCGGTTAAAACATTAAGCTGTACTGTAGGAGATTTTAGTGCCAAGTCTGCATGTCTTTTTCATTCTATTCTACCGTCGTTTCAGTCATCTGTGAGACAGTTTAATTCTTTTCCTTCTCCATTGTGCCTGAACATTCACAGGATCTGATAAGCCGGTGTTGACATACAACCAATCACAGAGGCCAAATGTACTCATCTTTCATGCCAATTACACTGATGTTGACAGCAAGTTTTTCCTCCCACTTACTGTTCATGATCCGGCAACTTCAGCATTGATCTGATCCGCACGGACAACATCGGATTATTCTGGACTTGAAAAAAAAAAGCTATCCTGCAAACGTGCAGCACCAGTTTTGGAGGTTATTAGTCCATGCCATCTCACGCCAAAGTTATAATGTACAAATTGGCATATAGCTACCTGAGTTGAGATCATGATTTACATATTGTACAACTTTGCACAACACAATAATCTTAGTCTAAAGGGGGGAAAAGAAGTTTACTTTTATCTTTCCAGTATGCGGAAACATGTTTAATTGCAAAGGGTCTTCTGGTGAAATGTAGCAACAAAGCTAAAAGGGAAAGGATTATGTTCTCACTTTCAATAGACTGCAGTATATAAACTTTAATGTTTTTGTGTGTTCTACAGCTAAATTGGCAATAGGAAAAATGTTGAAATCTTGCTTTTATCTGTCCCCATTAGCAAAAATATATTCCATTGTGAACCATGTGCTGTACAAATGTCTTTTAAACTTGTCCGCAAATAGGAAGCTAAAAAGACAACCCCTTTTATATTCCCCTCCCCCTTTTTCTAATATTCTGTCATATGAACACGAATGTTTCCTGTGTTGAATAGCTTAGTCAGCGATGCTTAAGGAAGCAAAAGAGGAGGCTGAGAGGGAGATAGCTGAATACCATGTCCAGATGGAGGCTGAGTTCCAGTGGAAAGTCACAGAGGTATGCACACCTCCACATTCTGTTCCTTTTTCCCTGATTACAGGACTTCACTTCTTTGTTTTTTTTATTACAGAGCAGTGGTGACTCTAGTGCGAACAGGAAGAGAGCGGCGAAAATCGAACAGCTCAACGAGCAGGCTGCAAGCATCTCCCCACATGTCATTGATGCTTCTGAGGCATGTCACCACCATGAAGAACTGAGGAACGCTGTGCCCAAACTATGCTTCAATCTATTTATTTATGTCATTGATGAGGAATTATGTCTCCTGTATCTGTAAATCCTTTTCTTAACTACGGAATAAGCACTGGCTCTGCTACTGCTAGTGATGTATTGTTAAATTTTAAACTGTCTTACTCTGCCCTATACACACTTATTTGGGCAACAGTTTCTGAGATGCTTGTAGGGAAATAACATATTAAGAACCTTGCAACATAATGGTTACGATTAGTCACCTATTTTTTTCTTAATCAAGATAACCAGATTTATCTTGATGACTTGATTAATGATTTTAGTACATATAACCCAGCAGCCACAAGGACCTGTACATGCTTCCCATTTGCAAATAAATTTCAAGGTCCTTATAATTATTATTTATGATCTACCTGTCATTTCTATGTGTTTGTGTTGTGCCCATGTAGTGTCACGGCCGAAGCTCAAGGGTGGCTAGCATCAATGAAAGGAAGCTGAAGATGGAGGGAGAGGCGAGAGTTCCTCAGAACGAGATTTTGTTCCAACTTTTGTGCATCTACAAGGCAAAAACGAGGAATTCGTGGGATATTGTTTTTATATAAAATAGTGAGCATGTATGCAAAATCGTGGACCATAACCATATCTTCGGATTTCATAGGCTCTATACGGAATAAAAAGGACATTCATAGGGTTTTTTTTTTCAGATCGATTAGAAGATGTGCTTGTTCCTTGGTAATTGCCTTGAGGACCATCCTATTTAGTGTAGATGCGGTAGACTTTATTCCCAGATTTTAAGATGTGGCCAAATTTATTCGTAGATTTGTTGATGCACGAAAGAAATAGATAATATAAAATATTATCTTAACCGCATAAAAAAAAGGTTTATAGAGTAGAGTTTATAAGCATCTGACGCCACGTTCTTCGTAACTGTGTTAATTTCATGAACTTTGCCTTTTAGATTAAAAATACTATTTTAACATTGGTATTTAATTTTACAGTATTCTTATTTTATTGTACGATCTATGTACTAAAAGCTTATCTGTCTCGTAGCCACGTAGGTACAAGCTACCTAGTGATAAGTAAGAGAGAGAGAGAGAGAGTGAGATTTCGTTTTAGGCCAGGTTTCGGCTAAGCAGAAGGGGTTGCGTATTGAACTGTTGGAGGAGATTTGACGGGCTATTCTCAAGACCTACTTCAAAATGAAATTGGGCTGCACTTGGAGCTACAATCCCGTCAACCGTGGGCATGCATCCGCCAGCAAATGTCACGATAGTATGTTTTTGTTTGTCCCCTCCTGTGGTCAGAGGATCAATGGCAGGCAATGAGTCCAACATAGGTATCTGTTACACTAAATGCAAGCCAAATACCACCACGATTAGTTAATACTAGCTGAGCACCCCACGCAAAAGCACTATAAACAGTAACGGGCGACACTGTTCATTGACAGGTTGGCACTCTTTCATAACGGGTTGGTACTATTCCATAACGGGTACGTACTGTTACGTAACGGGTCAGAAAAAACACTATAAACAGTAACGGCGCGACACTGTTCATTGATGTGTTGGCACTGGTTCATAACGGGTTGGTACTATTCCATAACGGGTAGGTGCTGTTATGTAACGGGCTAGATACTGTTCATAACGGGTTGGCACTATTCCTTAACGGGTGCATTACTGTTCCATAGCGCGTTGACTGTTCCTTAACGGGCTTACTGTAGATGAATAGTAACACGTGAGAGAAAGACACCCGTTTTTGTTCATACTGTAGCTAAGTCACTGCGTTTAAAGTCTTCTATAGATAGATGAGCCACACCACTTTTGATCTTTGCATAAACAATGTATATGTTAATATGAGCCCGTGATGGTTCTGTTATTTTTTATATAAATTGGATCATCAATGTTGATATTTCATTTTTACAGTCATTATGTATGATTTTTGTTTTTCTTATGTTTTTTAAGGATGCTTTTTTTCTTTTATTTTCATGTTTATTCTGAACAGGTGGTCATATTGAGACCATACAGAGGGAAAGTAGACATGTACAGAAACTGAAGACACAGTACGTACCTATGGTCGATTCCCATGTCGTAGAATCATATCGATGTTGAACAACTGAAGCTAGCGATGGTGGCGTCTGAAGGGTGGGCAGCTATTGAATTGATGCTTGGGTCTATAATTTTAAGATTTATATGCATCTTGTAAGGATAAGATGAACTTTTTATTGGATCCTCCAATTAGTAATATAGCAAAATTTCTCTCGATTAGGGTATCTAAACCTTATCGTAAAAGGGTAAAAGGAAAATGGTTATAGTGTCAAGCTCATCGTAAAGAAAATGATTGGAGTATAGGATCGAAGTCAACACATGGGAAACAGTGAATACTATCTCTGATGTAATATCATATTTGATTCATCTGATCTTTGATCTTGTTCAATTAATAGAACCAACTAATTTTTTATGTGATGAAGTATTTAGTTTGAGGCAATTTTGTTGGCCGGTTAGCTTGAACGAAGAAGGTATGGCGGGCACGTCGTGTCGATGAATGAAGTTGAAAAACCATGGTGTGAAATCTTTTTACTTTCCTTGACGTAGGCGTAACAGAGAATGGCAAGGTGGTGTTGTAACATGGAGAGCTGGTCCGTCCTGTTCGCGATCGGCGGGTACACACGGGCAACTACTGGCACGACTACGCCGACATCCTAGTGCCGCTGTTCGTCGCGTCACGGCGGTACGGCGGCGACGGCGGCGTCATGTTCCTGATCAGCAACATCCACTTCCAGCCCCGGTGGCTGGTCAAGTACAGGGCGTTCCTGCAGGGCTTATCCAGGTACGACGCGGTGGACATGGACATGCACGCTTTTTTCCGTCACCGTACGTCCAGAATATAATAGAACTCCTGTCTGGTTACGCTACGCCTAAGAGTCTTACATCTTACGTGTATAAGATCGCGGATCAGGGAGGAGTCTTAAATCTTACACATATGGCTCATATAACACGGTGTAGATCGATCGGTCTTTATAGGAAAAGAGTAAGAGCACTTGGATGGAAGGCTCGTATAGCACGACGTGTATGGAAGGCTCGTATAGCACCACGTGTAGATCGAACGATCATTGAACGAAAAGAGTAAGATCAGATTTAGGTCAAACATTAAGAATATAAATCATGAATAACTTTTAAATGGTTGAGTTTGAAAATACGAAAACTATATAAATAAATTTATCTTCAAATATATTTTTATAAAAGTATGCATATATCACTTTTCAATAAATTTTTTTATAGAAATAGGGAGTCAAAGTCATGTTTATTTGGAGTCATGTCCTTATCCTAAACATTAACCTTTATGAGTTTGGAGGTCCACGTACTATAATATGTTTTATAATATAGATAAGCTTGAAAGACTTCGCCCCCACGTCGCCTCCCATGAAGGCGACACAGGTGGCTCCCCAGCCCAGCCGCCGCCCACCCACCTACCTCCCCTCCCCAGCCGCGCCGCCACCGGCAAGGCCATGCGTCTCGCCGGGAAGGCGCAGCGGGGCTCCTCTCTCACGCGTCTGTCGGTGGCGTATGTTGCAGCTCGGCCAGTGCTCCTTCCCCGTGCGAGCAGCGTGGTGCTCGGCGTGGGAGGCGGCTGCAGCCGTGGTTGCGCCAGCTGGCGTCCGTGCCGGTGCAGGAGAGGGCGGCGGGGCTCTCTCTGTCTCTCCTCCATTCCCCTCCTCTCCTATCCTTAAGGTGGCGATGCTGGTGGGGCCACCGGATCCGGTGGCCAGGCGGCAAGGAGCCGATGGTTTACTGGCGTCAGGCAGTGGATCTGGCACCGCCGCGCCTGGATCCAGTCCTCTTGTAGCCGATCCAGCCTCCTCTTCTCAGATCTGACCTTGGAGCAGACGGCGTGGGCTTTGGCGCGCACGTGGCTAGCTTCGACGCTCGGAGGTGGCCATGTGGGCAGTGTGCCGGCGGCAGTGCAGCAGCAAGCGAGTGAAGCGGCATTGGTCAGCAACACATGAGCACAGTGATTGGTGATGCTTGGCATGGAGATGCCGATCTGGATGGTGTGGTGTTGGTGGCTAGATCTACGTCTCGATGGCCGGATCCTGTAAAAGCACGGTAATGCTATTTGCTCTTACAGGTGCTGTTGTTGGTGAGGCCGAGCAGTTGCCCGTCATCTTCGGGGTCTTCATTAGGTGGTTCGTGTCCCTGCTCTATCTGGCACTCATCTACCATGGAGGTTGCTTGCAGTGGTTCGCACGCAACCTCGCTGTTGGCGTGTTTGTGGTGCAACTGCTTTCTACGGGGGTTGGTCTGTTGAGGTCAGTATAAGCCCGGATGGCGACGCCTGTGGGCGCCGCTTCCTCCTTGGAGGCGTCCACCCCACCCAACCCTGCCTGGTTTCTATAATTTAAAACCTAACCTATATGGCCGGTGAGCTAGGTCTAAACTAGAACTTTAAATGTCTAACCCTAATATCTGGTGGACCGAGGAGCTCTCTTCTCTGGATCAAATGACTTGTATGATCATTGATATCAAACCCTTGGGGTCTAGGGCTATTTATATAGGCCAAAGCGATGAATCTCAGCCCTCGGATCAAATCGACTTAAGGTAGTGGCTCAGATTAATCCTCAAAGGCGGTGGAGAAACAACATAAGAAACTGGAGGCTGATAGTGGGACCAGGCGATCGGCCGATCCACGCCTGCTGACTTGTGGGCCTCGCCTCCGCAGTTGAGTCTCTGGTGTTCTCTAAAATATTCTTGATCCACTATCACGGCGGAATGCGATATATTTCTCCGACATGCGGGTCTCCTCTGCTTCTTTTCTGAATAACACCCTGCAAAACATAGATTCACCAAAACTCACGGAATTCTGTCAGTTCAAACCCTAATCTATGTTTGAGGATGATTTTAGGCCCATTTTCATGCCTAGTTGATGGTTAAAAATGCTCAATAACTGCCATCAACAATCGACAACCTCCCACCCAAACCCATGATCACTATACTCGTTTCCAGAAGCAACACGACACAATGTATCCCGAGTCCAAACTCCTCGAGGAATTGGACAAATGCTTTGCCGTTGCGGATCGATGTTTCTATGGCCTCGAGTAGCAGATCCAAGCCAACCACGCCACCGCTTCCACCCGGACCCAGGCTTGGAGATTGTATCCTAGGTGTTCGACGAGTGGTGCCCCGGATCGAGGGTGTCATGGATGACTTGCGCCTCAAGATTGAGAAGCTGCCATCCCTCAAGTTGGAGGTCAATAAGATCTCGAAGTTTTGGGAGCGCTCTTTTGGTGGACTCCGCCACCCCGGCGCTAGCTTCTGGCGTGTTCGCCTCCGTGCCCACTACTCCGTCCTCACTGAGCTCCAGTCAGCCTCTGTGTTGGTGGAACTCAAGGCCGCCCCTATCAACGCTGAGCCCAAGCCTACTTCCAGTGTCACCACGCTCTCTTTCTCCTCTCCACGGGAGTTGCAGTCGAGCTTCGACATTGTGTCTTCGGCTGGCCCGCACTCACCTACGGGACTACCAGCCAATCCACCCTACGGGCACCGCGTTGACCTAAGGGAACCGGGATGGTGAATTCAGAGTGGTCACCACTCTGATTTCACCACCCGGCAAGGGCATGTCTCCTTGCCAGCTTCCACCTCCCTAATTCCTTCCGTGTCGGTCGCGTGCAGCTCCCCACTCAGGATCTCATTAGGATTCTAGTCATCAGGAGGGCTACACTTGCAAGTTGCCCAAATTTGATTTCCCTTGTTTTGATGGTGATCACCCCAAACTCTGAATCAAAGAGGTCATTCACTATTTTGAGCTTTACCGTGTCGAAACGGGAGTTTGGGTTCAAGCATCCACTATGCACTTCCACGGATGTACAAAACATTGGCTATCATCCTTAGATGATTAGTTGGAGTTTATTACTTGGCCTAATTTTTATTCTCAGTTGCTGCAACGCTTTGCTCGTGATGAGCATGAGCTCCTGTTGCGTCGTCTTTTTCAAATCTATCAAACTGGGCCTGTTGAGGAGTACATTGACAATTTTGTCGCCTTAGTGGATGAATTGAAAGCTTATGCTAAGTGTGGACGGTGGGTATACCATAAAAATCCACACTCAAAACACCGTCAACATGACACATATTTTATTAATAACCAGTTCCACTTTATAAGTGCAATCAAGCCCTAATGTGGGTTTTGGTGATAATGACCACGCGATTAGAAGACTAATGTGGTTTATTGAGATGATGGACAGGCAAGGGTATTAGGAGGATGTATTCTTATGCAGGTGGACCCCTAACAACTTATGGATGCGGCATCCGGCTCAAAGGAGGTTTAAATTCATTTTTATTCTGAATTTGAGTATAGGAAAAGCCGTACTATTAAGGGGGATGCAAAAGACAGGTTTGAAAGTGTGACCCAGTGCAAATATTCACACCAAACATCCTAACTTCCACTGCCAAAACCAGCCACAAAATTCCATATCATTCTGATCTGTTTTGGCAGCGCGGCATTGCCGGCCTTAGGCGCGGCACTGCCGGGGTCCGGCACTGCCGGCCTCTGGCCCGGCACTGCCGCGACTTATTCTGACCGTTAGACTTGGGGGTGATTCAAAATCACCTCCCCGTCGCCCCCAACGGTCATCTCGGCCATTTGCACAATTCCAGAACCAGAGAAGGCTCTCTCTTGCTCTCTCTCTCACTCCCAAAGCTCTCCACTCCTCCCATTTTGGAATCCAACTCAAATCTTGAAGAGTGTGAGCTCATCTTGAGCAAGAACAAGCTTCTCGCTGTGATCTTCATCTTCTCCAAGTACTTGGTTCGCGTTCAAGCCGGTGGTTTGCATTTGTTACTCTTGGAGCTTGCCCCTAGCTGGCTAGAACGTCGCCCGGAGAGCTTGCCAATCTTGTGGCAGCCCCGGGAGGTTTGTAACCACCCTCACAAGCTAGTGAAATCACCCCTCTTTCAAGGATTAACTTCCTTGACTTGAGAACGAGGATTGGGAGTTGTGAACCCAAGTTTCCTTTGTGGAGCCTCAACAACGTGGAGTAGGCAAGCCTTTGTGGCGAGCTGAACCAATAAATCTTGTGTTACTTGATTTGGTTCACTTGCTCTCTACTTGTTGTAGTTCCTTGATTTCTAGGGTTTGGCTCCGATCTACTTTGTGGTGGTGTTCTAGCTGTGAAGAAGTTGTGCTCTAGGCTCTACACAACCCAGGGAACCTCAGTAAATTACTAGATCTAAATTTCGTTGGTTAAATTTTGAACTGTGTAGTTTCTGCTCTGCGAGGTCCAGCACTGCCGCTCCAGGAGCAGCAGTGCCGGGAACCCCGGCAGTGCCGCTCTACAGGCTGGCACTGCCACGCCTGTGTTTGATCTCCGTTTGCGAAGAAATTTTGCAGGCCTATTCAACCCCCCCTTCTAGGCCAGCCAGTGATCCTACACACTTGTACTCTTAGCTTCTGATCGCAGGTAACACAAAACAGAGCTTAGGGGACCCACATAGGTGGTCGACCGACCCCCTATGGGCCCACCTTGACCTGAGCTTCGAGCATGATCCGTGCCAAGGTCCCTGGAGTCCATTTCAACCCTCAGATCAACTTGTGTTTTCATTCAACGGTAAAAGATCATTTCACATGGATCCATGGGCCCACAAGGAAGCAAGCAATGTGACAAACACTTAGCAAAAGATGTAGCCACTTCCTATGACAAATGATACACCTTCTAGAAGACCTTGGTTGGGCCCACCTGTTATAGGGGGGTCGGTCGACCCCTTGGTGGCCAGCTAGGTCGGTTGGCTCCCCACCGACTTGTGCATGCCTCCCACATGCTGGTTTCATCGCTGCCATCCATCTGAGGCGGTTTCAAGGTCGGTTCATCCAAGGGTGGAGAGGCAAGGAGCACACGGATCGCTGATGTGGCGCCCCTTCACTTCCCTCTATAAATAGATGCAGGTTCCACCCTCTTTTACACACAACAAGAAGGCAAGAGAAGAAAGCAAGAGTCAAGTTCCACTTCTTAGTAGTAGTATTAGTCTAGTGTGGGAGTTAGAGTCGAGTCGAGCTAAGCTCAGGTCTCCGGAGTCGTCTTCTGGAGAGTCTGGTATAGCTCTTGTACCTTTCCCTTTTTGTAAGACTTTGCTTATATGAATATAATATTCTTGCTTTACTTTACTAAGTCTTTACTTTGTGCAATTCTATATTTACTATAGTATTGTTGTGTCTTGTCTTAGCAATATAGTTGTCCTACACTAGATTGTGATCCTGTAACCAACTATTATGTGCTGTTCATCGCCTTCATAGGGTGCTTTAGTTGCCTTGTACATAACTAGAGTAGTGAGAATTAGTGTAAGTGTGGTGCTTAGACTAAATCTTGCCTTTGATTACCGCTTGCTGCACGGATTATTTGTGGGTGCTAGCAGGTGATGATAACCTTGTCTAGTCATTGCATCCCACCACGTGTTTTAAGCAAATTCTTAAAAAAGGTAGGCTCCCATAAGAGTATAGTCGCTTCAGGTAGAGGTTTTATCCTCTACTGTATCGTCTATCCCTGGCTACACAAGAAGTAAGGTAGCAGTCTAGATATTTCATCTATTTGTTAAGGTTAAGTTCACAGGAGTAAAGTAAGAAATATAGGAGTCGTATACTTGCTCGTTGTCCTCCCACCTAGCTATACTCTACTAGTTATCTTTAGTTATCCTAAGCCTTGTCTTGTCTCTGTGTCATTATCTTTCCTTTATATCGATTCCCCCCCTTATCACTAGTTGGTGCTAAGTTGCAATAGACTTAAGGATCTCTCTTTTATTAACATTCCTAGCCACCGCTTTCTCTTGGGATAAAATAAATAACGATATCTTGGAATACTCCTAGGTGAAGTGCTACAGCGGTACATTCTGTACGCTTGCAGAATAATCCAATAGACATACGAATTACCCCCAGGCACTTCTGGTGCCGTTATCAGAGATAGACTAACACCCTATCTTTGGTGATTGCGCTACGAAGTGTCAACACTAAGCATCCTGATCCCCTCTATTATACTCAGCGTTTTATTGATAGGTTATAGGATGACATCAAAGTAGTGGTTCTGGTTTAGCATCCCTCTACACTCGATACTGCTTGTGTTTTGGCCCAATTGTAGGAAGAAACTGTGGGAGTGCAGAAGCGTCTATACTGCCGGCTAGATTCTTCACCGGTGCCGCAGTCGCCATGGGACAGAGCTCTGCCCCTGCCTGCACCTCCCCCACGGCCTCAGGAAGGGGACCTCAAGTGTCTTCCCTATACTTCACCCAACAGTGTGGAGGACAAGTTTCAGGCGTTGCGCACTTCTCGCCATGCCTAAGGGATCTGTATCCACTGTGTTGTGAAGTGGAGCCACGACCACAAGTGCTCAGAGTTGGTACAACTTCAGATGGTGCAGGACTTGTTGGATATGTTTCCTGAGGACGATGCTGAGGTTACTTCATCCGACACATCCTCACCACCTCCTGATTAGATCATGATGCATCTCTCAGCGGTTACTGTGGTAGGTGCTACTTCACTCAAGACCCCTAGCCTTTCTAGTGTGATCCAAGGCATTCCTCTCTCTACACTAGTGGATTCAGGCAGTCCCCACACCTTCCTCAGTTCAGCGCTTGCCCAATCTCTGTCTGGTGTCCAGCCTCTCATGCCTGCTGTCAAGGTCTAGGTGGCCAATGGTGCTGTTCTTCAGAGTGAAGCTCATCTTCCTACTGCCTTGTGGACGGTCCAAGGGTGTTCCTTCATTACTGACTCAAGCTGCTACCCTTATCCTCCTACGACATGATTTTGGGCATGGATTGGTTGTCTAGCTTCAGTCCTATGCAAATACATTGGGCATACAAGTGGATTTCCATCCCATATCAGGTTACTTCAATGGGGTTGATCGGGGATGCTGCTGCTCTTACATCTGGTTCTGTGCTTCAACTATCTCTAGTTCAGGAGGGTGCCCTTCCTGCCACTGGCTCGGTCCCTCCAGACATTCAGGCATTGTTGTCAGAATTTGCCCATCTGTTTTCGCCTGCCGAGGGGCTTCCACTGCAACGGGAGTGTGATCACTCCATCCCTTTGATTCCTGGAGCTAGGCCGGTTTTTGCTCATTCGTACCATTATGCGCCACTGCTGAAAACCGATAATGAGTGGCATGTTAACGAGATATTGTCATAGGGCCTTCTTCAACATAGTACTAGTGCATTTGCTTCCCTTGTTTTACTAGTCAAGAAGAAGGATCAGTCTTGGTATTTCTGTGTCGATTATCGGCAACTCAATGCTCATACTATTAAGGCCAAGTATCTGATGCCTATCATTGAGGAACTATTAGATGAATTGGTTGGTGCAACCTATTTCACGACTTTGGATTTGCAGGCCGGTTATCACCAAAGTCGGGCAAAGAATATAAGACGGCTTTCCAAACTCACTTTGGCCAATTTGAGTTTCGGGTCATGTCCTTCGGGCTGATAGACGCACTTGGGACTTTTCAAGGTGCTATGAACACTACATTTCACCCCTACCTTCGCAAATATGCGCTAGTGTTCTTCAATGACATACTTATCTACAGTCGTTCCTTGGCGTGATCATCTCCATCACATTCAGACAGTTTTTGAGCTGCTGTCCCGGGATCAGTGGCACCTCAAATTGTCCAAATGTTCCTTTACGCAGACGTCTATAACTTACTTGGGGCACGTCATCAGTGGAGCCAGAGTAGGCACTGACCCCTCAAAGTTGGCTGCTATTGCTTCTTGGGCGCTGCCATCATCGGTCAAGGAGCTCTTCTCATTTCTAGGCCTGGCTGGCTATTACCGTTATTTTGTGCGCCATTTTGGTATCATTTCGAAGCCCCTTACCTCTCTTCTGAAGAAGCACAACCTTTTTGTGTGGACAGAGGATCACACACTGGCATTCAATCCTATGAAATTAGCTCTCTGCCAGTCGCCAGTGATCGCTCTGCCTAACTTTGCCAAACCTTTTTCTATTGAGACGGATGCTGTTGGCGCTTCTTAGCGTCAGCAGAAAAGTCCGCAAGCGCACGGAAGTACCGTTGTAGCCTTCACCCGGAAGTATTCAGGGTATCATAATTTCCCAGAGGAACGGTCTTTGTACTTAGTCTCTTAAATTAGTTTACTCAGAAGAGACGGAAGGGATAGCTTGGGTAGAGAGGTTCTTCTAAGGTCAAATGCATATAAGCGATGGTAACTTTTCCACTACTTGCTTGCTTTAGGGCCATTGACGCACCTGGTCTGCCAAGCGATACCAGTATCAACGCTATTCCACGGCCGAACGTGGGGGGATGCTGGTACGAGTGGACAGGGCTGTCACCACCTGCCACCTACCCCTCTGCTCGTGGGCACGCGCAACATACGAAGGTAGACTCCGACCTGGACACCGCGTCTACGAAGGTGACTACTACTCTAGCGGCGTACAGGAACAACCTTCTCTATCTGGAGTCCTCTTACTAGAGCATCCGTCCAAAGGACGAACAACAATCCCACAAACAAGTAGCTTTATGAAAGTAACATGCTTAATGAATCAAACCAAAGTTGAACACGAACTTCTTACTTCAAGTAGCAAGACGATCGTAGGGGTACAAGTTGGATCAAGAGCCGACAAGCCCGGCACTTCGTCCACCCGGAGGCAGAACTGCTTCGACTCCGCTCTTTCTCCAGCTCTTGTCCCTCTCTCACTCCCTATACTAAATTAGCTAGAAGCTAATGGAATGGAGCTTGCTCTTCCTCTCTACATTGTGACCTCTTGTGTTGGTGAATCAATTCATTCATAGGTGTAGAGAGGAGGCCTCCTTTTATAGCTTGAGAGGAGGGGGTTCTATGCAAATGGATCATCCCCACATGGAAGGACCCAAACCGACCTCCAAAGGGCGGTTTCCACTTTCCATCTGTGTTGGTCGTAGGTGGGACCGTCCTTGGGGAACCGCCCTAGAACCGCCAGAACAAAACTGGGCCCGTGAGGCCCCACCAGGGGGCAGCCGCCCCCGGGACCGGTCGGTCCCCTGGTAGGCCCGTTTGGCCACCGCGTTCGCATGGTTGGTTCTCCTCTGGGCCTAGACCTCTCCTATGGTTACGAATGGGCCCAGATTTGTAATAAAGGTGGGCTTCTTTGTTATTCTTGGTTGGCATTCTCTGAATTCACATTTCTCCTTTACGCTTTCCAATTGGTGTTGTGCACTTCCACTTGTTTCACCATAAATCCTGCAAAAACATAAACACTAGGGGTACAAGTGGAACTCTGTTAATAGCATATGTCTATGTGTTAAAGTATGATAGTTTCTCTCCCTTTAGGCATAAGTTGGCAGTTAAAAAATGATCTATAAGGACCGCCAACAAGACCCCCAAGCTTAACCTTTGCTCGTCCCGAGCAAATAGCTAAGTATGGTTGTTGATCAGGAGTTGCTACAATGTCGATCATATTTCAAATGTACCAAGTTTATAACAAAGTTTTCCACCGTAATTTGAATAAATCAGCATGCTATCCACCCTGCTATTATCTTGAAACAAATGGGGCCTTTTAGCCATCTCTAGTCTTAGGTGATTGCAAGACCGAACAGATTCATAGACATTGCTTATCATTCATCCCAAGATGAACCATCTTTCCGGAGGTTTTGAAAATTTTTGCAAAGAAATGTAAGTTCCTCAAATGATTCTCTCGATCGCTCAAAGTGTATGAATACCTCACCAAAGGCATTGTAATGTTGCCTTTCATAACCTACCACTAAGGCTTATGAGTGGAGTTTTGGGTAGGTATAAAGGTGGGCATACTTGCATCACATATATTGCTAAGTCAAAAACCGAACCACAAGGAGATACAAGTCATATACTTTGATTGAGATGTGCCAGTGTGTGGAGCATGAAGATGGTGGAATCCTAATTTCTAAATATTTTGGCACTCCATGCATCATGAATTTCTCCTATATTGGATGGAATGGAAATTTTTTGGAGGAATATGGGCTATAAGATCATATATCCATACTATTATTTTTCTTCTTCTTCTTTTTTTTGAACGGGTACTTGGAACTCTTTTTTTTCGTTTGTTTATTGCATGCCCCTTGGCATGGTTTTTTTTAAGCATAACCCATATCTCTTGTTAGTATTTGAAGAACTTTGGCTGGAGAGATGTCATGATGGAATGCGAGGAGTAATTATATGGTGAAAACTGAATGCGCGGCTTCTCAGGGTAAGAGTCGACATTTTTATTTGGTGGATAACAAATGCGCGGCTCTCAAGGTAAGAGTCGGCATTTTTATTTGGTGGATAACAAATGAGCGGCTCTCAAGGTAAGAGTCGGCATTTTTATTTGGTTGAAGAGTGCGCAACTCTCAGGGTAAAAGTTGGCATATTTTTGGTGGATGGATGGGTGCATGTTGTGCGCAACTCTCGGTGTGAGAGTTGGCTTTATCTGGTGGGTGCATGTGAATCTCAATCATGGGTTCATGACCATGATCTCACTTAGGTCATAACAATTTGACCTAACTCAATGTTCCACAAGCAACATATGACTAAAGGGTTTGCATAATTAAAACATGTCATATGGCCTTGGTAGGTATTTCATAATCATTGAGGAACTTTTGTTTTTGAAAGTTTTCGAAAATAAAACTCCGGATGTCAATTTCGCTCAGAACAAAGTCATAGCACAGCCCATGTCACCATATCATATCAGGCAATAACTTAGACAAGATTAAGCATGTGCAACCCATTAGTCCAAGTTTTTAGGATGAGACATTTTTAGCTGATAAACCCAAACCTTAGAGAAAGCTTGACTATAAAATGGGTACAGGTGAAACATAAGACAGAGCAACTGTTCATCATTTCAACAAGGGTAGAAACTAACACATCTTAACACATATGAGAGAGGAGAACATATCTCACCATTTTTTTAAGTTGGAGAATTTTAAAAAGAAATGTGAGATACAAGTTACCTTTGTGGGAGCCCTCCCCCAAGCTTGCTTTTGACTTACCAATGTGGTTCACCTGGGGGTGCCGCTAATTGGTGGTGCCTTAGCTTGATGTGCAGTTTGTGGCCTCTCTTGAGCGTGCTAGGAAGCTCCCCCCCAAGCTTGTTTTTATGGTGGTATTGAGATAACAAGACAACAAAACTTGGGGTTGAAAGATAAATTACTCTTTTTCTTCAAGATTTTATTTATCATTATATTTTTTTTCTTTTCAAGGTTCACCTAAGAAATTCTTGTCTCTGCTGTCATCTCAAAGACTTACCCTCATGGAGTTGATAAATTTCTGCAAGGGCTTAGTCCATAAGATTAACCAAAATCTATACTAGCAGCTTTGGTTCCAAGATCAAAGTAGACACCATGTCTAATTTGTCAAGGTAGGCTTAAGAATCTAAGCACCATGCTTACATTAAAAATCCTATAGAGGCATGATCTCACATCTCAGCTTCAAACTAAACACCATGCTTAATTAAAAAGATGTAGGACCAACACTTCCAAACCAAAACTTACTAGCATAGAGAAAAGAAATATGACAAGATAACCAAGAATCATTCAACGGAGACAGATATTTGAACAAAGGAACCTAGTCAGAAGTTTTCTCAGCCAATCTATTCAAACTCAAACAAGGCTAGGATAAGAGAACAAAGAAAGACATGCCTTGCTTCATCTCCAACATGAATTTCTTCCCTTATTCATGATAACAACTCAAAGTTCATTAATCAAAATGCAACACCATGTCACAATTTTAATTAAAGAAGGCTAGTTTAACCTAAGCACCATGCTTAAATTAAAAAGCCTATGGATGTACCACAAGTGTACTCATGTGAATACACCCAAACTCAGAGCATATGGCATGAACAGAGGAAGTGCATTATATTATATTTTCATGGAGACAAATATGAGTGAATGAGTTGGTCAACATTACCTTGAAATACTTGAATGTGTGTACCAACAGCATGTATGGATGAAGCATCAGAGTTGTCGCTGTGGTGGCTCGGTTTCCATCTCAGGTGACTACTAAGGCGTGGGTTGGAGTCCATCACTTTTAGTAGCATGTCGTCGTGTAGCAAGTCGTTTATTGGTAACTCCTGCATATTAGTGACTCGCATACATGACAAATGTAGGAGGAACAACTCATGCAAGCTTCTAACTAAAAGGAATATTACGACCATGACTCCCCTTTGTTGTGTCTTTTTTTTAGAATCTTTAAACGAAGTGTGATCCAGGATATGCATGGAGTCATGGTTGGTCAAAGGAGTGAGAGAGGTGTTGCACAAACCACAGTTGAAGATGAAGGAGGTTTATGGAAGTCATGTGTCCTGTCCTGGTTGCGTGATGAGTCACTCGGTGTTGTGCAACGTGCAGGGGAGATCTTGAAGGTGTGTTAGGTATGCTTGAGAGATCTCCCCCACACTTATTCTTGTACCTGCTTTATTTTGATAAAAAGAAAACAAAACAAGAGCAACAACAACAAGCAAGGACTCTATTGGCTATAAGACCAGAGAGCAAGAAAGATTTTATTATTATTTCTTTATTAGTTTTATTGAAAACTTGTTCACTCAACTTTTTATAAACAAGGCCAAGATAAAGATGCAGAGAAAGGTATGCCTTGGTTTATTTCCATATCAGATTACTTTCATTGATTATGTCAACAACTCAAAGTTCATTGATCAAATGAAGACAATTATAAGAAGTTGGTGAACATTTATTTACCTTCGTATACCTGAGTATATGTACCGGTAACATATATGTATGAGGTGTTGAAGTTGTTGTTGCGGCTAGCATGATGGTTCTGCTCAGGTGATCTCCGAAGCCAGGCCACACACACATCAATGCGCATGGGCCATGGTCCTTGATGATACTAGCAAAGGTTCAGAAGAGGGAGACTCCCAATCTTTTTTTTCTTTTTTTTCGTAGTTTTCTTTCTTCTTCTTTTTAGTCTCCCTCATCTCTCTTCTTTTTTTTCTTTCATTCATTTTTTCTTCTCTCTTTTTTTTAAGGCGAGGCTGACATCTTCATCATCATTTTTTTAATGACCCTTTGGTGTGCATGGAACTTGGGTTTCTCACTGTCCTCCCTCACACTTGTACTTTTGCATAAAAGTCAAGTGCAGAGTTAGGGCCTTCTTACGAGTGTGTTCCATTACCTAGAAGTGCATCAAGCTTTTGTAGTTGATGTCGTTCCATGTCGTCAAGCATCATATGACCCGAGTTCTTCTTAATCTTTCCTGAAATGGTTAGCGACATACCCGAAGGTGCATACTAACTTGACAACATGCCCTCACCATTCAAAGAAGATATATATATATATTTTAAAGATAACAATAGTAATAATAATAATAAAAAATATATTTTTTAAGGATAACCCGGGGTATCTCCCGGTAGTGCTTCAGTTATGATCTTAAACTTGACCGTGGGAACTTCTTCTTGCAGCAATCAATGGTGGTGTAGTTCCCAGCTTTACCACCAATCATAGGTATTAAAATTCAAGCTGCAAGGTACGCACCATCGTACTACTATGGGATTTGCAATGTTCATGACAAACATAAGCATTCACAACCATTCTCTCAAAAAGTTGAACAACTAGAATCAAGAGATGGTTGTGAGATCCTCGTAGAAGCAGGTGGTCCGAAGCGAAACAAACGCTGGAGACCTTGAGCATGAAACGTGAGGGACCTCAAAACCATGCTTATTAGCGGGCCCCTTCTTGGCTCTAGAGTTGTTGCTTTGGGCATGTCCGTGGCATGGAAGTTTTCATTCTCAAAAGATATATCATGGAGGATGATCACTAAACCTTGACCATTATCGAGAACAATGTTCTTGATGGCCGGAGGGACATGCATCTTGTTCGAGCAAGGGCGCAGGAAAAGGATTCGCATACTCGAACAAGTAGCTTTGCTTCGCCTTTAGGTTTTCGAGCAAGTGCTATGGTTGGCAGAAGCAAAACTTTTAAACTTCTCATCGGGGCTCCCTTCTTTTTTTATATATATAAATGAGATTTTCAAGAGGGTGCCCTATGAGAAGATCAAAATCGAGGATGGCATAGATGAGGAAGTATAAGAAACTTCGGTTCCGTTAATTTCCAATGGCACTGCCCTAACAATCCCACAAAACTCAAAGATGAGTCCGGATGGACTTCTGAAAAGTTTGTCGGTCGGGACTAGCGGCATGTCGTCCTAAAAGGGTTTCCGCTGGAATGAAAGTAGTCCCAACTGTGAGGTTGTGTAGGGCTTTCATGGAAGTCCCCTTTAATGAGCAAGACATAGTTGTGGGAGGTGAAAGAATCTGAATTTCTTCAGAAGAACGTTTCACTTCCAACAAGCGACAACCGTACTTTCGATGACTCCGCATTAGGGGAGACTTCCTAAGAAATGTCAGAATTTTGTGCCAAGAAATGTTTCGAAGTTCTTCCATAATCCTCGAATTTTGATAGCAAACTCCGAAGGATAAAATATTCCTTCCTTCGGTGTTTGTGGTTCGGGCGAGGGCTCAATAGACGAATCGAAGGGTGGCAAGGGAAAGGATTCGGCTGCTGAGGGCTCTTCAGAACTTGACATGCCCTTGTATAGAGGGGTTTGGGTACGATGACGGGAGAAGTGTGCTTCTCTAGGATGTAAACAAAAATTTTCCTCTATTCCGTCATGGTTTTTATGAAAACGGCCCTCCAACGGTTATGTCAAAACATAGGGCAGCATCTATGTCTAGATCCGAATAAAGGATATGCAAAAGCACATTATCGGATAAAGACAAGTCAAGGTCAGCATGTATAAACATTGTAAACCTGGCCTAGGCTGTACCTATGGACTCCTTCTCGTTTTGCTCAAAGTCAAGGTTTGCCCTTGGTAGAGCGGTGATATGAGACATGGGTAAGAATGCAAGATAAAACTTGATCTTAAGTTCATCCCATTCTCTATTTGCACTTTCTACGGCATCAGTGTACCGTTGTTTTGCCTCCCCTTGAGGGAGAACAGAAACAACTTCCACTTAAGAATTTCTTGTGTCATTCTAGGAATGCTTAGGCATGAACACAATTCCTCGAATTTTTGCAAGTGGTCAAAATAATTTTCATTGTCGTGACCAAAGAAGGGTTTTGTCTGAACCATAGCTTTGAATCTTGGGTGGAGTTCATAACTGGATGGAAATTTTGGTTTTGAAAAAGAATGTGGTTCAAAGAACCCCCCTTTGAAGCAGAAGGATTTTGAATTTGGAGCTGGCTTCATGGTGAAAGGATCGGATAAAAGGGAATATTTTGTTTTTATATAAAGAAAAGATAAAAGATTTTTTTGATAAAACACAAGGATACACGGGTGAAATAGGTTCGGAGATAAATATGACAACCGTTCTCCGGCAACGGCGCCAGAAAGCTTGTTGGCGCTTCTTAGCGTCAGCAGAAAAGTCCGCAAGCGCACGGAAGTACCGTTGTAGCCTTCATCCGAAAGTATTCAGGGTATCGTAATTTTCCAGAGGAACGGTCTTTATACTTAGTCTCTTAAATTAGTTTACTCAGAAGAGACGGAAGGGATAGCTTGGGTAGAGAGGTTCTTCTAAGGTCAAACGCATATAAGCGATGGTAACTTTCCCACTACTTGCTTGCTTCAGGCCCACTGACGCACCTGGTCTGCCAAACGATACTAGTATCAGTGCTATTCCACGGCCGAACGTGGGGGATGCTGGTACGAGTGGACAGGGCTGTCACCACCTGCCACCTACCCCTCTACCTGTGGGCGCGCGCAACATACAAAGGTAGACTTCGACCTAGACACCACGTCTACGAAGGCGACTACTACTCTAGCGGTGTACAGGAACATCCATCTCTATCAGGAGTCCTCTTACTAGAGCATCCGTCCAAAGGACGAACGACGATCCCACAAACAAGTAGCTTTATGAAAGTAGCATGCTTAATGATCAAACCAAAGTTGAACACGAACTTCTTACTTCAAGTAGCAAGACGATCGTAGAGGTACAAGTTGGATCGAGAGCCGACAAGCCCGGCACTTCGTCCACCCGGAGGTAGAACTGCTTCGACTCTGCTCTTTCTCCAGCTCTTGTCCCTCTCTCACTCCCTATACTAAATTAGTGTTGGCGGTCCTTAGCAACATAAATATAACATCATTTTAATACTAAAACAAATAGAGAATAGGGCTTTATCTAACCTTTCCATGAGTTTTGTTGTGCACCTAACTTACAGAGATAGCACGTGGAAATGCATCAAAATATCAAGGAAAGCGCATTTCCAGGAAACGCATTCAGAAAAGGCGCAAATCAAGAATAAAAGAGAAAAGCCCATCAAAGCATCAAACGGGATTCATCTGTAACCACGGGGGAGGCCCAGGCCCAGAGAGCAACCGACCACCCGAAGGCGGTGGCCAGTTGCCGCCTGCCACGGACCGACCGCCCCTGGGGGCGGCCGTCCCCCAGATGGCATTTCCCGGGCCCAGTTTTCAGCCAGAGTGCTCAAGGCGGTTCCCTGATGGCGGTTTCACCTCCTACCATACTTAGAAAGCCCAAACCGCCCTTGATCAACTATAAATAGATGTGCTTCACCCTCTCTAACACACACACCAACATTTGAAGCACTACACCTCATATTTCTTACTTGTTCTTTAGTAGTAGTAGAGCAAGGCAAAGCTATCAAGGAGAGCTTGTCTCCTTGGAGGAATCAAGAACATCTTGGTATGAATACACATCGGTTTTCCTCTATGAGCAAGTTCTTATCTTATTTATATAGCAATGCATCTGAATTAGAGTATAGTCTTGTCCATATTATGATCATAGCATGTAAAGTAGTTCATAGTCTATGTGTTATGTTCTTGATATGTTCATCAAAGTTCTTCATCGTTCATCAAATTAGTATGAATAGAGGAAGAACTAAGGATGGGATAATAGTCCGTTGTGCTGTCATGGTTGCTCCTAGCCGAGCCTGTCAATCTGAAGGGTTGGGGTCCCGGGGGGCTAGGAGTTGTTTCCAATTACACGGGCGTGGTGCTCGGGTATGCGGGAATCAGCGGATATGTCGGTACCCCACGGGCAGAGGGGTAGGTGGGCAGGTGGTGACAACCCTGTCCATCCCTAGCATTCCCCCACGTTCGGGTATTGAGTAGGAGTTCGTAAAGTCTCTATCGACTGGCAGACCAGCCGCGGGGATCTCCCTATAATCCCAGACTTAGTCCTGATCCTAGTCTTATTAATTTGATGTAATTACTATTCGTTGCATAGCTGTATATGACCAATGCCTGCTCTCGCAGTATTTCTTTATTCTTTATTTTATTTTATCTTTTATCCTTGAGGTTGCTCCGATGTGTGTGTCCACTATCTTATAAACATGTTTTAACCCCTGCCTATGCTATGCCTACCTATGCATCCAATAAGTGATCATGTTTATACCAAAAGCTAGATGGAATACATCATGCCCTCCTACGGGAAATTATAAATACAACACCCTTGAATACTCACGGGTTGAAATGCTACAATGATAGTTCTGTGCGCTTGCAGAGTAGTCTTACTTCTTACTGAGCTATCCATTGGTGTACCTAAGTACCATTACTTAAGGATTGTAATTCTTGTGCACCCCACGGCGCCGTGCCACAGTTTTGCATATCGTAAGTAATGACGGTTAGGAAGGCCAATCCGGCACTTCTAACTGCTATTACCAGACTGCATTACCTAGGCCGGCGCCACTAAGGGCCAAGGATTACCTTTCTGAAGTAATGGTGATTGGGAATGCCAACAAGCATTTCTGGCGCCATTGCCGGGGATGGACTTTTAGTCTATCTTTTGTAACGACATTAAGAAATGCCAACAAGCATTTCTGGCGCCGTTGCCGGGGAGGGCAAAAAGAAAATATAAACATCTAGCTTTGGCACAAACTTTGATTACAAAATAAGCATCGGTAGCCATAGCTTATGCAGGCTAACTTTGCTGTTTTCTTCCTCTTTATTGGAATGAAAATAGGATAGTGTATGAGCGGTTTCAATCTGCCGGAAAACTTCGTTAAAAATCCAGAGACACTCCTAAGGAAGAGAAGGCTTCGTACCATCTTTTCTTCTGCTACTCAGCCGGCAAACGAACCGGTCATTTCCGCATCATCCGCTACAAACACCATGGCCAAGTCACTCCGCGAGTATTCCACCCCCGCTATTGCCAACGTGCCTGTTGGGCCCGCTGCCAATATCGGGAACGGAAACTTTGAACTCCGCACTGGCCTACTCACGATGGTGCAGGCGAACCAGTTTAGTGGTTTGCCAAGTGAGGACGCAAACGCGCACCTGCAAAACTTTCTTGAGCTGTGCGAAACCATCATCATCAAAGATGTCGCACAGGACACCATCAAACTCTGGTTGTTTCCCTTCTCCCTTTCGGGGAAGGCGAAGCAATGGTTTTATCAAAGCAAGGAAGCAGTCAACACGTGGGACAAATGTTCCACGGTGTTCCTCGCTAAATTCTTCCCCATAAGCAAAACAAATGCTCTAAGGGGAAAAATATCAAACTTCCAGCAAACTACACTCGAGTCCATTCCCGAGGCTTGGGATAGGCTTCAAGAATACATCCAGGACTGCCCCCACCACAGGATGGAAGACTAGCTTGTGCTCCAAAATTTCTATGAAGGCCTCACGGCCATGTCTAAGGGGCACATAGATGCCGCTGCTGGAGGCGCATTCCTCTCCCTCACCATCGAGAATGCCACTGGCGTTAATCCAGAAGATGGTGGCCAACCAAAGCTGGGGAGAGGGACGCAAAACACAAAAAGGCATGCACACCGTGAAGGAGACGGATCTGCTTGCCGCAAAAATAGAATTAATAATGAAGAAACTTGAAGGACCTGCCACCGATCCTACCACCGGCACTGTCCAGGCCATGGACTCGCACATGACGTGTGAGGTCTGTGGAGATGTTGGCCATTCAGGGAACAACTGTCCCGAAACCCATGAAGAAGCTTCCTATGTTAACAATGGGTTTCGCCAACATCAACAACCAGGTAACGGGTGGAACAGCCAGAATCGCCCCCAAGGTAATTCTTCCAATTTTAATTCAAATTTCAATTCCTCCCAACCTTCATTAAAAGATCTTATGATAGGATAGGCTAAAATAAATGAAAATCTTACAAACAAGCTTTCTCGAAATGATAAAATGTTTGAAACTATAAATACTAAGCTTGATAGCCTGTCCTCATCTGTTAAAAATCAAGTAAATTTTAATAAAAGAATTGAAATTCAAATCGCCCAGCTTGCCTCTGCTGCAAAACCTGCCATTCAAATTTCTAGTTCTGTTGAGAATATAAATTCAGTGACCACGAGAGGGGGTAAGACCACTCGTGATCCTCCACATCTTAACCAAAGAACAGGCAAAACACCAAGACAGCAAGAGAAAGTACCGGTGGACTCGGCACAACCACATGAAGAATCAATGGAAGAAGAGCCGACACCGGAGGGCTATGGGGACACCACGATGTTACCTTTTCCCACAAGGATGAGAAGAAAGAAGAAGGCCGGAGATGAACAGTTTCTCCGATTCGTGGATATGGTCGAGAAGACACACGTCAGCGTTCCGCTGATGGATGTCTTGCACATACCATCATACGCTAAGTTCATCAAAGATATCATCAACAACATGCAACCATTACCGTCCTCAGAAATTGTCAAGCTGATGGAAGAGTGTAGCGCAGCTATACTCAATCATCTACCTGAGAAGAAACAAGACCTTGGGTGCCCCACAATCACATGCTCTATAGGCACCCAGCAGTTTGACCATGCCTTATGCGATCTTGGGGCGAGTGTGAGCGTAATGCCAAAATCAGTCTTTGATAGACTGAATTTCACCAACTTGGAGCCTACCAACATGACACTTCAGTTGGCCGACTCCTCAATTCGGTACCCAGCAGGGATTGCACAAGACATCCCTGTAAAAATTAGAGGGTATTATGTTCCGGTGGATTTTGTGGTTCTCAACATGGAACTCACCAAAGAAACACCACTCATCCTCGGAAGACCATTCTTGAGGACGGCAGGAGCACAAATTGGTGTTGGAGCTGGAGAAATCCGCTTCAATATCAATGGACAAGAAGAGAAGTTCGAGTTCAGGCCTCGCCGTCGAGAAGAATGCAACATGATATGCATTCGATATGGGCCGAATCCCCAAGGCATAAAGGAGGTAGAGATTTAGCCTCAGCTTTTGAAAAATATATTAAAAATCTCAAAAGAATCAAAGAAAAAGCCGGAGCCAAAAGAAAAGGCGGCTCCCAAACAAAATATAAAGGAGTAGAAAAACAAAATGGCTCCCAAACAGAGGGAAGAAATGCCTAAGCCTTCACCAAAGAAAACGGTGTGGAAACCCAAGGTAAAAATTGAAAATACTACCACACCGCTCAAAACTACTCGCAAAGTATGGAGGCCCAAGCGAGCGCAGCAGTCTACCTCTCCCAAGACGGATGCACCATCATCAACAAAACAATGGAGGGAGAAAAGTCCTGCTCAACGGACTTAAAAAGCTGAGCCCTTGCCGAAGGTAAATCGGTAAGTTATCCGCAATTTTTACTTTAAATATTTCGAAATTTATTTTCAATAAATGCTTAATTGATTCCTCTAATAAAATAAAATTAATAATATATATATATATATGAAATAATATTTCAAATTAAATATATGAATGCTTGATGATAATGTTGCATTTATGTTTTGACTAAAATAACCCTATGTTTAAACATGAATCTTTGAGATCATAGGGATATTCCTTCATAAATGCATGATAGTGTGATCTTAAACAAATTTTCAAAAAATTTCAATCAAATCCACTTCACATCTTACACATGATCACACTAATCTATTTCGCATCAAGCCTGATCGTAACTGGGATAAGATTCTACATAGCCAATTTAACATGTGGCCAAAAGACAGAGGCTGGCAAGCGGGCCCAGGGGACCGACCGCCCCCCTATCCAGGCCAATCCGTTCCAATCTTTTTCGTACCTCACTTTGATCACCTCAGCATCACGTCCCTGGTTACGATCAAGTTGTTTCCTTGCCAAAGACCTCGATAGCACCTATTTAAACCTCTAAAGGTCTCTCTTTACACCAACCTTGTTCTTCTCCCTCTAGCAAAGCTTGCTTAGCTCTCTCATCTTTTAGTGTCAACCATGTCTAGCTATGCTCTCTTGCTGATCAATGCTCCAAAGGCCATAGCAAACCTAGACATAGCACCCTACCAAGAGGGTTCTTTAGCAAGGGAAAAAGCCCGTATTGTGAAGGAAAAGCCTCTAGTGATCTTGCCAGCACGCTCTCATGCACCCGAAGGTGGCGCCAAGAAGAAAACCGCTGCTGCCCATCCTACCAGCACTCTAGGCCTCAAGAGAAAAACACCTAGCGGTAGTAGGCCTAGCAAGCGCGTTGAAAATAAGTCTGCTAGCAAGCCCACGTTTTCGGCCAAGGAAGCCGAATCATCTAGCACTCTTCCTAGGATTAGAAGGCATCTACCTCGGCCTCCCATCAAACATCGTGCAGGGCAGTACGAAAGCAGTGAAGATGAAGACGACTCTAAGATCCTCGCTGACCTTAGAGCTAAACATGCCAACTTGCGTACTCTTCTAAGGGCTTTAGAAGAAGACTTAGAAACCAAGAATATAAAGTTTAAAAACCTTAGCGACGACATCAATAGCTTCCACTTCAAGTCCAATTCCAAGCTAAGGAAAGTCGCTATAGCCCTAGGTGTTGAGTGTAACACCCCAGGTGTTAGTCACGAGCTAACCAGCGAGTGTGAACCTAACCAAGTTATGTCAATAAATGATCTTGATCACTGTCTCACCTTCATATCATCTACCATGATCATTGGAAATGGTTCATAAAGATCCGAATTGAGAATTCACATGGAATGACAAGTTATTCACTTAATTGGATTTATGGATTAAGTGAAGATGAGCATGCAAAGTCAACCAAACCTTGCAACCTTGACCAAACAACTCTATTTGAACTCTACAACAAAAGTCATGAAGGACTCATGTTGAGCAAATGCCAAGAAAATACCTTTATTGGCCTAAACATCTACTTTGAGCTCTCTAATGATGTTAGTTTGACCAAAGTGGAAATATTATTTTGGAGTAAGATATGAAGTTTGACCTTAAACAAAAGTTACAGATATTTTGGAGTAGAACAAATGTTATTTATGGACCAAGTCATGATTCAACCTCTAAGTGCCTCAAAAAGTGGACACAAGACAGAAGAAAAATCTGATTACAGGACGATTAAATTCAAAGTCTGAAAATGGTGTTGATTTCATGGCTTTCCCGTGTTCTCCAAATTTCGTTAAGTAACTTGAGTTGGACCAAAAATAGAAGTTGTTACAAACTCTTTGAGGCACAACACATTCAAATTTGAGGTCAATCCGACTTCGTTTGACAAGAGTTGCCACTCGATCTTTGATCGTAATTAGCTTGTTGACAGCATCAAATTTAGAGCTAATTATCTCCTAATTGGGTGATCAAACTGCTGAGCACCCTTAATCAAAGTTGGAGAGCATCTGGAAGGAAACAACTTTGCTTCTGTGGTCGAGGTCCGAATCTTTCCCGAATATGCCAAAAATCGAATCCTAAGCGCGCCTGAATCTCACCCACCACGTACTCGTCAAAATGCTGCAACGGAGAAAACGTGTTCGCCGAGCTCTGAGCACCGCCCACCATGGCCAATCGCCTTGCTGCGCCTCTGTCCGCTCTCTGCTCAATGAAAAGGGCACCAGAGTGCTTCACTCTTCCTCGCCTCCCCACTCTTTCTGCTCTCTCTCCCTTTCGCCCATCTCCTCTCTGCTCTCTCGTCCTCTCGACGAGCAGACAGGAGCAGAAAGCCGCCGCCGGCACCAATTCGCCATCATCGTAGCGCCTTTGTCCAATTCGTTGCACCCGCAGCAGCACCACACGTCCTTCTACCTCTTCAACTCTTATGCTTAGCCGTTGTCGACCATCAGAGCTCAGACGAACGTCCGCCGTCTGTGCGTGCTCGCCATGGCCGCCGACGAGCCAAGCTCCTGCCACCACGAACCCATCCTCCTTCTCCGTATACCCCATGGCAAAGCGGGCAGAGCACCTCATTCCTCGCTTCGCGCCGCCTCCCCCGCGCTCCTCCCTCGGCTCCGCCGCACCCCGCAGCGCCGCGGCCACCTGCCGCTGGTCGCCGGGCCGCCGAGCGCCGTGGCCAGGCCGCCACGGGCCATGCCATGCCATGCCACAGGCACCGGCAGGTGCACTGGCAGCTGGGCTAGCTCCGGCCCCGCGCTGCCGCCGTTGGCCGCCTCCTCGCCGGAGCTAGCCGAGCCGGCAGAGGCCTGCGCGCCCGCCTCCCTCTCTGCTCTGCCCGAGCGAGCCAGAAGAAGAAGGAGAATCCCCAGTGTGCCCTTGCTCTGTGTATGACAGGTGGGGTCCAGCGGTCAGCGGGTCCCGCGTGTCATCTTCACTGGAGAGCTTGCTGGGTGCATGGACCGTGTGGATCTAGCGAGATCAGGGGTTAAATGTGTATTCGGTTTCATTTCAGATTTCGTGCTATTACTTGTAAAATCAATATCTAGTGTTTGGTGGCTCCAAAAATGATGAGGCTTGTTTTGTTAGATTCGTGGTAAAGTTTTCTGCTTGTTAGTATAGTTGGTTGTGTCATGCATGACTGTATTTATGCTGTAGAAATTCATTATTGAAATGTGGTTTAGAAGTTCACTTAAATTATCCCAATCCACAATTTGAGAAATATATGTCCAAAAATCATGATTCCAATTTTGTTAGTCTTCTAATGACATGCACTAGCTCATAAAAATATAAAAAATATATGTTGTTTACTATTTTATTGGTGTTTCACATTAATCTTTTTAAATAGGAAATAAATGGTTGAATTGCTTGTTATTTTTGTATCTGAAGTTATGTTGTTCCAAATGGCATGAAAATTTAATTTTAGACTCTCTGTATGATGTGTAATGTATGGTTAAAATTTCATGATTTATGATGCATGTATGACTGAGTTTTTGATTTATCTTGTTTGATGCCCATTAAGTAGATTTAAATACTTTATAAATAATATATTGTGGTAAAAATGGAAAATGGTGTTCCACTACCTTTGTATGATATTGTGCTAACCTGAGAAACAATAATATGGTCATGTGTTTGAATAAAATGTTGAGTTTCACGTTTATCTTACTCTCCAATGAATTGTTGCATTATAAATTTGTTTATTTTGTAATAATTAAATTATGGAACATGAGGATGTAAGATTTGAAACTTGGTCATGATTTGTAATCACCTAGCTCTCATAAAAGTTTGGGACTCATTTGAGATGTTTACCATATAACTTAAATAATTAAATAATGGGTTTTTATGTAATAATGAGTGAATAATTAAAGACAAATGAATGCATATATGTTTCTTGTGATTCTTTAATATGTTTTGGTCTGAGATGAGTCTTGTATGACCATGTAATCATGTTTGGAGCTATCTAAATAGTTCATTCCTATGTGTGCTTAGGTGATAAATAAGGGAAAAAGCATGTTTTGCATATGTGCTGAAATGGCTGCAGGTGTAGTCTCTGTTGTTGGGATGTTTTCCCCATCAAGATGATGTTGCATGTAAATGTGTTCTATACAAAAGTTGTAGCCAACTTCTATATCTAGCTTTTTCAAAAATTTCTTGGTCATAGGCCTAATAGTTTAGGAGTTATGGCTTTTGGATGACTGCTGTCAGGTTTGAATTGTTTTCTGTCCAGATCTGATTGTTTGCCTTGTTTGCCTAGGTTAAGCTTTGAATCACACCTTGGTGATAATATAAGAGTTTTAGTAAATTTCACTGTCTTTCCAAATTGTCTAGGATCATCCCTTTTGGTGGTATAAATCTCAAGTTATGATTGTTTGAGTTGGGAGGACAGAATCTGTCCTAGTCAAGACAGAGCTGCCTTCAATGTGTTGTTTGACCTTTATATGAATTAAATCATCTGAAGAGGATAATACCAAAGTTGTAGACAATTTCAATAGCTTTCCAGAAAGGCTTAGATCACCCTGGTTGGATGTATATAGCTTCAGTTATGGTTAAATCTTTTGCTTGCTGTCCTGCTGTCCTTAAACTGCATATGTGAGATTAGGATTGCTTTCATGTTGCCTTGCTTGGTGGCATTGTTAGCTCATGGTTCAGTGATGCTAGATTAACATGTCTTGTATTACTTTCTCTTATTCATACATGTGTATTGTGCATCACATTTAGGTACGATTGATGATGAACACGTGGAGTGAAGGACATGATGATGGAACTAACCACAAGACGGTGTGGTGGACTAATCACGAAGGTGGAAGGACTAATCGAGTGCTTGGATGGAAAATGCTCATCGAACAAGTGTCATCTAACAAACACTAACTTAGTGCTGAACCCCAGGCAAGCCCCGGAGCATCCCTAAGCCTCCACCTATCTTTTTTTTATAAATGCACCGGTCTTTATTAAATCGTGTGTTTGTGCATTTAAGTATAGGAGTTGGTTTGAAACCGTTGCTGCATATCTACCTTGTCTACTATATATGTGAACCTGATACTATTACTAGATAGGTGACCGATCTTATGCTTAGCCCTGCTTAGACCGGTAGAAGTCGGGTGATTTCCTGTCATCCACGAGAAAGTCGGGTGATTTCCTGTCATCCGCGAGTGTAGGTGGTGACTGACGAGATCGACATGGTTGGCTATATGTGTCACCATGCCACAATGAAATAATGAGAGAATCAAGGCTAGGTAGCGGGGAGCTGCATGACATGGGTCATGTTGACTTCGGTGCTGCTTGCGGCCGACTAGGACTGAGGCCACCAGACATCAGTTGAGATTGAAGGACGTCGTCACATAGCTGGCCAGATAAGTCGTTCTGACCGCGAAGCCGAGTATTTCTTTCTGAGCCGAGCTTTGGTGCGACTATGCAGACATATTCTGGAGGTAGGAAGTATGTGCGGAGACACCATTTTACCAAGGGCAGGTCAGGGACCTGATGCATCCTGGAAGTGGGTTGGTCTCTGAGAATATGGTCCCCGCCAAACTCGCGACATATTGTGTCTTAGAAGGATTTAACGGTGACCCAAGAAGCCAGTGGCTCGGCTGACAGGGTTTGTGATTGGCATGTTTTGCCAGCTGGTACAATCGATTCGAATCGCCATCTCTCCTGGTTAGTGAGAAACTGAACTGATCTTCTGGTGAGGTAGAGGTTAACAACTTGAACATGATTAATGGTGAGATGAGGTTGATATCTGTGGATATCAGAAATCATATGGTTTATTGATTGCTATAATATCAAGTGATTGCTTAGTATAGCTGCAAACCTTAGCTATAATAGCTGAACTGAAATCGAAGCTGAACAATATCTAAAATTGATAAGTTGAGGGATTATTGTAGTAATGCTTTTTCTGCAAAAATGATGCTACCTCCTGAACTCCACCAAATAAGCCTTGCATATCCTTGAGAGTCTTTTTATTTACTTCCTGTCGGGTAAGTCTAGCTGAGTACAATTGAGTACTCAGGGTTTGATTCCCAATGTTGCAGGAGGAATGTTTCGTTGACTAAAAGAATTACTTCTATCCTTCGGAAGAGGAGGAGTAGACCTTGGGCAAGGTCATGTTATCTATCTTACCTTGTTGCTGTGACTGGTCGACACTTGGCACTGTATTATGAAATTAAGCTTATGTAAAAAGATTTCGTTTCCGCTATTGAACTTTTATGTAAAAGTTTATCTTGTACTCTGATGTATTTGAAATATGTGCGAATCTATGTATCATGTGTATATGTACTGCTGAGTTTCTGCGATCCTTGGGGTATGTACTGTGTAAAAGTTTGAAATCCTTCGAGATTTCACAGACTACCGGGTTTATATTGGCTCAAGTGTGGCTTGATAGCTGGGAAAACAGTTGTCGCTGTACTTGTGCTCGTATAAATTGGTCGGTTCTGTTACATTGAGCATCATCTTGAGTATCTTTAGGCTGCACCTGCTGCACGAATAATCAGGCACACATTTTTACCTTCAACTATCAATGTAAATGTGCCTATTTGAGTTCATCAATAAAATAAGGTTTTATGTTGAGCACTTGTTTTTGCCATATATATATATATATTGTGACTAACCAAGACAAGGAAGAAAACAAGTGTGGGGGAGGATTCTCCAAGGCGATTGCACAATAAAAATCAAAATTCGGTTTGTGCAACCCTTACCCCTCTCTCATTCTAAAAAGCTTTTAAGATAAAATTTAAAATGATGTTTCCTACATACTCCATCAAACATGTCCTCCAACATTCGAAATGTTTGCATACTTTTTATTCCCTACTAAAATTCCTACAGATTTATGAACACTTTTTAGGGACCTCATTTCAATCTAAGTAATTGACAAATGAGAGATAGTAGGATGACATGATGCTTGCTCATTCTTACAAAAGTACTTGGAATTTATCTTACAAAAACAAAAACTCAATAGCATGCTCCTTGAATGATTAACAAAATACCTACCAAGGCCATATATGATTCTATTTGATGAAACCTTCTACATATGCCACTTATTTTGTGTTGAGTTTGGTCAAATTTCTGACCGCTGTTGAGAGATGTTTCATATTCCCAAGATCATATTTCACTTGCATCCACCAATTAAAGCCAATTCTCACCCTGAGAGTTGCGCAAAACATGCACTTCATCCATCCACCAAATAAAAGTGTCGGTTCTCATCCTAAGAACCGTGCATTCCTTCTATAAAATTTTACTCCATTCATCTACCATCATTGTCACACCCAATTTTAAGAATAAAATTGAATGCATAATCTTATGTGCGCCCAAGGATCAGTCACACACATATGCCGACAAATACAAGGTAATATCGAAAGACAATGCTCAAATACGTAACGTAATAATAATTAGAATAGAACCTTTAAGAAGCAAACAGCGGAAAGACACTCCGATCTTCGCGTGTAGACGCCAACTCCACAGGGACACAACCGACTGGTTGACCACAAGCCTAAACTTCTCCTGAGGTGTGGGGGGAATAGCAAGAGTGAGTCCATGTCGAACTCAGCAAATATAACATGGGGTTTATGAGGCTCAAAAAGGATAGACACAGGTTTAACAACAGTTTGCTTTTAATTGATCATCTTTTATGTAATTGGATAGCAACAAGTTGAATAGCCCATAATTCATGATCAATAGTAAACATAATTAATGAATAGCAACACTATATTAGCAACAAGTCAACATCACCCCAAAGATAACTATTCCGTGAAGACGTCCAAGGCCGCTCGTGGCCGTGAGCTCGGCTAGTATACCAGTTTTACACTCTGCAGAGGTTGTGCACTTTCACTATGAGCCGTGATTCCCATTTGCTCGGGGTAGCTAGCCCCATAACACTACCAAGGTGAGCGAGCAGGGTTTCACTATGAAGTCTTTCAAAGAACTTCGCCTAACAAGTTAGGGCCGCTAGGGACCCGGCAAGCAGATGTAGAGCCCCCTTCTTCGTGGCACAAGGTCACGCAGGTTATACGCACTCGGACAGGAGCCGCACTATACCCGAGTCGGCAGGTCCCATCACGCCTTTCGGTAACCTCTAACAAGCTAGAAAAAGTACCCATACTTGACTAAAACCAGAGCCATGTAGCCCTCATAGTTGCACTGTCAATCCCGGTGTTATACTTACAGATCATTACCAAAGGTGAAGGATTTTGAGCATCACAAAACTATGCTCGAATCCCCTAGTTCCATGTTGCTAAAAAGGCATCTTTTAATCATATTGCATAATCAATTAATCAAGTTTACATGATCGTGATTCCTAGTAGCGCGCTAGCATCGACTACCCAATGCATAAACCCATAGGCGACAAGGTAGAAGATAACAATTCTATGTAGCACTTATGGTTATCAAGGTAGACACATACACATGAATGTAATTATTACGGTGAATAGGATAACAAGGAAGATCCCATGCTATACTTGCCTTAGACTTGAGATCATTTTCTCTGATTCAAACCCCTGAAGACTGCTTCTTGAATTCACCACGTAATTCTCACCGACTATACTCGATCGATCACCACATCAACACACATCGTCCAGCAGACATACACAAAACAAATAAGGATAATAACTAAAACAGTACACCAAACAGTAACAAAATAGTTTCAAAAGGTTATAAAACTATTCTACTCGTTCCAACGAGCACATCGATATAAAGTTCACGAAAAACAGAGTTACCGTCGAAAAGATACAACTATTCGAAGATTTGCTTTTATAAAACAAAACAAAATACAACTATAAACTTTATTTAAATAATGAATATTATTTTAGAGAAACAACTAAATTAGATTACACATATTATAATTGTTTTAACAAAACCAAATAGAATAGTTATTCTTTTATTCATAAAAGATCAAAGTTGAATTACTTTTATTTAGAAAACAAGTGATAGCGGATAATTAAATTAATATTTTATCTAAAGGATATAGACATGTAGAGTGTGATGAAACAAATCCAACACAATTTGAACCACTCAAATTGAAATTAAAACAAATAAGTTATGAATTAAATAATATTTCCTTTTGTAAAATAATAGCTTAAATATAATTACGAAATTTAAAAAGTTGAAAATATATATAACAGTAGCAAATACACGTAGACAACGTAAATACGAATCTAACGTAATTTGAACGGGTGAAATCGGAATTAAAACGAAGGAACGGCGGAGAAAATACGAACCGATGGCAAACTCGTGAATACATCGTCTTGAACCTCGGTCTTCTCCTTCCTCTAGCTGTCTACTGTGCAGCCATGGCCATGGTGCCCTTGCTACAGTTCGTTGGGTCACAGGTGAAGGGAAGGGTCTCGACCAGGCCAGCAGACGGCCTACTGGCATCAGCAGAGGGGCGCCCAGGAGAGAGGAGGGGGCGACATGGCCTGCTCGTTGGCTTGCTTGGTGGCTGCCGCCTGCCTGCTTACTCGATGCTGCTTCTCTGCTGCTCGTATAGGAGAGGGGCGTGGGGCTGGGCAAGGCCGAGGCTGCAGGGACGACCGGTGGTGATGAGGAGAAGTTCCCAGGGTGGCCGGCTGCCGTAGAGGGCTGCGGTTCGTCGGTAAACGAAGAAATCGCACTGCTCCAATGGTGGACTCGCCGGAAAGTTGATCGGAAAAACAAAAACGGACAGGGAACGGTCAAACGGAGATGGATTCGATAAAAGAGATATACCACGGTGTAAAGAACGAAAAGAGCTACCTCGTGGTGGTGACGGTTTTTGCCGGAGACGAACGAGATGGCCGGAAAATCTCGCCGGAGAGTTCGCCGGAAACCTAACTTTTTCAAACTTTAACTTTAGATCTAGGAGGCTACGAACGGCGGCTGCGAAAACGGGCCGTACTTTCGGAATCAGCGCGTCAAGGGCTACGCGGTGATATATATAGTGATAGGGTTTGAGGTCGGCACAAAATAAGATATTTTTATTATTTTCGGAATTATTAAATATTCCGAATTAAATAAATTTAGAAAAGTCTAGAATTAATATTTGGGCCTCGAAAAATATTCCGATGGCTCCGAAAATTATGGAAAAATTCTAGGAGACATTTTGGAACATCATGAACCGAAATAAAGTATTTGGAGCTGATGAAAAGATATTTTTGAGCATCTAAAAATTAGATTTTACTCAAAGAAAATAGAAAAAAGGGCCGGAAAAGTCAAGAAAAATTCCCGAAAAATTTTTAGAGATAAGTTGATGAACGATGAGCACTAAAAAGTGATTTAGAGCTGAAGAAAAGGTTCTGATAAACTTCAATACAAGGGATGGAGTTGAGAAACACGAAATTTGATTATAGAAAGAGACAGAGACTTGCCACAGAGAAGATCGTGGTACTATACGCATTTTAAAACTTTATTCACTCACATCATAAAATCATTTATAAAATAATTTGAATTATTTTTAGTTTTGTCAAAGACCACTCAACCAAAGTAAATAATATGCAAGGGCATGAGTGCACAAACATGTTGCTAAACTTTAGTTAAATTTTAACTTAATAATTTTTTTAATTTCCCTATGTTTTCATGAACACAAAAATACAAAATCAAATCAGTTTAGCTCTATTTCAAAATTAGCGAAAATTGGGGTGTTACAATCATGATATCTCCTTAGTTTTTCATATGCCAATAAAAGATATGAGGCTATGATATAAAAAAAAGAAAAGAGATCTTGCCAAGGGGCATAAGAAAATAACGGGAAAGAAAAGGTTTAAATACCCGTTAAAAAATATATATATTTATATATAAAGATCTTATAGCCCATATCTTCTTAAAGTTTTATCCAAGGAGAATCATGATGCATGGAGTACCAAAAAGATTTAGAATTAGGTTTCCACCTTCATACTCTCCACACACATGCACATTCTGATCTAAGAGTATGACGCACTCCCTCCGGTATGGTCTGGGGTTTGACTCGACAACATATGCAGGGTAAGTGCGCCTCATCATTTCTCATTCCTACCTAAAACTCCAAATAAGCTTTCATAGAGGTAGGATGATCATAGTGAAGGCATCACCTTTTCATGCCTTGGTGAGGAACCACTTACAAAAAAAATGAGCGACTTGAGAGAATCATTCAAGAAATGCAAGCTATCTTTATATTTTTAAAATTTTACAAAAACCCAAGTATTCTACACAAGAACAAGAGTAAGAGGATTTGATTCCAAGCTATTCCATTTTTCAATTACTCAAGGTGAATTGGTAGACAATTTGAAGTTCATAAATCCAGGTGAAGCTTGGAATATCCTGCATGCAGATTTCTTTTGACAAGGAAGATGAACCCATTTGGTCCTTAGCACTTTACTCGAGGACGAGTAAAGACCAAGTGTGGGGGAGTTGTTGGCGGTCCTTAGCAACATAAATATAACATCATTTTAATACTAAAATAAATAGAGAATAGGGCTTTATCTAACCTTTCCACGAGTTTTGTTGTGCACCTAACTTATAGAGATAGCATGTGGAAATGCATCAAAATATTAAGGAAAGCGCACTTCTAGGAAACGCATTCAGAAAAGGCGCAAATCAAGAATAAAAGAGAAAAGCCCATCAAAGCATCAAACGGGATCCATCCGTAACCACGGGGGAGGCCCAGACCCAGAGAGCAACCGACCACCCGAAGGCGGTGGCCAGTTGTCGCCTGCCAGGGACCGACCGCTCCTGGGGGCGGCCATCCCCCAGATGGCACTTCCCGGGCCCAGTTTTCAGCCAGAGTGCTCAAGGCGGTTCCCTGATGGCGGTTTCACCTCCTACCATACTTAGAACGCCCAAACCACCCATGATCAACTATAAATAAATGTGCTTCATCCCTCCAACACACACACCAACATTTGGAGCACTACACCTCATATTTCTTACTTGTTCTTTAGTAGTAGTAGAGCAAGGCAAAGCTATCAAGGAGAGCTTGTCTCCTTGGAGGAATCAAGAACATCTTGGTATGAATACACATCGGTTTTCCTCTATGAGCAAGTTCTTATCTTATTTATATAGCAATGCATCTGAATTAGAGTATAGTCTTGTCCATATTATGATCATACAATGTAAACTAGTTCATAGTCTATGTGTTATGTTCTTGATATGTTCGTCAAAGTTCTTCATCGTTCATCAAATTAGTATGAATAGAGGAAGAACTATGGATGGGATAATAGTTCGTTGTGCTGTCATGGTTGCTCCTAGCCGAGCCTGTCAATCCGAAGGGTTGGGTCCCGGGGGGCTAGGAGTTGTTTCCAATTACATGGGCTTGGTGCTCGGGTATGCGCGAATCAGCGGATATGTCGGTACCCCACGGGCAGAGGGTAGGTGGGCAGGTGGTGACAGCCCTGTCCATCCCTAGCATTCCCCCACGTTCGGGTATTGAGTAGGAGTTCGTAAAGTCTCTATCGGCTGGCAGACCAGCTACGGGGATCTCCCTATAATCCCAGACTTAGTCCTGATCCTAGTCTTATTAATTCGATGTAATTACTATTCGTTGCATAGCTATATATGACCAATGCCTGCTCTCACTGTATTTCTTTATTCTTTATTTTATTTTATCTTTTATCCTTGAGGTTGCTCCGATGTGTGCGTCCACTATCTTATAAACATGTTTTAACCCGTGCCTATGCTATGCCTACCTATGCATCCAATAAGTGATCATGTTTATACCAAAAGCTAGATGGAATACATCATGCCCTCCTACGGGAAATTATAAATACGACACCCTTGAATATTCACGGGTTAAAATGCTATAATGATAGTTCTGTGCACTTGCAGAGTAGTCTTACTTCTTACTGAGCTATCCATTGGCGTACCTAAGTACCATTACTTAAGGATTGTAATTCTTGTGCACCCACGGTGCCGTGCCACAGTTTTGCATATCGTAAGTAATGACGGTTAGGAAGGCCAATCCGGCACTTCTAACTGCTATTACCAGACTGCATTACCTAGGCTGGCGCCACTAAGGGCCAAGGATTACCTTTCTAAAGTAATGGTGGTTGGGAATGCCAACAAACATTTCTGGCGCCGTTGCCAGGGATGGACTTTTAGTCTATCTTTTGTAACGACGTTAAGAAATGCCAACAATTAGCTAGAAGCTAATGGAATGGATCTTGCTCTTCCTCTCCACATTGTGGCCTCTTGTGTTGGTGAATCAATTCATTCATAGGTGTAGAGAGGAGGCCTCCTTTTATAGCTTGAGAGGAGGGGGTTCTATGCAAAAGGATCATCCCCACATGGAAGGACCCAAACCGACCTCCAAAGGGCGGTTTCCACTTTCCATCTATGTTGACCGTAGGTGGGATCGTCCTTGGGGAACCGCCCTACAACCGCCAGAAGAAAACTGGGCCCGAGAGGCCCCACCAGGGGGGCGGCCGCCCCCGGGACCGGTCGGTCCCCTAGTGGGCCCGTTTGGCCACCGCCTTCGCGTGGTTTGTTCTCCTCTGGGCCTAGACCTCTCCTATGGTTACGAATGGGCCCAGATTTGTAATAAAGGTGGGCTTCTTTGTGATTCTTGATTGCGCATTCTCTGAATTCACATTTCTCCTTTACGCTTTCCAATTGGTGTTGTGCACTTCCACTTGTTTCACCATAAATCCTGCAAAAACATAAACACTAGGGGTACAAGTGGAACTCTGTTAATAGCATATGTCTATGTGTTAAAGTATGATAGTTTCTCTCCCTTTAGGCATAAGTTGGCGGTTAAAAAATGATCTATAAGGACCGCCAACAGATGCCCCTGATGCTGGCATTGGTGTTGTCTTGATTCGAGAAGGTCACCTAATTGCATTCCGTAGTAAAGCTCTTGGCCCCAAGACTCTTGGTTTACCTAGAAAGAATATATAGCTATCCTCTTGGCTGTCCACGCATGGCACTCTTATCTCCATTTCCAGGAGTTTATCATCTTAACTGATCAGAATAGTTTGAGTCAGCTCACCGATCAGCGCTTGCATACACATTGGCAGCAACACGTGTTTTCTAAGCTGCTCGACCTCTAGTATCACATCGTCTACCGCCCGGGGGCTGCCAACCGTGCCACCGACGCTCTCTCACGCCATCGAATTCCCATAGCCAGTTGTGTAGCGCTTTCTTCATTGGTTCCTTCTTGGGTTTCCGCTGTGGTTGCAAGCTACACCAATGATTCAGATGCACAATCCTTGCTCTCTAAGCTTGCCTTGGACCCATCAGTAGTGCCACATTATACTATGTAGTCTGACATCCGGCGTTACCATTTGTTGATGCTCAGTAAATGCACATTTTAACCATCAACAATGATAAGATTGAGCAAGGAAATGGCAGATAAGCTAGGAATTTGGTTTAAACTAACGGAGTTCCACTTGTACTTGAAGAATTGTGGTTGCAGGTCCAAAATAGGTGAAAATGAAGCAAACCAAGGCACATTTGACATTACACGTGACAAGAGCCATGTTGGGGCCAAGTCACAGGGCGCCCGCCCTTTTGGACAGGGTGCTCGCCCCCACTGGGTGCCGTTTGCACTCCGCCACATCATGGATCCTTTTCATAACCTCCCAAACAGAGTATGGCACATTGATTTAACATCAATGGCTCAAAATCACATTATTTGGATCTGGTAGCCCTGTTGGACAGGGCACCCGCCCAGTCAAAGTGGCCTGCGACGTCCACAATCTGAAGGAGAGACACCCAAGCACTTGTGGCCATCCATTTGAAGTCAGTTTTCATCCAATGGAGATCAAATGAAGTGCCAAGGATTCATGGACCCACATGTCATCCTCCAAGGGTCACAAACTGCATCTCCAACTGCCGAAATGTGCTCAGCCGACCTTGTAACCGTCATTGGGGAAGATCCTGAAGCGTTGGTGTAACACCCTAGTGTTAGTTACTATTTTCACACTTGCATTTTCATGTCATCAAGCATAGATCATGTCATTTCATGCATCATTTCATTGCATTTTATTTGATTCCCTTTATTGCTATATGCTGTTTATATGTCCATAACATGCTAAATGTGTTGACATGCAAATGTGATGCTTGTTTTCTGTTCTAAATGCTTTAGACATGTTTGGGATAACATTTGGAACAATGTTCATGTTGGTGAAATCCCCAAAATACCCCTCTAGCTCATAGTTGACTAGAGAGCCCTCTAAAAGCTATTCTGTTTGACCAAACAAGAAGGGCATTTTAGAGATTCTGCATGTCAGTGCACCCTTAATCAAAGTTGTGTAGAATTTTATAAGCAACAAACTTTATTTTTGGGTCAACTCATGAAAATGGGTGGAAGGAGGTCAAAAAGTTGAATTAGTGCAGATTTGGAGCTGTTTTGAAGTTTTCAAATTTTCCTAAGTCTAAACTGGTTTTCAGTTTCGGTGTACCCCTGTTCATCGACCTGTATCTCTCAATCCAGACCAAACTAGAGTAAAGTGCCTTAATATGAAATGATCTACTCATGTAGCTCTTCAATCCATATTAGTGAAGTTTTCGCTGAAACGCCCTGGATCGCGAGTTATAGATCGATCAAAATCGAGTTTCAGTCGGGTTCGCGGAGACTGAATCGGAGCCGATTCAGTTCGGCCGTCGGTCGTCGCCGCGGGACCGCGTCAGGCATCGGCCGCCAGGTGGCGCCGTACGCCGTCGTTGCTGCCGCGCCGGTCGGCTTTACAAAAGGGGAACACTCCTTTCTGTCTCCCGCACGCTCCTTCACTCTCACTCGCTCGCCCTCGCCTCGCTGCTCTCCTCTTTCCCCTCCGCCGTCGCCGTTTCCGCCGCGCCGCCGCCGCGGAGAAATCCGCCGCCATCGAGCCGTCTCCGGCCGCTCCATCTTCGGCGCAGCTTCGGCTTGCTCTGCTCTTCGTTTCCGACCCGTTGCCGACCTCAGCCGACCTAAGGTATAGCTCCAGCGAGCTTCTCGCCGTCCGCCATTGCCGGAGCGCCGCCGAGCTCTCGGGTCGCCGCGACGAGGGCGATGCCGGGGTCGGCTTCCCTCTCTACTGCTCGTCTAGGAGTCTCCGTTAGCCGTAGATCCATTTTAGGCCGTCGGATAGGTCTATCTCGCCGTAGTTTCGCCGGAACCCGAGCTCGCCGTGAACCCGCTCGCCGCCGTGCCGCCATGCGAGCGCGGTCAGTGAGCTCCCGTGCGCAATAGTTCGATTCGTTGCACGCATAGGTCCGCTAGGGTTCCAGGGACACGGAACGGAGCTTAGCCGCGCGAGCAACGGCCGGAATCGGCCGGCGCAAGCTCGCCGGACCACCGCCGTCCGCCATTGCCGCCGTCGAGCTCGCTCCGGTGGGGTACGACCCTCGGCAGTTGGTCCATCGGATTCGTCTCGTTGCCACGAGTCGGTAGGTAGCCTCGGCGTCGCCGGAGACCTCGCCGTCGGCGAGCTCTCGCCGGTCAGCGCCAGCGGCTCTGCCCCGCTCCCTGACGCGTGGGGTCGGGTTGACCCCGGGGCCCGCGAGTCAGCCGTTCGGGTGCGCCTCTGGTTCACTGAGCCGGGTGCACGTAGCAGTTCTATCGGGTTTAGGTTTTATGATTTATAAAATGAATTTCCAGAAAATGTGTAAAACCTTCCAAAATTCATATCTGGAGCTAGGAATGTCCAATTGGGGTGAACCAAATTTTGTTGTGTTTGCATTTCTGAGCTCTAGCAAGGAAAAATATAAAATGTACTTTTTGAATACTTTTTATGTGCAGTGTTAATTAAATTGTTAATTGCTTGCAAACTTGATAAATGCATAAGTAATTGTAGGAATGTGCTAAAAATGTGATTCCACTTGCATTAATCTTGTTTAGGGAAGTAGAATCTATGAAAAATATGCTTGCTAGTGCTTCACTGTTATTTATATGATGTCTAGTATAATGTGCCTTTTTTGCTTTAATCTTGCAAAAATCACCATGCTTAATGTGTTAAGGGTATGGACATGAATATTTTTCCTGGGCTATGTTATGTTGGAAAGAAGCTAAGAAAATTAGGAAATCTGTTGTTTGATACTTTTCACTGTGTTAAGTATTTTCCATTGTTTAAAAGGCTGGTTGCTTGTTATTTTTGTGTAGACTGTTATACTTGTCCAAATGACTTGAAATTTTGTCAGTAGGCTAGTCTAGATGTGTAATAGCTACTGTAATTTTTATGGATTTTTCTGGTTAGAGTAAACAGTAGGTCCAGTTATAGGCTAGGGTTTATTTAATTGTTCCTAAGCAAATATCTTTTGGTTGGGGAGTTGTCGGTGCTAGTTTTGGCGAGGCTAACACCGGCTAGTAAATATGTGTTTTGCGGTTGAGGCTACGGATGGTGTACAAGGGGGAACACGGGGATTATACTGGTTCAGGCCAAGCAAGCCCTACGTCCAGTGGAGAGGAGAGTCGTGTTGCCTTGCACCGGGGTGCTTGTAGTAGGGGGTTACAAGCTAGTCGAGAGAAGGAAGTGCTCCCAGGTCTCTTGTGAGTGTCTAAGTGTTTACAAGTCGTTTGCTGTGGGCGAGAACTTGGAACTTCTCCGTCCGTTCGTTCGTCTTTTGTCGTCCTCTGCTCTCCCTTTTATAGCCGCAAGGGAGAGGCAAAGGCGGCTACGACGCTACCTATTAAAATAGTGAGGAGTTGTCGTTCCCCTTTTGACTAGCTGCTGCCTTTTCTCCGTGTCTCCGGGGTATGGGTATGGCTATCTTGGTTCGCGAGTTCCAAGGTAGAAACAGTCGTCTGACTATGTCCTGTCGTCAGCTCTCTGGGTCTTCTGGATATGGCCGTCGTGGTCCGCACGACTTTGGTGAGTTTACACCTGCCGGCTATCCTTCCGTACGATGTGACAAGAGGGAGAATCACCTTGGGGCGTTGTTTCCCGAGGCTCGGGATCCTGAAGGCGTGCTCGTCCTTTCGTGTGGACGGCGCAGTGGGCGTCTTTCCCAAAACGGGGCGGCGCACCGTGGACCACACCGTGGAGGACGATCGTAGTGGGCCCATCAAATCTTGGGGCGTTGTTTCCCGAGGCTCGGGATCCTGAAGGCGTGCTCGTCCTTTCGTGTGGACGGCGCAGTGGGCGCCTTTCCCGAAACGGGGCGGCGCATCGTAGACCATACCGTGGAGGATGGTCGTAGTGGGCCCATCAAATCTGCTGCTAGGGAAATCCCGACAGGTGGTATGGCCGTCAGGGGCGTGCGAAGCACAGTCGCGTCGAGAGTCTCGCCTGACGGGACAGTGCTTGTAAAGTGGTCAGAGAGATTTCTTGTGGTCCAAGATTGCTCCGCTGACATCTCCCGTGCCTTGGATGCCGACTTTGGCGCCGTGGATGCCGCTCTCCAGAGTTCTCCCGAGGAGGCTCGGGCGAATCGGAGACTTGGGCGCCGAGGAGTGCTGTCCCGAGGAGGCTCGGGCGAATCGGAGACTTGGGCGCCCAGGAGGCCGATCTCCCGAGCTCCAGAGGAGGCTCGGGCGAATCGGAGACTTGGGCGCCGAGGATGCCGCCTCCCGAGCTCTCCCGAGGAGGCTCGGGCAAATCGGAGACTTGGGCGCCGAGGAGGCCGCTCTCCCGAGCTCTCCCGAGGAGGCTCGGGCGAATCGGAGGTTTGGTCACCGAGGACGCCGCTCTCCCGAGCTCTCCCGAGGAGGCTCGGGCGAATCGGAGGGTTGGGCGCCGAGGACGCCGCTCTCCCGAGCTCTCCCGAGGAGGGTCGGGCGAATCGGAGCCTTGGGCGCCGAGGACGCCGCCTCCCGAGCTCTCCCGAGGAGGCTCGGGCGAATCGGAGACTTGGGCGCCGAGGACGCCGCCCACCCGAGCTCTCCCGAGGAGGCTCGGGCGAATCGGAGACTTGGGCGCCCAGGAGGCCGCTCTCCCGAGCTCTCCCGAGGAGGCTCGGGCGAATCGGAGACTTGGGCGCCGAGGACGCCGCTCACCCGAGCTCTCCCGAGGAGGCTCGGGCGAATCGGAGACTTGGGCGCCCAGGAGGCCGCTCTCCCGAGCTCTCCAGAGGAGGCTCGGGCGAATCGGAAACTTGGGCGCCGAGGACGCCGCTCACCCGAGCTCTCCCGAGGAGGCTCGGGCGAATTGGAGACTTGGGCGCCCAGGAGGCCGCTCTCCCGAGCTCTCCAGAGGAGGCTCGGGCGAATCGGAAACTTGGGCGCCGAGGAGTGCTGTCCCGAGGAGGCTCGGGCGAATCGGAGACTTGGGCGCCCAGGAGGCCGATCTCCCGAGCTCTCCAGAGGAGGCTCGGGCGAATCGGAGACTTGGGCGCCGAGGATGCCGCCTCCCGAGCTCTCCCGAGGAGGCTGTTGTTAGTGGAATGATGTCGTGGGCCTCTGTAGACGCGGCCTTCGTGGGCTTCCACTGGCCTTACTTGGGCCAGGCCAAGTTGGGAATGAGCGTTTTTGCATTGAAGTTGGGTACCCCTAACTTTGGTAACCGACAGTAGCCCCCGAGCCAGTGGCGGAGTGAAGGCACTCCTCCACAGGTTCACGCTGGTGCTTCCTGTCAAAAAAGATAAAGAGTGGGTTGTTTTTTCTGGGGGGTGCGCGCGAGCGCACCCGCCGGGTGTAGCCCCCGAGGCTTTGGAGGGATGATATATCCCTTCAAAGGCTTAGAATCGTGTTCGTTAGTCCTAGGGTGTTTTTCGATTTACTTAGGTGGGTTGTTTCCTTGGAAGCGGAGCCCCCGAGCCTCCCACCGTGTGGGAGATCGTTCGGTGGTCTTTCCAAGGTGCAGGGCAAGTTTCCGAGCCTCCGTTTTCGTATCGGAGATCGATCGGGTCCTTCCCTGTCTTTTTTTTTAATTCGACCTTCACGCTCTTTTTTCGGGAAGAGGAAGGTTTGGTCCTGCTCGACTTCCCCGCTGGGGCACGAGTCGGCATTTCCGGTGAGCTACAAACGGGTTGGTCCAAGTGGAGGTCCGTGCCCTATTCGTTAAGGGTCGGCTAGTGGCCTGAGCACACTCCAATTATTTCCCGAGGGTCAATTAGTGGATGTCGGGTCCCTTCGATGGGTCCCGAGGGCATGATGCCTCCCACGGAGGGATTCCACATAACCGTCTCGCTACTAGGACTTGGACACAGCATGGGATGTCCCTTGTGACGTTCCGGGCGTCGGGATACTGGCCGTTTTCGTGACCCATCCACTAGCTGTCCCTAACTCGATTTCCCTGGGGCGACTGTTCGAGCCTCGGAGGGCCAGTCTTCGATCCCCTGGGAACGTAACGGGCGCCCGAGCCCGGGGTTTCTTCGTTGAGAAAACGTAGGTGGAATCGAGGCGCGCGGTTGTAATGATTCGGCTTACCTTTTGAGGCGCGAAGCCTGACGGATGCGACGGTTAGGCTCAGTCGAGGCGGTTTGCGTGCGCGGTGATGGCGGGTCTCTTCCAAGCCAAGGTCGAGCTCCCTCCTCTGAACCTGCCGTGAAGAAGAAGCGGGCCATAGCGCCCTTGTAAAAAGTAACCTTTCGGGAGTGGTTTGAAAGGAAACAAACAATATGGCCCTTCGTTTAACATTTATGTAAATTTTTGCTGGATGTTTGTTTCGCTTTGTTTTGTGCTTTTTTCCTTAGGCGTTTTTTCTTGCCGAGCCTTTGCCCGGGCCATCGAGCCTCGGGGGACGCTTTTCGGGTGTCGTAGCTTTAGTGGCATAGACGCAGCCGATGTCCTAGGAGATTTGGCAGAAAGAATCCTAAAAAAAAACTTACGTGCGTCCTCCCGAGCTTCTTCCCTTGGCCCAGCGTAGATCTTATAGGTTTTCTTCCGAGTGCGGGTTAGCCTTCGAACACGGAGTGGCGAGGGAAGATGCTGTGGCCCTGAGGCATAAGCGGTCTCCGACTCGACCGGCTCTGTCTTCTGGGGCTTCCCTCATTCTTTGAATTCTATAAGTTCATGCTTGATTTCCGGAAGGAAGCGTGTTTTAGGGAGAAACGAATTCGACAAGTTTTGAAATTTTTGCGTTTCCAAAATTGTTGAATCTTGGGATAGTCCGGGGGTTCCCCCCGTCCTAGCCCCCGAGGGAGGGTCGACCTTTCCGTAGGATAGGCCGGGCCTCGCTTTTAATGCGCGGTGAAATAAAGGTTCATTTCACTTCCGAGTGTAGGCTCGGATTGAAAATCTAAAATCATGTTAAAAAGAGCAGAATTCAGGTCTTTTCATCGATTTCAAGATTTTCAAAATAGTACAATGCATGGAATCTTAAGGATAGAAGCGACGTAGCTGTTCGATGTTCCAAGCGTTGTTGTAGACCTCGCCGTTCTCGTTCGCGAGCTTGTATGTGCCGGGGCGTTGCAACTCGGCGACGATAAATGGTCCCCACAGCGGAGTGAGCTTGTGGCGCCCTTTGTTGTCCTGCCTGAGCCGTAGCACCAGGTCGCCTACGCTGAAGGTTCGACCTCGGACGCGCCGAGCATGGTACTTGCGTAGGGATTGCAAGTATTTGGCCGAGTGCAGCAGGGCCACGTCCCGAGCTTCGTCGGCTTGGTCCAGCGCGTCTTCCCGAGAAGTTTGATTGCCTAGTTCATCGTAGGCTCGGACTCTCGGGGCGCCGTATTCCAGGTCCGTAGGGAGGATGGCCTCTGCACCGTATACCATGAAGAAGGGCGTGAAGCCCGTGGCTCGACTTGGCGTAGTCCTTAGACTCCATATCACTGCCGGAAGCTCCGTCAGCCACCTTTTGCCGAATTTATTCAATCGGTTGAATATCCTTGGCTTAAGGCCTTGGAGAACCATGCCATTGGCGCATTCTACCTGGCCGTTCGTCCTCGGGTGGGCGACGGCTGCCCAGTCCACTCGTATGTGGTACTCATCGCAGAAAGCCAGAAATTTCTTTCCGGTGAACTGCGTGCCGTTGTCCGTGATAATGGAGTTCGGGATGCCAAACCGGTGGACGATGTCGGTGAAGAACAACACCGCTTGAGCCGAGCTGATTTGGGTGATCGGCCGAGCCTCGATCCACTTGGAGAACTTGTCGATGGCGACAAGCAAGTGGGTGAAGCCCCCGGGTGCCTTCTGGAGGGGCCCGACAAGGTCTAGTCCCCAAACAGCGAACGGCCAAGTGAGCGGGATCGTCTGGAGGGCTTGAGCCGGTAAGTGAGTCTGCCGAGCATAGTACTGGCACCCTTCGCAGGAGCGTACCACCTCCGTAGCATCGGCCACGGCGGTTGGCCAGTAGAAGCCTTGTCGAAAGGCGTTACCGACCAAGGTTCTCGGCGCTGCGTGGTGACCGCAGGCTCCGGCGTGTATCTCTTCGAGCAGGCGTTTGCCCTGACTGAAAGGGATACAGCGCTGAAGCAGGCCAGAGGGACTCCGCCGGTAGAGGCTACCATCGATCATGGCGAAAGACTTGGCTTTGCGAGCCAGTCGTCGTGCTCTGGTCTTGTCCGGGGGCAAAATGCCTCGGACTAGCCAGCTGACTAGCGGCTCGCGCCAGTCTGGTTCGTCGTCGTCCATCTCGGCTTCAATCTCCATTGCCTCGGCTTCGTCGCCGTCCCTACCCATGACCTCGGGTGACTCCCCTTTGTCGGAAGGGTCGGCAGCCCCCGAGGGATCGGCATTGATCGAGGGCTTGTGGAGGTCATTGGCGAATACGCCCGTTGGGACCGTGGCCCTTTCGGCTGCAATTTTTGCCAACTCATCGGCCTCCTCGTTGTACCGACGCGCAATGTGGTTGAGCTCGAGGCCGTCGAATTTTTCCTCGAGCAACCGCACCAGCGTGCAGTAGGCGGCCATTCTGGGGTTCTGGCACGTCGACTCCTTCATGACCTGATCCACGACGAGCTGGGAGTCGCCTCGGACCTCGAGGCGTCGGATCCCGAGCTCGATGGCGATGTGGAGACCGTTGACCAGAGCCTCATATTCGGCCACGTTGTTGGAAGCCGTGAAGTGTAGCCGTAGTAGGTACTTGAGCCGGACCCCGAGGGGTGAGATGAAGACGATGCCTGCGCCAGCACCAGTCTTCATCATCGACCCATCGAAGTTCATGACCCAATATTCCTCTTGGGTCGGGAGTGGCGGTAGTTGTGTCTCGGTCCACTCTGCCACGAAGTCCGCAAGTACCTGGGACTTGATGGCTTTGCGTGGCGCGTAGGTGATGCCGTCACCCATGAGCTCGATGGCCCACTTGGCGATCCTCCCCGTCGTTTCCCGATTTTGGATCACCTCCCCGAGGGGGAAGGACGACACCACGGTCACGGGGTGGGATTCGAAGTAGTGCCGCAACTTGCGTCGGGCAAGGACGATCGCGTACACTAGCTTCTGGATCTGAGGGTAGCGTGTCTTGGTCTCTGACAAGACTTCACTAATGAAGTAGACCGGTCGCTGTACCGGTAAGGCGTGTCCTTCTTCTTGCCGCTCTACGACGATCGCTGCACTCACAACCTGGTTGGTAGCCGCGACATATAGTAAGAAATTTTCCTCCTTCGTAGGAGGCACAAGAACCGGCGCTTTTGAAAGTAGAGCCTTAAGCCTTTCGAGGGCTTCCTGGGCCTCGGTGGTCCAGGTAAAGCGCTCGTTTTTCTTAAGCAACCGATACAAGGGAAGGCCCTTTTCGCCGAGCCTTGAGATGAATCGACTCAAGGCCGCGAGACACCCCATGAGCTTTTGCACGCCCTTCGAGTTTCGGATCAGACCCATCTGTGTGATGGCCGATATCTTTTCCGGGTTGGCTTCGATGCCACGCTCGGAAACAATGAACCCGAGGAGCATGCCCCGTGGGACCCCGAAAACGCACTTCTCGGGGTTTAGCTTTATGTTTTTCTTTTTAAGGCAGTCGAATGCCTTTTCTAGCTCGGCTACTAAGTCACTCGCCTTCCTGGATTTTATCACTATATCGTCTACATAAGCCTCAACGGTTCGCCCGATGAGGTCCCCAAAAACTTTGAGCATGCAACGCTGGTAAGTTGCGCCCACGTTTTTGAGGCCAAATGGCATGGTTACGTAACAATATGTGCCGAAAGGAGTAATGAAAGAGGTCGCTAATTCGTCGGACTCTTTCATTCGGATCTGATGGTAACCGGAATAAGCATCAAGAAAGCAAAGCCGCTCACAGCCAGCAGTAGAATCTACTATTTGGTCAATGCAAGGTAATTGAAATGGATACTTAGGACAAGCTTTATTTAAACTAGTGTAATCGACGCACATTCTCCATTTTCCATTTTTCTTTTTAACCAAAACAGGATTTGCTAACCATTGTGGATGGAAGACCTCCTTGATGAATCCAGCCGCCAAAAGCTTCTGCACATCCTCCCCGATGGCCCGGCGCTTCTCCTCGTCGAATCAGCGCAGGCGTTGTTTCACCGGCTTGGATCCGGCCTGGATGTCTAAGGAGTGCTCGGCGACCTCCCTCGGGATGCCTGGCATATCCGAGGGACTCCACGCAAACATGTCGGCATGTTTGCGGAGGAAGTCGACGAGCACTGCCTCCTATTTTGGGTCGAGGGTGGCGCTGACCTTCAGCGCCCTGCCGTTGGGGGAGTTCGGGTCGAGGAGGACATCCTTCACCCCCTCAGCGGACTTAAAGGTGCCCGTGGCCTTCTTGGGGTCGGGGACCTCTTTTTCTAACCTGTCGAGGTCGGTCATGAGGGCTTCTGACTCCACTAACGCGCCGGCGTACTCGCAGCACTCGACGTCGCACTGGTACGCGTGCTGGTAGGAGGCGCTGATGGTAATCACCCCTTTTGGCCCTGGCATCTTGAGCTTGAGATAGGCGTAGTTCGGAACTGCCATGAACTTGGCGTAACATGGCCTCCCGAGGATGGCGTGGTAGGTGCCGTGGAAGCCTACCACTTCAAATGTCAGGGGCTCCTTCCTGAAGTTGTCAGGAGTCCCGAAGTAGACGGGCAGATCGATCTGCCCGAGGGGTTGCACGCTCTTTCCGGGCACTATCCCATGGAATGGGGATGTCGTGGCCCGGAGGAGCGAGCGACTGATCCCCATCAAGTCGAGGGTCTCAGCGTAGAGAATGTTGAGGCCGCTGCCTCCGTCCATGAGGACTTTGGAGAGCCTCGTGTTGCCGACGACGGGGTCGACAACAAGTGGGTAGCGTCCCGGCGATGGGACGTAGTCCGGGTGGTCGTCCCGGCTGAAGGTGATAGCGTCGTGGGACCAGTCAAGGAAGCATGGTGTCGCTGGTCCGACGGAGTAGACCTCCCTGCGCTCGCGCTTTCGCTGCCGCGGCGTAGGGGCGGTCCCGGGCCCCCCGAAGATCATGAGGCATTTGTCGATGGGCGGGAACTCATCGTCCTTCCCGCCCTCGTCCTCCTGATCCCTGGCGGGCTTCTTGCCGGCGTCGTCCTTGAACGGCTGCCGGCTGTAGTGCTTCTTGAGCATCACACACTGTGTGAGTGTGTGATGTACTGGACCCTGGTGATAAGGGCACGGCTTGCTGAGCATGTCGTCGAAGCGGCCTCGAGGGGGTCGTTCCCTCTTGGGTTCGGTGGCCGCCACGAGGGAGTCATCGCGGAGTGGGGCCTTTCCCTTCCCCTTCTTCTTCTTGTTGTTCGGTCCTCGGGAAGAGGTGCCCTCGGGGGCCTCCTCCTTTCGTTTGCCCTTGGGGTCGGAGAAGAGGGCTCCTACCGCCTCATCCCCTGAGGCGAAGCTGGTAGCGATCTTCATGAGTTCAGAGACACTGGTGGGTGTCCGGCGTCCGAGCTCATGAACGAGCTCTTTGCAGGAGGTTCCTGCGGCAAACGCTCCGACGACATCGGAGTTGGCGACCTGGGGTAGCTCGTTGTACTGTTTGGAGAAGCGCCGGATGTAGTCCCGGAGGGACTCGCCCGGTTTCTGCTTGCAGCTGCGGAGGTCCCAGGAGTTACCAGGGCGTACGTACGTGCCCTGGAAGTTTCCTACGAATATCTTGACCAGATCGCTCCAGTCGAAGATCTTTCGTGGGGGAAGGTGTTCCAGCCAAGCTCTTGTGGAATCGGCGAGGAACAGGGGGAGGTTGCGGATGATGATGAGGTCATCCTGCGCGCCGCCAAGTTGGCACGCAAGGCGGTAGTCCGCTAACCAGAGTTCGGGGTTAGTTTCCCCCGAGTACTTGGCTATGTTGGTTGGTTGTCGGAATCGGGACGGGAACTTGGCCCTTTGGATGGCCTCGCTGAAGACGCGTGGTCCCGAGGGCTCGGGTGAGGGTTCACGATCCTCATCCGAGTGGTAGCGCCCGCCCCGATGGACGCTGTAGCCGCGCGCGGCTCCGTCAGTCTTTCGCTGACCGCGGGCTTGTAGGATGGCTCGGACGTCGACGTCCTTGCCAAGCCGTTGGTGGACTGGCGGAGCCCTTGGAGCCTTGGGTCGAACCGAGGCTTCGCGCTTGTGACGTGCTATGCCGTGACTTTCGGCGCCATGGTGTCGCGACGCTGAACTTTCCGCCTGGAGGACGGCGGCATCCTCCAGGAGGTCTTTGAGCTGATTCCTGAGCTGTCGCGCCTCCTCGGAGGAGGGCTCAGGTATGCTTCGGAGTAGCATGGCTGCTTCCGTGAGCTTTCGGCTTGCTCGGGGGGCGACCCCTGGTGTCTCGGCCCTGTCGTCAGCGATGATTCGGGCCTGGACATCTCGGGCTCGACGCCGAGCTGCTCCTCCATCGGTTTGCCGCTCGCCAAGCTCCAGCGTAGCTCGCAGCTGGGTGAGGCGCAAGCGGTCCTCGTCCATCCGTGCCTCAAGCTCCCGGAGCTGCTCTAGCTCCGGGGTTTGAGGTGCGGAGCGAGAGGTTCCTGCCCCCTGACCCAGCGGTGGGGCTGACCGCGAGGGCTTCGGGGCCGCTGGAGGGGGCGTGACTAGTTCGTGCTGGGGATGCGACGGAGGGGGTATGTCGTCGTCACCCCCCGAGTGGACATCCTCTACTCGCCCCTCATCAGGGTGCATCAAGTTGTAGCACTCCCGAGAGGGGTCGATGTAGGTCCTGTGTGAGCTGGGGATGACGCTCGGTGCGTTCTCCCCCGAGTCGTTGGTGTGGGCGGCGTTGTCCACATTTGCCCAGAATTCGTCATCATCGTCGCTGTAGCTGCGACGAGGCGAGTTCCGGTCATAACGATTCCCCCCTCCGAGCGTTGTCGAGGGGTGAGGTTGGCGGTGGTGTCTGTTTCCCCACCGCCGTGTGTCCTGGCACTTTCCCCAGGGGATGGCGGTGAGGATGCCACGTGGTCTCCCACGAGGCTGTCTTGGCGCTCGAGGCGCTGGACTGGAGTGTCCGACAGTTCGTGCAATAATGCATGAACTGCACGCACGTGGGCGTCCATGGCGGTCTGAAGCCCAAAGAAGGACGACGGCGCCGTTCCCCTCTGCCGGTGAGGGCGGAGAGAAAAATCGGCTGGCGTCGCGTTTCCGCCCTCGCCCGTCCCTCGGGCGGTAAGCGGATGCGTGACCGCTGGTGCCGGAGATTCCGGGACCGCGGTCGGCGCAGTATCGGCTACGCCCGTTGGGGTTGCCTGGTGAGTCGCATCTCCCGCGGTGGGAGGCTGGTTGGCGCCACTGCGCCTCCTCCTCCTGATTCGCCGAGGGCGGCGTGCAATGTCTCCCCCGTCCTCCGAGGCGGGCGGAAGCGTGGCGGGGGTCCTTTCTCCGGCCGTCTGCGGGGCCAGAGTCAGGACGACCGTGACACGGGGCCCGGTCGGGCGCAGGTTCATCTCGAGCCCTTGGCCAGTGGCCATGAACTCAAGAGTCCCGAACCGGAGTTCCGTGCCAGCGGGAAGCGAGGTGGAGCTGGTTGCCATCCGAAACCTATGTCAACGCGCAAAAGGCCCCTACCTGGCGTGCCAACTGTCGGTGCTAGTTTTGGCGAGGCTAACACCGGCTAGTAAATATGTGTTTTGCGGTTGAGGCTACGGATGGTGTACAAGGGGGAACACGGGGATTATACTGGTTCAGGCCAAGCAAGCCCTACGTCCAGTGGAGAGGAGAGTCGTGTTGCCTTGCACCGGGGTGCTTGTAGTAGGGGGTTACAAGCTAGTCGAGAGAGGGAAGTGCTCCCAGGTCTCTTGTGAGTGTCTAAGTGTTTACAAGTCGTTTGCTGTGGGCGAGAACTTGGAACTTCTCCGTCCGTTCGTTCGTCTTCTGTCGTCCTCTGCTCTCCCTTTTATAGCCGCAAGGGAGAGGCAAAGGCGGCTACGACGCTACCTATTAAAATAGTGAGGAGTTGCCGTTCCCCTTTTGACTAGCTACTGCCTTTTCTCCGTGTCTCTGGGGTATGGGTATGGCTATCTTGGTTCGCGAGTTCCAAGGTAGAAACAGTCGTCTGACTATGTCCTGTCGTCAGCTCTCTGGGTCTTCTGGATATGGCCGTCGTGGTCCGCACGACTTTGGTGAGTTCACACCTGCCGGCTATCCTTCCGTACGATGTGACAAGAGGGAGAATCACCTTGGGGCGTTGTTTCCCGAGGCTCGGGATCCTGAAGGCGTGCTCGTCCTTTCGTGTGGACGGCGCAGTGGGCGTCTTTCCCAAAACGGGGCGGCGCACCGTGGACCACACCGTGGAGGACGATCGTAGTGGGCCCATCAAATCTTGGGGCGTTGTTTCCCGAGGCTCGGGATCCTGAAGGCGTGCTCGTCCTTTCGTGTGGACGGCGCAGTGGGCGCCTTTCCCGAAACGGGGCGGCGCATCGTAGACCATACCGTGGAGGACGGTCGTAGTGGGCCCATCAAATCTGCTGCCAGGGAAATCCCGACAGGTGGTATGGCCGTCAGGGGCATGCGAAGCACAGTCGCGTCGAGAGTCTCGCCTGACGGGACAGTGCTTGTAAAGTGGTCAGAGAGATTTCTTGTGGTCCAAGATTGCTCCGCTGACATCTCCCGTGCCTTGGATGCCGACTTTGGCGCCGTGGATGCCGCTCTCCCGAGTTCTCCCGAGGAGGCTCGGGCGAATCGGAGACTTGGGCGCCGAGGAGTGCTGTCCCGAGGAGGCTCGGGCGAATCGGAGACTTGGGCGCCCAGGAGGCCGATCTCCCGAGCTCTCCAGAGGAGGCTCGGGCGAATCAGAGACTTGGGCGCCGAGGATGCCGCCTCCCGAGCTCTCCCGAGGAGGCTCGGGCGAATCGGAGACTTGGGCGCCGAGGAGGCCGCTCTCCCGAGCTCTCCCGAGGAGGCTCGGGCGAATCGGAGGTTTGGTCGCCGAGGACGCCGCTCTCCCGAGCTCTCCCGAGGAGGCTCGGGCGAATCGGAGGTTTGGGCACCGAGGACGCCGCTCTCCCGAGCTCTCCCGAGGAGGCTCGGGCGAATCGGAGACTTGGGCGCCCAGGAGGCCGCTCTCCCGAGGAGGCTCGGGCGAATCGGAGACTTGGGCGCCGAGGACGCCGCTCACCCGAGCTCTCCCGAGGAGGCTCGGGCGAATCGGAGACTTGGGCGCCCAGGAGGCCGCTCTCCTGAGCTCTCCAGAGGAGGCTCGAGCGAATCGGAAACTTGGGCGCCGAGGACGCCGCTCACCCGAGCTCTCCCGAGGAGGCTCGGGCGAATCGGAGACTTGGGCGCCAGGAGGCCGCTCTCCCGAGCTCTCCAGAGGAGGCTCGGGCGAATCGGAAACTTGGGCGCCGAGGAGTGCTGTCCCGAGGAGGCTCGGGTGAATCGGAGACTTGGGCGCCCAGGAGGCCGATCTCCCGAGCTCTCCAGAGGAGGCTCGGGCGAATCGGAGACTTGGGCGCCGAGGATGCCGCCTCCCGAGCTCTCCCGAGGAGGCTGTTGTTAGTGGAATGATGTCGTGGGCCTCTGTAGACGCGGCCTTCGTGGGCTTCCACTGGCCTTACTTGGGCCAGGCCAAGTTGGGAATGAGCGTTTTTGCATTGAAGTTGGGTACCCCTAACTTTGGTAACCGACAGGAGTGTTTTTATGCGTTTCTGTGATGCTCAGCATTATCACCTGTGTTAAACAGTAGAGCTGATCCTACCTTAAGCTTGGGGCAGCAAGGTTAATATTTTGTTTATATGATGTTGCTCGCGCTTGTTAATTATAAGTTGGTTGTGGTAGGTTAGTTGATGCATGTTAATTATTAAGTGCAGGTTGTAGACCTCTCACCCGGGACGAGAAATTGTTCTATGCTTTGCTTAAGAAGGGTGAGTATGAGTTGGTTGTCTAGGGAAGAAATATGCCCGTACTCAGTAAATGGGGGTGGATTGTTAAACTGATTGCATATCATGGGCTAATTCGTGCATCTCTATCTTGCATTTCATGTGCATTCTCAGTTCTCATATATGCATATCATGCATACGGGATCGCCGGGAGGCGTGACGCTGTTGCAGTTCGATCCACCGGAAGAGGGAGTTCCGCCGGAGATTGAAGTGCCAGAGGTTCCCGAAGGTCAGGAAGAAGAAGCTGAACTTCCAGAGTGCCCTGATCACCAACCTACTAACTTTATGAAAGGCAAGCCCCGAAGCATCCCTAAGTCTCCACCTACTCTTTTTACAAATGCACTGGTCTTTATTAAATCGTATGATTGTGCACTTAAGTATAGGAGTTGATATGATACCGTTGCTGCATCTATACCTTGTCCACTTATACTTGATCCTGAGGTTATTACTAGACAAGGGGATGGGTTCGATCCTATGCTTAGCCATGCTTAGACCGGTAGAAGTCGAGGGATTTCCTGTCCTTCGCGAGCATAGGTGGTTACTAATGATGATGGGGTTGGATTCCACATGATGGACTATATGTGCCACCATGCCACAGTGTCTAATGAGAGAATCAAGGCTAGGTAGCGGGGAGCCGCATGACATGATTGAGGTCATGCCATCTTCGGTGCTGCTTGCGGCCGACTAGGACTGAGGCCACCAGACATCAGTTGAGATTGAAAGACGTCGTCACATAGCTGGCCAGATAAGTCGTTCTGACCGCGAAGCCGAGTATTTCTTTCTGAGCCGGGAATTGGGTGTGATAAGGCAGACATATTCTGGAGGTAGGAAGGATGTGCGGAGACACCATCTTACCAAGGGTAGGTCAGGGACCTGATGCATCCTGGAAGTGGGTTTGTCTCTGAGAATATGGACCCCTCCAAGCCCGCGATACATATTATGTCTCAGAAAGATTTAACGGTGGCCCAAGAAGCCAGTGGCTCGGCTGACAGGGTTTGTGATTGGCATATTTGCCAGCTGGTACAATCGATTCGAATCGCCATCTCTCCTGGTTAGTGAGAAACTGAACTGATCTTCTGGTGAGGTAGAGGCTAATAACTTGAACCTAATGATTATGGTGAGATGAGGTTGATATCTGTGGATATCGGAAATCATATGGTTTTATTGATTGCTACAATATTCAGTGAATGCTTAGTATAGTGGCTAATCTTAGTAAATAGCTTAACTGAAATCGAAGCTTATCACAATTAAAATGAATAAGTTGAGGTTCTACTGTAGTAATGCTTCTGATGCAAAAATGATGCTACCCTCTGAGCTCCACCAAATAAGCCTTGCATATCCTTGAGAGTCTTTTTATTTACTCCCTGTCGGGTAAGTCTAGCTGAGTACAATTGAGTACTCAGGGTTTTATTCCCATTGTTGCAGATGGTGTAGTCTACTACGCGTATTGCAGGAATTGCTTCACCCTTGCGGGCGAAGAAGACTAGACCCGAGGGCAGGGTCATTATCTATCCTTAGATGTTGTAAGAATGCTGTGACAGGGTCATTTGATGGTACTCGTATTTGAACTCTGTGGTGTAAAACTATGTTGACTTCCACTACTACTCTATTTGTGTAAAAGACTATGTTGTGCTCTGATGTTTAAATTCGGTTGCGAACTTATGTGTCATGTGATCGGGTATTGCTGAATGAATGATCCTTGGGGTATGAAATGTTTGAAATCCTTCGAGATTTCCGGACTACCGGGTTTATATTGGCTCAAGTGCGACTGGATTGCGATTAAAATGCGATCGTTGTACTTGTGCTCGTATAAATTGGTCGGTTCTATGACAGCTGGTACCAGAGCATAATTCAGCATATACCGTCACTTGACTATTTAAAAACTAAAAGAGTTTTGAGTTTTACAAACTAATTGCCAACTGATAGTGTGTATAGGTGATTTAAACCAAGTGTTTGCAAAACTTATGAGTACCAATGACCAAGTCCTATAGCCCTATATATATGTGGTAATTAGGTGGCTTATGTAAGTACTGACTTGGGGGAAATTGCATCATATTTCTATTTGTGGTTCATTTGGTTTTATCGTGCGGATAATCATGATCTGTCGGTTTCTTATTGCTTCTTATGGGACAATGTGCCACGTCGCCTAAGGTAAGGTGAGATGTGAGTGTAAGATCGAACAACCATCGATCGATGGTGAGTGTATGGTTACTGAAGTGAGTACATGTGATCCATATGTGTACTTATGGAAGTAGGGTGGAGTAATTAATTTTGGGGTCGCAAATGTTCATGGGAACATTTCCGGCAAAAAGTGCTTCTTGTTGCCTTGCATACATCGGGATTTGGGCTGAAATGAATCTTCTGTAGGTACACTAACCACGCAAAATGTATAGCACGGTTAGTTACGTATATGAGAGCACGTGGTATGCCACCGACTATAACGTTAGTTAAAATATATTATGTGTGAGGTCGTTGGCACGTACATGCATCATGATCATGAAATTAATTTAAGCTATTTGTACTATTTCCTTCCCTATGGTAAAATTTATGCTGTCCTATCTTATTCTAAATGCTGAAAGATGTTGTAATGTACCAGATGGCAGCTGAAGATGAGCCGCAGAGTGGTCAGTTTCTGGAGCAGTTTGGCACACCCACTGTGCTATGGAGGTTGTTGAAGTCTGTGGGATATGCAGAGCCACCACTGTATTTCTGGAAGCCAGCGAAAACCATGGTGTAGCCTTGGTTTGATGTTTGGGTGACTATCCCTGTGTTTGAAAGGGGTTGGTCGTTTCCAGGAATAAAGGTGGAAGTTGACATGAGGACGCCATGGGATGGTGCGCAGCTTGCAGCTTTCGAGGTGTTGACGGATATTTGCAGCCGGTTCAACAAGAGAACTGATTTGGGGCCAGCAAATGTTTTTCCCAGGGTGGATGCTTCTCAGGGTGAGTGGGCTCAGTCTAGCCAAGCTTCTTTGGAGCGAGGCAGGGACGAGCGTGCTCATAACACGGGTGCTTCTATGAGTGCTATGTTTGCTATCCTGAGGATGCACTATTCCACTAGGGATGGTTGGATGAAGTGCGTTGAAGCCCTGCATGATGCTGTTGAGAAGAAGTTAGAAGCTGAAGAGTGGGCACGTATGGCTCGTCGTAGCTCAGATGACTTGGTGGTAGCTCTCACTGCCTGTCGCAATGAGTTGTTACGATGCACTGGCGCCTTGTTGGCGGTGATCGCCGTGTCGAGGTGCTTGAGAGGGAGAATGCAGATCTTCGCTGCCAGCTTGACAATCGCAATATGAGTTTGACACGTCAGCGCAATGAGTTTCTGCAGGAGTTGCGTGCTAGTCAGCAGCAGGTTTGGGAGTTGCAGCAGGATGTTCATCGTCTGAACAACCGTGCTGATCCGTTTCATCCTCCGGGTGCAGCGGAGTTCGCTCCTGAGATCTTCATTACAGCTGATGATGGTGAAGCCAGTGAGGAAGAAGAGGAAGAAGACCCCGAGGAGATCGTGCCTATTGACGAGAGTGATGACCATGGTGGGAACGTGTCCGGCGTGGACAGTGACCACGATGACTAGGCTTTTTCTAGTGATCTTGCCATGATCGGCACCCTTTTGTATTGGGAAAACCTTTAATGTCATGTAATGAGAGAACCCTGTGTGTTCAGGGCTAGAACCATCAAACTTTTAACTAAGTAATGGTAACTTATGCAGTTTGGAAACCCTTTTTGGTTGCGCCCTGTTATCGTGCGGTTGTGTGATGATTATTGAATTATTGTGCCGTTTGTTGGTTATCAAAAATGATCATTGATATCTTTTGGGCATAATCTTTCGGTTATCTTTGGCATAACTGACACTTAACAATGGTTGTTGTGTGCTGCTACAGATGGCACCTCATACCCGTCGTCATGGGTCAACCAGCGGTGGTGGGAACGAACATGAAGATGAGGAGTTGCCGCCTCCTCCACCGCGTACCCAGGAATAGATGTTTGCTCAGTTATTGCACACTCAGCAAGCGATTCTACAGCAGATGGTTGCTAGTAACAACCGCAATCGAGATGGACGCCGCGGAAACGATGAGGACCAGTACAGTAACTATAAGGACTTCATGGACACTAAGCCTCCGGTATTCAAGCAGGCCGTAGAACCGCTGGAAGCTGATGAGTGGTTAAACACTATTGAGCAGTCATTCTCTGTGCTGCGATTGACTGAAACCATGAAGGCTAGCTTTGCTGCTATGTTACTGCAAGGCCATGCTGGAATATGGTGGGCCAATCGCAAGACCGCCTACCCTGTAGTCGCTGATATCACCTGGGAGCAGTTCACCAGGGATTTCAGGGGGCATTTCATTCCAGCAGGCTTGATCAAGATGAAGGTCAATGAATTCATGCAGCTTACTCAGGGTACCAAGACCCTCACTCAGTATCATCATGCCTTTAACAATCTGTCGAGGTATGCCCCGTGGATGGTAGATACAGATGAAAAGAAGATTGAAACCTTCAAGAGAGGTCTTAGTACCAAGCTTATGAAGACTCTGGCGAACAACGCTCATACAACTTTTAACGAGTTCATCAGTGAAGCTTATATCCAAGAGAAACAGAACAACTTGCACACTGCTTCCAAGGGAGGCAAGAGGCCATTTGAAGGAAGCTCTTCGCAGTCAAGGACTCCAGCAGCTAGTCGTGCGGTGGCAAATCGCCCTACTTACCGTCCGGCTGTTCCTGGAGCAAAATTCAGACCCCCTCCAAAGAAGCAGCCAGCGCCACAACGCTACAAGAAAGGCTTCACAGTGCCTTTGAACAAGAACAATGCTCCTCCAAGCAACGCCGTTCCAGTGAGGACCAACCAAGGTCTGGGGCCATGCTTTAACTGCGGTCAACAGGGGCACCTTGCTCGCTATTGCCCTCATCCAAAGCAGGCTCGAGTGCATCACACCACTATTGAAGAAATTCCAGAAGGTGAACCAGTCACTGCGGGTATGTTTTCAGTTAACCAGCACCCTGCCATTGTTTTGTTCGACTCTGGATCATCGCATTCTTTCATAAGTCAAGCATTTGCACAAAGGCATGCCTTTCAGATCGTTGATTTGGGCTGTAATTTCCGGATAACCTCAGCTGGGGCTGAAATATGCACACGTGAGGGTATCAAGCAGGCCAGTATTGAGATTAATGATAGGAGTTTTATCAGTCATCTCATTGTGTTGCCTGGGCTAGGTCTGGATGTAATTCTAGGGGTTAGCTGGATGAATAAATGGGGTGCGGTATTGGACGTTGCTAACCGAACTTTGACATTGAAGGCGCCCCAGGGTGGGGGTACCTTTCAAGTTTCCTTACCTCAAAGAGGGGATTTTTTTAATCTCTCTCTCGCAGTTGAGGGCAAGACCGTCCAAGGTATTCCGGTAGTGTGTGAGTTTCCTGATGTCTTTCCTGATGATCTACCTGGACTTCCTCCTGATCGAGATGTGGAGTTTGCAATAGAACTTATTCCCGGTACGGCGCCTATTTCTCGAAGGCCATATAGAATGCCTCCTCATGAATTAGCTGAACTCAAGAAACAACTCCAGGAGTTATTGGACAAAGGGTTCATTCGCCCTAGTTCTTCACCGTGGGGCTGTCCTGCAATCTTTGTTAAGAAGAAGGATGAAACTTTACGTATGTGTGTGGACTATAGGCCACTAAATGCTGTGACAATTAAGAACAAGTATCCTCTACCTCGTATTGATATCTTGTTTGATCAATTGTCCAAGGCCAAGGTTTTCTCCAAAATTGATCTGAGATCTGGGTAACATCAAATTAAGATCAGACCACAAGATATTCCCAAGACGGCTTTCTTCACTCGGTATGGCTTGTATGAGTATTTGGTTATGTCTTTTGGATTAACCAATGCTCCTGCGCATTTCATGTATCTAATGAATTCGGTATTCATGCCTGAGTTGGATAAGTTCGTGGTAGTCTTTATTGACGATATTCTGGTGTACTCTGAGAGCATGGAGGATCATGCTGAACACTTGAGGATAGTCTTGACTAGACTCAGGGAGCATAAGCTGTATGCTAAGTTCAGCAAGTGTGAGTTTTGGTTGACTAAGGTACCTTTTCTGGGCCATATCTTATCTGCTGAAGGTATTTCTGTAGATCCGTCAAAAGTTCAGCAGGTGTTGGATTGGCAGTCACCAACAAATGTGTCTGAGGTTCGTAGCTTTCTGGGATTAGCTGGGTATTATCGCCGCTTTATTCAGGATTTCTCTAAAATAGCTAAACCTATGACCAAGCTATTGCACAAAGATACCAAGTTTGTGTGGAGCGAGGAGTGTGAAACAGCTTTTCGCACCTTGCAAACGTTGTTGACCACTGCTCCAGTTCTTGCACAACCTTATATTGAAAGGCCTTTTGATGTGTACTGCGATGCTTGTGGCACTGGGTTAGGATGTGTTCTCATGCAAGAAGGCCGAGTCATTGCTTATGCCTCGCGTCAATTGAGAAAACATGAGCAAAACTACCCTACTCATGATTTGGAACTTGCCGCTGTAGTTCATGCATTGAAGATTTGGCGCCACTATTTGGTGGGTCACAAATGTCATATCTATTCCGATCACAAGAGTCTCAAGTACATCTTCACTCAGCCTGAGTTGAACATGAGGCAAAGAAGGTGGTTGGAGTTGATCAAAGACTATGATCTAGAAGTACACTATCATCCGGGCAAGGCCAATGTCGTAGCCGATGCTTTGAGCCGAAAGTCTCATTGCAATATATTGCAGCCTTTGCTAGCAGACGGGTTCAATCTTGTGCATCCAGTGGTGTTGAATAATATTACTCTCAGTTGTACTTTGGAAAGCAAGATTATTGAAGGTCAGAAAACAGATCCCGGCATATATCATATCAAAAGGAAGATGAAAGAACAAGAAATGCTTCATTTCCGAGTAGATGAAAAAGGTATATTGTGGTTCAAGGATCGATTGGTAGTACCGAAAGACCGTGAGTTGAGGAATTAGATTATGGACGAGGCTCATTTGTCCATGTTGTCTATCCATCCTGGTAGTAGTAAGATGTATCAAGACTTGAAACCTAGGTTCTGGTGGACCAAAATGAAGAAGGAAATTGCAGCCTATGTGGCCAGGTGTGATACCTGTTGTCGCGTGAAGGCTATTCATCTTAAGCCAGCAGGCCTATTGCAACCCTTACCAGTTCCAGGTTGGAAATGGGATGAGATAACCATGGATTTCATATCTGGGTTACCTCTAACGCAAAAAGGCCATGATTCTATTTGGGTGATTGTGGATCGATTGACTAAGATTGCACATTTCTTACCAGTTCGAACTACAGATCGTCCTCATCAGTTGGCACAGCTCTATTTCGCTCAGATACTTCGGTTACATGGTGTGCCGAGGACGATAGTTTCCAACAGAGGCCCGCAATTCATTGCACGCTTCTGGGAGCATCTACACAAGTGTTTGGGAACCAATTTGGTTCGCAGCTCAGCTTATCATCCTCAAACTTCTGGTCAGACTGAAAGGGTAAACCAAATTCTTGAAGATATGTTGAGAGCTTGTGTTCTATCGTCTAAGGGTTCGTGGGAAGAATGGTTACCTTTGGCCGAGTTCTTATACAACAATAGCTATCAAGAGAGTATTCAAATGGCTCCTTTTGAAGCTTTGTATGGGCGCAAATGTAGAACTCCTCTCAATTGGGTTGAATCAGGTGAAAGGAGATATTACAGGATTGACTTTGTGAAAGAGGCCGAAGAGAGAGTGCATACCATTCAAACACATCTCAAAGCCGCTCAGACTCATCAAAAGAGCTATGCGGATAAGCGAAGAAGGCCATTGGAATTTGAAGTGGGTGACTATGTGTACTTGAAGGTGTCACCTATGAAAGGCGTGCAACGCTTCGGAGTGAAACGAAAGTTAGCTCCAAGGTTTGTAGGTCCTTTTCAAATTCTGGAAAGAAGTGGGAAAGTAGCATACAAGTTACGATTGCCACCACACATGTCCACTATCTTCAATGTGTTTCATGTATCTCAACTCAAGAAATGTTTACGAGTACCGGAAGAACAAGTGGATTTTGGTGAGATCAAGTTGAAATCAGATTTGACCTATGAAGAAAAGCCTATTGAAGTAATAGATTACAAAGAAAGAATCACCCGTAGTCGAGTGATCAAGTTCTATAAGGTGGTGTGGAACAACCAAAGTTATTGGGATGCGACTTGGGAGCGAGAAGATTACCTCAAGGAAGTCTATCCTTCTTTCTTTAAACAATGGTAATTAACTCTAATCTCGGGGACGAGATTCTTTTAAGGGGGAGGGCTGTAACACCCTAGTGTTAGTTACTATTTTCACACTTGCATTTGCATGTCATCAAGCATAGATCATGTCATTTCATGCATCATTTCATTGCATTTTATTTGATTCCCTTTATTGCTATATGCTGTTTATATGTCCATAACATGCTAAATGTGTTGACATGCAAATGTGATGCTTGTTTTCTGTTCTAAATGCTTTAGACATGTTTGGGATAACATTTGGAACAATGTTCATGTTGGTGAAATCCCCAAAATACCCCTCTAGCTCATAGTTGACTAGAGAGCCCTCTAAAAGCTATTCTGTTTGACCAAACAAGAAGGGCATTTTAGAGATTCTGCATGTCAGTGCACCCTTAATCAAAGTTGTGTAGAATTTTATAAGCAACAAACTTTATTTTTGGGTCAACTCATGAAAATGGGTGGAAGGAGGTCAAAAAGTTTAATTAGTGCAGATTTGGAGCTGTTTTGAAGTTTTCAAATTTTCCTAAGTCTAAACTGGTTTTCAGTTTCGGTGTACCCCTGTTCATCGACCTGTATCTCTCAATCCAGACCAAATTAGAGTAAAGTGCCTTAATATGAAATGATCTACTCATGTAGCTCTTCAATCCATATTAGTGAAGTTTTCGCTGAAACGCCCTGGATCGCGAGTTATAGATCGATCAAAATCGAATTTCAGTCGGGTTCGCGGAGACTGAATCGGAGCCGATTCAGTTCGGCCGTCGGTCGTCGCCGCGCGACCGCGTCAGGCATCGGCCGCCAGGTGGCGCCGTACGCCGTCGTTGCTGCCGCGCCGGTCGGCTTTACAAAAGGGGAACACTCCTTTCTGTCTCCCGCACGCTCCTTCACTCTCACTCGCTCGCCCTCGCCTCGCTGCTCTCCTCTTTCCCCTCCGCCGTCGCCATTTCCGCCGCGCCGCCGCCGCGGAGAAATCCGCCGCCACCGAGCCGTCTCCGGCCGCTCCATCTTCGGCGTAGCTTCGGCTTGCTCTGCTCTTCGTTTCCGACCCGTTGCCGACCTCAGCCGACCTAAGGTATAGCTCTAGCGAGCTTCTCGCCGTCCGCCATTGCCGGAGCGCCGCCGAGCTCTCGGGTCGCCGCGACGAGGGCGATGCCGGGGTCGGCTTCCCTCTCTACTGCTCGTCTAGGAGTCTCCGTTAGCCGTAGATCCATTCTAGGCCGTCGGATAGGTCTATCTCGCCGTAGTTTCGCCGGAACCCGAGCTCGCCGTGAACCCGCTCGCCGCCGTGCCGCCATGCGAGCGCGGTCAGTGAGCTCCCGTGCGCAATAGTTCGATTCGTTGCACGCATAGGTCCGCTAGGGTTCCAGGGACACGGAACGGAGCTTAGCCGCGCGAGCAACGGCCGGAATCGGCCGGCGCAAGCTCGCCGGACCACCGCCGTCCGCCATTGCCGCCGTCGAGCTCGCTCCGGTGGGGTACGACCCTCGGCAGTTGGTCCATCGGATTCGTCTCGTTGCCACGAGTCGGTAGGTAGCCTCGGCGTCGCCGGAGACCTCGCCGTCGGCGAGCTCTCGCCGGTCAGCGCCGGCGGCTCTGCCCCGCTCCCTGACGCGTGGGGTCGGGTTGACCCCGGGGCCCGCGAGTCAGCCGTTCGGGTGCGCCTCTGGTTCACTGAGCCGGGTGCACGTAGCAGTTCTATCGGGTTTAGGTTTTATGATTTATAAAATGAATTTCCAGAAAATGTGTAAAACCTTCCAAAATTCATATCTGGAGCTAGGAATGTCCAATTGGGGTGAACCAAATTTTGTTGTGTTTGTATTTCTGAGCTCTATCAAGGAAAAATATAAAATGTACTTTTTGAATACTTTTTATGTGCAGTGTTAATTAAATTGTTAATTGCTTGCAAACTTGATAAATGCATAAGTAATTGTAGGAATGTGCTAAAAATGTGATTCCACTTGCATTAATCTTGTTTAGGAAGTAGAATCTATGAAAAATATGCTTGCTAGTGCTTCACTATTATTTATATGATGTCTAGTATAATGTGCCTTTTTTGCTTTAATCTTGCAAAAATCACCATGCTTAATGTGTTAAGGGTATGGACATGAATATTTTTCCTGGGCTATGTTATGTTGGAAAGAAGCTAAGAAAATTAGGAAATCTGTTGTTTGATACTTTTCACTGTGTTAAGTATTTTCCATTGTTTAAAAGGCTGGTCGCTTGTTATTTTTGTGTAGACTGTTATACTTGTCCAAATGACTTGAAATTTTGTCAGTAGGCTAGTCTGGATGTGTAATAGCTACTGTAATTTTTATGAATTTTTTTGGTCAGAGTAAACAGTAGGTCCAGTTATAGGCTAGGGTTTATTTAATTGTTCCTAAGCAAATATCTTTTGGTTGGGGAGTGTTTTTATGCGTTTCTGTGATGCTCAGCATTATCACCTGTGTTAAATAGTAGAGCTGATCCTACCTTGAGCTTGGGGCAGCAAAGTTAATATTTTGTTTATATGATGTTGCTCGCGCTTGTTAATTATAAGTTGGTTGTGGTAGGTTAGTTGATGCATGTTAATTATTAAGTGCAGGTTGTAGACCTCTCACCCGGGACGAGAAATTGTTCTATGCTTTGCTTAAGAAGGGTGAGTATGAGTTGGTTGTCTAGGGAAGAAATATGCCCGTACTCAGTAAATGGGGGTGGATTGTTAAACTGATTGCATATCATGGGCTAATTCGTGCATCTCTATCTTGCATTTCATGTGCATTCTCAGTTCTCATATATGCATATCATGCATACGGGATCGCCGGGAGGCGTGACGCTGTTGCAATTCGATCCACCGGAAGAGGGAGTTCCGCCGGAGATTGAAGTGCCAGAGGTTCCCGAAGGTCAGGAAGAAGAAGCTGAACTTCCAGAGTGCCCTGATCACCAACCTACTAACTTTGTGAAAGGCCAGCCCCAGAGCATCCCTAAGTCTCCACCTACTCTTTTTACAAATGCACTGGTCTTTATTAAATCGTATGATTGTGCAGTTAAGTATAGGAGTTAATATGATACCGTTGCTGCATCTATACCTTGTCCACTTATACTTGATCCTGAGGTTATTACTAGACAAGGGGATGGGTTCGATCCTATGCTTAGCCATGCTTAGACCGGTAGAAGTCGAGGGATTTCCTGTCCTTCGCGAGCATAGGTGGTTACTAATGATGATGGGGTTTGATTCCACATGATGGACTATATGTGCCACCATGCCACAGTGTCTAATGAGAGAATCAAGGCTAGGTAGCGGGGAGCCGCATGACATGATTGAGGTCATGCCATCTTCGGTGCTGCTTGCGGCCGACTAGGACTGAGGCCACCAGACATCAGTTGAGATTGAAAGACGTCGTCACATAGCTGGCCAGATAAGTCATTCTGACCGCGAAGCCGAGTATTTCTTTCTGAGCCGGGAATTGGGTGTGATAAGGCAGACATATTCTGGAGGTAGGAAGGATGTGCGGAGACACCATCTTACCAAGGGCAGGTCAGGGACCTGATGCATCCTGGAAGTGGGTTTGTCTCTGAGAATATGGACCCCTCCAAGCCCGCGATACATATTATGTCTCAGAAAGATTTAACGGTGGCCCAAGAAGCCAGTGGCTCGGCTGACAGGGTTTGTGATTGGCATATTTGCCAGCTGGTACAATCGATTTGAATCGCCATCTCTTCTGGTTAGTGAGAAACTGAACTGATCTTCTGGTGAGGTAGAGGCTAATAACTTGAACCTAATGATTATGGTGAGATGAGGTTGATATCTGTGGATATCGGAAATCATATGGTTTTATTGATTGCTACAATATTCAGTGAATGCTTAGTATAGTGGCTAATCTTAGTAAATAGCTTAACTGAAATCGAAGCTTATCACAATTAAAATGAATAAGTTGAGGTTCTACTGTAGTAATGCTTCTAATGCAAAAATGATGCTACCCTCTGAGCTCCACCAAATAAGCCTTGCATATCCTTGAGAGTCTTTTTATTTACTCCCTGTCGGGTAAGTCTAGCTGAGTACAATTGAGTACTCAGGGTTTTATTCCCATTGTTGTAGATGGTGTAGTCTACTACGCGTATTGCAGGAATTGCTTCACCCCTGCGGGCGAAGAAGACTAGACCCGAGGGCAGGGTCATTATCTATCCTTAGATGTTGTAAGAATGCTGTGACAGGGTCATTTGATGGTACTCGTATTTGAACTCTGTGGTGTAAAACTATGTTGACTTCCGCTACTACTCTATTTGTGTAAAAGACTATGTTGTGCTCTGATGTTTAAATTCGGTTGCGAACTTATGTGTCATGTGATCGGGTATTGCTGAATGAATGATCCTTGGGGTATGAAATGTTTGAAATCCTTCGAGATTTCCAGACTACCGGGTTTATATTGGCTCAAGTGCGACTGGATTGCGATTAAAATGCGATCGTTGTACTTGTGCTCGTATAAATTGGTCGGTTCTGTGACAGTTGGATGGCGAGGCGGTGGATCCAACCGGGCGCCGGCCCCCTAGTAGGGAGCCTGCCCTGCAACTTCGGGCCACCGACTTCCGGCCACCCGTACAAGTACCCCAGAGGTCTCCAAGTGCTATAGATACCCCCCTCATGCTTCAGTTGTAATCAGCTTTGGAAGAATAGAGAGATTTAGAATTTAGTCCATCCTAACTCATCTAGTGAGGAGAGAAGCCTCTTAGCAAGGCTAGTAGTGAGAGTGTGAGTGAGAAGAGAAGCAAAAGAGTAGGAGATCTCTGTGGAGGTCTCTCTCTCGGGTGCTTCCTTTGTAAGGTACTCTTTCATTCGGTATTATAATTTCCTTTCTAGTACTTACATTTCCCACATTACTTTCAGTATTTACTTTTAGTATTTACTTTAATTATTACTTTGAGTACGGGATCAATTATCAATTTTCATTCAATTAGTACGGGATCTTCGCCGCTAGCGGTGCTCTAATCTTAGCGCGAGGTTAGAGTAGTTGCCTATAGTGTAAGCGTGGTGCTTAGACTAGAAGTTACCTTGGATTGCGGCTAGACCCACGGATAGTAGTGGTAGGTCTTAGGTGGTGACAGCCCTAAGATTCTCTGGATTCCACCATGTTCGGTTTGGTTTTATCAGCGTAGGGCTTGCTTAGTGCGAGTGACCCCAATAATTTGGGAACACGCATGTCCCAAAGTGCTAATTGGAGTTAACCTACCGTGTTACCTTGCATTCCACTCTTGAGCTCATCACTGTCTACGTCCTTGCTTGGTTCTATCTTAGAACTATATTATCTGGATTAGTTATCATTATACTAGTTCACCTCTTATCATAAGTCATGATTGTTCTTAGCTTACCATTGGATATCTCTAGCCATAAGAAGCTTCCCTTTGGAAATAAATACGATACTTGGTTACTCCCAAGTGAAGTGCTACATCGATAGATTCTGTGCGCTTGCGGAATTCTGCAATAGTCATAGGAAATATCAATTAGCGTTTCTGATGCCGTTACCAGGAATACTCTGTTTTTGGTAGTGACATTAGAATTGCCAACAAGCATTTCTGGCACCGTTGCCGGGGAGGCAATTGGCCTAAATTTTCTTTGTGTTTGCTATAGAACTAACCCCGTTCTTTAGCGGGAGCACACCTATCTGTCTTTTTGGGGTGACTATTGAGCTAGATACCTAGAATGGCTGGATTCAATCTACTTGAAGATTTTCATGAAGACCCTGAGTCAATCCTTGGAAGAGTGAGAGCTAATCTCACTCCTCCAAGAATGACTTCTGGATCTCGATCATCTTTACTGAGGGAACCTACATTGCAAGATCATCCATCAGATGAGTCCGATCATCCTAGTACTTCGGAGCCGACCAGTTCATCTACATCAAGAACCATTTGTGAGTATTCTACTCCATCTATTTCCAACATTGCTACTATGCCTAGTGTTGATAGAGGAAGTAGAGAATTCGAGCTTAAACCCGCATTGATCATGATGGTGCAAACAATTGAATTTCATGGCAATCCTTCAGAGGATGGCAATGCTCACCTCCAGAATTTTCTGGAGATATGCAATACAATTTCTATTCCAGGAATCTCGCAGGATACAATCTATCTCTGACTCTTTCCTTTCTCATTACTTGAGAAAGCGAAACAGTGGTTCTACATCAACATGGGGTCAATGAACACTTAGGAGAAGTGTTCCAACCACTTCTTGACGAAATTCTTTCCTGTTGGTAAGACCAATCTTTTGCGTAGCAAGATTTCTAACTTTCAGCAGGGGATTCGTGAATCCGTCCCTGAAGCATGGGAGTGCATGCAAGTGTACACTCAATTTTGGCCTCATCATGGCGTTGAAGATTGGCTATTAATCCAAAGCTTCTATCATGGACTCACGATGGAGTCTCGACAACATCTTGATGCTGCCCCTGGAGGAGCATTCTTGTCTCTCATGGTGGGTCAAGCCAAGAAGTTGATTGAGAAGATGGTGGACAATCAAGGATGGACCGACGATCATCTCAAAGCTAATTCTAATACTTTTGAAGTTAATTCGTTATCTTTGAATGCCTTTTGAAAAAGTTAGAAGAAAGAGCTAATTGGAAAAGAGATCGTGCTGCTATAAAATATTATGCAAATGCTAAAACACTATGTGCATTGTTGGCGGTCCTTATGGATCACTTTTATGCTGCCAATTTAGACTAAAAAGAAGAAAGATAAACATATTCTAGCGCATATCCCTTTACTACTAACAAGTTCCACTTGTACCCCTAGTATTCATGTTTTGCAGGTTTAATGGTGTAACAAGTGGAAATGCACAACATCATGGAAAAAGGCGCAAAAGCAAACGACGTATTCCGCAAATGCGCAAACCAAGAAAATAAGAAAGCCCACCTCAAAAAGCTGAATTGGATCCATCCGTAACCATGGGAGAGGCCCAGGCCCAGATAGCAACCGACCACCATAAGGCGGTGGCCAGCGGGCCCATCCAGGGGTGCGACCGCCCCCAGGACCGGCCGCCCCCTTGGTGGGGCCTCCCGGGCCCAGTCTTCGGTGGTGGTGCTCTAGGCGGTTTCCCAAGGGTGGTTTCACCTCCTTCCAAGTTTAGAGACGCCAAACCGTCCTAGTTCAACTATAAATAGATGGTGATCTTTCATTCAACACACACATCATTTTGGAGTCATCTACCTCACACCTCTGATTTGTATCTTTAGAGTAGTACTAGTAGTCTGTGAGCAAGGCAAGAGCTATCAAGGAGAGCTTGTCTCCTTGGAAGAAAAGGATCATCTTGGTATGAATACAATTCGGTCTTCTTCCATGAGCAAGTTCTTATTATATTTATATGATTATGCATATGAACTAGAGCACAGTTATGATCTTGTTATGAGCATAATATATGGACTAGAATATAGTTTATGTGTCATGTTCTTGACTTGTTCATCATCGTTCTTCATTGTTCATCGAATTAGTATGAATAGAGGAAGAACTAGGAATGAGGTGATGGTTCGTCGTGCCTTCTTGGTTGCTCTTAACCTAGCCTATTAATCCGAAGGGTTGGGGTCCGCGGAGGTTAGGAGTTATTTCCAAGTACGTGAGCATGGTGCTCAGGTATGCGGAGATCGGTGAATATGTCGGTATCCCACGGGAAGAGGGGTAGGTGGGCAGGTGGTGATAGCCCTGTCCATCCCTAGCACTCCCCCACGTTCGGATATTGAAGTAGGAGTTCATAAAGTCTCTATCGGCTGGCAGACCAGCTGCGGAGATCTCCCTATCACCCCAGACTTAGTCCTGATACTAGACTTACTAATTAGATGTGTTGCTAGCAGTTCTTTGCATAATTATATATGACCAATGCCTGCTCAGTTAGTTATATTCTTTTGTTCTTTATTTTCCCTTTTTATGCTTGAGGTTGACCCAGATGTGTGTCCACTATTTTGAAATCATGTCTTATTCCTGTTTACTCTATGCCTACCATTGCACTCAATAAATGATCATGTTTACACCACGCTTGATGCATATTGCCCTCCTACGGGAAATTATAAATACGACACCCTTGAATACCCATGGGTTGAAATGCTACAATAATAGTTCTGTGCGTTTGCAGAGTAATCTTATTTCTTACTGAGCTATCGATTGGTGTACCTAAGTACCATTACTTAAGGATTGTAATTCTTGTGCACCCCACGGCGCCGTGTCACAGTTTTGCATATCGTAAGTAATGACGGTTAGAAAGGCCAATCCGGGACTTCTAACTGCTATTACCATGTAACGTCTCGCCTCCCCGAGGCGGGGCCCGCTTACATTTGGCAGCTTAACTAGGATATAGACTGCCCTCACAGACCAACACCAGTCTTTTCTGCACACTTTGTCCTCACTCATGCGCACCCGGGAAGAACTTCCCGGTCGGTCACCCATCGCTCCAGGGTCAAGCTCGTTTAACCTCGGAGTTCTTTGCAGATGGGCTTTCGGAAAAGAAGTTGCAACTTGTTGGCATGAGTATCCTATCAATCCTATTAAGCCCTGGGCCGGGATGTTACATACCAGACTGCATTACCTAGGCCGGCGCCATTAAGGGCCAAGGGTTATATTTCTGAAGTAATGGTGGTTGGGAATGTCAACTTACGTTTCTAGTATTATTATTAAGGACGGACTTATAGTCTATCTTTAGTAGTGATGCTAAGAAATGCCAACAAGCATTATGTGGAGATAAAAAGTATAACATAAATATCTATCCAATAAAAGATGCTAAATCTCTTTTAAATGATGGCGGATATGGTCTCCCACCAGTTTCACCTTACCAAAGATGGAATCCACGTAGGGAGGATAATGATTCTTTACGTTCTAGCAATCATTCTCTCAAGGAACTTGTTTCAAATCAAGCTAAAATAAACTCTGGTTTAAGTTTAGTATTGATTGATCAAGACAAAATCCTAGGAGACATAAATGCTAAAATAGATAAATTTCATGAGCTGTTAAGTGAATAACTTGACTTTAATAAAATGGTAGAAAAGCAATTGGCTGATATTCATGCAAAACTATCATGCCATAATGAAAACGTTAATGCTGTGACCACGAGAGGTGATAAGACCACTTGTGATCCCCCTTATCCTGATTCTACACCCAAGAAGAAGCTAGTAGAAGAAGAAGCTGAAAAAGAAGATTCCACTACACCTCAAGGAAAGGTAAGAACTTCTCCTCATGAATTCTATGGCACCGAGGTATTGCCTTTCCCTGACCGTAATAGGAAACCAAAGGAGGATGAACAATTTCGAAAATTCATGGAGGTAATACAAAAACTATATATACATATACCTCTGGTTGATGCGATGCAGGTACCTACCTACGCAAAATATTTGAAGGACATCCTCAATAGAAAGAAACCAATCCCGAGCATAGAAATGGTGAAATTGATGGAGCAGTGTAGTGTTGCTATCCTCAATAATTTCTCTAAGAAGAAGAAGGACCCCGGGAATCCCACCATCTCATGCTCTATCGGAACTCAACAATTTGATCAAGCTTTGTGCGATCTTGGAGCAAGCGTCAGTGTCATGCCCAAGGTAATATATGACAAACTTAATCACACATCTTTATCTCCAACTACTATGTGTTTGCAGTTGTTGACGGTGGATAACGTCAACTTTTATTAGAACTTTAGACATGAAAGGACACATGAATACACACTAGTATAGGGTTTTAACTGACAATTTCCATGAGTTTTGCATATTCGGTATTTGCCAGGGAGTATTCCAGAAAAGCGTAAAAGAGGGATTACAGTGCGTAAAAGACACGAAACTTAACCGCGAAGGAAACATCGTCATCAGGATATGGGAACGATCTAGAAGACACCCGAGCAACCGGGGCCCCGGATCCCACAAAGTGGGGCCGGCCGGCCCTAGGGTGGGGCCGGTCAGCGCCCCCTGCTAGACTGCGGGCCCCGCCTTCTAGAGTCTTCCTCAACCGCCTTTGAGGAGTCATCTCGGCCCTTGGTTAAGTCGGTTTGATCCAACGACGCGTATTCATCCCACCGGACTATAAATAAAGGGGCAGACCCCCTGGAGGCATCCCTATTCCTGAGCTTCAATTCAATATTTCCAGTTAGGGTTAGATGTAGCAATTAGGAGAGACTAGTTCTTCTAGATTTAGTCTTGTTTAGACAAGTAGAGAGATAGAGTAGAGGAGTAGAGTTCTGGAGGAGTTCTAGCCTGTCGGCGCTTCTTCGTAGCTGTATTCTTCTGGATTCAGCTTCCTCGCCCGGAGCTGCGTTCTGAGGTACTTTTGTATTCGACTTCTAATTCAAGTAAGCATTTGTTCTTATTCGTTCTTAAGTTTGCAACTCATATTGAGTGCTTTGGTCTTGGTCATTACTTGATTGAAGTAGTATTTCGTAGTGTAGGCGTGGTGCCTAGGCTAGGTTTACTTGTGAATGTCCCTTGATTGGCCGGATAGTGGTAGTTCACGTAGGTGACAGCTACGTTGATTCCTCTGTAGTCCACTTCCCATTGATAGGATCGATAGGTGTATAAGTGTTTGGTAGGAGGGAACTCTGATTTCCACTCTTATTCATTTCATTGCGCTGTTAGAACGATATAATTCAAAGCTTACCGGTAGTTGGAACTAGATAATCATTATCTATTTCCTCTTTCTTGATATTATCTAGCCTAATTGTAGGGTTAAGTTCATCGGCTTGGTCATTATCACCTACTGTTCCTTGTGGATTCGATATTTAAAACCTTTGGGTGAAATGTGACAGTGGTATATTATCTGTGAGCTTGCAGATAATCTAAATATGATCTTATTTAATAGAGTGCAGTTAATTTATACCAACAAGCATTTTTGCCGCCATTGCCGGTTCACTTCATCTTCTGCTGCAAGTTACTTTACCTCAAGCCATGCCTGTATAGAACATGATCTATGCTAACGTAATATCAACCCTATCTTCTTAGTAGCATAGATGGAACATGATAAAATTATGGACAAACAACCTATGTTCCAAAATTATACATTCCTTTGGGTATGTGTTGTCCACTAATCTATTGCAGGCATAATAATGAATGGACTGACAAGGTGTCATAAAATCAAAGAAGCAAAAGACGGCAAAGGGGATAAGCAATAAAGAGACAAGATGATCATGAACAACTCAAGATGCAAGAGAAGGAATGGACCACCAGTCATCTACCGTTCATTACTTAGTGCCATCAGCAGCTTGCCGATCAATCGATGCAGTATCCGACGGGGATAGCGGAGAATATCCCTGTTCAAATTAAAAATTATTTCGTTCCCATGGATTTTGTGGTGTTAGATATAAATCCTGATTTTAGAACACCACTAATCCTAGGGAAACCATTTTTAAGTACTGCAAATGCAACCATTGATGTGGGAGCCGGAGAAATCCGACTCAACATCAATGGGAAAGAAGAAATCTTTCATTTCTGGCCACGTCCGGGACAGTGCTCATCAGTGGAAGATGCACCTACTGACACTACCATGCATGATGGAGATTCTTTGGAGCGTGAAGACAATTCAAAGTGCTGATCATCATATGAGCATCCAATGCACCTAACCGAGGTAAGTTAAGCTAAGGTAAGAGCTAATCTCAGTTATTTTCTTAAGTAATCTCACTGTTCTTTCGTGAAATGGCTTAATTTCTCACTTAGGATAATAAAGTTAGTTAATAGAGGGGATTTGAGGGCTGATGGCCCACTTCCATAGGACGGCCGCCCTGCGCCCCTTGGCCTCTAGCTCCCTTAGCTGCTCCACTATCTGGTCACATGCAAGTAGAAACCAAAGCACCAGGTATTGGCAGGCATATCCATCCATCCTTCACATTGCTTTCTTTCTCATCTTGTCCCAAGCCCTTCCAAACTCTTCTCTCTTTTCTCTGGCTGCTAGCTACACAAAGGAATAAAGAAAGATGCTCTAGAGTGGAGACATTAGCATGTGAGAGAGCAAAGCTGAAAATTCGACAAGGTGATAAGGCGGGCGCCCTGCCTCCTTCCACCTTCTGTCCCCTCTGCTGCCAACTTGCTCATTTTAAACTTCCACAAGATCGAGCAGGTGCTTCACCAGGCCTCCAAGCTCAAACTCTTGCTTCGTACTCATTTCTTTCCCCCGAGCAAACTTCGTAAGTGCTAGCCATTAACCACTAAGCTAAACAAAGCAAGGAGAGGCACAGGAAGGTAGCACGCACACTCCCGAGAGGAGTGGTTTGTTTTACTAACCTTAGTCCTTGTCTTGATAGTGTTGTGTTCTTTCATCATGTTGAAGAACTTGTTCGGGAAGAAGAAGAAGACAAGAGAATGCAGTGATGGAAGCGGTAGCAGAAGACCGAATAAGCACCTACGCTTCCCGTCCGGAAGCTAGTCGAGTACAAGAAGCCGGCATTCCCGAAGGAGCAACATGTCCGTTGATCAATAAAGCCGTGATGAACTTCCAGAAGAACAAGGCAATCAGCCACCACCCACTCATATTCTCGTGGATGAGACCCAGATTATTTGGCTAAATAATTGGGAGAGAGAAGCCTTCCGGATGCTGCGTGAGCGCACATTCGTCCACACCCCCGAGATCGACCGCGACTTGCTCGATCGTACAGGTATGTTCACTGAACTTCAAACCATATTTCATAACTTGGGGTGGGGAAATGCCTGGTTAGCTAGTGAACTAGGGCGTAGAGAGCTTACTTTAGAATTCCTATGCACTCTAGAAGTCAGAAGTAGTCACTGCAATTTTCGTGTGATTTATGAAAATCACTCTTATACATGGAAGTAATTTAGTGTGCTGCTAGGATTTGATAAGAATTATGCGTTAGACTTAGATAAGGCTATTGACGGTCCTTAACACCCCATTTTATACTATCAACAATGACTAATTTGGTCATAAAAATCATACAAACCATAGTCATAGGTTTTTATTTCTAACCATTTCCACAAGTTGTGATGGCTATGTGAGAGTAGGTGCAAAGTAAGTACAAAACGGTGATATATAAGGAGAAAAGGCTTCATCCATGCTTATTGTGACTACACCAAGTCAAGGAGTTTGAAATAGAGTTTTGGTTCCCCCAAATCAGAGGTTAGACGATAAGGTTACACTTTTCGGAGATTGGAGAGAGGGCCACAGGAGCAATACCGGGCAAAATGAGCACCCAGGATGTATCTAGACTCGGAATCAGCCAAATGACCAGGCGTTGAAAAGCTAACTGAGAGGCCTACGCACTCGGCAAAGATGAGCCAATTTGGCCCAAGTTAGAGGGCGCCCACCTTATCCACAGGGTGCCCGCCCTGTTCCTGCCACATTCCACATTAGCAATCCGTGGGAGATGCCAAATAAAGTTTGTCCCTCGTTGATCCAAGGTCGGTGCAAGATCTACGGTGTTGGTGCAAGATCTATGGTCCGGTGGCCCTGTCAAGTGGGGCTACTGACCCTCCACGGTGGAGTCAGTGTCCAAACCGACCAGGACCAAATCGGTTCAACTCTTACCGACCTCCAGTAATGCATATGAGGCGTTAACTCAAATCAAGGGGGGCGACCACTGTTGATGGTGGATAACGTCAACTTTTATTAGAACATTAGACACCAAAGGATACATGAATACACACTAGTCTAGGGTTTTAACTGATAGTTTCCATGAGTTTTCCATGTTCTGTATTTTTCAGGGGCTATTCCAGAAAATCATAAAAGAAGGGTTAAAGAGCATAATTACCACGAAACTTAACCACCAAGGAAACATCATCACGAAGACCCTGGAAGAGTCTAGAATACACCCGAAGCACTAGGGCCCGAAACCCACCAGGGTGGGGCCGGTCGGCGCCAGGGTGGGGCCAGCCGGCGCCCCCCATAAGGGTTTCAGCCCACCTTCTGGAGTCTTCTTCTGCCGCCTTTGTGGAGTCATCTGGGCCCTTGTTCCAAGTCGGTTTGATCCTACGGCGCACGTGCATCCCACCGGGCTATAAATAGAGGGGCAGACCCTCCTGGAGGCATCAATCAATCCATCACTCATTCAAGGCATGAAGTCCTCAAGCCATCAAGAGCCTCCTAGTTCATCAAGAGCCTCCTAGTTCATAGTTCTAGCCTAGTTAGATTAGAAGTAGAGGAGTTCTACTTCTTCGGCGGATCTGGAGCCCCGGCGTTTGTCTGGAGCACGGAGTTCGGTATAATTCTAATTTTTCTCTATTATTGTATTCTTCATTATGATTAGGGAAACATTGTTCTTAATAGTTCATATGTTCTTGATTATAATAGTCTTTGTCTACTTTGATTATATGTCTAGTATAGTTAGTTTGATCTTATTGAATTCATGTAATTGCTCGTATAGCGTTTATCCATGTCGACGATGGATAGATGATGAACAGTATGTAGACGTGGTGTCTAGGTATTTTGTTTATCTGCGAGTGCACCCTGATGTGCCAGGTCGTGTGGTAGATCGCGTAGGTGATAGCTGCGTTGAGTCCTCTATAGTCCACCCCCCGTATGTAGGCCAGCAGGCACAGTCGCGAAGTTGGATGATGACTCTGTTTCACATCCTTCCTAGATGATGCCCTTTGCATGTGATTATGATATAGGATTTGTCTAACAATGATTACTAGATGTAATTGCACTAATTAGAGTTATTCATTGATGTAGTTATAGAATTACCTTTGATATTAATTACTTAGTTTATCCATTGGCTAGTTATTACTATGACTAGAGAGTGCTCTGATGATTATCTTTTATTTATGATGCTTGATCATACTTATCACCTTTATCTTTATTTACCTTGTGACCTCTACCTGTTATGAGTAGAGTAAATGACATCGGTAATGTCACTTATCCATTGTATACCATCACTATCAATATAATAGATTAAAGTTTATCCTAGTCCTTCCCTGTGGTATAAATATAAATCGACAACCTGGTAGAACTCCCTAGATAAAATGCTACAATGGTATAATTATCTGTCCGCTTGCAGAACTGATCTTATTTTATATTTATATTTATTTCTGCCTAGTCACATAGATTAATATATAAAACCTTTATTTATTCTTAGCATTATTAATTAGGGATGCCAACCTAGTTCTTGCATAAGAATGTCGGTAATAGAAAAGTGGCTAGTTGCTAATGACAAGTTAATTAATTACCATTCATCTTCTAATCTCGCCTCTCGCATTAAAAGTTATATAGTTATATTTGGTGACATTAGTAGATGTCAACAGCCGCCCTACATCAACAGCGCTCGCCGCCCTACTCAAGTTAGTTCACTTCCCCATGTGACACAATTACCCCACCATTGATCCCATGGCGGTTGGAGGTCGGTATGATCCAACGAAGGCTGATGGACATCACGCGGATCGATGACGTGGCGATGGAGTAGCCACTACTCCACCTCTCCACTATAAATAGGACCCTCTACCTCACTTGTAAGTAGAACAACCACTAGATACACACTCTCCACATGAGAGTCATAGCCTTAGAGCTCTCCTAGTGAGGAGTAGAAGAGAGGAAGATAGTGAGGAGAAGCTGGAGGAGAAGCTGGGCCTGTCGGCGACCTCTCCACTTGTAGCTCGGAGGATGAAGCTCTTCTTCGAGTAAAGTCTTCTTCAGTGTGGTAACTTTATTCTTTCGCATTACTTAAGTATTACTTTATTGCTTTACTATTGTTCACCATCTGGTTAAGGTGCTCTAGTTAGTGACGTCCGATTAGAGTAGTAAGATTATAGATTAAGAGAGGTGCTTATGCTATATCTTACCTATGAATGCGGCTAGTCCCAAGGATAGTAGTGGTAGGTCTTAGGTGGTGACAGCTCTAAGATCCTCTTGATTCCACCACGTTCGGTCTGGTTTTATTAGCGTAGGCCTTTTTGATGTGAGTAACCCCAATTATTTGGGAACGCGCATTGTCCTATAGTGGCAATTAATGTCTTCCTTAGTTTTGCCTTAGATAAAGAAACCACACTGATCCTCTACCCTGTTTATCACCTATCTTTGGATATACTTAGTTCTTGACTAGTCTACTTCACGTTCCCTGTGGAAATTCGATACCTAGGAATACTCCTTGGTGAAAACTACCTTGACATCCGTACGCTTGTGGATTTCCCTGGGTGCTATATCCAGTGTCAACAAGTTTTCTGGCGCCATTGCCGGGGATATCTTGAGCCTTGGTGATTGCGTTAGGAATTGTCAACAAGTTTTCTGGCGCCGTTGCTGGGGAACGGTAGCTATTCTAGTTTGGAACCCAGTCATCCAAGTATCTTTTACTCTGTTCTAAAAAAAAATCTTCTACCCGTTACCTGCCAAACCATTTATCCTCATCCATCCCTTATGGAAGAATTATCTATCTTTCGATTCGCTGCTCCCAAGGGTACGCGATTGGAGCCACCTTCATCATCTCAACCTATTCTTACCAATGTGTATGAGCTGCGGCCTAGTTTCATAACTATGGTACGAGAAAATACTTTCTCAGGAAATGAGAAAGAAAACCCATATACTCATCTTCGGGAGTTCGAGCAGTTGTGTTCATGCCTTCACATTTCTAGTATGTCACATGAAACCCTTAAGTGGAAGCTATTTCCTTTCTCTTTGATGGGAGTAGCCAAACTGTGCTATACTCGAACCATAGATAGTGTAAACGGAGAGTGGAAAATTCTTCAATCCAAGTTTTGTTTGACCTTCTTTCCTATCTCCCGAGTGATTGATCTTAGAAAAGAAGTCATAACATTCAAGCAAAAAGAAAAGGAATATTTAGGTGCTGCATGGGCCCGCTTGATAGACCTTTCCACATCTGGCCCTGATCTTGCTATACCCGACCTTGTACTTTTGCAACACTTCTATATAGGTCTTAGTAAGAAATCTGCACAATTCCTTGACCTTGCTTCTGGCGGAGCCTTCTTACGCCTTTCCGGTATTGAGGGGAGAGCTATCCTTGATAGGATCCTATAAAACTGTCCCAACACCGATGTGCACGATGACTCTCCTAAAGGAAAGGACATTCCAACCCCTGTGACAGAAAAAGAAGTTCTGACAGGTAAATCTTTATCAATTCCATCATCCATACCTTTAGCTGTCACCCCAATTCCTAAACCTTTCGTTGAGACACCAAAGGAGGAAGAAGTTCATCCTTTGGAGTTTTCGTCAAAACTCGAGGATGATCTCTCTTTTGATGATGAAGACACCTTCAATCACCCCATCCAAAAAGGATCTCTAGCATCCTTCACCCCAAATCGTTATCTTCCCTATTCATCTGAAGATTTGGTGGTACAAGAATCCCCAAACCAATATCATCTTCCACCTCTAATTTTGATCCCCCATATAACCATCCTTGCTTCTTTATTAATAATTTGAACCAAGGAGGCAATCCAAACCTTGCGGTTGACATCAAAGGGAAGCAAAAATCATTAGAGGTAGGGAACCCCATTCTAATGGAGGATGCGGATGAAGATCCAACCTTAGAATGTCCTAGCCGAGAGATGACAGACAATTATGTCCTCGAGGGATCAACATTGGAATTTACAACTGAAGATCAGGTGGATGAGCATGAAAGATATATTTCAAGGAAGCCACTTGATCCATGCTTGCTTGAGAAATCTTCAGAGTCATTCTCTCCTAGCACTTATGGGCGTTGCAAAATAATGGTTGCGGATGCTTTTGTCTATCATAAGTATTCCAAGGCCCATAGCTCAACTGCAAAGGTCGAGCTTATGACTTAAAACAAAGCACTACCGGGAGATAACCCGTTTATTTATTGTTCATAATAGTTTGCTTAGCTTTCATCATCATGTTTCCATTTTCAATTTGCATCTTTAGTTGATAGGTTGCATGTTTACATTTCAATAAAAAGTGCTTATAGAAGCACTATGCATTTAGAATAGGTTTATTTCAAAAAAGAGCTTGCATCTTAAATAAATAAAGAATCAAAGGAGACTTATCCAGAAGAAGACGTCCAACTCCGTGGAAAGGGCAAATGTGGGGGAATACCTCCCCCACTCAGTTATAAAATTATCACATCACTCTTTACTATTTTCATACATTCCTGTCTATTTTGCATTAAATTGAAATTACACTATATAGACAAGATTTGGTAATTTTGAGAGAACATGTAAAAAAGATCATGCAAAAAGAAGTGATGTTCATCTTGCCTTATACACATGTCTTAAGATGGTACTTTAAGTTTGTTGGAAATGATGAATAATTGCTCTGCTTAAAAAAATATAGGTAGTAGATAAACAACGATTTTGTGATATGGGAACAAGAGCATCTTATGGACTCGCATCCTTCGGGTATGCTTGTCACTAATCCTGCAGGATGGAAAAAAGAAGAAGAATGAAGGATCAAAATAACAAAGTGGCAATAATCTGAGCAAGACATCATTCAACAATGGAGTACATTTTGAGGGATGCCCTAACATCCACACTAGGTTTTTGATGTCAAGCGACATAAAAGTCCTAGTATGGGGGAGGCTGCATCATTGTCACCTCCACTTTTCAGGACTTCGCCACTATGGCACGCTGGTTTGCACTCCCTCTACTGACTCTTGCTTTATATTTATAATGTTTGATGTGTTGAAAGCTTTACATGTTAAGATCAAACTTAAAAAAAAGGGAGATAGAACCTTGCCAACTAATGAACATGAGTTTAAAAGATTGGCTGGCATAAACTTTATTCCAAGTTCATATACTTGTTACTTGTGGACATATCTACATTAGGAAAAACATGTCAACTAAGTTGTTGTGAAGTGAGATATAGTAGACTAAAAGAATCCTATCTTACTATGAAAGCTCTTGGAAGTTCTTGTTTTCATAAAACATCAAAACAATTAGCCTTATTTCTCCTCAATGGTGTTATTTCCTACCAAAGCCAAATATCGTGCTACATGTTGAAAACTCACTTTTGCTGCTTGTTTTTGTATTGAGTTTTGTCAAACTTGATTGACCTGTGTTGAGAACTTCATCATACACTTAAGATCAAGGTCACATACACTCCACCAAATATATGCTATGCTTCTACACTAGAAGTAAGCAAAAAAACATGCTTTTCATTTCCACCAAATAAATACTCCACATTTGTTAGCTTGATCTTTCTCCATCATTCTTTAAGAGAGGCATTGTCTAGTATTGGAAAAAAAGAAAATAAAAAAGGGAGAGAAAACATATTGAAAAAAGAGGACAAAATGTCCCATGGAAAAAAAATTGTGAGGACACAATTTTTGTCCTTAACAAAAAAACTAGCCATGCTCTCAAATAAAGGATGGAGAAGGAATCATTGCTATGGAGTAATGATCATCATTCCACAATTCCACATTCACACACATGCACACCTTGATCTGAGTGTATGACATTTTTCTCCATAGATCCATTGTTTGACTTAGCAATATATGCATTTCAAGTGTGCTTTACTTTTATCCTACCTAAAACTCCACATAAGCCTGTTAGCAGTAGAAAAAAAAGGGACAACAAAAAAAGATGCCTTGGTGAGGATATATATATATATATATATATACACACACACACACCACTGAGTGATTTGAGAGTCCCATTTGAGGAGAAGTATGAGCTATGCTTTTAATTTCAAAAATCATAAAAAAATAAAACTCCAAGTGTACTTCATGGGGATAGTGATGACTTGGTGTCATGCTGTTCCACTTTTCAACCACTCAAGGCGACATGGTAGCCACTTCAAAATCCACAGGTATGAGTATGACTTGGAATATCTTTTATGCTAGCATCCTATCTTTATAAGTCTTGCTCTGCACCAAAGTTCCATTTGAATCTTAATCTTTCTGCGTTGCTCGGGATGAGCAAAAGTTTATTGTGGGGGAGTTTGTTGATGGTCCTTAACACCCCATTTTATACTATCAATAGTGCCTAATTTGGTCATTAAAATGATACAAACCATAGTCATAGGTTTTTATTTCTAACCACAAGTGATGGCTATGTGAGTGTAGGTGCAATGTAAGTACAAAACGGCGATATATAAGGAGAAAAGGCTTCATCCATGCTTCTTGTGACTACACCAAGTCAAGGAGTTTGAAATGGAGTTTTGGTTCACCCAAATCGGAGGCTGGATGATCAAGTTACACTTTCTGGAAGATCGGAGAACGGGTTGCAGGAGCAGTCCCGGGTAAAATGGATGCCTAGGATGCTTCCGGACTCTGAATTAGGCAAACGACTAGGCGTTGGAAAGCTAACGAGAGGCCTACATGATCACCAAAAATGAGCACAATTGGCCCAAGTTGGAGGGCGCCCGCCCTGTCCCTGCCACGTTCCACGTCAGCAATCCGTGGGAGATGCCAAATAAAGTTTGTCCTCCGTTGATCCAAGGTCGGTGCAAGATCTACGGTCTGGTGGCCCTGTCAACAGGGCACCCACCCTGCCTCTGTCGCCTGCCACATCCACAATCCATGTGAAGGTCACTAGAAGCCATCCTAGGCATCAATCAAAGTCGGTTTTCAACCATTGGAGCAAGATGGAGGTGTCAAGGATCCATGGACCCACATGTCATCCTCCAAGGGTCACAAATTGACTCTACAACCGCAAAACGAGCATCAACCGACCTTCCAACCGCCATTGGGGAGGAACCACAGCCGTTGGATTGCAAGTCGGTGAAATCAACTGGGTGCCCTCCCTCCTAGTAGGGCGCCCGCCCTACCTCTGGCGGCCACCAACCTCCAACACGCCTACAAATACCCCTGGAGCCCTCTAGAACTATAAATAGGACCCTCTACCTCACTTGGTCCTCACTTGTAAGGGGAACAACCACTAGATACACACTCTCCACATGAGAGTGATAGCCTTAGAGCTCACCTAGTGAGGAGTAGAAGAGAGGGAGATAGTGAGGAGAAGCTGGTGGAGGAGCTGGGCTTGTCGGTGGCCTCTCCACTTGTAGTTCAGAGGATGAAGCTCTTCTTCGACTAATGTCTTCTTCAGTGTGGTAACTTTATTCTTTCGCATTACTTAAGTATTACTTTATTGCTTTACTATTGTTCACCATCTGGTTAAGGTGCTCTAGATAGTAACGTTCGATTAGAATAGTAAGATTATAGATTAAGCGAGGTGCTTAGGCTATATCTTACCTGTGAATGCAGCTAGGCCCACGGATAGTAGTGGTAGGTCTTAGGTGGTGACAGCCCTAATATCCTCTGGATTCCACCATGTTCGGTCTAGGTTAAAAGCGTAGGGCTTTTGATGTGAGTAACCCCAATAATTTGGGAACGCGCATTGTCTCGTAGTGGCAAATAAAGTCTTCCTTAGTTTTGCCTTAGATAAAGAAACCACACTGATCCTCTCTACCCTGTTTATCACCTATCTTTGGATACACTTAGTTTTTCACTAGTTTACTTCACGTTCCTTGTGAAAATACGATACTTAGGAATACTCCTTGGTGAAAACTATCTTGACATCCGTACGCTTGAGGATTTCCTTGGGTGCTATATCCAGTGTCAACAAGTTTTCTGGTGCCGTTGCTGGGGACATCTCTAGCCTTGGTGATTGCGTTAGGAATTATCAACAGTCTCCTTTGGTTCTTTTCTGATTAACACCCTGCAAAACACTAATTCACCAAAACTGTGGAATTCTATTAGTTAAAACCCTATTCTATGGTGGTGTTTTCTTTTATACTCTCATTTTATGTTTGGTTGACGGGTAAAATCATACAATAATTACCGTCAACATAGGGCAGTAGCTTAAGGAACACCAGATCACCCAGTGCAAATTGCCGCTTAGCCTAGTGGAGATCAGCGTGCTTCTTCATGCGCTGCTTTCATGATTAAGATGATGTTGCATGAGTTGGTCCATCCACTAGCGTCTAGAAACCTAGGCATGTACCTCAGAGTGGACCGAGGAAGAAGAATCAGCTACCAACAGGAGTGGGGAGTAGCCATAGAGGGCTTCAAACGGCATGCAGCCAATGGCTGAGTGGGGACAAGTATCCAGAACTCAGCGATGTCAACCACTCGCTCCATTTGCATGGACAGGTGTGCACATAGCAGTGGAGATATGTTTCCAAACACTGTTTCAAGCGTTTGGTCTAACCATCTGATTGGGGGTGAAAAGCTGAACTACAACAGAGCTTGACGTCGGCCAATTTGAATAACTCAGACAAAAAATGGCTGGTAAATATCTAGTCACGGTCAGTAATGAGAGAACAGGGCAAACCATGGAGGCGATAGACCGTAGAAAGAAGGCATGTGCTACTCCAGCAACTGTGAAGGCATGTTTCAAAGGAACAAAATGCCCATACTTGGTGAGAAGGTCGACCACCACAAGGATGCAATTAAAGGAGCCGGACTGATGAAGGCCCTCGATGAAGTCCATGGAAACCACTTGCCTAGCAGAATCTGGCATCGGGAGGGGCAGGAGAAGCCCTGGCAATTTGTTGCGATCAGTACTTGGACTGCTGGCAAATCATGCATTCCCTGACGAACTGGTGGACGGCTGCCTTCATGCCCTTCTAGACGAAGCATTGTTTCAGATGAGAATAGGTGACCGGGGTGCCAGAATGGCCAGCCCATGAGATAGAATAGAACTCCGTGATTAGCCGGCAGTGCAATAGAGAGTCAGAACCAACCCAAATGTGGGAATGGTGTTGGCAATTCTAATGTCACTACCAGAAATAGAGCTATTCCTGGTAACGGCGTCAGAAATGCTGATTGATATTTCCTATGACTATTGCAGAGTTCCGCAAGCGCACAGAATCTATCGATGTAGCACTTCACTTGGGAGTAACCCGTATTTATTTCCAGAGGGAAGCTTCTTATGGCTAGAGATATCCAATGGTAAGCTAAGAACAATCACGATTTATGATAAGAGGTGAACTAGTATAATGATAACTAATCCAGATAATCTAGTTCTGAGATAGAGCCAAGCAAGGACGTAGAAGATGAGCTCAAGAGTGGAATGCAAGGTAACATGGTAGGTCAACTCCAATTAGCACTTCGGGACATGCGTGTTCCCAAATTATTGGGGTCACTCGCACTAAGAAAGCCCTACGCTGATAAAACCAGACTGAACGTGGTGGAATCCAGAGGATCTTAGGGCTGTCACCACCTAAGACCTACCACTACTATCCGTGGGTCTAGCCGCAATCCAAAGTAACTTCTAGTCTAAGCGCCACGCTTACACTATAGGCCATTACTCTAACCTCACGCTAAGTGTTGACGAGATATCGTCGGCGGTCTACCGAGGGGTATGCCCAAGGTAGTAGGTTGATCGGGGAAGGTGCGCCTGAACGAGCAAGAGTTGCGCAGTAAGCGCGAGACAAACAATTTAGACAGGTTCAGGCCGCCGCGAGGCGTAATACCCTATGTCCTGTGTGTTGCTGTATTGTATTGCTAGTAGATGAGATGAGTTGAGGGGATCTCCTGCCCGCCTTATATAGTCTGGGGGGCAGGATTATAAGTCGGTGTTACCATGTATATCATATTACAACCCTAGCCGAACAAGGAAACTAATCGGCTAGATATTAGGAAAGCTATTTCCTTGATCGCCAAGACTTCTAGGCCGGCATATGTGCGTGATCTTTTGAAGAACGTGCAGACGACGCGTCCTTGGCAGCCCGGGCCTGGTCGGATGACTCGGCCCATGTATAGCCATGTGGGTATATGGGTTTATACCCCCACAGCTAGTCCCCGAGCACCTTGCATTCGTTGGGAGGTGCAAAGCTTCAGAGTTGCTTGACCAGACAGATGTAAGGAGCTCAGAAAAAATTTGAAAAGCCTTCTCTTTGGTGAAGTGTATCCACTTTTGGTTCTTTGGAAACACTACCTTCACTGTTAGGTGAAGTGTATCCACTTAGTCCTCGAGCCTGATAGTAGGTGGCGCAGGCATGTGGTGTCAGGGTCAAAGTCTTTATTCTTGGTGATCATGTGAAGTGTCGATGAAGTCCCCGAGCACTTCCTGTGCTCGGAAATATTGGCGTAGCGATGAAGCCTCCGAGCAGCTCCAGTGCTCAAAAGCACTGACATAGCGATGACGAAGTCCCTGAGCACTTCCTGTGCTCGAAAACGCTGACGAGACGACGAAGTCCCCGAGCACATTCGGTGCTCGGAAACGCTGACGTAGAGATGATGAAATCCCCGAGCACCTCCTGTGCTCGAAAATATTGGCGAAGCGACGAAGCCTCCGAGCAGCCCTAGTGCTCGAAGCGCTGACGTAGCGATGATGAAGTCCCCGAGCACCTCTTGTGCTCGGAAATATTGGCAAAGCGATGAAGCTTTCGAGCAGCCCCAGTGCTCCAAAGCGCTGACGTAGCGATGACGAAGTCCCCGAGCACTTCCTGTGCTCGAAAATGCTGATGAGACGACGAAGTCGCCGAGCACATTCGATGCTCGGAAACGCTGACGAGACGACGAAGTTCCCGAGCACATTCGGTGCTCGGAAACGCTGACGTATCGATGACGAAGTCCCAGAGCACCTCCTGTGCTCGGAAATGTTGGCAAAATGACGAAGCCTCTGAACGGACCCATTGCTCGGAATCGCTGATGTAGCGATGACGAAGTGCCCGAGCACCTCCTGTGCTCGGAAATGTAGGCGAAGCGACGAAGCCTCCGAGCAGCCCCAGTGCTCGGAAGCACTGACATAGCGATGACGAAGTGCCTGAGCACCTCCTGTGTTCGGAAATGTTGGCGAAGCGATGAAGCCTTCGAGCAGCCCCAGTGCTCGGAAGCACTGACGTAGCGATGACGAAGTCCCCGAGCACCTCTTGTGCTCAGAAATATTGGCGAAGCGACGAAAACTCCGAGCACATTCGGTGCTACTTAAGCTTTTAAGCATCCTGTGAGCCTTATGCAAGTAGCCGAACCGACGCCCTTCCTTTTAAAATACTTGGCCTCAGATGAAACGATTCATCTTCTCTGTCGCGCTAACGCTCAGTAGCCATTCGAGCAAACAACCGTTGCATCCAGCCCGAGCCGCCGCCATCTAGGGTTTCAAAGATCCTTAATTCAAAACTTGATTCCGCCGATATCTCTTCGATTCAGCCTTCCAGCAGCCCAGACCCACAACCAATTGAAGAAATGGCGCCCAGAAAGAGTACGCGCGTACCCTCGAAGAAGGGGAAGGAGCCGCAACCTGGAGAACTCCGCCCGGACAACGAGTGGCAGCCTTCCACCATGACAGAAAAGGCCATTTTGAGGTTGGTGGCGAAAGGGCTACTACCAAACCGTGCTACCGCCGGATGGAGGCCGTCAGGAGGTGAGCCGTACCCCATGCCCAACACCGGCGAGATGACCGTCTTCGCTGACTACTTCCTCCGCGGGTTCGGTGTTCCTTGCCATCCCTTCCTTCGCAAGCTTCTTGATTATTATGAGATTTCACTGTGCCATTTGCATCCCAACTCCCTCTTCCAAGTCTATATTTTCATCCACTTTTGTGAAGCCTTCACCAGAATTCTTCCTCATTTCAATTTATTTCGTCATCTATATATGCTCGTGAAATCGAGCGGCAGAGGCTCTCGAATTGCCGGGGGAGTGTACCTCAAACTCCGGGATGGCATGTCCATCCATTATCTTTCTATCCCCCTCAATACTAGTCTTCGTGATTGGAATAAGAGGTGGTTCTATCTGCCGAATCAAGATCCTCCTGTTCGGTGTGCCATCGAGCAGATACCAGAGAGGAAACCGAGCTGGTCAGAGAGGAACACATCTGATGAGATGGAGCAAGTAAACGAGCTATTGGAAATTCTGAAGGGAATGAATCTGAATGGAGTTGGAGTTGCTGTCAATTTCGTGAAGTGCCGAGTTCAGCCCTGCAAAGAGAGAGTTCATCCTGCGTATGAATGGGTTGGTGAAACTGATCCGACCAGAGAGGTCCCCAATCACATGTCGTTCTCCGAAGCTTTGATAAGGCTGAAGGAGCTATTTGATAACAAGACGCATATCAACAACCGAAGACAGCAGAAAGCGCTGCACATTGGGAATCCACCACCCGAGGTACGCCTTTTGTAGATTTCTTCTTTGTGTCTTCTGTTGGAATGTTGATCCTTTGCATCTCATTTGATTTGTTGAAGAAACGTCGCCAGGACCGGAAGGTATACTTTTTGGAGGTGCCCATTACGGAGTGGCCCGAAGGAGTTGACCCTCGACACCGCTACCAGCCCGGTAGCGATGACGAAGACTTCGTAGAGCCTCCAATGACGAAGCTGGAGCCGATGAAGAGGAAGAGGATCATGCGACCCTTTCTCAATGGGTGGCTCGTGGTAAGCAGCCCATGCCTAGTAAAGCTGGCTCGTCGAGTGGAGTTCGAAAACTTGAGAAGCCGGTGAAGCTATCCGAGGAGCGAGCTCGTCGCCAGGCGCTGTTCCCGAGCTCGAGTGATGATGAAGGACCACCGCCAAAACGTCATAAAGGGGAGATCCCTCTGACCAAGAACCCTGGTGATGATGAGGGAACTTCTGGTCTGAAAAAACGCTTCACACGAAAACGTCACCTCTCAGAATTGTGAGTATTCGTGTCTTCTTGTTGCTGCCTCTTGGTATGTTCTGTTATATTTAGTCATGAAGTCCGTATTATTATCCAGGGACCCTTCAGCCGAAGACATAGAGAGGATGGCGAGTGGAGAAGCTAGTGGTGGTGCGTCGACGAGGGACGGAGATGAAGGAGATGTTGCCGCCAGTTGGCCTTCCGACCATGAGTCGCTAAAGAATCCACCAGGTCAGCAGCCGGATTCGGGCTCACAGCCACCACCATCTGACCAGCCACGTGATGCGACCCCGCCACCACCGTCCCCGCCCTCAAACCAAGGCGCGGAACGACAGCCTGAAGACACCAGCGGAGGCCATTCTTTGAGACACGACTCCCATGGGACAGTGCCGCCCACTGGTTTCGACCAAGGAGCGGACGCGCAGACCGGTGGCCCCTCATTTGGAGGGGTACCGGGATCAAGCCAGGAGATCCCCGAGCAACCACCTGCAGGCGCTGCTCCTCCGGAGCACGATGTCGAGGAGATCACCCGTCAGGCTGTGGGTGAGGCTCCGCCGGTGGTGCTCAGGACTTTCAGGCGGGTTGGCGATCAGTATGTCGTCATCGTGGAGGAGGAAGCTGCGGACGAAGAGCTGGAGGCTTTGAAGGCTGATATAACAAGTACCCGTGCCGACCTAAGAAACGTGCTCCATCGGCTGGGGCAATTGTCTTCACGAGTTCAGGTAACTGCACCCTTCTTGAGGTTGCTTGAAGTTTCTCTGCTTGCTCTTTGTCATGTTCTGTTATTGCCGATTAGGCCGTCCATGATATGGCCGAAGATCGGCGTAAATCTCTTCAACGCGCGGCTGGGCTCACGGTGGAGAACGCAAGGTTGGAGAAGGAAAATGTTCGTTTGGAGAAAGCAATGGAAGACCTCCGCGAGCAGCATGACTGTTGATGGTGGATATACCATGAAAATCTACATTCAAACACCATCAACATGCCTCGGATTCAAGGGCAAATAAACATATCATGAACATATTTTATCAATAACTAGTTCCACTTGTACTCTTAGCTTGTGAATGCAGGGAAGATCAAAACAGAGTAGAAATGAACACTTGGAGCTCAATTAAGTGGGTCGGCCGAACCACTTGTATGGGCACCAAGCCATCACAATTCAACAAATGACTCAAGACATCACGTAGAAGAGAGGAGAGCTCAGAGTGGGCCCATGTGTGGGTCGGCCGACCCCACCATGAGGCCCACCTGGCTCTGGTGAGGTGGCATGATCCGTGTGACACTCCACCTAGCTCATTTCAACCATCAGATCAACATGTGTTTCCATTCAGTGGTGGAGAATTAAAGCACAAGGATCAAGGCGTCAAACAACACAATGAAGACAGAATCAGCACAAAGCGACACTCTATGACTGGTGGGGACCACACTTGGCCGCGCCCACCTGTCATAGGGGGTCGGCCGACCCTCCTGGTGCCGGACCAGGTCGGTTGCCTCCACTGCCTTCCTTCATGCCTTCCACGTGATGAATTCACCACTGCCGTTCATCCTATGGCGGTTTTGAGGCGGTTTATCCAAGGGAGGAGAGGCAAGGAGCACACGGATCACTGACGTGGCGCCCCTCAACTCTCCCCTATAAATAGAGGCTGCCATCACCCTACACAAGAGACACAAGATACACAAGAGACAAGAGAAGCTAGAGTTCCACTCTTTAGTAGTAGTATTAGTCTAGTGTGGGAGTTAGAGTCGAGTCGAGCTACGCTCGGGGTCTCCGGAGTCGTCCGCTAGAGAGTCTGGTATACCTCTTGTACCTTTCCTTCTGTAAGACTTTACCTTTATTAATATATTATCTTTACTTTACTTTACTAAGTCTTTACTTAGTGCTTTACTATTGATTATAGTATTGTTGTGTCTTGTCTTGCCTTATAGTTGAGTTATATTAGATAGTGATCCTGTAACCAGCTCACTTGTGTAGTTCATTGCCTGTCATAGGGTGCATTAGCTAGTTGGTACCCAGCTAGAGTAGTGAGAATTAGTGTAAGCGTGGTGCTTAGTCAAGATCTTAGCCTTGAATGCCGCTTGTCGCACGGATTGTTTGTGGGTGCTAGCAGGTGGTGACAGCCCTGTCTAGTCTTAGTATCCCTCCACGTGTTTTAGGAAAGTTCTTAAAAGGTAGGCTCCCATAAGAGAGTAGGCGCTTCGGGTAGAGGTTATATCCTCTATTGTTTCGGACTACCCCCTACACATCGGAGGTAAGGTAGCTGTCTTAGTATAATTCATCCATTTGATAAGATAGTTCACAAGAGTAAAGTAAGAGTCATAGGAGTCTTATACTCACTCGTTGTCCTCCCACCTAGCTATAATCTACTAGTTATGCTTAGCTATCCTAAAACCTTGTCGTGTCTTGGTGTCATTACCCTTTCCTCTATATATTGATTTACCCCCTATCACTAGTTGATACTAAGTTGCTATAGACTTAAGGATCTCTCTTTTATTAATTATTCCTAGCAACCGCTTTCTCTTGGGATAAAATAAATAACGATACCTTGGAATACTCCCGGGTGAAGTGCTACAGCGGTATATTCTGTGCGCTTGTGGAATTATCCAATAGACATAAGAAATACCCTCAGGGCACTTCTGGCACCGTTATCAGAGATAGCCTAACACCCTGTCCCTGGTGGTTGCGCTAAGAAGTGTCAACAAGCATTTCTGGCACCGTTGCCGGGGAAAGCATCAATCTAGGAATATTAATAAAAATTGAATCCGTAGTCTACTATCAATTTAGTTATCGATTAGTGTTAGGGGCTTACCCCTGTCTGTGTTTCTCGTTATCGTGAAGCTAGACAGTGCATGAGCGGTTTCCAATTGCCATCAAATTTTGTCGAAGATCCTGAGCAATTGTTGAGGAGAACTAGGCGCCGTCAAGTTCCAACTCAAAGGTTCATCTCAAACCTGAATCCGTTCGAGGAAAGAGGCTTCACACTATCAATCAAGGAAGCTATGGCCCAAAAGACCATCTCTAAGTTCTCTGCACCATCGGCTGACAACATTGCCACCGGTCCGCAGCTCAACTTGGGGGATGCTACCTTTGAGCTCAAGCCAGCACTCATCAATATGGTGCAAGTCAACCCGTTCTGTGGGAAGCCGCATGAAGATGCTACTGCCCATCTCCAGCATTTCTTGGAGTTGTGTGGTACCTTCACTATCAAGAATGTCTCGGCAGACGCCATCCGTCTTCGCCTACTCCCATTCTCACTGCTTGGGAAGGCAAAGCAATGGTTCTATGCCAACAAGAATGAAGCTACCACTTGGGATAAGTGCGCCAACGCATTCCTCAAGAAATTCTTCCCAATGGGCAAAACCAGCGCTCTTCGTGGAAAGATCTCAAGCTTCCAACAGCAAGCTGACGAGACGATTCCCGAAGCATGAGAACGCCTCAAGGAGTACATTCGTGCTTGTCCTCATCATGGAATTGAAGAATGGCTCCTAATCTAAGGTTTCTACCATGGGCTGACTGGATTAGCCCGTAGTCACCTTGATGCTGCCGCTGGAGGAGCATTCCTGCAACACAATGTCAAGGATGCTAAAGACCTCATTGGAAAGATGGTTATCAACCAAGGATGGAATGAGGAGCGTCTCTAGCCCAAGAAAAGAGGTATGCACACCGTTCATGAGGTGGACATGCTCTCAGCAAAAATGGACCTCTTGATGAAAAAGATTGAGGAAGGTTCCTGTAAGGAAAATGGACCCTAGGCCCATTTATAATGGATTTTGGTGTTTGATGATCAACATGACCAATATTGGACTAATTATTTTACAAGTGTTTGTTTTGAAGTTCAATAGGATGCAAAAGTGTTTTGGACTTAAGCAACGGTGTGATCCAAGTGATCAACATCTCAAGCAAGACATTAGAAGGCGTGCCGAAGTCAAGTGAAGAGAGGTTTTGGTTTCCCTCTCCCTCCTGCCGAGCTTGCGAGGTAGGATTCAGCGATTTCTGGAGGTGTCACTATGGAAAACATGCACCGGACCTCAAAGATCATGCACAAGTCCAAGACACGAGATGGAACCAAGTCGGACAACAAGATCACGAAGAAACGGAGTCAACCGGACAAAACAAGAGCATCGGACGCTAAGGATCAAGGGCGTCGGACCATTGCTTGGAGTCCGACGGTCCCAGACAGGTTCTCTGGCGCAGCAAGCGTCGGACGCTGTGGTTGATGCTCGTCGGACCAAAGACTGTCCGTCCGACGATGCCTGAGAGCGAGAGAAGGCGTCGGACGGAGTGAACAGTTGAGCATCGGACTATTTGGGGTGACAGTCCGACGGATCCAGAGAGCATCAGAGAAGAAAAAAGGGCGTCGGACGCCGTCCAACGGTAAGCGTCGGACCAAAGTTTACCTCCGACGATCGCTGACACAGTAACGGTCATTTTACCGTTGTGAGAGTCGGACGCTGCGGTATAGTCCGACGGTTGGCCCGATCGTCCGGTCCGACGGTTCGCAGAAAAGCCCATTGAGTGTTCCAACGGCTACCTTTGCTTTGGGGCTTATATATACCCCTCCAACCGGCTATGGAGTGTGTGGAGAAGTGAGGGATCATTCCAAGGTTGTTGCTACACCATTCTAAAGCTCTCTACTTGCATAGTGCTTAGTGATACACTTGGTGATTAGCATAAGTGCTTTGCGAAGTGCTTAGGTTGATTAGACCACCGCTTATGCGCTTGCTCTAGGTTGTTGCCTAGTGTTTCGTGAGGTTTGCATACCTCCAACTCACTGGTGCTTGCGTGCACCGTGCTTGTACTCGGCGGGGCTTGTAGTCTTGCGAGACCACACCGACCACGCTTGTGGTGTGGCCGCCACCGTGTAGCGAAGGGAACAAGGCCCGCGGCGGTTTGGCCGGAAGCTTGATAGTGAAGAAGTCAGGGAGCATCCGAGGAGAGGCTTGCCTTGCGAGGCACACCGGAGACCCACTTGCGTGTGGGGAACACCCGGGGCTATCCACGGAGTGACCTGACCGGGAGCTTGGCCCTTGCGAGGGGCTCCAACGAGGACTAGGGGGAAGCTTGAGCGCTTCTCGATACCTCGGTAAAAATACCGGAGTCGTCGACGGGAGTTTGCATCTCTACCTCATCTTTACCTTCCGCATTTACATTGCTTTCTTGGTTGTGTGCTTTACCTTTCCTAGCTTAGTTGATAGGCTAGTTGATAGGGTTGGAACCTAGCTTGCATAACTCTTTTGTGGTAGAGATAGCAACACACTTAGCAAAACCTTAGTTGCACATTGGATAGTTTACTTTTGTATAGGTTTTGCTAAGGTTAAGAAAAAGAGGCCATAGATTAGAAGTAAAGTTTTTAGTCGCCTAATTCACCCCCCCTCTTAGGCTTCAATCTTGTTTATTCTCAGCTGCAAATGAGAATACATAAGTTTGGGATTGCTCATCGGTTTTCCTCGTGTACAAAAAGGTTTTTGATTCTATGCAGAAATTTATGATCTGTCTCATCAACCTGCACAATTCATGTCTATCTAGACTAACTATCTTGCAAATGTGTATGCCAAGTTGCATATTGCACAAACTTTTGCTATACATGGTGTACTCCAAACCATTGTCTCGGATTATGAACTATAGTTTTCAGCTCATTTTGGAAGCATTTACAAGAATCACCTTACTCGAGTAAATGCCTGCCAGAATCTTGTGCCTTGGAAGAGAATGGAGTATAACCATATGCATCTGTATGCCTACACTTGTCACTTGATGTCCTCTGTGCCTTTTATCACGGAGTGACAGAAAACTTTGTGTACATAATGAAACTAATCCAGAGTTCGTCCTATCTTCAGCATAGCATACCTCAGGCCAATCAGGAAGAATTGATCAAATCTTGAAATACATATTGAGAGCATATGTGTTTTGTTTTCAAGGATCTTGTTAGAAATGGCGACTGCTATCATTGTTTTTCTTACAACAACAGTTATAAAGAGGTTACCTCAGGCTCTACCCAAACGACTGTTGCTACATAGACACGAGGGTTCCCTTATTGATGGACATCAAAAGTACTGAGCCGACAGAGTCAGCTATCGCATTCATCGTTCACTCAACAAACTCAAATAATACAGTGTTGCAATCAGAAAGAGAACTGTACACATGGAACATTATGTAGTTTTCCATCAGTCTGCATTTCAGTAATTTGGCCTCTATAATACACATAAATCTTGGATGTTGGTTAGCCGATTTCCTCAGCTCAGCAAATATCTGCCTCGTCTATGATCTCATCCCACATGAAAATGGTAGTATATGCTATATCCTCTAGGGAGACAGATGTTTTGAAAACTACTCTTTGACGCTCCAATTCAAATCCTGCATGCGGGAAGTGTTAACTGGGACTATTTGTCTTGGATTTCTCCCAAATTAGCAGTGTTATCTTGGATTCCTCCCAAAGTAATAATGCTTCATAGAAGTTAATGAAGGAAATTCTTCGAACGAGAGTCAACTACTAAGAATTCTTGAATGATTGGAAACTTGTCCTATCCTTAATGATCTTTCTTGCAATTGCATCAAAGTGAATGGAAGTATATGATCTATCAAGAGTGACAACTGAACAAACCTTTACCATTCACACTTTATCGTGAACCATGAGGTGATCACTTCTGTCTATCACTGCTATGGAATTTTTAAGTAGCTTCGTACTAGTACCGCCTTGAAAAAGGGGCTGACATGCTTCTCTACCCTTGAAAGCTTTTACGTTCCGAATCTCGGGACGAGATTCCTTTAAGGGGGGAAGGCTGTAACACCCCAGGTGTTAGTCACGAGCTAACCAGCGAGTGTGAACCTAACCAAGTTATGCCAATAAATGATCTTGATCACTATTTCATATTCATCTCCATCTACCATGATCATTGGAAATGGTTCATAAAGATCCGAATTGAGACTTCACATGAGATGACAAGCCCTCTGCTTGATTGGATTGCAGGACTACGTGAACATGAGCATGCAAAGCCAACCAAACCTTGCAACCTTGACCAAACAACTCTATTTGAACTCTACAACAAAAGTCATGAAGGACTCATGTTGAGCAAATGCCAAGAAAATACCTTTATTGGCCTAAACATCTACTTTGAGCTCTCTAATGATGTTAGTTTGACCAAAGTGGAAATATTATTTTGGAGTAAGATATGAAGTTTGACCCAAAATAAAAGTTACAGATATTTTGGAGTAGAACAAATGTTATTTATGGACCAAGTCATGATTCAACCTCTAAGTGCCTTAAAAAGTGGACACAAGACAGAAGAAAAATCTGATTACAGGACTTGATTAAATTCAAAGTCTGAAAATGGTGTTGATTTCATGGCTTTCCCGTGTTCTCCAAATTTCGTTAAGTAACTTGAGTTGGACCAAAAATAGAAGTTGTTACAAACTCTTTGAGGCACAACACATTCAAATTTGAGGTCAATCCGACTTCGTTTGACAAGAGTTGCCACTCGATCTTTGATCGTAATTAGCTTGTTGACAGCATCAAATTTAGAGCTAATTATCTCCTAATTGGGTGATCAAACTGCCGAGCACCCTTAATCAAAGTTGGAGAGCATCTGGAAGGAAACAACTTTGCTTCTGTGGTCGAGGTCCGAATCTTTCCCGAATATGCCAAAAATCGAATCCTAAGCGTGCCTGAATCTCACCCACCACGTACTCGTCAAAATGCTGCAACGGAGAAAACGTGTTCGCCGAGCTCTGAGCACCGCCCACCATGGCCAATCGCCTTGCTGCGCCTCTGTCCGCTCTCTGCTCAATGAAAAGGGCACCAGAGTGCTTCACTCTTCCTCGCCTCCCCACTCTTTCTGCTCTCTCTCCCTTTCGCCCATCTCCTCTGTCACAGAACCGACCAATTTATACGAGCACAAGTACAACGATCGCATTTTAATCGCAATCCAGTCGCACTTGAGCCAATATAAACCCGGTAGTCCGGAAATCTCGAAGGATTTCAAACATTTCATACCCCAAGGATCATTCATTCAGCAATACCCGATCACATGACACATAAGTTCGCAATCGATTTAAACATCAGAGTACAACATAGTCTTTTAAACAAATATAGTAGTAGCGGAAGTCAACATAGTTTTACACCACAGAGTTCAAATACGAGTACCATCAAATGACCCGGTCACATCATTCTTACAACATCTAAGAATAGATAATGACCCTGCCCTCGGGTCTAGTCTTCTTCGCCCGCAGGGGTGAAGCAATTCCTGCAATACGCGTAGTAGACTACACCATCTGCAACAATGGGAATAAAACCCTGAGTACTCAATTGTACTCAGCAAGACTTACCCGACAGGGAGTAAATAAAAAGACTCTCAAGGATATGCAAGGCTTATTTGGTAGAGCTCAGAGGGTAGCATCATTTTTGCATCAAAAGCATTACTACAGTAGAACCTCAACTTATTCATTTTAATTGTGATAAGCTTCGATTTCAGTTAAGCTATTTACTAAGATTAGCCACTATACTAAGCATTCACTGATTATTGTAGCAATCAATAAAACCATATGATTTCCGATATCCACAGATATCAACCTCATCTCACCATAATCATTAGGTTCAAGTTATTAGCCTCTACCTCACCAGAAGATCAGTTCAGTTTCTCACTAACCAGGAGAGATGGCGATTCGAATCGATTGTACCAGCTGGCAAATATGCCAATCACAAACCCTGTCAGCCGAGCCACTGGCTTCTTGGGCCACCGTTAAATCCTTCTGAGACACAATATGTCGCGGGCTTGGCGGGGACCATATTCTCAGAGACCAACCCACTTCCAGGATGCATCAGGTCCCTGACCTGCCCTTGGTAAGATGGTGTCTCCGCACATACTTCCTACCTCCAGAATATGTCTGCCTAGTCGCACCAATTCCCGGCTCAGAAAGAAATACTCGGCTTCGCGGTCAGAACGACTTATCTGGCCAGCTATGTGACGACGTCTTTCAATCTCAACTGATGTCTGGTGGCCTCAGTCCTAGTCGGCCGCAAGCAGCACCGAAGACGGCATGACCTCAACCATGTCATGTGGCTCCCCGCTACCTAGCCTTGATTCTCTCATTAGACACTGTGGCATGGTGGCACATATAGTCCATCATGTGGAATCCAACCCCATCATCATTAGTAACCACCTATGCTCGCGAAGGACAGGAAATCCCTCGACTTCTACCGGTCTAAGCATGGCTAAGCATAGGATCGAACCCATCCCCTTGTCTAGTAATAACTTCAGGATCAAGTATATGTGGACAAGGTATAAATGCAGCAACGGTATCATATCAACTCCTATACTTAAGTGCACAATCATACGATTTAATAAAGACCAGTGCACTTGTAAAAAGAGTAGGTGGAGACTTAGGGATGCTCCGGGGCTTGCCTTTCACAAAGTTAGTAGGTTGGTGATCAGGGCACTCTGGAAGTTCAGCTTCTTCTTCCTGACCTTCGGGAACCTCTGGCACTTCAATCTCCGGCGGAACTCCCTCCTCCGGTGGATCGAACTGCAACAGCATCACGCCTCCCGGCGATCCTGTATGCATGATATGCATATATGAGAACTGAGAATGCACATGAAATGCAAGATAGAGATGCACGAATTAACCCATGATATGCAATCAGTTTAACAATCCACACTCATTTACTAAGTACGTGCATATTTCTTCCCTAGACAACCAACTCATACTCACCCTTCTTAAGTAAGGCATAGAACAATTTCTCGTCCCGGGTGAGGGGTCTACAACCTGCACTTAATAATTAACATGCATCAACTAACCTACCACAACCAACTTATAATTAACAAGCGCGAGCAACATCATATAAACAAAATATTAACCTTGCTGCCCTAAGCTCAAAGTAGGATTAGCTCTACTGTTTAGCATAGGTGGTAATGCTGAGCATCACAGAAATGCATAAAAACATTCCCCACCCAAAATATATTTGCTTAAAAACAATTAAATAAGCCCTAGCCTATAACTGGACCTACTATTTACTGTGACCAGAAAAGTCCATAAAAATTACAGTAGCTATTACACATCCAGACTAGCCTACTGACAAAATTTCAAGTCATTTGGACAAGTATAACAGTCTACACAAAAATAACAAGCAACCAGCCTTTTAAACAATGGAAAATACTTAACACAGTGAAAAGTATCAAACAACAGATTTCCAAATTTTCTTAGCTTCTTTCCAACATAACATAGACCAGAAAAATATTCATGACCATAACCTTAACACATTAAGCATGGTGATTTTTGCAAGATTAAAGCATAAAAGGCACATTATACTAGACATCATATAAATAATAGTGAAACACCAGCAAACATATTTTTCATAGATTCTACTTCCCTAAACAAGATGAATGCAAGTGGAATCACATTTTTAGCACATTCCTGCAATTACTTATGCATTTATCAAGTTTGCAAGCAATTAACAATTTAATTATAACTGCAAATAAAAAGTATTCCAAAAGTACATTTTATATTTTATCCTGATAGAGCTCAGAAATACAAACATAACAAAATTTGGTTCACCCCAAATGGACACTCCTAACTCCAGATATGAATTTTGGAAGATTTTACACATTTTCTGGAAATTCATTTTATAAATCATAAAACCCAAACCCGATAGAAACTGCTACGTGCACCTGGCTCAGTGAACCAGAGGCGCACCCGAACGGCTGACTCACGGGCCCCGGGGTCAACCCGACCCCACGCGTCAGAGAGAGGAGCAGAGCCGCCGGCGCTGACCGGCGAGAGCTCGCCGACGGCGAGGTCTCCGGCGACGCCGAGGCTACCTACCGACTCGTGGCAACGAGACGAACCCGATGGACCGACTGCCGAGGGTCGTACCCCACCGGAGCGAGCTCGACGGCGGCAATGGCGGACGGCGGTGGTACGGCGAGCTTGCGCCGGCCGATTCCGGCCGTTACTCGCGCGGCTAAGTTTCGTTCCGTGTCCCTGGAACCCTAGCGGACCTATGCGTGCGACGAATGGAACTATTGCGCACGGGAGCTCACTGACCGCGCTCGCATGGCGGCACGGCGGCGAGCGGGTTCACGGCGAGCTCGGGTTCCGGCAAACCTACGGCGAGATCGACCTATCCGACGGCCTAGAATGGATCTACGGCTAACGGAGACTCCTAGACGAGTAATGGAGAGAGAAGCCGACCCCGGCATCGCCCTCGTCGCGGCGACCCGAGAGCTTGGCGGAGCTCCGGTAATGGCGCGGCGGCGAGAAGCTCGCTGGAGCTATACCTTAGGTCGGCTGAGGTCGGCAACGGGTCGAGGATGAAGAGCAGAGCAAGGCGAAGCTACGGCGAAGATGAAGCGGTCGGAGACGGCTCGATGGCGGCGGATTTCACCGCGGCGACGGCGCGGCGGAAATGGCGACGGCGGAGGGGAAAGAGGAGAGCAGAGAGGCGAGAGCGAGCGAGTGAGAGTGAAGGAGCGTGCGGGGGACAGGATGGAGTGTCGCCTTTGTAAAGCCGACCGGCGCGGCAGGGCAACGACGGCGTACGGCGCCACCTGGCGCGGTTCTTCTGACGGCGGTCACGCGGCGACGACCGACGGCCGAACTGAATCGCTCCGATTCAGTTTCAATGAACCGACTGAAACTCGATTTTGATCGATCTATAACTCGTGATCCAGGGCGTTTCAGCGAAAACTTCACTAATATGGATTGAAGAGCTACATGAGTAGATCATTTGGTATTAAGACACTTTACTCTAGATCGGCCTGGATTGAGAGATACAGGTCGATGAACAGGGGTACACCGAAACTGAAAACCAGTTTTAGACTTAGCAAATTTTTGAAACTTCAAAACAACTCCAAATCTGCACTAATTCAACTTTTTGACCACCTTCCACCCATTTTCATGAGTTGACCCAAAAATAAAGTTTGTTGCTTATAAAATTCTACACAACTTTGATTAAGGGTGCACTGACATGCAAAGTCTCTAAAATGCCCTTCTTGTTTGGTCAAACAGAATAGCTTTTAGACGGCTCTCTAGTCAACTATGAGCTAGAGGGTTATTTTAGGGATTTCACCATCATGAACATTGTTCCAAATGTTATCCCAAACATGTCTAAAGCATTTAGAACAGTAAACAAGCATCACATTTGCATGCTAACATATCTACCACACATAAGCATAAAGGAAACATATAGTATATAAGAAATGCAATTGACTTGAATATTGATGATGCATGAAATGACATGATAGGTGCTTGATGACGTGCAAATGCAAGTGTGAAAATAGTAACTAACACTAGGGTGTTACAGCCCTTCCCCCCTTAAAAGAATCTCGTCCCCGAGATTAGAGTTAATTACCATTGTTTATAGAAAGAAGGATAGACTTCCTTGAGATAGTCTTCTCGCTCCCAAGTCGCATCCCAATAACTTTGGTTGTTCCATACCACCTTATAGAACTTGATCACTCGGCTACGGGTGATTCTCTCTTTGTAATCTATTACTTCAATAGGCTTTTCTTCATAGGTCAAATCTGATTTCAACTTGATATCACCAAAATCCACTTGTTCTTCCGGTACTCGTAAACATTTCTTGAGTTGGGATACATGAAACACATTGAAGATAGTGGACATGTGTGGTGGCAACCGTAACTTGTATGCTACTTTCCCACTTCTTTCCAGAATTTGAAAAGGACCTACAAACCTTGGAGCTAACTTTCGTTTCACTCCGAAACGTTGCACGCCTTTCATAGGTGACACCTTCAAGTATACATAGTCACCCACTTCAAATTCCAATGGCCTTCTTCGCTTGTCCGCATAGCTCTTTTGGCGAGTCTGAGCGGCTTTGAGATGTGTTTGAATGGTATGCACTCTCTCTTCGGCCTCTTTCACAAAGTCAATCCCGTAATATCTCCTTTAGCCTGATTCAATCCAATTGAGAGGAGTTCTACATTTGCGCCCATACAAAGCTTCAAAAGGAGCCATTTGAATACTCTCTTGATAGCTATTGTTGTATGAGAACTCGGCCAAAGGTAACCATTCTTCCCACGAACCCTTAGACGATAGAACACAAGCTCTCAACATGTCTTCGAGGATTTGATTTACCCTTTCAGTCTGACCAGAAGTTTGAGGATGATAAGCTGAGCTGCGAACCAAATTGGTTCCCAAACACTTGTGTAGATGCTCCCAGAAGCGTGCAATAAATTGCGAGCCTCTGTCGGAAACTATCGTCCTCGGCACACCATGTAACCGAAGTATCTGAGCAAAGTAGAGCTGTGCCAACTGATGAGGACGATCTGTAGTTCGAACTGGTAAGAAATGTGCAATCTTAGTCAATCGATCCACAGTCACCCAAATAGAATCATGGCCTTTTTGCGTTAGAGGTAACCCAGATATGAAATCCATGGTTATCTCATCCCATTTCCAACCTGGAACTGGTAAAGGTTGCAATAGACCTGCTGGCTTAAGATGAATAGCCTTCACGCGACAACAGGTATCACACCTGGCCACATAGGCTGCAATTTCCTTCTTCATTTTGGTCCACCAGAACCTGGGTTTCAAGTCTTGATACATCTTACTACTACCAGGATGGATAAACAACTTGGACAAATGAGCCTCGTCCATAATCTGATTCCTCAACTCACGGTCTTTCGGTACTACCAATCGATCCTTGAACCACAATATACCTTTTTCATCTACTCGAAAATGAAGCATTTCTTGTTCTTTCATCTTCCTTTTGATATGATATATGCCGGGATCTGTTTTCTGACCTTCAATAATCTTGCTTTCCAAAGTACAACTGAGAGTAATATTATTCAACACCACTGGATGCACAAGATTGAATACGTCTGCTAGCAAAGGCTGCAATACATTGCAATGAGACTTTCGGCTCAAAGCATCGGCTACGACATTGGCCTTGCCCGGATGATAGTGTACTTCTAGATCATAGTCTTTGATCAACTCCAACCACCTTCTTTGCCTCATGTTCAACTCAGGCTGAGTGAAAATGTACTTGAGACTCTTGTGATCGGAATAGATATGACATTTGTGACCCATCAAATAGTGGCACCAAATCTTCAATGCATGAACTACAGCGGCAAGTTCCAAATCATGAGTAGGATAGTTTTGCTCATGTTTTCTCAGTTGACGCGAGGCATAAGCAATGACTCGGCCTTCTTGCATGAGAACACATCCTAACCCAGTGCCACAAGCATCGCAGTACACATCAAAAGGCTTTTCAATATCAGGTTGTGCAAGAATTGGAGCAGTGGTCAACAACGTTCGCAAGGTGCGAAAAGCTGTTTCACACTCCTCACTCCACACAAACTTGGTATCTTTGTGCAATAACTTGGTCATAGGATTAGCTATTTTAGAGAAATCTTGGATAAAGCGGCGATAATACCCAGCTAATCCCAAAAAGCTACGAACCTCAGACACATTTGTTGGTGACTCCCAATCCAACACCTGCTGAACTTTTGACGAATCTACTGAAATACCTTCAGCCGATAAGATATGTCCCAGAAAAGGTACCTTAGTCAACCAAAACTCACACTTGCTGAACTTAGCATACAGCTTACGCTCCCTGAGTCTAGCCAAGACTATTCTCAAGTGTTCAGCATGATCCTCCATGTTTTCAGAGTACACCAGAATATCATCAATAAAGACTACCACGAACTTATCCAACTCAGGCATGAATACCGAATTCATTAGATACATGAAATGTGCAGGAGCATTGGTTAATCCAAAAGACATAACCAAATACTCATACAATCCATACCGAGTGGAGAAAGCCGTCTTGGGAATATCTTGTGGTCTGATCTTAATTTGATGATACCCAGATCTCAGATCAATTTTGGAGAAAACCTTGGCCTTGGACAATTGATCAAACAAGATATCAATACGAGATAGAGGATACTTGTTCTTAATTGTCACAGCATTTAGTGGCCTGTAGTCCACACACATACGCAAAGTTTCGTCCTTCTTCTTAACAAAGATTGCAGGACAGCCCCACGGAGAAGAACTAGGACGAATAAACCCTTTGTCCAATAACTCCTGGAGTTGTTTCTTGAGTTCAGCTAATTCATGAGGAGGCATTCTATATGGCCTTCGAGAAATAGGTGCCGTACCGGGAATAAGTTCTATTGCAAACTCCACATCTCGATCAGGAGGAAGTCCAGGTAGATCATCAGGAAAGACATCAGGAAACTCACACACTACAGGGATGCTCTGAAGTGTCACGGCCTCAACTGAGAAAGAGAGACTAAAAAGATCTCCCCTATGGGGCAGATGAACCTGAAAAGTACCTTCACCTTGGGGTTCCTTTAGTGTTAACATCCGGTTAGGGACGTCCAACACCGCACCCCGCTTGTCCATCCAACTAACTCCCAAAATAACATCCAGACTCAACCCTGGTAGCACAATAAGACTACTGATGAAAACCCGATTACCAATCTCAATGGTCACATCCCCGACACCATGACGCGTACAAATTTCAGCCCCAGCTGAAGTTATCCGGAAACTATGGCTCAACTCAACAATTGGTAATGCATGCTTTTGTGCAAATGCTTGACTCACGAAAGAATGCGACGATCCTGAGTCGAACAAAACAATAGCAGGATGCTGATTCACAGAATACATACCCGCAGTGACTGGTTCACCTTCCGGAAGTTCCTCCGTAGTAGTGTGATGCACACGACCCTGCCTGGGATGAGGACAATAACGAGCAAGATGCACCTGTTGACCGTAGTTAAAGCATGGCCCCAGACCTTGGTTGGTCCTCACTTGAATGGCGTTGCTTGGAGGAGCATTGTTCTTGTTCAAAGGCACTGTGAAGCCTTTCTTGTAGCGTTGTGGCGCTGGCTGCTTCTTTGGAGGGGGTCTGAATTTTGCTCCAGGAACAGCCGGACGGTAAGCAGGGCGATTTGCCACCGCACGACTAGCTGCTGGAGTCCTTGACTGAGAAGAGCTTCCTTCGAATGGCCTCTTGCCTCCCTTGGAAGCAGTGTGCAAGTTATTCTGTTTCTCTTGGATATAAGCTTCACTGATGAACTCGTTAAAAGTTGTACGAGCGTTGTTCGCCAGAGTCTTCATAAGCTTGGTACTAAGACCTCTCTTGAAAGTTTCGATCTTCTTTTCATCTGTATCCACCATCCACGGGGCATACCTTGACAGATTGTTAAAGGCATGATGATACTGAGTGAGGGTCTTGGTACCCTGAGTAAGCTGCATGAATTCATTGACCTTCATCTTGATCAAGCCTGCTGGAATGAAATGTCCCCTGAAATCCCTGGTGAACTGCTCCCAGGTGATATCAGCGACTACAGGGTAGGCGGTCTTGCGATTGGCCCACCATATTCCAGCTTGGCCTTGCAGCAACATAGCAGCAAAGCTAGCCTTCATGATTTCAGTCAATCGCAGCACCGAGAATGACTGCTCAATAGTGTTTAACCACTCATCAGCTTCCAGCGGTTCAACGGCCTACTTGAATACCGGAGGCTTAGTGTCCATAAAGTCCTTATAGTTACTGTACTGGTCCTCATCGTTTCCGCGGCGTCCATCTCGATTGCGGTTGTGGTTGTTACTAGCAACCATCTGCTGCAGAATCGCTTGCTGAGTGTGCAAGAACTGAGCAAACATCTGTTCCTGGGTACACGGTGGAGGAGGCGGCAACTCCTCATCTTCATGTTCGTTCCCACCACCACTGGTTGACCCATGACGACGGGTATGAGGTGCCATCTGTAGCAACACACAACAACCATTGTTAAGTGTCAGTTATGCCAAAGATAACCGAAAGATTATGCCCAAAAGATATCAATGATCATTTTTGATAACAAACGGCACAATAATTCAATAATCATCACACAACCGCACAATAACAAGGCGCAACCAAAAAGGGTTTTCCAAACTGCATAAGTTACCATTACTTAATTAAAAGTTTGATGGTTCCAGCCCTGAACACACAGGGTTCTCTCATTACATGACATTAAAGGTTTCCCAATACAAAAGGGTGCCGATCATGGCAAGATCACTAGAAAAAGCCTAGTCATCGTGGTCACTGTCCATGCCGGACACGTTCCCACCATGGTCATCACTCTCGTCAATAGGCACGATCTCCTCGGGGTCTTCTTCCTCTTCTTCCTCACTTGCTTCACCATCATCAGCTGCAATGAAGATCTCAGGAGCAAACTCCGCTGCACCCGGAGGATGAAACGGATCAGCACGGTTGTTTAGATGATGAACATCCTGCTGCAACTCCCAAACCTGCTGCTGACTAGCACGCAACTCCTGCAGAAACTCATCGCGCTGACGTGTCAAGCTCATATTGCGATTGTCAAGCTGGCGGCGAAGATCTGCATTCTCCCTCTCAAGCACCTCGACACGGCGATCAGCTGCCAAAAAGGCGCCAGTGCATCGTAACAACTCATTGCGACAGGCAGTAAGAGCTACCACCAAGTCATCTGAGCTACGACGAGCCATACGTGCCCACTCTTCAGCTTCTAACTTCTTCTCCACAGCATCATGCAGGGCTTCAACGCACTTCATCCAACCATCCCTAGTGGAATAATGCATCCTCAGGACAGCAAACATAGCACTCATATAAGCACCCGTGCTATGAGCACGCTCATCCCTGCCTCGCTCCAAAGAAGCTTGGCTAGACTGAGCCCACTCACCCTGAGAAGCATCCACCCTGGGAAAAACATTTGCTGGCCCCAAATCAGCTCTCTTGTTGAACCGGCTGCAAATATCCGTCAACACCTCGAAAGCTGCAAGCTGCGCACCATCCCATGGCGTCCTCATGTCAACTTCCACCTTTATTCCTAGAAACGACCAACCCCTTTCAAGCACAGGGATAGTCACCCAAACATCAAACCAAGGCTGCACCATGGTTTTCGCTGGCTTCCAGAAATACAGTGGTGGCTCTGCATATCCCACAGACTTCAACAACCTCCATAGCACAGTGGGTGTGCCAAACTGCTCCAGAAACTGACCACTCTGCGGCTCACCTTCAGCTGCCATCTGGTACATTACAACATCTTTCAGCATTTAGAATAAGATAGGGCAGCACAAATTTTACCATAGGGAAGGAAATAGTACAAATAGCTTGAATTAATTTCATGATCATGATGCATGCACGTGCCAACGACCTCACACATAATATATTTTAACTAACGTTATAGTCGGTGGCATACCACGTGCTCTCATATACGTAACTAACCGTGCTATACGTTTTGCGTGGTTAGTGTACCTGCAGAAGATTCATTTCAGCCCAAATCCCAATGTATGCAGGGCAACAAGAAGCACTTTTTGCCGGAAATGTTCCCATGAACATTTGCGACCCCAAAAGTAATTACTCCACCTTACTTTCATAAGTACACATATGGATCACATGTACTCACTTCAGTAACCATACACTCACCATCGATCGATGGTTGTTCGATCTTACACTCACATCTCACCTTACTTTAGGCGACGTGGTACATTGACCCATAGGAAGCAATAAGAAACCGACAGTTCATAATTATCCGCACGAGAAAACCAAATGAACCACAAATAGAAACATGATGCAATTCCCCCCCCCCCCAAGTCAGTACTTACATAAGCCACCTAATTACCACATATATATATAGGGCTATAGGACTTGGTCATTGGTACTCATAAGTTTCGCAAACACTTGGTTTAAATCACCTATACACACTATCAGTTGGCAATTAGTTTGTAAAACTCAAAACTCTTTTAATTTTTAAATATTCAAGTGACGGTATATGCTGAATTATGCTCTGGTACCAGCTGTCACAGAACCGACCAATTTATACGAGCACAAGTACAACGATCGCATTTTAATCGCAATCCAGTCGCACTTGAGCCAATATAAACCCGGTAGTCCGGAAATCTCGAAGGATTTCAAACATTTCATACCCCAAGGATCATTCATTCAGCAATACCCGATCACATGACACATAAGTTCGCAATCGAATTTAAACATCAGAGTACAACATAGTCTTTTACACAAATATAGTAGTAGCGGAAGTCAACATAGTTTTACACCACAGAGTTCAAATACGAGTACCATCAAATGACCCAGTCACAGCATTCTTACAATATATAAGAATAGATAATGACCCTACCCTCGGGTCTAGTCTTCTTCGCCCACAGGGGTGAAGCAATTCCTGCAATACGCGTAGTAGACTACACCATCTGCAACAATGGGAATAAAACCCTGAGTACTCAATTGTACTCAGCTAGACTTACCCGACAGGGAGTAAATAAAAAGACTCTCAAGGATATGCAAGGCTTATTTGGTAGAGCTCAGAGGGTAGCATCATTTTTGCATCAAAAGCATTACTACAGTAGAACCTCAACTTATTCATTTTAATTGTGATAAGCTTCGATTTCAGTTAAGCTATTTACTAAGATTAGACACTATACTAAGCATTCACTGATTATTGTAGCAATCAATAAAACCATATAATTTCCGATATCCACAGATATCAACCTCATCTCACCATAATCATTAGGTTCAAGTTATTAGCCTCTACCTCACCAGAAGATCAGTTCAGTTTCTCACTAACCAGGAGAGATGGCGATTCAAATCGATTGTACCAGCTGGCAAATATGCCAATCACAAACCCTGTCAGCCGAGCCACTGGCTTCTTGGGCCACCGTTAAATCCTTCTGAGACACAATATGTCGCGGGCTTGGTGGGGACCATATTCTCAGAGACCAACCCACTTCCAGGATGCATCAGGTCCCTGACCTGCCCTTGGTAAGATGGTGTCTCTGCACATACTTCCTACCTCCAGAATATGTCTGCCTAGTCGCACCAATTCCCGGCTCAGAAAGAAATACTCAGCTTCGCAGTCAGAACGACTTATCTGGCCAGCTATGTGACGACGTCTTTCAATCTCAACTGATGTCTGGTGGCCTCAGTCCTAGTCGGCCGCAAGCAGCACCGAAGACGGCATGACCTCAACCATGTCATGCGGCTCCCCGCTACCTAGCCTTGATTCTCTCATTAGACACTGTGGCATGGTGGCACATATAGTCCATCATGTGGAATCCAACCCCATCATCATTAGTAACCACCTATGCTCGCGAAGGACAGGAAATCCCTCGACTTCTACCGGTCTAAGCATGGCTAAGCATAGGATCGAACCCATCCCCTTGTCTAGTAATAACTTCAGGATCAAGTATAAGTGGACAAGGTATAAATGCAGCAACGGTATCATATCAACTCCTATACTTAAGTGCACAATCATACGATTTAATAAAGACCAGTGCACTTGTAAAAAGAGTAGGTGGAGACTTAGGGATGCTCCGGGGCTTGCCTTTCACAAAGTTAGTAGGTTGGTGATCAGGGCACTCTGGAAGTTCAGCTTCTTCTTCCTGACCTTCGGGAACCTCTGGCACTTCAATCTCCGGCGGAACTCCCTCCTCCGGTGGATCGAACTGCAACAGCGTCACGCCTCCCGGCGATCCTGTATGCATGATATGCATATATGAGAACTGAGAATGCATATGAAATGCAAGATAGAGATGCACGAATTAACCCATGATATGCAATCAGTTTAATAATCCACACTCATTTACTAAGTACGTGCATATTTCTTCCCTAGACAACCAACTCATACTCACCCTTCTTAAGCAACGCATAGAACAATTTCTCGTCCCGGGTGAGGGGTCTACAACCTGCACTTAATAATTAACATGCATCAACTAACCTACCACAACCAACTTATAATTAACAAGCGCGAGCAACATCATATAAACAAAATATTAACCTTGCTGCCCTAAGCTCAAAGTAGGATTAGCTCTACTGTTTAGCATAGGTGGTAATGCTGAGCATCACAGAAATGCATAAAAACATTCCCCACCCAAAAGATATTTGCTTAAAAACAATTAAATAAGCCCTAGCCTATAACTGGACCTACTGTTTACTATGACCAGAAAAATCCATAAAAATTACAGTAGCTATTACACATCCAGACTAGCCTACTGACAAAATTTCAAGTCATTTGGACAAGTATAACAGTCTACACAAAAATAACAAGCAACCAGCCTTTTAAACAATGGAAAATACTTAACACAGTGAAAAGTATCAAACAACAGATTTCCAAATTTTCTTAGCTTCTTTCCAACATAACATAGTCCAGGAAAAATATTCATGACCATAACCTTAACACATTAAGCATGGTGATTTTTGCAAGTTTAAAGCATAAAAGGCACATTATACTAGACATCATATAAATAATAGTGAAACACCAGCAAACATATTTTTCATAGATTCTACTTCCCTAAACAAGATGAATGCAAGTGGAATCACATTTTTAGCACATTCCTGCAATTACTTATGCATTTATCAAATTTGCAAGCAATTAACAATTTAATTATAACTGCACATAAAAAGTATTCCAAAAGTATATTTTATATTTTATCCTGATAGAGCTCAGAAATACAAACATAACAAAATTTGGTTCACCCCAAATGGACACTCCTAACTCTAGATATGAATTTTGGAAGATTTTACACATTTTCTGGAAATTCATTTTATAAATCATAAAACCCAAACCCGATAGAAACTGTTACGTGCACCTGGCTCAGTGAACCAGAGGCGCACCCGAACGGCTGACTCGCGGGCCCCGGGGTCAACCCGACCCCACGCGTCAGAGAGAGGAGCAGAGCCGCCGGCGCTGACCGGCGAGAGCTCGCCGACGGCGAGGTCTCCGGCGACGCCGAGGCTACCTACCGACTCGTGGCAACAAGACGAACCCAATGGACCGACTGCCGAGGGTCGTACCCCACCGGAGCGAGCTCGACGGCGGCAATGGCGGACGGCGGTGGTACGGCGAGCTTGCGCCGGCCGATTCCGGCCGTTACTCGCGCGGCTAAGTTTCGTTCCGTGTCCCTGGAACCCTAGCGGACCTATGCGTGCGACGAATCGAACTATTGCGCACGGGAGCTCACTGACCGCGCTCGCATGGCGGCACGGCGGCGAGCGGGTTCACGGCGAGCTCGGGTTCCGGCAAACCTACGGCGAGATCGACCTATCCGACGGCCTAGAATGGATCTACGGCTAACGGAGACTCCTAGACGAGTAATGGAGAGAGAAGCCGACCCCGGCATCGCCCTCGTCGCGGCGACCCGAGAGCTCGGCGGAGCTCCGGTAATGGCGCGGCGGCGAGAAGCTCGCTGGAGCTATACCTTAGGTCGGCTGAGGTCGGCAACGGGTCGAGGATGAAGAGCAGAGCAAGGCGAAGCTACGGCGAAGATGAAGCGGTCGGAGACGGCTCGGTGGCGGCGGATTTCACCGCGGCGACGGCGCGGCGGAAATGGCGACGGCGGAGGGGAAAGAGGAGAGCAGAGAGGCGAGAACGAGCGAGTGAGAGTGAAGGAGCGTGCGGGGGACAGGATGGAGTGTCGCCTTTGTAAAGCCGACCGGCGCGGCAGGGCAACGACGGCGTACGGCGCCACCTGGCGCGGTTCTTCTGACGGCGGTCGCGCGGCGATGACCGACGGCCGAACTGAATCGCTCCGATTCAGTTTCAATGAACCGACTGAAACTCGATTTTGATCGATCTATAACTCGTGATCCAGGGCGTTTCAGCGAAAACTTCACTAATATGGATTGAAGAGCTACATGAGTAGATCATTTGGTATTAAGACACTTTACTCTAGATCGGCCTGGATTGAGAGATACAGGTCGATGAACAGGGGTACACCGAAACTGAAAACCAGTTTTAGACTTAGCAAATTTTTGAAACTTCAAAACAACTCCAAATCTGCACTAATTCAACTTTTTGACCACCTTCCACCCATTTTCATGAGTTGACGCAAAAATAAAGTTTGTTGCTTATAAAATTATACACAACTTTTATTAAGGGTGCACTGACATGCAAAGTCTCTAAAATGCCCTTCTTGTTTGGTCAAACATAATAGCTTTTAGAGGGCTCTCTAGTCAACTATGAGCTAGAGGGTTATTTTGGGGATTTCACCATCATGAACATTGTTCCAAATGTTATCCCAAACATGTCTAAAGCATTTAGAACAGTAAACAAGCATCACATTTGCATGCTAACATATCTACCACACATAAGCATAAAGGAAACATATAGTATATAAGAAATGCAATTGACTTGAATATTGATGATGCATGAAATGACATGATAGGTGCTTGATGATGTGCAAATGCAAGTGTGAAAATAGTAACTAACACTAGGGTGTTACATCCTCTCTGCTCTCTCGTCCTCTCGACGAGCAGACAGGAGCAGAAAGCCGCCGCCGGCACCAATTCGCCGTCGTCGTAGTGCCTTTGTCCAATTCGTTGCACCCGCAGCAGCACCACACGTCCTTCTACCTCCTCAACTCTTATGCTTAGCCGTTGTCGACCATCAGAGCTCAGACGAACGTCCGCCGTCTGTGCGTGCTCGCCATGGCCGCCGACGAGCCAAGCTCCTGCCACCACAAAACCATCCTCCTTCTCCGTACACCCCATGGCAAAGTGGGCAGAGCACCTCATTCCTCGCTTCGCGCCGCCTCCCCCGCGCTCCTCCCTCGGCTCCGTCGCACCCCGCGGCGCCGCGGCCACTTGCCGCTGGTCGCCGGGCCGCCGGGCGCCGTGGCCAGGCCGCCACGGGCCATGCCATGCCATGCCACGAGCACCGGCAGGTGCGCTGGCAGCTGGGCTAGCTCCGGCCCCGCGCTGCCGCCGTTGGCCGCCTCCTCGCCGGAGCTGGCCGAGCCGGCAGAGGCCCGCGCGCCCGCCTCCCTCTCTGCTCTGCCCGAGCGAGCCAGAAGAAGAAGGAGAATCCCCTGTGTGCCCTTGCTCTGTGTATGACAGGTGGGGTCCAGCGGTCAGCGGGTCCCGCGTGTCATCTTCACTGGAGAGCTTGCTGGGTGCATGGACCGTGTGGATCTAGCGAGATCAGGGGTTAAATGTGTATTCGGTTTCATTTCAGATTTCGTGCTATTACTTGTAAAATCAATATCTAGTGTTTGGGGGCTTCAAAAATGATGAGGCTTGTTTTGTTGGATTCATGGTAAAGTTTTCTGCATGTTAGTATAGTTGGTTGTGTCATGCATGACTGTATTTATGCTGTAGAAATTCATTATTGAAATGTGGTTTAGAAGTTCATTTAAATTATCCCGATCCACATTTTGAGAAATATATGTCCAAAAATCATGATTCCAATTTTGTTAGTCTTCTAATGACATGCACTAGCTCATAAAAATATAAAACATATATGTTGTTTACTGTTTTATTGGTGTTTGACATTAATCTTTTTAAATAGGAAATAAATGGTTGAATTGCTTGTTATTTTTGTATCTGAAGTTATATTGCTCCAAATGATATGAAAATTTATTTTTAGACTCTTGGTATGTTGTGTGATGTCTGATTAAATTTTTGGGATTTATGGCACAAGTATGACTGAGTTATTGATTTATCTTGTTTTATGCCTAATAAGTAGTTTTAAATGTGTAATAATTATTATATAGGTGTAAAAATGGAAAATGGTGCTCCTCTACCTTTGTGTGATATTATAGTAACCTGAGAAATAATAATATGGTCATGTGTTTGAATAAAATGTTGAGTTTCATATTTATCTTACTCTCCAATGAATTGTTGCATTATAAACTTGTTTATTTTGTGGTAATTAAATTATAACACCTGAGCATGTGAAATTCGTACCTTGGTCATGATTCATAATTAACTAGCTCTCATAAAAATGTCAGCTCCAGTGGAGGTGTGTACCATATAACTTAAATAATTAAATAATAGGATTTTATGTAATGGTTAGTGAATAATTATAGGCCAATGAATCCATATATGTTTCTTGTGATTCCTTAATATGCTTTGGTCTGAGATGAGTCTTGTATGACCATGTAATCATGTTTGGAGCTATCTAAATAGCTCATTCCTATGTGTGCTTAGGTGATAAATAAGGGAAAAGCATGTTTTGCTTATATGCTGAAAATGGCTGCAGGCATAGTCCCTGTTGTTGTGATGATTTACCTAGGAAAATGATGTTGCATCTAAATGTGTTCTATATAAAAGTTGTAGCCAACTTCTATATCTAGCTTGTCCTAAAATTTCTTGTTCATAGGCCTAATAGTTTAGGAGTTATGGCTTTTGGGTTACTGCTGTCAGGTTTTGCCAATTTTCTGTCTAGATCTGATTGATTGCATTATTTGACTGAGTTATGCTTTGAATCACTTCTTGGTGATAATAGAAGAGTTTTAGTAAATTTCATTGGCTTTCTAAATTGTCTAGGATCATCCCTTTTGGTGGTATAGATCTCTAGTTTTGGTTGTTTGAAGTGTGAGGACAGAATCTGTCCAGGTCTGGATGGAGCTGTCTTCTTTGTGTTGTTTGACCTTTATATGAATTAAATCATCTGAAGAGGATAATACCAAAGTTGTAGACAATTTCAATAGCTTTCCAGAAAGGCTTAGATCACCCTAGTTGGATGTGTATAGCTTGGGTTATGGTTAAATCTTATGCTTGCTGTCCTGCTGCCCATAAACTGCATGTGTGGGATTATGATTGCTTTGATTTTGCTTTGCTTGGTGTGATTGTTAGTTTATGGTTCAGTGATGGTAGATTAACATGCCTTGTATTACTTCCTTTTATTCATACATGTGCATTGTGCATCTCATTTAGGTACGACAGATGAACACGTGTAGTGAAGGACATGATGATGGAACTAACCACAAGACGGTGTGGTGGACTAATCACGAAGGTGGAAGGACTAATCGAGTGCTTGGATGGGAAATGCTCATCGAACAAGTGTCATCTAACAAACACTAACTTAGTACTGAACCCCAGGCAAGCCCCGGAGCATCGCTAAGCCTCCACCTATCTCTTTTTATAAATGCACCGGTCTTTATTAAATCGTATGTTTGTGCATTTAAGTATAGGAGTTGGTTTGAAACCGTTGCTGCATATCTACCTTGTCTACTATATATGTGAACCTGATACTATTACTAGACAGGTGATCGATCTTATGCTTAGCCCTGCTTAGACCGGTAGAAGTCGGGTGATTTCCTGTCATCCGCGAGAAAGTCGGGTGATTTCCTGTCATCCGCGAGTGTAGGTGGTGACTGACGAGATCCACATGGTTGGCTATATGTGTCACCATGCCACAATGAAATAATGAGAGAATCAAGGCTAGGTAGCGGGGAGCTGCATGACATGGGTCATGTTGACTTCGGTGCTGCTTGCGGCCGACTAGGACTGAGGCCACCAGACATCAGTTGAGATTGAAGGACGTCGTCACATAGCTGGCCAGATAAGTCGTTCTGACCGCGAAGCCGAGTATTTCTTTCTGAGCCGAGCTTTGGTGCGACTAGGCAGACATATTCTGGAGGTAGAAAGTATGTGCAGAGACACCATTTTACCAAGGGCAGGTCAGGGACCTGATGCATCCTGGAAGTGGGTTGGTCTCTGAGAATATGGTCCCCGCCAAACTCGCGACATATTGTGTCTTAGAAGGATTTAACGGTGACCCAAGAAGCCAGTGGCTCGGCTGACAGGGTTTGTGATTGGCATGTTTTGCCAGCTGGTACAATCGATTCGAATCGCCATCTCTCCTGGTTAGTGAGAAACTGAACTGATCTTCTGGTGAGGTAGAGGTTAACAACTTGAACATAATGATCATGGTGAGATGAGGTTGATATCTGTGGATATCAGAAATCATATGGTTTTATTGATTGCTATAATATCAAGTGATTGTTTAGTATAGCTGCAAACCTTAGCTTAATAGCTTAACTGAAATCGAAGCTGAATCACATCTAAAACTTATAAGTTGAGGAACTATTGTAGTGATGCTTTTTATGCAAAAATGTTGCTATCCTCTGAGCTCCACCAAATAAGCCTGCATATCCTTGAGAGTCTTTTTATTTACTTCCTGTCGGGTAAGTCTAGCTGAGTACAATTGAGTACTCAGGGTTTTATTCCCAATGTTGCAGGAGGAATGCTTGGTTGACTAAGGGGTTACTTCTATCCTTCGGGAGAGGAAGACTAGACCTTGGGCAAGGTCATGTTATCTGTCTCATCTATGTTGCTGTGACTGGTCGGTACTTGGCACTGTATTATGAAATTAAGCTTATGTAAATTGATTTCATTTCCGCTATTGAACTTTTATGTAAAAGTTTATCTTATACTCTGATGTATTTGAAATATGTGCGAATCTATGTATCATGTGTATGTGTACTGCTGAGTTTCTGCGATCCTTGGGGTATGTACTGTGTAAAAGTTTGAAATCCTTCGAGATTTCACAGACTACCGGGTTTATATTGGCTCAAGTGTGGCTTGATAGCTGGGAAAACAGCTGTCGCTGTACTTGTGCTCGTATAAATTGGTCGGTTCTGTTACACAACATGCCTCGGATTCAAGGGAGAATAAACATATCATGAACATATTTTATCAATAACTAGTTCCACTTGTACTCTTAGCTTGTGAATGCAGGGAAGATCAAAACAGAGTAGAAATGAACACTTGGAGCTCAATTAAGTGGGTCGGTCGAACCACTTGTATGGGCACCAAGCCATCACAATTCAACAAATGACTCAAGACATCACGTAGAAGAGAGGAGAGCTCAGAGTGGGCCCATGTGTGGGTCGGCTGACCCCACCATGGGGCCCACCTAGCTCTGGTGAGGTGGCATGATCCGTGTGACACTCCACCCAGCTCATTTTAACCATCAGATCAACATGTGTTTCCATTCAACAGTGGAGAATTAAAGCACAAGGATCAAGGCGTGAAACAATACAATCAAGACAGAATCAGCACAAGGCGACACTCTATGACTGGTGGGGACCACACCTAGCCAGGCCCACCTGTCATAGGGGTCAGCCGACCCCCTGGTGCTCGGCTAGGTCGGTTGGCCCCCCACCGCCTTCCTGCATGCCTTACACGTGATGAATTCACCAAGGCCGTCCATCCTATGGCGGTTTTGTGGCAGTTCATCCAAGGGAGGAGAGGCACGGAGCACACGGATCGCTGACGTGGCGCCTCTCAACTCTCCCCTATAAATAGAGGCTGCCATCACCCTACACAAGACACACAAGAGACAAGAGAAGCTAGAGTTCCACTCTTTAGTAGTAGTATTAGTCTAGTGTGGGAGTTAGAGTCGAGTCGAGCTACGCTCGGTGTCTCCGAAGTCGTCTGCTGGAGAGTCTGGTATAGCTCTTGTACCTTTCCTTCTGTAAGACTTTACCTTTATCAATATATTATCTTTACTTTACTTTACTAAGTCTTTACTTAGTGCTTTACTATTCATTATAGAATTGTTGTGTCTTGTCTTGCCTTATAGTTGAGTTATATTAGATAGTGATCCTGTAACCAGCTCACGTGCGTAGTTCATTGCCTGTCATAGGGTGCTTTAGCTGTTTGGTACCTAGCTAGAGTAGTGAGAATTAGTGTAAGCGTGGTGCTTAGGCTAGATCTTACCCTTGAATGCCGCTTGTCGCACGGATTGTTTGTGGGTGCTAGCAGGTGGTGACAGCCCTATCTAGTCTTAGTATCCCTCCACGTGTTTTAGGCAAGTTCTTTAAAGGTAGGCTCCCATAAGAGAGTAGGCGCTTCGGGTAGAGGTTATATCCTCTATTGTTTCGTACTACCCCCTACACTCCAGAAGTATGGTAGCTGTCTTAGTATAATTCATCCATTTGATAAGATAGTTCACAAGAGTAAAGTAAGAGTCATAGGAGTCTTATACTCACTCGTTGTCCTCCCACCTAGCTATACTCTACTAGTTATCCTTAGCTATCCTAAAACCTTGTCATGTCTTGGTGTCATTACCCTTTCCTCTATATATCGATTTACCCCCTATCACTAGTTGATACTAAGTTGCTATAGACTTAAGGATCTCTCTCTTTTATTATTCCTAGCAACCGCTTTCCCTTGGGATAAAATAAATAACGATACTTTGGAATACTCCCAGGTGAAGTGCTACAGCGGTATATTCTGTGCGCTTGCGGAATTATCCAATAGACATAAGAAATACCCTCAGGGCACTTCTGGCGCTGTTATCAGAGATAGCCTAACACCCTGTCTCTGGTGGTTGCGCTAAGAAGTGTCAACAATGACACGTTGCATTTGCACTGCAATGACTTGATGGAGTCCGAACAGAAGCTACTGCAAGAGAAAAGAGGTATGGAGACCATTATGGTTCTAGTTATTGTATCCCAGCTCCTTCTTACTACTAAGCTTCGGAGTCTTGACTTGCAGATCTATGCAATTTGTTGGAGGGTGCCGCGCGCCGAGGTACATGCGTCTTCAGACTTCCAACCTTGCCTGATTTACTACGTTAGGGGATGCTGATCCATCGTCTTTCTTGGTACAGTTAAAGAGCTGGAAGATGAAGTGTCCATGCTGCAGGAAGCTGGTTGCCTCTTGGTATGAACAGACATTAAGTGAAGGACACGGGCGCAGATGAATGATCTGTCGCAGCGCCTGGAAGCCGCCGAGAACCGTTACGACGCCGTGGCGGAAGGTATCAAACCCATCTTGGACATCATCGAGTATGCTCCTGCCGATCCTCCTACAGGGACGCCGGGGCCTTTTGATATTATTCGCCGGAGTCGTGAAGCATTGCGGCACTTTAAGGCCTTCTGCACTGACATGGCGGAGAACGCTGTAGCTCATGTGCTCGGTGTGGTGCACTCCCATTACCCTAGCGTGAACAACAACAGGGTGAAGTGGGGTTACGCCCGTGGCACCACCGAGCAGCAGGAGGATCAATTGGAAGAGGAGGCGAAGCACGCAGCGGAACTCTTGGCGGTAGATATGCAGCTGTTCCCGACAAGAACACTTGAATATGCCTGCAAGGGAATTGTGGATTGCTTGTGCCACAAACACTGGTTAATGTGATCGGAAATCATGTAAAACCGTTCTGGATGAAGTTTGCATAAATTTGTTCTTGCTCTTATTGTGTTCGCTGAGTTTTTGGAGCATCGTAGTTGATCTTGTGCGACGTAGAGTACTTGAACGCGCTTGAGGCGTTTTTGTTGGTCGGAGGGAAGCCAGAGCGTGTAGCTTATTAGAGTGATCGACGACCGGTGCCCGTTCCTTTCGACGGGGCTTTTGGAGACGCTGCTAAAACTGCCCAAGCGTCCCCAGGGCTTACGTAATAGCAAAGACTTAACGGCCTAGGCGTCCCTGGGGCTTACATGGTGGTGAAGCTACTTGCGCCTAGCAGGGCTTACGCTTATTGTGGGCGATGGCTTCCCGAATCTATCGGGGCGGTCGATGGAGTTGCGAAATAGGGCGGCCTACTGTATGTAGGGCTCATGCACCGACATAATTAGGCTGCCCGAGCAGGTACGGGCCTTACGCATTGGCGAAGTTGTGCTGCCCAAGCAGGTGTGGGGCTTACGCATTGGCGAAGTTGTGCTGCCCGAGCGGGTGCGGGGCTTACGCATTGGCGACGGATGTTAGTGATTTGCTGATCTGCGAATGTGGACATATATGTGTATCGAAGCAGTATGATTTTTATTGAAATAATAAAGCAAAAATGCACATATCTACCTTGACACGCTATCAAGGATAGAAGTGACGGAGGTGTTCGATGTTCCAGGAGTTGGGGATGTCGATGCCATCGAGGTCACACAGTCTGTATGAGCCTGGCCGAGTTACGACTTTCACCATGTATGGCGCTTCCCATGGAGAAGAAAGCTTGTGCATGCCCTCCTTGCTCTGCTTGTGACGGAGGACAAGGTCGCCGACCACGAAGAACCTGCCGTTGACGTTCCGGTTATAATATCGCCATAGCCCTTCCAGTATTTGGCCATGCGTACGCAAGATGCCAGACGCTCTTCTTTGAGTCTATCGATGTCTTCTGCTCATGCACCGTCGGACCTTTCTTCATTGTAGTTCTCAACTCTAGGAGCTCAGAAGGCGATGTCGGCTGGTAGCACTGCTTCTGATCCATAGACCATAAAATATGGAGATACGCCGGTATTTCAACTAGGCTGGGTTCGCAAGCCCCAGACAACTGCTAGCAACTCGTTGATCTAGTTTTCTGGACTTCTTTCGATGACTTCGTGTAGGCGCTTCTTGAGGGCATCGAGCAACATTCCGTTTGCTCTTTCTACTTGTCCGTTAGCTCGAGGGTGAGCCACCGAGACATACTTTACCACGATGCTTCTTTCGTCGCAGAAATCCCAGAAGTCACTCCCGGTGAAGGTGGTACCAAGGTCGGTGATGATGCTGTTCGAAAGGCCGAAACGGTGAGAGATGTCATTGAAGAACTCCGCGGCTTTGGCCACTATTACTTTCACCAATGGCTTGTACTCAATCCATTTGCAGAATTTATCAATGGCGATGTATACGCAGCGGTAGCCCCCTTTAGCCGCCTTGAAAGGGCCTCTCATGTCGAGTCTCCATGTCGCGAAGGGCTAGGATGCAGGTATGGTCTGTAGCTCTTGTGCTGGGACATGTGTCTGCTTTGCAAAAAACTGGCACGCCTCGCAGCGGCGCACAATCTTCTCAGCGTCTGTTGATGTTTCTTAGCATCATTACTAAAGATAGACTAAAGGCCCGTCCTTAATAATAATACTAGAAACGTAAGTTGGCATTCCCAACCACCATTACTTCAGAAAGGTAACCCTAGGCCTTTAATGGCGCTGGCCTAGGTAATGCAGTCTGGTAATAGTAGTTAGAAGTGCCGGATTGGCCTTCCTAACTGTCATTACTTACGATATGTGGCACGGCGCCGTGGGGTGCAACAAGAATTATAATCCTGAAGTAACGGTACTTAGGTACGCCAATCGATAGCTCAGTAGAGAATAGATTAACTCTGCAAGCGCACAGAACTATCATTGTAGCATTTCAACCCGTGAGTACTCAATGATGTCGTATTTATAATTTCCCATAGGAGGGCATGATGAATTCATCTAGCTTTGATATAAACATGATTACTTATTTGGATGCATAGGTAGGCATAGCATAAACAGGGGTTAAATCAAGTTTATAAGATAGTAGACACATGCATCAGAGCAACCTCAAGGATAAAAAGGGAAAATAAAAAATAAAAGAATACAACTAACTGAGCAGGCATTGGTCATATACAGCTATGCAAAGAATAGCAATTACATCTAACTAGCAAGACTAGAATCAGGACTAAGTCTGGGATGATAGAGAGATCCCCGCAGCTGGTCTGCCAGCCGATAGAGACTTTCCGAACTCCTACTCAATACCCGAACGTGGGGCAATGCTAGGGATGGACAGGGCTGTCACCACCTGCCCACCTACCCCTCTGCCCGTGGGGTACCGACATATTCGCCGATCTCCGTATACCCGAACACCATGCTCGCGTAATTGGAAACAACTCCTAACCTCCCGGGACCCCAACCCTTCGGATTGACAGACTTGGCTAGGAGTAACCATAACAGCACAACGAACTATTATCCCATCCTTAGTTCTTCCTCTATTCCTACTAATTTGATGAACGATGAAGAACTTTGATGAACATATCAAGAACATAACACATAGACTATGAACTAGTTCATATGCCATGATCATAATATGAACAAGATTATACTCTAATTCAGATACATTGCTATAAACATAAGATGAGAACTTGCTCATAGAGGAGAACTGAATTATATTCATACCAAGATGTTCTTGATTCCTCCAAGAAGATAAGCTCTCCTTGATAGCTTTGCCTTGCTCTACTACTACTAAACTAGAGAGAACAAGTATGAAATGTGAGGTGTAGTGCTCCAAATGTTGGTGTGTGTGAGAAAGGGTGGAGCATCATCTATTTATAGCTAGGATAGGACGGTTTGGGCGTCTCCAGGTTTGGAAGGAGGTGAAACCGCCCTTGGGGAACCGCCTAGAGCACCGCCACCGTAGATTGGGCCCGGGAGGTCCCACCAGGGGGGCGGCCGCACCCGGGGGCGGTTGGTCCCCTGGCTGGGCCCGCTGGCCACCGCCTTCGGGTGGTCGGTTGCTCCCTGGGCCTGGACCTCCCCTGCGGTTACGGATGGATCCAGTTCAGTTCTTGGGTGGGCTTTCTCGTTTGGTTTGCGCCTTTTCTGAATACGCTTTCCGGTAGTGCGCTTTCTTGTGAATTTTATGTATTTCCACGTGTCAGACCTGCAAGTTACATATACAACAAAATTCGTGGAAACGTTAGATAAAAGCCCTACTTTCTATTTGTTTTAGTATTAAAATGATGTTGTATTTTGGTTGCTAAGGACCGCCAACAACTCCCCCACACTTGGTCCTTTGCTCGACCTCGAGTAAAGTTCTAAAGACCAAATGGGTTCATCTTTCTTGTCAAAAGAGTCTGCATACAGGATATTCCAAGCTTCACCTAGATTTATGAACTTCAAAGTGTCTACCGAATCACCTTGAGTAATTGAAAAAAATGGAATAGCATGGAATCAAATCCTCTTACTCTTGTCGTTGCATAGAGACTTGGGTTTTTGCAAGATTTTGAAAACATAAAGATAGCTTGTGTTCCTTGAATGATTCTCTCAAGTTACTCATTTTTTTAAGTGGTTCCTCACCGAGGCATGAAAAGGTGATGCCTTGACCTTGATCATCCTACCTCTAAGAAGGCTTATCTGGAGTTTTAGGTAGGAATGAGAAATGATAAGGCACACTTACTCGGTATTTGTTGTCAAGTCAAACCCCAGACCATACCGGAGGGAGTGCGCCATACTCCTAGATCAGAATGTGCATGTGTGTGGAAAGTATGAAGGTGGAAACCTAATTCTAAATCTTTTTGGTACTCCATGTATCATGATTCTCCTTGGATAAAACTTAGGAAGATATGGGCTATAAGATCTTCATTTTTTTTGAACGGGTATTTGAACTTTCCTTTCCCGTTTATTTTCTTATGCCCTTTGGCATGATCTTTTTTTTATTATTTTTAACATAGCCCCATATCTTTTATTGGCATACGAAAAACTTTTAAATAAGGAGATATCATGATGGTAGATGAATGGAGTAAAACTTTGTAGAAGGAATGCACGGTTCTTAGGATGAGAACCAACATCTTTTTATTTGGTGGAGAAAGCTGCGCAACTCTCAGTGTAAGAGTTGGCATATTTTTGGTGGATGGATGAAGTGCATGTTTTGCGCAACTCTCAGGGTGAGAATTGGCTTTATTTGGTGGGTGCAAGTGAATTCTGATCTTGGGAGCATGAAACATCTCTCAACAGTGGGCACAAAATTTGACCAAACTCAACGCAAAATAAGTGGCATATGTGGAAGGTTTCATCAAATAGAATCATATATGGCCTTGGTAGGTATTTGTCTATCATTCAAGGAGCATGCTATTGAGTTTTTGTTTTTATAAGATAAATCCCAAGTATTTTGCAAGAATGAGCAAGCATCATGTCATCCTACTATATCTCATCCGTCAATTACTTAGATAGAAATGGGGTCCCTAAACAGTGTTCATAAATCTGTAGGAATTTTAGCAGGGAATAAAAAGTATGCAAATTGTCTTGGAAAATACTTGGATGGAGTATGAAGGGGACATCATTTTAAATTTTTATCTTAAAAACTTTTCAGAATGAGAGAGGGGAAAAGTTGCACAAACCGAATTTTGATTTTTGTTATTGTGCAATTGTCTTGGAGAGTCCTCCCCCACACTTGTTTTCTTTCCTGTCTTGGTTAGTCACAAAATATATATGTGGCGAAAACAAGTGCTCAACATAAAAAACTTTATTTCATTGATAAACTCAAATAGGCACATTTACATTGATGGTAAAGGATCGTGAAAGGGAGAAGTGTGCCTAATTATTCATACAGCAGGTGCATTCTAAAGATACTCAAGATGGTGTTCAACACCTAGGGCTTCAGCGACTTTCCTTAGCTTAAGATTGAACTTGAAGCGGAAACTATTAACGTCATCGCTAAGGTCCCTAATCTCTGTGTTCTTGGTCTCTAAGTCGTCTTCTAAAGTCCTTAGAAAAGCACGTAAGCTAGCATGTTTGGCTATGAGGTCATTGATGACACTAGAGTCAGCTTCATCATCACTGCTTTCGTACTGTCCTGCACGACGTTTGAATGATGGCTATGGTAAATGCCTCCTAATTCTAGGAAAGGTGCTAGCAGATGCTGCCTTTTTGACCGAAAGTGTAGGCTTGCTAGCCGACTTTTTACCAGTACGCTTGCTAGGCCCACTACCGCTAGGGGTCTTCCTCTTGAGGCCTAGAAAACTAGTAGTATGGGTAGCAGCGGTCTTCTTCTTGGCGCCACCTTCGGGGGCATGAGAGTGTGCTGGCAAGATCGCTAAAGGCTTCTCCTTCACAACACGGGCTTCTTCCCTTACTAATGGACTCTCTTGGTAAGGTGCTATGTCTAGGTTTGCTATGGCCTTTGGAGCGTTGATCAGTGAAAGGGCGTAGCTAAACATGGTCTGCACTTCAAGATGGGAGAGCTTAGCAAGCTTTGCAAGAGGGAGAAGAAAAAGGTTGGTGTGAGGAAAAGAGAGACCTAAAGGGGTTTAAATAGGTGCTACCGAGGTCTCTAGCAAGGAAATAACTTGATCGTAACCAAGGTCGTGATGCTGGAGTAATCAGAGGGTGGTACGAAAAAGATCGGCGCTGATTGGCCTAGCTAGGGGGGCAGCCGGTCCCGGGGGCGGTCGGTCCCCTGGGTCCACCAACCAGCCTCTGCTTTCTGGCCAGGTGCCATGCTGACTGTGTAGATCCCTATCCTAGTTACGATCAGGCTTGATGCGCGGTGGAAAAGTGTGATATAGAGTGTAAGATATAATCGATACTTATGAAAATATGTTTAAGATCACACTATCATGCATTTATGAAGGAATATTCCTATGATCTCAAGGATTCATGTTTATGAAAGGAAAGAATCATAGGGTCATTTTAGTCAAAACATAAATGCAACACTAGCATCAAGCATGCATATATTTATTATTATAATATATATGTATATTTTTACTTTTTATTTTATTTCATTATTAGTATTATTTTGTTTTATATATTTTTTCTTCTTAGAAAATAAAGAGATTACTCAGGCATTTATTAAAAAACTTGCTAAATATTTATTTAAAGTAAAAAATTAAGGATAACGTACCGATTTACCTTCGGTAAGGGCTCAGCTTTTTAAGTCCGTTTGAGCAGGACTTTTTCTCCCTTCATTGATTGCTAGATGATGGTACATCCGTCTTGGGAGAAGTAGACGGTTGTACCTGCTTGGGCCTCCATACCTTCTGGGTAGTTTTAGGTGGTGTGGTAGCATGTTCAACTTTTTCTTTAGGTTTCCACACTGACTTCTTTTGTGAAGGCTTGGGGATTTCTTCCCTCTTTTTAGGAGCCATTTTGTTTTTCTGCTCCCTATTTATATTTCTTTTAGGAGCCGCCTTTTCTTTTGGCTCCGGCTTTTTCCTTGATTCTTTTGAGATTTTTGATATGTTTTTCAAAAGCTGAGGCTGAATCTCTACCTCCTTGATGTCTTGGGGGTTTGGCCCATATCGGATGCGTATCATGTTGCATTCTTGCTGACGGCGAGGCCTGAATTCGAATTTTTCTTCTTGTCCATTGATATTGAAGCGGATTTCTCCAGCTCCAACATCAATTTAAGCTCCGGCCGTGCTCAAGAATGGTCTTCCCAGGATAAGTGGTGTTTCCTTGGTAAACTCCATGTTGAGGACCACAAAATCCACTGGGACATAATACCCTCTGATTTTGACAGGGATATCTTGTGCAATCCCCGCTGGATACTGAATTGAGGAGTCAGCCAACTGGAGTGTCATGTTGGTGGGCTCCAAGTTGGTGAAATTCAGTCTATCAAAGACTGATTTTGGCATGACGTTTACGCTTGCCCCAAGATCGCATAAGGCGTGGTTAAATTGCTGGGTGCCAATGGAGCATGTGATCGTGGGGCACCCAGGGTCTTGTTTCTTCTTGGGTAGATGATTGAGTATAGTTGTGCTACACTCTTCTGTAAGCTTGATAACTTCTGTGGACGGCAATGGTCGCTTGTTATTGATGATGTCTTTGATGAATTTAGCGTAGGATGGTATGTGCAAGACATCCATCAGCGGAATGCTGACGTGTGTCTTCTCGACCATTTCCACGAATCAGAGGAACTGCTCCTCTCCGGCCTTCTTCTTCCTCCATATTCTTATGGGGAAAGGCATCATCGTGGTGTCGACATAGCCTTCCGGTGTCAGTTCTTCTTCCACGGATTCTTCTTGTGGTTCCGACTCTACCGGTACTTCCTCTTGCTGTCTTAGTGCCTTGCCTGTTCTATGGTTAGGGTGTGGTGGATCACGAGTGGTCTTACCCCCTCTCATGGTCACCGAATTTATATTCTCAACAGAACTAGCAGGTTGCATGGCAGATTTAGCAGTAGAGGCAAGCTAGGCGATCTGAGTTTCTACTCTATTATTAAAATTTACTTGGTTTTTAACAGATAAGGATAGGCTATCAAGCTTAGTATTTATGGTTTCAAACATTTTATCATTGAGAGAAAGCTTGTTTGTAAGGTTTTCATTTATTTTAGCCTGTTCTATAATAAGATCTTTTAATGAAGGTTGGGAGGAACTGAAATTTGAATTAAAATTGGAAGAATTACCTTGTGGGCGATTCTGGTTGTTCCACCCATTACCTGTTTATTGATGTTGGCGAAACCCGTTGTTAACGTATGAAGCTTCTTCTTGGGTTTTGGGACAGTTGTTCCCCGAATGGCCAACATCTCCACAGACCTCACACGTCATGTGTGAGTCAATGGCCTGGACGGTGCCGGTGGTGGGATCGGTGGCACGTCCCTCTAGTCTCTTCATTAGTAACTCTATTTTTGCGGCAAGCAGATCCGTCTCCTTCACGGTGTGCATGCCTTTTTGTGTTTTGCGTCCTTCTCCCCAGCTTTGATTGGCAACCATCTTCTCAATTAATGCCGTGTCATTTTTTATGATGAGGGAAAGGAACGCGCCTCCAGCAGCGGCATCTACGTGCCCCTTAGACATGGCCGTGAGGCCTTCATAGAAATTCTGGAGCACGAGCCATTCTTCCATCCCGTGGTGGGGACAGGCCCGAATGTACTCCTGGAGCCTTTCCCAAGCCTCAGGAATGGACTCGAGTGACGTTTGCTGGAAGTTAGATATCTTCCCCCGTAGAGCATTTATTTTGCTCATAGGGAAAAACTTTGCGAGGAACGCCTGCAAAACATTTGTCCCACGTGTTGACTGCTTTCTTGGCTTGGTAGAACCATTGCTTCACCTTCCCCGAGAGGGAGAAGGGAAACAAGCGGAGCCTGATGCTGTCTTGTGCGACATCTTTAATAATGATGGTCTTGCACAGCTCAAGGAAGTTTTGCAGGTGTGCGTTTGCGTCCTCACTTGGCAAACCACAGAACTGGTTCGCCTGCACCATCGTGAGTAGGCCGGTGCGGAGCTCAAAGTTTCCATTCCCGATATTGACAGCGGGCCCAATGGGCACGTTGGCAACAGCGTGGGTGGAATACTCGTGGAGTGACTTGGCCATGGTGGTAGTAGCGGATGGTGCGGAAGTGACCGGTTCGTTTGCCGGCAGAGTAGCAGAAGAAGAGATGGTATGAGGCCTTCTCTTACTTAGGAGTGCCTCTGGATTTTTAACGAAGTTTTCCGGTAGATTGAAACCGCTCATACACTATCCAGTTTTCATTCCAAGAAAAAGAGGAAGAAAACAGCAAAGTTAGCCTGCATAAGCTATGGCTACCAATGCTTATTTTGTAATCAAAGTTTATGCCAAAGCTAGATGTTTATATTTTCTTTTTGCCCTCCCCGGCAACGGCGCTAGAAATGCTTATTGGCGTTTCTTAGCATCATTACTAAAGATAGACTAAAGGCGCGTCCTTAATAATAATAATTGAAGCGTAAGTTGACATTTCCAACCACCATTACTTCAGAAAGGTAACCCTTGGCCCTTAATGGCGTCGGCCTAGGTAATACAGTCTGGTAATAGCAGTTAGAACTGCCGGATTGGCCTTCCTAACCGTCATTACTTACGATATGCAGAACTGTGGCACGGCGCCGTGGGGTGCAACAAGAATTACAATCCTTAAGTAACAGTACTTAGGTACGCCAATCTATAGCTCAGTAGAAAATAGATTAACTCTGCAAGCGCACAGAACTATCATTGTAGCATTTCAACCCGTGAGTACTCAAGGTTGTCGTATTTATAATTTCCCGTAGGAGGGCATGACGAATTTCATCTAGCTTTGGTATAAACATGATTACTTATTTGGATGCATAGGTAGGCATAGCATAAACAGGGGTTTAATCAAGTTTATAAGATAGTGGACACACGCATCAGAGCAACCTCAAGGATAAAAACAGAAAATAAAGAATAAAAGAATACAACTAACTGTGCAGGCATTGGTCGTATACAGCTATGCAAAGAATAGCAATTACATCTAACTAGCAAGACTAGAATCAGGACTAAGTCTGGGATGATAGGGAGATCCCCGCAGCTGGTCTGCCAGCCAATAGAGACTTTCTGAACTCCTACTCAATACCCAAACATGGGGGAATGCTAGGGATGGACAGGGCTGTCACCACCTGCCCACCTACCCCTCTGCCCGTGGGGTACCGACATATTCGCCGATCTCCGTATACCCGAACACCATGCTCTCGTAATTGGAAACAACTCCTAACCTCCCGGGACCCCAACCCATCGGATTGACGGGCTCGGCTAGGAGCAACCATGACAGCACAACGAACTATTATCCCATCCTTAGTTCTTCCTCTATTCCTACTAATTTGATGAACGATGAAGAACTTTGATGAACATATCAAGAACATAACACATAGACTATGAACTAGTTTGAAACAGAACCGACCAATTTATACGAGCACAAGTACGACGATCGCCAATTTAGTAGCAATCAAGTCACACTTGAGCCAATATAAACCCGGTAGTCCGGAAATCTCGAAGGATTTCAAACATTTTAAACAGAACATACCCTAAGGATCTTACAAATTCAGCAACAACCCATCACATGATACATAAGTTCACAACCGAATTAAAATATCAGAGTACAACATAGTCTTTTACATAAATATAACAATAGCGGAAATCAACATAGTTTTGAAACAACGTAGTTCACATACGAGTACCACCAGCTGACCGTGTCACAGCATCTTACAAAAGCTAAAGATGGATAACGACCTTGCCCCAGGTCTAATCTTCTTCGCCCGCAGGGGTGAAGCAGTTTTTGCAATAAGCATAGTAGACCACTCCTTCTGCAACAATGGGAATAAAACCCTAAGTACTCAATTGTACTCAGCTAGACTTACCCGACAGGAAGTAAATAAAAAGACTCTCAAGGATATGCAGGCTTATTTGGTGGAGCTCATAGGATAGCAACATTTTGCACAAAAAGCATTACTACAGTAGTTCCTCAACTTATAAATTTTAGATATGGTTTAGCTTCGATTTCAGTTAAGCTATTAAGCTAAGGTTTGCAGCTATACTAAACAATCACTTGATATTATAGCAAATAATACAACCATATGATTTCCGATATCCACAGATATCAACCTCATCTCACCATAATCAATATGTTCAAGTTGTTAACCTCTACCTCACCAGAAGATCAGTTCAGTTTCTCACTAACCAGGAGAGATGGCGATTCGAATCGATTGTACTAGCTGGCAAACATGCCAATCACAAACCCTGTCAGCCTGATCAGTGGCTTCTTGGGTCACCGTTAGATCTTTTTGAGTCATATTATATCGCGAGCTTGGCGGGGGCCATATTCTCGGAGACAAACCCACTCACAGGAAGTGCAGGTCCCTGACCTGACTATGGCAAAATGGTGTCTCCGCACATCCTGCCTACCTCCAGAATATGTCTATCCATGTCACACCAATTCTCGGCTCAGAAAGAACTACTCGGCTTCGCGGTCAGAACGACTTATCTGGTGAGCTATGTGACGACGTCCTTCAATCTCAACTGATGTCTGGTGGCCTCAGTCCTAGTCGGCCGCAAACAGCACCGAAGACAGCATGACCTCAACCATGTCATGCGGCTCCCCGCTACCTAGCTTTGATTCTCTCATTATCATTGTGGCATGGTGGCACATATAGTCAACCATGTAAAATCCATCCCCATCAGCAATAGTCACCACCTATGCTCGCGAAGGACAGGAAGTCCCTCGACTTCTACCGGTCTAAGCATGGCTAAGCATAACATCGAACCCATCCCTTGTCTAGTAATATTTCCAGGATAGTAGACAAGTGGACAAGGTATAAATGCAGCAACAGTATCAATTCAACTCCTATACTTAAGTGCACAATCATACGATTTAATAAAGACCAATGCATTTGTAAAAAGAATAGGTGGAGGCTTACGGATGCTCTGGGGCTTTCCTTTCACAAAGTTAGATGGCTGGTGGTCGGTGCACTCTGGCAGTTCAGTTTCCTCCTCGGCCTCGGGAGCTTCCGGCACCTCGATCTCCGGGGGCACTCCTTCCTCCGGCGGATCGAATTGCAGCAGTGTAACTCCTCCCGGCGATCCTGTATGCATGATATGCATATATGAGAACTAAGAATGCACATAGAATCCAATATAGAGATGCACAACTTGAGCCATGAGATGCATTAGACAACATGTGAGTATCCAAATAATTTATCAAATATTTACTGAGTATGTGCATATTTCTTCTCTAAACAACAACACATACTCACCCTTCTTAAGCAAGCTATAGAACAATTTCTCGTCTTGCGTAAGAGGTCTACAACCTGCACTAACAATTAATTTGAATCAAACTTCCCTACCACACCCACCTTTTAACTAATAACCACGAATAAAGCATATAAGCAAAGACATTTGACCTAACTGCCCTACACATGAACAAGATCAACCCCAAAGTGTCCAGCAAGGTTACCAAGCTCGAGCATCACAGAAATGCATGAAAACATCTTCTAACCAATTATTACTCAATTAAAAACAATTAAACAAGCACTAGCTTATAACTGGACCTTTCATCTGTTGTACCCAGAAAATTCTGAAAAAATTACAGCAGATAGCACACTCCCATATTAGACTACTGGCAAAATTTCAAATCATTTGGACAGATACAACATGCTACACAAAAATGACAAGCAGACAGCCATTTAAGCAATGAAAAATACTTACTACAGTGAAAAGTATCAAACAATAGATTTCCTATTTTTCTCAGCTTCTTTATCACAAAACAAGTCTCAGGAAAAATATTCATGGCCATTACTTATTCCCATCAAACATGGTGAATTTAGCAATAGTATAGCATGAAAGGCATGTTACACATGACATCATATAAATAATAGTAACCAACTAGCAAACATATTTTTCCCAGATCCTACTACTCTAAACATGATTAATCCAAGTGGAATCACATTTTTAGCATATTCCTATAATTAGTTATGCATTTATCAAGTTTACAAGCATATAACAAATTAATTATAACTGCACAGAGAAGTTACCACAAAGTTATATTTCATATTTTTCTTGTATAGAGATCAGAAATACAAACCCAATAAAATTTGGTTCACCTCATTTGGACACTTCTAGCTCCAGATATGAATTTGAGAAGGTTTACCAAAATTTCTGGAAATTCGTTTTCTCTTTTTCCTTTAAAACGAACCCGACTCAAATCGCTACACACACCCGGTCCAGTGAACCAGAAGTGCACCAGAGCCACTGACAAGTGGGGACACAGGTCAACCCGGCCCCATGTGACAGAGAGAGGGAGCAACCCGCCGGCGCTGACCGGCCCTATCTCGCCGGCGGGGAGGTCACCGGCGGCACCGAAGGCACCTACGTGCTCCTGGGAACAAGGCGAACTCGATGAGCTAACTCCCGAGACCTAACTACCTCCGGAGCAAGCTCGACGGCGACAATGGCGGCGGCGGAGATCCGGCGAGCGCGTGCCGACGGATTCTGGCCTTCACTGGTGAAACCTAGCTCCGTTCCATGAACACTAGATCCAAACGAAGCTACGTGCACGAAGAATCGGATTATGGAGCTCAGACGCGCACCAACCGCACGCGCATGGCGGCACGGCGGCGAGCAGAGCCACGGCGAGGCCGTGTTTCGACGAGCCTACAAGACGAAAGGCCCAACCAACTCCTCAAACCTAACCCTCGACTCAAGAAGACCTAGAGACGAAGCAGAACGGGGAAGAATGACTACGGGAAGGCGCTGGTCATCGCGAGCAGAGAGCTCAGCGGCGTTCTGGCAACGGCGCGGCGGCGAAGGACTCTAGGTGCTATACCTTGCCTCGGCTGGTTCCAGAAATGGGCGGGGAAGGTAGAGTAGAGGATGGCGAAGCTCGGGTGGAGATGGAGGGGCCAGAGACGGTGCGGTGGCGGCGGATTTCACCGGCGCGCACGCTCGGCGGCCATGGCGACGGCGGAGCAGAGGAGAGGGAGAAACGAGAGAACGAGAGAGGGAGAGAGTGAATGGAGCGGCCGGGGACAGGGTGGAGTGTCGCCTTCGGCTTTGCAGGCCGGCTGAGGGGGCAACGACGGCGTACGGTGCCACCTGGCGTGCGATGCCTGACGGCGGCAACGTCGGCCCCTCCCTGATTTCAAACTGAATCGGTTGATTCAGTTCAGCGAACAGGGCCTGAAACCCGTTTTTTGATCGAGCCATAACTCGCGATCTAGGGCGTTTTAGCGAAAACTTCACTAATATGGGTCAAAGAGCTACACGAGTACTCCAATCCATATTAGAACACCTTCAACTGAAATGGATTGGTTTGAGAGATACAAGTCAAAGAATAGAGCTACACTGAAACTGAAAACCACTTCTAGACTTAGCAAATTTCAACAACTCCAAAACAGCCCCAAATCTGCACAATTTCACAATTTTGACCACCTTACACCCATTTTCATGAGTTGACCCTAAACTAAAGTTTGTTGCTTATAAAATTCTATACAACTTTGATTAAGGGTGCTCTGACATGCAAAGTCTCTAAATTAACTTTCTAGTTTGGTCAAACAAAATAGGTTTAGGAGGGCTTTCTAGTCAACTATGAGCTAGAGGGGTATTTTGGGGATTTCACCAACATGAACATTGTTCCAAATGTTGACCCAAACATGTTTAAGGCATTTAGAACAGTAATCCACCATTACACTTGCATGCTAACACATCTATGACATTGTAGGCATATAAGCAAACATATAGCATATAAAGGAATGTAAATCAAATCAAACGGTGATGATGCATGAAATGACAAGATCAATGCTTGATGCCATGCAAATGTAAGTGTAAAAATATTAACTAACACTAGGGTGTTATAGCCCTTCCCCCTTAAAAGAATCTCGTCCCCGAGATTAGAGTTAATTACCATTGTTTATAGAAAGAGGGGTAAACTTCCTTGAGATAATCTTCTCGCTCCCAAGTCGCATCCCAGTCGCTTTGGTTGTTCCAAACCACCTTCTAGAACTTGACCACTCGGCTGCGAGTGACTCTTTCCTTGTAATCTACCACTTGTATAGGCTTCTCTTCATATGTCAAATCTGATTTCAACTTGATATCACCAAGATCCACTTGTTCTTCCGGTACTCGCAAACATTTCTTGAGTTGCGATACATGAAAGACATTGAAAATAGTGGACATGTGTGGTGGCAACCGTAACTTGTATGCTACTTTCCCACTTCTTTCCAAAATTTGAAAAGGACCCACAAACCTTGGAGCCAACTTTCGTTTCACCCCGAAACGTTGTACGCCCTTCATGGGTGACACCTTCAAGTACACATAGTCACCAACTTGAAATTCCAACGGTCTTCGACGCTTGTCCGCATAACTCTTTTGGCGAGTTTGTGCGGCCTTGAGATGTTGTTGAATGGTATGCACTCGTTCTTCAGCCTCTTTCACAAAGTCAATTCTGTAGTACCTCCTTTCTCCTGGTTCAACCCAGTTAAGAGGAGTTCTACATTTGCGCCCATACAAAGCTTCAAAAGGAGCCATCTGAATACTCTCTTGATAGCTATTGTTGTATGAGAACTCTGCTAATGGTAACCATTTTTCCCACGAACCTTTGGACGAAATGACACAGGCTCTCAACATATCTTCCAATATCTGATTTACTCTTTCGGTCTGACCCGAAGTCTGAGGATGATAAGCTGAACTGCGAACCAAATTGGTTCCCAAACACTTGTGTAGATGCTCCTAGAAGCGTGCAATAAATTGCGGGCCTCTGTCGGAAACTATCGTCCTCGGCACACCGTGTAACCGAAGTATCTGAGCAAAGTAGAGCTGTGCCAGCTGATGAGGATGATCCGTAGTTTGAACTGGTAGGAAATGTGCAATCTTAGTCAGTTGATCTACAATCACCCAGATAGAATCATGGCCTTTTTGCGTTAAGGGTAAGCCCGTTATGAAGTCCATGGTTATCTCATCCCACTTCCAGTCGGGAACTGGCAAAGGTTGTAATATACCGACTGGCTTAAGGTGAATAGCTTTCACACAACAGCAGGTATCACACCTAGCCACATAAGCTGCAATTTCTTTCTTCATTTTTGTCCACCAAAATCGAGGCTTCAAGTCTTGATACATTTTACTACTACCAGGATGAATAGATAACTTGGAAAGATGAGCCTCATCCATTATCTGATTCCTCAGCTCACGATCTTTTGGCACTACTAATCAGTCTTTGAACCATAATATACCTTTTTCATCTACCTGGAAGTGAAGTGTTTCTTGCTCTTGCATCTTTCTCTTGATGTGATATATACCCGGATCTGTTTTCTGACCTTTAATGATTCTACTTTCCAAAGCACAACTGAGAGTTATATTATTCACCACCACAGGATGCATAAGATTAAACCCGTCCGCTAGCAACGGCTGCAACGCATTGCAATGAGACTTTCGGCTCAAGGCATCAGCAACTACATTAACCTTGCCCGGATGGTAATGTACCTCCAAATCATAATCCTTGATCAACTCCATCCACCTTCTTTGCCTCAAGTTCAACTCAGGCTGAGTAAAAATGTACTTGAAACTCTTGTGATCAGAATAGATATGACATTTATGGCCTATCAAGTAGTGACGCCAAATCTTCAGTGCGTGTACTACTACAGCAAGCTCCAAATCATGGGTAGGATAATTCTGCTCGTGTTTTCTTAATTGACGCGAGGCATAAGCAATGACTCGGCCTTCTTGCATGAGCACACAACCTAACCCAGTGCCACAGGCATCACAGTACACATCAAAGGGCTTCTCAATATCAGGTTGTGCAAGAACTAGAGCAGTGGTTAGCAACGTTCGCAAGGTGCGAAAAGCTGCTTCACACTCCTCACTCCACACAAACTTGGTATCTTTATGCAATAATTTGGTCATAGGTTGAGCTATCTTGGAGAAATCTTGAATGAAACGACAATAATACCCAGCTAACCCCAAGAAACTACGAACCTCTGACACATTGGTGGGCGATTTCCAATCCAACACCTGCTGCACCTTAGACGGATCCACAGAAATACCCTCAGCAGACAAAATATGGCCCAGAAAAGGTACTTTGGTTAGCCAAAACTCACACTTGCTAAACCTAGCATATAGCTTATGCTCTCTGAGTCTAGTCAAAACTATCCTCAAATATTCAGCATGATCCTCCATGTTTCCAGAATAAATCAGAATGTCATCAATAAAGACTACCACAAACTTATCCAACTCTGGCATGAACACTGAATTCATTAAGTAAATGAAATGTGCAGGAGCATTGGTTAACCCAAAAGACATAACCAAATACTTGTACAGTCCATACCGAGTGGAGAAAGCTATCTTGGGAATATCTTGTGGCCTAATCTTAATTTGATGATACCCAGATCTCAGATCAATCTTGGAGAAAACCTTAGCCTTGGACAATTGATCAAACAAGATATCAATACGAGGTAAAGGATACTTGTTCTTAATCATCACAGCATTAAGTGGTCTGTAGTCCACACACATACGCAAAGTTTCGTCTTTCTTCTTCACAAAGATAGCAGGACAGCCCCACGGAGAAGAACTAGGGCAAATGAACCCCTTGTCCAATAACTCCTGGAGTTGCTTCTTAAGCTCAGCTAACTCATGTGGTGGCATTCTGTATGGCCTCCGAGAGATAGGTGCTGTTCCGGGAATAAGTTCTATCGCAAACTCCACATCCCGGTCAGGAGGAAGTCCAGGAAGATCGTCCGGAAATACATCAGGAAATTTACACACTACAGGGATATCATGAAGGGTTGCAGCCCCAACCGCAAAATAGAGATTAAAAAGATCTCGCCTACGGGGCAAATAAACCTGAAAGGTGCCTTCACCCTGTGGTTCCCTTAATGTCAACATCCGGTTGGGAATATTTATAACCACATCGCACTGTTTCATCCAACACACCCCCAGAATAACATCCAGCCCTAACCCAGGCAACACAATGAGACTGCTGACAAATACCCTGCCACCAATCTCAATGGCCACACTTTCGACACACTGACGAGTACAAATTTTAGCCCCAGCTGAAGTTATCCGAAAACTATAGTTCAATTCAACAATTGGAAATGCATGCTTTTGTGCAAATGCTTGACTCACAAAAGAATGTGATGATCCTGAGTCGAACAATACAATAGCAGGATGTTGATTTATAGAAAACATACCCGCAGTGACTGGTTCACCTTCCGAAATTTCTTCAGCGGCAGTGTGGTGCACATGACCCTGCCTTGGTTGAGGACAATAGCGAGCGAGATGCCCCTGTTGACCACAATTAAAACACGGTCCCAAACCTTGGTTGGTTTTTACCTGAACAGTATTGCCTAGAGGATCATTGTTCTTGTTCAAAGGTACAGTGAAACCCTTCTTAAAGCGCTGCGGTGCAGATTGCTGCTTCTTGGGAGGAGGCCTGAACTTTGCTCCAGGAACAGCCGGACGATAAGCAGGGCGATTTGCCACAGCACGACCTGCTGCTGGAGCCCTTGGCTGAGAAGAGCCTCCTTCCAAAGGCCTCTTGCCTCCCTTGGAAGCAGTGTGCAGATTGTTCTGTTTCTCTTGAATGAAAGCATCACTGATGAACTCGTTGAAAGTTGTACGAGTGTTGTTAGCCAAAGTCTTCATGAGCTTGGTACTAAGACCTCTCTTGAAAGTTTCAATCTTCTTTTCATCGGTGTCCACCATCCAAGGAGCATACCTTGACAGATTGTTGAAAGCATGATGGTACTGAGTAAGGGTCTTGGTACCCTGTGCAAGCTACATGAACTCATTAACCTTCATCTTGATCAACCCAGTGGGAATGAAATGACCCCTGAAATCCTTAGTGAACTGCTCCCAGGTGATATCAGTAACCACAGGATAGGCGGTCTTGCGATTTGCCTGCCATATCCCTGCAGGTCCTTGCAGCAAGAGAGCAGCAAAACTAGCCTTCATGGTCTCGGTCAACCTCAACACTGAGAATGACTGCTCGATTGTGTTCAACCACTCATCTGCCTCCAATGGTTCAACAGCCTGCTTGAACACTGGTGGCTTGGTGTCCAAGAAGTCCTTGTAATCACTGTACTGGCCTTCATCATTTCCACGACGCCCATCTCGGTTGCGATTGTTGTTATTGTTGTTGTTGGCAACCATCTGCTGCAGAATAGCCTGCTGAGTATCTAGGAACTGAGCAAACATCTTCTCTTGCGTACGTGGTGGAGGAGGCGGTGGTAACTCCTCATCCTCGCGCTCATTTCCACCACCACTACCCGACCCATGACGGCAGGTTTGAGGCGCCATCTGCAGTAAGCACAACAACCATTATCAGGTGTTAGTTATGCAGACGATAACCGAAAAATCATGCCCAGAGGATATCAATGATTATTTTTGATAACATACAAATGGCACAATAATTCAATAACCATCTCACAACCACACAATAACAAGGCGCAACAAAGAAAAATTCTTCGCGAACCGCACGACGATCATTACTTAATTAAAAGTCTAATGGTTCAAGCCTTGAACATACAAGGTTTAAACATTACAAGTCCAACCCAACCATTTAGGGTACATCAAAGTATTTCATTACAAAAGAGTGCCAACATGGCAAGTGCACTAGAAAGAGCTACTCATCGTGGTCACTGTCCATACCGGACACGTTCCCACCAAAGTCATCACTCTCGTCGATAGGCACTATCTCCTCAGGGTCTTCTGCTTCTCCTTCCAAACTTGCCTCACCATCATCAGCTGCTACGAAGATCTCAGGACTGATCTCTGCTGCACCTAGATGGTGAAACGGATCAACACGGTTGTTCAGACGATGAACATCCTGCTGTAGCTCCCAGACCTGCTGCTGACTCGCACGCAACTCGCGCAAAAAGTCATCTCGCTGACGTGCCAGGTTCATATTGCGATTACCAAGCTGATGACAAAGGTCCGCATTCTGCCTCTCAAGCTCAGTAACACGGTGATCAGCTGCCATCAAAGCACCAGTGCATCGTAGCAACTCATTGTGACAGGCGGTAAGAGCTGCCACCTGATCGTCTGCACTGCGACGAGCAATGCATGCAAACTCTTCCGCTTCCAGCCTCTTCTCAACAGCATCATGCAGGGCGTCAATACACTGCATCCAACCATCCCTAGTGGCAAAGTGCATCTTCAGGACAACAAACATAGCACTCATAGGAGCCCCAGTGCTATGAGCATGCTCATCTCTGCCTCGCACCAAAGGAGCTTGGCTAGACTGAGCTCACTCATCCTGTGAAGCATCTGCCCTTGGGAACACATTGGCTGGCCCCAAATCATCCCTCTTGTTGAACCTGGTGCAAATCTCCATCAACATCTCGAAGGCTGCAAACTGGGCACCCCCCCATGGCGTCTTCATGTCTACCTTGACTTTGAGCTTGGGCAAAGACCAATCCCCTGCAAGAGCAGGAATTTCCACCCAAACATCAAACCAAGGCTGCACCATGGTCTCTGCTGGCTTCCAGAAATACAGTGGCGGCTCTGGATACCCTACTGACTCCAACAACCTCCACAGCACAGTGGGTGTGCCAAACTGCTCCAGAAACTGACCACTCTGCGGCGCACTTTCAGCTGCCATCTGGTACAATGCAATATCTTGCAGCATTAGAATAAGACAGGATAGCACCAATTTATTACAGGGAAGGGAACAATACAGAAATTTTAAATTAATTTCATAATCATGATGCATGCACGTGCCAGCGACCTCACACATTATCATTTAATTAACTAACGTTATAGTCGGTGGCATACCACGTGCTCTCATATACGTAACTGGTCGTACTACACATTTTGCATGGTTAGTGTACCTGCAGAAGATTCATTTCAGCCCATTCCCCAATGTATGCATGGCAATAAGAAGCACTTTTTGCCGAAAATGCTCCCGTGAGCACTTGCGACCCCGAAAGTAATTACTCCCCAATACTTCCATAAGTACACATATGAACCACATGTACTCACTTTAGTAACCATAAGCACTCACCATAGATCGACGGTTGTTCGATCGTGCACTCACATCTCACCTTACCTCATCCGAAGTGGCCGGTATAAATCATCAGCCCAAGAAGCAATAAGAAGCCGCAATGTCACATATATCCGCGCAATAAAACCAAATGAACCGCAAATGGAAACATGATGCAATTCCCCAGTTAGTACTTACATAAGCCACCTAATTACCACATATACATATATAGGGCTATAGGACTTGGTCAATGGTACTCATAATTTTTGCAAACACTCGGTTTAAATCACCTACACCCAACTAATAATTATCAAATAATTTTCAAAACTCCAAAACTATTTTTGTTTTCAAATAGTCAAGTGATGGTATATGCTGAATTATGCTCTGGTACCTGCTGAAACAGAACCGACCAATTTATACGAGCACAAGTACGACGATCGCCAATTTAGTAGCAATCAAGTCACACTTGAGCCAATATAAACCCGGTAGTCCGGAAATCTCGAAGGATTTCAAACATTTTAAACAGAACATACCCCAAGGATCTTACAAATTCAGCAACAACCCATCACATGATACATAAGTTCACAACCGAATTAAAATATCAGAGTACAACATAGTCTTTTACATAAATGTAACAATAGCGGAAATCAACATAGTTTTGAAACAACGTAGTTCACATACGAGTACCACCAGCTGACCGTGTCACAGCATATTACAAAAGCTAAAGATGGATAACGACCTTGCCCCAGGTCTAATCTTCTTCGCCCGCAGGGGTGAAGCAGTTTTTGCAATAAGCATAGTAGACCACTCCTTCTGCAACAATGGGAATAAAACCCTAAGTACTCAATTGTACTCAGCTAGACTTACCCGACAGGAAGTAAATAAAAAGGCTCTCAAGGATATGCAGGCTTATTTGGTGGAGCTCATAGATAGCAACATTTTGCATAAAAAGCATTACTACAGTAGTTCCTCAACTTATAAATTTTAGATATGGTTTGGCTTCGATTTCAGTTAAGCTATTAAGCTAAGGTTTGCAGCTATACTAAACAATCACTTGATATTATAGCAAACAATACAACCATATGATTTCCGATATCCACAGATATCAACCTCATCTCACCATAATCAATATGTTCAAGTTGTTAACCTCTACCTCACCAGAAGATTAGTTCAGTTTCTCACTAACCAGGAGAGATGGCGATTCGAATCGATTGTACCAGCTGGCAAACATGCCAGTCACAAACCCTGTCAGCCTGATCAGTGGCTTCTTGGGTCACCGTTAGATCTTTCTGAGCCATATTATATTGCGAGCTTGGCGGGGGCCATATTCTCGGAGACAAACCCACTCACAGGAAGTGCAGGTCCCTGACCTGACTATGGCAAAATGGTGTCTCCGCACATCCTGCCTACCTCCAGAATATGTCTATCCATGTCACACCAATTCTCGGCTCAGAAAGAACTACTCGGCTTCGCGGTCAGAACGACTTATCTGGCCAGCTATGTGACGACGTCCTTCAATCTCAACTGATGTCTGGTGGTCTCAGTCCTAGTCGGCCGCAAGAAGCACCGAAGACAGCATGACCTCAACCATGTCATGTAGCTCCCCGCTACCTAGCCTTGATTCTCTCATTATCATTGTGGCATGGTGGCACATATAGTCAACCATGTAAAATCCATCCCCAACAGCAATAGTCACCACCTATGCTCGCGAAGGACAGGAAATCCCTCGACTTCTACCGGTCTAAGCATGGCTAAGCATAAGATCGAACCCATCCCTTGTCTAGTAATATTTCTAGGATAGTAGACAAGTGGACAAGGTATAAATGCAGCAACGGTATCAATTCAAGTCCTATACTTAAGTGCACAATCACACGATTTAATAAAGACCAGTGCATTTGTAAAAAGAATAGGTGGAGGCTTAGGGATGCTCCGGGGCTTTCCTTTCACAAAGTTAGATGGCTGGTGGTCGGTGCACTCCGGCAGTTCAGTTTCCTCCTCGGCCTCGGGAGCTTCCGGCACCTCGATCTCCGGGGGCACTCCTTCCTCCGGCGGATCGAATTGCAGCAGTGTAACTCCTCCCGGCGATCCTGTATGCATAATATGCATATATGAGAACTGAGAATGCACATGGAATGCAATATAGAGATGCACAACTTGAGCCATGAGATGCATTAGACAACATGTGAGCATCCAAATAATTTATCTAACATTTACTGAGTATGTGCATATTTCTTCTCCAAACAACAACACATACTCACCCTTCTTAAGCAAGCTATAGAACAATTTCTCGTCTTGCATAAGAGGTCTATAACCTGCACTAACAATTAATTTGAATCAAACTTCCCTACCACACCCACCTTTTAACTAATAACCACGAATAAAACATATAAGCAAAGACATTTGACCTAGCTGACCTACACATGAACAAGATCAACCCCAAAGTGTCTAGCAAGGTTACCAAGCTGGAGCATCACAGAAATGCATGAAAACATCTTCTAACCAATTATTACTCAATTAAAAACAATTAAACAAGCACTAGCTTATAACTGGATCTTTCATCTGTTGTTCCCAGAAAATTCTGGAAAAATTACAGCAGATAGCACACTCCCATATTAGACTACTGGCAAAATTTCAAGTCATTTGGACAGATATAACATGCTACACAAAAATGACAAGCAGACAGCCATTTAAGCAATGGAAAATACTTACTACAGTGAAAAGTATCAAACAACAGATTTCCCATTTTTTTCATCTTCTTTATCACAAAAAAAGTCTCAGGAAAAATATTCATGGCCACTACTTATTCCCATCAAACATGGTGAATTTAGCAAGAGTATAGCATGAAAGGTATGTTACACATGACATCATATAAATAATAGTAACCAACCAGCAAACATATTTTTCTCAGATCCTACTACTCTAAACAAGATTAATGCAAGTGGAATCACATTTTTAGCATATTCCTTATGCATTTATCAAGTTTACAAGCATATAACAAATTAATTATAACTACACAGAAAAGTTATCACAAAGTCGTATTTCATATTTTTCCTGTATAGAGCTCAGAAATACAAACCCAACAAAAATTTTTCACCTCATTTGGACACTTCTAGCTCCAGATATGAATTTTAGAAGGTTTACCAAAATTTCTGGAAATTCATTTTCTCTTTTTCCTTTAAAACGAACCCGACTCAAATCGCTACACACACCCGGTCCAGTGAACCAGAAGCGCACTAGAGCCACTGTCTAGTGGGGACACATGTCAACCCGGCCCCATGTGACAGAGAGAGGGAGCAACCCGCCGGCGTTGACCGGCCCTATCTCACCGGCGGCGAGGTCACCTGTGGCACCGAGGGCACCTACGTGCTCCTGGAAACAAGACGAACTCGATGAGCTAACTCCCGAGACCTAACTACCACCAGAGCAAGCTCGACGGCGACAATGGCGGCGGCGGAGATTCGGCGAGCGCGTGCCGACGGATTCCGGCCTTCACCGGCGAAACCTAGCTCCGTTCCATGAACACTAGATCCAAACGAAGCTACGTGCACGAAGAATTGGACTATGGAGCTCAGATGCGCACCAACCGCACGTGCATGGCGGCACAGCGGCGAGCAGAGCCACGGCGAGGCCGTGTTCCGACGAGCCTACGAGACGAAAGGCCCAACCAACTCCTCAGACCTAACCCTCGACTCAAGAAGACCTAGAGACGAAGCAGAACGGGGAAGAATGACTACGGGAAGGCGCTGGTCATCGCGAGCAGAGAGCTCAGTGGCGTTCTGGCAACGGCGCGGCGGCGAAGGACTCTAGGTGCTATACCTTGCCTCGGCTGGTTCCAGAAATGGGCGGGGAAGGTAGAGTAGAGGATGGCAAAGTTCGGGTGGAGATGGAGCGGCCGGAGACGGTGTGGTGGTGGCGGATTTCACCGGCGCGCACGCTCGGCGGCCATGGCGACGGCGGAGCAGAGGAGAGGGAGAAACGAGAGAACGAGAGAGGGAGAGAGTGAATGGAGCAGCCGGGGACAGGGTGGAGTGTCGCCTTCGGCTTTGCAGGCCGGCCGAGGGGGCAACGACGGCGTACGGTGCCACCTGGCGCGCAATGCCTGACGGCGGCAACGTCGGCCCCTCCCCAATTTCAAACTGAATCGGTTGATTCAATTCAGCGAGCAGGGCCTAAAACCCGTTTTTTGATCGAACCATAACTCGCGATCTAGGGCGTTTCAGCGAAAACTTCACTAATATGGGTCAAAGAGCTACACGAGTACTCCAATCCATATTAGAACACCTTCAACTGAAATGGCTTGGTTTGAGAGATACAAGTCAAAGAATAGAGCTACACTGAAACTGAAAACCACTTCTAGACTTAGCAAATTTCAGCAACTCCAAAACAGCCCCAAGTCTGCACAATTTCACAATTTTGACCACCTTACACCCATTTTCATGAGTTGACCCAAAAATAAAGTTTGTTGCTTATAAAATTCTACACAACTTTGATTAAGGGTGCTCTGACATGCAAAGTCTCTAAATTAACTTTCTTGTTTGGTCAAACAAAATAGGTTTAGGAGGGCTTTCTAGTCAACTATGAGCTAGAGGGGTATTTTGGGGATTTCACCAACATATTGTTCCAAATGTTGACCCAAACATGTTTAAGGCATTTAGAATAGTAATCCACCTTTACAGTTGCATGCTAACACATCTATGACATTGTAGGCATATAAGCAAACATATAGCGTATAAAGGAATGTAAATCAAATCAAATGGTGATGATACATGAAATGACATGATCAATGCTTGATGTCATGCAAATGTAAGTGTAAAAATATTAACTAACACTAGGGTGTTACATAGTTTATATGCCATGATCATAATATGAACAAGATTATACTCTAATTCAGATGCATTGCTATAAACATAAGATGAAAACTTGCTCATAGAGGAGAACTGAATTATATTCATACCAAGATGTTCTTGATTCCTCCAAGGAGACAAGCTCTCCTTGATAGCTTTGCCTTGCTCTACTATTACTAAACTAGAGAGAACAAGTATGAAATGTGAGGTGTAGTGCTCCAAATGTTGGTGTGTGTGAGAAAGGGTGGAGCATCATCTATTTATAGCTAGGATAGGACGGTTTGGGCGTCTCCAGGTTTGGAAGGAGGTGAAACCACCCTTGGGGAACCGCCTAGAGCACCACCACCGAAGACTGGGCCCAGGAGGTCCCACCAGGGGGGCGGCCGTACCTGGGGGCGGTCGGTCCCCTGGCTGGGCCCGCTGGCCACCGCTTTCGGGTGGTCGGTTGCTCCCTAGGCCTGGACCTCCCCCACGGTTATGGATCTATCCAGTTCAGTTCTTATGTGGGCTTTCTCGTTTGGTTTGCGCCTTTTCTGAATACGCTTTCCGGTAGTGCGCTTTCTTGTGAATTTTATGTATTTTCACGTGTCAGACCTGCAAGTTACATATACAACAAAACTCGTGGAAAGGTTAGATAAAATCCCTACATTCTATTTGTTTTAGTATTAAAATGATGTTGTATTTTAGTTGCTAAGGACCGCCAACAGCTTCCTGGACAGCGGTAGGCCAATAAAATCTTTCTCGGAAAGCTTTGCCGACCAGAGTACATGAGGCTGCGTGGTTACCGCACATGCCTCCATGCACTTCTTCAAGTATCTCGATGCCCTCTTCGCGTGTGATGCACTTCTGGAAGACTTCACTCTTGGCATTTTTACGCATGAGCTTGTTGTCGACTAGGACGCAATTCTTTGACCGTCTCATGAGACGCTCTGCTTCTATTTTGTCTTTGGGAATTTTGGCTTCGAGCAGATAAGCGATGAAGGGTGCTCTCTAGTCCTCTTCATAATTAGTGATGCATGCCACCATCTGATCCGACGGGAGTGCTCCAGCCTCTTCTTCTTCTGGGATAGAGGAGTGGATGAAGTCCTGAACGAAGGCACCGGGAGGGATATCAGCTCGTGATGAACTGAGCTTAGACAACTCATCGGCTGCCTGGTTTTCAGCTCGGACGACGTGGTGAAACTCAATGCCCAAGAATTTTCCTTCAAGCTTTCTGATCGTAGCGACATAGGCGTCCATCTTCTCGCTGTTGCAGTCCCAATCTTTATTCACCTGGTTGATAACCAAGGCAGAGTCCCCATACACCATCAGCCGTCGGATGCCGAGCTCAGAGGCGATCTGTAGACCGTGGATGGCGGCTTCGTATTCGGCAGCGTTATTGGAGGCTTTGAAATATATTCTCAACACATAGCAGAGACGTTCGCCCGACGGTGATATGAGAAGTACGCCGGCGCCTGCGCCTCTGATGCTAAGGGACTCGTCGAAGTACATCATCCAGTGTTCTTCCTGCTCGGTGGGTACTTGTTCCTGCATTTCTATCCATTCGGCGATGAAGGCAGCCAGCACCAGTGACTTGATCGTCGTTCGGCTACGAAACTCCAGAGAATAAGTTCCCAACTCCACAGCCCACTTCATAATTCTACCATTGGCGTCTTTGTTGTGAAGGATGTTGCCGAGAGGATGTTGGGTGACCACTACTATTGGATGGGCTTCAAAATAGTGACGGATCTTGCGTGACATGATGAGGATGGCATAGATCAACTTCTGCACCATCGGATAGCGAGTTTTGGACTCGTTCAGGACTTCGCTGATGAAATAAGCTGGTCGCTGAACTGGATATGCGTGACCATCTTCGTCTCTTTCGACGACTATTGCCGTGCTAACAACGTTGCTGGTTGCGGTGATGTAGAGCAGCAGAGTTTTGTCCTTTGCAAGTGCTGTAAGGAGCAGAGGATGTACCAGGAACTGCTTTAGCTCCTTGAAGGCCTGATCGGCTCCTTCCGATCAGACGAATTTTTTGCCTGCCTTGAGTAGCTTGAAGAAGGGGAGGCCTTTTTCTCCTAGTCTGGAGATGAATCGACCTAGGGCCTCCATGCACCCAGTGAGCTTCTGAACATCCTTGACGTTGATCAGGGGCTTCATTCTCATGATGTCCTCGACCTTCTCTGGATTAGGGAGGATGCCCTGTTTGCTGACGATGTTGCCGAGCAGGTTGCCCGACGAAACGCCTGAAGATGCACTTGGAAGGATTCAATTTCCATTGTAAAGCATCTATCTTTACGAAGACTGCTTCGAGGATGGAGATGAGGTCCTCAGCCTTTTGGATTTTTATGACAACGTCGTCAACATAAGCTGCGGCAATGTCGGGAATGAGGTCCTTGAGGCATGCTTGGATGGCCTGCTGGGATGTTGCGCCAGCATTCTTCAGGCCGAAGGACATAATCTTGTAGCAGTAGGCCCCAAAGGAGTGATGAAGGAGGTTTTCTCTTGGTCTTCTTCCTTCAAGGCGATCTGGTGGTAGCCAGAGTAGCAGTCGAGGAAGCTGAGTAGCTCGCAGCCGGCTGTGGTGTCGACGACTTCATCGATGCGGGGGAGACCGATGGGGTCTTTAGGGTAGTGTTTGTTGAGATCGGTGTAATCAACGCACATTCTCCATTCATTATTCTTTTTTCTTACAAGGACCGGATTGGCTAACCAATCGAGATGATACACCTCTTTGATAAAGCCGGCAGCTAGAGCCGAGCTATTTCTACCCTAATAGCCTCCTTCTTGTCCGGAGAGAATCACTGAAGCTTCTGCTTGACGGGCTTGGTGGTCTTCGAGACATTTAAGGAGTGCTCGATCAGCTCCCTAGGTACGCCGGGCATGTCCGCAGGTTTCCATGCAAAAACACCGACGTGCTTTCTGAGGAAGCTAACGAGCGTGTCTTCCTATTTGGGGTCGAGATCTGTCCCAATGCGAGTAATCTTACTCGTGTCACCGGGAACGAGGACAACGTCCTTTGTCTCCTTGTTCTTGGTATCAGCTCTGGGCGGGGTCTTCTCCGGGATGACTTGTTCTTCAGGCGCTAGCTTTTGTGCGTCTACTGCGCACGTGTTCATTAGGATGGAGACGTCGGTGGATTATGCCATGGCGATGGCCTCCTTCTCGTAGTCATAGAGACCTGGAGGTTGGAACGGACCGTGAGGATGCCGGTCTCCGTTTGCATCTTCATGACGAGGTAGGTGTAGTTGGGGATGGCCCTAAACTTAGCTAGAGCTGGGCGGCCGAGTATGGCATGATACGCAGCGTCGAAATCGGCCCCTAAGAAGTCGATGTGCTCAATGCGAAAGCACTACGGTGTTCCGAACTGGACGGGCAGATTGATCTGTCCCCGGGGGTAGGAGGGCTGCCCTAGGATGATTCCCCAAAATAGAGCCATGGTCGATTCTAGGTCTTATGCTCGGAGTCCGAGCTCTTTGGCGGCTCCAGAGAAGAGAATGTTAAGGCCGCTGCTGCCGTCGATCAGCACCTTGCGGAAGCGGTTCGTGCATATGACTGGATCGAGGATTAGCGGGAAACGGCCCAAGTATGGGATCTCCGTCCACTGGTCGTCTCTGCTGAAGGTGATGGCTTTGTGCGACCAGGTGTTGGCGGTCCTTATGGATCACTTCTATGCTGCCAACTTAGACTAAAAAGAAGAAAGACAATCATATTCTAGCACATATGCCTTTACTACTAACAAGTTCCACGTGTACCCCTAGTACTCATGTTTTGCAGGTTTAATGGTGCAACAAGTGGAAATGCACAATATCATGGAAAAAGCACAAAAGCAAATGACGTATTCCGCAATTGCGCAAACCAAGAATAATAAGAAAGCCTACCTCAAAAGCTGAGTAGGATTCATCCGTAACCACGGGAGAGGCCCAGGCCCAGAGAGCAACCGACCACCAGAAGGCGGTGGCCAGCGGGCCCACTCAGGGGACCGACCGCCCCTAGGTGCGGCTGCCCCTTGGTGAGGCCTCCCGGGCCCAGTCTTCGGAGGCGGTGCTCTAGGCGGTTTCCCAAGGGCGGTTTCACCTCCTTCCAAACTTAGAGACGCCAAACCGCCCTACTCTAACTATAAATAGATGGTGCTCCTTCATCATTCAACACACATCATTTTGGAGTCATCTACCTCACACCTCTCACTTGTATCTTTAGAGTAGTATTAGTAGTTTGTGAGCAAGGCAAGAGCTATCAAGGAGAGCTTGTCTCCTTGGAAGAAAAGGATCATCTTGGTAATACAATTCGGTCTTCTTCCATGAGCAAGTTCTTATCTTATTTATATGATCATGCATATGAACTAGAGCAAAGTTATGATCTTGTTATGAGCATAATATATGGACTAGAATATAGTTTATGTGTCATGTTCTTGACTTGTTCATCATCGTTCTTCATTGTTCATCAAATTAGTATGAATAGAGGAAGAACTAGGAATGAGGTGATGGTTCGTCGTGCCTTCTTGGTTGCTCTTAACCTAGCCTGTCAATCCGAAGGGTTGGGGTCCGCGGGGGTTAGGAGTTGTTTCCAAGTACGTGAGCATGGTGCTCAGGTATGCGGAGATCGGCGAATATGTCGGTATCCTACGGGCAGAGGGGTAGGTGGGCAGGTGGTGACAGCCCTGTCCATCCCTAGCACTCCCCCACATTTGGATATTGAAGTAGGATTTCGTAAAGTCTCTATCAGCTGGCAGACCAGCTGCGGGGATCTCCCTATCATCCCAGACTTAGTCCTGATACTAGAATTACTAATTAGATGTGTTGCTAGCAGTTCTTTGCATAATTATATATGACCAATGCTGTGATAGAACCTCCTAAGCTATATGACCCACATGCACTTGTCGTCATCCCAAAGACCTCTGGCAACCGTGCAGGTGACCCGTATAACCTAAAAGGGTCTGCCGGGTTTACGAGTAAACCCGTTTCCTCCGAACAGGATCTTAATTGCGAAGAAATTACAGAGTACAACATTTCATACAAATTTTACAATTCGGAGTACAAGAGCGGAAGACTTAAAATATTACATAGGATTACAAACCCGTGTTCTTAATTATGCATTAAGTACGATTATTACAAACCAAAATATGAGTAGTGGCAGTTGGTAAGTAGCTTATACAACACTTATATTACATAACATCCCTGCCCAGGGATCAAATACTCACTCACTATCACTATCCTCCTGGACCACTTCCTCGAACACCGTCATACAGCAAGGTCCAACGCAGACCCTGGGTTGCTGATTGCCTGCAACATGGGGTTAACAAACCCTGAGTACGAGGGGTACTCCGCAAGACTTACCCGACTAAAAATTGGGGAGAAGACTCAGGAATGCAGTCTAGGGGAATCAAGGAGAGGCTTTAGCAAGAATCAAAGAGTTTTGCAGAAAAGCTCTCTAAATCAGCTTAACATTTAATCTCAAGCGAGATTGTGTCATTCAGTTATCTCGTCATCAATTCCCTTTCCCACATTTACCTAGTTCCGAACCACTCTTCGCTGTAAGTCGAAGGATCAAGTCTCCATTGACTAAGGAGCAACGACGATTCAAATCGATTGAAAACCCAGCTGGGGATCCCTATCCACACTGCATATGTAGCACTTAAGCTAGCATATGCCAACCCCGCCTACCACGGCTTTTCCAAAACCTGAACCGGTCCTGCGCCACCCGAGAGCACAGTACTCCTCTCGTCTCCAGGCACGACGGCCACAAGGGTACATGCTACTCTCGCCATCTCTCCACTCCCAGTGCGTGGTTGTCGGTTCAAGAAGAGGAGCGACCAGAGTCAGAGGCTTTCCGTAGTATGTGGCTAGTTGCAAAGTCTTGATCCAGCAGGCCGACAACGAATGGTCCCTAATGGATTCCATTTCGTTTTCTTAATAGACAGTCAGAGACACTACATTGAGATTCCTTTCTCAATGCAAGTCTACTGCCCTGTCAAACATTTATAATAGTTCATAGTAGCATACCCAAAGCATACAAAATATCTTTTTCATAAAAGCTTAACTATTAAGCAAGGCTAAGCATTTTATAAACATTTGCCTTTAAATCAGGTTTCAAGGATAATATATCAAGGCAGGTAAATGCAGCAAGTAGGTGACAATCAATTCCTATCAACCTAATGCAGCAATTTAACTTAAGGTGATAAAGATTTATAAAACACAAGGAGGGGCTAATGCACCGGGGCTTGCCTTGTTGCACGGCGAGGGACGGATCAGGATCAGAACCGCAAATATCAAAACCACCGAAAACTCCTGGGGCTTTGTCAGCGGTGACTTGCTCGATTTTTACTTCCTCGCCTTCGGTCACTATACGTGATAATGATGCATGCTTAATGATGGTGCAAATATCATGATTAAAAATAAACAAGTATTAAATTAATAACTTTGAGTACAACTTTCCTTCACGGTAAAGTTGAAATCAAGATCTCACCTAACAGTGTTATTGTTGCATAATTAATTCATTAATTATTTTTAACAGTCATAGAAAGCCACAACTAACACGACCTTCAACACTAAGCTTAGGATCAATTAGGGTTTCTGATCCTAAGCCTTCACACAATGCCAAAATAACACAAAAATCTTAGAGTGATTAACACTAATCATCATTTTTATTTAATTACTTAATTAAGAATAAATCATAAATAATAAAACTTTATCCAACTGAGCCACGGATTTTTGTGAAGGTAGCTCACTGGTCAAAATAGTTACCCAATTAATTTCATAATTTTTGGATTTATATTTTGAGCTATAAAAATCATAACAGTGCTATTTATTAATTAAAATATGCATTTTTACAATCTACAGAAAGTGCTCAAAATACAAGTTTCATATTTTTCATAAATTATTCATATCACAGAGAGCTTATGTAATTTACTTCGTAATTTTTGGAGCTCTGAATTAATCTCAGTGAAAATAACAAAATACATCACTATTTATTCATTTCAAAAATGGGAAAACCATCCACCGATGACTTGAACTGGGGTTACTGGGCCGACCCAGACAGGCCCAGCAGAGCCCAGCTCGGCTCTTCTCCTACCTCCAGCTTCCTTTCTGGTGCCCACCGCGCACGCGCGCGGCACAGAGCACGACGGCACCTCGCCGGCCCGGACTCGCCGCCGGTGACCTCTCCGGCGAGGGGAAAAGCACCACCGAGCTCCCACAGATACCCATGTACCTATTGAGCTAGTTGGTTGGACAAGTCGGAGCTCAGAGCTCGCCTGGCCAAGGCCATGGCGGCTCGACCGCGGCGGCAACGTGCGCGCCGGCCAAGGCGGACTATGAGAGACTAAACCAACTACACCTAGCACCTCATGGAGCTCACCTAGGCGCACTGCTCGCGCTGGTTGGAGTGGATAACGGCCGGAGATGCTTCGTCGACGTTGATGGCGGCTCCAGTAGTGAGCTCCGGCGGCACGAACCCTGTTCCGAAGTGTTCCGAGCACCAAACGGAAAACCGTCGGGTTCATGAGTCTCAGGATAACAAGACGGACTTGGAACATGAACTAATGCGGTCAAGAACTCACCCAAATGACTTGACCCTGTGTGACCGCGCACAGCGGAGCTCCCGCCGGACGCCGAGAAGAAGACGATGCCGCAGAGGCTCAACGGTGGATGGAAAAGGGTTTGGTTGGGTTTACTGAGCGCACACGAAGATGGAGTAGCTTCCAGAGGTTCCAATTTGGGATGAACAGTCACAACGACGGCGAATTTGCCAACGAACAGCAAGCTCACCGGCGGTGACCGAAGAACGAAAAGAAAGAGGATGAGTTCGTTCGACGCTATTTGATGGAGGGAAAGAAGTTTCAGGGGGTGCCACGCAACCCCGAGCATCGCCACGTCCTAGGCCGCGTGCCCTTGCGCGCATGAAGGACAGCGCAGGGACGCCGGCGGCGTGGCCAGGCAGGCAGCTGCGTGTCGAATTCTAGGGGATATGTCAATTTTGCAATTAACCCCCTGCCGACAGTATTGTACGAATTAAACAAGATTTCATGTAAGAAGTTGAAAAATGTCCAAAATATCAAATGTATAAAATTTCGTGCTGCACAACTTTAGTATTCAAAATATTTTCAGATTTCAAATATTTTTGAAATTATAGAAAAGGGGGTAAATGGCCCTTTTTCAATTCAATTTAAATTTCAAATTTTTATTGAACAAGTTCAAAATCTTTGAACATCAAAGTTGTTCAACTCAGAGAGCTTTACAACTTTTGTTTAAAGACCAACTTCAGATTCCACATAATTTTTGAATTAAAGTTTTGAATTCAAATTTGAATATAGTAATTCAAGTTTAATTTGAATTTCCAAATGAAAACTTGAAAAACTTTGAATACCAAAGTTGCTCTATTTAATAAGAGCCACAACTTTGCTTTTGGGACCAAAGCCCAATTCTACTTAGTTTTGAAACTAGATTTTTAGTCCGATTTGGGGTTTTAAAAGTTAAATTGCTAATGAAACCACTCTATTGCCCTATGCACAAGCTTTTAGAGAAAAGTAAACTCGTTCTCAGTTGATGCAGGTCAAGTTTGACAAAAATTCATACATGTTGTACAATGCTCATGATGACATGCTCAATTTTAAATGTTCCGTAACACAGGAGTGTTACAAATGCCTGCTTAGTTAGTTATGTTCTTTTATTCTTTATTTTCCTTTTTATCCTTGAGGTTGACACAGAATTGTGTCCACTATTTTGAAATCATGTTTTATTCCTGTTTACTCTATGCCTACCATTGCACTCAATAAGTGATCATGTTTACACCATGCTTGATGCATATTGCCCTTCTATGGGAAATTATAAATACGACACCCTTGAATACTCATGGGTTGAAATGCTACAATGATAGTTCTGTGCGCTTGCAGAGTAATCTTATTTCTTACTGAGCTACCGATTGGCGTACCTAAGTACCATTACTTAAGGATTGTAAATCTTGTGCACCCCACGGCGCCGTGTCACAGTTTTGCATATCGTAAGTAATGACGGTTAGGAAGGCCAATCCGGCACTTCTAACTGCTATTACCAGACTGCATTACCTAGGCCGGCGCCATTAAGGGCCAAGGGTTACCTTTCTGAAGTAATGGTGGTTAGGAATGTCAACTTACATTTCGAGTATTATTATTAAGGACGGACTTATAGTCTATCTTTAGTAGTGATGCTAAGAAACGCCAACAAGCATTTCTGGCACCGTTGCCGGGGATGGACTTTTAGTCTATCTTTTGTAACGACGTTAAGAGAAGCCAACAAGCATTTCTGGCGCCGTTGCCGGGGATGGACTTTTAGTCTATCTTTTGTAACGACGTTAAGAGATGCCAACACCTGGGTGGAAACTTTGGATCGGCGATGGAAGCATCGTAGTTGGCGACAGAGTTGACTCGTCTGGCGATGAGCTTCTGCTCCCTCTTCCACTCCATGGCTATGCGGCCGCCGATGATGGTGGAGATCGATCGTGCGGTGAGCCTCAGTGTAACCTGGAGGTGGGTCATCATGGTCGTCGCGCTTGCTGTTGTCGGAGTCGATACAAGCCTTCTTCTTGTCTTCCTCTTTGAATGCCCTGGAGAAACCGTAGCATTCTCTCATGGTATGCTTGTGAAATTTGTGGATGGGGCATTGGCTATCATGGAGCTTATCATAAGCCTCTTCATAATTGCGCTTCGGAGCTGGTCGGGTGTTGTAGACCTGGTAATGGTGACGCCGCTCTCCAGCTCTGGAGCCTTCTGGCTCATCGTGTTCACCGCGGCGATAGTCTCGCCGGGCTCCTCGGTCTTCGTGACGCCGGTCAGATCGGCGGTCGGCGTCCTCATGGTGTGACCAGTCAGGGAAGTGGAGGCGGCTATGGATCGAGTGGCGGGCCGCCTCATTCCCTTTGGCGTACTTGTCGATGCGCAGCATCTCGGCGATGGAGCTTGGTCTGCTACGGTATAGTTTCCTCTGAAGCTCCTCATCAGGTCGGAGGCCGCGTATGAAAGTGGAGATGGCTTCAGCATCCGTGACACCTAGGATGTTGTTTCTGGTCTCTGAGAAGTGCAGAAATATGATCCCGCAAAGATTCTCGTGATGCTTGCTGGAGCTTCTCAAGATCGAACTTTGTGCCTAGCTGCTTGCAGGTGGCGCTGTAGTTGCTGATGAACTGCTCCATCAGGTGGTCCCAAGTGTACATGGAGTTTGGCTTCAGACTCAGCAACCAATTATTAGCGGATGCGTTGAGCATCACGGGCAAGTAATTTGCCATGACGTCAGAGTTCCCTCTAGCGGCTTTGACCGCAATCTCATAGACGGTAAGCCAATTGGTGGGGTCGGCGGTGCCGTCGTAGGTCTCGACGCCGACGACCTTGAAGTTTGGTGGCCAGCGGACCGCCTGGAGTTCTGTCGTGAACGGAAGTCTAGGGACATTCTTGTCGTTGACCAGAGGGCCGTGCGCTTCATCATACTCCTTGTGGCGCTCAGTATCTGCTGAGTGCCTGGCTTCCCTCCGATTTTCGATACGCCCCCAGAGATCTCTGGTCTTCAGCCTCTCACGGAGGTCGAACTGATTCACCTCCTGGTCTCCATCTTGACTATGACGTCTCTGGCCGCCATGGGAGTGGCCACCATCTTCATGAATAATCTTGGTGGCCGACGCAGTGGAATGCGACGGTGGCGGTAGCTGGCATTCTTCGTTGATCTGGACTTGGGCCGCCTGGAGTAAGCCGTAAGGCGCTCGACTTCAGGACTCGAGGCTAGTCTTTTGTCCTCTACTATTGCGACGGCGATGTTCACAGTCGGGGTCTTGTAGACCTGGTGTTTTCCGACCAGATCAAATTCTGGCTCCAGGTTCCACACAGTGCCCTTTCTTGCCTCAGCTCCCTGCTTACGACGCCGTCTTCGGTCGGTGTTTCTGCCCTCGTGGGCTGCTCGGGCTTCTTCATTTTCATTCAGGGGAGGAGCGCTGTCGTTGCTGATGGCGTGGATGGGCCCTGCCGATAAACCGACCAGTGGGAGGAGGTAGATCAGTGAGATTGTCGCCTTCCGCGTGTTGACGGTTGCTAACACCCTATTTTACCGTCAACATTTCACCCATAATCAAGGTAAAACCTCATGAAATGCAAAGAACCCACCTTGAAACTTACCTAGTTCCACATGTCCTTAGAGAAATCTTGTGTATGCAAGAAAAATGGTGAAACAAGGCAAAAATGACGCATGGCAAGACAGCTTGACACCTCAGCTACCACATGGGAGCCAGAGAGGGGGCGCTCGCACTTCCAACAGGGCGCCCGCCCTGTCCAAAGTGCCAAATGGCCCTTGCCACCTCATTGATCCGTGTGCCAACCCCCCAAATGGTCTGTGGCATGTTGAAACATCATCAACGGCTCAGATACAAGGCACAAGGATCCGGTGGCCCTATCAACAGGGCGCCCGCCCTGCTAAAGTTGAGTGCCATGTCCACAATCCGAGGGAAGGTGTCCAGGAGCCATCTACACCATCAATTGAAGTCAGTTTTCATCCAACGATGATCAAGTGAAGTGCCATGGATTGAAGGACCCACATGTCATCCTCCTAGGTGATGCAAACCATCTTTCCAAGGCACCAACCGACTTTGCAACCACCTATGGGGAGGAATGAGAGCCGCTGGATGCAAGACGGTGGATCCAAGGGGGCGTCCGCCCCCTAGGAGGGCGCCCGCCCTGCTCTTTCGTGCCACTGACCTCCAGGAGCTCTACAAGTACCCCTGGTGCACTCCTACACTATAAATAGGGCTAGGATCCTCACTTGTAAGTCGAAACACCTAGCAACACACAAGAAACACTAGAGAAGAGTAAAGTCTTGGAGAGAAGTCGGGAGAAGGAAGAAGTCTGTGGTGGAGCCGGGCTTGTCGGCGACCTCCTCTTCGGTGTTCTTCACTCTTATCGGTAATAAAGATCCCCTTCTTCATTTACTATTGTTTTACTTTAAGTAGCTCTATACTTGCTCATTGCTTGGTTAGAGTGCTCTAATTCCTTGGCTAGAGTTAGAGTAGTAAGTTTTATAGATTAAGCGTGGTGCTTAGGCTATAGCTTACCCTTGAGTGCCGCTAGGCCTACGGATAGTACTAGTAGGTGCTAGGTGGTGACAGCCCTAGGATCCTCTGTATTCCACCACGTTTGTCCTAGTATCCAGTATAAGCATAGGATTTCGGGACGTACAGTGCCTAATCAGTCGAACCCCGGCAAGTTTAGGACTTTGCGTGTCCCTAGTATAGCAGTCTCTTTGATATAACAATCATTTGATCTTTTACTGAGATAGAGTTCTCCCCAAAACTCCAGAGCTACCTAGTGCGTGTTTCCACCTTAGTTATACTTCATTGATTTATCCTTACTAAGGTTATTACCCCATTTATCCATATCTAGATCCTTGATTATCAGATCCTTGGAATCACAAACCCAGCCTTCCTTTGGGAAAATATAAATTTGACACCTGGTACTCCCAGGTAAAGTGCTACACGATAGTTCTGTGCACTTGCAGAATCCCATCACCTATCCTTTAGAGCTACCCATAGCCTTTTTGGCCAATGTTGGCGCTTCTTAGCGTCAGCAGAAAAGTCCGCAAGCGCACGGAAGTACCGTCGTAGCACTTCACCCAGAAGTATTCAGGTTATCGTATTTTCCCAAAGGAACGGCTTATGTTAGAGATCTCTTAGCTAGTTGGCCCTAGAAAAGATAGGAGGGTAACTTGGGTGGAGAGGATACACCTAGTCATGAAACACTAAGTGAAGATGACTTTCCCACTACTTGCTTGCTTCGGGCCCACTGACGCACCTAGTCTGCCAAGCAATACCAGTATCATCGCTATTCCGCGGCCGAACGTGAGGGGATGCTGGTACGAGTGGACAGGGCTGTCACCACCTGCCACCTACCCCTCTGCCCGTGGGCGCACTCAACAAACGAAGGTAGACTCCAACTTAGACACCACGTCTACGAAGGCGACTACTACTCTAGCGATGGCCAGGAACTTCCGTCTTTATCAGGAGTCCTTTTACTAGAGCACTCGTCCCAAGGACAAGCGACGATCCCATAAACAAGTAGCTTTATAAAAGTAACTCACTTAATGGATCAAAAACTAGAATGCATCACAAACCTCTTACTTCAAGCAGCAAGATGGTTGTAGAGGTACGAGTTGGATGTGAGAGCTGACAGGTCCGGCACTTCGTCCACCTGAGGGTAGAACTGCTTCGACCCCGCCTTCACTTCTCAAACTTCTATCTCTCTCTCTCAAACCCTATACTAGCCTAGCTAGAAGCTAAACTAATGGAAAAATTGTGGCACTCCCTTCTTCTTCTCTATTGTATCAAGTTATGTTGATGGAGGGATTGGGGGCATCATTTTATAGCTTCATAGGACGGTTCCGGCGCAGCTAAGTTTGGAAGGAGGTGAAACCGCCTTTGGGATACTGCCTAGAGCACCGCCTCCGAAGACTGGGCCCAGGAGGCCCCACCAGGGGGCGGTCGGTCCCCCTGGCTGGGCCCGCTGGCCACCGCCTTTGGGTGGTCGGTTGCTCCCTGGGCCTGGACCTCCCCCACGGTTACGGATGGATCCAGTTCAGTTCTTAGGTGGGCTTTCTCGTTTTTGCGCCTTTTCTGAATATGCTTTCTGGTAGTGCGCTTTCTTGTGAATTTTATGTATTTCCACGTGTCAGACCTGCAAGTTACATATACGACAAAACTCGTGGAAAGGTTAGATAAAAGCCCTACCTTCTATTTATTTTTAGTATCAAAATGATGATAGAATTTAGTTACTAAGGACCGCCAACAACTCCCCCACACTTGGTCCTTTGCTCATCCTCGAGTAAAGAGCTAAGGACCAAAAAGGGTTCATTTTCCTTATTCAAAAAGATCTGTATACTGGTTATTCCAAGCTTCATCTGGATTTATGAACTTCAAGGTGTCTACCAGATCATCTTAGGTAATTGAAAAATGGAATAGCCTGGATTCAAATCCTCTTATTCAGTCCTTGCGTAGAAACTTGGGTTTTTGCAAGGTTGTGAAAACATAAAAATAGCTCATGTTCCTTGAGTGATTCTCTCAAATCGCTCATGTATGTTAGTGGTTCCTCACCATGGCATGAAAAGGTAATACCTTCACATGGTCATCCTACTTCTAAAGAGGCATATCTGGAGTTTTAGGTAGGAATGAAAATGATGATGCACACTTACCCTGCATATGTTGTCGAGTCAAACCCCAGACCATACTGGAGGGAGTGCGTCATACTCCTAGATCAGAATGTGCATGTGCGTGGAGAATATGAAGGTGGAAACCTAATTCTAAATCTTTTTGATACTCTATGCATCATGATTCTCTTTTTTTGAGAAAGACAAGATATGGGCTATAGGATCTCCATTATTATTATTATTTTTTTGAACGGGTATTTGGAATCTTCTTTCCCGTTTATTTTCTGATACCCCTTGGCATAGTCTCTTCCCCTTTTTTTTAGCATAGTCCCATAGCTTTTATTGGCATATGACATATTTTGAGATATCATGATGGATGAGTAAAGTTTTGCATCAAAAATGAGTGTTTCTTAGGATGAAAACAGCACTTTTATTTGGTGGAGAAAACTGCGCAACTCCCAGTGTAAGAGTTGGCATATTTTTGGTGGATGGATGCATGTTTTGCGCAACTCTCAGGGTGAGAATTATCTTTTGTTGGGTGCATGTGAATTCTGATCTTGGGAGCATGAAACATCTCTCAACAGCGGTCACAAAATTTGACCAAACTCAACACAAAGTAAGTGGCATATGTGGAAGGTTTCATCATAAAGAATCACATATGGCCTTGGTAGGTATTTGTTAATCATTCAAGGAATATTCTATTGAATTTTTGTAAAATAAATCCCAAGTACTTTGCAAGAATGAGTAAGCATCATGTCATCCTACTATATCTCACCCGTCAATTACTTAGATAAAAATGGGTCCCTAAATAGTGTTCATAAATCTGTAGGAATATTAGCAGGGAATAAAAAGTATGCAAACATTTTGAACGTAGGAAGACATGTTTTGATGGAGTATGAAGGAGTCATCATTTTAAATTTTATTTTAATAACTTTTTAGTGAGAGAGAGGAGAAATTTGCACAAACCGAATTCTGATTTTTTTCTTTTCTTTTGTGCAGCTTGAATTGGAGAGTCCTCCCCCACACTTGTTTTCTTTCCTGTCTTGATTAGTCACAATATATAGAGAAAACAAGTGTGCAATATATATAAAGATGAAAGACTTCTATTCCATTGATAAATCAAATAGGCACATTACATGATTGGAAAATAAAAGATCGTGAAGGGGAAAAATGTGTGCCTAATTATTTGTGTAGCAGGAGCGTTCTAAAGATATTTAGAGAACGTGCTCAACTCTTGCTGCCTTAGCGATCCTGCGTAGCTGCTCTCCATAGCCACGGCGCATCTCATCTAATTGATCCCTAAGACCTTTTACGCTGAGATGAGCCTCGGCTATGCGAGTTTGTGCCTTATCAACATTCAGGCGCGTGCTTTTGATGCTAGCACTGAGCGAGGCGATGGTTGGCCCCTTAGGAGGCTTCTCATCCTCACTATCGCTAAAGAAGCCCTTAGGCTGCCCCCTAATTATTTTCCTTACAATCTTGCGCTTGGCGCCTGAAGGTTCGGCAGAGGGTGCCGGATTGCTAGAGGGAGCTTCACCCTTGCGAAAGAGACCCTTGGCGTACCCTCCATCGGGTTTGTGTACTCCCTTAATGGTATAAGAGCGACTATCCTTAGCGGGAGACGACAGGGAAGGTAAACTGGAGGTAAAGGGCATCATGGCAGCATGTTTGCTAAGCCCGCTACTAATAGGAGTCTTCCTCTTGAGGCCTAAAGCGCCGGTAGTTGGTCGGGCAGCAGTACTCTTCTTCTTGGCACCGCCTTCGGGTGCACGGGAGCGTGCCGTGGACTTCAAGTTTGATATGTTGCTGAAGTTATCGCTAGGGGCTGGTAGAAAGGCTAGTGGCTTCTCTACTATGGCACGAGCTTCATCTCTCACAAAGGAATTCTCTTGATAGGGTGCTATGTCTAGGTTGGCTATGGAACCAGGAGCTTGGATCAGTGAAAGGGCATAGCTAGACATGGTCAAGACTTGTAGGTGAGAAAGCTTAGCAACCTTTGCAAGAGGGAGAGGAGAATGGTTTGTTGTGAAGAGAGGAGAGACCTTTGTGATGATATATAGGTTCTACCAAGGTCTCTATTGAGGAAACAAACTGATCGTAACCATGGACGCGATGCTGGAGCGATCAGAGGGAGGTACGAAAAAGATTGGCTCTGATTGAGCCAGCTAGGGGTGCGGCCGGTCCCGGGGGCGGTCGGTCCCCTGGGTCGACCTGCCAGCCTCCGTCTTTTGCCCACGTGTCTTGCTGATTGAGTAGATCTCTATCCCAGTTACGATCAAGTTTGATGCGCGGTGGATCGGTGTGATGGTGTATGTGATAAGGTGTGATATAATTTTAAAATAATGCTCAAGATTACACTATCATGCATTTATGAGAGAATATACCTATGATCAAGAAGATTTATATAAACACAAGGAAAGAGCATAGGAATTTTTTTAGATATATCATAAATGCAACACAAATGTTTTGTTTTTAGTAAACTCTTTAAAAGATACTATATTTATTTCATCAATAAAATTAGGTTCGGGTTCAAGGAATACCTTGAGACGTTGACCGTTTACCTTATGGATGTTTCCGTCATCGTCTTCTATCATGATTGCTCCATGTGATGATACGTTGATGACAGTATAAGGTCCATCCCATTTACTTCTGAGCTTACCTTTCCCGAACAATTTGACTCTTGAATTGAAGAGCAGAACTTTATCGCCTAATTTGAATTCTTTGTGCTGGATTCTTCGATCATGCCATCTCTTTGTTCTTTCTTTGTAGAGTTTGGCACTATGATAGGCTTTTTCTTGCCATTCTTCCAGTTCTGCGACTTGTTTCTACCTATGTTTACCAGCTGTCTTGAGATCCATATTCCAGGTTTTTATTGCCCAATGAGCTCTATGTTCAAGCTCAACAGGCAAATGGCAACTTTTTCCATAGACCAGCTGATATGGTGACATCCCGATGGGGGTCTTCTAAGCTGTCCTGTATGCACAGAGTGCATCAGGTAGCTTATCTTTCCATCCCTTTCCCATCTCGATCACCGTTTTCTGAAGGATGTTTTTGATTTGTTTGTTTGAAGTTTTGGCTTGTCCACTGGTTTGGGGATGATAAGGAGTAGCTACGTTGTGCTTGGCTCCCAGCTCTCGCAAGAATGCTCTGAAGGTCTTGTCTATGAAGTGTGAGCCCCCGTCGCTTATCACCATCCTTGGTGTACCAAAGCGAGGGAAGATCACTTCATGAAACATCTTTCTTGCATGTTTTGCATCTGCTGCTCGGCAGGGTAGCGCTTCGACCCATTTTGATACGTAGTCTACTGCCACTAGGGTGTACTCACAGTCTCCTGACTTCTGGAATGGTCCCATGAAGTCAATGCCCCAGACATCAAAGACTTCAATTTAGAGGTTGAAATGAAGGGGCATGGCATTGCGGGAGCTGATGTTGCCTTGCAGCTGACATTGTCGACACCTTCGGATGAATTCTTTGGTTTCGTTATACATTGTTGGCCAATAGAATCCGCATTGCCAAACTTTGGCTTGTGTGCGGAAAACTCCATAATGGCCCCTGTATGGGGCTGCATGACACCTTTCAATGATTTGTGCACCCTCGGCAGTAGGCACGCATCTTCTCAACAGTCCATCGGCACAAACCCGGTACAGGTAGGGTTCATCCCATAAGTGGCGTCTGCTTTCGTATTCTAGCTTTTTTCTAGATTCGCCCGGGGGTACGTACCCTGAAACCATGTAATTCACAATGTTTGCATACCACGGGTTTGTGTCGGTGACCATGAGGAGCATGTCGTCGTGTAAGAAGTCATTGATCTCTTGTTCCTGCATGTTAGTAATTTGCATACGCGAAAGATGGTCGGCAACAGTATTTTCTACTCCCTTCTTATCTTTTATTTCAATATCAAATTCTTGTAATAACAAGATCCAGCGGATCAAACGAGGTTTAGCATATTTCTTGGTGAGTAGATATTTTAAAGCGGCATGATCAGTATAAATAATTATCTTTGCTCCCACCAAGTAAGATCTAAATTTATCAATAGCAAAAACTACTGCGAGGAGCTCCTTCTCGGTTGTGGCATAGTTAAGCTGAGGTCCTATTAGAGTCTTGCTAGCGTAAGCGATCGCATGATGCTTCTTATCTTTGGTCTGGCCAAGGACTGCACCAACAGCATAGTCACTAGCATCACACATGATTTCGAAGCATAGTGCCCAATCCAGAGGTTGGATGATGGGCGCCGAGATGAGTGCTTTCTTGATGGTTTCAAAAGCTTTTAAACACTCATCTGTGAACTCAAAAGGTATGTCTTTTGCTAATAGGTTAGTCAAGGGTCTAGCGATCTTTGAAAAATCCTTGATGAAACGCCTGTAGAACCCAGCATGGCCTAGAAAGCTACGGATCCCTTTGATGTTCACAGGGGGGAGGTAGTTGCTCAATAACTTCTATCTTTGCTTTATCTACCTCTATCCCCCTTTCGGACACTAAATGTCCGAGGACAATGCCTTCGTGGACCATGAAGTGGCACTTTTCCCAGTTAAGTACTAGGTCCTTTTCTTGGCATCTTTGCAAAACTTTGTCCAAATTCTCGAGGCAATGATCAAAAGTTTTTCCATAGATTGAAAAATCGTCCATGAAAACTTCCATGATCTCCTCAATCATTTCTGAGAAGATGGACATCATGTAGCGCTGGAACGAAGCGGGTGCATGTTGGCGGTCGTTAGAGCCTATTTCTTACCGCCAATATGTTAATAAAATAAATAGTAGGTAGGGCTTTAAACTAACATTTTCACAAGTTTTGGTGTGTACTTGACTTGCAGGTGTGACATGTGGAAATGCACAAAAACCATAAAGAAAGCGCACATCCAGGAAACGTATTCAGAGAAGGCACAGTCCAAGAAAATAAGAAAGCCCACCTCAAACACTAAACTAGATCCATCCGTAACCGCGGGGGAGGTCCAGGCCCAGGGAGCAACCGACCACCCGAAGGCGGTGGCCAGCGGGCCCAGCCAGGGGACCGACCGCCCCCGGGTGCGGCCGCCCCCCTGGTAGGGGCTCCCGGGCCCAATCTTCAGTGGCGGTGCTCTAGGCGGTTCCCCAAGGGAGGTTTCACCTCCTTCCAAACCTGGAGACGCCCAAACTGTCCTAACCTAGCTATAAATAGATGATGCTCCACCCTTTCTCACACACACCATCATTTGGAGCCATTTACCTCACCTCTCACTTGTGTTCTTTAGATTAGTTTTAGTATTAGAGCAAGGCAAGAGCTAGCAAGGAGAGTTTGTATCCTTGGGAGAAGAAGGAACACCTCGGTATGAATACAATGCAGTTCTCTTCCAAGTTCAAGTTCTTATCTTATTTATATAGCAATGCATATGAACTAGAGTATAGTCTTGGTCATGTTATGATCATGATATATGAACTAGCATATAGTTTATGTGTTATGTTCTTAGTATGTTCATCGTTGTTCTTCATCGTTCATCGACTTAGTATGAATAGAGGAAGAACTAGGGATGAGGTGACGGTTCGTCGTGCCTTCTCGGTTGCTCTTAGCCTAGCCTGTCACTCTGAAAGGGTGGGGTCCTAGGGGGTTAGGAGTTGTTTCCAAGTACACGAGCATGGTGCTCGGGTATGCGGAGATCGGCGAATATGTCGGTATCCCACGGGCAGAGGGGTAGGTGGGCAGGTGGTGACAGCCCTGTCCATCCCTAGCACTCCCCCACGTTCGGATATTGGGTAGGAGTTCATAAAGTCTCTATCGGCTGGCAGACCAGCTGCGGGGATCTCCCTGTCATCCCAGACCTAGTCCTGATACTTGACATGCTAGTTAGATATTTACAAATGTTCTTTGCATAGTTATATATGACCAATGCCTGCTCAATTAGATATATTCTTTTATTCTTTATTTCTCTTTTATCCTTGAGGTCGGCTCAGATGTGTGTCCACTATCTTTGAACTATGATTTACCCCTGCCTATGCTATGTCTACCTATGCATTCAATAAGTGATCATGTTTATGCCAAAGCTAGATGCATTCGTCCTGCCCTCCTACGGGAAATTATAAATACAACACCCCTGAATACTCATGGGTTGAAATGCTACAATGATAGTTCCGTGCGCTTGCGGATTTATCCATACTGAGCTATCATGATTGGCATACCTAAGTACCATTACCTAAGGACTGTAATTCTTGTTGCACCCCAAGGCGTCATGCTTCAGTTTTGCATATCGTAAGTAATGATGGTTGGGAAGGCCAGTCAGGCACTTCTAACTGTTATTACCAGATTGCATTATCTTGGCCGGCGCCATTAAGGGCCGAGAGTTACCTTTCTGAAGTAATGGTGGTTAGGGATGTCAACACACGTTTCTAGTATCGTTGCTAGGCATGGGCTTTTAGTCTATCTTTAGTAATGACGCTAAGAAACGCCAACAGTGCATTACATAGCCCAAACGACATTCTTCTATACGCATACGTTCCATACGGACATGTAAAGGTTGTTTTTCTTTGAACGTCAGGATGGATGGGAATTTGGTGATAACCAGAGTACCCATCAAGGAAGCAAAAGAAAGAATGTTTCGCCAATCGCTCCAACATCTCATCAATGAAAGGCAATGGGAAGTGATCCTTTCGTGTTGCCGCATTGAGTTTTCTGTAGTCAATGCACATCCTCCATTTTGTGATGGTACGTTGTGGGATGAGCTCGTTCTTAACGTTCTCAACTACCGTCATTCCTTCTTTCTTTGGAACCACTTGGACGGGGCTAACACAGTCACTGTGTGGTACGAGATAAATGATCCCGACGTGAAGATGTTTGAGGACTTCCTTCTTCACAACTTCCCGCATCGCATTATTGAGCCTACGCTGCGGTTCGCGTGATGGTGTGCTCATAGGGTCAATAGGGATACGATGGGTACAGAGCGTTGGGCTAATCCCCTTGAGATCTTGCAAGGAATACCCAAAGACCGATCTTTGTTTTTCTAAAATGGCAATAAGTCTAGCTGTTTCCTCATCTGAAAGCTTATCACTAATGATGACGGGAGTGCTTTTGTTGGCATTTAGAAAGACATAACGTAATCCTTCAGGTAGGGTTTTTAGTTCAACGGGAGGTGGAGTTGGCACTTCCTCTTTAGGAAGGTCAAAGGTTTCTCCTACGCATCCTCTTCTTCTACGAAGAAGTTGGCATCTTTTTCTAAGGACGACTCAGGAGGTTCAAAAGGTGAAACCGAAATAACCTCCTTGGGAAGGATGGGACAAGGGAGAGGGTCTGCCATCGAGTTTTTAGCTCGATAAAAAGGTATGAAATAATCATTCCTCCCTAGTTTAACATTCAATTCCCCTATTCTTGTTGTATTGGAGAGAAATTTCTCCAAAGGATGCCCGATTAGCACGCTAAAGTCTATGTCCTCAAATATGTGAAAATCTAACGTTAAGACAACGTCATCGTGCTGAATTTTGATGTTGTGAACCAACCCTTGTCCTAGCTAACAAGTACGCGAGCTATTTCTCATGGACAAGGTTGTAGGAGCAAAATGCTTATCATTCAGATGAGCGTGTGCAAAGGTCGTGGACATCAGATTTGCTCCTACCGTGGGGTTGTACAACATCTCCACCCAATCATCCTGGATTTTGCAACGGATTGTTCGCGAAGGGGAACGAATCTGAATTACTTCAGATGAAGACTCCCTTTCGTTTGTCCATTCGTCACTCATGATAGCTATCAACTCCCTAGTGGACTCTTTTAAAGAATCGAGGCAAGGTATTGGAGTGACAGGGACGTGGGTGCTTCTTTTGTACGCATACTTCGAGACATTCCCATAATCATCGATGAATTCGTCATTGAAGTATGGAAGATCTGAAGGTTGCAGACCTTCCTTCAGTTCTTCTGGTTCGGGTGAGGGTGTCTCTATAGGTAACATTGGTTCGGCCTCGGCCGAAGAGACTTCCTCGTGACACAGCTCTGGCTCTACTAGGAGGGGTTCTAACGGAGGAGTGTTCTCTAGAATGCGATCTAAAAGAGCCTCTCCTTCGGCTGTGGTTTTGTGTGTCAACGACCCACCTGCGGCTATGTCAAGTTGTCGGGCAGATTCCTTGCTAAGCCCTAACCAAAAATGCTGCAAGAGCACATGGTTGGGAATAGACAAGTCTGGGCCAGATTTTGTTAAAATCATAAATCTTTCCCAAGCTGCACCTATGGATTCCTTCTCATGTTGTTGGAAGTTGAGAATCTCTTGTCGTAGGGCAGCGATTCGGGATATAGGGAAGAATGCTACACAGAACTTGTTTCGCAATTCTTCCCAATCACCAGCTACCTTCCCTACGTTGAGGGTGTACCATTGTTTCGCTCTCTCATTAAGAGAGAAAGGAAACAATTTCCACCGCATTGTTTCATGTGACATGCCAGTAATGGTTAGGCATGCACAGAGCTGCTCAAACTCCCTTAGGTGGTGATATGGGTTTTCGTAATCTAATCCTGAGAAGGTTTGTTCCCAAACCATAGCTATAAACGCTGGGCGGAGTTCGTAACTTGAAGCTGTGATTGGCTTCGCGGATTGTGGAGGTTCAACGAACTCGCCCTTAGGAGCAAAAAGTTTGGAGATGGTGGGTTGCTCCATTGGATCAAAAGAGGTCAAAGAAGAGAAAGGTAAAAACAAAGGATACACGGGCAACTAGGTTCGGAGACTAAAAACGATAACCGTTCCCCGGCAACGGCACCAGAAATGCTTGTTGGCGCTTCTTAGCGTCAGCAGAAAACTCCACAAGCGCACGGAAGTACCATCGTAGCACTTCACCCAGAAGTATTCAAGGTATCGTATTTTCCCAAAGGAATGGCTTATGTTAGAGATCTCTTAGCTAGTTGGCCCTAGAAAAGATAGGAGGATAACTTGGGTGGAGAGGATATACCTAGTCACGAAACACTAAGTGAAGATGACTTTCCCACTACTTGCCTGCTTCGGGCCCATTGACGCACCTGGTCTGCCAAGCGATACTAGTTTCAGCGCTATTCCGAGGCCGAACGTGGGGGGATGCTAGTACGAGTGGACAGGGCTGTCACCACCTGCCACCTACCCCTCTGCCCGTGGGCGCACACAACAAACGAAGGTAGACTCCAACTTAGACACCACGTCTACGAAGGCGACTACTACTCTAGCGATGGCCAGGAACTTCCGTCTTTATCAGGAGTCCTCTTACTAGAGCACTCGTCCCAAGGTCAAGCGACGATCCCATAAACAAGTAGCTTTATAAAAGTAACTCACTTAATGGATCAAAAACTAGAATGTATCACAAACCTCTTACTTCAAGCAGCAAGATGGTTGTAGAGGTACAAGCTGGATGTGAGAACCAACAGCTCCGGCACTTCATCCACCTGAGCGTAGAACTGCTTCGACCCCGCCTTCACTTCTCAAACTTCTATCTCTCTCTCAAACCCTATACTAGCCTAGCTAGAAGCTAAACTAATGGAAAAATTATGGCACTCCCTTCTTCTTCTCTATTGTATCAAGTTATGTTGATGGAGGGAATGGGGGCATCATTTTATAGCTTCATAGGACGGTTTCAGCGCAGCTAAGTTTGGAAGGATGTGAAACCGCCTTTGGGATACCGCCTAGAGCACCGCCTCCAAAGACTGGGCCCGGGAGGCCCCACCAGGGGGGCGGCCGCACCCGGGGGCGGTCGGTCCCCTGGCTGGCCCCACTGGCCACCGCCTTCGGGTGGTCAGTAGCTCCCTGGGCCTAGACCTCTCCCACGGTTACAGATGGATCCAGTTCAGTTCTTAGGTGGGCTTTCTCGTTGTTGCGCCTTTTCTGAATATGCTTTCCGGTAGTGCGCTTTCTTGTGAATTTTATGTATTTCCACGTGTCAGACCTGCAAGTTACATATACAACAAAACTCATGGAAAGGTTAGATAAAAGCCCTACCTTCTATTTATTTTTAGTATTAAAATGATGATAGAATTTAGTTACTAAGGACCGCCAATAGCCAACAACCACATACTTTGAGCATAGGGATTGACAACCCCCGTGATTGCGTTGAGAAGTATTGTTATCATTGCAAGAGGATAGATTTGGCTACATTCTTCTGATAGCGTTAGTATCTGTCAACAACCATTTTTGGCGCCGTTGCCAGCTAAGACAACTGTTGAATTCCTTTGATTTGAGTCAAGTCTAGATAGTTATCCTTAGAATCACGAATATGGCCGAAAGGACCATCCGTGAATTCTCTACACCTTCTGCTGCTAATATAGCAACAGGCCCTGGTGTCATCGAGGCTAACACTCAGTTTGAGTTAAAGCCCGCATTAATCACAATATTTCAACCTAGCCCATTTTGTGGCAAAGCTCATGAGGATGCTAATGCACACCTCCAACACTTCTTGGAGATAAGCAGTACCTTTACCATTAAAGGAGTAACCCCAGACACAATCCATTTGTGACTCTTTCCTTTCTCCTTGTTAGGAAAAGCCAAGCAATGGTTCTATACGAACCGAAATGATGTGGACACATGGGAAAAGTGTTCCAACTCTTTCCTAGTGAAATTCTTTCCTCTAGGCAAGACCAATGCTCTTCACAATAAGATCTCTAGTTTCCAACAACAAACCGATGAATCGAGTCCCGAGGCTTGGGAACGAATGCAAGAGTATGTCTCTGCCTGTCCACATCATGGTATGGAGGATTGGCTTTTGATCCAAAACTTCTACCTTGGATTAACCCCTCTTGATAGAAGCCATCTAGATGCTGCCGCCGGTGGAGCATTCTTTTCTCTTAAAGTTTCAGATGCGAAGGCTTTGATCGAGAAGATGGTGTCCAATCAAGGATGGAACGAGGAACGTCTGCATCCGCACAAGCAAGGTATGCATTCGTTAAAGGAAGCTGACATGATTGCAGCTAAAGTGGACCTACTGGCCAAAAGGCTAGAAAATTGCGAGAGGATGCGTACACCTGAGACCGTGCAAGCCATGGAGACTCACATGACGTGTGAAGTCTGTGGAGAAGTTGGCCATTCCGGACTCCATTGTTCTGAGACACATGAAGACCTCAACTTCATCAACAATGACAACAATTTTCGTTCTTCAAACCAAGGATGGACTCAGCGCTCCAATTCTCAAGGTAACACTTTCAATTCTTTGCAACGTCCAAACAACCAAGGTAATAATTACCCTTCTCTTAAAGATCTTGTCTATGGTCAAGGTAGAATGACTGATAGTATAAACAAGAAGCTCCATGCTAATGATAGGATGTTAGATAACATAAATGCTAAATTGGATGATTTCTCTTCTGCAATTAAGAATCAACTTAGTTTTAATAAGATGCTTGAAACCCAATTAGCACAACTAGCAGCTGCAATTCCATCTTTTGAAAAAGATAGAATACCAGGAAAGCCTGAACCAACCATGGAATCTGCTAATCTTGTTACTATTAGTTATCATGGCTATGAATTAGATGGATGGAATTTTCCAACTAAAAAGGGAGATCCTGGAACCCCTGTCATATCTTGTTCTATTCAATCTCAAAAGTTCTATAATGCTATATGTGATCTAGGATCTAGCATTAACATCATGTCTAAAGAATATTATGAAAAGTTGTTCTACACTGAGCTAGTACCAACTTCTGCATATGTGCAATTAGCTGATCAAACAACTTGCTACATAGAAGGAGTACTTTGTGATGTTCTGGTAAAAGTAAGAAACAACTTTGTGCCTGCCGATTTCATGATTTTAGACATGGGAAATAGGGACAACTTACCCCTCATTCTTGGCCGACCTTTCTTGAATAATGTGAATGCATGCATATTTGTTGCTAGTGGTAGCTTGGATTTCTATATAAATGGGAAGAAAGAAAGATTTGTTTTCTCTTGTGCACCACACCATGCAACTAACATGCAGGAAAATAAGAGTCGTGCCATGAGAAGGAGAAAACTAAGAATTTGGAGAAACAAGAAAGATAGAGATGCGGTAAAGAGGAAACCATCATCTACAGCCTCTACACCAGACCCCGCTACCGTTAAAGAAGGATAAGATGAGAAGAAGACATCAGTCAAGGAAGAACCTCTTCCCGAGGAAGGACAACTATGGGAGTAAGTATTCTATCTCTCTTTAATTATTGCATTGGCATATTTCCCTTCTTCATGCATTAAATTAATTAATTGTTAGAAGCATGCTTAAATTTATGTCTTGCATTTAATTAATTGTTAGAAGCATGTTTAAATTTATGTCTTGCATTTAATAAAAACCATAATAAAAGAGAGATTAAATAATAATAATAATAATAATAATAATAATAATAATAATAATAATAATAAATAAATTTGGTTTATCATAGTAGCAATAAATGAAAGTAGAATAAAAAGCAAAACCTAGTGATCATAATAAGATGCAGAGGAAACAACCCAACCAAGAGGAGAATCCGATCCTGGAGAAGAAGCTAGCTTGGGGGAGCCGTCATCCTCGCCAAGGTATGGTTTCTAAACCCAGCTCTTTTTCTTAATTACTATGAGTTATAATGTTCTTGCATAACAATAAATAATTGAAAATAATGATAAGATGCTATGTCTTTGTTGGAAATGATGAATAATTGCTCAATGATGATTTGCAAATCTTGTTATACAATCCGTACTATGAAAGTTTTAAGTGTGATTTCTGAAATCTGTCTTAAGTCAAACACTATTATGGGTTGCACATGCTAATAAGCTAAGCTATGCTCTTGCAAGATTGAAATTCGTATAAGTAGAACTTTTGCCTGATCTAAGGAATGAGTGAGAACTAACTAGAGATTTTGATTTATAAAATTCAAATTCTTGCTCATGGTTCCTTTATGGAATTAAATACCTACTATCAAGCCATACATCCACAAACAACTAAAACCACCAAAAGAAAGAGCCCTTGTCTGCTTTGAGCTTGCTTAGACCTTATTTGATCTAGGTAGAGAAACTAGTCATATTCTTTGATCAAGATCACGTACACATGCCGCCTATGTATTACTTCTACACTGGAAGTATACATCTATGCTCCACACACCAATTGAGACAACCAACCACAATCAACTTTTGTCCTTTGATAGATGGGGAGTATGGGTTACTAAAAAAAAAGAGAAAGAGAGCAAGTGCTCAAGGAAAACAAAAGAGGACAAATGTCCCATGGGCAGGTGCCCATATCCCTTCTTCAAAAAAAAACTATGTATCTAGTAACCTTGCTATCCACTGTCTAAGGCAAAGGAATAAGTCTCAAGGAGCCCACTAAATAATTTATACTTGCACTTCTTGATCATGTTTTATGACTTGTTGCTCCCTGTGATCTAAGAGTCTAATCTTGCAAAACATTCAGTTCAAGTATGCTTTGCTCCAATCCTATAAACCCCACATAAGCTTAGGATAGACATGAAAAGCTCTTTTGAGCTCTTGTGAGGTCTATCACACTAAGGAGTGGTTGAGAGTGCCATTAAAGGAACCAAAGCAAGATTTTCTTTTTCAAAAGAATAAAAACTATCTAGTAAATGGTTTCACTCTACCAAAGTAAGGGATGAAGTATCTACTTATCTATCCTATCTTGTTTTTACATAACCTATGGTGAAAAAGTTATAAGCTCCATGTAGTTAAGCCATAAGATGGATTTCTGAATCATGCTCAATACTAGAATAGTGTTGGTTTGTATGCAAGATCTTTGTGAATTGTTACATTAAAGAAATTCTTGATCCAACATTGCCATGTTAAATCATGTCTTTGCTTGAGGACAAGCAAAAGGTTAGCTTGGGGGAGTTTATTGACGGTCGCTAACACCCTATTTTACCATCAACATTTCACCCATAATCAAGGTAAAACCTCATGAAATGCAAAGAACCCACCTTGAAACTTACCTAGTTTCACATGTCCTTGGAGAAATCTTGTGTATGTAGGAAAAATGGTGAAACAAGGCAAAAATGAAGCATGGCAAGATAGCTTGACACCTCAGCTGCCACATGGGAGCCAGAGGGGCGGCGCCCGCCCTGCCAACAGGGCGCCCGCCCTGTCCAAAGTGCCAAATAGTACTTGCCACCTCACTGATCCGTGTGCCAACCTCCCAAATGGTCTGTGGCACGTTGAGACTTCATCAACGGCTCAGATACAAGGAACGAGGATCTGGTGGCCCTATCAACAGGGCGCCCGCCCTGTCAAAGTTGAGTGCCACGTCCACAATCCGAGAGAAGGTGTCCAGGAGCCATCTACACTATCAATTGAAGTCGGTTTTCATCCAACGGTGATCAAGTGAAGTGTCATGGATTGAAGGACCCACATGTCATCCTCCCAGGGGTTGCAAACCTCCTTTCCAAGGAACCAACCAACTTTGCAACCACCTATGGGGAGGAATGAGAGCCGCTGGATGCAAGACAGTGGATCCAAGGGGGCACCCGCCCCCTAGGAGGGCGCCCGCCGTGCTCTTTCGCGCCACCGACCTCCAGGAGCTCTACAAGTACCCCTGGTGCACTCCTACACTATAAATAGGGCTAGGATCCTCACTTGTAAGTCGAAACACCTAGGAACACACAAGAAACACTAGAGAAGAGTAGAGTGTTGGAGAGAAGTCGGGAGAAGGAAGAAGTCTGTGGTGGAGCCGGGTTTGTCGGCGACCTCCTCTGCGGTGTTCTTTACTCTTATTGGTAATAAAGATCCCCTTCTTCATTTACTATTGTTTTACTTTAAGTAGCTCTATACTTGCTCATTGCTTGGTTAGAGTGCTCTAATTCCTTGGCCAGACTTAGAGTAGTACGTTTTATAGATTAAGCGTGGTGCTTAGGCTATAGCTTACCCTTGAGTGCCGCTAGGCCTACGGATAGTAGTGGTAGGTGCTAGGTGGTGATAGTCCTAGGATCCTCTGTATTCTACCACGTTCGGCCTAGTATCCGGTATAAGCGTAGGACTTTGGGACGTACGGTGTCTAATCAGTCGAACCCCGGCGAGTTTAGGACTTTGCGTGTCCCAAGTATAGCAGTCTCTTTGGTATAACAATCATTTGATCTTTTACTGAGATAGAGTTCTCCCCCAAAACTCCAGAGCTACCTAGTGCGTGTTTCCACCTTAATTATACTTCATTGATTTATCCTTACTAAGGTTATTACCCCATTTATCCATATCTAGTTCCTTGATTATCAGATCCTTAGAATCACAAACCCAGCCTTCCTTTGGGAAAATATAAATTTGACACTTAGTACTCCCAGGTAAAGTGCTACATGATAGTTCTGTGCGCTTGCAGAATCCCATCACCTATCCTTTAGAGCTACCCATAGCCTTTTTGGCCAACAACCACATACTTTGAGCATAGGGATTGACAACCCCCGTGTTTGCGTTGAGAAGTATTGTTATCATTGCGAGAGGTTAGATTTGGCTACATTCTTTTGATAGCGTTAGTATCTTTCAACACAGCGTCGTTGTGGTCGGAGTGGACGTTGTCGGCGACGATGAAACTAGAGCTGGTGCCGACGTGATCGGGGGAGGCGTGATCGGAGCGGCGCAGGTCGTGGTCGGAGGAACTCAGAACCGCAACTGCTTGGGGTCGCAGTTCAATGACGCGTCCCTGAGGAGTGACGGTGATGGCCAGAGTCATGTCCTGGCGGGGTGGAGAAGGTCGTCGTGCTGTTGATGGGTGCTGAAGGCGATCTGCGGTCGACTCCAAGATCTAGACACTCTCGGATAGGCCTTGGGAGACCCGATCTATGGATCTGATCAGGTCGTCGTTGTTGATGGTCTTCCGGACGTAGCGTGGTGTAACACCCTAGTGTTAGTTACTATTTTCACACTTGCATTTGCATGTCATCAAGCATAGATCATGCCATTTCATGCATTATTATCATTGCATTTTATTTGATTCCCTTTTATTGCTATATGTTTGTTTATATGTCCATATTATGGAAAATGTGTCGACATGCAAATGTGATGCTTGTTTACGGTTCTAAATGCTTTATACATGTTTAGGATAACATTTGGAACAATGTTCATGTTGGTGAAATCCCCAAAATACCCCTCTAGCTCATAGTTGACTAGAGAGCCCTTTAAAAGCTATTCTGTTTGACCAAACAAGAAGGGCATTTTAGAGATTCTGCATGTCAGTGCACCCTTAATCAAAGTTGTGTAGAATTTTATAAGCAACAAACTTTATTTTTGGGTCAACTCATGAAAATGAGTGGAAGAAGGTCAAAAAGTTGAATTAGTGCAGATTTGGAGCTGTTTTGGAAGTTTTCAAATTTTCCTAAGTCTAAACCGGTTTTCAGTTTCGGTGTACCCCTGTTCATCGACTTGTATCTCTCAATCCAGGCCGAACTAGAGTAAAGTGTCTTAATAAGAAATGATCTACTCGTATAGCTCTTCAACCTATATTAGTGAAGTTTTCGCTGAAACGCTCTGGATTGCGAGTTATAGATCGATGAAAAATCGAGTTTCAGTCGGGTCCGCAGAAACTGAATCAGAGCCGATTCAGTTCGACCCTCTGGCGAATCGCGCGACCGCGTCAGGCCTCGGCCGCCAGATGGCGCCGTACGCCGTCGTTGCTGCCGCGCGGTCGGCTTACAAAGGGGAGCACGCAATCCTGTCTCCCGCACGCTCGCCCTCACTCTCCCCGCTCTCTCGCCCTTTGCTCGCTCGCTGCTCTCCTCTTTCCCCTCCGCCGTCGCCATTTCCGCCGTCGCCATTTCCGCCGTGCCACCGCCGCAGTGAAATCCGCCGCCACCGAGCCGTCTCCGACCGCTCCACCCTCGGCGCAGCTGCGGCTTGCTCTGCTCTTCGTTTCCGACCCGTTGCCGACCTCAGCCGACCTAAGGTACAGCTCCAGCGAGCTTCTCGCCGTCCGCCATTGCCGGAGCGCCGCCGAGCTCTCGGGTCGCCGCGACGAGGGCGATGCCGGGGTCAGCTTCCCTCTCTTTTGCTCGTCTAAGAGTCCCCGTTAGCCGTAGATCCATTCCACACCGTCGGTTAGGTCTATCTTGCCGTAGTTTCACCGGAACCCGAGTTCGCCGTGAAACCGCTCGCCACCGTGCCGCCATGCGAGCGCGGTCAGTGAGTTTCCGTGCGCAATAGTTCGATTAGTCGCGCGCACAGGTCCGCTAGGGTTGCAGGAACACGGAACGGGGCCGAGCCGCGCGAGCAACGGCCGGAATCGGCCGGCGCAAGTTCGCCGGACCACCGCCGTCCGCCATTGCCGCCGTCGAGCTCGCTCCGGTGGAGTACGACCCTCGACAGTTGGTCCATCGGGTTCGTCTCGTTGCCGCGAGTCGGTAGGTAGCCTCGGCGTCGCCGGAGACCTCGCCGTCGGCGAGCTCTCGCCGGTCAGCGCCGGCGGCTCTGTTTCCTCTCTCTGACGCGTGGGGTCGGGTCGACCCCGGGGGCCCGCGAGTCAGCCGTTCGGGTGCATCTCTGGTTCACTGAGCCGGGTGCACGTAGCAGTTCTATCGGGTTTAGGTTTTTGATTTATAAAATGAATTTCCAGAAAATGTGTAAAACCTTCCAAAATTCATATCTGGAGCTAGGAATGTCCAATGGGGGTGAACCAAATTTTGTTGTGTTTGTATTTCTGAGCTCTATCAAGGAAAAATATAAAATGTACTTTTTGAATACTTTTTGTGTGCAGTTATAATTAAATTGTTAATTGCTTGTAAACTTGATAAATGCATAAGTAATTGCAGGAATGTGCTAAAAATGTGATTCCACTTGCATTCATCTTGTTTAGGGAAGTAGAATCTATGAAAAATATGTTTGCTGGTGTTTTACTGTTATTTATATGATGTCTAGTATAATGTGCCTTTTATGCTTTAATCTTGCAAAAATCACCATGCTTAATGTGTTAAGGTTATGGACATGAATATTTTTCCTGGGCTATGTTATGCTGGAAAGAAGCTAAGAAAATTAGAAAATCTGTTGTTTGATACTTTTCACTGTGTTAAGTATTTTCCATTGCTTAAAAGGCTGGTTGCTTGTTATTTTTGTGTAGACTGTTATACTTGTCCAAATGACTTGAAATTTTGTCAGTAGGCTAATCTGGATGTGTAATAGCTACTGTAATTTCTATGGATTTTTCTGGTCACAGTAAGCAGTAGGTCCAGTTATAGGCTAGGGTTTATTTAATTGTTTCTAAGCAAATATCTTTTGGTTGTGGTAGGTTAGTTGATGCATGTTAATTATTAAGTGCAGGTTGTAGACCTCTCACCCGGGACGAGAAATTGTTCTATGCTTTGCTTAAGAAGGGTGAGTATGAGTTGGTTGTCTAGGAAAGAAATAAATGAGTGTGGATTGTTAAACTGATTGCATATCATGGGTTAATTCGTGCATCTCTATCTTGCATTTCATGTGCATTCTCAGTTCTCATATATGCATATCATGCATACAGGATCGCCGGGAGGAGTGACACTGTTGCAATTCGATCCACCGGAGGAGGGAGTTCCGCCGGAGATTGAAGTGCCCGAGGTTTCCGAAGGACAAGAAGAAGAGGCTGAACTTCTGGAGTGCCCTGATCACCAACCCGCTAACTTTGTGAAAGGCAAGCCCCGGAGCATTCCTAAGTCTCCACCTACTCTTTTTACAAATACACTGGTCTTTATTAAATCGTATGATTGTGCACTTAAGTATAGGAGTTGATATGATACCGTTGCTGCATTTATTCCTTGTCCACTTATATTTGATCCTGAAGTTATTACTAGACAAGGGAATGGGTTCGATCTTATGCTTAGCCATGCTTAGACCGGTAGAAGTCGAGGGATTTCCTGTCCTTCGCGAGCATAGGTGGTTACTAATGATGATGGGGTTGGATTCCACATGATGGACTATATGTGCCACCATGCCACAGTGTCTAATGAGAGAATCAAGGCTAGGTAGCGGGGAGCCGCATGACATGGTTGAGGTCATGCCGTCTTCGGTGCTGCTTGCGGCCGACTAGGACTGAGGCCACCAGACATCAGTTGAGATTGAAAGACGTCGTCACATAGCTGGCCAGATAAGTCGTTCTGACCGCGAAGCCGAGTATTTCTTTCTGAGCCGGGAATTGGGCGTGATAAGGCAGACATATTCTGGAGGTAGGAAGGATGTGCGGAGACACCATCTTACCAAGGGCAGGTCAGGGACCTGATGCATCCTGGAAGTGGGTTTGTCTCTGAGAATATGGACCCCTCCAAGCCCGCGATACATATTATGTCTCAGAAAGATTTAACGGTGGCCCAAGAAGCCAGTGGCTCGGCTGACAGGGTTTGTGATTGGCATATTTGCCAGCTGGTACAATCGATTCGAATCGCCATATCTCCTGGTTAGTGAGAAACTGAACTGATCTTCTGGTGAGGTAGAGGCTAATAACTTGAACATAATGATTATGGTGAGATGAGGTTGATATCTGTGGATATCGGAAATCATATGGTTTTATTGATTGCTACAATATTCAGTGAATGCTTAGTATAGTGGCTAATCCTAGTAAATAGTTTAACTGAAATCGAAGCTTATCACAATTAAAATGAATAAGTTGAGGTTCTACTGTAGTAATGCTTTTGATGCAAAAATGATGCTACCCTCTGAGCTCCACCAAATAAGCCTTGCATATCCTTGAGAGTCTTTTTATTTACTCCCTGTCGGGTAAGTCTAGCTGAGTACAATTGAGTACTCAGGGTTTTATTTCCCATTGTTGCAGATGGCGTAGTCTACTACGCGTATTGCAGGAATTGCTTCACCCCTGCGGGCGAAGAAGACTAGACCCGAGGGCAGGGTCATTATCTATCTTTAGTTGTTGTAAGAATGCTGCGACAGGGTCATGTGATGGTACTCGTATTTGAACTCTGTGGTGTAAAACTATGTTGACTTCCGCTACTACCCTATTTGTGTAAAAGACTATGTTGTACTCTGATGTTTAAATTCGGTTGCGAACTTATGTGTCATGTGATCGGGTATTGCTGAATGAATGATCCTTGGGGTATGAAATGTTTGAAATCCTTCGAGATTTCCGGACTACCGGGTTTATATTGGCTCAAGTGCGACTGGATTGCGGCTAAAATGCGATCGTTGTACTTGTGCTCGTATAAATTGGTCGGTTCTGTGACACGTGGCAGCTTTCTTGCCGGGACGGAGGTTGCTGGAGGAGTCGAAGTAGATGCGATCTGGACCGCATCCAGGATCTTTCCTTCACCATCGGGACCAATGATCCAGGTGATGGATCCGACCGTAAAGATCTGGCCCAGCGTTGGGAGCTCGATGGAGCTTGAAAAATCACCATGTTCGCCATGAATCAGGAAGCACACCCCCTACCTGGCGCGCCAACTGTCGACGAGATATCATCGGCGGTCTACCGAGGGGTATACCAGGTAGTAGATTGATCGGTGAGGGTACGCCCGAGACGAGCAAGAGTTGCACAGTAAACGTGGAACACGAGGTTTATACAGGTTCACGCCGCCGCGAGGCGTAATACCCTACGTCCTGTGTGTTGTTGTATTGTATTGCTAGTTGATGATCTGAGTTGGGTTGAGTTGTGGGATCTATCCCTGCCCCTCCTTATATAGTCTGAAGGGACAAGGTTACAAGTAAACTATCCAAGTTGGTCCAATAACCACACGGTGCAGTGCCTTGCGCCGCACGTCTTTGTCTTCTGGGCTGGGCCAGCTTTGATGGTGCGGCCCATGTCTTGTCTTGTGGTACCGGGGGTTTATATCCCCACAGCTAGTCCCCAAGCACCTTGCATTCGTCAGGAGGTGCAGATCTTTGGAGTTGCTTGACCAGACGGATGTAAGGCACTCAAAAAAAATTTTGAAGAGAGCTCTCTCTTTGGTGAAGTGTATCCACTTTTGGTTCTTCAGAGCCAATACCTTCACCGTTAGGTGAAGTGTATTCACTTAGTCCCCGAGCCTGATTGTAGGTGACGTAGTCACGTGGTGTCAGGGTCAAAGTCTTTATTCTTGCTGATCATTTGAAGTGTCGACGAAGTCTCCGAGCATAGCAAGTGACCGGGAAAGTCTTCCGAGCAGTCGAGGCGATGACGAAGTCCCCGAGCATAGCAAGTGATCGGGAAAATCTTCCGAACAGGTGATGACAAAGTTCCCGAGCACAACAAGTGATCGGGAAAAAAATCTTCCGAGCAGGCGAGGCGATGACGCAGTCCCCGAGCACATCAAGTGATCGGGAAAGATCCTCCGAACAGGCGTGGCCAAGTCCCCGAGCACAGCAAGTGATCGAAAAACTCTTTCGAGCAGGCGAGACGATGACGCAGTCCCCGAGCACACCAAGTGATCCAAAAATCTTCCGAACAGGCGATGACGAAGTCCCCGAGCACAGCAAGTGTTCGGGAAAGTCTTCCGATCAGGCGAAGCACATATCAAGACCCCCGATGCGTTGCCCAAGATCAGCACCCTGATCCGAATAACATGGAGTGTCTTGATAGCTCGGCGACGAATCCCTAGCGTGGTCGGAGACAAAATCCGAGCAATGCGAGAACGGCGAGGAGCGGCAACGAGTCCCCAGCGTGATCGGAGGCAGTGTCCGAGCAGCACGAGGATGACGAGGAGCGGCGACGAGTCCCCATCGTGGTCGGAGGCGGTGTCCGAGAAGCGCGAGGATGGCGAGAAGTGGTGACGAGTCCGGCGATGAGTCCCCAGCGTGATCAGAAACGGTGTCCGAGCAGCGCGAGGACAGCGAGGGGCGACAACGAGTCCGGCGATGAGTCTCTAGCATGGTCAGAAACAGTGTTCGAGCAGCGCGAGGACGGCGAGGAGCAACGAGAGCTCAGCGGTGAGTCCCTGCAAAGTAAATATGTACAGTGGGTAGTACATGATGTAGGTTTTGGAGCAGATCCCAATATTGTAAAATGCATGATAAGATTGTCCGTTTCTTGCTCTTGTCAGGTCACATAATTTCTCCTGATAGTTGGCCTGTTACGTTTAAGCACCTGACCCGGCGTCTGGTTCAGAGGTTTCTTAACATGACCATGTTTGTGACAGCTTACGGGGCGAAGACAGGTTTCACGGATTAAGGCGTGTGCTACCAAGGTACGTTAAGCAACCCTTGAGAGAAGAAAATGGAGAGATACTTAGTATCTTGTCGGCGGAGAAAATCTTCTAAGTGCCCGAGCGTGGTCGGGGCTTATGGAGAAATTGTCGGCGAGTTGCTCGAGCTTTGTCGGGGCTTATGGAGAAGTCGGCGGTAAAGAACCATGGAGATAATTTCCGGAGATATATGGAGGTCGAAGGATTTGTAGAAAAATATTAAAATTGTGATTTAGCTTGTTTGACGTCGAGCAGAGTGGTCGGCGTGTCGAGGAGTCGCTTGACGTGGCTCGCATGATGGCTCGACGTGGTTCTAGGCTTACTGCTGTCGAGGTCGCCATAGAACGTTTGACGACGAGAGGCGTAATTAATTTTTTGCCAGCAAATATCATATAGTTTTGTGGAGAGATCCAAAGATGAATAATATATAACAAAATATCTTAATTAAGATAAATAATCATGACTTAGCTTCGGATTGAGCCCTGAGGAGATTTTTCGTGCATGCATGATGTCCGTGTCCATGCAAGTCCACGGTGGCCTTCGTGACCTTGCACCGCACGTGGTCTTCAATTTCCTTCTTTCTCCGTTAGCTCCCTTTTGCATATATGGCATGTGCTTGTCTGACGCACATACGCAACTATAAACATGCTGCAGATCCATTGTAGGCATGTCTTCCCTTGTATCGTCATGCTTGAAGTCGCTGACCGCTGAGAGCCACCAACAGGACATGAAGTCCCATCGCTGCTGCCTACTGCCGAAGGGCCGCCAGCGATGATGTCATGATGACGGTCGTTGATGTGCGCAGATGACGCCGCAAAAATCGGGATCGCAACGAGGTTGTCGCTGATGATGTTCGTGTTGATGGAGAAAATGCAATCTGGTTCGTCGCCGCCAGACGCCGTTGTTATGGTTGGCGACGACGAAAATTCGGATCTGGTTCGCCGCCGCCGAGTGCTACTGTCAACGACGACAAAAGAAATTTCCATCTTACTCGTCATGGGATCAGGAACCACACTCCCTACCTGGCGCGTCAACTGTCGACACGATATCGTCGACGGTCTATCGAGGGGTATGCCCAAGATAGTAGATTGATCAGGAAAGGTGCGCCTAAGACGAGCAAGAGTTGCGCAGTAAGTGTGAGACAAACGATTTAGACAGGTTCAGGCCGCCGCGAGGCGTAATACCCTACGTCCTGTGTGTTGCTGTATTGTATTGCTAGTAGATGAGATGAGTTGAGGGGATCCCCTGCTCGCCTTATATAGTCTGGGGGACAGGATTACAAGTCGGTGTTACCATGTATATCAGATTACAACCCTAGCCGAACAAAGAAACTAATCAGCTAGATATTAGGAAATCTATTTCCTTGACCGCAAAGACTTCTAGGCCGGCGGATGTGCGTGATCTTCTGAAGAACGTGCAGACGATGCGTCCTTGGCAGCCTTGGGCCTGGTCAGATGACTCGGCCCATGTATAGCCATGCGGGTATATGGGTTTATACCCCCACACTAAGACTAGAGCACCGTCTAGCGGTGAAGATCCCGCACTAATTGAATGAAAATTGATAATTGATCCTCTAGTACTACCGCAACTTGAGCACTCAAAGTAATACTAAAAGTAAATACTTGGAAGTAAATACTAAAAGTAAGTACTGAAAGTAATGTGGGAAATGTAACTACTAGAAAGGAAATTATATTACCGAATGAAAGAGTACCTTACAAAGGAAGCACCCGAGAGAGACCTCCACAGAGCTCTCCTACTCTTCTGCTTCTCTTCTCACTCACACTCTCAGAACTAGCCTTGCTAAGAGGCTTCTCTCCTCACTAGATGAGCTTCTCTCCTCACTAGATGAGCTAGGATGGACTAAACTCCAAATCTCTCTATCTTCCTAAGCTGATTATAACTGAAGCACGAGGGGGTATTTATAGCACTTGGAGATCTCTGGGGTACTTGTAGGGGTGGCCGGAGGTCGGTGGCCCAAAGTTGTAGGGCGGGCGCACTATTAGGGGGGCAGACTCCCAGTTGGATCCATTGCCTCGCCATCCAACGCTTTAGGATCTTCCCCAATGATAGTTACAAGGTTAGTTGAGCACGTTTCAGCAAATGGAGATGTAGTTTGTGACCCTTAGAGGATGACATGTGGGTCCATGAATCCTTGGCACTTTATTTGATCTCCCTTGGATGAAAACCGACTTCAAATGGATGGCCACAAGTGTTTGGGTGTCTCTTCTTCGGATTGTGGACGTGGCAGGCCACTTTGATAGGGCAGGCGCCCTGTCCAGTAGGGCTACCGGATCCAAGTGAAGTGATTTTGAGCCACTGATGTTAAATCAACGTGCCATACTCTGTTTGGGAGGCTGTGACATGGATCCATGACGTGGCGGAGTGCAAATGGCACCAAGTGGGGGGCGGGCGCCCTGTCCAATAGGGCGGGCACCCTGTGACTTGGTCCTAACGTGGCTCTTATCACGTGTAATGCTCAAATGTGCCTTGGTTTGCTTCATTTTCACCTGTTTTGCACCTGCAACCACAATTCTTCAAGTACAAGTGAAACTCCGTTAGTTTAAACCAAATTCTTAGCTTCTATGTGCCATTTCCTTGCTCAATCTTATTGTTGTTGATGGTTAAAATGTGCATTTAGTGAGCATCAACAAACTCCCTCAAACTTACCTTTTGCTCGTCCCTGAGCAAAGACTCAAGATGTTATGCCTATGATTAACTTCTTATTAGTGACTCACTTTTGATTTCAACATGTTAATGTGACTACCCAAATCTAATCACCATTACCCATGGGGCTTTTTTCTATCCCTTAACCTGAAAAATAGAGCACAGACCAGCTAGAAAGAGGATTTGTTCTCCATGCCCTTTTTGCTTAGTTAAATCTTATGGAGATTTTTTGGAACTTTAGCAATAATCATGCTCTCGACTCTTCCGTGGCAAACTCAATCTCTCTAATATGTGTGTGGAATTTTTTACCTCACTCAAAAAGCTTGCAATGCCCTCAGTTCCTATATCTAAAAGCTTATGTGGAGTTTCAGGATCACAGGAAGATTGGGCATACCTTATATAATCACTACTAAATTTTAACCCTTTTGCAACGTCAAGAAAACGTTGCAATAAGTCGTTTTTGGTTGCCAAAGGGGGTTGCCGCAACCAAATTGCGTTCGTTGCCAATGGTTGCAATAAAAGGCGTTGCAATAACCTATTGCAACCGTTGCTCGTTTGTCGTTGCAAGTGCTTGAGTTTATTGCAACCATAGCGGTTTGTTGCCAAGGATGGCAATAGGACGTTGTTGCATCCATGATGGGCGTGGCCATATAAGGAATTGCCACGCCTAGTGCCTTTGCAAGTGGTGGTACATGCAACAATCGATCATGTGGCAAGAAAGACGTTGTGCGACGCTAGATTGTTGTTGCAAAATTATGTTGTTGCCACATAGGTGTAGTCGTGGCAAAATATTCATTTGCCACGCTATTTTTGTCGTTGCAAGAGTGAACGGGTATTGCCACAGATGTCGTGTTGTGGCAATAGTCTCATTTGCCACGCTCTTTTAGTCATTGCAAGAGTGACCGGTATTGCCACAAATGTCATGCCGTGGCAATAGTCTCATTTGCCACGCTCTTTTAGTCGTTGCGGGACGTATATGTTATTGCCACGATTGTCTTGTCGTGGCAATATTTCTATTTGCCACGCAAATTCATTCGTTGCGGGAGTCAAAAGTTATTGCCATGGCCGTTGTGTCGTCGTAATAATGCAATTTGCCACACACTTTTGGGCGTTGCAAGGGACAAATTGCCACGTATGCATAGTTTATATTGCAACGCTAGTAGAATTAGATTTATGTTTTGATAAATCATCATTGCTCAAAAAATAATCCATGAAAATAGTAATTGCACTCACATAATTAATTATAATCAATCACTCAATAAGTTGCCAATCCATCACAAAACAATATAGTAAACTCATGACTTAAAAATAAAACATGTAGCATAACAATATTTCCTAGGTTCTAGGCAACACTTGTCCTAGCAGCGCAACATTTCATGGCCTCGGCTGTCTCCTCGATTCATTATAAGCCTCGCACTCAAGCCTTGTCCACCTGATAAAAAATTAGAGTGTAATATTAGAAAAACATATATAACTTGCTAGTACTAAAGCTAGCACTCAGAAGTTAGATTCCTAGTACAGCATGTCAATCCTATGCACTTCGATCTGGGTTGTGATAAGTTTGGATCCCCACATTGGCACTATTTATTATTTAGACACACTGCCGGAGCTACCTACAGGCCAACCAGGGCAGCGCCCCCTCCCCCTTTCTCCACACAAATTCCTAAGGTATAGAAATCAAATACAAGGCCATTACTTAATAGTAGTGCTGAGTTTATGATAGCTAGCATGTATAATCAGGCCATCCGTAGGCATAGCAAGCAACGCAAGTATTCAGTCTCCATTTCTACTTCCTGCTTTTCTTCATCTAAGTGGCAGTGTCTCCGTAGCTCACAATAATCAGTTTGCACTACATCTCTCCACCGGAGATGGCTCTGCACTTGCTCTTGCCAACCTACAGAGCTCTAGGACTGCCGTAAAGTCTTCCTATTGTACAGCACCTGCTTGCAAAATGGCCCTCCCTTGATTGGGTTGCACACTCTGCCACTGTTTAGACATTCCCATAGAAGCAACAAAAATGGATTTTCTCACCAGGTCAACAAGAACAACAATCTGATTACTTTTGTTTCGTGTGGACAAGAATGAAGTCCCTAGTTCAACAACAGCTTTAAATGTGGCACTTTCATAAAGGTACAAGTGCATCAAGTCCCTACCATGCAAGGGTTATAAGTATTCTGCATAAAAACTCAATCCAATTGTTAAAGTTTTTCAGTGTGTTTCTCTGTCTAGTCATTACTGTTTCAAAAAGAGACAACTTTGTACTGACTAAGTCATATTTTAATTAGTGAATGATTGAACAGGATCAACAAAGTCTGATATGCAGATGTAAGCATTTGCAATCTGTAGTGTACATTATGCAAGTTGCAGCTTGTGGTCTATCAGCCTAACTGTTTTGAGTAACTTAGCAATTGTTACATACTCAAAGCACTAAGAACAAAGCCTTAACATAGAACTAGGATATATACTAAGTCTTTATACAGTTCCCACATTTAATCTAATTTGATTTCCCTCATTTTATATTCAAACCAGCATAGCACATTCAGTAGATAAAAATATAGCTTGCTGTAGCCCAAAAGAATGTAGAGTCAATGAGGACAGCATATTAGAAACTACATGATCACTTTATAGTATCAAAATCTCCAAGTTTGAGTGATATTGTAGCTGTTACCTGATTCTTCTTTTTCTGATTTCTTGTTTTAGCCATCAGCTGCTGCGTAGTGATACATGCCCTGGGTGGCCCATTCTCAGTCTCTTCATCGAAAAGATTTCTGTTGATAGTACTAGCATTTTTACTACAGCGAGTCTTTGTTGCAACATCATGTTGTGTGGTGACAACGCTTGATGGCTGCGTGCACAAACAATAAGTTGGTCCATCTATGTTAGCTATAGGTTAAATAACATAGCTCATAATGGCATAGAAACAGTGCAATTATGTCATTACCTGGTGTTCATCAATCCTATCGTTGGCTTGTGTGGCAGGTGTTAAGTTCAACACTTTCATTATTTTGTGAGGTAGTCTACACATAAAAATATTTAGTTGAAAGATTATGAAACCTAATCATGAGTTTGCTATTGAAAGGGCAAAAGTTGAAAATTATTCTGAAATATTACCTGAATTCTTGCTTGCTGCTGGGATAGCATGCTAAGGAACTCTTGCTTCAATTCTTCTCTTAATGCTATCTTAGTACTTTTTAGGTCCTCTTGCATCTTAGTACATGTGTTATAGTATCAAAAAAATACACGCAAGGAAGTAAATGTAAAGGCTAAATGTTGTTGGAAAATTACACGCAAGAGAACTAAACACCCCGTTAGTTAGTACAAAACAAATTAAAATAAATATGCAAATGAACATTTGTATTTACAAAAAAAATTTGGATTCAAAATATAGAATCTAAATTTTTTTGCAATTCTAGGTCCGCATAGGGCCAATCACCTCACCAGGCTCGACCATCAAAGGGAGCCCAGCAAGGCTGGACTGGCCTAGCAGACCCGAGAACATGCAGCGTACAAGATAGGATGTATTGCAAGAAGTTCGAAGGAGCTAGGTCGCTTGAGCTTTTAACCTGTGTTGCTCCGCTAAGGACTGGCGAGGTGGTACAATATCCTTAACGTCTGTGTTGCTGCACTCAAATGGCAAACATGAAGTGTTACTGGGCCGGCCCCGTGTTGTACATCAAAATCCGAGTGCCTCTCCAACCTTTGTCCCGTAGCCATTGGCATTCCCCAGTCCCCATCTCCCCTCACTCCCTCGGTCGACGGCGGCGACGGACGCGAGGGCGACGAAGATGGCTAGTAAATTGGAAGTGTGCACCTCGTCCGTCAAGAAGGTACTCCTTCGATCCCCTTCTGTCTCGATTGAAATGCATTAGGGTTTGGGAGGGATTTGTTCGATTGAAATGCGTTAGGGATTGGGAAAATTTGTTCGATTGAAATGCGTTAGGGATTGGGAGGGATTTGCCGTGGGAGGGATTTGTTCGATTGAAATGTGTTAGGGATTGGGAGGGATTTGCCGTGGGAGGGATTTGTTCGATTGAAATGCGTTAGGGATTTGGGGCTGTGTTGACTGTTAACCAATCCGAGAAATTGTCTCTAGTTATATGATTCTATTAGCATTGTTTAGTTTAGTATCATTGTTTACCGAACTAGATTGAAATATGGCTGCTTTGGTGATCGGTTTAGTCATCACATTTGACTGTAGTTACTTTTTCACTGCACAATTGTGCACTAAAGTCTGGGAAAATGAGTACAAGCTGAAGTAATGCATTCGAAAGCTGAAGTAATGCATACAAGCTCAATTGTAGATAATTTAGCAACTATAATTAATCAAAATTTCTTAACTTTGTTGGTATGCATTAGTGTATGGTAATCAGGTTCCTCACTGAACACAGCATCAGTGTGCTCCATTTGCTAATATGCATAATGCATCGGCTATTTGCTTCAGTTTTATGTGATATATGTTTAAGGCAAGGCCATTAGGTAATGATGAATGCTGAATATTTTTTAGGTGGATTGATAATCAACTAGTCATTCCATAAATTGCTGAATATTTGCATCATGTTTTTTGGAGATTCAACCTACCTGAGTCAGGCTGTGTGGTACTCATCGGACTGACATAGGTGTTGATTGGCCACCACAATGTGTCTTAAGTTTGAATCTAAAATTTTATCTGCGAATACTACACTATTAATATTTTATCTGTTTGTTTGAAAAGTTTGTATCTTCATCAGGTAAGTAGGTGGCCAGTGATAAAACATTCCCAATTAAGTGATGAAAAAGTGATCATGTTCTTGTGAGGGACTGGTTACTTCCTGTTTTGTAGTGTTCTTATTACTACCAAATAGACCCATTACGTTTACTTGTGTTGTTGAGGCTACTATTTGACACAATTTTTAATAACTTTCTGTTATCTGACCTGCTGAAATACAATACATTGGCATGTTAGTAGAGCAATCCTTAATATATAATGTTTTATATAATGTCTGATACTCTCTTTTATATAATGTTTTATATGGAGGATGTGCATGACAGTGGTAGTGAAGACGAATTTTCGTCGAACGATGGTTTTACTGATTCAGATGTCGCAGTTTTCGATGATGAAAACCAGGACCACCTGAAATGGATACTGCAGCAATGCGAGGACAGAGCAGCTGCCACCATAGACTACTATGCACACAAGTCCAAGCTCAAGGCCGACCAATATGCCGACAGGGCAAAGCTACGTGTTCATGATTACCTTTATGCGCTGTACAATGACATCAACAGCGGGAAGATCGCACCACCAAAGTACAAGGCGAAGAAACAACAGTCCAAGAAAAAATGAAGTGCTTGATGATGGTGGAGTCATCTGTTGGTCATGTATATATGTGAACTACTATGTCGATCTTAGTTTCTGCTACTATTTAGTTTGTAACAACTACTATGTTATTTGAACCACTATGTTGGTCTTAGGTTCTGCTACTCACAAGTGTGGAACAACTAATGTGTTATGTGAACCACTAATGTGTTTGTGCTACTAGTTTTGTGTTCTGGGAACCACAAATGCAATATCTCTGTAATGTGTTTGTGCTACTCATTATGTTGATCCCTATACTAGCCAATGGGACTTTATGATGCATCGTTTTATGCAGAAGAACAGAAGCTGGGGGGTGATTCTGAGGGATTTTGAAGGACATCTGGTCCTCACTGGGAGGGGCCGAGTTTACCACCTACTCAGCCCTTTCCATGCAGAGCTCATGTAACTAAGTAATGAAGTTTAACCCAGTTTCCAAAAAAAAATTGACACAACATCAATTTGATAAATAGCCCATAAGCAGCAAATAAAATAAATTTTTGCTGAAACTCCCCTTATGATGCAGCAACAAGATCATATAGTTTATAGCTGAAACTCGCCCATACCTAAAAAACAACAAGTTTATAGTTGTTTCCTGCTGGCAAGATGATCAAATGAATTCATATTACATCCCTGAGCAAATTTTAGACAAAAAAATCATCATCCGAATCTTCCCCAGTTATACTAAATGGAGGGACGACTCCATCGGCAATGTAAGTGTCATCCGGGTCTTCGTCTTCATCAAGTAGGTCAGCGTGATCCGGCTCAGGCATCGCTATTGCCTTGTCAATAATACTAGCATCAATAGTAACCCCCTCAATGCCAGACCTACTCCAACCTATCACATCTTCAGATTGATGTTCAAAAGTCATATCTTGTACTCCTACATCAACTGAGTCGAGATCCACTGTGTCAGCATCTTCTCCTTCAGGCATGGTAAATAAGTTTCTAGGCTGTATCCTAAGGACACTGCACCAATATAGTTTTTGTATGTTTTGGACATACAAGACTTGCTCCGCTTGAGTGCTCAAGATGTAAGGTTCACTTGAATACCTAAACCGAGAGGTATTAATATCCGTGACCCCATATTCATCCTTATTAAACCCTCTAGATTTGCTGGTACTTGCTGCAGGGACATCAAACCAATCGCATTGGAACAACATTACTTCCTTCTGACCAGGAAAGTCAAGGCAGATGATTTTTCTTAGCACCCCATACCAGTCCATTCCTCCTGTACTTGCATTGCCCTTCAGAGACACACCACTATTTTGTGTAGTTAAGGAATTCTCTATGGATGATACCTGGAAAAGGAAGCCATTTATGAAACATCTGGTGAACACATGGGCCACTTGGTCTGGACCGCGAGATAGATAATAAATCATGTCATCTATTTCCTGTTGTGCACGCAACTTGTTCATCTGCAATTTACATCATTTTAATAATATATTAGAGACTAATAAAATGACATCTACCATCAGCAGAGTAAACAAAAAACCTGAAATAAATTACTTACTTCATGCTCAAACCATGATACATAGTCCTCCTTGTGTCTTCTATCAACATGCCGACGGTCAGATTTTTCAGCTCATCCATATGCAGACTTTCCATATCGATTGAAAATACGGTTAATTAGTTGCATGCATATTTATATGTTATAAACAATAAATGCAGCCAAAAAAATTATAGCTTACTTTATCCATGGAGCCACCTCGTCACAGTTGGTTAATATGTAATGCCTCATTCTCTACATGTCAAAATCAGAAACCACCTCAATAGAACCTCCTTTCCTACTGTAGTCAATGCTCCTAAATATACTTAGTCCAGATGGTGCTTCATTAACACCCGTGCTTTCATGGCGTTCTGGACGATTAAGCTTGGTACTCATATTTTCAAAGAAGAGAGAGCAGAAAGTGAGGCACTCCTCAGATATATACCCCTCTGCAATTGAACCTTTAGGTTGAGCTCTGTTCCTCACATATCCTTTTAGAGTACGAAGATATCTCTCAACTGGGTACATCCATCTATAGCACACAGGGCCTCCAAGTCTAGCTTCGTCAGCTAGATGAACCGGTAAGTTGTAACAGAACCGCCTAAATCGCATGGCCCACAGGCACCTGTCGTTGCCACTAATGACCTCTGACAGCCGGGCCCGTGTCCCAAATGATCTAGAAGGTCCTGCCGGGCTACATTAGCGCCCGATTTCTTCCGACAGGATCCCATTGCGAAGCCATTACAGAATTACAACATTTCATAACAAATTACATCAGAGTAAAAGCGTGGAAAGATTACAAGGTACTTAGATTGCAAACCATTTGTCCAGATAATATTAAGGTGCAAATATTTCAGACCATAAATAAAATAAGTAGCAGTGGAACGACGATACAATATAATTAAGTATTTAATGATAAGAACCCTACCCATGGGTTCAACCTTACTCCTCCTCACTTCCCTCCTGGACCACTGTCACACAGCAGGGGGCGAGACAAACCTCCGACTGTTGTATCCCTACAACATGGGGTTAACAAACCCTGAGTACGGGTGTACTCTGCAAGACTTACCCGACTAAGAAAAAGGAATGAGACTCAGGAATGCAGGCTGAAGGGAGTCAAGGTAAGGCTTGAGCAAGAGTCAAAGGTTTTGCAGAAAAGCATTACTATCCTATTTCAATATTTAACTCAATTTTATTTTAATCATAATCCATAATTCCCAATTCATTCTCATATATGATACCTTCAAATCCTTAATTATTCTCAAAAACACCTAGTTCCGAACCACTTTTCAGTTGTAGGTCAAAGGATCAAGTCTCCATATCCGAGAAGCAACGACGATTCTAATCGATTAGTACCCAGCTGGGGATCCCTATTCACACTGCATATGTAGCACTTAAGCTTGCATATACCAACTCTGGTTACCACGGCTTTTCTACCCCTGAACTGGTCCTGCGCCACCCGAGAACACAGTACTCCTCTCCTCTCCAGGCACACCGGCCACGAGGGTACATGCTGCTCTCGCCATCTCTCCACTCCCAGTGCATGGTTGTCGATTCAAGTAGTAGAGCCACCGGAGTCAGAGCTTTCCGTAGTATGTGGCTAGTTGTAAAGTCTCGATCACAGCAGGCCTACAATGAACGGTCCCTAATTCTTTTCCACCGGCGACATTGCATTGGGACTCTAACCCAAATACAAGTGTCCCAACGTTTTCAAATCCCTTTCCCACCGATGGTCAAGCATTGGGACTCTAATCCAAATTCGCAACCAACGAACGGAAAACCCCTTTCCGTCGGTTACGATGCATTAGGGCTGCTACCCAAGTACACAATCCCCCGAACGGACTCATGTCCCTATCTCTTTTCTCATGATTCATAGTTATCACATTCACATAGGTCAAAAATAGCCTTTTTATGCAAATCTAAATTGATTAAGCAGGACTAAGCATTTTTGAACATTTTTATTTTTAAACAGGTTTTCGGGGTATTATATATCAAGGCTGGTAATGTAACAACATAAGTGACAAACAACTCCTAACAACCTAATGCAATAACAAACCCAAGTTATAAATATTTCATAAAACACAATGAAAGGACCGAATCGATGCCTAGAGGGGGGTGAATAGGCTCTTCAAAAATTAGACAAAGGTTAGTAAACAAACTGCACCCCGACAAAACTGGCTAGGCAGGCTCCTCAACCCGGCAGGGCCGGATAACCCGGCTTGGCCGGTTTTACCACCCGGCTTGGCCGGGTTTCACGACTTTGCCCAGTGGTTCCCCGGAACTTCCGGGTTTCGTCGGAACTTCCGACACGTCGGAACTTCCGGTATGAGCCGGAACTTCCTGACCTGCACAGCTGAATAACGAGGTTCGAACCGTTTCTTCTCTTCACTAAGATTACAACTCGACTTGTGGAGCTTTTGTAAGTGTATGGAAAAATCCAAACACCTCCTGCAAACACAAACCACAACAACCGAGTAGCACAAGTAGAATATGGAAGTAAATGTGTGATGAATGAGGAAAGGGTGAGGCAAACCAAGAGAAGACACAAGGATTTGTTTGACCGAAGTTCGGCACACCCAAAGGTGTCCTACTCTCCGTTGTGGAAGCCGGTGAGGACCCAACCAAGGTCAACTCGTGGCCGGACCCAAAACGGTCTCTTTCCACCTTCTTCACTAAGGAGCTTTCTTTCCTTTTTCAGCGGGGAAACAACCCTTACAACAATGGACACCAAGGCAGCTTACAACACCCCACGGGTGCTCATCGGTGACGCCTTGCCACCACGGAGTCGAAGCTCCAAGCGGAAGAACGCAATGAACTAGAGAATCTTCGACTTGCTCAAGTGCTCAAGAATGGGATTGCTCACACAAGCTCTTTGGATCACTCTTGTCACAAAGACAAATCTCTCAAGGCTCAAGCTCACTCACTAATCACGGATTAGGAAGTTGTAATCTTTTCACTCACAAAGAGAGAGTAGAGAGAGCAAGAGGGCTTTTCTGGTCGTGGATGGGTATTGGGAGAATCAGCAACCTTGGAAGAGGGAGTGGGAGAGGTATTTATAGCCTCCTCTCCAAAACTAGCCGTTGGGGCTGAATCGACAAACCCTAGCCGGGTTTGGAACCCGGCCTAGCCGGGTTGGCCAGTTCAAAGTCCAACTAGCCGTTGGAGAGGCGGCCTGGCCGGGTTGCCTACCCGGCTTGGCCGGGAAAGCCGGCCTGGCCGGTTTTGATACCCGGCCTAGCCGGGTTAGGCTGCCCAGCCAGCTGCCTCTCTCACTTCCTCCCTTTTCTCTCAACCTCTTTTCTCTCTGGTTTTTGTCCTTGAGCACTGTCACTTGTCTCCAGTACTTTAGTTATGCGAGTCTCCAAGAGGGGCAACCACAAATACAACTCACATAAATTTTGCTTTGTCCCACTTGAGTTGTTCTTGATCTTCAAATATTTTGCCGCTTTGAACTTTGAATTGTTGAGAGCTTCATCACTTTATCTTCATGATCCCTTCGTCTTGAGCAAGTGACTTGTGTCGAATCCAAGTCATTTTTGAACATTTGATTGATCTTCCACATTGACAATCACCACTTGCATGGTTAACTTCAAGTTGGCTTCTTCTTCACCCTAGCTAGATCCCTCGGCTGCCAAGTCGTCACTTGCCCTTCACCTTTCGCTTAGTCCCTCGAAGTTGCCCACTTGTCATTAACACCACATCAAGATTTATGTGCATTGCCCATGCTTCACATCATGCTTTGAATACCATTTCAATTGTATAATTGTTGTCTTTTATTTCAACTAGATTGTTTCCAATCATCAATATAAGCTAGACAACCGAAGATTTGCAATCTCATATGGATTTAGAATAGTTCAACCATCAATGTGCACCTGTAAATAAATACCTGCAAATCTCACAATGTTCATTAGTCCTTTAATCGTGTTGTTATTAATCACCAAAACACTTAGGGATCCTAGATGCTCTTTCAATCTCCCCCTTTTTGGTGATTGATGACAACCCGATTAAAGTTTACAAATAATTATAAACAAAGGAGATTTGGATTCAAAATTTTGTGAGTGTCTCCCCCTCAACATGTGCATATGAATGGAATTCACAATAGGCGACCACATATATCAATTTGCACATGTTAAGACAAGTGGGAGACTCCCCCTAAATCATTTTATCCAAATAACCACAAAGTATAGATATAAGAATAAAACATGATGCAACAAGATATATCACCCAACAAAAGAAATAACAACAATACACCATCACAAGAGAGGAACTACAAGGACAACAAGAGTGCTAACAATAATAAAAAGATAATGAAACCACATAGAGGCACTCATTACAAATATTCCCAAGTCCACGAAATAACTGAAGAGCTAGATTATACAATATGTCTCTCTCAAGATGATGTAACAATAATGCTCATAAGTCTCGATCACAAAGATCATACAAAGTGGCTATACAAAAGTGAACTCATCCAAATCACAGAGATATGCACGGAAGCTTTAATCCACATCTTCTCCCCCTTTGTCATCACATCATAAAAAAAACATGAGAAGAGATAGATACGATTTGGAGAAGACACAAGAGGGCTCACAAAGCACCAAACGAACCACTGCCACTGCCACCTGTGCTGTCATAGAACCCACCACTGCTGTCAAAGTAGCTGCTGCTGGCACCTGTCAGCTGCCACTGAGTCTCTGAAGTGTATGGAGGTGCAAATATGGAAGTGCTGAATCTGTGTGCAACCTGCTCACTCTTTGACATACGTGGCTGCTCAAGAGGTCCTGAAGAGTAAGCTGGAACTGAGCTAAAGCCTACCTCGGAGCCGTATCCTGTCTCTGTTCCATATCCTAAACCTGTACCATATGCTGCACCACTGCCTGAAACTGAACCGGGATATGGAATCCCAGAAGATGAGCCAGCATGTGTAAAAGGTGGCATAGAGAAACCAAGACCTGTGGATGGTGGAGGAGCTGTCGACGTACCGGCCTCCTGCTGAAAGCCATGACCATGTGAAGATGACGGACCGGGACCATAAATCTGTGAGTAGTAGTCCTCACGCTCCCACTCCTCCTGATAACTCTCAAGTGACCTCGGAGGAGGAGGCAAAGGCTGCTGAACTGGCTCAGGTGGAATAGGTGCACCTGGTGGATGAGTCAATGTCTCTCTCACCCAAGCTTGCTGAGCCCTGGCCTCTACCTGCTCACTATAGAATCTCCTGTCTATGTCATCCTGGCGCCTGCACATCCCAAAAATCATGTTGAAAATTTTTCTGATGGGAGATGGTGGCTTGTCCCTACCATGGCCTCTGGAGTGCTGTCTGTGAGAGCCACCGTGCTGCTGAGGAAGACTAGAGGTATCTCCTGGAGCTGTAGCAGTGGAAGTGGAAGCTCCAAGATCAGTGGGCACAATCGGTGTCTTGAGGCAAGCAATCCTTAGTGGTTTGTGCACCACTTCCTTCACAAATGTCAAACCTGTCACATCCTCAATCATCTTCATAATGTATGGTCCATATGCTGCACTCTGCATGGGATACTCAGATATGCCCTTGATCTCGGCCCATATAAAGTGAAACACACTAAAGCATGCTGCAGAAGGAGCCATCTTGGCAAGCAAGTTCTTTGTATAGAATGTGATATTCTCATTGTCTCCAGACTTAGGTGCAAGAGTGGCCCTATACATCCTATTGAGATATCCATAAAAAGAGTAGATGCCCTTCATAGTGCCAAAGTAACCTTGAGAGTTTAGAGAATACATGAATTTCATCTGTGCTCCCGGCAAATGCAACTCTGAGTGAATCTTGTGCCTCTTCATATCACGCTCATCAAACCCAAGAACTGTGCTGAACCTCTCATAGGTAACACTATACCAAGCACCATCTGTCATCCAGCTCATGGTCCACAATTTCTGATCTACATTAGTCTCATCAACATAGAGTGTGGCATAAAATTGAGCAATCAATTCATCACTCCAGTTATACTGCAAACCCATGATATTCTTTACTTTCTTCCTCTCAAACTCTCTAATGAGATCATTAAAAATTGGATCATTTTTCCTCCTCATGTACTCCCAGTCAATCCACTGAGCCCTATGGATATTTCTAGGAAGAATAACTGACTCATAGAAATCCTGGTGAAAGAGAGTGTGAAACCTGTAATCTGTAGCAGTGCGTGGAGCCAGCCTGGGATCAACTTTCCTTTTATTTCTGCAAGCCTCTGTCATCCCTCTAGCCATGTAGTCAATTCTGGCTCTTCTCTGAGGACCTTGAGGGCGCTGCATCCTGAACATCTGATCTAGATCAAAAGAAGCTGAAGCACCTCTCTGACTGCCTCTGACTGGCTGCTGCTGCTGCTGTTGCTCATCTTCCTCATCATTTGCCTCATCAACATCATCATCATCATCGTCGTCATCATCGTCATCATCAACTGAGGGATCTGCTGGACCTTTGTCTCTGTGCTCAACTCTGTATTCCTCTTCCTCATCATCATCATTGGAGGAGCCACTCTCCTGAATCTCTGACATAGATACCCTGGGCTGAGTACCTGAGGAAAGCCTGGTCTGAGGACGAGTCACACCTGAACCCTGTCCAACATGTGTTTCATCCTGATCTCCTGCCCCTGATCTTTCTCCTTCATCTGACCCTCTTCTGACCCTTTTCCTTCTGACATATTGATGCATTGTCCCTGAGGCCACACACAAAGGATTTCCAATATAGCATAAGACCTCTGACAAGATATATCAAGATATGGCTTAGAGAGGATGTAAAATAGCATTAGAAGGACACTTATGTCGAAATCTAGTTGAGATGACCAACACAATTTCCACATGAGTTTCTTTCTATTGCTATCACACATGAAGATAAGGCGCAATGCTTTTGATTAATTTGCAAGATAGTATGGTGACACGCATTAAGTGGACTTCTTTAGGGAAATACATCACAATAAAGCTACAAAGGCTCAATGTGTTATATACATATTTCCAAAGAGATTTCTACTTAATGTGAACCATCATACGAAATATCTATACAAGTTAATCAACTTTGAAGTACCATGATAAAATCTGTGCAAAGACATGATTTTAGTTCCACTGAGCAAACCAGCAAGGCAGTGGATGGGGATCAGCCAGGGAGTCAAACCCGGCTGAGCCACCACCCATACCCGGCTTGGCTGGGTAGCCGGCCTGGCCGGAAATGATACCCGGCCTTGCCGGTTTTCCCAGTAGACCAAAAAATCATTCCCCTGCACAAATCCACCATGGGACTTCCTCCAAACTTTGAGCATTGCATCTAGGCACTATATTCCATCATCCAACCAAAGAAAATCGAGAGAAGTCGCCTAGAAAAGGATATCGGGCACCATGAACATATAATACCTTGGGGAGAGAGGAAGAAGAGCTTGGAGAAGATTTGGGCTCCAAATCCCGGCTTAGCCGACCCAAGGGAGGCCCTAGCCGAGAGGGAACTTGAATCCTTGCCCTAGGGAGAGAGATCAGGAAGGGGGCACCTTCACACCACCATGGGAGCACTTGAGAGAGAGAGAGCACGGGTGAACTGAGGTGAATGGCATCGGTAGAAGAAGAGGAGGTCCCCCACTGTAAAACCCACGACCCCTGACAGGTGGGGCCCTACCCGCAATACCCGGCTTGGCCGGGTCTGGGACCCGGCTAGGCCGGTTTTGCCCACTCAGCCACAAAGGCTTTCCTTTCAGGCCCACACCAAATACTTGCTCCAAATTGACTTTTTCTTATTTTATCCAAGATTTTTTTAGTCCATTTTTCAATGTTTGCATTCCATTCAAGCTATCTTTTATGAATGTCAGATTCATTCCAAATATCGAAACTTTCTTTTCCTTTTATGCTTGCACCAAACATATTCCAACTTATGTCCATGTTTCTTTACTTGACACTTTCCAAAAGAGAGAGATAAAGGTATAATCTAGATTGATATTCGCGGACTAAGGAAAGTCATATCTTGAGTGATTAGCCAAACAATCAATCATGATGAACAATAATCACTCTAGACATGACTAGGTCACAAAGACCAAGAATCAATCTTTTGCAAATAAACCTTCACAAGTTAAAACATCTAGTTGGGTTTTCGCAAAATCTACCCTATGTCATATAAATGCACACTCTAACAAGCAAGGATCCTAGATGGACTTTCAATACTTAAATTGCTTCAAATAAATCATACCTTGGTCTCTAGCATCCCATAAGTACTTTTAAGATTTATCATTTAAGCATGAGTACGGATAATACTTGAGAAAAAAGCTATTCTCAAGATCAATTGACATGAAGTATAGTTCTAGCTTGGAATAGATCTTCAAGTGGCATTTGATAGACAATGGGAAACATCCACTTGAAACATAATCCTCTCTAACTTGCATTCTATACACATGCTCTTTCAACAAGGTTAGTAACAAAGAGATTAGATATATGATGAACTCCCCCTAAAGAAGTGCACTAGAGATCTTGAATTACTCATCAAGGGACTTTAGATAAATTTATATCTATAGGGATTCAACATATACCTATTCTCCATATAACATGTAAGGCATGAAAAGTTAGTTAGAAAGGTGATACTCACAGCCATTTTGTGTGTGAACCAATTTAATATGTGAAAGATGATTATAGGAGAGAAAACACCACAAAAAAGAGGCATCCCTGCCTGCCCCGCAGAAAACGGCCTGGCCGGGATTTATGACCCGGCTTGGCCGGCTTCCTGCCAGAACCGGCCTGGCCGGGTCCGAGACCTGGCTGAGCCGACTATGTCGGTAGTTCCGGCATTACTTCGTTACTATCGACTTTCGGTAGTACCGGTATTTTACCAGTGGTACCAGTCCTGGGTGATCTCCTTCGGTTCATTCCTTGTGCCTTGTCACTTGTATGTCCCAAATTTGATTTTCTACAACATAGATAAGCATTGCTCCACTAGAGAGCCATTAAGAGCATCATATGGGACAAAATGTAAATTTTGCACAAGGATTGCCACTTTCATGAATATATATATCTATACAAACCTTTTCAAGAGATGCACATATATATTCAATGTCTACACTAAGTAACATGGCTAGCCAACATAAATTGAACTTGTTACCGAGATGCCATTGGATGAAGTAAGTATTGTGATAAAGTCTTGACTTGTATTGATTTTGATCTTTTTATGTCAAGGTCAAGCCTCCAATGCATCTCCATTTACCTATTTGCCTATCAAGCTTGTTTTGGTACCCAACTCTTGTTGAGTCCTTTTGGGTTAGTTGACAAGCACTTAGGTACCCAAATGGCATTGACACTAGTTTTGGGTAAGCTCATCTCATTACTAGTATCAACTCCATTTGTGGTCTTCCTAAGCATATTACCATGATCAAATGTGTTCGGCTTAGGAATGTTACCTTTGGGACAATCCTTGGCTAGGTGTCCTTTACCTCTACAAGTGTAGCAAATGCGACCATTGTTTGCAATGCTCTTGTTTTGCTTGTTGGGACATTCACCAATGTAATGACCCTTCTCATTGCAACCATAGCATTTTCTTGTTTCTTTTTGAGCTTGCTTTCTTTGCTCCCTATCTCTTAAGCCCAAGAAGCAACTCTTGATGGAATGGCCCTTCCTCTTGCACCTCATGCAAGCACTTGGACCATCACTCTTGGCTTGCTTTTGCAACTTGGTGGACGCTTTGGCTTCAGCCGCTTCATACTTGTCGGCCCAAGTTTTGTATGGACACATAGCACCTTCATGCCCATACAAGCCACAACCATAGCACATTCTTTTTCCATGTCTCTTGCTCTTGGATGTGTTACCATTGGTAGGAATGTGATTCTTTTGTTGGGTTATGGAGGAAGCAAGGTTTGATCCCTTCTCAAGCTTTTTCACTATGATATCACGGTTATCTTGAGAAGGTTGTGCTTCCTCTTTGCCCTTCAACCGAAACACATCCTTGTTTGGCCTTTCAAGCTTATCTGTGATTCCTTTGTTTTCTATTTGATCATGCTCAATCAAAGATTGGCTTACTTGAGAAACACACACATTAGCACAAGAAATATTTGATTGACATGGTGCATGAGTGCGTGCATGCGTAGGAGGTTGAATTGATTTTACCGATGTAGTAACAACCTCATGAGCCATTTCAAGCATGATATGTGAGTCCACTAATTCATCATGTGAGTACTTGAGATGAACAAAGTTTGCTTCAAGAATGTTATATTTGCTAGCAAGTTCATCTAGTTTCGTCTTGAGCACTAAGTTTTTCTTTTCTAGTTGAACAACACTAGAAGAAGATTTAGTAACCAAATCATGCTCAATTGACAATTTTTCGTACCTTTCAGTCATTGCCTTTAGTTCTTTCAACTTGGAGATGGTGAATGCATCTTTTCTTTCACGGAGTTGCTTTTGTTGCTCAATCGCCATCTCAAGCTTGCCATTGTGGTTGACAATCTTCATGAAGATGTATTTGTCCTTGTCACTAAGATGATCAACCGAGTAATCATCCTCAATCACAATGCCCTCGCTTTCTTCTTCATCATTCTCCTTTCTCTCATCCTCAACTTGCAATGGCCTTTGCTTAGCCATGAGGCAAGTTAAGTCAGAAGGATTGGAGGAGAAGCACTCTGCAACTGGATGAAGATCAGCCTCAAGAAGCTGGTTCGCCGCAGGGTCGACCAACCCGGCCTAGCCGGGTTCCATACCCGGCTTGGCCGGGTTTGTCTCCTCAGCGACAAACCGGTCGGCATAGCCTCCATCCTCCTTCAGGTCCTCACAGCAGGGTGATGCAGAGGTGATGGTGGTGTAGCATTTCTCTTCTCCAAATTGTCCATCAAGTTTGGGTTGTCCAAACTTTTCGCAAAGTTTGACCCAAACAAGATGAGCATCCTCGAGGTACTCACCATCACATACTACACAATCATTATAAACCTCTGCACACATAGTTCTCATAAACAAGAGTAAGGTATGAGCATTGAGTACCAAGCATGGAATGCTTGCTACTACAACACTCTCACAAATCGGATCCATAGCACGTAAAGCATTGAGAACATGTGATGACCAAGAAGAGAAGTTTGAGCCATCCTTACAGAGTAACTCAAACGGTACCTCACATGAAGAAGACATCGATCCTCACAAGCGGTTAAGCTTCAATCGTGAGACCAAGCTCCGATACCAATTGAAAGGACCGAATCAATGCCTAGAGGGGGGGTGAATAGGCTCTTCAAAAATTAGACAAAGGTTAGTAAACAAACTGCACCCCGACAAAACTGGCTAGGCAGGCTCCTCAACCCGGCTGGGCCGGATAACCCGGCTTGGCCGGTTTTACCACCCGGCTTGGCCGGGTTTCACGACTTTGCCCAGTGGTTCCCCGGAACTTCTGGGTTTCGTCGGAACTTCCGACACGTCGGAACTTCCGGTATGAGCCGGAACTTCCGACCTGCACAGCTGAATAATGAGGTTCGAACCGTTTCTTCTCTTCACTAAGATTACAACTCAACTTGTGGAGCTTATGTAAGTGTATGGAAAAATCCAAACACCTCCTGCAAACACAAACCACAACAACCGAGTAGCACAAGTAGAATATGGAAGTAAATGTGTGATGAATGAGCAAAGGGTGAGGCAAACCAAGAGAAGACACAAGGATTTGTTTGACCGAAGTTCGGCAAACCCAAAGGTGTCCTACTCTCCGTTGTGGAAGCAGGACCCAACCAAGGTCAACTCGTGGCCGGACCCGAAACGGTCTCTTTCCACCTTCTTCACTAAGGAGCTTTCTTTCCTTTTTCAGCGGGGAAACAACCCTTACAACAATGGCCACCAAGGTAGCCTACAACACCCCACGGGTGCTCATCAGTGACGCCTTGCCACCACGGAGTCGAAGCTCCAAGCGGAAGAACGCAATGAACTAGAGAATCTTCGACTTGCTCAAGTGCTCAAGAATGGGATTGCTCACACAAGCTCTTTGGATCACTCTTGTCACAAAGACAAATCTCTCAAGGCTCAAGCTCACTCACTAATCACGGATTAGGAAGTTGTAATCTTTTCACTCACAAAGAGAGAGTAGAGAGAGCAAGAGGGCTTTTCTGGTCGTGGATGGGTATTGGGAGAATCAGCAACCTTGGAAGAGGGAGTGGGAGAGGTATTTATAGCCTCCTCTCCAAAACTAGCCGTTGGGGCTGAATCGACAAACCCGGCCTAGCCGGGTTGGCCAGTTCAAAGTCCAACTAGCCGTTGGAGAGGCGGCCTGGCCGGGTTGCCTACCCGGCTTGGCCGGGAAAGCTGGCCTGGCCGGTTTTGATACCCGGCCTAGCCGGGTTAGGCTGCCCAGCCGGCTGCCTCTCTCACTTCCTCCCTTTTCTCTCAACCTCTTTTCTCTCTGGTTTTTGTCCTTGAGCACTGTCACTTGTCTCCAGTACTTTAGTGATGCGAGTCTCCAAGAGGGGCAACCACAAATACAACTCACATAAATTTTGCTTTGTCCCACTTGAGTTGTTCTTGATCTTCAAATATTTTGCCGCTTTGAACTTTGAATTGTTGAGAGCTTCATCATTTTATCTTCATGATCCCTTCGTCTTGAGCAAGTGACTTGTGTCAAATCCAAGTCATTTTTGAACATTTGATTGATCTTCCACATTGACAATCACCACTTGCATGGTTAACTTCAAGTTGGCTTCTTCTTCACCCTAGCTAGGTCCCTCGGCTGCCAAGTCGTCACTTGCCCTTCACCTTTCGCTTAGTCCCTCGAAGTTGCCCACTTGTCATTAACACCACGTCAAGATTTATGTGCATTGCCCGTGCTTCACATCATGCTTTGAATACCATTTCAATTGTATAATTGTTGTCTTTTGTTTCAACTAGATTGTTTCCAATCATCAATATAAGCTAGACAACCGAAGATTTGCAATCTCATATGGATTTAGAATAGTTCAACCATCAATGTGCACCTGTAAATAAATACCTACAAATCTCACAATGTTCATTAGTCCTTTAATCGTGTTGTTATTAATCACCAAAACACTTAGGGATCCTAGATGCTCTTTCACACAAGGCGGGGCTGAATGCACCGGGGCTTGCCTTGGATTGCATACAGCGTCGGGTCAGGCTCGGTTCCGCAGATGTCGAATCCCTGGACGACCTCCGAAGTGATCTCCTCAGCAGTGGCCTCGACTTTGACTTCCTCGGTGACGGGCACTACACGTATGCAATGATGCAGGCTTAGCATGGTATGACGATAATGAATGCAATGCTCAAAAGTAAACCATTTAATCCTTGAGTACAACTTTCCTTCACGGTAAAGTTGTAAACGTTTTACGGAAAGTAAAACGGTGTTTTCATACCTTTGTTTAATTGACCATTTTAACAGTCATAGAAAGCCGTTGCACAGCTTTACTACAACTAACAAGTGATTTCATTACTTTTGTCAAGGATCACTATGGTGAAAGGCCCATGAACCCACTCAATCCAAAATCACAGCAAACTACAGGGATTATTTGTTTAAATCAATCATATTATCCAATTAACCCAATATTTAATTAACAAGTGATCAAACAGTGTCCAATTGAGCCCAAACTTAACCAAAAGATAGGTTCTACCCTAAAACAGCACCACCTAAATTTTCATGATTTTTGGATTTATCTGGAATTTATTAAAATTGCCCAAAAAATGCATTTGTTAATTAATATGCTGATTTTTAGTTCTTACAGAAGGTGTCCAAATCTTATATTTAATATTTTTATAAAATACTACATGTTCCAGAGAGTATCCACAATTATTTTCATGATTTTTAGTTCAACATAAATATTCCTATGAAAATAACAAATAACACTACTATTCATTTTAATTCATAATAGAAAAGCCACGGAAATTCACTAAAAATAAAAGAAAACAGTTTCGGCCCGGGGCGGCCCAACATCAGCAGGCCGGCCCAACTCCCGCCCGCGCGCGTGCGTGCGCTCAGGGACACTGACAGGCGGGACCCTCCTGTCAGCTCCCTCTTCTACCTCCCGCGAGCTCGTGCGCGCGCGCACCCGCGGCGGCCCGCCACGGATCTCGCCGCCGGTGGCTCCAGCAACGAAGCCGCACGTGTCAACGTGAACCCCCAAGTCTAGCGCACACCCTAGCTAGGTTAGCCCCGACTCCACGCGCCTCCGACAAGCTTCACCTCGCCCATGGCGGATGCGGCGGCACGGTGACCCTATTCCGGCTGCGAGGGTGCGGTAGAGTTAAAGGAAAAAAGCAGGGGAAGACCAGGAGCTTACCACGGTTCTAGACCGACGGCTGGCAAAGGCTGAGATGGAGCGGAGTGGCGAGCTTGACGACGGCGGCGGATGCAACGGCTTGGCCTTGACGGCGAAGTCCCGTTCCGGCAATCCTAGGGGACGAAATGGAAAACCGTCGCGAGCATGAGCTAAAGCATGACACAGAGAGTCGCAAACGGGAGGTCTAAGAAAGAGAGGCTCACCACAGTGAGCTCGACACGCGAGAGATGGCTGTGGCGGCGCTCCGGTCACCCGCAGAGACGGCGACGAACGTTCCGACGCACACGGACCACTACGGCTCGCACCACCGGTAGCAAACGACGCGCAAGGGAGTTGGCTAGTCGACTGCAAGCTGGAGGCAAAGGTGATGGCTCGATGAGGGCGAATTTCGCCGTAAACCAAGGTGGACACGACGGGGATCGAGAGGGAAGAACGACGGGGACCGTGCGACCGTCGCCTTTTAAGGAGCTAGAAGGGAGGGGACAAGTCGATCCGAGGCAGCACGGGGTCCCCCACAGGCTCAGCTACAGCGGGGAGGGGCACACGGCCGGCCGGCACGGGCGGCGCCACGCGCTCAGCGCGGGCGGGCTGCCGGCTCTGTTCGCAAACAGAGGAGAGGGGGCAGGGCACTGTAGCCCATTGACTTCCCACATTTCGGTTTTTGATCAATTCCTCAAGATTTTATGTACCAACTTGAAAAAGTGTAAATACAAAAGTTGTAGTGTTCCAAATTTTGAACAACTTTGACTTAGGGACCATGTTCAGATTTTGAATAATTTTGAAAATATTTAAAAAGGGGTAAAATCACTATTTGAAATCCATTTCTAATCCTATTAAATTCTCTGAATTATCCTCAATAACTTTAAAATCTTCAAAAATAAAAGTTGTCCTATTTGTGGATCTTTACAATTTTCATTAAAGAAGTTTAGTCAGACTCCCAATAGTTTTTAAATTAGCATTTTAAATTTGAATTTCAAAGTAGTAATTAGGGTTTAATTTGAATTTCTATTAAAGAACTTCATAAGCACCCAAAATAAAAGTTGTTCCATTTAAAAAGACCTACAACTTTTATTAAGACACCAACACTAGGTTCCAAGTAGATTTTGATTTAGGGTTTTGGGGTCCGGTTAGGGCTTAATTGGATTTCTCTTTTGATTTATTTTCAAATTCCCCAACTTGGAATCCAATTGCAACATCAATAACATTCATAATAAGTCACTCTAAAGTTCCTAAGCACAATCATATGCAGATGCTTAATAATAAACATGATGATATGGCATAATTAATTAGCCGTAATACCCGGGGTATTACATAAGTGCATCATAATATCAATAAAAGCTGGTGGAAAAATCATCTCCAGTCGACAAAGGGTTTCCCTAATCGAAGTATCCAGTTTTTCAAGTTCTGACAACTCCAATTCCTTTGCACACAGGGAGTTAAAGAACCTACAAAGCTCGATCAGAGGGATCACCACATCTCTAGGCAATATGTTGCGCACCACTAAGGGCAACAATTTTTGCAAGATTACATGGAGGTCATGAGTTTTAAGCCCAAAAAGGTTGCAGCCATTGACGTCCACGCATCTCCTAATATTTGCAGCATAACCATCAGTAAACTTCACGCCATGTAAAAATTTGCACATAATTTCCTTGTGGTCCTTACCTAGAGAGTATAGAGCTGCTGGCAACTTATACTTACCCTTTTCGAGCATAGGATGTTGATCACTCCTTATACCCAAATGTTGCATATCAAGTCGAGCCTTGTCACTGTCCTTGCATTTTCCTTCTAACTCTAGCAATGTTCCTAGTATGCTCTCACATATGTTCTTCTCAATATGCATGACATCCAAATTGTGTCATACAAGCAATGATTCCCAGTAAGGAAGCTCAAAAAAAATACTCTTCTTCCTCCAGTTATGCCACCTAGTTTGTTCATCACGTTGCTTCCTTTTCTTTGTATCCTTTCCAAAAACAACTTGCTGGAAACTCTTATACTGCTGCTTCACCTGCTGGCCACTGAGCGGCACCGGAGCGTCCCTGGTTTCAACCTTGTTATTGAAGCTCACCTTGTTCCTTCGCCACTTGTGCTTTTTTTGGCAAAAATCGACGATGCCCCATGTAGCAATGCTTTGAACCATACTTTAACCACAGGTAGTCAGTGTCCTTGTGACAATAAGGACAAGCAAACTTACCTTTGGTGCTCCAACCAGATAACATCGCATATGCGGGGAAATCATTAATTGTCCATATCAACATTGCATGTAGAATAAAATTCTTCTTCTCCTTCTCATCCCATGTTTTAACTCTATCAACCCACAATTCATGTAGCTCATCTATTAGAGGTTGCAAATACACATCAATGTTCTGTCCAGGAGATTTAGGGCCAGGTATCAACATCGACATCACCCAATAAGGTTGCTTCATACACAACCAAGGAGGCAGATTATAAGGAATCAGTATCACAGGCCAACAAGTGTAATTAACATTTAGCATCCCAAATGGATTGAAGCCATCAGATGCAAGTCCCTAGCCTAACATTACGTGGATCAGAAGCAAACTTCTTATACCTTTCATTCACATGCTTCCATGCCAACGAGTCTACCGGATGCCGCATTTTCCCATCACGAACCAATTCTTCCTTGTGCCACCGCATCAATGATGATGTTTTCTCTGACATATATAATCTTTGAAGTCGAGGAATAAGTGGAAAATACCTTAGAACTTTGCAAGGCCTGCGCTTCATTGCTCCACCAGTTTCACTGCACTCATCAATATCATCAGAACTATTCTTGGTGTTCTTCCACCTACTTTCACCACATGTTGGGCATGTATCCATATCAGCATAAGGGCCACGAAATAACACACAATCATTGACACAAGCATGGATCTTAATGTATGTGAGGCCAAGGTCATGAATAAGCTTCCGTGCTTTCTCCATAGTGTCTGGGATGCAATGTCCTGGGGGAAGCGCATCTGACATTAGTTCAAGTGCCTGCCCTGTGGATTTGTTACTCCATCCAGCCATGCACTGAAGCTGAAATAGCCTGACCATGAAAGAAAACTTGGTAAGCTGGGAGCCTGGAGCCAACTCTTCCTGTGCATCTTTCAACAAAGCATAGAATTTCTTTGCACTCTCATTTGGCTCCTCGCTGTCATTACCACTGGACTCTCCTCTAATTAATGCAGACAACAAATTTTTGCCATAAGATGCATCATCTCCAAAGCCTGAATCAAGATCCCTATCATGGATCCAAGGTTCAACTCTACCTGTTATCTCTTGGATAAAATTATCATCAAACCCTTTCCATAGCAAATCCATTTGAACTTCAGATTTTGTTTTGTGTACTACTCCACGACACTTTGAACATGGACATGCTGTGGTTTCTGATGCATAGCTGCCTTCAAAAAGAGTACCAAGAAATTTCTCAAGTCCAGCCTGCCACTCGTCTGTTGACCGAGGTAACAATATCCAACTCGCATCATCATGTGACATCTACAGCATGTTAATTGAAGGTGTCATGGCAATGTAAGCTACATGACAACTACAGGAACAAGCAACAATTAATGACAACTTCTGTATAATATATATTAATTAAGAGTACTCATGAAAGCATCAACCATAATTGTGAAATACATATCCAGATTAATAATCCATGCATACTATGATCCTGCTAGGAAACTTGCATCATTTACACACAAGCCGGCACTATTTTAGATGAATTAATGAAGCACAAAGATGCATATATAATCTAAATTACAGACAAACTGAATTGATGCCATTCATAACAATACAAGTTTTTAGCTCATCAACTATCTACTACTATGTAGAGTTAAAAAAACTATCTACCATGAATTTGAGACCTTACACACACTGAATTAATGCATGCATACCGGGATCTTCTTTTTCCGGGTTGATATGATGGTTGGCCAACTATGCTGATCAATCTTCCACTTCTCGTCGGTGATGGAGGGCACTTGCTGGTCCTCTGATCTGATCCGTCTCTTTATCTAGTCAATGAGGAGGAAGGAATTAGGGCGCACCACAAAACCACCGACACTGCATGCAGCGGCCCAAGTGCGATCTTGACGTACGCTACCTATAGGGAATCCACGCTGATCAGCAACGACGGCGGCACGCAACAGGGATCACCGACGACGATGGCGGCTCCCACTCCTGCAGCGACAACACGGTGGTCGCAGGGATCAGCCACCAAGGAGGCGAGCTGCAGGGGCCAGCGATGAAGGCCTGCGCAGGGTTCAGCGATGAATTAGGAGCCAGCAGCAGGGGAATAGCGATGAATGATTGAGGCTGCAGGGATCAGAGACACTTGCACCAGCTCCTGCAGCGACGACGGCCCGGCTCCTGCACCGACGGCGGCAGAGGGGTTTCCAGGGCCGCGATGAACCCTGCAAAAACATAGTCGCGCGAGGCACATGTACGTAATAGATTGATTCTAATTACCTAAACCGGGTCTATTTTACTTCAACTAGAACTCTGCCTACCAAATTACAACAAGAGATTATTGGTGTAGTGGTTTGCACGTTGTGGTTCTTTCTTTAGGTCTTAGGTTCGAATCTTGCTGCACTCACTTTTTTTATTTTAATCATGATTATGCTCAGAACCTTACATATGGCAACGAATGTCTTTATCGTTGCTATATGTACATCTTTTTGCAACGTACCACGCCCCTATATACAACAACAAAAAATCGTTGCAACATGGACTTGCTACTGCAACGATGCCAATTTTCGTTGCTATATGTGCAACCCAATTGCAACACGAATAATGTTGCACCCAACGAAAATCTATCCATGGTAACAGTGATAACTTATTGCAACCATCCTGCAATTGGTTGTAACAAAGCATACTTCTCGCAACGATCCCACTACTAAAGCCACGAACCAATTTGAGTTGCAATAAAAACCTTCTATTGCAACTGGCGGCACACATGGTTGCGAAGGAACCCCCACTAGCAACCAAATACTATCGTTGCGAAAGAAAAGCGTGGCATAAAGGGTAAAACTTAGTAGTGAATGTAATATTGCTAAGTCTAACAATTGGATCAAAGGAGCAACAAGTCATAGACTTAGACCGAGAATGTGCATGTGTATGATGGTGGTACTAATTACTCCTTTCATGGCTTTTCTCTTTTTAGAAACATGGCTAGCTCTTTCTTTTCCCCTTTTTTTTCATCGGAGCACTTGCTCTTCCTTTTTTTACTGGAGATATTAGCCATGCCTCTTTTTGAGGAATATTTCAGAGGGACAAATGATGATACCATGGAGTAGATCCTAACATAAAAGGCATGTTGTTGCTTATTCCCAGTGTAAGAATAGCAATATGATGGTGAGTGTTCGTGTTCTCGGTCATGAGAATATGACAAGTTTCTCTACTACGATTCACAAAAGTTTGACAAAGCTCAACATAAATATAGGAAGCAAAGTGGAGTTTTCCTATCTAACTGATATGGCTCTGGTAGGTATCCTCTTTTGCCACAGAAGATCTCAAGCAAGTTTTATTATTATTTTTCTTAAAGAAATTCTCCACAGATTAACCTTACTCATAACAGGATAGAAACTTACTCATTTCTTTGCTAGATCATGTTACTCAGATTTTCAAACTCTGTTCTAGCATTTGCAACCCACGGAGTTTAGGTTCATGGTATAAGTAAAATCACATTAATAGTTAAATCATCAGTGAATTACTAACTTGAAGTAATTATAAATGATAAACATTTTCATTCTTCCTTTTTTCCATTTTTTCTAGTAGTATGAAAGTGTGGGTGTTTATTTATTTTTCAAACATATCAATACTAACATTAACATAACCATTATATTATTACTACTATTTTTTTATTTTTTTTCTAAATGCTGAAAATAATATAAATGCGTAAATAAATGGATGGGCTGTGTATACTTACCTTCGCGGGGGACCTCCCCCAAACTGGTTCCGCAAGCATCACTGGAAATCCCACCCCTGGCGACGATAGAAATCGTCCCAGCGGCGGTCATTGCGACGAGCCAGGTAGTGCATATCCCTTGTCTCCTCCTGATTCTCTTGCCTGTATTGCCAGAACTCATATGTCAAATCTTGTACCCCTTGATGAAGCTGGTCTTGGCCAATCTAAAGGCCCGCCTCTATCTGATGCTGTACATAGCCAAGCTCTCGCTCCCATCCATGCACTAAAACTGCGCGGTGGAGGGTATTCTTTAGTGCTGGATGAGTGTGAGCCTCGCGCACCGGTATATCTGTAAGAGCCACCCAAGTGTTGGATACTCGCAGAACTGCTGATGTGTGCGGATGCTTCTCTATAGGGGTCCCATGGGTCACACGGCTGGTGCTGCTGCTGTTGAGGTGGCTGGTACCAGTTGGATCCTCCTGCTTGCTGAGAGCCATGAGCAGGCCATGCACCCCACTGACTAGTGCGTGGCAAGGCTCCTCGGTGTAGTGCTTCTTATGCCGCCCACTCTGCTTGCTCTTGTGCTGCAGCCTGAGCAGCTCTCGTCTGGGCCCTGGTTCTTCTTCCTACAACTTGCACAGCATGTTCTTGTACCAACCTTACGGCGTGCTGTTCCTCAGTCGCGAGGGGTAAGTGCAAAGAGTTTACACTTCTTAACCATAGAGTCATGTCAGGCAATGGAATTTCATTCACAAAACCCTGGTACGTCATGATGTATTTTTCATTTTCCCAATCATATTTCATCATGTGTGCTTGCCTAAAATGCTCGATGTCTAAAATTACCCTCTCAGTATTGATGAAATTAATTTGTGCAGTGCCCAGCAAACCCATATTGCCCACCATCCTAGTAACAAGTGAAGTCATTTCAATGGTTGTGTCCGTCACACGTGTAAACACCTTAGACCAATAATACATCATAGTTTTAATTGGTGAGACACGAATTTATTTTATTGCAGCAAATAAAATTTGCATTTCATCGGTTCTAACCTTACGGGGGGTCATGTCTAGGATAGAAAGTTATAGCAACAAGTCTCTGTAACATTCTAAGAGTTGGGTTATGGATTTTTGAAGTTCTAGGATATGTTGCATCTTGGCGGCCTGAAATTTCATACGAAAAGTTTTTCTTATTAAATTCTTTACAGGCCTTTGTTGACAATTCCTAACGCAATCACCAAGGCTCAAGATATCCCCGACAATGGCGCCAGCAAACTTGTTGACACTGGATATAGCACCCAGGGAAATTCGCAAGCGTACGGATGTCAAGGTAGTTTTCACCAAGGAGTATTCCTAGGTATCGAATTTTCACTGGGAATGTGAAGTAGACTAGTCAAGAACTAAGTATATCCAAAGATAGGTGATAAACAGGGTAGAGAGGATCAGTGTGGTTTCTTTATCTAAGGAAAAACTAAGGAAGACTTTATTTGGCACTACGGGACAATGCGCGTTCCCAAATTATTGGGGTTACTCACATCAAAAAGCCCTACGCTGATAAAACTAGACCGAACGTGGTGAAATCCATAGGATCTTAGGGCTGTCACCACCTAAGACCTACCACTACTCTCCGTTGGTCTAGCCGCATTCACAGGTAAGATATAGCCTAAGCAATTCGCTTAATCTATAATCTTACTACTCTAATCGGACATCACTAACTAGAGCACCTTAACCAGACGGTGAACAATAGTAAAGCAATAAAGTAATACTTAAGTAATGCAAAAGAATAAAGTTATCACACTGAAGAAGACTTTACTCGAAGAAGAGCTTCATCCTCTGAGCTACAAGTGGAGAGGTCGCCGATAGGCCCAGCTCCTCCTCCAGCTTCTCCTCACTATCTCCCTCTCTTCTACTCCTCATTAGGAGAGCTCTAAGGCTATGACTCTCATGTGGAGAGTGTGTATCTAGTGGTTGTTCTCCTTACAAGTGAGGTATAGGGTCCTATTTATAGTGGAGAGGTGGAGTAGGGGCTACTCCATCGCCACGTCATCGATCCGCGTGATGTCCATCGGCCTTCGTTGGATCAAACCGACCTCCAACCGCCATGGGATCAACGGTGGGGGTAATTGTGTTACATGGGAAAGTGAACGGACTTGAGTAGGGTGGCGGGTGCCGTTGATGTAGGGTGGTCGCCCCCCTTGATTTGAGTTAACGCCTCAGATGCATTCCTGGAGGTCGGTAGAAGTTGAACCGACTTGGTCCCGGTCGGTTTGGACACCGACTCCACCATGGAGGGTCCGTAGCCCCACTTGACAGGGCCACCAGACCGTAGATCTTGCACCAACCTTGGATCAACGGGGGACAAACTTTATTTGGCATCTCCCATGGATTGCTAACTTGGAACGTGGCAGGGATAGGAAGGGCGCCCTGTGGATAGGGCGGGCTCCCTCTAACTTGGGGAAAATTGGCTCATATTTGCTGAGTGTATAGGCCTCTCAGTTAGCTTTCCAATGCCTAGTCATTTGGCTAATTCCAAGTCTGGATACATCCTGGGTGCTCATTTTACCCGGGATTGCTCCTGCGGCCCTCTCTCCAATCTCCGGAAAGTGTAACCTTATCGTCTGACCTCTAATTTGGGAGAACCAAAACTTCATTTCAAACTCCTTGACTCGGTGTAGTCACAATAAGCATGGATGAAGACTTTTCTCATTATATATCGCTGTTTTATACTTACTTTACACCTACCCTCACATAGCCATCACAACTTGTGGAAATGGTTAGAAATAAAAACCTATGACTATGGTTTGTATCATTTTTATGACCAAATTAGGCACTGTTGACGGTATAAAATGGGGTGTTAAGGACCGTCAACAGCCTTATCTAAGTCTAATGCACAATTCTTATCAAATCCTAGCAGCACACTAAATTGCTTCCATGCATAACAGTGATTTTCATAAATCACACGAAAATTGTAGTGACTACTTTGCTGATCTAGGGCAACGTCAACAGAAGTGCTCTAAGTGATCATTATTATTATATATTGACTGATTGGATTGATCATTATGCTTATCATATATATCATTATCATTGTGACATAACCCCTGTTCTGAGAATATGGGTCATGTATGGTTATCTCCATATTTGCATATGCATATGACATCTATCTATCTACTTACATCTCATTTATTGCCAACCCTTCCCAGTGGTAAAATATAAATGACAATCCGGAATACTCCTGGGTAAAATGCTACAATAGTATAACTAATCTGTGCGCTTGCAGATACTAATATTTTATATGCTATTTAGTCACTTGCATCTATAATAACTGCTTAGTATTATTCTGGGTAGTTTTCATAAATGTCTCTTATATTCATGCTAGGGATGACAACTTAGTTATTGTAAGAGATATAGGTTTAAAAGAGGTGGCTAAGTAATTTACCAAGTGACACTTAATTATTACCATCAGCATTTTTGGCGCCATTGCTGGGTATAGAGTCTAACTCTATTTTTAGTGATGATGTTAGAAATGCCAACAAGTATTTTTGGCGCCGTTGCCGGGGAAGGCGTTTGGCATACATAAGATGTAGATAGATCATATGCATAACACCAAATATGTTGAGAAACCATATAAACCTTACTCAAACAGGCTCACCCTATCCTTGTTTACTCTTTATGTGGCTTATGTAGGGTGATGTATGAACGGATTTGACCTTCCGCAGAATTTTGTTGAAAACCCAGAAGACCCGAGCCAAGCTCAGGAATACCCCAGATCCACAGCCGGAAGACATCTGTACAAGAAGAAGTTTGACACTAGAGTTTGAGGCCATGGCAAACAAGAGCCTTCGCGAGTTCTCCGCTCCAACCACCGCTAACATCCGTACGGGACCACCCACTGATGTTGGAGACAATGGATTTGAGCTCAAGCCTGCTCTTATCAACATGGTGCAAGCTAGTCAGTTTTGTGGAAAGGCGCATGAAGATGCGAGTGCCCATCTCCAACACTTTTTGGAGATATGTACCACTTTCACCATCAAGGGAGTAACCAGAGATGCAATCCTGCTCCGCCTGTTTCCATTCTCACTGTTGGGAAGAGCTAAATAGTGGTTCTATGCAAACAAAAACAAGAACACTACAAGGGACCTTTGCTCCACTGCCTTCCGAGCAAAGTTCTTCCCTGTGGGCAAGACGAATGCTCTCACAGGAAAGATCACTAGCGTTCAGCAACAACATGATGAATCTGTCCCGAAAGCATGGGAACGCTTTCAAGACTACATTTCAGAATGTCCTCACCATGGGATGGAGAATTGGTTACTTATGCAAACCTTCTACCATGGGTTGACTACCAGCACCCGTGAGACGATGGATGCTGCCGCTGGAAGAGCTTTCCTGTCACTCACCATTGAGCAAGCTACTACCCTTGTGGAGAAGATGGCATCCAACCAGAGTTGGAATGAAGAACGAGCCCCGACCCGCAAGAGAGGAGGAATGCACCAGCTCAAGGAGACCGACATGATTTCTGCCAAGATGGACCTGCTGATGAAGAAGCTTGATGACCGAGCCAATGACAAGAGAGAGGTCAATCACATCCATGATGCCTACATGACATGCGAAGAATGTGGAGGCACTGGCCACTCAGGTCACAGCTGTCCGGAGATTCAAGAGCATGTGAACTACGTGGGTAACAACAACAACAACAACAACTACCGTCCCCAGAATCAGAATTGGAATCAGAACCAAGGTTGGAATCAGCAACAGAGGCCCAACTACCAAGGTAATTACTTAGGTAATTACCAAGGTAACAACTTCAACACACCATTGAGAGATCAAGTCTCTGGCCAGACCAAACTGCTAGATCAGATTTCCAAGAAGCTAGTCTCCAATGACAAGTTGCTAGAAACCATCAACAACAGAATGGATGGTTTTGCCTCTACTATCAAGAACCAGCTCAGCTTCAACAAAATGCTAGAATCTCAAATAGCTCAGCTGGCGTCCTCTATCCATCCAGCCAATGAAGGAAAAATCCCAGGACAACCAGAAGAACTAGAAACTGCAAACCTGGTGGATATCTTCAATGCAAGATGGTACCATGCAGAGCATCGGTCCAAGGGGTGGAACGATGATTCTCTACCAAAGAAGAAAGGAGACCCAGGAAGGCTCGTCATACCAATGGCCATTGGTGAACACGCCTTCGAAGAAACAATCTGTGACTTTGGAGCAAGCATCAATATTATGCCCAAGGTAATCTACGAGAAGATCCATGGAGATGCACTCCTATACACCAACATGTGCTTGCAGCTAGCAGACCAGTCACTTTGCTATCTGAAGGGGATCCTAGAAGACATATGTGTACGAGTTGGACACTCGTATGTACCTGCTGACTTTGTGGTAGTTGAGACAGGAGGGGATGAGAAGTCGCCAATCATTTTAGGACGACCATTCCTTAGCACCACCAAGGCCATCATCTATGCCGACAGCGCCAAGATCTGTTTCACTATCCAGGGAAGAAAAGAAAGATTTAGCTTCAAGAACAAGATACTGGAAAGTCCAGCCCATCCACAGAAGCCGTACATCTATGAAGACAAGCCTGCACAGAAGAAGGCAAGCAGAAGGAAGAACAGGGCTGTACGATCACCTTCTGGTTTCACCACACATGCCCAAGCTTGACGATCCAGGAGTACCGACGATCGACTGCACAATTAATAAGAATGTCTTCTACAAGACCTTCTGCGACACAGGCTCGAGTGTCAACATAATGGCCAAGGTAACTTATGAGTTTCTATTTAGTAAGACACCCTTGTACTGTATCTACACGCAGCTGCAGATGGTGGACCAGACGTATAGATTTCCAGAGGGGATCGCTAAAGACGTTATGGTAAAGATTCGAGATCATTATGTCCCCACTGACTTCTTGGTCCTGGACATGGGAGAAGAAGAGTACGATCCACCGCTCGTACTTGGAAGACTGTTCCTCAACACTACAAGAGCAATCATCTATATGAGAATAGGAGAGGTCCACTTCCAGTTCCACAAGGAAAAGGTCCGCTGCTATTTCAACAGTTATACAACTTATGAGCAGCCGAAGAAAAACAGGCCAAGAAGGAGACGCCGTTCCTCTCAAAAGACCTAACCACTCAAGGATGGTTGGGTAGATTATGAAGGAGAAGTCAAGAGAAGTGACTACGTCAAACCAGAAGATAAGAAGGAAGAAGAGACTGTGAAGGATGAACTCCCAGCTTCAACCTTACCTACAACATCAACTTCACCAACCAGAAAGGAATGGAGGAAGGAGTCACCTTCCGGCTCATCATCAGAAGCACAACCAGGGTTACCTCAACCCGACGCTGCACCCGATAAGGAATGAACAGACAAGGAGTCCTGTAAGGAGGACTATAAACCACCGAGCCTTCGCCCAAAGGTAAAACTGGTATTTATTCATATTTACTTTCAGCATTGCATTAATAATTGCATATTTATTTTCCTGCATTAAAAAAATAAAAATATTTATTGCTTTGCATAATAAAACCTGAAAGCCCCATGTGACTAATCTTATGGCATAGTCCATAAAGACTATTCACCGTGGTGGCACAAAAATAATTTTGCATCTAGAATAGACATCTGCATTATATTTAATTCCTGCAATCGAAAAATTGAAAATACCAAAAGTATGTGGGCACATGAAGGTCCACACTTTATGAAAAATACCAAAAATATGTGGGCACATGAAGGTCCACCCAACTAGGGAAATTTTTGCTGGAACTATAAAAATTAATCACTTACCATGGAGTGGTATTAATCTAACCCCTCTCCATGAGATTTGGTATTTCTGTTGGCAATTGAGCTTTACAGGATAATATGAAATCAAAGAGCTAGTCAACCCAACACCCTTACGCTGCCGGTACACCTGTTCCCATAAGGATCACTCAACTTGCAACATCAAAGACCCTGTCAAACATCCAGTTTGGGGGAGGGCACCCTCCACTTAAATCCAGCTAAGTATAAGTTTCCCACCTTATTATTGTACCATATTGCTTTTCACATAAGTTAGCTAGTGAGATAAAATTTGAAAACCAAATAAATAGTGTTTAGGTTAGTTAGTGTGTTTGAATAAAATAAAAAGAGAGTGCTTACAATAATATTGCTCAGACTAGAAGGATCAATGCTCAGGAATTTGATAAGTAGCACCCCACCATGATTCCTCATAATACTTAGCTTTCAACCTTGAATCATCCCAAGTTTTAGATACAACCATTTTAACTTGAAGATTTACTTTGAACCTGAAACTTGTGGGTAGCAATTGCTTGATCTAAGTCTCAGTAATTGAGGGATATGATATGCAAAGTTTAAGTTGCTATTTATCTTGTTCCTAGTGATACTTGAATTCTAGAGGTTTATTTTGAAAATCCTTAAAACCACATGATGAGTTCCTGTATGACAAGAGCTTTACATTCCTACCACAACCATACATGCTAGAATAGGAAAACATACACATCATATTATGCTACTTGCTTTGTTTTGAGTTTAGTCAAGCTTTGTTGATACCTTAGGGACTTGTCATGCTTTTACAATCAAGATCATGTGCACTCCACCCATAATGCCCTACTCAATCCCTAAGTAGGCGCATCCACATTCCACCCAAAAGGTTTACTCCTACACTAGGAGGAAACACCCAAAAATATACCCCATTAGTTACCCCAGATCAATGCTCCAAAATTCTTGTTGCTATCTCTCAAAAGAAAAGGAAGCATTGTTGCGGAGAAGAGGCATGTGGCTATGCAAAAGAGTGAGATAAGAGAAAACAATGGGTACAAAATGCCTGCCTGAGAGGTAAAAATGGACAAGTGTCTAAATTTATCAAAACAATGGGTACTCTGATGCCCACCTAAAAAAAGAGAGAAAGATAGCCTATGTTGTCCTGCAACACAATTCCCTAGTACTAAAAAAGAAAGAGAGAGATGTTTTCAAGGAGCAAAATAGTAGAATTAGGATCAGCCTCCACAAATATCCACCTACCACCTCACATCCACACACATGCACATCTTGATTCAATTCTATGACTTGTTCCTTTGGATCCACTGTTTGACTTTACAACATATTCATGGCAAGTATGTATGAGCTGTCTCCTTACCCATGAACTCCACATAAGCCATTAGTTATAGGGTGAGAGAGAGAAGGCATGCATAACTATTGCCTTGGTAAGGATCCACAAATACGACATATTGAGAAACTTGAGAGAGTCATACACAGGAAACTCTGAGTTTTATTTTGAAAACTTGCAAAAGCTCCAGGATAAGAGTTGAACGACAGAGCTTGAGCCATAGTGCTTAAACTTAGACATTCTATCCTTCAATTGCCCAAGACCCAAGAGAAAGCTACGAGCTCCATGGTTAGAGGTAATAAAGGTAAGTCTAAAGGTTAGCTTGGTCCACTCTAATCCTTGAGTACTTCTTGGTTTAAAACTAAGTACTTGTGAGGGGTAGCTATAACTTATAATACATGCTAAAGTTTGGCTTTGCTAAGGGACTAGCAAAGGTTAAGCTTGGGGGAGCTTGTTGACGGTAATTATTGTATGATTTTACCCATCAACTAAATATTAAATAAGGGTATAAAAGTAAACACCACCATAGAATAGGGCTTTAACTGATAGAAATCCATAGTTTTGGTGAATCAGTGTTTTGCAGGGGGTTATCCAGAAAAGAACCAAAGGCGGACCACATGTCAGATTAAAATAACAAAATCCGCCACGAAAGGAGATCAAGAATATTCTATAGAACACCAGAGACTCACTGGCATAAGCGGGGCACACTTGGCAGTTGGGGGAGGTCAGCCGACCTGTCAGTAAGCCATCTCGGCCTCCGCTTCGACGTGGACCCATGTTGACGGTATTTATACCATGTTTTCTACCACCATAACCGTCAACAAAACACTCTTTTTGGGAAGAAATAAGCAAACTCATAGTAACATAGGTACAAATAACTTGGTTCCACATGTACATGTTAGTATCTGCTTGCAGGTGCTCAAAATAGGTGATTTCAGAGTTAACAAGCCCAAGATGAAGAAATAATGCAAATCCAATTATGACGAAATGGCAAGACAATGTCACAATCTTCAAGGACTTCACTTCAGGATCGAGTGGGCACTAGATGGACACTATTCATGGTTCGGCCGAACCATGAATAGTGGCCCCGGCACTCCAACTTCAAGGAATCAAGTAATGGAGTGATATGTAAGAGAGCAAAGGCTACGTGGCCCCACCCTATGGTTCGGCCGAACCAGGTAGGGAGCCCTCGTGGCCATGTTGACGTGGCACGATCCGTGGCACACCCCCTGGAGTCCATTTGCACCTTTGGATCACAATTGTGTCCTCAATCAATGGCTAAGGAGCAAAGCACTCGGATCAAGGTGTGAAACGACAAGATAAAGACAAGGGGATCACACAGCCTCAGTCCATGATAGGTGGGGACCAAGGTGGTGGGTTCAACTCACCAGAGGTGGGTCGACCAAACCACACTTAGTGGACCCACCTCACAGGCATCAATTCACTGACATCATAAGGCTTCTAGAAGGTCCTGGCAGAGCCCACCTGCCAGTGGGTGGTTCGGCCGAACTGCCCATGGTGGGCCCAGGCCACCGCCTTACTCCACCGACTTCCAGCATGCCTCCCACGTGCTCATTGCATCACTGCCGTCCATCCAAGGCGGTTTCAAGGACGGTGGATCCAAGGGTGGAGGTGGAGAAGTACGAGGATCGGTGACGTGGCGCTGCCCTTCATCCCCCTATAAATACCCCCCTAGTCCTTCACTTTAGAGGCATCAAAGGAGTAGATATCAAGTGTATCATAGTAGTTTTAGTGTTAGAATAAGAGGGAAGAGAGTGAGGGAAGTCTTCAGGAGAAAGCCCCGGGCCTGTCAGGAGTCGTCTTCAAGGTGTACCTCAGCGGATGCAAGCTTCTAGTAAGTTTTCCATCTGAGTCCTTCTAACATTTAATATTCTGGTTCTGGTATTTTAAGTATATACTTGCTTTTACCTGCACATTGCTTTACTTGTGAAGTGGTCTAGTCTCTAGCTAAGATTAGAGTAGTAAGTATAGTGTAGACGTGGTGTCTTGGCTATATCTTATCAGTGTGGGCCGCTTGTCGCACGGATTGTTTGTGGTAGCCAGCAAGTGGTGACAGCCTTGTCTGGTCTTCGTATTCCACCATGTGTGTAAGACAAGTTATTAAAACGACAGGGCATCAAGACAATAGTACAGCTGCCTCGGGAGGAGTTATATCTCCTCCTAGTTTCGCCTGTCGCCTCTTGTAAAGGGAGGAGGTGGTAAACCTCTTTATACTTAGAAAGCCAAGACCAGATATCTTTTGCTACATAGAACCTCTCTATACCTATATTCTAAACCTCTTTGATCACTAACATCCTTGATCACTATCTGATGGTCTTGAACCTAGTTAGTTCACTTCACGTTCCCCGTGGAAAATACGATACCTGGAATACTCCCGGTGAAAGCTACATTGACTACCGTACGCTTGCGGTATATCCGTTTGCCACCTTTGGTGTCAACAAGCTTTCTGGAGCCGTTGCCGGGGAACAGTAGCTATCTTAACTAGAGTCGAGTCATCTTAGTTATCCTTGTTTGATCAAAACTATCTCTTTCACACACACATGGATCAAACACCTATCTTCGAGTATGGTGCTCCATCGGGCGCTAGTATGGAGCCGCTTAGTTCATCACAGGCCATTTTGGCCGTTCGTTATGAGCTACGCCCGAGTCTCAGAGCGATGGTTCAGGAGAAACCTTTTTCTGGGGATGAAGATGAGAACCCCTATACACACCTACGGGATTTCGAGCAATTATGCTCATGCATACATATCCACGGGATGAAACGAGATACCCTTAAGTGAAAGCTATTTCCGTTCTCTTTGGCGGGAATAGCCAAACAATGGTATACTCGTCACGTAGGTAGTGTAAATGGAGAATGGGAGAAGCTGCAATCAAAGTTCTGTATCACCTTCTTCTCCATTCCCCGAGTTGCTCGTCTTCGTGTAGAGATCCTAACCATTGGAAAAAAGGATAAGGAGCCTCTAGGTGCGGCATGGGCCCGTTTCACAGACTTAGTATCTGCCAGCCCTAATTTAGCTATAACCGAGCCAGCTCTCTTGCAACATTTCTACCTCGGTCTTAGCCAAAATTCTGCACAATTTCTTGATTTAGCCTCCAAGGGAGCGTTCTTGCATCTCTCTATTAGTGAAGGTAAGGAAGTTCTTGCGAAAATTCTCGAGAACACCCCCTACACTAATATCTATGATGAAGCCCCCGAGGAAGATCAAGCCCCGAAGGACGAACCTACGATAGCCGGAACCTCACCACTTACATCACAAGTTGTCGAACCTGAACCAAAATCACCAAATCCTCCAGAGGAAGTTAAACCTCTGGAATTTCCTCTTGATATCGAGGCCGATCTCTTCTCTGATTTCAGAAATGCCTCGAATCAACCTGTGCAAAAGAAGTCTACAACTCGTAGAGCTCCAAATGATCACATCCCACATCGCCTTGAGACTCGCTATCTTAAGGAGACTGTTCAAGAGCTCACGTCCATTATGAGTGACGAATGGCTGAAGGAAGCCGAAGCCTCATCTGAGGTTATTAAGACCCTATCTTGCTTCACAACCATTCCTTGCGTCATAAATAGGACCACCATAGACTCTCTTTATGACCCCGCCATAGGAGTAAGCATTATGTCTAAGTCATTAGCAAATGCGCTCTTAGGAGAGGAACCTCTAGCCCCGACCAACAAATTTCTTAAATTTCCTTCTGGGAAATTGGTCAAGAGCTGCGGGATTGCACAGACCATTCCTGTCACAATTAACAAGGTCCATATCCTCCTGCACTTCTTTATTTTTGATATAGAGGAATTTGACTTGTTAATTGGACACCCGCTCATGAGATTCCTTGATGGATTCCATGGGGGGAACCTTGAAGGTCATCTCGGGAAGAACCTTTGTGTTTCAATTCCATTAGCAAATTCTGCCAACTCTAAAGTAGAATTGCACCCCGAGACTGACCCGATAGAGGAAGTGATGGCTGCATCGCTTCTAGAACCTTCTCATCCTGATCTAGAAGAAGATGCTAAGGATTTTATCCAAGAAGAAACCGAATTAGAAGAACCTTTAGATTTGGATAAATCTAAACCCCCATCTAAAACCTCTATAGAACTTAAGCCCCTTCCTTCTAGACTTAAGTATGCCTTTCTTAATGGTGATAGGGAGGCTCCCGTAATCATTAATGACCAACTTTCTGAGGAGGAAACCTCCAAACTCATCACCATTCTAGAAAAACACCGCTCTATCTTAGGCTACTCTCTTCAAGATCTTAAAGGAATTAGTCCCACTCTCTGCACCCATCGCATCCCAATTGAGCAAGATGCTGCACCTTCTAGGGAGCCGCAACGGAAGCTAAATAATGCGATGAGAGAAGTAGTAAAGAAAGAGGTCTTGAAACTCTTGCACGCAGGCATAATCTACCCTGTTCCTAACAGCGAGTGGGTCAGCCCCGTCCAAGTAGTGCCTAAGAAAGGAGGGATCACGGTCATGAAAAATGAGAAAAATGAATTAATCCCTCAACGAACCGTCACGGGCTGGAGAATGTGCATAGACTATCGAAAACTTAACAAGGCCACAAAGAAAGATCACTTCCCGTTACCATTCATCGACGAGATGTTGGAACGGCTTGCAAAACATTCTTTCTTTTGTTTCCTTGATGGGTACTCGGGTTATCACCAAATCCCAATCCATGCTGACGATCAAAGTAAGACAACCTTCACATGCCCCTATGGAACATATGCATACAGGCGCATGTCCCTTGGCCTATGCAATGCCCCTGCCTCTTTCCAAAGGTTAATGATGTCCATCTTCTCCGATATGATCGAAGAAATCATGGAAGTGTTCATGGACGACTTATCAATCTATGGCAAAACTTTTGATCACTGCTTAGAGAATTTGGACCGTGTCTTACAAAGATGTAAGGAAAAGCACTTAGTCTTGAACTGGGAGAAATGCCATTTCATGATTCGAGAAGGAATAGTGGTAGGACATAGAGTGTCCGAGCGTGGGATAGAGGTGGATAGAGCTAAAATAGAGGTCATAGAGCAACTTCCACCGCCCACGAATGTTAAGGGTGTCCGTAGCTTCCTTGGTCATGCAGGATTTTATAGAAGGTTTATAAAAGATTTCTCTCAAATTGCTAGACCTTTAACAAACCTGCTTGCTAAAGATGCACCCTTTAACTTTGATGATGAGTGCTTAGACTCTTTTTACTATCTTAAGAAAGCACTTGTCTCTGCGCCAATCATACTGTTGGCATTTCTTAACGTCGTTACAAAAGATAGACTAAAAGTCCATCCCCGGCAACGGCACCAGAAATGTTTGTTGGCGTTTCTTAGCATTACTACCAAAGATAGACTATAAGTCCGTCCTTAATAATAATACTAGAAATGTAAGTTGACATCCCCAACCACCATTACTTCAGAAAGGTAACCCTTGGCCCTTAAAGGCGCCGGCCTAGGTAATGCAGTCTGGTAATAGCAATTAGAAGTGTCGGATTGGCCTTCCTAACCGTCATTACTTACGACATGCAAAACTGTGACACGGCGCCATGGGGTGCACAAGAATTACAATCCTTAAGTAATGGTACTTAGGTATGCCAATCGATAGCTCAGTAAGAAATAAGATTACTCTGCAAGCGCACAGAACTATCATTGTAGCATTTCAACCCGTGAGTATTCAAGGGTGTCGTATTTATAATTTCCCGTAGGAGGGCAATATGCATCAAGCATGGTGTAAACATGATCACTTATTGAGTGCAATGGTAGGCATAGAGTAAACAGGAATAAAACATGATTTTAAAATAGTGGATACACATCTGGGTCAACCTTAAGGATAAAAAGGAAAATAAAGAATAAAAGAATATAACTAACTGAGCAGGCATTGGTCATATATAATTATGCAAAGAACTACTAGCAACACACAGGACTAAGTCTGGGATGATAGGGAGATCCCCGCAGCTGGTCTGCTAGCCGATAGAGACTTTACGAACTCCTACTTCAATATCTAAACGTGGGGGAGTGCTAGGGATGGACAGGGCTGTCACCACCTGCCCACCTACCCCTCTGCCCATGGGATACTGACATATTCGCCGATCTCCGCATACCTGAGCACCATGCTCATGTACTTGGAAACAACTCCTAACCCCCGCGGACCCCAACCCTTCGGATTGACAGGCTAGGTTAAGAGCAACCAAGAAGGCACGACGAACCATCACCTCATTCCTAGTTCTTCCTCTATTCATACTAATTCGATGAACAATGAAGAACGATGATGAACAAGTCAAGAACATGACACATAAACTACATTCTAGTCCATATATTATGCTCATAACAAGATCATAACTTTGCTTTAGTTCATATGCATGATCATATAAATAAGATAAGAACTTGCTCATGGAAGAAGACCGAATTGTATTCATACCAAGATGATCCTTTTCTTCCAAGGAGACAAGCTCTCCTTGATAGCTCTTGCCTTGCTCACAAACTACTAATACTACTCTAAAGATACAAGTGAAAGGTGTGAGGTAGATGACTCCAAAATGATGTGTGTCGAATGATGAAGGAGCACCATCTATTTATAACTAGAGTAGGGCGGTTTGGCATCTCTAAGTTTGGAAGGAGGTGAAACCACCCTTGGGAAACCGCCTAGAGCACCGCCTCCAAAGACTGGGCCCGAGAGGCCTCACTAGGGGGCGGCCGCACCTGGGGGCGGTCGGTCCCCTGAGTGGGCCCACTGGCCACCGCCTTCTGGTGGTCGGTTGCTCTCCGGGCCTAGGCCTCTCCCATGGTTACGGATGGATCCTATTCAGCTTTTGAGGTAGGCTTTCTTATTATTCTTGGTTTGCACAATTGCGGAATACGTCATTTGCTTTTGCGCTTTTTCCATGATATTGTGCATTTCCACTTGTTGCACCATTAAACCTGCAAAACATGAGTACTAGGGGTACAAGTGGAACTTGTTAGTAGTAAAGGCATATGTGCTAGAATATGATTGTCTTTCTTCTTTTTAGTCTAAGTTGGCGGCATAGAAATGATCCATAAGGACCGCCAACAAGACCCCCAAGCTTAACCTTTGCTCGTCCCGAGCAAATAGCTAAGTATGGTTATTGATCAGGAGTTGCTACGATGCTGATATAATTCATAAGTGCCATGCCTATAACAAAGTATTCATTCGTAATTTAAATAGGTTGGCATTCTATCCACTCTTTACCTTGATTTCTCATGGGGCCTGTAGTTTTCCCAATTTCTTGAGCGATTGCAAGATAGAATGGTTATAACAGATTCACTAATCATTCATTCTTTGATAGACCTTCTATCCGGAGGTTTTATGAATTTTTTGTAAAATAAAACCAGTTCCTCAAATGATTCGCTTAATCGCTCAATGTGTATGATTACCTCACCAAAGGCATTGTAGTGTTGCCTTAAAATCGTACCACTAAGGCTGAGAGTGGAGTTTTTAGGTAGGTATGTGGGCATACTTACATCACCTGTATTGTTGAGTCAAAGACCAGTCCAAAAGGAGATACAAGTCATACACTTTGATTGAGATGTGCAAGTGTGTGGAATATAAGTATGGTGGAAACCTATCTCTAATTTTTTGGCACTCCATTCATCATGACTCTCTTTTATTGGATGGAACAAAGTCTTTTGGAGGGATATGGGCTATAGAAAGATCATCCTCTTTTTCTCTCCTTTTTTTTGAACGGGTATTTGGATTTTCTTTCCCGTTTGTTTTCTCATGCCCCTTGGTTCTCTTTTTTTACAAAGCCCATATCTTTTTATTGACGTATGGAAACTTATGGATGGAGAGATGTCATGATGGCGAATGCAAGGAGTGAAAATTTTGTATGAAGAATGCGCCACTCTTAGGGTAAGAGTTGGCGTAATTTTTTGGTGGATGGAAGGGTGCATATTGTGCCCAACTCTCATATCTCAATCATGGGTGCATGACTATAATCTCACTAGGTCTCAGCTTTTTGACTCGACTCAAAGTTCTGCAAGTAGCATATGACTAAGGTTTTGCAAAAGTAGTGCATGTCATATGGCCTTGGTAGGTATTTCATAATCATTGGGGAACTTTTGATTTTTTTGAATTTTTGAAAAGAAAACTCCGGATGCCAAGTTTCTCTTAGAACAAAGTCATAACAAAGTCTATTTGTACCATCTCATATCTTGCAACAACTTAGAAAATGATCTTGCAATTGCAACCCGCAAGATTTCAAGTTCTCAAAATGAGACATTTTTAGCCAACAAGTTTAAATCTTAAGGAATACTAAGTTATAACTTAGGCACAAACGAATTATAGACAGAGCAACTATTCATCATTTCAACAGAAGAGAAACTAACATATATTAGCACATATGAGAGTGGAATATTTTATTTATTTATTATTATTATTATTATTATTATTATTATTATTATTATATTATTATTATTATTATTATTATTATTATTATTATTATTATTATTATTATTTTATTTTTATTTTTAATAAGAAAATAAAATTGCAGAATTTAAAAGTGCGAGAAATAAAGTGCAAAAAATTTAAAGATACATGTTACCTCTGTGGGGTCTCCTCCCCCAAGTTAGTTCAAGGCCTAGGTCCCAGAAATTGTCCCATAGACCGAAGGTAGGCCATCTGTGCCTCGTGCCACCGCCGGTTCGCATCTTCGAGGTCCACGAAGTGCTGCTGGTACTGCTCATGCCATTGAGTGGCAGTCTGGATGTGAGCGTTGAGCGTACCTTGGATCTGCCTGTTTTGCAGCTCTAGTCCTCCCATGCGTGTGTTGAGAATCTCTAATGTGACCGGCTGTGGGTGAAGTGGAGGTGGCATGCCTTCAAAATCTGAGGAATGCACATGCTCATGCTGCCTTGATCCTCCTGCCTCATGTGAGTGTTGCCACCCTGACCCTCCAGCCCCGTGAGGGTAAGGAATGTGTCCCATACCATATCCATACCCAGGGGTGAACCCGGGTGTAGACATGACAGGGGACCATCCCATCCCTGGTGTCATGGTGGGCATGGCTGGTGGTGTAGGCTGTACGGATGGTGCAGACTCCTCTTCTTGTACTCCCCTCCTTCGTGATCTCCTGCGGGAAACAGAACTCCTGCGTGCTTCTTCCTTCTCAACAAGGTCGAAGGTGAGAGATGAGGATTTATATAAAGCGAGATCCGGGTTAGGTAACGGTATCTCGTTTATATATCCCGAAAAATAAAATACCAAATTCTGTCCCGATTCATCACGTTTTAGAGTGTGGGCTTGTATGAAATAGAATTCATTGAGCATAATGTGAGGAGTGAAAAAATAAACAATAGTATTAGCACCATGAGGATCAATACTAGTGGCAAGACGAGTGATGAGTGAAGTGCACATGATAGGTGTAGAAGTTTTAAAAGAATTCAACCAGTGCTTAACAATATCATAGATAGGAGCGATTTTAATCTTTTTAAGCACGGCATAAAGCAACTTCAACTCAATATCATAAGCATGATGCGTGTCTTCTCTAGGAAAGAAGGAATTAGCAATCCACTTAAGCATAAACCTCAAAGTAGGATGATGGATGTTGTTGATATTGGGTTGGAATTTTCCAGTCATATTTTGTCCGGTTATCTAGTGCCAAAAAGTATGACGATGATAACCTGAGAGAGAAAAACCCAAGTCAACAGAGCATCGCTCATGAAAGCCTAAGTGGTTAGCAAAGTCCTTCCAATAAAGACTATGCTCCTTCCCAAAGCAGCGGAAAGTAATACCATAATCGACAATTTGTAGAGTGCCCAAGACTTGGATGGTCAAAAGACAAGATCCAAGTTCGTGCACAGGGGCAACTTGGCTCCAACCAACATTTTCGAAAATGGTATTAAATTTGACGTTCATACCTGTCTGCTGGAGAAAGTGTGGGTCAAAGGCTGGTGTGCGCAGGAATTCGAGTCCCTTGAGGAGGTTGTATGCTTGCATCTCCCGCTCGCTCTCTAAGTCGACGAAGGGGGAGTCGGCCTTGTCTATGGTGTGGCCTGTTAGCGCCTCCTCTTCTTCATGCAGCGGGCTCTCCTCACTTGCGGGGGGGGGGGGGGCCTTGGCTAGACTCCCAACGAGAGCGACGCCCTTTCCGGAACATGCCGGAAATCCAACCTCCGATCCTACTCATGGTGAGTGAGCTTAGCACGAGAGCTTGCTTTGTGGTGGAAAATGCAAGAGGTTTTTGCAGAATTTTCTTGCACTTGAACTTTGTGGAAAGTATTTGGAGAGTGGTGGAGCAAGAGAGTGATGGAGGGAGTAAAAGAATATGAGTGTGAGAGGGGTGAAGAGCTCCACCCGAATTCTCTGGTATTTATAGGCTTGATCGCAGGCGGGGGAGTGTAGCTTGCAACGGTTAGTAGCCGTTGGCAAAAGGTCGCGCCGCAGAGCCGTTGGGGCCCTGGCGGGGCTGGTTCTGTCCCGTCTTTTTACAGCTCCCTCTAACGGCTACCCCCAAGATGTAGCCAGTTACGAATGACTCCACTCGGAATTTTACCCCAGATTTTGATTTTCCACAAATTTATTTGAAACTTTTTTGTTTTCAAAAATTAATAAAAAATAAGGTTTAGATATAACAAAATCTAAACTTTCTAAGAATGATTTTTATAGAATTTTTGGAGAAGAGTTTATTTTGGACTAAAAATAGAGTTTTATAAAACTAAAAAGAGGGAAACTCTTTTTAAATGCATGAAAATAATTTTATGAAATATAAATTATATAAGTATATATATTTATTATTTTATTATTTTTTCGAAAGGATGAGATATAATATCGGAGTGGGGGCGCCTCCCCCAAGCTTGAATGATGGTGTGGGCCCCTTCAGATAATTATTATTTATATATTTTTATATTTATTTTATTTTTAGATAACTGCCGATGACCTTCGGCAAGGGCTCAACGTTTACAGTCCGTTGGCAAGACTCTTCTTCCTTTATTGCACTGCAGCTGCATGAACAAACTCGGGAGAAGCCTCGGGTTGCCCCGGGATTTTTCCCGTATTGTTGACAGGGATAGAAGCAGCTATTTGAGCCATTTGGATTTCTATCATTTTATTGAAACTTGCTTGATTTTGAATAGAAGACAGAGTTTCAATGTTTGCATTTATATTTTCAAACATTTTATCATTGAAAGACAGCTTTTTGGTCAGATTCTGATTGATCTTAGTTTGTCCTAACACGAGGTCTTTTAAGGAAGGTTGATTTGAATTGTAATTTGAATTAAAATTATTACCTTGTGGGCGGTGTTGGTTGTTTCACCCATTATTACCTTGCTGAGGTTGGAGAAACCCATTGTTGACGTATGAAGCTTCTTCTTGGGTTTCAGGGCAGTTGTTCCCCGAGTGGCCAACGTTCCCACAGACTTCACACGTCATGTGAGTCCATGGCCTGGATGGTACTTATGGTAGGGTTGGTGGCACGATCGTCCAGCTTCTGCATCAGCAAGTCTATTTTTGCGGCTAGCAAGTCCGTCTCCTTCACGGTATGCATGCCTTTTTGTGTTTTTCTTCCTTCTCCCCAACTCTGGTTGGCCACCATCTTCTCAATAAGTGCAGTTGCATCCGCGATGGTGAGAGAGAGGAATGCACCTCCAGCTGCGGCATCTACGTGCCCTTTTGACATGGCCGTGAGGCCTTCATAGAAGTTTTGGAGCACGAGCCAATCTTCCATTCCATGATGAGGACAGGCTCGGATGTATTCCTGAAGCCTTTCCCAAGCTTCGGGGATGGACTCTAGCGAAGATTGCTGGAAGTTTGAAATCTTTCCCCTTAGGGCGCTGGTCTTGCTCATGGGGAAGAATTTGGCGAGGAACGCCGTGGAACATTTGTCCCACGTGTTAACAGCTTCCTCGTTTTGGTAGAACCATTGCTTCACTTTCCCCGTGAGGGAGAAAGGAAACAAGCGGAGTCTGATGCTGTCCTGTGTGACATTCTTGATGACAATGGTGTCGCACAACTCAAGGAAGTGTTGTAGGTGAGCATTTGCGTCCTTACTTGGCAAGCCACAGAATTGGCTCGCCTGCACCATCGAGATAAGGCCCGTACGAATCTCAAAATTTCCATCTCCAACATTGACAGCGGGCCCAACGGGCACGTTGGCAACAACGGGAGTGGAGTAGTCACGGATTGTCTTGGCCATAGCGGTAGTGGCGGATGGTGCGAGAGTGACCGGTTCGTCTGTCGATGGGGTAGCAGAGGAAGAAGCGGTACAAAACCTTTTCTTCCTTAGGAGTGCTTCCGGATTACTGGTGAAATTATTTGGCAGAGCAAAACCGCCCACTTTTGGTGTGTTTTGAAAAATTTGGATAGTGGGCAATAGTCAGAAGGCCCTGCAGGAGTCATGACAGAAGTCGGGGCAACCGCATGGTTCGGCCGAACCACTTGGAGACACCCCTCGACCATGTCACGCTTCAGGGTGCACTAGGGGAACATGTGGAGACGTTGCCATGACCAGGTGACCCAAAATCTGGTTTCGCCGAACCGCTCATGACCCCAGTTCAAGCATGCCGTGTCTGGGAGAACCTTTGCGGTGCGTGCGGTGACACTCCCAGGACCAGACCAGACAAACCCTGGTTCACCTGAACCACCCCACGCGATCCGTTGCGACCCAGCCGGTCCAGAACGTTGTGCCAACGTTCCCCCGGCGTTCTCTCGCGAATTCAAAAAGGAAAACGTTGGCACTCGTCTTCTTAACCTCTTCCTATCCTCCTTCCTCCTTCCACCTGCATTCCTTCACCATTCCAGCACCCTTCTCCAACCTTGAGACACCACAGAATCCCACCATGGTTCCAACCAGCAAAAACGCCATTATCCCCATGGGAGAGGGCACTTCAAAGCCCCAAAGATCCCTAACCGACAGCTTAGAGAGAGCAATGGCCGTCGACGTGCTGGAGGTGGAGCCGCTGAATTCGCTGCCGCCGACCGGAGTGTCACCAGGGGGAAGGCCTGGTTCGGCCGACCCTAGGGGGTTCGGCCGACCAGCCCCCGACCATTCCCTCGGTCCACTTCGTCGCCCAGGTCCCTCTCTCTGCGACGGGATCTCCGGAAGCCCCCTGTTCGTTCCACCACACCAATTAGGCCTACCACAAGTCAATTGGCATTGAAGGGGAAGGCTCCTGAGGTGCCGGAATAGCGCCCCAGCTCTCTCTACACGGATTCATCAAAGAGCATCAGCTCCTACACTCCTTCTACACCTACCATATTCAAGGGCAAGATCATTGGTGGTGGGCTGGGTGTAGGGAAGGTATTCGTCCCCCCTCTCAATTCGGATGAAAGGAAGCAGTTGAGAGAATCCCTTGATTCCAACTCCAACTCTCCTTCAACCATTTGGAGGAGGATGGATCCACCACCGATCAATGGCCTACCAGGCCAATTTGAAGACGATCGAAAGGAGAAAAGTGACATGGAGAAAATGCTAAAAATTATAACTAGTCTTAGGAAGAGGAACAATAAATTAGAGGAGACGGTGTCGGAACTTAGGATGGAAAACCTAGATATGGAGGACAAGTTCCGCGCACTCCGCATTAGCAACAATGGGAAGCTCAAGCGTATAGCCAAAGCCATTGGGCAAGAGGATATCCTAAACCCACCTTCTCCTTAGATTGGCACTCCTTTAGAATAAAGTAGGCATTAGTTAGTTTTCCCTTTTCAATTTTGATTTTTACAATTGTAATCTTTCCTACATTTCATTTTAAGAAATTGAATAAAACTGCTTTGCGTTCTGTTGGTGTGTTGCCACCAGCAGAACACCTGCACTTGATGTTGTTCGCTGCTTATGTCATCAGATAAAAAGAAACAAGTGTGGGGGGGGTCGGACGACCCCCTCAACAGCTCCATTGGTAATTTCGAACATGGCACGGTGCACAACATGTTTGCTGGATCGAACAGGACCTGAAAACTCACAAAACCTGGTTCGGACGAACCACAAAATAAGGTCCAGTGGTAGAACAACTTTGCAAAGGTGTAACTTGAGATGAGGACATTCAAACGGTGGAACAACGGCACATTTGGTGGTTCAGCCAAACCAGCCAGGCTCCCTGCAGCGAAGGTATGCTCCCTGGCAAGTTTGCACCCTTTCCCCCTCTCAAATTTCGCATTTATTCACTTCCTTTCTTTGTTTTCAGATAGAAATGAAAAAAAAACTGGAAATCTTGCATACCAAAATTAAATGAATAAAATTTTATGACATTTGAAGAGTAGAGGTGACACAAAGTTCAAATTTGACATATATGCTTATGCTTGTGGGTAAATATCTTGATAGAAAATCATATTGACTAAGATGTTGATAAATGTGAGATCATTCTTGGCTCATGAATCATACTTTTTCCATTCAAAGTACTTAGAAGTTTTTTTGAAAACGTCATAAAACCATAGTGTCACTTACTCCTCAATAGTGGGAAAATTCCTACCAAAGCCATATATAACCATTATGTTTGAAACTCCTTCAAATCATGCCACATTGCAATTGCTTTGAGTTTGATCAAAACTTGTTGACCCTTTTTGAGAAGTATGTCATAGTCCAAAGATCAAGATCACGTACACACCACACAAACATGCTACTTCTACACTGGAAGTACGCAACAACATGCCATCCATTTTCATTGAATAATCGCTCCATGTTTTAAAGGTCAATAAATATCTCTCTTAGTTGATATAGAAAAGGGACTATGGCTATGCAAAATGAAAAAGAAAGAAAAGATGGACAAGTGAAAGTCCAAGAAAAAGGATATATATATATATATATATATATATATGAGCAAAATCTAGGCTCACGAATAAAAGAAAAGAAAGATAGCCATGTCCCAAACAAAGTAGAGAGAGATCATCCCAAATAAAGGAGCATTATAGTTTACCATTTTTCACACACTTGTACATCTTGATCTAGGTCTATGATATTTTTCTCCTTGGATCCTTGTTTTCATTTTACAATATATGCAATGCAAGTATGCCGACCATATTTATCCCTACCTGAACTACACATAAGCCTGATAGATGTAGGATAAAACAAAGAAGGCATCCTCAAGATATGCCTTGGTAAGGAATCATATACAACTGAGTGACTTGAGAGTACTATTTGAGGAGTAAAAATGAACTATGTGCTTTCTTTTTGAAATCAATATAAAAAATTCTAAGTACTGAGAAGGTAAAAAGTAAGATGATTTTGCCTTGAGAGTTATTCCATTTTTTCAATATCTCAAGGATATATGCTAGACAATGCCACATAACCCACTAATATAAGCTATGTGCTAAATGAAAACTTTGATCACCACTATCTTGGATATGTCACTTTTACCTCTTTTTCTAAACTTTACTCGAGGACGAGCAAAGACTCAAGTGTGGGGGGTCTTGTTGACGATATTTATACCATGTTTTCTACCATCATAACCGTCAGCAAAACACTCTTTTTGGGAAGAAATAAGCAAACTCATAGTAACATAGGTACAAATAACTTGGTTCCACATGTACATATTAGTATTTGCTTGCAGGTGCTCAAAACAGGTGATTTCAGAGTTAAGAAGCCCAAGATGAAGAAATAATGCAAATCCAATTATGACGAAATGGCAAGACAATGTCACAATCTTCAAGGACTTCACTTCAGGATCGAGTGGGCACTAGATGGACACTATTCATGGTTTGGCCGAACCATGAATAGTGGGCCCAGCACTCCAACTTCAAGGAATCAAGTAATGGAGTGATATGCAAGAGAGCAGAAGCCACGTGGCCCCACCCTATGGTCGGCCGAACCAGGTAGGGAGCCCTCGTGGCTATGTTGACGTGGCACGATCCGTGGCACACCCCCTGGAGTCCATTTGCACCTTTGGATCACAATTGTGTCCTCAATCAATGGCTAAGGAGCAAAGCACTCGGATCAAGGTGTGAAACGACAAGATAAAGACAAGGGGATCACACAGCCTCAGTCCATGACAGGTGGGGACCAAGGTGGTGGGTTCAACTCACCAGAGGTGGGTCGACCGAACCACACTTGGTGGACCCACCTCACAGGCATCACTTCACTGACATCACAAGGCTTCTAGAAGGTCCTGGCAGGGCCCACCTGCTAGTGGGTGGTTCGGCCGAACTGCCCATGGTGGGCCTAGGCCACCGCCTTACTCCACCGACTTCCAGCATGCCTCCCACGTGCTCATTTTATCTCTGCCGTCCATCCAAGGCGGTTTCAAGGACGGTGGATCCAAGGGTGGAGGTGGAGAAGTACGAGGATCGCTGACGTGGCGCTGCCCTTCATCCCCCTATAAATACCCCCTAGTCCTTCACTTTAGAGGCATCAAAGGAGTAGATATCAAGTGTATCATAGTAGTTTTAGTGTTAGAATAAGAGGAAAGAGAGTGAGGGAAGTCTTCAGGAGAAAGCCCCAGGCCTATCAGGAGTCTCCTTCATGGTGTACCTCAGCAGATGCAAGTTTCTAGTAAGTTTTCCATCTGAGTCCTTCTAGCATTTAATATTCTGGTTCTAGTATTTTTAGTATATACTTGCTTTAGCTGTACATTGCTTTACTTGTGAAGTGCTCTAGTCTCTAGCTAAGATTAGAGTAGTAAGTATAGTGTAGACGTGGTGTCTAGGCTATATCTTATCAGTGTGGGCCGCTTGTCGCACGGATTTGTTTGTGGTAGCCAGCAAGTGGTGACAGCCTTGTCTGGTCTTCGTATTCCACCACGTGTGTAAGACAAGTTATTAAAACGGCAGGGCATCAAGACAATAGTACAGCTGCCTCGGGAGGAATTATATCTCCTCCTGTATCGCCTGTTGCCTCTTGTAAAGGGAGGAGGTGGTAAACCTCTTTATACTTAGAAAGCCAAGACTAGATATCTTTTGCTACATAGAACCTCTCTATACCTATATTCTAAACCTCTTTGATCACCAACATCCTTGATCACTATCTGACGGTCTTGAACCTAGTTAGTTCACTTCACGTTCCCCGTGAAAAATACGATACCTGGAATACTCCCGGTGAAAGCTACATTGACTACCGTACGCTTGCGGTATATCCGTTTGCCACCTTTGGTGTCAACAACTCACATCCCAAAATTTCACGCAATCTCAGCCGCCCGTCGAAGTCGGTTTGACCCAAGGGCTACGGTTCATCCCACCGGCCCATATAAGGACCCCCAGACCCCCAGGGTTTCATATCAATTTAGTCATCAATCAGTTCAACCCAGTTGAAGAGAGCCAGAAACCCTAGAATTATTAGAGCTTCACTATCTAAAGCATAGCTACATAGGTTAGGAGTAGAAGGAGGCGAGTTCTACTCGAGTTCCAGATCTGTCTGGAGCTAGAAGGCTTCCTAGAGCCATTGTAAGCTCTCTCTTGTATCTTAACCTCTTTTGAGTGATTGAGATATAGTTGATTGACATTGTTCTACTATTGATTATGTTCTCAATTATGCTATTCATTGCTTATCTAGATTGTATACTTTGCATAGTTAGGATGCATTCATATTTATACATAGGTTTGTATAGCGCTCATTCATTGATATCATGGGTGGGTGATGAACAGCATGTAAGCATGGTGCTTAGATGTGGTTTGTCTGCAAATGCGCCCTATATTCTGGGTTCTGTGGTAGATCAAGGATGTGACACTCCCGTTGAGTCCTTTGTAGTCCACACTCCGAATGTAGGGAGAGTATGAAGTTATTATTACTTTAGAAGGCTGGCTATGATCTTTGATCTTCCTTAGTAATATTCCCTTAAGTATGAATATGAAGTATCTTCACCATGATTGCTAGTATAATTGCACCAATCAAATACGTCTTTAATAGTATATTTAGAATGATTTAGGATATCCTTATGCTTCAACCTAATCCATGCTAGTCCCTAGATAGGAAGTGCTCTAAGTGATCACTATATATTGACTGATTGGATTGATCATTATGCTTATCATATATATCATCATCATTGTGACATAACCCCTGTTCAGAGAATATGGGTCATGGTTATCTCCATATTTGCATATGCATATGACATCTATCTATCTACTTACATCCCATATCTAGACATCTGGAGTTTGGTAGCTCCAAAAACGATGAAACCTTTTTTGTTAGTTTTCTTGTTAAGTGCACTGCATGTTAGATCTATAATGTATGCCATGCATGCCTGTTTTTGGTGTTGTAGAAATTATTAAAAAGTGGTTTAAAAATGAATTAACTTGCTTTTAGCCGTATCTGGAGTTTTAGGAGTCCAAAAATGGTGATTTCATTTTTCTTAGTCTTATGATAACATGAACTAGCTCATAAGAATATAAAACATGCAGGTTATATAGTGGTTTCTTGATGTTTCACTTTAATCTTTTGAAATAAGAAATAAGTGCTTGTTTTGCTTGTTATTTTTGTGTATGGAGTTCTTGTGCTCCAAATAGCATGTAAATTTATTTGTGGATTATCTGAGTGATATCTAGTGCTTGGTTAAAAGTGCATGATTTATGGTGCATGTATAAATGAGGTATTGATTTATCTTGCTAGGGGCTAAATAAATGGTTTTAAATGCTTCATAAATAATATATAGGTGTAAACATAGACAATGGGGCTCCATTGTCTTTGCATGATATTGTGGTAGCTTAAGAAACCATAATGTGGCTATGTTATTACAGAAAATAAAGAGTTTTATATTTATCATGCTCTCCCACACATTGTTGCATTATGGATTTGTTTATTTTGTAGTGTTTAAATTATAAAATATGAGCATGTGAAATTTTTACAATAGCCATGAATTGTAATTATCTAGCTCTCATATAAATTTGGAATCCAAATGAGATGTTTACCACATCACTTAAATAATTATATAATAGGCTTTCACGTATAGTTAATGAAAGAATTAGAAGCAAATGGGCACATGCATGCCTCTTAGGATCCTCTTGTTGTGTTTTGATCTCAGCTAAGTATTGCATGATCATGTTATGATCATTGGAGATATTTAATTAGCTCATATAGGTGTGTCTTTGACTTAAAAGCAAGTAAGCAGCTTAATTGTAATCCTGCTGAAAAAGGGCTGCAGGAGCAGTACCTATTGTTGTGATGTTTTATTCATTAAAATTATGTTGAATGTAAATGTGTTATATACAAAAGTTGTAGCTAACTTCCTTGCCTTGCATGTCATATAATTTCATGATTTTAGGCCTGATGGTTTAGGAGTTATAGATTTTTAGAAGTCTGCTGTCAGGTTTTGTATGATTTCTGTGCAGTTCTGAATGTTTGCATTATTTGATCAGGTTATGATTTGAATCCATCATTGGTGATAATAGAAGAGTTGTAGTACTTTTGATAGGATTTCCAAATTGTCTAGGATCATTCCTTTTGGTGGTCTAGATCTCCAGTTATGATTGTATGAAGTAAAAAGGCAGAACCTATCCAAGTCTGGACAGAGATGCTTCTTTTGTGTTGTTTGACCTTCTTTAAGTGTTGAATCACCTGAAGATGATAATAAAAAAAGTTGTAGATCATTTCAATAGCTTTCCAGAAGCTCTTAGATCACACTTTTTGGAAGTGTCTAGCTCTGGTTATAGTCAAAACATATGCTTGTTGTGCTGCTGTCCAGATTGTATGTTTGTACTGAAGTCCTATTAGTGTGACCTAGTGTTGTTTTGTGTTGCTTCTCTTTGTTCATACATGTGCATCATGCATCTCATTTAGGTACGATAGATGATGAACACGTGGACGTGAAGGACTCGACATTGGAGCTGACCACGAGACGGTGTGGTGGGCTTACCATGAAGATGGAAGGAGTAATGAGCATTGTCTGGCAGACACTAACCTAGTGTTGGATTCCCTGCAAACTCTGGAGCATTCTAAGTCTCCTATGTTTTACAAATAATCACTTGAGTCATTTTATGTTTTGATGCATTAAGTATTATGAGTTGATTGGAACCCCACTACTGCATATCCTGTCCTTATCAAGAAATATACCTTGAACCTACTATAGGTCCAGGATCGAATTATATGCTTAGCCCTGCTTAGACTAGTAGAAGTCGAATGATTTCCTGTCATTCGCGAGATATAGATCTTATACTCTGCATGGTAGGCTATATTTGCTATCGTGGAACATAACCATGTGGTAATAATGAGAAATTGGAGACCGGGCAGAAAGTTGGGGCAGCAAGACATTGGGTCTTTTGTGTTTGTAGTTTCCGCCTAAGTCGATTAAGGACCGATCGTTTCCACCCTCTTGTAATGTTGAACGTAGCCTCACACTTAGCTGGCCGGATAAGTCGTTCCGACCGTGAAGCTAGGGCGCTTTCCAAACCAGAATCATGCCGCATCGCGTGTCAGCGCAATGGTAGAGAAGCCGAGGGGCGAAGAGTGAGCCCAAGGGCAGGCAAGGCCTGAACAACCTAGCAGTTGGTCGGACCCCGGACACTGCGGTCCCCGCTTGTCCTGTGCCACGAAAAGTTGATTTGGTGACCAACACGACCCCGACGAGGGAAGTGTAGTTTGTGTGAGGAATACCCCTCCAACTGGATAGGAATTTGATTCGAATCACGGTCTCTCCCCGTTAGTGAGAACTTGGCTTGAGCTACGACATCGTAGTAATGTTGATGGAATAGTGATGGTTTCTTAATGGAAATGCTAAACCGGATATGGTCACCGGAGTTGTTTGACAAGCCTAGACAGGTTAACCAACTAAACTCAACTTGATGATAAAGATATAACCTAGTTGAATAGGTGCTCACCTAGATAGGTTTAATGAAGATAAGCTGATAATCTGATGCTAAAACTAACATTAATCCGATTAATCAAACTTAAGCTTTCATGCACAATATTGTCGAGCCAACTCCACCAAATAAAGCCTTGCATACTCTTTGGTGTCATTTATTTTTGGTTTAAAACGGGTAAGTCTAGCTGAGTACAATTGAGTACTCAGGGTTTATCCCACCATGTTACAGGTGAAGATTTAAGCCTGCTAAGGATGGTGGATAAGCGTTGGTGGGCTCGGCCTTCTGTTAAGTTATCTCATCTATGTTTTGATTAGAGGATTATCATTTAAACTAGCAATGTATTTCAGACTTATGGTTATGTATGGTTTCAAAGTTATGTTGCTTTCAAATCCGATTTGAACAAATTCTTGTACCATGGGTTGAGAATTCTTTGTAAAATTATTATGCTGCAAAGCTCCATGTATTTGATTGGTATTTGCTTAACCATGCGATCTGTTTTGTTAAGTTGATTTACTGAGGTCTTTCGGAACACTCGATGGGCTACCGGATTTATATAGGCTCAAGTATGATGGTTGATCGCTTTGGTGATTGATAATTGTACTTATGCTCTTATAAAATGATCAGTTCTGTTACAATGATGGTCTACAGCTGCATTGCCTACAACGACTACTTCAGCTACTTAAAGAGCAGCTGCTGTTTCAACGGCTCAAGGGAATATGATGATTGTCTACAACTGCATTCACTACATTACTTCGGCTACATAGAATTCATCTACTGTTTCAACTAAGGCTCAGTTATGAAGAAAGTTATCGAGGGCTCTCGGTTTGAGTGAAGCTCGCTAATGATATGTTTCATATGGAGCTTCTTTCTTGTATGCATTAGTGTCGTGTGGGTCCTCTTTTGTCCATACCATTTGTTTCACATGGAGCTTTTGGATGGTATTTTTAGTGAGGCACGCATGTAAATTGCAAAGAGAGATCCTTGTATGCATGCAGCTGAGTCAAGTTGTAATTGAGTCACATTTAGTTGTATCAACTATTGAGTCTTGTACTTCCAACCACCAATGAATAGTTTTTTTTATAGAAGAAGAATTATATTATATGATAGCTGGGTACATCAATCCGTTACAAGCATTCTGAATCATAAAAAAAATACCCACGCTGTGATTAGCACAATTCAAAACCTAACTTGATGCTTTGCAGTATGAAAGACCACATAGGCAAACACTCGGTAAATGGTCTGAGAACAAATGCCCAACGAATGACGGCCAACATTCCTGTAGGCGGAATTGAGAAAATTCTTCTTTCTGGCATCTTCCTTCTTCTTTCTGCCACCGAAGAATGAGGAAGACTGATCTAAAACTTTTTCTCCCTAGTCTTTCATTATGGCCAGATCTAACCATAATAGAACGGAGAAGAGACTGGAGAAAATTATTCTATGGCGACGACATCATCTCCGCCTCGATGCCGCCATCCGGAAATAAAGGTCTCCATGTCATCATGTTGATGAAGATGCTGAGACTGAGGTTGCCACCCTCATCTTCAACGAAACTGCTATGGAAAAGACGATTCCACTCTTCTCCTTCACCGTCATCGGAGAAGATAAGGAGGAGATAAAACTCTAATACCAAGAATTTTGGCATAGAGAGACACTAAACATAATGACTCAATCTTATTAGGAAAAACTTATTAAAAACAATAGATCGCCGCTCCCTTCAACCCTCGGCAACATGCCAAAGGGGAAGGGAGGGGATCAACGGTGGTGGATGGAGAGAGGCGCCGGCGGTGGTGGCGGTGGCGGCTAGGGCACAACAGCGAGAGACCAGTCAAGGACTCACGAGGAAGTTGTCCTGAGGCTATTAGTGTATTATACTACAGACCGCATTAGCATAGAAAATCTCAATACTAAGCCTAGATAATTACTTGTGAGTTCTTAAGGCCATTTATACCTCCAAGGGATTCATTGTAATCCACACCATGGGAGGGAATGAAAACCTCCACCTCCCACCTCCACTATAGAAGGAAAGAGGGGGGAAAGTGGAGAGGATCTCTTGCTATTCCCTCATTTATGTTCTCCTCAATTTCCTCTCTCATGTTTTATATTTAACACCAATATTCATCAAGATCATGTATGACACATAATATTACAGTTTGGGAGTTAGTCCTACTACTTCTCTTTCTAAAACCAATTAACAATAGTTATGAATGAAATGGTCATTAAAAAGTTACTCCAACTCTATGCTTTCTTCCGGAAACTATGAAGAAGTCTTGTTCCCTTAAATCTCTCCTCTGAAGCGTCAAAATTGCTTTAGTCCAGTGCTTTCTTTTTCGAAACTTTGAAGGACCGTGTTGCACGTATTCATGGTGCGGGCATCTAAAATGTTGTGGTTCCAAAGTTTAATCATGAAGAAACGCCAGCCCCTATTTATCAAGGAAACAATTTAGCTGAATAAATAACAATACACAATAGAGAAAAGATATTCACTAACTTCCAAATCATTTATTTACCACAGTAGAGCAGGATTCTGTACAAGTTGTCGTCCATGCAGCTGCGAGAATGCCTCACAGGCCCAAGGTATATGACCATCGGCTAACACTCTGCAATTTTGATTTTCGAAAACAATTAGTATTAAGATCAAATGATATGGTTAGCAAATGCAATGCATGTTGGATCTACATATAGAAACAAAGCAATAAAGTTATCGATTTGTCTAGACAGCACTGGAAACAACAAAGCATGACAAATTTTCAAATATTTCTATGAAAATATACACGCCCTTAATGTTTTGATGCTCAGAATTTGAAAATTTTGAGAGATAAATTTGAACATATTGTATTTCTTGAATGAAATCATAGGCATTATCTTAAGAAATCCTAGATAGCACAAATATATTAACAGACGGAGGGAAAAAAATGTACTATAAGAGATGTCATTTAATCTCGACGTTGTGTTGCAATCTTATATGGGAAGACCATCCAGGATACACCATCAATCACCACCAACTAACATCTACCATAAGTGATGTAATTGAATTTCAGTCATTCACTGCAACCTTTTTTTTTCTGGAATACGCAGGAGAGCTGCATATCATTTCATTAAAGTAGAGTAAGCGGCTCAAAATAAGCCAAAGAAACAAAGGTCCAGCCATACACAAACACCCCACACTCACACAAAAAAGAAAAAAGAAGAAAGAAAGAAAAAGGGTGGGAACATTATTTGGAAGAAAAAGGGTGGGAACATTATTTGGAACACACACCATCAAATTCCACTAACTAGATTGCTTGCTCTATGTCAAAAATGAGAGCAGCAAGATATTGTACGGCTGGCTAGATTGTACGGCTGGCTAGATTGTACGGCTGACTGGCTGATTTTTCTAAGAGAAAAACACTGCTAAATGGCTGGCTGATGCTGGCTGGTAAGTTCAAGCGAACAGAGCCACCATGGCTAGAAGAATTCATATCAACAGTGATGTGACGTTTGAGAAAAAAAAAATGCCATCATCAAGACCAGTGGAGGTATAAAAGTGGACATGGCCAATGTGGATTTACGATGGTTCAGTGGATGTGATAACAAATAGGTCTACTGACTGGTGCAGTTGTCTGGTGGCCACACCTGGGCCTTCAGCCCATTATGGTTTTCTATAGATTAGCTCCTAATCTGGATAGGCAAGGATATCCAACGGTGGAGTTACTTCTACAAACCGACCCTAGATCATCCTTGCCTATATATGTGCATGTACTACATGTTTCAATAATCAATCTATTGTTTTAACCGTGCAATTCCATTGCTTTCATGGTATCATCCTTGCCTATATATGTGCATGAATTCCATTGCCGAGTGCATGTACTCCATTCTTCTACTGTGCGTCCTCACGGCTGTGCCTTCCCCGCACATGGAAGCCATCTCGCTGCATCCACATGTCTAGGGGCACCCGTACCACCCACCACCAGCGCCCTTATCCCTCCCGATGGATCAGATTCCACCAAGGCCGTGCAGGTCCGTGCAGCCGACATTGAGCATGCCCACACCGCTGTAGCACCTTCGGGCCAAAAACACGTGCCGCCTCCACTCTGCCCGTGAGGCCGCACTCTAGCGCACCCAGGCAGCCAAGCAGCAGGCCACTGCCGCCACACAGGAGCGCGATGAGTCCGTCGCTCATGCCCCCTGACGTCGACGTCCTCTCCGCTGATGATGGCGCAAAATTCCAGTAGTTCCTAGGTCAGGCCCCTGCTCGGAGCTCAAGGCTGCTCTGTTGGCGCATTAGGCTACAACAATCATCAGCTTGCATGCCCACGTTGTCAGCATGTAGAACATTCGTAGCCTCATCCCTGCCATCCTCGTCATGGACTCGGACAACTACACCCTCGAAATGGACTCAAACAACTACACCTGGTGGCGCCATCAAATGCTTCTTGTTCTTGGTAAGTATGCTGTTCAGTGCCATGTCCTTGAAACTGACGCCGACCACAACTTCCCGGATTGGGCACATGTTACTGCTGACCTCACATGAATCCACGACACCATCTCTAGCAATATAGAGATCGTCTGAGCACACCGCACTACTGAAAGAGTCGTTTGGCTCGCTCTTGAAAACCAGTTCATTGGCAACCGCAAGCAATGTGCCTTCTACCTCAATGCTGCCTTCCGAAACTTCATCTAGGGCAACCACTTTATCACGGACTACTGCCACAAGTTGAAGAACATGGTAGATGCCCTTAGTGATCTTGGCAAGGTCGTCATCGATCGCATGCTCGTCCTAAATGTCATTCGTGACCTCAACGAATGTTTTGCCCACATCGGCATGCACCTTCAGCGCGCACGTCCATTCCTCGCCTTGGAGGCCAGGAAGGTTCTTATTCTTGATGAGCTCACCATGGTGTATCATTTGCCGTCACTCTCCACCGCCCTCCTTGGTGCTGCTCACTCCTGCAGCAAGTCTGGCAAACCCCATTGGACCAGCACCAGAATTCCTGGAACTCAGGAAGAGGCAACAAGCACGGCAGCCACTGCGGCAAGACAAAGACAAGGGTGGGCAATCCAGTGAGTTCACCCCCAACCAAACCCCTGTAGCATCGCTTGGATAGCAGCAGATGGCGCAGCCCCCTTCCTCCGGTGGTGCCTTTCCTCAAGTCGTGGACAAATTGCATCCACATGTGGCCCGAGAACCGGCCACCCTTGGCTCCACTTCCTAGTGCATATCATCCTCAGCCGGCGTTCGTCCCCTAGTTGCAGCAGGGGCAGTGGATTGCACCCCTCCTGGATTCTACCATCCCATGGACAGCATGCCCTCCTAGGATTGGCAAGCATTAGCGTCCTCTTTTTACACCATGCCGGTGACGCTACCGTACCAAGACGATTGGATATTCAACATAGGTGCTACATCGCACAAGGCAGCCAATGTTGATACCCTTTCTCACTTCCTCCTAACGGTATCCTATTCCTTCGTCCATAGTTGTCAATAACGGGTTTTTAGTTCCCTGTCATCTTTATTGGCATAGCTCGCCTCCCCGGCTCTCTCCTTAATAATGCCCTTGTTTCGCCTGGTCTTATTAAGAACCCCATAAAAGTTCACCAGTTTACCACTGACAACAATTGTTCTATTGAATTTGACCCCGTTGGTTGTTCTGTGAAGAATCTCCTGTCTCGGAGAATGATCGCTAGATGTAATAGCTCCAGTTCCGTGTACCCATTGTGTTTGCCTCCTCCTGCCACCGCTACCTATTTTGCTAATTCCTCGACATTGTAGTGTCAGTTGTCGTCTTAAACACCCTGGTCTGAGAGGATGACGCAGCTTCTTCCTCGCCCATGGCATCCACCTTCCCAATCGCTCTAAACAATGTTGTCCTCTCCCTCCTTTTCCAAGCCAGCAAACTTCCATCTTATCGGGTAGAGGCGCTCATCACCATTGCTTGGCTTCTCAACATATTGCCAACTGAAACGCTGCGAACCTCCACCCCCAATCAAGCACTCTATGGCACCCTGCCCGTGTATGATCATCTGCGTGTTTTCGTTGTTGAATAATCTGCTACTGGCTTGCACAAAGTCTGCAACTGCAGACTATTCAGCCAAGACTGCAGCTTGTGAGAACAATAGACTAGATGTCTGCAGCATGTGAGAACCGTAGACTAGAAGTCTGCAACTGCAGACAACTTTCAAAGGCTGAAAAGCAGTCAAGCTGTAGCAAGAACACTAGACTAGAAGTAGGCTAGTAGGGTCAATAGCTAATAAGTTTTTGCAGGTTTATCCTGCAGATAGGTCAGTAGTTTTTTTATACTGCAGTACAGCAGCCCACCTTCCCTGGTTCCAGTTCACACACACACAGGACCAACCCCATGTATAAATAAGCAATCCTGGTAATGTAAGCCTTACCACAAACAATGGCAGGATTATGGAATATATAGAGTAGCATACTTGGTCCTTAAGAAAGGATTACAACATATTCCAACAACTAAAGTAGATGCCTAGAAGATAAGATGCTCCACAACTACTCTAGATAGAGATAAGCACAAGGATTACAGCTATCAATCTCCCCCAAAGCCTTGTGCAACGCCTTGTGAGAAATCTGTGCCATCCCAATCCTAGAGCGAAGTTCCTGGAACTTCACTCTCCCAAACGACTTGGTGAGGAAGTCAGCAAGCTGGTCCTAGATACTGATGTAGCTGGCCTTGACACTCCCCTCGTCTAGGCAGCTCCTAATGAAGTGGTACCGAACCCGGATGTGCTTGCTACGCTCATGGAAGGTGGGTTTCTTCGCCAAAGCCAAGGTGGACATGCTGTCCACCCTAAGCTCCCCCGCCTCAGCATCACTTCTAAGAAGATCTCCCAGCAGCTGAGCCAGCCATAGGGCCTGAGTCGAAGCGAAAGTGGTGACGATGTACTCTGCCTCACAGCTGGAAAAGGCCAAGCACTTTCCAAGAAAGAACAGTGTCCTGCTGGTGCTAGTGTCAATGTCGCAAGCGTGGTCGCTGTCACTGTAGCCGATGAAGTGTGCATCGCCAGGACATCTCGGGTAGTGCAGGTCGTGGTCGGAAGTGCCTGCAACGTAGCAGATGATCCTCTTCACAGCCTGGTGGTGCTCCGTCGTCGGTTGCTGCATGAATCCGTCGTCGGTTGCTGCATGAACCGGCTGACATAGCCGACGGCGAACGCCAAGTTCGGCCGCGTGTGGACGAGGTAGAGAAGGCTGCCCACAATGCGCCGGTACTGCATCGCGTCCACATCCTCCGCCGTACTCTCATGACTCAGTTTCAGCCTCTCCATGGGAGGGTGGGCTGGGTTGCAGCCGGTGAGGCCGCCTAGCTCGACGATGCGCTTGGCTTAGGCAGTCTGTCAAAGAGAGATGCCGGTGCTTGGTGAACCTTGATCCCCAGGTAGAAGGAGAGGAGCCCGAGTTCGCTCATCTGCAAGACGACCTTCATCTCCGCCTTGAATGCTTCAATCTCCTCCTCCTTGGTGCCGGTGATCACAAGGTCGTCGACGTAGACTCCTACCAGCAGGGCGTTGCATCCCTTGCCCCGCCGGTAGACAGCAGCCTCGTGAGCGCTCTGCTGGAACCCCATCTGCCTGAAGGTGGAGTCTAGCTTGGCGTTCCAGGCTCGTGGCGCCTACCGCAAGCCGTAGAGGTCCTTGCGCAGGCGGAGGACCTTGCTCTCCTCGCCGAGGATGACGAATCCCGGCAAGCTGCGGACGTAGACATCCTCCTTCAAGTCATCGTTGAGGAAGGCAGACTTGACGTCCATGTGATGGACATGCCAACCCTCTTGGGCAGCCAGCGCGAGAAGGATCCGAACAGACTCCATCCGTGCGACGGGTGCAAAGACATCGTCGAAGTCGACTCTCTCCTACTGGACAAAGCCACCAGAGTCGGAGAAGGGCTCACTGGAGCCAATGGAGGAATCGCAGGAGTTGGTTGTGTGCGTGGTGGCTAGGAAGGCGAGCTCGAAGAAGAAGAGCTGCTAGCTCCCCCCGCCCCCTCAAAGTGGACGTAGTTGATAACGAAGTCGCTGATTGTCACGTCGGGGTAGCCGAAGAGGACTCCTAACGTGCTACGGTCGTCGAACTTGCCGATGTCGTTGAGCTCCTTGACCAAGGCAGCCAAAGACACGAAGGTAGGTAACCGCTGGCTTGTGCCCATGCCAAGCCTCGTATGGCGTCTTGCCATTGAGGGCCTTGGTGGGCGAGTGGTTGAGCAAGTGGACGGTAGTGATCACCGCCTCACCCTAGAAGATCGCCGGCATCCCTCGCTGCTTGAGGAGGGCGCAGGCAGTGGCCACCACCATCTGGTTGCGACACTCGACGATGCCGTTCTGCTGTGGGTGAAGTAGCACTGGATCGCCTCATCATCGCAGTACGCCTGCGAACTCAGCCGTCGTGAACTCGCCGCCGTTGTCCGTCCGTAGCACCCGAAGCTTGCGGCCGCACTCCTCCGCAGAAGGCTTAAGGCGCTGGATGGCGTCTGCCGCAACTGTCTTGGTGTTGAGCAGGACAACCCACATGTAGCGGGACACGTCGACAAAGTAGAGGACGTAGCGCCGGCCTCCAGGTGTAGCCGGTGTAACAGGGCCACAAAGGTCGTCGTGTATGAGCTCCAACTTCTCCTTGGTGGGGGAATGGAAGCCACCACTGCTTGGTGAGCACGCGGGTGTCGTAGAACTGCTCCACGTGGTCGACGTGCGGCATACCCTGCACCATCTTTGTGGCCGAGCTGCTTCAGGGCCTCGAGGTGCCCAAAGCGCTCGTGCCACCTCCAAGCGTCGTCGTCATGGCGGGACGCAAGATAGAGGGGCTACGCCACCTGCATGTGGAGGACGTAGAGGCAGTTGCTCCCTTTGTTGATCTTGGCGAGGAGCCGGTGGCGGCGATCCCAGATGCGCAGCACCCCGTCCTCGATCTCCACATACGAGCCGTTTTCATCAAGCTGTCCCAAGCTCATGATGGACTTCCTCAACGAGGGGATGTAGTAGACACCGGTAAGCAACCAGTGCTCGCCAGTCGCCAGTCTCGATGATGAAGACGACGGCGCCCACGCCCTTGATCTCCACGATGGAGGCGTCACTGAACTTGATGGAGGTGTCCAAGTCAGAGAAGAACTCCCGCCGGGTGGCGTCGGTGTCGAGGTACCATCCATCGATCTTGTCGTTGCTAAGGAAGACGTGGGCACGTGGTTAGTCGAGGCCAAGGAGAGCGGCGACGGCCGGTGTAGGAGACGGTGATCCCAGTTCGACACTCCCATGGACCAGGAAGAGAGCAGGCTGGTCCTCTTCGGCCTATGCGATGTCTGCCTGACTGTCGCGCTTTGCCCCACGGCAGTCCTTGGCACAATGGCCGGTCTTCCCTTAGTTGTGGTAGATGTCATCGCGGTTGGCCTTGCGCTCATCGTTGGCACTACCGCCAATGTCGCCACCGGTGCCTCCATGCGCCCAGCCCTTGCACTCCATGCGAGGCCAGTGCTTGCGGCCGCTCGACGAACCCGAAGCCTCCCCCTTCTTCCGCAGCTCCTTCTGGCAGGCGAGCCACTGCTCCTCAGTGAAAAGAAGCTTGCCACCGGCGGTGGGCGGCTCTAAGGAAGTCTTCTTCTCGCAGAGGTCGACGGCCTTGAGCAGTCCTGTCACGCCCTCGATCGTCGGCTCGCCAAGGTCCAGCAATGTCTCGACCAGGTGATCTGTGTGTACTTGCTAGGGACGATGCAAAGGTACTTCTCGACGGCTTCCTGCTCATCGATTACATCGCCGTAGCGCACCATCTACTGCATCAAGTTGGTGAGACGGAGAGCGAAGGCGAGGTTGTGCCACTCCTAACGCAGCCTCTGCTGCATGGCCTTGTGGGCACGGTCGCTGCCGATTCGTGATGCGGTGATGGAGTCCCATGCCTCCTTGGTAGTCTCCGCGAGGGCGGACCCCATCTCCGGCGGAACAGCAGCGATGATGGCCTCCAGTTCTCGCCGATGGTCGGTGAAGTCAGCGCCGCCATACCAAACCGCGTCTCACATCTGCCGCGCCTGCATCTTCACCTTCATGACCATAGACCACTCGCTGTAGTTGGTCTTGGTGAGCATGGGCCACCCACCGCCACTGCGGGAGTAGCGGACGACGGTTTGTACTACGGGAGGAGAGTCGCGCTGGCCACGAAGGTCGCGGCACCGATCTGGGGAAGGGGGAGGCACGCCGCCTGTGAGGCCTGCGCTCGCCAGCATCCCGTCAGCCTCGCTCCCGGTGCAAGTCCTGCCCATAGAGCGCCTGGTCACAGCCGGGGTTGTCGCGGTTCCTGCTCCAGCTCCACGCGCTCTCACCTTCGCTGCTCCTCCAGCGTGCGCACGACCCCCAGATCTCGCCAGTCGTCTGGTCACAGTCGTCGCGGTCGTCGCGGTCGCACCGGGCCTCCTCCCGCTCGAGCCAAGGGTCTCTAGCATCGAAGTCCCGCTCCCGGTCACGCCCATCTAGACCCCGTTCGCATGCGTCGCGTAGCTCCCACTTGTCGAAGCCGCGCGACTCCCGCTCGCGGGGAAAACCCCATCCGTGTCCCCCCAGGACACCGCGTTCGTCGCCGTCAAGGTCGAGCTCTGTCCGTTGCCGCTCTTGGAGGTCCCGTGCAGCAGCTTCCGCCCGTGCGTCCCGGCCAGCTCGACCGTCGCGCGTAGGCGCGGTCGCGAGGATCAATCCCATCAAAGCCACGCGGGCTGCGCCCGCTGACGCCGCGAGGGCCGAGCTCCCTCTCCACACAGAAGGCAGCAGTCGCCTCCGCCGCGGCCTTGCGGGCCTTCTCCGCCGCGTGCGCCGCTGCGGCCTCCACGGCCGCGATGCGCGCCACCCGCTCCTCGTGCATGACAAGCATGTAGATAAACACAAGTATTGGGCCGCCTGCTCTGCCCACTCCTCCTGCGTCACGGACCCATGGGAGGAGTGGGAAGCAAAGAGGACGAACATGGTCCTCACAGATGTGTAGAGGTAAGAAGAACCAGGGAGAAAACATAGGCTCTAGATACCATTTGTTAGGAGATAAACACAGATATTGGGCTAGATTTAGATTTTCATTAGCCTTGCCACAAGCAATGGCAGGATTAGGGAGTATATAGAGTAGCAAACTTGGTCCTTAAGAAAGGATTACAGCATATTCCAACAACTAAAGTAGATGCCTAGAAGATAAGATGCTCCACCAGCTCCTCTTGATAGAGATAAGCACAAGGATTACAGCTATCATGCTGCACATGCAGACTTGGCTGTGTGTGTTTGTTTGCGTGTCTGTGTTCTGTGCTCACTTCTCTTCTACCTACAGCCGTGTGAGTTTGTGAGGGTGCTGGTGAGCTTGCTGCTCACTTGTGCAGGGAAGATCAAGGGCCAACATTGGTTGCAAATGTTATCCCAACCTCTCTGCCACAGCTCCCCACAAACTTGCTCATCGCTCCTCCTTGCTTGTCTTCCTTGCCTACTCCGCACATCACAAGGGATACCGATGCCTTGACACCGTCTCCAATAAGATAATCATATGCCGCCATGTGATCTTTGATGCGACCTCTATTATTTTTGTCGAGCAGCCCAACAAACCTTCCCCCGCTGAACTCGAGTTTTTGGAGGATTTGTTTAACCATGTGTCAGTGCCCATAGGCCCGTCACACTCTTTGTTGCCTGCAGGTTCGTCCCCACCATCACCTACATTGTCAAAACAAATCCTGCTGCTTGCAAGCCGTATTCTACAGTGCAAATCTGCAGTGAACAAAGTGTGCATGGCTGATTGCAAGCCGTATTCTACATCCATTGACACCTGCGCCAAGGTGTTGGCAGCAGACATCGCTCCACTTGGTGACGCTACATACTTCTAGAGTTCGCAGGTGCTCTACAGTACCTCACCTTCACCAGACCGGAAATCTACGCCATATAGCAACTCATGCGCATTCTGGGGTACATCCGCGATGCTCTCCATCTCGAGCTTCTCCTACCTTCAGCACAGATCGATTTGGTTGTTTACTCCGATGCCGCTGTCCTGATACTCACAAGTCCACCTCAGGCTATCAAGTTTTTCTCGAGGATAATCTCGTCTCCTGGTCCTCCAAACGCCAAAACACTATGTCCAAGTACAGTGCGGAAGCAGAATACCACAGTGTGGCCAATGCAGTAGCTGAGGCCTCCTGGCTGCAGCTTCTGTGTGAGCTCCACTCGCCACGCCATGCCACCCACATGTATTGTGACATGCCATCCAAGCCAGTTCAGCATCAACGAACCAGACATACTGAGATTGATCTTCACTTTGTTCAGGAATGTTCCTACAGGATCTGTCCTGAACGTCTGTAGTACCAAAGCTCCAAATGTCAGGGGGTGTTAGACTGCTGGTCAGGTCTTATTGGCCATGTCTAGTGGCTGCGGCTGGGCCTTGAGCCCATAAAGGGTTTCTATAGATTGGTTCCTCATCTTGATAGGCAAGGATATCCAATTGTGGTGACACTTCTGTAAACCAACTCTAGATCATCTTTGCCTATATAAGTACATGCATTCCATGGCTCCATAATCAGTCTGTTGTTTTTACCGTGCAATTCCATTGTTTTCAGTAACTGCTGCTCCTTACATAAATGGCTAAAATTGAACACAAGAGAGAAAATTGTAGTTTGCTCACCAAGCTGCTTATCTGCACGAACTAACTATAAATAGTAACAGCAGAATCAATCACACCTGCCTATTATGATAGTCAGAATTATGGGAATTTGTGGATAGGACTAACCTTTGTTTTCGAACAAATGAATTCCACATATGCATAATAAGTTTTTCATCTTTTGTAACATCGACAAAATCATCAAGCATCTGCATGTAGTTGGCAAATTTAAAAATCACAATAATTGAACAACTAGGCAGAAACGACTTGAGCTCAAGTGGATATAAAAACACGCATAGATTCAATGTTTCAGCAATAACAATGTCATATCTTACTCTTCTATCCTCAAAGTCAGCAATATCATCATCAACTTCATCTTCACTGTCACGGTCTGAGAACACTTGTTCCGGTGCCATTGGCTACAATGAATTATAATGATACAATCAGGCAATACTTCAAATGAAGGCATACCATATGTGTAGAACAGTGCGAATAATCTAATTAAAAAGTATTTGGCAGCTTTCATTTTGGAAAATTTACTGCTAAATTTATGTAACTTGTTTTCCATGTTATTAGCCATCATAATGAAATAACAAAGACATCAAAACGTACATCACATGAAAAACAGAGGACTGAAGGAGGACCACACATTCCCAATATTTCTGCATGCCTCCCAGCTAGATCACTGTAACTTTTTTTCCATGCAGTTTGAAGTTTCATGGAAGACCAAATTCCAAATCTAGTTAGTCCTTAGCAAATATTTTTCGTGACAGCCTCGATATGTTATGTGTGGAGTGGCACCTGCCCACAACCAGCAAAAACACCCTAGTTCAAAAAACAAAGGTCCATTTTGTTGGCTAAAAGTTTACCTATAACGCTCTTGGTGGTGGTGTGAAATCAATCACATCATACAGATAGCTAATGGAATTTGCCACAAAGACAGAAATAATAGAAGGCATATGTTAATCCATATGTTTCACCTAGTACCTAGCTAATATTATGGAGGAGCATTGGGGCTCAGTAGGGGGGAGGGAAATAGATAGAAAGATTGGCCTAAAAAAGGTTGCAAATTTTTCAAACTTAGCGGCATGACTTGGGTTCAGGCAGGGTTCAATATGTTGGGTACCAAACTGGTTCCCACCTTCAAGCTGTAATGTCAAACGATCAAAAGATTCTGGCAAAGGCTGATGGCTGTATTGGACAGTGGTTAGAACAACTCACACTCATGCTGCCAGAGTTTTCTTTTCAGAAAGTATATTATTCCATAATGAACTAACAAGGTTCACAACAGCCTGGATCAAAGTAGCAAACAAAGAAGCTTTTGGGGAGTTGAGATCGTGTGTTGAACACAAGATTCTTTTATGTGATCGCTACCTTTCATTTGATAGTATTAGCCTAGTGTCTTTGCTCTATTTACTTTACTGCTTTGTCTTACTATTCACCGTAAGGTCCTTTACTATTCACTGTAAGGTTTCCTTGACAACTAAGTTGATCATGGTGTCTTGGAGACGAAGTAGATTAAGCATCTTCTAGAGAATATTCAGGGAGTAGGTATACCACTTGCCTATATGAGCAGTGGTTAGTTTTGCTTTTATAAAAACTTCATCATTGCAGTTCAATACAATCCAAGCGGCTCTTTGCCAAGCTGCCCTCAGGCAGCCAAATTGCTTGTGTTCCAAGTTCATGTTTCTAAAATTTGGTATCTAGAGTGAGGTTGAGAGATCGCAGACACCATGACACCTCCGGCGAGCGAGCTCTGAAGGCCGCAGCCACCGCGCCTACCACCAAGACCGGAGGATCCGAAAAAAATCTCCATCTTGATGATGATCGTGCTCAGCAGCTGGCCGCGGCGGAGGCCACAGCTGAGCAAGCGATCAAGGTGGCCAGGCGTGCAGCCAACACGGCTGCAGCGCTGCGCCTGGAGCTGGAACAGCGTTCTCTGGATCCGCCACGGAGCCCAGATCGTCACCGCGTGCAGAGTCCAGAGCGCCGTCGCCGGATCTCATCGCCTTCTCCGGAGCACCGTCGAGGACACGGTGGCCGTCACGGGTCGCCGGTGACCCATATGGTGTACATGGATGCTGGAACCGGATCGCCATGGCCAATGCTGACGAATATGAACTACTACGAGTGGAGTTCGCTAATGAAGCTGAAGATGCAGGCACGTCAACTCTGGGATGCCATCGAGTATGGCGACCACCCATACCACAACGATCGGCGCGCTTAGGAGACCATCATTGTCGGAGTTCCGCAGGAGATGCAGACTCCACTGTCGGACAAGGCAACGACAAAGGAGGCGTGGGACGCCATCGCCGCAGCGCGCATTGGCGTTGATCGCGTCTGTCGCGCCACGCTGCAGCGGCTACACACGGAGTGGGAGAACCTCTCATTCCACCCCAGGGAACAGATCTGCTTGACCACACTGAAGCAGCAGCTGGCTCTCCATGGCGACCAGGACATCAACGCGGAGTGCACGATGGAGAAGCTTCTTCGCGCCATGCCCAAGAAGTATGGCCAACTCAAGATCGCCATCGATACCTTCCTTGATTTTCAGGATCTCACCATCGAGGAGGTCACTGGGTGGCTGATGGCGGTGGACGAACTGGACGACCCAGCACCTGAGTCCATCTCCGTCGGTGGCAAGCTGATGCTCACCGAGGAGCAGTGGATGGCGCGGTAGAAGGAGAAAAAGAAGGGCGATCGGGACTCTGGCTCTTCGAGCGGCCATCGGTGTCCGCAAGGCGGGAGGAAGCAGAAGCCCAAGGGTGACCGCAGCGACCTCGACCGCGGCGAACGCGGCGGCGGAAGGCAAGGAGGAGGTGGAGACGACGAACGCAGGGCGAATCGCGACGATACCAGTCACGGGGCAAGAGTTTGTCCATACCCTCATCGTGATCGTGGTGGTGACCGCAGAGGTGCTCGCGCCGGCCAGCGCGGAGGCGCGGTCCACGTCACAGAAGCAGAGGACATGGAGGCAGCGGTCTTCTTCGCTCACAGCTTTCTCGAGCCGGACGCGGACCAGGATGCCATATGCACCAAGGCTGCCGCCTTCCTCGACATCGACGAGCCCCGAGCCCAGGCATTCCTCAACACCGGCTCCGACGAAGTGAAGCTGGACGGCTAGTACCTTGATAGCGAAGCCACGCACCACATGACGGGTCCCCGTGAATTCTTCTCCGACATCGACACCTCGGTCCATGGCACGGTGTGGTTCGATAGTCTTCCAGGCCAAGAACAGCAAGCACCGCGTCCTCCACGACGTCTACTACATCCCGGTGCTTCGCAACATCATCATCAGCTTGGGCCAGCCGGACGAAGGGGGATACAAGGTGGAGATAGACCACGACGTGCTTTGCATCTAGGATCGTTGCGGGCGCCTCCTCGCCAAGGTGAACCGCGGACCCAATCGCCTCTACATCCTCCATGTCGAGGCCACACAGTCGCTCTGCCTCGCCGCCAGGAAGGACGATGAAGCCTGGCGCTGGCATGAGAGATACGGCCACCTTCACTTCGAGGCGCTTCACCAGCTGGGCAAGGAGGCCGTGGCACGCGGGAGCAAGATGCGTCACGACCAAGATGTGCCGTCGTCCGTTCTCGCAGCAAGCTCAGTACCGTGCGCAGAACCCACTGGAGCTAGCTTGTACACGGCGATCTGTGTGGACCAATGACGCTGGTGATCCAGGCGGGCGGCGCTACTTCCTCTTGATGGTTGACGCATCCCGCTTCACGTGGGTAGCCTTGTTGCCATCCAAGGATGCTGCTACGGACGTCGTGAAGAAGATCAAGCCGGAGGCGGAGGAGAGCGGCTAGGAGCTCAAGGTCCTGCGCAACGACAACGGCGACAAGTTCAACGTCGCCAACCTTGCTGACTTCTACGCAGAGGAGGGCGTCAAGCACCATTTCTCCACTCCACACTCGCCGCAGCAGAACGGCATGGTGGAACGCCGCAGCCAGACCGTAGTGACGACTACGCGCGCACTGCTCAAGCAGAGGTTGATGCCAGCAGAGTTTTGGGGGAAGGTGAAAGCCCTAGTTTGGTTTTGATAATTGATGACACCCTAAGGACAAACCTATTTGCTAAAGTGATGGCTAAGCATAGGTGGTCCTATCCATGGAGTGATGAGCCTATGAGATGGTGATCAAGATGGCTCAACCATGAACTTTGTGATGGTGAAACAAGTAGAGATGATCAAGGTGAAAAGAAAAGGCTTGAAGGCAAAGGTATAACCCCATTAGTGCTTTCCTTTCGGTGATCAAGACACCAAGTGGGTGTGATCACATTTAGGATAGATAGCCGACTATCAAGGGGAGAAAAACGAACTCGAATCGGTTATCAAGTGCTCTAGAGTTGCATTGCATTGGCATTCACACTTAGGACTCTACATCACTCTAACTAGCCCTTCAAAATGCTTTGAAAAATAGCTAACACACGTGCCTTAGTGGTGAGAACACTTGGGTGTTAGCAGAAGGGGCTGGTTTCTAGAATTGAAAAAGTGCTTAAAGTAGCACCGGACGCTCCACAGGACTTTGGCCGGAGCGTCCGGTGACTAACCCTAGCAGTGGCGCAGCGGTGCAAAGTGCACCGGACGCTGAGAGCGTCCGGAGGGCATGCACTGAACGCGTCCGCTATGGTTTGGAGCTCTCTGGAACCTCTCTGGTTAAGCACCGGACACTGGAACTGTATCTCCAGCGTGTCCGGTGGTGTTTTTCGAGCGTCCGGTGAGTTTGTTGGAACTCTGACTCGGTGAGTGCACTGGACGCTGGGAGCGTCCGGAGAGTCTTCAGCGGACGCGTCCGGTGCGACTTAGAGCTCGGGTTGCTCTCGGTTCGGGCACCGGACACGGACGGCGGAGCGTCCGGTGTGACGTTCCGCGTCCGGTGTGTACTTAGCGCGTTTTTCAGCTGACTCGACCGTTGGGATCTGACGGCTCGTGTTTAAACCTTTGCGACGTGGCACTGATCTGTGCACCGGACGCTGCCACCGGACTCTGAGCGTCCGGTGCTCCCGTGTCCGGTGCCCCTGTAAAACAGCAACGGGCAAATCTTTGTGAGGGGAGTATAAGTAGTGCTTGGGCTGGCTTAGGGAGGAACTCTTGCGCATTTTGATCATTCCTAATCTCTTGTGAGCCAAGCCTAAGCCCTCCACACATTTCACACACTTTGACTCAAATCTTTGTGAGATAGTGTTGATCCAAGTGTTGATTGCTTGAGTGTTGCATCCTAGAGCACTTGGTCGCGATTTGCTTCGGTTTTCTTGTTCTCTTGGGGCTTTGCCGAGTCCCTAGATGGCTGTGGAAGCAAGGAGGAGGTGTAAGCTTGATTGGTGATTGTTCAAGGCTACACCGGCTTGATTGTGAGGGGTTCTTACAGTTATTCCCCGGCGGAGTGCCAAAACCGACTTTAGTGGATTGCTCGTGGCTGAAAGCCACTTCTCTTGTGTTGATGAGCGGCTCCCGGTGAGGGATTGGCATGTGAAGCCTAGCTCGCAATCCACCAAAGAAGACCGGTGCCACAACGAGGAGTAGCGTGACGGCGATCACGTGAAACTCGGTAAAAAATCGAGTGTGCACTTCTCTACTCCACCATCGAGTGGATTTCTTGGTTGATCAATTGGATTTCTTGTTGGTTATCTACTCTTGGTGATTGGATCAACCTCTACTCTCCTCGGAGGTATATCTTTCTCGATCCCCACTCTTGCGCTATTGACTTGTTTAGGTGCCATCTCCTTAGGACTCAGAGGAGTTGGTTTCTAGCGCTTGTGTGCTTATTCTTGTGAGTAGCATATTGTGCTAGGTGGCTTGCATAGAGTAGTCGTAGAGCTAGTGCTTAGCTCCGCTTTGTTAATTGCTAACTTGTGGTCTAGTGCTTTGTAGATTTTTTAATAGGCTATTCACCCCCTCCCCCCTAGCCTATCCGGTCCTTTCAGAAGGCTGTGATGGTAGTACACCAAGGATTTGGGTTAGCTCCGCAAGTTAGATGATCACGACAAGGCCGGCATCTTCATCGGCTATGCGAAAAGGGCAAAGGCATATCGGGTTCTTGATCTCGAAACACGGCGGATGAATGTGAGCCGCGCCGTTCATCGAAACACGGCGGATGAAGGTGAGCCGCGACGTCATCTTCGATGAACGGCGCGACTGGGACTGGTCCACCCTGGACCCTAGCTGCTCTGCGTCGAGCGACTTCACCGTCGAGTTCTGGGCGCTTGGGGGAGCGGCGCCTCCGCCACCACCCCGGACGATGGCTACTCTGCGTCGAGCGACTTCACCGTCGAGTTCTGGGTGCTTGGGGGAGGCGCCTCCGCCACCAACGCCATCTACATCGCCATGCACACCGTCTCCAATTCCGGAGGAGGCCAGAAGGACATCAGCAGCGGCGACATCTGCTCCAGCACCCCAGCCAACGTCGCCGGCATGGCATTCAATGCATTAGGCTGCTTCTTCCGCTTCGTCGGCTGCAGCAGTCAACTCCAGCTACTCAATTGAGCATGCCACTCCAATTGAGGATGATGATGAGTGCCTTGACTCCTGCTACGATGGAGAGCCGCTGCCGTACCAGGATGATGGCCAACATCCTCGGTCCTGAAGCTACTCCCGCCACCGCCTCTGCGCCTCTTCGCCGAGCTGCACCTAACGCACGCTGGCGAGCCGGCCAATTTCGCTCAGGCAAAGGATCTCCCGGCTGGTCACCAGCCAATCACTCTGAAGTGGGTGTTCAAGCTCAAGAAGAACGAGTTGGGCGCGGTGATCAAGCATAAAGCAAGGTTGGTGGCGCGTGGCTTTGCGCAACAAGGAGTGGACTACGACAATGCCTTCACTCCAGTGGCGCGCATGGAGTCCGTTAGAGTCCTCGTGCTGGCGGCACAGGAAGGATGGCGTGTCCACCACATGGACGACAAATCGGCATTCCTCAACGGCGACCTCAAGGAAGAAGTGTACGTGCAGCAGCCGCCGGGCTACGCCGTCGCCGGACAAGAAGAGAAAGTTTACCGCCTCCGCAAGGCACTCTATGGTATGCGGCAAGCATAGCGCGCCTGGAACGCGAAGCTGGACGCCACACTCAAGGAGATGGGCTTCCAGCAGTGCGCACACGAGGCGGCGATGTACCGGCGAGGCATCGGGCACACCATTCTGCTAGTCGGCGTCTACGTCGACGACTTGATCATCACCGGCGCCAGGGAAGAGGAAGTGAAGGCTTTCAAGGCTCAGATGAAGGTATTTGACATGAGCGATCTCGGACTTCTCAGCTTCTACCTTGGCATCGAGGTGCATCAAGACGCTTCCGGGATTACTTAGGCAAGCACACTATGCCACGAGGATTCTGGAGTTTGGGGGCATGGCTGGCTGCAATCCTGCCCATACTCCAATGGAGGAGCGGTTGAGGCTGAGCCGAGACGGCACGGCCGCGGAGATCGATCCCACTCACTACCGGCGCTTGATTGGCAGTTTGCGCTACCTGGTGCACACTCGGCCTGATCTAGTGTTCACCGTCGGCTTCATCAGTCCTTTCATGGAGCGGCCAACGGTGGAGCACCAAGGAGCTGTCAAGCGCATCCTGCGTTATGTCGCTGGCACTCTTGATTATGGTCTGCACTTCAACAAGGCAATTGGCAGCACCCGCTTCATTGGTTACTGTGACAGTGACTTGGCCGGTGACATCGACACAAGCAAGAGCACGAGTGGAGTCATGTTCTTCCTCGGCAATTGCATGGTCAGTTGGCAATCTGTCAAGTAGAAGGTGGTGGCACTTTCCAGTTGTAAAGCTGAGTATGTAGCTGCTACCACTGCTGCAACTCAGTCTCTATGGCTCTCAAGATTGCTAGCTGAACTTCTTGGCAAAACAGTTGAAGCTGTGGAACTTTGGGTGGATAGGAAATCAGCACTTGCTCTAGCCAAGAATCATGTCTTCCATGAGCGAAGCAAGCACATAAGGATCAAGCACCACTTCATTCGCAGCTGCTTGGAAGATAGAAGCATCAGGGCTTTTCACAATCCACTGCAAGGCTAAGTTCCAGGAGCTAAGGGGAAGGATTGGGCCGAAGAAGATCACCCAAGAGGAGCACAAGGCTAAGGGGGAGAATTGATAGTAATTAGCTTAGTGTCTTTGCTCTATTTACTTTACTGCTTTGTCTTACTATTCACCTTAAGGTCCTTTACTATTCACTGTAAGGTTTCCTTGACAACTAAGTTGATCATGGTGTCTTGGAGACCAAGTAGATTAAGCATCTTCAAAAGAATATCCAGGGAGTAGGTACACCACTTGCCTATATGAGCAGTGGTTAGTTTTGCTTTTGTAAAAACTTCATCATTGCAATTCAATACAATCCAAGCGGCTCTTTGCCAAGCTGCCCTCAGGCAGCCGAATTGCTTGTGTTCCAAGTTCATGTTTCTAACATCATTTAGGTGTGCAAAAATCCTCCCAGACTATTGTTTTGAATTGAAAAGGATTTAGCAGTTGGGGTCCCTTAGTCTACATCAAATCAAAATCAGAATTTTTTAAAATAAAAAAGGTTTGATGGCTTGTATATTTTTGTCTCTTTTCCCTTTTTGGTTGGTTACTCATGTTGGATTTTAACTCTAACCTTCCCCGACTTGCTTGGGACTAAAAGGCTTTGTTGTTAAAAACACCAAGGTTCAGCTATTATTTCGTTGTTCAGAAAAATATTATCAACAAGCAGTTCAGGATCCAGAAAATTAATCTATACAACTACAATCCAGTGTATGCATAGGAATTACATGATGGCTGTTAAGTGAAAGGACCTCTAGATGAGTTGGTTAGGTGGCTTGAGTAACACTCATGTCCTAGTTTGACTCCAGTGGGAGCGAATTTTTAGGACGGGGTTAAAAAGATCTCGTCTGTCCCAGACCTAAGCACAAGTCTATTGTCAAGGGCGTCAAGCCCGTGGCCCCACATGACATCTATGGTCCGGCCTCAGTTGTGGTTGTTCTCACATGGCCTACGGTGTCGCTGTGTATGGGAGCGACACGGGTTCAAAGGTTTTCCTGACCTGCTTGGGAAGGCTTTCTTAATGCAATGCTCGGGGGCTGTGTTACCCCCACGGGTTGACATTTTTATATGATGGTTGTTAAGGAATAGTGGAACTACCACGAACATAAAAAAACATTAACATTTTTGTTAGGTTCCAAAAGTTTAATCAATTAACCTAACTGAGCACACAAATGCGCCCTGGTTCTGCCACAAATGTGCGCAAACATGCATAAAAGATAGATAAAAAGAGTAATATTTTCCATTCACCTGCGCCCTGTGAGAATGGAAGAACTGCCGTTTTTGCAGGAGTTGTCGACTGCAAGATAATACAATCATAAACAAACAATAAATTAACCACATTCCAATTCTAGTGTCACAAGGAACAATATCATGATGAGTAACATTGTAGGTTGTAATATCAAGAATGTACAAAGAAAGGACTACTTTCTAGGGTCAGCCCGCTCAGATAGCTTCCTTGTCTTCCCAAACTGTAGTACTGTTGGTAGTGAAAGATTGCTGCCATGTAAAGATTGAGCAGGATCAATAGAAGCATTTGCTACAGAAGTCCCTGAAAAGTTTACCATTTGGGTCAGAAAAAGTAGGCAACAAAGGGAATAGGACCCAGAGTCCCAAACAAATGCTAGACCAGGCCAACAATGCAGGTTTTCTTAGCATGTAAATCGATGATAATCGCAATTCGGAAACAGCCAGTTCATCTAGTAGACGTTCAACTTTTACAGCACAAAGTAGGCAGTGCAACAAATATTAAAAAAAAAAAAGCTCTAAGCACAAAGTGATATTGTACAATAAAGAACTATCAAACTGAACTAAGAAAAGAGACAACACAAATGGCTAATAATTTGCATCTTTTCCATGAGAGTAGTCATATTCAAACAATATACAGGAGTGTCAGAATAGACGCCCTAGATGGGCTGGCCATGGGCCATATACCCAGGCGTACAGCCTTTGGGACTCTAGGAATTGTAATAGATTAGATTGATATTGATTAGGCAAGGATCACCGTTGGATCGGGTGTTTCTACAAACCCTCATGATCCTTGCCTATATATTGTAATCATCCCACATCAATCTAATTATTCCGAGACCTAATCTGCTCTCATGGTATCAGCCGCCTAGGTTAGGTTCTTGCCTTCAGCTGCCCACCCTCTACCACCGTCCAGGCCGCCGCGGTGGCCCTTCGTCGCGCCCAGGAAGAGGCAGCCGCCGCCGCCACCGCCCAGCGCCTTGAACGCGAGCGTCAGGACTGTTGATCCTAACTCCTAGGACACAGGTAAGCAGCCTGCTCACCTTGCTCTCCCTCTCCCCTGACCCAAGGTAGAAGAAGAGCTTGAGCTCTCTGTCACTCACACACACACACTGCACTTGGCTCAGCGCTGGCTGAGGCCCAGTGAACACTGAAACTCTGAATGTGGTGGCAAGGAACTGATTTGTTTCATTCCATTCCATGGGTATATATACACCTCTACTTACCAACTACAAGGTACACTAAGGTATGGCTGGGTACAGCCCAACTACTCCTAGTACAAGCCTTAGATCAGCCCACTACAGGTATGGCTGAGTATTTGTACCTAAACTACATGGCTGAGATCAGCCAACTACCTGCAAGTCATGGCCTATTGCCATACTTGCTGCAGTACTGGAATTGGATCAGCTGAGCTGACCTTCCTCCTATCTAGCAAAAACAATTAGCAGCAGATTATGTCTAACAATTCTTCCCCTAATCCTGCTGCTAGCCCTTGATCACCACCATGCCAATCATCTCCCTCAGTTCCTGGAACCGAAGGCGACCAAGTGACTTGGTGAGGATGTCAGCGAGTTGTCGCCCGGTCTCGACGAACTCGATGACGATCTGTCCTCCATCGACGCAGTCCCTTAGGAAGTGGAACTTGACATCGATGTGTTTGCTCCGGTCATGGAGCACTGGGTTCTTTGCCAGCGCGATGGCCGGCTTGTTGTCCATTTTCAGCGCCGGCGGCCGAGCCTCCACCCCGGTGAGCTCGCCCAGCAGCCGCCGCAGCCAGACTACCTGGCATGCCGCGGTGGCCGCTGCAACGTACTCCGCCTCGCACGTCGAGAGGGCCACCATCTTCTGCTTCAACGACTGCCAGGCGATTGGCGCCGCGTCGAGGAAGACCAGCACACCGGAGGTGCTCCGCCGTCCATCCACGTCGCCCGCCATGTCCGCATCGCTGAAAGCCGTGAGCCCCGGCTCTCCATTCTTGTTCCCCTTCGGCGGAACTTCGCTGAAAACCGTCAGCCTAAGCCCGCCGTGTTTGGGGAAGACAACTCCCCAGTCCAGTGTGCCCTGGACGTAGCGCAGCAGCCGCTTGACCGCTGCCCAGTGGTCCTCCCGCGGGTCCTCCATGAACCGGCTCACATAGCCCACCGCGAACGCGATGTCCGGCCGTGTGTGAGTGAGCCAGCGCAGCCCGCCGACGATGCTCCGGTAGAGTGTAGCATCCACCTTCGCCGCCGTGCTCGTCTTGGAGAGCTTGATCCGTTCCTCCATTGGTGTCGCCACCGTCTTGCAGCCCGCCATCCCTGCCCGCTCAAGCAGCTTCTGCGCGTAAGCACGCTGCCCAAGCTTGATGGCGTCCTCTCCTTGCCTCACCTCAATGCCGAGGTAGTAGGAGAGTGCGCCGAGGTCACTCATCCGGAATCGCGCCGCCATTTCCTCCTTGAACGCCGCGATGTCACTCGCGCGCGCGCCGGTGACGATGAGGTCGTCGACGTACACCCCGACGATGAGGTGCTCCTTCCCCCGTCGTCGGGTGTACAGAGCGTGCTCACTGGCGCAGCGCGTGAACCCGAGCTCCGCCATGGTGGCGTCGAGCTTGGCGTTCCAGGCGCGCGGGGCCTGGCGCAGCCCGTAGAGCGCCTTGCGCAGCCGAAGCACTTTCCGCTCCTCCCCCTTCTTGACGAATCCCGTTGGCTGCTTGACGTAGACCACCTCTGCCAAATCGCCGTTGAGGAACGCAGACTTGACGTCGAGGTGATGGACCTGCCAGTCCTTGGCCGCCGCGAGCGCAAGCAGGAGCCGCACGGACTCCATGCGCGCGACCGGGGCGAACACCTCCTCGAAATCAATCCCCTCCCGCTGGACGAAGCCGCGGGCGACGAGCCGCGCCTTGTGCTTCACCACGGCGCCGCGCTCATCCCGTTTGACCTTGTACACCCACTTGAGGCCGATCGGCCGGCATCCCGCCGGCGGATCGACAAGCTCCCAGGTGTGGTTGGCCTCAATGGCCCGCATCTCCTCCAGCATGGCGCGCCGCCACTCCTCATCGCGTTCTGCGATGGTGAAAGTGGACGGCTCCTCCGCGCTCATAAGGAGCAGCGCTTCGTCGACGTCGAGACGCCGCGCCGCCTGGCCTGGGACCTCTGTATCGCCCAAGACATTGTCAACCCGGCGGAATCGTACTTCCTCACCTTCATGGAACGCATCCACAAACTCGGTGACGTCCGTCGGTGGTGTGGCGTACTCGATTACCCCTCCGGCCGGCATCCTCTGTTCTGGCAGAGCAGGCGATTGCTCCGCCAGAGGAGGTGGCGAAACAGGGGAGCCCGCCGCAACTGGACTTGGCGGCTCCACCGCCTCTGCAGCCGTCTGCTCCGGCGTTGCAGCTGCTCCAGCTGCTTCCCCTGCACCCTGCTCCGCCGAGCCGCCATTGAGCTGCTCGACGACGAATGTGTCGCCAAACCCGCCACCGCCTTGTTCTTCCCCCGTCTCGGACTCGTCCCAACTCCATGCCGCCGCCTCGTCGAAGATGACGTCCCGGGACACCAGGACCTTGCCTCTCACCAGATCATAGAGCCGGTAGGCCTTCGTCCCCTCCTCATAGCCGAGGAATACCGCCTTGGTGCTCCTGTCGTCGAGCTTGCCGAGGCCGGGCTTCGTGTCCTTCACATGCCCGATGCACCCGAACGTCCGCAAGAACGCGACGTTGGGCTTGCGCCCATGCCACGCCTCGAACGGAGTCATCCCCTTGAGCGCCTTCGTCGGAGAGCGGTTGAGGATGAACACGGCGGTGGTGACCGCCTCACCCCAGAACTCTGCAGGCATCCCCTTCGCCTTCATCATCGATCGGGCCATCCCGACGATGGTCTGATTCCGGCGCTCTACTACGCCGTTTTGCTGGGGCGAGTAGGGCGCAGTCAAGTGACGCCCCACCCCCTCGTCGGCGCAGTAGGTGGCGAACTCGATCGCCGTGAACTCCCCGCCGCGGTCCGTCCGGAGCACCTTGAGCCTCTTCCCGGACTCCACCTCTGCGCGCGCCTTGAACCTCTTGATGGCGTCGGCGGCGTCACTCTTGCTCGTCAGGAGCTGCAGCCACATGTAGCGACTGCAGTCGTCCACGAGCAAAAGGAAGTATCTCCTCCCGCCATGGGTCGCCGGCGTGATTGGCCCGCAAAGGTCCCCTCGAGCGGATCTGCCGCGCGGTACTTCGCCACCTTGGAGAACGGCAGCCGCCTCTGCTTCCCGACCAGGCAGCTGTCACACAGCTCGCCTGCGTGCTCGATGTGGGGCAGCCCGGTCACCATCTTCTCCAGACGGCCGAGCGCGTCGAAGCTCAGGTGGCCGAAGCGCGCGTGCCAAAGCCATGGCTCCTCCATGCCTTGCGCCGCCAGGCACACCGGATGTTCTACCTTCAGATCAAGCAGATACAGCCGATTGCGCGATCGAGGTACCTTTGCCAGCAGTCGCCGTTCTGGGTCCCTGATGCGCAGCACGCCGTCGCGGATGAGCACCTCCGAGCCGCGCTCGTCCAGCTGCCCCAAGCTCACAATGCTTGAGCGCAGCTGGGGGATGTAGTAGACGTCCGTGAGCGCACGGTGCTCTCCATTGCGGCACCGGAAGATGACGGTGCCTTGGCCGCGGATGGTGACCCGCGAGCCATCGCCGAACTTGACCGTCCCGGTCTTGTTCTTGTCGAGGGTGGAGAAAGCGCCCCTGCAACCCGTCATGTGGTTGCTTGCTCCGGAGTCGAGGTACCACCTCTGCTCGGGCTCGTCGCCGACCGCTCCCAGGTGGACTTGTGCGCGCGGCTCGACAATGTCGACGGCCTGCAGCGCAGTCCCCTGCTCCGCCTCCGCTTTCTCGTCCTGCAGCGCACAGAGCTCGCCCATGAGAAGCGCGTGCTCATCGTCGCTGTCCTCCCAAGCCAGATGAGCCTCCTCCTTCTCCAACTTCTTCTCCGGCCTCTTCTCCGGGCACTCCCGCGCCCAGTGCCCCTCCTTCCCACAACGCCTGCAGGCGTTTGGCTTGGTGTTCTTCTTTTTCTTCTTCTTGTCCGCCGGTGCCTTGCCGCGCCGCTGGTCGCCGCCGCCTCCGCCGCGGCTGGAGGAACCTTCCCCGGTCCGCCGCTTCTTCTTCATGCGCGCGGTCCACTCCTCCTCCGTCAGCAGCAGTTGACCCTTGGCGCTCCTTTCCTGCGCCGCCGGAAGGCGGTCATCCACCGCCCGGAGTCGCCCAGCCACATCCTCCAGGGTGAGCTCCTCCGTGTCCAGCATGGTCTCAATGGAGAGAGCCAGCTGGGTGTACCTCGCCGGCACGAGACGGAGCAGTTTCATGACGACATCTTCGTCATCGACCGGCTTGCCGTAGGTGGCCAGCTGGGTGGCCAGTGACTGCAGCCTTAGGGCGAAGTCCTCCACCGACTCCCCCGTCTTGAACTTGATGTCATCGAACTCCCGGCGCAGCGCCCGCGCCTTGGCCTTCTTCGCCCGAGCTGAGCCGATGCGGTACGACGCCAGCATGTCCCATGCCTCCTTCGCCGTGTTCTTGCTGCCGATGGCCTCATGGAACTCCGCCGGGGTGGACGCCAGCAGGGCCTCCATGGCACCCACCTCCGCATCCTCACCGGCATCTCCCGTCTCGACGGCCGGCCACCACTTCCGTGCGCGGAGCTTCCACTTCATGTGGACAGCCCACTCGCCGTAGTTGGTGCAGGTGAGCTGCGGCCAGGTGGTGCTACCCACCTCCCGCACCGTGCGCACCTCTGCCTTGGGCTGCTCAGCTGTGGCAATCTCCTTGCCACTCTTACCTGAGCCGTCCGGCCCGGTGAGCGCAGCATCATCACCCCCAGGCATCGCCGGCGGTCAAGCGCAGCGATGCGTACGGCTCCGATACCACGTGTTGATCCTAACTCCTAGGACACAGGTAAGCAGCCTGCTCACCTTGCTCTCCCTCTCCCCTGACCCAAGGTAGAAGAAGAGCTTGAGCTCTCTGTCACTCACACACACACACTGCACTTGGCTCAGCGCTGGCTGAGGCCCAGTGAACACTGAAACTCTGAATGTGGTGGCAAGGAACTGATTTGTTTCATTCCATTCCATGGGTATATATACACCTCTACTTACCAACTACAAGGTACACTAAGGTATGGCTGGGTACAGCCCAACTACTCCTAGTACAATCCTTAGATCAGCCCACTACAGGTATGGCTGAGTATTTGTACCTAAACTACATGGCTGAGATCAGCCAACTACCTGCAAGTCATGGCCTATTGCCATACTTGCTGCAGTACTGGAATTGGATCAGCTGAGCTGACCTTCCTCCTGTCTAGCAAAAACAATTAGCAGCAGATTATGTCTAACAAGGACGCCCACAATGCAGCCCTAACCAGCGCCCTCCAGGCTGAGGAGGCTGCCGCCGCTGCAAAGGAGCGTGACGCCGCTGCTCAGCGTGCCAGCGATGCCCTCGCCCACGCAGCCCAGGCGCGTGCAGCAGCTGCTGCTGCGGTGGCCCCGACGTCCTCCAACATCCCTCCTGGCGGCGCGTTCTCCCAGCCTGCTGATCTTCACACAGCGATGCTTCTTCACGAAGCCGCGACTCTGCTGCAACTCCACTCCCAAGCTGTCACCGTCAACAACATCCGGAATCATGTCACCTCCGTCCTCAACGTCGACTCCGGTAACTTCAACCGATGGCGTGATCAGTTCCTGCTCATCCTCGGCAAGTTTTCCCTCCAGGACCATGTCCTCTCGGCACCTCCGCCTGCCTCGTCCCCTGACTGGACCCGGATGGATTGCGTCGTCAAGTCCTGGATCGTTGCCACGCTGACCGACGACCTTGCAGAGATCATCTCTGCCCAGGGCTCCACTGCTCGCCATGCCTGGCTCGCCATCGAGTCCCAGTTCCTCGGCAACCGGGAGGCTGAAAGCTCTATGTTTGGTTTTGGCTAATTGATGTCACCTAGTATCTAACCATGTGTTTAAGATATTGATTACATGTATGGTTAGAATATCAAGTGTGGAGCAATGACGGCATCCAAGCTCTTGGTGTAAGCCCATCAACATGAATATCAAATGCTTCAACACTTAGTGGTTTGGATGGAGCTCAAGGCAAAGGTGAAACTTAATAGGGCTCTTTCCATTTTGGTGATCACGACACAATAGAGAGTGTGATCACATTTAGGATAGATAGCCGTACTATAAAGAGGGGAGTTATTCCACGGTTAACACAGTTATCAAGTGCCATTAGATGTTTGGATCATGCATTGCATTTAGATCTAGTGGCTAACTCAAAACCTTTACAAAACTCTTTGAAAATGGCTAACACCCACTAAGAAATGCCTTACATAACATGCGTTAGCTCTCACAAGCAAAGGAACTTGACACGGGCTCAAACTCACCCAAAACAGAGCGTCGGACGCTCTGTTGGCCGAGCGTCGGACCAATTCACAGGGTCCAACGGCTGACTGCCCAGTGCACGCGCGAGTGAGCGTCGGACGGTGTTTTTCAGAGCGTCGGACCTTTGCCCCAGCGTCCGACGGAGCGAAACAGCAGCAGATCGACACGTGGCGATCGCTGGAGCGTCGGAAGTCAAAGTTTGGTCCGACGGCTACCGTCGGACAATCGTCCGACGAGTTTTCGCTTTGTGGGAGCCCTCTGGAAACGTCGGACTGTGCAGCGCTTTAGTCCGACGGATTGAGTCCGACGATCACCGGACGATTGCCCTCAGTCCAACGGTCTGCAGTTGAAGGCGCCAACGTTCGAATTCAAACGGTCTGGTACATGTGGCAGCGCACGATTCGTTGGTGAGGAAGCGTCGGACTATAAGCATTAGTCCGACGCCCCCGAGCGAGCGTCCGACACCTCGCAGAGAGAGGGTAACGGCTAGAACTGTTTGTGGAAGTCTATAGATACTTCTTGGCCAGTTCTTACTCTCTCTCTTGGCTCTCTAACTTGTTGATACACCTCTTGAGCATTCTCCTAACACTCTCACTCACATAGATTGCATCATTCTCATCCATTGTGAGCTAGAGTGTGATCCAAGTGCATTGCTTTGATCATTGCATCCATTGGCACTTGTTGATCATGTTTGCTGCGGAGTTCTCTCATTTCTCTTGATGATTGCCGTCACCTAGACGGCTTGGAGCAGCGGAGGAGCTTGGCGGAGTTGGTGATTGTCTCCGGCCACTCCCGGTGATCTTGTGAGGGGTTTGGTGCCTTCCCCGGCGGAGTGCCAAAGGTAACCTTAGCGGATTGCTCGTGTCATTGAGTTACCTTACTCGTGATAGGTTCTAGTGGCACTTATTGGTTGAGCTTGACATTGGTTGTCAATTAGCCACCGAACCACCGAGTAGTGGTCAACACAACGAGGACGTAGCGTGCCGGCAAGCACGTGAACCTCGGGGATAAATCGTGTTCATCTTGTGTTGATCATTGGAGTTCATTGGACCATCACCTTCGTGTGTATTGGTATTCATCTTGGTAATTGGCTATCTACCCTACTCGAAGGTATAACAGCTCTACACCTATCTCTTACTTCGTGCACTTACTTGTATAGTGTAGTTTTGGTAGTGTGTTTGTCCACCTAGGAGTAAAGTAGTTACAACCTAGGCTAGCTTGTGTGTGCCTCTAGAGACTTAGCTAGAACGGTTAGAAAGGCTTGCATTTTGAGTAGGCTAGCGCACAATTCGCTTCGCCGTTTGTTGTACTAACCCTTTGGTCAAGTGTTGTTTGTAGAAGTTTTCAATAGGCTATTCACCCCCCAGCCTCTTTGGACCTATCAGAGGCTCGCTCCATCCACCTTGAGAAGCGGTTTCGCACCTTCGTCCAAGGTGACCTCTCCGTCACCGACTATTGCCGCCGGCTGAAGAAGATGGCGAACGATCTCACGGCTCTTGGTGAAGTCATCACCGACCGCACCCTCGTCCTCAACCTCATCCGTGGCCTCAAAGAGCGCTTCAGCCACGTTGGGGCCCTCCTTCGACGCGCCCAGCCCTTCCCCACCATCCTCAAGGCGCGTGACGACCTCATCCTTGAGGAACTCACCCTGGAGAACCGGAAGGATGCCCCTGCCACTGCCCTCGCTGCCTCCACCACGTCAGGCTCCTCCAACACCGCCCCTCCACCTTCCGGCGCGGGCTCTGGGAGTGCTGGTGGGGGCTCTCGGTCCACCAACAATCGTCGCAATAAACGCAATGGTGGCGGCAAAGGCAACAGCAGCAGCAACAACAACTCTGGAGGCCCCGGCACTCGCCCACCTGCTGTACCGCAGCAATAGCAGCAGCAGCAACCCTCCAGTGGTGGTCGGACCTGGCCCAGCGTCTCCAACCCCTGGACAGGGCACCCATCCCGGTGCCACCTCACCTACAGGCGCAGCAGCAGGCGCAACAGCAGGCCCTCATCGCGCACCAGCAGCAGCAAGCCCTTGCTGCCCACCACCAGCCGGCTGCAGCCCCTGCACCTGATGGCTCCGGACAGTGGGCTTCCCAAGGGTACTACAACCCTGTCGCCGGCCTTCCCTCATGGGACCCGACGGCTCTCGCCTCCGCCTTCAGCACGACGTCGCTCACCCCCCCACCGTCGTCAGAGTGGTACTTCGACTCAGGTGCTACCTCTCACATGACATCTCAGCCCTCCTCCCTTTCACTTGCTTCCTTCCCGCGGTATCCTACTCCTTCATCTATTATTGTCGGTAATGGCTCTACTTGTTAGCCCTTTAATCTTCACCACACGGTGAGTGGTTGGCTCACCAACACCCTGACAAACTCACAGCAATGAAACTCTCTCTTTCTTTCTTTCTTTGTAGCACAGCACAACACGAACAGCTCGAGGCTATCTGAAACTAGCAACTCTTTGCAATCTAATGCACTAACTTTCTAGCTTTCTAACTAGCTTCAATATTCATACAGCTCAAGGCTATCTGAAGCTAGCAGCCTTCTAACATCTAGCTTAGTTTACAAAGGAGCTCAACATGTCCTTATATAGGGCATTCAGGTCGGTATGCTACAGTAGCCGACCTGCTACAGTAACCAACAGCTCAAACACAGCTAGCTAATAGTCAATTTCAATTTTACTACTACTTCCTTTTGCTAAACTCAATTTGCTTTTGACTTCCATCTCTCCAACTCATACTAGACTTTGGTAGAAGCTTCAAGAATCAACTAGTGTTTAGCATCCATTAATCAATCTTGTTTTTATCATCTCAAGAAAATAAATTAATTCCAACACAACTCTTCCAGTCACCGCCATTGGCTCTACAGATTTATCACCGTCTTTCAGTCTTAATAATGTTCTTGTGTCACCACAGCTTATTAAGAACCTTATCTCTGTTCGCCAATTTACTATTGACAATAATTGTTCAGTTGAGTTTGACTCCGCTGGTTGTTCTGTGAAGGTTCTTCCATCCCGGACCGAGATCGTCAGGTGCGATAGCTCCGGACCACTCTATCCACTGCGCCTGCCACCAGCACATTCCCTTGTCGCCCAGGCTTCCTCCCCACTATGGCATCAGCGTCTTGGCCACCCCGGTCATGAAGTGTTGTCAAAGCTTGCGTCTAGCATCTCCTGTCCCATTCAGGCTAGTTCAGAGTTGTGTCATGCTTGTCAGCTAGGGCGGCATGTTCGCTTGCCCTTTCACGTGTCCACTTCCCGCGTGTCTAGCAAGTTTGATCTTATTCATTGTGATCTCTGGAACGCTCCGGTTGTCAGTGTTTCTGGTTATAAATATTACTTGGTCATTCTTGATGATTGCACGCATTACTTGTGGACTTTTCCTTTACGCCTTAAATCTGACACCTTTAACACACTCACTCACTTTATCGCCCATGTCTCCACTCAGTTTGGCGCCCGTATTAAAGCTGTCCAATGCGACATTGGGAAAGAATTTGACAACTCCTCCACTCATCACTTCTTTCTCACCCAGGGCATCCATCTTCGCATGTCCTGCCCCTACACCTCGCCTCAAAACGGTAAAGCCGAACGCATTATTCGCTCCATCAATAACGTCATTCGCTCGCTGCTTTTCCAGGCGTCCATGCCTCCCTCCTACTGGGTGGAGGCTCTCTCTACAGCGACTGTTTTACTTAACATCCTGCCCACCAAGACTCTCCAGTTCTCCACACCCCACCTTGCCCTTTTTGGCACGCCACCAACATATCATCATCTCCGAGTCTTTGGTTGCAAGTGTTACACTAACATATCTGCTACTGCCTCCCATAAACTTGCCCCTAGGTCTGCCCTCTGTACATTCCTAGGCTACTCCGCTCACCACAAAGGATACCGCTGCCTTGGCCTTTCCTCCAATCAAGTCATCATCTCCCGGCACGTCATCTTCGATGAAACGGCCTTTCCTTTTGCGGAGCACGCAGGTCCCACCAGCCCTACGGACCTCTACTTCCTTGATGCTACTGATGTCGAGCCCGATCCTATTGGACCGCTGCACTGTTTTTTGCTTGCAGGAACACCTTCGCGCACACCTGGCGTCTCCAGCACCCCTGCTGGACCCCCTGCAGCCGTGCCTAGGGCGCCTGCAGCAGCCTCCCTAGCGCCAGCGCTCTACATCCTGCCTGCGCTGCATACGCCGGGGAGGCCTCCGGAGCGCCAGCCGTACGTCCCGCCCGCCCTCCGTGTGGGCGCAGTTTCGTCCACAGGCTCTCCTATGCTTCTCCAGGCACCTCGCGGTCCCCCACCGGGATTCCCGGCGCTGCGTCCAGACCGGGCATTCGCGCAGACGTACACCCGCCGACCTCGACAGCCTCCTACCTCGACCGCCGCTGCACCAGCCGTACCACCACCACCGCTGCCCAAGGGTGCTGTTGCTGTCCCTCCAGTGACCAATCAGCACGCCATGGCCACGCGGTCTAAGAGTGGCTATCGGATGCCTGCCGCCTACCACGCCGTGGCTCTCTCTCCGGTGCCGAAGACATTTCGCAGCGCTCTCACCGATCCTAATTGGCGAGCAGCCATGGAAGAAGAACACAGTGCATTACTTCAGAACCACACTTGGGATCTCGTTCCTCGCCCGCCTCGGGCCAATGTTGTTACCGGCAAGTGGATCTTCAAGCACAAGTTTCAGTCTGATGGCTCCCTCGAGAGGTACAAGGCGCGATGGGTGCTCCGTGGCTTTACCCAACACCCTGGTGTGGACTTTGATGAGACATTCAGTCCCGGGGTGAAGCCGGCTACTGTCTGCACTGTGCTCTCCTTGGCTCTATCCCGCAGCTGGCCCATTCATCAACTCGATGTGAAGAATGCCTTCCTTCATGGCACCTTGACTGAGACAGTCTACTGCCAGCAGCCGTCCGGATTTGAAGATTCCACTCATCCGGATTATGTTTGCCTCCTGAAGAAGTCACTGTATGGCCTCAAGCAGGCTGCACGTGCGTGGTACAGCCGGATGGCCGCCCATCTGCTGTCTCTCGGGTTTGTCGAAGCTAAGTCAGACACCTCGCTCTTTGTGTATCAGCGCGGTTCAGAAACGGACTATCTGCTGCTCTATGTCGATGACATCGTCCTCACAGCTTCTTCCACCAGTCTCCTTCGACGGATCATCTCTGCCCTTCAGCAAGAGTTCGCCATGAAAGACCTTGGTGAACTGCATTACTTCCTTGGGATGCACGTTCAACGCAGCGGTGATGGACTTCTCTCACAGAGACAATACATGCTGGATATTCTGGATCGTGCCAGAATGGCTGAGTGCAAACCGTGCTCCACTCCAGTTGACACCAATCCGAAGATTGCTGCAGCTGAGGGGGCCCCAGTGTCTGATGCTACAGACTTCCGCAGTCTTGCTGGCGCTCTTCGGATTTGACGCTCTTCAGCATTTGACATTCACCCGACCAGACATCGCCTACGCTGTCCAGCAGGTCTGCCTCCTTATGCACGACCCCCGGGGGCCTCATCTTGCAGCCCTGAAGCGGATTCTTCGCTATATTCGAGGCACACTACATCTTGGTCTACTGCTGCAACCCTCTGCTTCGACTGACCAGGTTGTCTACACCGACGCCGATTGGGTTGGTTGCCCAAACACACGGAAGTCCACTTCCGGGTAAGCTGTGTTCCTTGGCAACAATCTTCCTGGTCCTCCAAGCGTCAGAACACGGTGTCAAGATCCAACGCTGAAGCCGAGTACCGTGTGGTAGCCAATGGAGTTGCTGAGGCTACCTGGCTGAGCCAGCTCCTCCTGGAGCTGCATGCCCCCCTCAGGCGTGCCACCCTGGTGTATTGCGACAACATCAGCGCCGTCTACATGACCAACAACCCAGTTCAGCATCAGCGAACCAAGCACATCGAAATCGATCTTCACTTCGTTCGGGAGCGCGTTGCCATCGGTGATCTTCGTGTTCTGCATGTTCCCACCTCCTCTCAATATGTAGACATCTTCACCAAAGGGCTGCCATCTTCTGTATTCACGGAGTTCAGGTCCAATCTAAACGTGCAGAGTGGCTGACGATTTGACTGTGGGGGAGTGTTAGAATAGACGCCCTAGATGGGCTGGCCATGGGCCATATACCCAGGCGTACAGCCTTTGGGACTCTAGGAATTGTAATAGATTAGATTTATATTGATTAGGCAACGATCACCGTTGGATCGGGTGTTTCTATAAACCCTCATGATCCTTGCCTATATATTGTAATCATCCCACATCAATCTAATTATTCCGAGACCTAATCTGCTCTCAAGGAGAAAGAACATAGTTATTTTTCAAAAAAAAAAAAAAAACTTTGTAACAAAAAGAAGTGTTGCTTATGCTGTCCCTTTTTTATAATACAAGCACCAATATAAGAATACATGTACCAATTAAAGTGATCGTGTGATGACAATGTACCATTCTCCCTTTGCACACAGTTGTCCTCAGATCCTGCCAGGGCATCTTCAGGTGACCTTGATTCCAAAATATGTGAATGTACATGCCTGATTTTCTCAGTTATGGTCTTTGATCGTCTACGCTTCTTAAACCTTGAGCTGATGTAACAGAATTAGGTTAGGTAACTAAAACAGAGTGGTCGTGTTCAGAAAGCAATGGAGAATAAGCATACCGGTAAGAAAACGTTTGATGCCTTGGATCAACACCCTCCGCAAAAAGCTGCCAGTTAGAATCATTAGTTATCAAATACAGTTAAGAGTGTTTCCATTTAAAGCAATAGTTACCATGCATTGCTAAGCATGTAAAAACATTATCCACAGAAAAACCATTGAGGTACACAATACACTATTTCAACTGTTAGACATGTATATCTAGGGGTCCAATTGTACATGTACTGAAGGCTTTGTGGCTATATATATGAAAGGCACCCCTCCCTAATGGGCGTGAGGTGTCGCTCAGGTTCTCTTCCTGCCTCTTCCCTAGTTCCTCTCCTCCACCACGCTGCTGACCCCGACTGTGTGTCCCTTACTCTAGCCTCTCGCCCACGGGGCCAATTCCACGGCCGCAAGCCCACCTCACCGCGTGGCCTCTTCTGCGACCTCACATCTCGTGCGCTTTCATTCCTCGACCGAGCCCAAGCCCGAGTTACCTTCCAGCCGCTGCTCCAGCCCCTCCCACCACTCTTCCTCCGCTTCTCTGCTCGCGTGGCCACCTGTCTGCGCACGGTCGCCCTCTCTACAGCGTGCTGGCATGTCCAAGTGTCATCCCACCATGACGTTTGTGGGCCCCAGTCGCCAACTCGTCCAAGTACCGTAGCCCCAGGATGCTACATTACCTTACTCTCACCCGCTCCTACCTGGCTCATGCGGTCCAGCAGGTGTGCCTCTTCATGCACGACCCTCGGGAGCCGCACCTAGCACTCGTCAGGCGTACTCTTTCTGCTGGTCTCCACATTGAAACCGGTCCTCTCCAGTCTCTCACAGCATACTCAGATGCAGACTGGGCAGGGTACCCCGACTCCTGCCACTCCTCATCAGGCTATTGCGCCTACCTTGGCGACAACTTGGAGTCTTGGTCGTCCAAGCATCAGAACACAATCTCTCGTTCCAGTGCTGAGTACCATGCTGTCGCCATGCCGTCACCGAGTGCTGCTGGTTGCGCTAGCTTCTCCAGGAGGTCCATCTACCACCACCTTCCGCCACGGTTGTCTTCTGTGACAACGTCACTGTTGTATACATGACAACAAACCCCATCCATCACGCTGGACCAAGCACGTCGAGATTCACATTCACTTCGTCCATAAGGTCGCCCTTGGTGAAGTTCATGTTCTCCACGTGCCATCCTCGCATCAGTTCACAGATATAATGACTACAGTTATTTACTGATTTTCAGTCCAGTTTATGCGTTTGTGAACCTCCCGCTACGATTGCAGGGGCCATTAGATATGTATATATCTTGGGGCCTAGCTGTAAATGTACTGAAGGATATACACTCCCATGAGTAACTACTCCCTATTTGTTTGACTACTAATTGGGTCTGTATTGTGTCATTCCACTAAACCCATTTAGGAATATTCAGCCAATTAATCATGTGCATGCCGGGGATCTCCATGATTTCAGGTAACGGGTGCATGGCATTAATTTCGTACCATGCATTGACTAAAACGTCGTACAAGTATGCTTGCATACTTTTGCGTGTATAGGTGTATTTCAATTCATTTGGAAGTATGTCTATATACCTAGTGTAGTAGTATGCGTGCATACACGTCGTACAAGTATGTATGCATACTTTTACTTGTATGGCTGTATTAGTATGCGTGCATACCTAGTACATGTAGTAGTATGCGTGCATAATTTTGCTTGTATAGGTGTATTTATTTGGAAGTATGTCTATATACCTAGTGTAGTATGCGTGCATACACGTCGTACAAGTATGTATGCATACTTTTACTTGCTGCCGGCGTCTCGCAATCTGCATGCAACGAGGAAAACAAGATTACGCTGCCGGCGGGAGAAGAAGGCGTCGCCGCCAACGAACGACACCGCCGCCAGCCAGGAAGGCAGCGCGGCCAACGGATCCGCGAGGGGAAGCAGCGCGCTGCCAGGGGCTAGTGTTCCCGCGGGTTGGTGGCGAGCATGCAGGTCAGTTGCCACCTCCACACGCCACCGCTCCGCCGAGTCGCTGGCGCCAACAAAGGAGGGCTCCATGGCTGCCGCTGGGGATCGCCAGATCATAATAGGAAACCAACGTACCTGGACTGCATCGTGGCCGGGGCAGCCTATTAGATCGAGCAAAGCCGCCGCCGCACGCACGCATACTGTTGGCTGTGGTTGTTGGACACCCACAAATGACGACATAATTTACTTATATTCATTATATTAACGGGTCCGTTTAATGAACCCGCTAATGAACCTATGGCAATATGTTGGGGGTCTAATCTAGGTGGGACTAACTACTCCTAGGGAGTAGGAAAAAGTTACTATACATATGAAAGTCACCCCTCCCATAAGCAATTTCATGGAAGATATAGAATAGCCAATGACCTTTCATCCTTGGCTTCGGCATTCAAGAAAGGAAGGAAATCACAAAGCAGGGAGTTGTGCTGGACTATGGAACATACAATGCCCTTCAACCCCTTCATTTGCCCAACTAAGTTTGAGCCCCAATTTTAACAAACCTTTAGAAGAATGCCCTTCAACCCCTTCATTTGCCCAACTAAGTTTGAGCCCCCATTTAAACAAACCAGAAGAACTATTTATCAACTACAATTCCAAATACCAAACAAGAAACTGAATCTGGAAAACAGCTTAAACTTATATCTGTCGTAAATTTACCTCAGTTCTCCAAGCATCGGCCTTCAGACTAACATTAACAATCTGATAATCTTCAGATATCTGCAACATAAAATTATAATAGCTATCAAACTATGAGGATTGAAGATGAATAAGTAATGGAGATTTCAGATGTTTACCAACCCAAAACTCATAGTGGAATAGGTCATGCGATGAGTTTAAATGGCATCCCAGACCCTAGTATGACCAAAACAGTTATATCAGATGTGACGTAAGAGTTAATGAAATATTAAGTGAATAAAAAATGAAAAAATAAATAAAAATAAAAAATCTAACAGGCTCACTACAATATAGGATACACCAATTGGGCAGTGTGAAGTAATAAAGAATGTGTGCTTTCTCTTGTGTGTTAAAAAAAAGAATGTGCGGTTTTGTCATAAACATAGCAAGCAAGAATGTGCATAATCCTTATGATCAGCATATTGCAACAAGCAATGACATATGTGCAAATATGATATAAAAGAAACTTTGCTTTCAAACCTTAAAGCTTCCACATCGTACATAACAAAATGGACAAGAGAAATCTTCAGTGACTGGTAAGAAGATATAAATGAATCAAATAAGGAACAGCTAAAAATAAGAGCATCAAATGAGAAGCAACAGGAAATTATCCCAACAATAAGTGACTAAAGTATCTACTTCTGAATCTCGGCCATGATCAGCATTTAACAGAAAGTTGAAAAGTTTAGCCATGAAGGGTTAAGTCACATGTTAGACATTGCATCAAAGAAACCGCTCATATTTACCATCACCCGTGCTAGCAAATGCATGATTTTTCTATTGGGCACAAGGAACTAAAGAAACACTAGATGTATGCCATTCTTCTTGTAAATGAATGCCTTCCTAGCTCCCAATTCAATTCCAATGAAAGTTATTCTATTTTTGCGATCAAAGTCATACTTTTGCATTTTTTTTTTTTTTTAATTTGATGAATGCCTGCATACTTGTGCAATGATTTGTTTCTAAGATAATAAAACCATTTGATTTTAAGTTTATAGAAGTGATCCTATTATGAATCTTAGTTCATATGGGGGATAGGAAGGATAACCATTGCCAAGAGGAAGGCCGGGCAAAGTCGGCGTGGAGGGAGACTAGAACATTTGGGGGCTGGATTGTTTGTTCTTCATTGCTTACCCTTCATAGGCTGGTTACAGGGTATAAATAGAGGCGCCAAGACTCTAGCTGGCGCTCAGCCTCTAGCTCCTCGTTTCTTACTCCCTCATTAACTCTAATCCTTCACCCAACACACCAACTCTCATTGATTACCCCCTGGCTGTATCTCGAGCCCTGGAGCCCCTTGGTAATTGGTGCCCCTACATAACAGCCTAGCCATTAATCTCCTTAATCACCTAAATCCCAGCCTAGCCAATAATCACTGCTGCATCAGTGCTGACCACCGCTGACTGCTGTGAATGCACCCCCTCTGGTCACCATGCAGCCAGTCATCATTCACCATGCAGCCATTAATCGATGACTTAACTTTGAAAAAAAAAATCTATAATAAATTAGTTAACTAGAGATCTGTGTTACACTCTCAAAAATTCTAAACTAGCTTGTTGTCTTATGCATTAATAATAGTTAATACATACCAATACCAAAGTAAAATATCTTTTTTTCAGAAACGAAATATAAAATCTCTCTCTGTAGTTCTTAGCATGTAGACACAATATAAGTGATTTAACAAAACAATAAAACAAATCACCATTAACCAGAAGTTATAGCTTTTGTTCTACAAGTTGATGAAAACACAGAAAAATGCTTTACCATCTTATTGATCTTTTCTGCTTCACTTAAAAAAAACATTTACACAAAAAATGAAATAAAGAAAATGTGCAGAACCTAGAAACAGGGGAGACAACCTTCAGTCTCTTGCATCGTATTATTGTAGTACTTGTAATTAAAAACTACATTGCCAGATCTTAACCTGTGCAAAACAAAAACACATGTTAACTTCATTCACATAGAAATAGCAAAGAATTTCCTGAAGCAAAAGGATCAGGGACGAACAAAATACTAATCAAATTATCTTTTCATGAAACATCACTAGGTGAGGTTACAAAATCATTGCAACATACCTACAAACCTATCTATTATGAAGCTTCACATCATCACCTTTTCACAAAATGTTTGAGGGGCGCATATATCCAGTGACCATTCATTGGGTATTGAAACAGTGAGCACTGCTTAGTTCGTGAACAATGCAGTGAAACTTTTAACTCAAAGTTCAAAACAGAAATTTGAATTGCAAATATTATCTAAACCTTTTGATTGAAAAATTGAACTTCCCAATATTCAAATCAGTAATTCAAACATTTGCTAGTTATCAATGGTGTTTGCAACTTACCAGTGAAATTTCAACTCAAAACACTTCTGAGCTAGTTTCTTTATGCATGAGACATGTGTTTTGTATTAGAGATATGAACGCGCGAGCGCCGGGGGGGTCCGTCCCCAACAGGATCCTCACTTAATGGACCAGTTATGAGTGAAACCATTTACACAGACTCATGGTTCGAACACAGCAAACAAACACGACTCCCTAGCCCAAACTGACCTAGGTTGCAAACACCAGACCACGCCCTTGTAGTTTCTTCACCCCCAGCCATACACCAAAGGTTGTGCTCATGCATCAACTCACTCCAAATCGTGTTAATCAAAGGAGAAGCATTCCTATGTTTCCAAATAATCCAGGCACCAAGAATAATTGAAGTGTTCACTACTTTTTTGTGCTCCTGGTTAGCTTTTCTTATCATCTTACGCCACCCGTCACCAAAACTCTTCGTTTGATGGGGACAGAATCTGCTAGGTTCAGTGGATTGAATAATCTAGATCATACTTGTCTTGCAACAACCCATGTCGTTAAAATATGTTGTATCATCTCATCTTCTTGATGGCATAGTGGGCATTTATTCAGAAAGGGAGGCCCCTCTTAGCAAGCCTATGCACCATCCGACATCTATTTCGGATTGCCAACCACAAAAACATTTTGCATTTGGCCAGGGTCTGGTCTTCCATAGCCGACACCGAGGCTCAAAGGTCACAACGCCACAGAAACAAGCTTTAGAGGCAGATTTAGAAGAATAACATCCACTTGCATCTAGCCTCCACATGTGACGATCATCTTGGTCAGTCAATGTAATTCCCATGAGGCAGTCCCATAGCCGACAGAACTCTCCCGCTGCTTGCGGATGAGGTTCCCCCGAGGAAGCGTGCATTGAAGTATGACATCAAGATTGCTTCTTCTTTGGTGCTGTATCCTGGGGGAGATGATGGTTCACCGCCGCCTCCTCCGAGTGAAGATTCTGGTAGCGGATGACGTCTACGCCGACGGAGAGCCCATGTTCAGTCGGTGTCCGTCGTCCAGGATCCTGATGCCCATGGTGGTGATCCTCTGGTTTCTGTGCACCGTCGATTGGGTGCCGGTTCGAGGTCCGATGCATGCGTGGCAGACTGTGAGCAGACATTTGATGGTTCCGTGCCCGAGGCGACGCATGCAGCTTCAAGTCCGTTGCCCTCCTCGTTCCAACCGACGGCTATTGATGATATAGCAGCACAGGTCTCTATGCCAGGGTTCGTGGAGGAAGATTCGATCACGGAGATGCCGTGGTTTTCGATTCAGATGTCGGGAGATGGCCTTGTTTTTCCGACTTCACAGCCTTGCGTGGCTGATGAGGCCGTTCAGATTTCGGGCTTGATTACTGAGAGTGCTGGCTTGGCCCATCTAAGTGAAATCAAGGTCGTACCTGCTCTATTGGAGCCAACATCTAGCCCAAGAAAACAATGTACAGAAGGCTGCACCGGACCAGTTGATTCACAGGGCACGGTTTCAGACCCAAGTCGCACGGCTGATGATAGCAGCACTGAAGGTTCCGGGCACTTTGCTTCCCTGGCTCTTGACAACATATCTATCCTTTCTCCTGTCCTGGCGGCGGTGTGCATCTCGTCGGCAGGATCGGAAGCTGAAAAGGGAGAGGCTGTGGTTCTGCTCCCAGACTCTTGTCTGGCCGGCGTGGAAGCCATGACCGAGCCGGTGGATCTGGCAGTTGTGGCAGTGACTCCGCACCGGACCATTGGTCCTGGGGGCGTTGAGGGCATGGCCACGACTCCATCCACTGCTGCACGCCCTCTGCCGATTCGATGCCCGAGCCTGGCGGATTGCTCCAGTACGGAAGAACCTACGGCAGGCCAGCAATCATTAGAGATTACTCCAGAGCGGCAGGTGCCGGCTCTGCCGCAGCTGGCAGCTACGGGGGGGAGCTTCACCTCAGCTGAAAGTCTACTCGCGTCGCCGTCTCAGAACGATAGTGGCGGATGACAGGGAGGCCGCGGCGGATTCAACACCCCACCCCATGAGTCCTGCCAAGGCCTTTATTTTGAAGATTGCAAAATCTCCAAATGGCCTCCTGTCGATCCCTCACATCAACAAGAGAAGAAAGAAGCTCCGCGCTCCTCCGAGTGAGGCCCCATGTCGCAGCCGGCGGATAGCTGGAATGGGGGTGGAGAAGGCTGGGATATGTCCAGGACACCTGAAAAAGCAAGTGATGCGAGCTTTGGACCTGAGTGTGGATGATGAGAAGGAGATTTTAGACCAACAACTCCTTGACGACTATGACCAGCGCTTTCGTCAACCTGTTACCTCCTCCCACACAAGGGCGTTGGCTGCTCTTTTTGGTTGGGCACCTACAGAGGAGGATTTTGTGATTGGGCCGGTGGAGTGCCTAGTCTGATCTCTGATTCTAGGGGTCCTGGTCGTGCTTGTTTTTGTTTCCAAATGAATCCATCACATATTCTGGTTTGGAATGTGAGAGGCCTTAATTCTATACCAAGAAGGGATGCCGTGGGTGCTCTAGTTAAAGCAGCAAAAATTGACATCATTTGTATTCAAGAAACAAAGATGGTCTCTATTTCTCGTCATTTGATTTTGTCCATGCTTGGAAGTGATTTTGATAACAACTATGCTTACCTGCCTTCTGTTGGCACTAGTGGCGGGATTCTAATTGCTTGGAGAAACTGTTTGGGTACGGTACAGGCCAGCTGGGTAGACAATCATTGTGTCTCACTCCAGTTTTGCCCAGCTACTGGTTCCCCTTGGTGGTTCACTGGTGTGTATTGCCCCCAAGATAACCAAGACAAAATTCTGTTTCTACAGGAGCTTAGGGACATTAGAAGTCAGTGCATTGGGCCCTGGTTGCTTGCAGGTGACTTCAACCTCATTTACAAAGATGAAGACAAGAACAATTCTAATTTGAACAGAGCAATGATGGGCCGATTTAGAAGATGGATAGATGATATGGCAGTAACTGAATTACCTCTTCATGGGCGGAAGTTCACTTGGTCCAGGTCACCTTCCAGTGCTTCCCCCACTTTGGTTAGACTGGACCTATTCTGTTCCTTGGATTGCGAAGAGATGTTTCCTGATTGCCTCCTCCAGAGCTCGGCTTCAGATGATTCAGATCACTGCCCCCTCATACTTGGCCTGCGGGACTGCGCTGCAGGGAAGAAGCGCTTTTGCTTTGAGTCTTACTGGCCTAGTATGGACGGTTTCTTAGAAACGGTTGCTGCTGCATGGACCTCAGTACAAACTCATCCTTGCCCTTTGCAAACCCTGTCCATCAAACTCAAAGCAACAGCTAAAGCACTTCAAAGTTGGAGCCACAAGAAGATTGGTCATATTTCCTCCCAGTTGTCCCTAGCAAAAGAAATAATCCACCAGTTTGATATTGCTCAGGACAGTCGAACCCTTCAGCCCAATGAATTATGGCTGCGTAACAACCTCAAGAAGCATGTCTTGGCACTTACCTCGCTGTCAAGGACGCTGGCAAGACAGAGATCTCGAATTGGCTGGCTGAAAGAAGGGGACGCTAATACAAGGCTTTTTCATATGCATGCAAGATTTAGAAAGAAGAAGAATTTTATTGCAAAGCTAAAGCATGGAGACAATATTCTCACCAGCCATGGAGAGAAGGCTGCTGCTATATTTGAATTTTATTTAAATTTGATTGGTAAAGAGAGTGATCGGGTTAGAACAATTGATTTGGACAATCTGGACATTCCTTCGCATGAGCTGGAGGCTTTGGATAACCCTTTCACTGAAGAGGAGGCCTGGAACACTATAAAAAACCTACCCTCAGACAAAGCTCCGGGACCGGATGGATTCACTGGAAAATTCTACAAGTCGTGCTGGGCAGTGATCAAGAGTGACATTATGGCAGCTTTGCATGCTATTTGGGGAAAGAATTTCAGAAATCTCTGGATGCTTAACTCAGCATATATCACTTTAATCCCGAAGAAGGCTGAGGCTGATCAAATAAAGGATTTCAGACCTATTAGCTTAGTTCACAGCTTTGCGAAATTAGTAACTAAAATACTTGCAAACAGATTGGCTGGTCGCCTTGATCAAATGGTCTCCCCCAACCAGAGTGCTTTTATCAAGCATCGGTTCATACAGGATAATTATATGTTGGTACAGCAAACTGTGAGATTCCTGCATTCTCAAAAGCAGCCCAGGATCCTGCTCAAATTAGACATTACAAAGGCTTTCGATTCGGTTTCTTGGTCCTTCCTCTTGCAGATTATGGAGAAACTGGGCTTTGGTTTGAGATGGCGAGATGTTATTTGTGGTCTTTTAGCATCTTCGTCAACTCAGGTGCTTCTCAATGGGAACCCTGGTGATGTTATCCGGCATAGAAGAGGCCTTCGTCAAGGGGACCCTCTATCCCCGATGCTCTTTATTCTGGCCATGGACGTCCTAAATTGGATGGTTACAAGGGTGTCTGAGGAAGGGCTGTTACAACCCCTCTCTAGAAGACCCATTCAGCACAGGATTTCCCTCTATGCAGACAATGTGGCTCTCTTTCTCAGACCGGTTGCTGAGGACATTTCTTTGACACTTAGTATACTCCAACTCTTTGGGGACGCCTCAGGGCTGAGGACCAATATTCAGAAGAGTAGTGTGATGCCTATCCAGTGCACAGATGCTGATTTGGCTGTAATTCATAATTTACTGCCCTGTGAACTCATGAATTTCCCTTGTAAATATCTGGGTCTGCCCCTATCTCTCAGGAAACTTACAAAGGAACAACTGCAGCCCATAATTGATAGAATTGCGGATCAATTACCAGGTTGGAAGGCTGATCTATTGACACGGACTGGCAGGGTAGTGCAGGTGCAGCATGTTCTTACAGCCATGCTGCTCTACCTAGCCATGGCTGTTGACTTACCTCCTTGGGCAATTAAGGCCATTGATAAAATTAGAAGAGGTTTCGTCTGGAGAGGACGCAAGGATGCAAAAGGGGGACACTGTCTCATTGCTTGGCCTAAAGTTTGTCGGCCCAAGGAACTTGGAGGTCTTGGAATCTCAGACCTGAAATGTCTTGGGGTGGCTTTAAGGGTAAGATGGGCTTGGCTCAAGAAATCCGAGCCGAACAAGCATTGGGCCAGCTTTCCCCTCCAAACAAGTAAGGAGGTTGAATGTCTTCTATCCATGGCCACCATTACTGAAATTGGGGATGGTGCTAATACCCTCTTTTGGAAGGATAACTGGTTGGATGGTGAAAGTATCCAGAATCGTGCACCCCATTTGTTTGCTCTTGTGTCAAAGAGAAAGGCTAACAGGCGCACTGTGCTCTCTGCTCTTGGGGATGACAAATGGTTGGAAGATTTTCAGGGTGACATCTCTGTGCAGGCTTTTATGGAATACCTGGATATATGGGATGCGTTGGAGGATCTTGTTCTTCAGGAGGGGATCCCCGACAAGCACTCTTGGAGACTTTCTGCTTCAAGGAATTATACAGCTAAATCCGCCTATGATGCACTGTTCGAGGGGGCCATCAGATTTGCACCGTATGAACGCATCTGGAAGTCTTGGGCACCTCCTAAATGTCGTTTCTTCATGTGGCTGGTTGCTCATAATCGTTGCTGGACAGCGGATAGATTGGCTCGGCGAGGCCTCCCTCATCCTGATCAATGCCTTCCTTGCGATCAAGAGGATGAGAACATCCAGCACCTCCTCATTGGATGTGTGTTTGCAAGACAATTTTGGTATGCCATCCTTCATAACTTAGGTTTCGCAGCACTTGCCCCACAGCCAGCAGACTCCTCTTTTGACGCCTGGTGGGACAAGGCGATTATGACAGTTAACGGTAAGGAGCGAAGAGGCCTGAATTCCCTCATCATTCTAGGCGCCTGGACCATCTGGAAACATCGAAATAACTGCGTCCTCAATGGAGCCACCCCGAGTTTGTCCAATGTTCTGTTGCTCACTCGGGAGGAAGCCCTGGCTTGGTCTTTCGCTGGGGCTAAGGGGTTATCCCTGGTTCCAATCCGGGCTGTTAGTTAGAGAGGCTCCGGTCTTCCTCGGTCATGTCCTTTTTCTCAGCCTTAGGTGATTGAGTTTCAGTCAGTTTTTTGTTTGAGGGTGTGTGTGTGTGTTTGGTGTGTTTGTGTTTTGGGGTGTGTTTGGGTCCTTGTACAACTCTTTTTCTCTTCTATTAATGCAATGATACGCAGCTCTCCTACGTGTTCGAGAAAAAAAAGAACTCTCTAGTACGAGCCCAAGACAGGCCTCCTTGCATGTCCCTAGGCCATTCCACGTTGTTGAGAGCTTCAGCCACAGTCCAGTTCTTGCGGATTCTTGGAGAGACACATGCAAAGACTGTTGGCACAAGATTTTCAATCGAGCATCCGTGCAGCCAACCGTCAATCCAGAGAACTGTATTGTTTCCATTCCCTATCTCTATAGTGACTGCAATGGCTGTTATGACCGGCCTGCAGTACTCCAGGCGCAGCTGGCCCAGTAGTGGCTAATAGGCCAATAGTTTATTTATCTCGGCATTTATTTTATATTATTAGCAATTAGCTCAAGGGGTTAATTAGCAAAAGATACTTAGTGTAAATACCTTGTAATCAGGATTATTGAGATTAAGCAGAAACAGATATTGTTTCCGGCTTCCTCGGGGAGCCGGGAGAACCCTAGCCGCCTCTGCCTCTTTTGATCGTGTACGCTCGTCGTCAAGCCTGAGCATAGGGATGCCTGGGTAGGACTACTACTTCTGTTCATCGCTCCGTCTGAGGTGGCACCTGTGGTCAACTGGGGCCGACGTACGCAGGGCAGGGCCACACTTTGGCATCATTGGACGTGGGGGTCTACCACCTCCAACTCGCTGCAGATGAGGTCGTCCCACAGGCGTGCTGAAGCCATCCCAAACACCGCCGCCAATAGCTCCACCATCACTACAGCTTGGCCATCTTCTCCAGCAGCCCGAGATTGCTCGGCGAGCTAGCCTCCAGCGCGGCCTTTGGCACGTGCTGCCATCGTGGGCGCGTTCACCCAACGAAGCAGCTTGGGAACCAGTCGACGTTCTCCGCATGGCGCACCCTCCCTTGCCGCTCAAGGACGAGCTGCTCGTCGAGGGGGGGAGAAGTGTTATGGACGGCAAGGATAGTGGCTAATGTGCTGATCAACTAGTCCCTAAGAGTTAGGAGTCGGTTAGCTAGTTTGATAGATTAGATTAAATTGTTAGCAGTTTGGATTGAGATTAGATTGAGTTTCTTAGTTAGTTAGTTAGTTAGAGATTTTAGGAGAGGCGTGGCTATATAAGCCTAAGCATTATTGATAATGAGATTAGCCTGGGATTGAGATTCATATCTCCCCTGGGCGCCCAGGCACCCTGTTCTTCGTCTCGCTGTCTTCTCTGGCGCCGAGCACGGCACCAATTCGCCGTTGCGCCATCCCTCTCTGCTCTCGAACCCCCCAGCCCTAGCCCGCCACAACATGGTGCCTCTCTAGCTAAAATATCATTTGCAATGTTTCAATAAAATCATCACAAAAATCATGTATGCAGCACACCTAATGTTAAGTGTAACTGCAACAATTCAGATTGAAATTCATCTTTGATGTTGGGATTAAAAAAATAGAAGTGCCACTGTCAGCACATGATGAACAATGCCAGGTTGACTGCTTGTCTGTTTTGTTTCTGGACATCAAGGATGAATTTCAAACCGAACTGCTGTGGCTACACTAAACTTTATTATGTGTACTACATACATGATTTTTGTGATGATTTTTGAAACATTGCAACATGGTACATTAGCTAACGAGGGCGCCAGCCCCCCCCCCCCCCCCCCCCCCCCCCCCTCTGGGCGCCAAATCTGCACTCATTGCACAGGGGTGTGAATGTTGCTTTTCAAACAATGAAATTTGGGCACACCCATCATGGGAAAGAAAAACTGATTTGGTAATTAAATGAGCCATGGTCAGAAATTTTTATAATGATGAAACATAACAAGAATAAAGGAAAAAATAGAATCTGTTAAACTATGAAAATGAGCTATTGGTTACCTTATGATATCCGATAAAGACGAAGGTGGGACATCATTGTATGAGTAACTATTATATGGAGGCAGAGACATGTCTCTTGCACCAACCTCTTGTGCAGACATGCATAGTTGTAGCTGATATGAACCCTGCAACAATAAAAACTTACTAATGTTGACTGTGCCAACCCCCTTCTCCCTCAAACCAACCACCAGCATCACAAAAAGAAAGAAGCAGCTGAAGTGCTCAACACAGATTTCCAAAGTAGGACCCAATAGATCTGATCAGATGCTCTTGTACTGCAGAATAGTAACAACTAAAAGCTTATAAAGTCCCCCCTTCACAAGTTTATTACCCCTCATAAAAATTGAAATACTTTTGCCAAAAGTTTAAGGCATTTAAATTGAAAGCTAAAGTCATTTTCCAGCAATTCCATGGAAAAGTGGATACTGCGCATTCGATGGCAATGTATGCCCAAAGGTGGATTTCTGAACTTGTGATACATCGAAGTGTCTGGCAAAAGTAAAGCATGTTTTGGATGTATTCATCCAATGAACTGGCAGTTGCAAGCGATGCATTTACCTGTTAGCCACACTAATCTTGGACTCATGTATTAGTAGCAATAGTAATAAGGGAAACATGGAGACCCCAAGATAAAATCATAATTAAACACTGAATGTATCAAGTAAAGGAGTTCTTACCACAGCATCAACCTTATGAGAGCAAAATGTCAAGCAACTGTCTTGCTCCAGAAATTTTGGCTGCATGCATACAACAACAACAAAGCCTTTGTTGACATTATAATCGATGCTTTAGGAATGTGAATCTTAAATACTGTGTGCGTGCGCGCGCGGGGGGGGGGGGGGGGGTGGTTGTCGTCAATTTGACATACCTCTAAGAAGCTTGGTCTCATTGTAACTTTACATGCCAACTCCACAATATGTCCCAAAGTTAGATTGACACAACTCTCCAAAGATGAAGCAAGTAAATTAGTCGGAATTTTACCCCAAGAGCATTTCCCTTCAAGCACTGTTAAAATGCATGACACGGATGGTCATTAATCCAATCAATAGGAACACAATTCTCACCTTAGTTTTTCAGCTTAAGCATCAGCAGATATTCTTAAGAGATCAATTAAATATACATGTTTTAAACTATATGTTCATAAAGTAGCCACGATGACATTAAGGATCCTCTTGCCATGGATAAAGATAAATACAACTACTCACAGCAAATGAGCCTGTTAACATGTTAATCCTGTTGAAAAAGAAATCAGATAATGTTTGCTCAAAATGTCAACATAAACTTACTCTGGAGAGAAGAACCTTCCACATGGTTCCCAGAGCAGTTCTCTTCACCATTACTTTGTCCAACTTGCCCTTTTGGATTAAAATAATTTAATGATGGCACAGAAATGAAAAAAAAAAAACTCATATGGGATGTACACTGTACCACATCTAATAAAGATAATGTCAAGGCTGCAAGCACGGGAGGTTGACAAACTCTTCACATCAGGAATGATGAATGTGGCTTCACTGTTGTCCTTATTTCCATGTTCACTAAAAGAAGTCAGCAAGCGAACCCGACTGAATCGATAAATTGGAGAATGCTGCAAAATAGGATCATAGATAAGAATGAGATCATTTGGTAGACAAGCATGAAAACTTGCCACTCGCTTCACAAACTGAAGAAGGCTAGACTTACCCCTTCAAGTGAAAGGTTACTAGTAGGTCTAGCTAACAGAACATAAAGAGGAAAGATATAATGTGCTTGCAACTCAGTATTTGTATTTCCTGAAAGTGATATGGTTATCTGAATCCTGCATTGATACATACATACAGTCAATCAGTCAGTTAGTCAGGCAAAGGACAATATTTAGAACAAACAGGGTTGTGATTCAACAATGCAAACGATTTATCACAAAATTCCACATGACATAAATTAGGTATCTTTGTCTTGTTTGGCAGATCCACTATTTAGATTTCTTCTATACTTTATAAAGATTGCAGATGTATGCTGCTATACCATAACTGAAAGTTGAGACGGAATCAATCCATCCTAGAAAACTGGGAAGGAACCGTCCCGTTCCACCCTGTCCCCGAACCAAAAAAAAACCAAGAGGATTGTATTTTGATTACTGCACCAGCATATGCGCTTGAAAACCAAATTGACATTGTGAACAGCTCTATTCGTGAATAGCAAAAATGAACAAAGTCAGGGAAAATTGCTTGCCTTAGCTACTGGAGCATCCTGAGCAACAAAAGGTAAAGATTTCAAACATGATTACACAGATGGCTGCAACTCCAACCGCATGGTTCCAGAACATTAAATCCATCCTTAGGATAAGAGTAGTATATACCACTATGTATATCATATGCAGGTTGCTAAGCAAAGCTTCAGTATTCGGTAATTTATAGGGCAATTTGCAACATGTTTGTCATCCAAAAAAAACTAATCACATAATTGCCCCTAGAATGCCTCGTATTGTGCAAAACTGCACACTGTGGACTGGCTACCTCTTGAAGAGAAGATGATCAAGAGATTAGAAGGATGGCCGTGTGGTTCTATAAGGCAGCAGAACTATCTTAATTCAGTCCAGTGTTAGCAGTATGCCAACTTACTGCTTGTCCATGTACTCCCTAAACTTTATTAAGAGTGTTAATAAAACTAGAAAACACTTCTTTTGGCAAGGTGGGAACTAGAAGAAATATTAATTGGAAACGGGAAAAGCACTTATTTCTGGAATGATATCTGGTGTGGGCTATATCCTTCAGTGAAAAAAATTCCTGATTCTTATGAGATCAGTAACGATCAAGTTTTTAGAAGGTGGTCGGATGAGAACCTACAAACTCAGTTAATAAGGTTCATAGACATTATCTTCTCTTGTGACCCACCTCACAAAGCAAAATGGCTTTGGGAAAAATCTGGCAAATTCTCGGTCAAATTAATGTACAGTCATTTGTGCAGCTCTGGCTCCCATAAAAAATGGATTCGGAAAGCTAAAATACCCCATGAAAATCTTGTCACGAACTTTTGAATGGTACTCTGAAAAAAGATTCTTAAATGAAAATGGCAAAGAAATGAATTTTGTGATGTTCATTGTGAAAAAGAGTGTTAATCACTTGTTCTTGGGATGCCCTCTAGCTAAAATCATCTGGAGCAAATTCTTTTGAACAGTTCTGCCCCCGGGTGATTCTCTGCTTACCAACTGGAAAAGAATTTTATGTTTCTCTTTTAGCTGCTGTATGTTAGGCCCTGTGGAGAGCTGGAAACAATGCGTGCCTTGAGAAGAAAAAAACCAAAACTCCTACTGAGATTATATGTTCATATGTTCGTTCCTATCATACTAGGCAGGTCTCCGGAAGCAGGAAAACCCATAAGCTTTGGAGCAGGGACCTGAAGCTTTGAAGCAATTACCCTATAGTTCCTCCAATAAAGGTTTGAAAAAACACGATTAAACGTATGCCTAGTCGCGATTAGGCGCTAAACGCTGGGTCACCGTGTCGTTTAGGGCCTGGGCGGCCAATTACGCGCTAGGCGCGGCGCGCACGCGCTGTGCAGCGTGTAAGCAGCGCTTCCACGCCGAAAAGCGGGCCTAGGCAGAGGCTTGCGCGTGGGGGGAAGCGCGGGCGAAAAGGCATGGGGCGCAGGCAGGCGGGAAGCATGCAGGCGGAAACGCGTGGGCAGCGGCTTTCGTGCGCGGGAAGAAAGACCTCGCTGGGGAAGAAAGACCGTGCAGGGAAACAGAGTTGTCTAGTCGTCCACTCTCGATCTCACCCTTCTATCTCCTCGCCGCAAGCGCACGCAGCGACCTGCCGTCGCTCGTGCCGGTGATTTCGAGGGGAGGAGCCGTCGGCCCTGCGCAGCTGAGTGGAGCCGGCGCACGTGCTCACGATTCCAAGCAGAGTAGAGCCCCAGGTCCAGCAATAGCCGGCACAGGCCCTCTGCGCCCTAGCTTCTCCAGTTCTCCTTCGCAACGTCGCCGCCAGAGCTCCACTCCAGGTTCTCCTCCCTCGTTCCCTTCCTGTTGATTGAATATTGATAAATTGGACTGAGAATTTGGGGTTGAGAACTGAGATTGACGGATTGAGTGATTGACTTAAACTGTATGTACCTTGAAGGCTTAAACTGATTTGCCCAGTAGCTTTGTCTTTGATTGAATTGGACTGTCAATTGCTGATTGCTAGTCCCTTACTACCTTGCAATTCTCTGAATTTCTGAATGCATGATGCAAGAGGTACGTTCACTGTTATTACTCCTGTTATCACTACTGATTTTGCTCTCAGCATCACCAAAATTAAAAAAAAGACAAAAAAGTTTAATCATGTTTAATCTACGTTTACTCTTTTCAAGAAGCTAGCGCCTGCCTAGCGCCTAGCGTTTTTTTGACCTTGCTCCAATCCAATTGAGTATATGCAAGGATCACGCATGGAGCAAGCTCTAACAGGCCAAGAGGGTTTGGTGGCTTCATCTCCATCTGAACACCTTGGGAACTGGAAGATGCTGGAGTGCATGTATTTGTGCTGCAGTTTTTAGAATAGATGGTAGCAGTTGTTTGTTGTCTTGCCAGTGTTAGAAGTGGCCAACTGAGTGCATTGCCAGGCCCAAAGGGGTAGTTATACAATGTAAAATGTGCAGAGAAACCCTCCAAGTAGTGGCCAACTGAGTGTATTGCCAGGCCCAAAGGGGCAGTTATACAATGTACAATGTGCAGAGAAACCCTCCAAGTAGAGGGGAAATACATATACATCCTATATATCTAACACCCCCCTCAAACTCATGGTGGATCTACAACACTGAGTTTGGAGAGCAAGAAGGTATGTTGAGCCCTTGTCAGTGCCTTGGTGAAGAAATCCGCTAGCTGAACCTCTGAAGGCACATGGTGGAGTGTCACAACCTGATCGTGCACCTGCGATCTCACATATGAAGCATCAACGCCAATGTGCTTGGTGAGCTCATGCTTGACCGGATCCCGAGCAATATTGATCGCACCGGTGCTGTCAGAAGAGAGAGGAGTGGGTGCAGTGGCAGGCACACCGAAATCCTCAAGAAGCCACCATAGCCATGTCACCTCAGCAGTCACAGCCGCCATAGCACGCAACTCAGCCTCAGCAGTCGAGCGGGAAACTGCAGTCTACTTCTTGGTTTTCCAGGCAATCAAGGAAGAGCCAAGGAAAACACAATAAGCTGAGAGAGAGTAGCAATCAATGGGATCACTAGCCCAGGTTGCATCAGAGTATGCCTGAAGCTGGAGAGAACTAGAGCGAGGGAAGAAAAGGCGGCGGGATATGGTTCCACGAAGGTATCGTAGAACACGAAGGAGGTGAGCATAGTGAAGTTGGGTAGGAGCCGAGACAAACTGAACAGAGTGAGTAATATTAGGGCAGGTGATCCCAAGATAGACAAGACTTCCAACAAGCTGACGATAACGAGTGGGATCGGCAAGTGGTGCACCGTCAGTGAGTCGTAGTTGAACACCAAGCTCCATAGGAGTATCAACAATGTGGTGGTCAGTGAGAGCAGCACGAGAAAGGATATCCTGAGTGTACTTCTCTTGAGAGAGAAAAATACCATCAGATGTGGAGGTGACCTCAAGACCAAGGAAGTAACAAAGAGGACCCAAATCAGACATAAGGAATGTCTCATTGAGACGCTGCTTCACAAAGGCAATGTGCTGAGTGTCATCACCTGTAATCGACATAAGGAGAAGTGTGCGACCACGAGAAGAAGTGTGAACAAATAGAGCAGGATCATGGTCACTAGGCTTGAAACCTGCATCGATGACAACAGAGGAGAAATGCTCAAACCAAGTGCGAGGAGCTTGCTTAAAACCATAGAGGGAACGACGCAACCGACATACCATCCCATAGTACCCTAGGGATGGTTGCATATACACTTCCTCACGGAGCTCACCATTAAGGAAGGCGTTCTTGACATCCAATTGAGAGATCGACCACTGACAAATGGAAGCAACGGCAAGGACCCGAACAGTAGTCATGTGAGCAACGGGAGCAAAGGTCTCCTCATAGTCAACACCATACTCTGTTGGAAACCACGTGCCACAAGACGAGCCTTGTAGCGCTCAAGAGAGCCATCTGAGCGAGTCTTGACCTTGTACACCCACTTACAGGTGATAGGGGTGACATGAGGTGGTAAAGGGACAAGATCCCAGGTGCCAGTACGTGCTGCCAATCCTGGTGAGCAACAGCCTCCCGATAGGTTGTAGGCTCGAGCAGGACGCCAGCGGTGAAGCCACTCCTGGTGAAGCCAAGACGATCAGGAGGACGAAGTGTGCTACGGTCACGAAGAGCATACCGAGGAGACTCAGGAAGAGGTCCAAGGATGGACGGAGTAGAGTCAAGAGACTCAGAAGAGGTCCAAGGATGGACGTAGTAGAGTCAAGTGGCGGCACAGGGCGTGGCCGACGAGTGTAGTAGCGAGTGATCTCACGAGAGGGACACAATGGTGGTGGAGGAGGAGACACTGGTATGGAGGGAGAGTGTGGTGGTGGAGCAGCCAGAGACAAGGGAGCGGCTGGAGGGGTCTCAGAGGGAGAACCAAGGAGGGACGGGGAGGAGTGTGGCAGTGGAGCAAAACGCGGAGAGCGACAAGTAGGCTCACGAGGGGAAGCAACTGGTGGGAGAGGAATAACAGGGAGAGGAGGAGCAACCGAAGGCAAAGGTGCAGGTGGTGGTGTAGAAACAGGTAGCGGAAAAGACAAATCAGGAAGAGTAAGGAATGAAAGGGACTCAACAGTGCTAGACGGGCTACTAGAGGAACAAGGATAGTAGGAGCGGGATTCATCAAAGGTGACATCCCAAGAAATCCTCATCCGGCATGTAACAGGATCATAGCAGAGCCAAGAAAAACACACTCAACAGACTGGGCAGTCAGCTTGGTGCGCTCACGAGGTGGAAGAAGAACATAGCAGACACAGCCAAAGCATTGAAGATGGTCATAGGAAGGAGGAGAACCGAAAAGACGCTGGTAAGGAGTACAACCCTTAAGAGCAGAGGAGGGTTGTCGATTAATGAGAAAAACAGCCGTAGAAACAGCCTCAGTCCAAAAGTGAGGAGCGAGATCAGCGGAAATGAGAAGAGCACGAGCTGTTTCAAGAATATGACGATGCTTACGCTCAGAACTGTGGAAGAGTACCCTGGTCAGCAAGGTAACGTCGATGCACATCAGAAATATATTCACGAGCAGAATCAGTACGAAAAACAAGAATAGAAGAATTATACTGAGTGCGAACCATAGTGGCAAACTGTTGATAAATGGAAAGAAACTGTGCACGAGAAGACATCAGTTAGATCCAAGTAAATCGTGAATAATCATCAATAAAAAAAATGTAGTATGAGTGACCCCCTTTTGAAGTGAAGGGAGCACGACCCCATACATCAAAATGGGCTAGATCAAAAGGACGTCGGGACACAGATTCGCTAGAAGGATATGGGAGTTGCACTTGTTTGCCAAGCTGGCAACCAGCCCAACGGAGAGCACTCTCGCCAGAAACAGGACCTAGAACATCGCTGCCAACCAAAGTGGATAGTCTAGAGCCGGATAGATGACCTAGACGTCGATGCCACTGAGCAAAGGTAGGGGCAGAGGATGCAACCGACAAAGAAGCTGGAGGGTTGGATGGTGGGGTAGTGGAAGGGGGTGAAGGAAGATGCAACCAGTCGAGCTCCTAAAGACCCTGAGAATCACGGTGTCTAGGCCCAGACCCCACTAGAAGTCCCGTACGGATATCTTGAACGCAGCAAGAATCCGCCTCAAAAATGATATGACAGCCATGGTTAGTAATCTGACCTGCAGACATCAATTGCATAGTGAGCTAAGGAACATGCGAAACGGTAGGAAAGAGGAGGTAGTGAAGAGTGCCACGACCAACGATAGGAAGAGACGTGCCATCGGCAGTATGCACATTGGATGATGAATGTGGATATGAGAGTGATGACAAATTAGTTGGATCAGGAGTTATATGAAAAGAGGCGCCAGAATCCAAGAACCACTTGGAGATGCCTAAGGGAGGAGGACGGGATGCCAAAGGCGATGTAGAGACAGTGAGATGGCGGAATAGGGCAAGGATTTCCTGCTCCGCGATAGAAAGTGAGGAAGGGCCTCGAAGAGTAGAGGCACCACAATGACCCTCCAAGAAAACCCCAGTCACCACGGCGGGGGACAGAGACGACATAGTCGGGGTTTTTTTGGTAGGGATGAAAATCAGGTGTCTGAAGAATGGAGGCAAAGAGCAGAGAGAGAGAGGGAGGAGGACAGGCCTAGAGGCACGGGTGGTCGCGCGATGTGGCGCGTGCGAACCGGCTTGCTAGGCGGAGCGGGGGAACCGCGCAAGGCGGCGCAGGTGGCCCCGCGAGGGGCGGACCGGCGCGGGAGCGTGGGGCGCGGGCAGCGGCGCGGGGCCGCGGCGCGGACGACTGCGCGGGACCGCGGGAGGAAGCCGCGGCACGGACGGCTGCGCGGGGCCGCAGGAGAGGGCCACGGCGCGGACAGCAACGCGGGCCCACGCGAGTGGGGAGGGGCACGAACGCGGTGCGACGCGGGGGCGGTGCCGTGAAGAGCGGGTCAGCCTGGAATCGCCGGCGTCGCCAGCAGCAGAAGGTAAGGAAGCCTAGCTTGATAGCATGTTAGATGAGGGCAACTGATTGTATTGCCAGGCCCAAAGGGGCAGTTATACAATGTATAATGTGCAGAGAAACCTTCCAAGTAGAGGGGAAATACATATACATCCTATACATCTAACAGCCAGGATATTGGATTGTAATAGCATTGTTTTGCTTCTGTGTTCACGGTAGTCTGGGTGTGCTGCTCAGTTCTGGCCCTGTGTGCCATCAGGCCGTTTGCAGCATCATTTTGATTTCGGGTGCTAATTTGGGTTCGTGAGACTTTTCAAAGCGTTAATCATTGTAATGTTCCTTGTGATTTCATTGCTTAGCAGTTACGAAACTTGAGTCACCCTGTCCTGGGGAAAAAAGAGAATGCCTTGTATTGCACATGACCTACCATCTAGTCCATAGATCAAGATAACACTGTTCATAAGACCAGACTGCCCCCTTTTTGCTGCTGCAAGGCACCTGGCTTCTGCCACCGATGCGTCACCTCATGTTGACTCACTGGCAACAATGTGCATGCGCCTACTGCTGCGAAAGCGAGTGCACCCTGAGGGATGAGCTGCAGCAGGGAGCGAACCTCCAAAGACTTGCACAACTCATGCACAACTAATATGACAACTAAGTTACAACTCTTAGCTAACTAGGTTTCAACTCATACATAGCTCATAGACAACTAAGAATCAAGATGCTTCTTGATCAAACTAGTATATTAGTAGAAGAAGTTAATTTTATCTCTACTTCAAGTGGATTGAGATGATTTGATATTTCCATAGTGATAAAGTTCAAATTGACTTCTCAATTTTAGTAGCAAAAATAGAATTCCAATACTAACTCTTGATAGTCATGAACTTGAATTATGATACTTGAATATTCATGAAACATCTACGTGATGTCCCTCATCAAGTAGCCAATTGAGTAGAAGGCACAGGCAAGTGGTAGCAGCAGAAAGTCAGAACGCACAAACACAAAAGAGCAGAGTGACTGGTTAGTTCTCATTGGACTCTCCCAGGGTTCACCAGAGAAGGAGCTTCAATCTGGGCAATGGTGTTGAAGAAATTGAAAGGGAGGAGATAGCTTAAGCAATGATGGAGGGAAAACATGAGCCCACGTATGTTATTTCTAATGCCTATGTTTTTTCCAATTTCACACACACAAAGGATGACTGCAATATAGTGGCAAACAGAACTGATTTTGATGGGCCTTAGTTGAAGTTTTGCAATTCATGCTTTTATAATGGAAAATTTCAAATAGGATGTCAAGTGATTGGCTAACTTGCAACTTTCCCAATTCATAAATCTATGTCAGGCGCCAAATTTAATTTAAAGAAAAATACATGAATTTCATTAGTCTTAGTTCGTACTGATAAATAGAATGAAGGAAAAAACCCAAACTGCATGGCTTTAAGCAGAGTGACTCGGAGGCTACAAGACAGACAATAAAATAGAGCAACCTATGCATATAAATGCAGGAGTACAATGGCCTTGGCCTAAAACATAGAAACAGACGCAGGGGAAATCTTAATCGTAGAAAAAAGGAAATAGCCAAAAAAAAAAAAACTAATCATCCCAATCCATAAATTTGTTTGTTGTGCATGCATGGCTGGCCCACCAGCCATGCCATGATATGAAATAGAGAGGATTTACTAAAGTAGGTGTCAATAAGGTGCTGAGCTCAAGATGGAAAAATATATGCCAAGATGAAAACAAATAAATGCAGACTGTCTATTCAAGGTTCAAACCTCTTTTTCCTCCTTGCGTGTATATTGTAAAGAAGGCATCTTTGAATAAAAAGAGGCTGCAAAATTCAGGGAACCATCATTGGTATCTCAAATCAATTGCACACAATGGTTACAATTACTGCAGCCCAAACATGATCATGTGAACAATGTTGAAAGAAAAAGAAGGGAGCATAATTGGAAGATACACTTTACATTTTTCACAGCTCGCCGTTGAATAATATTGTAGAGCTCGACTGGCTTGCAATACAGAGCCAAATCTTTTTCAGCAGCAAGTTTCTCATCTGGAGACAATGCAGGTCTTAACTGCTGACGGAAGGCCTGGCCTGTAGACCCAGGATAAGCGTATGCACGTCCAACATTCCTGCGTACAAGCACAACTTGCATATAACAACAGAATGCATTCTGTTTCACTTGAAGAACAAGAACCGCAACATGTCCATAATTGTGCATCCACAGAGCAGCCGGACTATCTATTTCTACTTCAAAACACAGAACACGACCCAAGCATGGCGAGAATTGCTCAATATATACCTCTTTATGTAAACATTTTCTTTAAGTTTGTGGGTGGTAATTCAAGTACACCCCTCCATTCAGAAATATAAGATGCTTTGGCTATTCTAGAAATACTGTTTTTGCTATGCGCTTAGATATACGCTATGTCTCCAGTCTAGACATAGATAAAGCAATGTATTAGAAGAGACAAAGCGTCTTACATGGAATGGAGGAAGTAGTGTGCAAAACAAGCGTGGCTGTGTCAAGAAAATGGGCGTGGCAAGACCAGAACCAACAAAGTGACCGGTCGTTATACCGAATATTAGCCACATCTACAACCAAGAGTTTCTTTCTCACTGCCTGACCGAACAGACGAGAACTAAGACGCATTGCTATGCACTTTACTAAGGCAAAATGAGCCACAATCTCTCGCTGCCTGCCCAAACAGAGTTTCTTTCCGGTGGGCGGCGGAGCCACGCGCAATCTCTCCCCTGAGCCATCTGTCCACTTACTGATTTAACGGTTGAGGCAGAGGCAGACCGGGCATCCTCGATGCTGACGAACACCTTAGGATATTGCGGACCCGAACCCACCACAAGTTCTTTCTTCTTTCCGCGCGCAGGAACCTACCCAACGGTGGGATCAGGTCATCAGCATCAAACTGGAGCGCAAGCAGACGGCGAAGCGTGGGAGCGGGGGCGCGAGTGGGAGCGGGAGAAGCGGCGTAGGTGGCCACCGGATTGGAACGGCGGCTCGGGCCGGAGGGGAGGAATTGGTCGGAGAGGGAAAAATGGGACCGAGTGCTGATTGCTGACTGCTGACTGTGCCCTTATATTTTCCTTGCTGTAGGGGTTCCGTGTTGTAATGAACAAAACAGGGTTTTTTTTTTTTCCGTGTGTGATTGGTTGGGTCAACAACTCTATGCGAGGGCACGTCCAATAATGCTAGCTGATTATCTTATAGGATCCACATATTTTTTTGAGAAATTACTACGGTGAGCCGTCCATTTTAATTCGATCGGATGATATCTTAAATACTTATTTATTTATTTATTTATTTATTTTATACAATAGGATAAAAAGAAATATTTAGATATAGAAAATCTTTTTTTTAGATTGGATTGCATGCAGACTGCTCTTTCTTTTTCTGATGGCAGGCCTCATGATGCCAGGCTTCGTCGTCTCCGTCGACTTCTTCTTAGGGCCTGTTTAGTTATCAAATAGTTAGATAAAAAGTCACTGCAGCGGCTAGGGAATCTTTTCTAATAAGTGTCAATTATGGTTCAAATAGATTCAAAAGATTCGTCTCAAAACAGCCAGATAAAAAGTATAAACATGCAACAGTTGCTACTTCATTTAATGCCCTATACATATGTAAAAGACAATTAATGTGACGAAAAATATTCTCATTTTTCGGAACTAAACAGGACCTTAGCAATTTTCCGCTCCATCGACTTCTTTGTCGTCTCCGTGGCAGGCTTCGTGTTCGTGGCCACCTCCATCGACCTTCAAGATTTGCTCCAGGTTGGCTCCAAGAACCATCTCCTAGGTCTCATTTGCAGAGTGATGCGGTTATCTCCTAAATCTGCTGATTCTTGAATGCTGTTTGTGAATGTGTGCACGTGTACCGTGTACGATGGAAAAAACACAACATGACAAAACGTTGTGTAGGTGTGCAAGCGTACGATGGAAAAACGCGTCTGCAAGTGTACGCCGTGATTCCAGGAGAAAATGGGGGAGGAAAGAAATCTCCTTTTTCCTTATTTATTAACACCCTTCAAAACAGTATGCCTATCAGTGCTAGAATTTACATATGCATGATCATATAGCAAGGAATGTTTCATTGCAAATTAATGTAAGAATGGACCATAAATGGCTAACAAAGTGTTTCATAATGTATTTTGTGAATCAGTTCGGTCTCATCAGGAACTCTATTTTCTGTGATTATAAAAGGTTTATCTAAGATCTTGTATCGTTCTGTAAATTGAATAAACAACCCATTAGGATAAACATCACCACAAGATTCACTGGACTCATCATTGTCCACAAGCTCAAGACCAGGGCTTGATATCACCTCATTCATGAAAATGGAATAATCAATTCCTACTCTTCAGCCATTTATCTAAACAGCTAGTATCTAAGTTACCAACCCATAGTTGTTGATGCCAGAAATCTAATTTATCACATATGATAGTTAGGGGAAAATTGAGACATCAGCAACATCAAATAGGCCATAGGACTATGCAAACGATACATGATAGTGAAGCCAATGATTGGCCTGCAAACCACACATCACATTCCCAACCAAAACACAGAGACGCATCGATAAACGCAATTACATAATATAAATAAAGGCATTACAGAAAACATACCTGATACCTTTCAGCAAACCAAGCATCAAAGACTTCCTTTTTTGAATGCTTTGAGCCAGAGAAATCAAAATGCTTCTGCAGAACAACACTAAATTTTGTCCGTTGGGTCAGACTTCCCTGTTGAGTTTTCAACCAACAATGGAGATTGGGCTCCCTGTTTGGAACAAAAATCAACACCTGCTTCCACCCTAGGATCACCAAGAGTCGATGAACAAGGAGAAGTTCTTGCTTCCTGACAAGATTTTTTTTCTACCGCCAGTAGCCGAGGTGGCGATATCAGTAATGCTGGACTGCCTAAGCCTCCTCCTAGGGTTACTCAATCTCATAATATGTATGCAAAAACAACCAGGAAAAATATGTTTTTTCACCAATATATATAGTCAGTAAAGCAACACGATTATTTAGAGTCTGAATCAGATACTGCCCAAGCAGAATTGCACTCAAATAGCACATGAACCTGTAGCTGTAAGGCCTAACTGAGGATTGTGGATTATTACATCAAAATCTCAGCACCCGTTTCCTGCTGGCATTCCTGGACCTCTGGATGCTCCTCGCACGCGGTGCGTCCGAAGCGGGCTCTGCATCGACCACATCCATTCTCAGTCTGCGCAGCTCTGTCAGGACCCAGATGCTGCGTCGTCTTTTGCATGGATGCATTGCACCACTGCATCATCTTCTTTACATCATGTAGCAAGAAGCCACAAGGAGTCGGCATGCATTGCACACCGTTGTTCATCAAATGGAAAAATGACTAGACATCGAGGTGAACTGATTAGGGAGAAAAAATAACTTCCTCAATTCGGCGTACCTTCAGTTCACATATGCTTTCACTTTAAGGCTGGCTCTTGAGCAGGCAAGCTCATGTTGCAACGCCTTCAACTTCATTGAGAAAAGAAGCCAAGGCTCATATTCTTGCACAACATGTTATGAACTGCTGTGTCTGACGAGATCAAACTGCACTTACCTTGTTTCTTCCAAGGTTAAACTCCTACAAAATTAAGAAACAAAACGATAAGCGACTAAATAAGCCACATGACAGAGATGCTTAGCTGTGAAAACTTCATCCAAGAACTGCACTCCAAGCATTCTTGCTGAAAGTTGGAGGATGAAGCAGAGGAACATACCAACATTAGCTGGGAATTGGTCCGCGCAAGTTCCCAATTGGCAAGGCACAGCTTCTGAATCTCTGCCCCGCTCAACTGTAAGATCTCGTTGCACACACCCAAAAAATATCCAATGCAGTCAGACCAAAAGGGGACACTCCAAGGACCATGACTGGTCAATCACCGCATCGGTAAAAGAATTCGGTGAAACAGAGCGAGCCTCACGAGTTCCTCGTTCCTCTGTATTGGTAAATAAAAGAGACAAGAAGAGCGACGTTAGTTAGTCATACACGCCAAGACATCTATCATGAAGAAGACAGGATTATGGAAGGGCAATCTTACCGGAGAAGGTGGAGGAGAGGTACACCAGGTCCTGCTTAAACCTGAACCCTAGCTTGAGCACCTCAGGCCGCTGAATAGCTCTCGCAGCGGCGTCCACAGGTCAGTGAGAGGCACGGAGAGCAGGTCGACGACAAACACCGCGCTGCGCTCGCCCTCACCTCCATCTCCATCGCTGAAGTGGCAGGCCACCTGGAGCAGCGTCACCGTTGGGAACTTCGGCGGTGCTGGAGATGCCTCGGACGCCGGTGTCGTGCCGTCGCTCAGGGCCGCAGGGCGCGACAGCTGCAGGGATACCTTTCTGGTTTGGCTATCTTGATCAATCATGACACAGACGTGGTAGCGCGGAGTGCCGAGCGCGTCGGCTGCCTCAGCGAGGAATACGAGGAGGTCAGCGGCGGGGTGTTGCATGCCGGGCGGGGTGGGGATGGGGAAGGCATCGCGGATGGTGGAGATCTTACGCGCCTCGTCGGCGGCGCGGCGGAAGATGAAGACGAGGAAGGCGAAGGGGGTCGACGAGGAAAAGACGGGTCAGCGTACACACGGACAAGAAGTAAGGGTTCGGGAGTCTATGCAGAAGAGGAGATCAAGTGAAACCTACTAGTATGGCTAGATGGGTGAATAGCCTAATAAAATTTCTAAAAAAAACTTAGACTAAGAGGTTAGAAGCAAATATGCCTAAATATGTAATGCTAGAGCAACTACTAACTTAGACAAGCCACCTACACAATTCTAGTTAATCCCAGAGCACATGCATGTGGAGGTCGTCCTTCAGTTCTTGAGCGTTAGGATTCCATCCTCCTCCCACGGTCGTTGTCTTTCCTCCTTGCTGCGGAGGTCACGGTCATGGATTGCATTTGCGTTTCCGATCTCATCTCTTTGTAAGTTGTGGCCGCTGGGAATTTGTTTCCTTGCTCTTCCAGGGTTGTCGGCACCACTTGAGAGCAAGGTTTACAATACCGGTAAGAATTTTTTTCGGTCCCGATAAATGCGAAATTTCGAAAATTTCAGGTCAAATTTAAATAAATTTAAATGTATTTTAAAAAAATTTTGGCATCATTTCATTAGAAAAACTCTCTAATCCATCATCCATCACGAATTTATATAACAACAATGAAATAACACAATATCTCACGTAAGTAGAGCAGCGATAATATGCCGAGTTGCGATAATATCGATATAATAATTTTTTCGATCCTTGGCGAAAAAGACGATATTTTAGAAATTTCGGCGATATTTCGCCGAAATTGTAAACCCTGCTTGAGAGATCATGGGTCGATCAGCGCGTCGCTAGCCGCCTTGTTCCGCAGGCTGCAGCCCGCCATCTTGAGCCGGTCGCCGGATGCCCTTTGCGGCTCCGCTCAAGTCTGCAGTAACATCGCCGTATGCCGGCACGCGTACCGCTGCTCCCCGTAGGCGTGCGTGCATGGCCCAGGCCACAACCTGCCACCGCTTGCCACTGTCATCTGCTGGACGCCCTTAGCGGTTCCGCGCAACTCAACATCTGCTTGCTGAACTCCATCACATTTGCTCACCGAACTCCACCGCAACCTGCTCGGTCGACGACGGCGGCTGGGTGCTGGGTCGAGGTGAGGAGCTCGCTCGCTTTATTTGCGTGGGGAAGGGGAGGGCAGGGCAGGCGGCGATTTATTTGGGAGGCGATGGCGAGGCAGAGGAGGTGCCACGGGAGAGACGAAACAAACCAGGAGACCGGAGTTGCGATGGAACGCGGCCCACATGGCCCACGGTGGAGGCGGAGCGGCGGGATAGCAGAACAAAAAATGATGAAAAAAAATCTTCTCTCTTTATTAGTAGGTATAGATATAGATGTATAGATTTATTATGCAATTTGAAAAATACTAATATTCAACGGTGCAGATTCATTTGAGGTATTAGCTCTTACAAAGAAAAGAGATTAAGGCCATGTTTAGTTCCTCCATAAAATTCTAAATTTTTCATCACATTAATTTTGCGGCACATGTATGGAGCACTAAAATGTAGATGAAATTTTTGCATGTTCGCACACTTTGTATGTAAATTAAAAGACAAATCTTTTGAGCCTATTTAAGTCATGATGGGATATTTATTGCAAAAGATTCTACACGTGCTAGCAATCAAGAAAGAGATTAGAGAGATAGAGTAGATGAGTAGAAATTCGCAGGAGTCCCGGTCTGTCAGAGCTTCTTCATACCTGTATTCGTCTGAATTCAGCTCCCTCGTCCGGAGCTACGTTCTGAGGTACTTTTGTATTCAACACTCTAATTCAAGTAAGAATTTGTTCTTATTCATTCTCAAGTTTGCAAATCATATTGGGTGCTTTGATCTTGGTAGCTCTTAGATTGAAGTAGTAGTTTGTAGCGTAGACGTCCCCTGGTTAGCTGGATAGTGGTAGTTGGCGTAGGTGATAGCTACGTTGATTCCTCCGTAGTCCACCTCCCGTTGATAGGATCGATAGGTGTATAAGTGCTTGGTAGGAGAGAACTCTAATTTCTGCTCTTATTCAGGTCACTACCAAGTTAGAACGATATTATTCAAAACTTGCCGGTTGTTGGAACTAGATAGTCACTAACTATTTCCTTATTCTTGATATTCTCTGGATTGACTGTGTTATTGGGTTAAGAATCAATAAACTTAGTCAATATCACCTACTGTTCCTTTGGGTTCGATATTAAAACTGGTTTTGTCTGGTGAAGTGCTACATCGGTATTCTATCTGTGCGCTTGCGGATACTTTGATAATAATAATATTTAATAGAGTGTAGTTAATTTATACCAACATCACGCTTTTTGTGTTACGCTTGCTCGTCTCAGGCGTACCTTCACCGATCATCTACTACCTTGGACATACCCCTCGGTAGACTATCGATGATATTCCATTGACAGTGGCGCGCCAGGTAGGGGGTGTGACTTTGAATCCATGGCGGGCAAGATGGTGATTTTTTCAAGCTCCATTGCGCTCCCAACGCCAGGCAAGATCTTCACGGTGGGCTCCATCACCTGGGTCATCGGCTCTGACGGCGAAGGGAAGATCTTGGATGCGGCACAGATCGCATCTACTTCAGCTTCATCAATGCCCTCCACTCTGGCAAGATAACTGCCGCGCTACGTCTGGAGGACCATTGACGACAGCGGCCTGATCGGGTCACTCGAGGTTTGTCCGAAAGCACCCATATTCTGGAATCTGTTTCGGGTCGATCTGCTACAGGACGCCGTCTCCAAGATCCACCAACAGTGCGATGCTCTCCTCCGCGCTCGGATCGGCGGGATACGACCCTGGTCATCACCGCTACTCCACAAGGGCGCACCGTCGAGTACCAGCCCCGATCACCCTCGGGGTTGGAAGCTGCCGACCACGATCTCCCGAGGGGCCACATGCCTTTCGGCCTACAGAGCGGGGCCGCCAGCTACTCACGTCTGCTGCGTCGTCTCAACCACATCATCCCTGACTACGCTGGCACCAGCACCGGCTTCATCGTCGCCGACAATGACCACTCTGACCACGATGATGCTGGAGATGGCAGCCTTCCCGATGTGCCTCCTCCTCCTGGTCGGTACATCAGCGGGCCCATCCTCGCTGTTAGCAACGACAGCCCTCCCGAGGCCACATGAAGACGACGAGGCCCGGGCTGCCCGCGAGAAGAGGAACGCTAAGTGGAGGCGACATCGCGAGCAGTGTGTTGAAAGGAAGAAGGCTCCATCCACTATTTGGAATCTCGAGCATGAGTTCGATCTGGTCGGTGACGTCCAAGTCTACAATACCCCAAGCGTGAACGACCTGTGCAATAACAGAAGCAGCGCATATGAACTAGACGCTAGAAGTCGCACGCCTCATGGCTCTCCTCAAGGTGGCTCAAATCTAGATCAATGAAGAACGACAAGTTGCTTCATCGCACTCCATTGCATCGGCCACCGAGCGCCACCGAGAAGATGGCGGTCACTCCCGTAGCGGACGAAGACGCCATCGGCAAGACGACGACCAGGAGGTCGATCAATCTGATCTCCGTGAGCACCTGAAAAACAAAGATCTCCATGGTTGCACCAACAATCGAAGAGAGGCTAGACACTCAACAGAGACTGAGCGCCGAAGGGAGTACGATGAAACTCACGGCCCTCCAATCACCGACAAGACTTCCATAGAGCTACCATTCACAGCTGATCTCAAGACGGTACGATGGCCGCCAAACTTCAAGGTCGTCGGCGCCGAGACCTACGATGGCACCGCTGATCCTACAAAGTGGCTCACCGTCTACGAGATTGCGATCAAAGCCGCCGGAGGAAACATGGACATCATGGCAAATTATTTGCCCGTCATGCTTAACGCATCCGCCAATAATTGGATACTAAGTCTGAAGTCAAACTCCATCGATACTTGGGATCAGTTGAAGAAGCAGTTCATCAGTAACTACCATGCCACTTGCAAGCAGCCAGGCACGAAGTACGATCTTGAGAAGCTTCAGCAAGCATCACGCGAGACCCTACGAGATTTCATTCGACGCTTCTCGGAGACCAGAAACAACATCCCCAATGTCACAGACGCTGAAGCCATCTCCACTTTCATACATGGCCTCCGACCAGATGAAGAACTTCAGAGGAAGCTGTTCCGTAGCAGGCTAAGCTCTATCGCCGAGATGCTGCGTATCGCCAATAAGTACACTGAGGGCAACGAGGCGGCTCATCATTCCATTCACAGCCATCTGCGCTTCCCTGACCGGGCACGCCATGAAGATGGCGACCGCCGAGCGGAACGGCGCCTCAACAACCGAGGCACACAGCACGATTCTTGTCGCGACGACGGCGTTCACCGCGACCACCGCCGCTTCGATCGGTGCCACCACGACGAGCCCGAGACCTCCAGAGCAGGGGAAATACACTGCCCTTACAGGGTCTACAACACCCGGTCGGCCACTAAACGCAACTACGATGAAGCTTATGAGAAACTCCTCGACGACCCCTGCCCTATTCACAAGCATCATAGCCCCTCCATGAGGGACTGCTACGGCATCTCCAAGGCTTACAGAGAAGAAGAAAAGAAGCGAGCTCACAACGACGCCTAAAGACCCCTTTGGCCTCCCCCGCATTGATGAAGTCATCGACTTTACCCCCGGTTGCGAGCTGCTCAGCTTCCTCGACTGTTACTCCGGATATCACCAGATCGCCTTGAATGAAGAAGACCAGGAGAAGACTAAAGATGGAAATGGGTCGGATTCGGATCGGGTGGAGTCTCTGGGCACCCAAAACCGAAACCCAAACTTAAAACCCGAACCTGAAACCGAAACCGATTCGGGTGAAAATCTATCCCCAAAACCGAAACCCGCAGATACTCGAAACCCAACGGACTAACCGAAACCTGAAAACAGTAAGAAAAACAATAAAGAATTTTTAGCAACATATGTGTGATATATATTACATATTCAAATGTACAAAACAAGAGACAATAAACAACACATAATTTCATGACTAAATTTAGAACAAATTTAATAGGTTACATAAATAATTTACTAATAAAAATACATGATTTTTTATTCAAAATATTATATTCGGATATCCATTGGATACCCGCGGGTGAAAACCGAAACCCGGAACCGAACCCAATATATTTCGGATACCCGAAACCGAAAACCATGGGCAAAAAATTAGACCCGAACCTGAACTCGCTGGAACCAAAACCCGCGGATATCCACCCCGAACCCGATATGCTGCCATCCTCAGAGAAGACGTCCTTCGTCACCCGCTTGGAAATACTGCAACCTTGGGGATGTTGGTAGTAGATGTTACCCCACTTAACAAGAGCTTCGCTAAACATTGAAACGTCAACTTTAGGTTCTTTGAAACACATAGATGGCACCCAAGCAACACAATCAATCAAGTTAGGCACGCATCACAACTTTGAAATTACACGTGCTTTAGTTGTAATGGTAGGCATCCTAATGAGTGATTATAGATGATGAAAGGCCATCGAGCATTTGAACAAGGTGAGATTAGAAAATTTTAGTGAAGCAATATAAACCAAAAAGACCAAGGAGGTAAGTAGAATTATCTCAAAAGCATATCAAGGAGGGGAGACAATAGAAGGATGAGAAATACTCAAATCAATAAGCCAAGGAGTTGGAAAAATAATTTTATAGCAGGATAAGTTTTAGAAATCGTCCGGTGCTTAGGCTTGCGTCCTATAGTCAGCATTGCTCTGATACCAATTTCTCACCCGGTTTTAAGGATAAAACCAGATGCACACTATATGTGAGCCCAGGAAGTCAAATCCCACATATGGCTACAACTAAGAGGTAATATCAAAAGACAATGCTTAAATACATATCTGTCGGTGCTAGGATTAATGGGTGCTAACACCGGCTAGTAAACTTGTGTTTTGCGGTTGAGGTCTCGGATGGTGTGCAATGAGAAACACAGGGAATTATGTTGGTTCGGGCTAGAAATGTCCTACGTCCAGTGTGAGACGGGTCGTGTTGCCTTACACCGGGGTGCTTGTAGTAGGGGTTACAAGCCTAGGTGAGAGAGGAAAAAGCTCCCAAGTCTCTTGTGCGTGTGATGTGTGTTCTATGGCAGTAAGATGTTGTGTGGGACACGGAGTCTCGCTGAGATTGGCCTCTGCCTCCCCTTTTATATCCACAAGGGAGAGGCAAGAGTTACATTGGTTTTGCTGTAGAAATAGTACTTGGAGTGGTGATGACCACAAGAATCGATGCCTGTCGTCAGCCATGGCTCCAACTTAGTACTTTTGAAGTACGGCGGTAGTCATTCGAACGATCTTCCACTATTGATTGGTGAGTTCCAAGACGGTGCACAGTCCCGGTCATGGTCACGGCGTGGCATGGCGTCATGGCGTTGTATTCAACCGCTGTTCACCCTGCATAGTGTGACGAGAAGACAGGTTGACCTTCGTGTACTGACTTCTGAGGTTTTGGAGTCTTTGCCTTCATCGGGAGCGAGATGGGACAGAACGGTGGGAGTGTCCTCCCTCGGGCATATCCCCTCTGAAAGGTCCTAAATGGCTAGAGGGGGGAGAATAGCCTATAAAAATCTACAAAGAACACTTAACAAGCCGATTAGTAACAATAGCAAGCTTTGCAAAGCACTAGCACTAAACTACACTATGCAAGCCACCTAGACAAGTATGCTACACTATGTTCACTAGTTCACACGCAAAGGCTATGTAACTACTATACACTACTCCTAAGTGAGCAACTTACTAACAAACTACACAAGAGAGTAAGTACACAAAAGTAAGAGTAAAGGTGATTTCAATACCCCCGGTGAAGAGAAGATATGAAGTCCAACATAACCAATCAATCAAATACAAGAGAGATCCTCGGTAGAGAGATGACACAAGATTTTTTACCGAGGTTCACTTGCTTGCCGGCAAGCTAGTCCTCGTTGTAGCGATACACCCACTTGGAGGTTCACGCGCTAATTGGCATCACACGCCAAACCCTTCTCAAGGGTGCCGCACAACCAACACAAGATGGGGATCCACCAAGCTACGAGCAATCCACTATAGATGCCTTTCGCGATCTCCCGCGGGGATAGGCTCAAGAACCCCTCACAATACCTTGATCGGAGGCGGAGACAATCACCAACTCCCCTCAACGATCCTCGTAGCTCCAATCCGTCTAGGAGTCGGCAAACTCCAAGAGTAATGAGAGAAACCGCTGCGAATCACCGCTACCAAGTGCCTCTAGATGATCTCTATCAATGCAATGCACTTGATGCTCTCCAAACTCACCAAATGATGATCACAATCAAGTAGGATGAGTGAGAGTGGAGTGGGAAGGCTCACAAGTATGCTATAATGTTCAAGAGTGCCTAGAGTTGCTCCCCAAACCAGCTAACTGACTATTTATAAGCCACACACAAAGAACTAGCCGTTTAGACTTTTCTGCGTACCGTCGGACTGTCCGACGGCCAGACCGTCGGACTATACCGCACGGTCCGACGCCCTGGATGAATGCCACGTGTCACTAGCCGTTTGAAGTCGAACGTTGGATCACAACGGCTAACTTCTCGCGCTAAACGATCTGTCGGACGGTAGGCCGTCGGACTAATCCTCACGGTCCGACGCACTACACGTATCCACCGTCAGACTCTAAAATAGCAGGCCGTCGGACTAAAACTCGCTAGCGTCCGACGTTTCCAGAGAGCTCCCCGAACGCTGAAAACCGTCGGACGTTAGTCCGACGCTCATTGTCGGACTAATGCCGAGAGTCCGACGCTCCTCTGCTCTCCACGTGTCACCTCTTCGTCGCTGTGCACCGTCGGACGCTTCGGATAATAGTCCGACGCTCCGAAACTGAGCGTCCGACGCTCTCAGCAGTGTTAGCCGTCGGACTGCAAGCAATGGTCCGACGCCTGTGAGTTAGCACAGTCCGACGCTCTGTTTTCTCAGGATTTCCACTCAAACCTTTCACCCTTTGTTCCTAAGTGCTAACACCAAGTGTTCTACACTTTGTGCACATGTGTTAGCTTTTTCAAAGAGTTTTTCCAAGGGTTTGTTAGTGTCACTAGCATCTATATGCAATGCAATGATCATGAACACCTAGTGGCACTTGATAACCGTATTTCATCAACGATTTCGCCCCTGTTGATAGTACGGCTATCTATCCTAAATGTGATCACTCCCTCTATGGAGTCTTGATCACTAAAATCAAAAGAGCTCCTATGGATTATACCTTTGCCTTGAGCTCCTAGCTTTTTCACCATCTCTTGATGAAGCTTGTGGACTCCTTTTATGATGGACTTATACCATTTGCATGGATGCCGTCATTGCCCTTCACTTGTGGCCTCCATCGACCCGGTCCTTTGCTCCAACTTGTTTGCTAATTGTTCTCATGAAACACTTAGAGCAATCGTTAGCAAACTAGGTTTCATCAATTACCCAAAACCAAACATGGGCTTTCACCCTCCCATGTGCGATACTTCCCGAGGGGTAGGCGAGCCCGGACGTAAGCGTTGCCTATTCTCCCGGGTCGGCTGAACAGTTGTCGCTCCTCCCTTCCTTGCGCCGTGCGTATGACGGGAGTATGGGCTGTCGCTGTCGTAGTTGGAGAATCTCTCCGTCAGCGCGAGGCGTCATACTGTGGACTATCCCTGTGGTGGTGTGAAAGTAGTAGGACCGTCAGATTGGTAGTCAGAGGAGATGTGGCAGTTGGTACGGCGGTCGTGCGCGTGTGAGGCGCAGTCATGTTGAGGGGTCCACTCGATGGGACCGTGCTTATAAAGTGGTTAGAGAGGTCCCTTGGAACGCAAGATAGCTCTGCCGCCGTTAGCAAGGCTCGGGCGAATCGGAGAATTGCGCTCGAGGGGATTTGTGCACAGCTCGGGGCTCGGGTGAGTCGGGAGATTGCGCCCGAGGGTGCCGCTTTCCCGAGCCCTGTCGGCAATGCTCGGGCGAATCGGAGGATTTCTCCCGAGGGGTCCGCGCGCCTAGGGGAGGCAGCGTGTTTCCACACGGCTCCATCGTGGGCCGCGTGAGCCGCTTCTGCATGGGCCTTTGTTGGCGCCTGTTTGGGCTGGGCTTCATTTGGGAAGTGTGTTTTCGCGTTGAAGTTGGGTACCCCATACCCTGGTACCCGACAGTAGCCCCTGAGCCTGTGGTGGAGTGAAGGCACTCCTCCATGGACTCAAGCTAGTTCTTCCTGTCAGGATGATAGAGTTAGGTTATTTTATCCAGTGGGTGCGTGCGAGCATACCCGCCGGGTGTAGCCCACGAGGCCTTGGAGGGATGGTGTATCCCTTCAAGGGCTTGAATTTGCCCCTGCCGAACCTTGGGTGCCTTTTGGCTTGCTTGCTGGTGATTCATCCCTTGGTAGGGGTTTTTTGGTGCTAGAGCCCTCGAGCCTCTGCCATGGGCAGTTGGTTGATTTGGAAGCATTCTTCATCCTGTCAAGGTGCAAGGAGAGCTCCCGAGCCTCCGTTTTCATATTGGGGGTCGATCGAGTTCTTCCTTGACTTTTTCGTCAATTCGACCTTCACGCTCTTTTTCGAAATAGGAAGGTTTGGTCGCGCTCGACTTCCCACGGCGGGCGCAAGTTGGCATTTTCGGTGAGCTGCAAGTGGGTAGGTCCAAGTGGAGGTCCGTGCCCCGTTCGTTGAGGGTCGGCTAGTGGCCTGAGCACACAACCCAAATGTTTCCCGAGGGTCGATTCGTGGGTCTCAGGTCCCATCGACGGGTCCCAAGGGCCTGACGCCTCCCCCGAGGGGATCCCACATCATCAACTCGCTGCTGGGACTTGGACAGAGCACGGGGTGTCCATTCTGACGCTCAGGCGTTGGGATACTGACCGTTTGGTGGTCCACCCACTAGCTGTCCCTAACTCGGTATCCCTAGGGTGACTGTTCAAGCCACTGTGGGGCCAGTCTTCAATCCCTTGGGAACGTAATGGGCACCCGAGCTCGGGGTTCCTTCATCGAGAAGGGAAATATTGACAAGATCGAGATGGAAAAAATGTAATGATTTGGCGCACCTTTTGAGGCACGGAGCCCAACGGACGCGACGGTTCGGCGCTGATGAGACGGTTGCGTGCGCATCTTTGGCAGTGATACAAGGGATCGTGGCAAGCCCTGCACAGTTAATGCAGAGGATTTACCTCGCCGGTTGCGATTCCCTGCCAAGGTATATAAGGAGAAAACGCACTTTTTCTCTTTACCATAGCCATCCACTGTTGTCTCTCATCTCTCGCCTCCTCGTTGTCGTCGCCTCAAGCTTTCCGCTAGCTCCTTGCTTTCACCACCAGTGTCTTTTCTTTCTCCCACGCTCTTTTCCGCTCGCCATGGCTGCCCCTGCGCCTTCTGACGCCGCCGTCGCCGCTACCGCTGCACTCGAGGTGTAGACTTGGCTCCCATCCTCGGTGACAGAGGAGGAACTCGAGGATCTCGTGAAGTTGGGGCTCTTGCGCCCCCGCACCGACCCACAGCACCCGAAGTGGTTTGCTTCGTCGCTTTCCACGAGCGTGCGCTTGGGTCGCCGCCGAGCTGGTTCTGTCGGGCACTCCTCTTTTCCAACGAGCTGGAGCTGCACAACCTCACCCCCAACTCCGTCTCGCAGGCGGCGGTTTTTGCCACCCTCTGCAAGGGTTACCTCGGGGTGGCGCCGCAGTGGGACCTCTGGCGGCACCTCTTCCGCGTCGATATGTACACCAAGTCGTTCGGTGCGAATAATCCGCGGAAGCTCGTGAGCGCCGGGGGTTGCAACTTCTCGCTGCGCTCCGTCGACTACATTCCCTGCAAGGCCCCTTGTTCCAACAAGGGGTGGCACGATGGCTGGTTCTACCTGCGCAACGACGGGGTGCCTTTCCCGAGTACACGGGAATGGTGATCTCCATCCTCCTCGCGAAGTGGAAGTGGGGGTGTCCGTCGCGGGACGCCAAGCACCTGGAGCCTTAACTCATCGTGTTGCAGACGCTAGCGTGACCGGGGCTTGATGGCGGCCGGGGTGGCGGCGCACTTCCATGCACGGACAGTGCTACTCCTGATGGAGCGTCGCTTGGCCTTGCACGAGATGGCGGAGGGGACGCCGAACGCGGGCACAACAATGTTGACCCAGGGGATTGCCCCCAAGGAGATCATGCGCCGCGTCAAATATACGGCGGGCGGTCACCCCACCTGGGATGATCTCAGAAGAGTGGCCATGCGCCCGCGTCCGGGATACATCTCGCTGGTGAGCATCCTTCCTTCCGTCGGTCGCCCGCTTTTTCCTTTTCCCGACCCCCCTTTTTCTCTTGGCGTAGGGTCTTTCGAGGGAGGGGGCCCTCTCTGTCCCCTGTCCTGGAGGATGCCATCCAGCGGGCTCGGAATCGCCTCCGGGATGAGAAGCAGAAGGCGGAGAAGGACAAGAAGACCGCGGAGAGGAGGAGAAAAGCTCGGGAGGCCCACGGGCTTGCTCAACTTCGCCACCGCCAGTGGGAGGCTGGGAGCCGGAGGAGGAATATCCTTTCTAAGAAGATGAAGAAGAAGATAACGACGACGATGGTGATAACACCTGGTCCATGGTGGCCGCAGAGCCCACGGTGGGCGTCGATGAGCCAGGGAAGGCTCCTATGTCGCTGCACATCGGCGGAAGTGCCGGGGCCGTAGCCCGAGCCCCCGAGCAAAGTTTTCGGAGGCCGCGACCGGAGGCGCGGCCTCGGATAGTGAGGCTCTCGGGGCCGGTGCCTCAGAGGCAAGCAGCCGTGAGGAGCCCGTAGAGGGGTCGCGAATGGGCTTAGGCCCGGCGCCCGAGATGGTGAAGGTCGCCCCCTCGACCTGTTCTGGTGGTGGCGTCCAGGAGCCGTCACAGGAGCAAGTCTCCACCCCCGACACACCGGTGGAGATCTAGGCGCTGGAAGGCGGTGGGAGCGGGAAGAGGACGCCGCCCGCGTCGGAGCTGGGCAAGGTAGGTGTTGACGGTGATTAAGCTATGAAATTCCACAGTCTAAATACCGTCAACAGACTCGGTTTCGATGAAAGATCAACATAACATGAATATATTTTATCCAATAACTAGTTCCACTTGTACTCATAGCTTGTGAATGCAGGGAAGATCAAACAGGGCAGAGATGAGCACTTGGAGGCCAATTATGTGGGTCGTCCGACCCCCCTAATTGGGCACCAAGCCATCACACGACAACACATGACTCAAGGAGGCAGATAGAAGAGAGTGGAGCACCTGGAGGGCCCACATAGGGGTCGCCCGACCCACATGTGGGGCCCACTAGGGCTCTGCTGGCATGGCATAATCCGTGTGACATTACACCCAGCTCAATTCCGCCATCAGATCAAAGTTGTGTTTCCATTCAACTGTGGAAGATCAAAGCACACGGATCAAGGCGTGAACCAACAAGACCAAAGCAAACCCAGTATACAGCCATGCTCTATGACCAGTGGGGACCATAGTGGTGGGCCCACCTGTCATAGGGGGTCGGCCGACCCCCCTTGGTGGGTCCAGCCCACCGCCATGGTCCACCAACCTTGTGCATGCTTCCCACGTGCTGGTTTCACCACTGCCGTTCATCTGAGGCGGTTTCAAGGACGGTTTATCCAAGGGAGGAGAATGAAGGAGCATGCGGATTGCTGACGTGGCACCTCTCCACCTCCGTATAAATTGAGGCTGCCTCCACCCTCTCAAGACATGATTCAATCAAGATACTGTTAACACCAAATTTTGGGCTGGGAGTCGATAGCCGATGCCAGAGGAAGATAGCCGATACTAGAGGAAGATAGCCGATCTCGGAAGTAGATTCCGTCCAGCGGAAGGAAGGAAAATAGCCGATTGCACGGTGAATCGGTTATCGGGTGAAGGTGACAGGAGGCGTGCAGCGTCGGTATTGATGACGTCATCCAGAGTCCGCGCCGCCAAGATGCGATCACGATCGGAGTCCGTTATGAAAGGGAAGGTGGGACTCCAAGTTACCTTAGATATAGGATAGTTTGTTAGTTTCCTTATCTATTGATGAGTTGTAATTCGACTAGGACTCTATCTACGCTCAAGGTATAAATATAAGCCCTCAGCCATTGTAAGACATACAACAACATCAATACAACACAACTTTCGGCTCCGGCCAACAAACCCTAGAGTCAGTCGAGTCCGGCGAGTTACTTCATCCAGGCTGGGTGTCATTCGGTGGACGCAGGCTTGCTTGTAAGTATCGTCAACCCCCTGGTAAACTATGTCTTTTTAGCGTCATCCGGTGGACGTGGAAGCATGGCAAACCAGGGTCCTTACTAAGCTCTGTTTCTTTGGCGTCATCCGGTGGACACGGGAAGCATAGTGAGTCAAGGATGATTCACGCTGGTTTACCCGATCAATCTGTGTTAACCGTCATCCGGTGGACGAGATGCAGATTAGGATGGTTTTCACGCGCGGATTAGTTATCGATTCGTGTTTGTTTGCTTGATTAATCTATTAGTTAATGTCATCCGGTAGACAGACTATAGATTGAAATAGTTTGGATGCATGGATTAGTTATCGGCTCTAGCTAAATATGGCAATTTAGTTAGATTCATTAAGTTATCAAGATGTTATTTGTTGTTTATTGTTTATTTATCAATATAACATCTCTCTGTCTGATCAAGATTGATAGATTTGGCTTTAGATTCACTTGAATTTGGTTGTTGTTTATGCTTTCTTATGCTTATTTTACCATGATGATCGGTTCCATGCTTACATCGGCTAATTCCCTATCAATCTTGTTCGTTACATGTTGTGCGTTCGGTGTTAGTTGAGACATAAGTGGTTCTGAGGTTATCGTAAGTCTTATTTTTGTGTCCTTGTTTAAGTTAAACTGAGCGTCATCCGGTGAAACAGGTTTAACCTAAACAAGTTTTCACTAGATTAGACTTGCTTTAATTTGGAGTCTGTTTATGGCTACGCTAGCATTCGTTCGTGCTTCATGGACCCTGCATCGGCTAAAGAGCCGATTCAGTTATGCTTTCACGAATAGATCGTGTATATAGACTTATTTGGATATCAAACGATCTAGCTTTGTTTGCTGGGTTTGTTGAAGCCCGCTGGCCGTTAGACCAGGTGGACGCAAACTTGGTGAACTTAGCGAAGAGGATTTACTAAAGCCGCCGGCCTTCTAGACCAGCTTTAGCCGATCTCTACTTGTTTGATGTACAAATCAGATCTGTACACATGATCTATTTTCTTTTATACATATTAACTGAATTAGATCGGCTGGTATGTTATTATCTTCATATGAGTATCCTGATAGCCATTTTACTTCATTATTATATTATCGGTTCATAACATGACGGAATCGGTTTTCTAGTCGATCTCCGATTATACTGGCTCTTTGAGCCGTACAGTTGGAACTATCTGGACTCACCAGTTAGTTCCGCCTTGAGTTACTGATTATATCTGTTTCCTTGTCAATTGCAGGTCAAATTGACTGGCACGCTTGGGTGTTACTGATACTCTCAGACCGGGTTCGAAGTTAGCTGGATCTGCGAGAGCTCTACTGCTTTCAAGGGTCGTTTCCGGCTTCGCTGGTGTGTTGGACTTAGGGAACCACTTTTTGCGCCAACACACTTTTTGGCACACCTGGTGGGACAATTCACTGAAGACCATGGCAAAAGGGAAGACTGCGGTAGATGGCTCCTCCAAGGATGACGGTGTCCTCAGGGTCAAGGGTCGAAGATCTCAGGGAGGAGGATGAGGCAGTGCTGAACAAGATCGTTGAAGAATTCGCTGATGCCTGCTTACTTTCATTCAGCAAGCATCGTGATGGCTCCATAGTGAAGAAGAATGCATTCCCAAGGTGGATCATGGACGGCCATTCTGATAAATCTGAAGAGGAGTGCAAGGCCGACCTCAAACAGATGCTGAAAGAAGCGATCTGGGAGGCCGCCTATTCAGCAGTCGGCCACCACCACAAATCCTTCCTGCAGACATTCTATAACATCATGAAGACCGTTCTCAAGCGGCAGGATTAGGAGTCTTTGGGTCCAGTTTACTTCAACATACCCGCAGAAGACGCGGATCCAAAAGCAGCGGCAGGGACCTCCAATTCCTCACCGCAATAGCCGAGTCAGCCGAAAACGCCAGTGCAAGGTGCCACTGCGGCCGGTTCGGCTCAAAAAATAGCAGCTTCTCCTAGATTATACAAAGATCATACTCTGGAGGAGCTCGCCGCTTTCATGCAGGCCACTGGGTAGACGTGAACTCGATGAACTCATCAGCGGTGAACCCGACGGCTAGAAATACGCCGGCGGCAGACACGGCCAACCCAACTCCTGGATACCATGAGGGGATCACATATCAAGACCTTCAGGCAGCGTCGCATCCGGGGTTCGCCCAGACGCCCAACAATCAGTTGCTGGAGCAGATGAGTGCCATGCTCTGTGATACGTTCGGTTTGCAGCCGAAGACCGGGACTGGAATCAAGTATAGACGTCCTTACCCCGAGTGGCACGACCGAGTGACGTTGCCGCCCAGGTATCGCTTGCCCTACTTCTCCAAGTTCAGTGGGCAGGACGACATCACCACCATGGAACACATCAGCTGTTACCTGACCCAGCTCGGCGAAGCTTCATATGTGGTAGCTCACAGGGTCCGGCTCTTTCCGCTATCACTGACAGGGCCGACGTTTAGCTGGTTCGTGTCCATGGAGCCTGGCTCGATTCAAGGTTGGGAAGATCTGGAGACCAAGTTCCATAATTACTTCTTCTCTGGCACCGGGGAGAAAGACATCACAGATCTCACCAACATGCGCCAAAAGCCGAATGAACTTGGATCGGCTTTCATCAAGCGGTTCAGGGAGACCAGGAACATGTGTTACTCTTTGAACCTGAACGACAAGCAGCTCGCCAAGATAGTGGTCAGTGGGTTACTTCCACACGTCCAAGAAAAGCTGGTGGGCACCAACTTCAACAGCATCAGCGAGGTGATGCAGAGGGTGGCCGCATTAAAGCAGTAGGCCCAAAGCTTTAAGAAGGAATCGAAATACAAGCAGTCGGCCTACGTCTGTAATTCCAACTCAGAGGATGGGGAGAATGAAGAAGTGGCTGCTGTTGAGCTCAAATGAGGTACAAAGCCCATGGCGGTGCTGAAGGGTTGGAGCGCGAAAGATCAATACGACTTTAACACACGCAAGCTGGACAAGCTCTTCGATCTGTTAGTCAGTGCAGGCCACATCACCTTCCCGGCTGATTACGTCAAGCCGTCTCCTGAAGATTTACAGGGGAAACCATTCTGCCAGTACCACGGCCTCACCTCACACTCCACAAACAACTGCCGCAATTTCAAAGCAGCAATTCAGAATGCTATTAGGCGCGGCCTATTGAAATTTGAGGCCCCTCCCAAGGGGAAGATGAAGATTGACAAATTCCCATTCCCGAAGGGGCAGAACATGGTCCAGATCGCAAACCCTCTGACCAAAGTAAAGGTGTTAACCTCCGAACGGGCCAAGAAGAACTCCTCAGTTGATACCGATGCACAGATCACGGCTGAGGAGCTAGCGCTGATCAAAGGAAGGAGGGAGCAGAACCAGAGGCAGCTGGAGCAGGGAGAGTCCAGCGGCACCAAGAGCAGGAGGCCCACGCACCAGCACCTTCTGAATAAGTGGCGGCGACAGAAAGAGAAAGATCATCAGAGGCAGCTGCAGCGCGAAGAAGAGGAGTACCGCAGGTGGTTCCGCGAGGAAGAAGAGGCGCGCTATCACGAAGAAATGGCTCGCCACCGGGAAGGTGAGGAGGATCACTGGCATTGCCCATTATTCCGACACTGCTGGAACGAAGGCTTGAGATTGCCAACGCTGCGCAACTGTCCAGAATGCAGCGATCAGTACCGAAAGTACAGGTAGTCCCAGGTCAACCGCCGGTCCGTGCACCAGAGGCTGGGGAGCCCCCATAGCCTGCGGGATCGGCGTGAAAAAGGGGACCTGCGCGATCAGCTTGATGAGGCGGTAGTTGAACGCCGACAGCCGGTTTGGCAAGAGAACCAGTAGTGCCCAGGGGATCTAACTAGAAGCCAAAGGCGCCGGGTGTAGCGGCTCAGGAACAGGGAGCTCCAGGCTGAGGGGCGCGCCAAACAGGTGTGGCGCGAAAAGCCTTCACAAAATAATGGAAAATCTGTAGCTGATGCACAGATGGTGTTTGTGCTACCTGCAGAGTTCAGAGCCAAGAAGTACGATACCGATTCTGACTCAGACGATTCGGGATCAGAAGAAGGAGTGGCCAAGTTAGTGCTCGCACAGCAAGCTACTTTTGATAAGCCGGCCAAGAATCAAAATCTGAAGGCCCTCTATCTCAAAGGTTATGTCGACGGCATGCCCATGACGAAGATGCTGGTGGACGGCGGCGCCACTGTCAATCTCATGCCCTACACTACATTCCGCAAGCTAGGCAAGGGTCCCGATGATCTAATAGAAACCGATCTGATGCTCAATGATTTCGGGGGCAATTCTTCCAACACTCGGGGGGCAATCAACGTCGAGCTGACAGTGGGGAAGAAGACACTGCTTACTACCTTTTTCGTGATCGACAGTAAGGGTGCCTACAGCTTGCTGCTCGGACGCGACTAGATTCATGCCAACTGTTGCGTGCCATACACCATGCATCAGTGCCTCATTCAGTGGCATGGCGATGAGGTCGAAGCGGTCCCGGCCGACGACTCGGTCAGCGTGGCGACGGCGGATGCCACATACTGGGAAGCTGGGGATTATGATTGTTTCTCTAGCAAGGTTTGGGAAGGAGGCTCCATCAAGGTCAGCGATGAGAGTCAACAGCCGATCAGGGCAATCGGCTCTGAGTCTTTTTATTAAATGGAGAATCCGATCGACGACACAGAGGGTAAGTTGGGGCAAGGATTCACGTCGGCCGACAAGCTCGAAGAAGTAGATGTTGGACCCGGTGACAGGCCAAGGCCGACATTTATTGCCGCCAACTTAGACCCGGAGTTCAGGCAGGAGCTGATTCAACTGCTGAAGGAGTACAAAGATTGCTTCGCCTGGGAATATTGTGAGATGCCTGGATTGGACAAATCTATTGTTGAGCACAGGCTACCTATCAAGCCAGGGCTTCGGCCACACAAGCAGCCTCCACGTCGATTTAGAGAGGACGCTCTGCCCGACATTAAGGCCGAAATCATGAGGCTGTTAGAAGCCTAGTTCATTCGAGCTTGCCGATATGCCGAGTGGATATCGAACATCGTCCCCGTGTACAAGAAAAATGGTAAATTGCGAGTCTGTATTGAGTTCAGGGATTTAAATAGAGCTACACTGATGGATGGCTACCCTATGCCAATAGCCGATATGTTGGTAGACTCGGCTGCTGGGCACCTGTCACACCCCAACATTTCTATTTTGGGATGTGATTAGAAAACATTAAAAACAAAACAAAAGATTTTTACCCTTTTCTAAAAATACCAACTTAGCTTAAGTTATTTACAATTTAGATATTAAAAATGTGAGTTTCCAAAATTTTTGGAACTGAATTTTATGGTTTGTTTCATTCATGCCTTTGCATAGTGTTTTGTATGAAAAATGATTTTTAAATGTTTTCAAATGCGCATAGGGTTTTATTGGAATCAAATATCCTAAGATCTTTGATCAAGTTTCCATCTATAATTAAATACTTGGAACAATATACCTTGATCCTTGTTCTAAAAAATCCTTGATGGATCTCCAAACATTCATCTTACTAAACACCCAAGCTCATGTTTTCAAAATCCCTTACTTTTCATATCCTAACTTGTTCTCTCTTTTATCCTTTCTTCCTTATATTTGAGCTTCCAATCCTCTTTGACTGAGTCTTATCCAAATCTCAAAACATATGCTTAATGATCAATCATTGTATCCCATTCCTCTCATGCAACTCTACCATCACTTTGTTCAAGTCAAAACAATCACATGTTGTGTACCCATGTTAATCTCAATTCCAACTTTCTTCTCCTTCCCTGACCTTTGGGCAACATACACATGGACTCTTTCTCCTCCACTCATTCTCCTCTTGATCAAAGCCAAACATATTTTTGAACCATTCTTGAAAACCATATGGTCTTGGTCTCACCATTTTGGAACGCTAAATTTTCCAGAAAGCCTTATCGTGTCGCTGGGAATTTTGCGGGCTGAGCTCAACACTATCATTCCATATTATATTCTTGTTTTCATACAAGACCTAAATCTATCCCATTAGTAAACCATATTCCCCATCTTTATTTCTATTGCTAATGGGTCAACCCAACTCATTTCATCCTCCGACATCGCTTCGAACCGAATCCAGTTCAAACTTTGAGTTATCTTTCGCCGCGGGTCAAAGCCCAACCACCCTCCCCTCTTTTGTGGTTCAACATAGAGTCCAACCAGCTCTCTACCTCTTCCTCTCACCTCTCCCACGTCACCCACCTGATGTCCTCTCCATCTTGCACAAAAATATCAACCAAGTCAAGAAAATATCAAGACAAGACCCTTTGCCTTCCAACCCTTTGGTCTCCCACCCTTTCCCCTTCAAGTATAACTCCCCCACAGCCCCCTCATTCCTCCCCCTTCAGTTCCCACATCAAGAACAGAGGGGAGATGCCCCTGCTCTTCCTCATTCTCCCCCATGGCTGCCCCAACCAATCCCCAATTTTTCTCTCCATCCCGTCCATGGAAACGAAGTGTTTCGGCGATTGCAACCCATCTAAACACCTTGATTTCCTTCCCAAGCACCCAACAAGGATTTGTAGGAGTTCACCATCAACCTCCCTGCTCACCATGACGTGGTGGTGGCTTCTACCACCATGGATGTCACCCCGATCAACCGCATCGCGAGAAGGATGCGCCGTTGAACCGCGTTGTCATCACCGGCCGTCGTTGATGTGATTCCCCGCTCCACCCCACCAATCCCCATGGTGAGAACCATAAATCATCTCTCCCAACATGTTCTCATATTGTCCTCTGAATATAAAGTACCTTTGATGAAATATGGTTGATCCCCGTTGAATTTTACCCGGTGTATGTGTTGCTGTCCTGGCGGCCAGCAGCGCTGCTGTTTGTAGAAACGGCGTTCCTCGCTGTTCCTTTGATCAAATCATCAAACCCTTTGGTGGAATTGTATTTTATATCCTTGAACACGTCCCTGTAAAATGTTTTCTTCATAGGAGTTGAGAATTTAGAGATATGGTCATCACCGTGCCGCTGTCCCTGCTGTCTGGACAGATTGGCATCTCTGAGTGCTTTCGGCGTTCCCCGCTAATCCGCTGACCAAATCATAAATCCCTTTGACCTACATGTTCATGACATCCCTGCACATGATCCCACAAGTTTGTTTGTCTATGAAATCCATCACGGACGAGATATCGACACCAACACGCCATGCACTCCAGCTGCCCAAACAGCAATCAACCTGTTATTGTCAGTGGCGTTCCCGTTGATCCATAGAACCCCTTGATGAACCCTTTGGACAAGTTATCCTTTATGTAGTTGCACACACCTCTGAAAAGTTTCGTGGCTATATGATAAAGTATGAAAGATATATGCTCCTATCTTGTGGTCACTGTCCTGCTGTCCTGCTGTCCCGCAGCCGCACCACAGCGGGTTGGCGCGAGCGTTCCCATTGATTGACCACTCTGGTGATCAGCACCTTTGACCGTTGTGTGTATGATATACCTACACACATCCCTGCAAGTCAGCTTCATCATATGAATAATGACACTTGTCGCTGCCCTTGCCATGCCAAACAACCACATAGTCACATCTTGCAATCATGTTCTCCTACCAACGGATGGTCAAAACGTCACCTCCTTTTGCCATAACCTCCCTCATGCAGTACCTAGAAACCCCACAAAATATATTTCCATTTGTATTTGTTATAACCATGCAATCAATCATCATATGTCCCGCTGTCCTCCACCGGTTACGCTCAACCTATGCACAAATCGCCATAATCACATTTCCCTTGTTGTAGCATCCACCTTAGTGCATTCATTGATCATGATATGTTTCAAAGTAACCTATCCACTTATCCAAAATCATTCCCTCATATCTCTACGGAATATTCAGAACATAAGCCATTTGTGTAACCTCTCTTCCCACCTTAAACCCATGGTCTCCATGCGCTTGACATAATCTACCCGTCCAAACCACCACCACCATAATTGTCATGTTATGTTCTATAACCAGAGATAAATCTTGTTATCAATGTCATATCATGTTATCCATTATTCAATCCGAGTCCTCCAATGGTGCCTAATAGCATACCACCAACTTGCAAATTTGTTTATTCCTAAGTGCATCTCCGATCGATATGCTCTCTTCATGTGACATGCCCTCACATGTTGCATGGATATTTTCTATATTTTTTTTCATCATTTACATCGTCGAGTTAGAACCCTGAGCTTGTGATCAATAAACACAGTTCTCCTATTCAGGTCATGCTTTATCAAATCTCCTAAATTGCATACTCACCACAAATAAACATCTATCCTTGCTATCGACCTTAATATATCACTCCAGCTTAGTGATGGAAACATCATATCACTAATTATCATATATTCCTAGGAGAATGCCACATGATGTATATCAATTCAATATTATTCTCCAATGCTGTCTATTCCAGTTTCTCTACCACACACCATAATATATATCATGATCTTCAAAGCCAAACCTTGTGTTTAGAACCTAATACATATCCAATCCTTTTTGTTATGTTAAACATATTCTAGTCCAAATCCACCTTGCTCATCTAATCCAAACCTTGCCACAAATACTTCAACTCTCGCATCTTTTAATTTTGGTTCTTGTTTTGTTTAGTTTTCGCGCTCACACGATTATAGAACAAGCCATATGTTTTCAAAACCTTTGTAATTTATTTTTATAATGCTTGATGTATTATTTCTAGGTTTGAATGTGAAGCTTGTGTTGGTTGTTGCGATCGATAGAAAAGAAGCTATACGAGGAAGATACAGAAGAGAAGTCGGAAGGTTTGGATAGCAAGCATTTGGAGGCAAGTATAACTTATGGTTTTCCTTGTTACCTAGCAACTATTAAGCAATACATTCATGTGCATGTGTCTAATCTTGTGAGCCCTAGCTATATATATACCCGAGTAGGTTTATTGATCAATCACCTTGTTACCTATGGGGGCTTTTATGCATATTAGAGTTACTAGCTGCTATGCTCAAAAATGCTATTATGGAATCTTGACTTAAGAATTATGAAATGTTGGATAAAATATGTTTTTATCAACAAAACTAGAAGGGCACTGGAGTATGGGTTTTTGTACTCTAGTTGCCCTCCGTCAGGACTTCCATTGAAAGTTGACCTCCCAGGAAACCCGTACATCCACGAGAATCAATGGGCTCTGATCTTAGCCAAGTAACTAGATTTTCTCTATCTTGTTAGTGGTTACCGAAAGGCGCAAGAGGGGGAGCCTGGGTTTTAGAATGGGTTCCGAGCCTGTCAAGATGTGTGCTGGGCTGCGGTCACATGGTGTGCCATTCTTGAAGGGGGCCTCCATTCGCCTTGCTGCTTGAAACCTCGCGGCTACTAACTTGCTAGGGTGACTAGTGAAAAGCTTTGCTGTGTTACCCTGCTCGCTCACCTCGGTAGTGTGAAGAGGGCCTTGCAAACCCCGAGCATATGGGTATACACGACTTGGGGTTAAAGCTGTACAAGCTCTGCAGAGTTTTTCTAATCTGATATATCAGCCGTGCTCATGGACACGAGCAGCCTGGAATCCTTTTTGTATCAGTTGATACCTGTGGAAGCGTTGATGGGTTTTGTTAAAAGAAGATGCTCAGAGATAAACTTGTTTTACTTGGGAGATGGGTTATTCATTAAAATAGTAAAGTAGACTTTAAATAAAACTTGACCAACTAAAAGCAACTGCTATAAGCCTGTATCAACCTTATGAGCCCTGCATCCCCCATAATTATACTTGCTGAGCATGGTGAGCTGACGCTTGTGGTTGTCACCAATAAAAATCCCGGATGGGTACCAGATGGTGGTTCAAGTAAGGTGCTTTCATGAGCTATTCCAAAAGTACTAGGCGAGTGCTCCCCCAGTCAACCGTCCCTATGGAGTATGGTGACCCGAAGATAGAAGACAAAGAATAGTTTCCGCTGTGCTATGAAATATTTGTAAGTCTTAATGTAATTATGTTTCGCAATGTAATAAAGCGTTGCTTATGATATTTACCATATTTGTCGCTATATGTGTTGTGTGGACATCCTGGGCACACATATAGTTAACGCTTGGTATTCTTCGGAAAACCGGGTGTTACAGCACCAGGTTATTAGCTTTATGGATGGCAATGCTGGTTATAATCAAATTTTTATGGCTGATGAAGACATCCCGAAGACCGCCTTCAGGTGCCATGGTGCGCTTGGGTTGTTTGAATGGGTGGTCATGACGTTTGGTTTGAAGAATGCCGGTGCAACCTATCAGAGAGCTATGAATTTTATATTTCACAAGTTGATCGGCAAAATCGTTGAAATCTATATAGATGATGTGGTGGTGAAATCCAAGAGCAATAAAGATCACCTGGTCGATCTGAGGGCCACTCTGGAGTGCACAAGGAGACATGGTTTGAAGATGAATCCTAACAAGTGTGCGTTCGGCGTGTCGGCTGGCGAATTTCTGGGATTCATGGTCCACCGCGAAGGGATAGAGATCGGCAGCAAGAGTAAGAAGGCGATCGATGAACTTGTACCTCCAACCAACAAGAAGGAATTGCAGTCTTTGCTTGGTAAGATTAACTTTATCAGAAGTTCATCGCCAACTTATCAGAGAAGGTGCTGCCGTTCTCGCCATTGTTAAAGCTCAAGAATGATCAAGAGTTCAAATGGGGTGACGTGCAACAGAAGGCTTTTGACGAAATCAGAGAATACATGAAGACTCCCCCTATCTTAGTACCGCCACGGACAGGGAGGCCTTTTAAGTTGTACGTGACGGCCGAAAGCCATACTATTGGATCGGCCCTTTTTCAAGAGTTTGAAGGGAAAGAGAGCAGTTTTCTACCTGAGCAGGCGGCTCCTTGACCCTGAGACAAGATACACACCGACCGAGAAGTTGTGCTTGTGCCTATGCTACTCATGCACCAAGTTGAGGCACTACCTGCTTGCCTCGGAGTGTGTGGTGGTGTCCAAGGAGGATGTCATCAAGCACATGCTTTCGATGCCTATTTTAAATGGTCAGATCGGCAAATGGATCCTGGCGCTCTCAGAGTTTGACTTGAGGTTCGAATCGGCTAAGGCAGTCAAAGGCCAGGCGATAGCCGATTTCATCACGCAGCATCACGGAGGATCGGCTAATGTAGCCGATATAGCGCCATGGACTATGTTCATCGACGGCTCTTCGTGTAAGCAAGGTGGTGGCGCCGGAGTAGGGCTCATCTCGCCGCGGGGTGTGCGCTTTGAGTATGCTTTCCAGATCGGGCCAATTGTCACAAACAATCAGGCTGAATATGAAGCCGCGTGGAAAGGTTTTCAGCTTCTGCATGAAGCAAAAGCCGATGCAGTTGAAGTATTTGGCGATTCACAACTAGTCATCAACCAATTGCTCGGCTTGTATGAGTGTAAAGACGAGATACTCAGAGGCTATTATGATTAGTGCCAGGCTCTCATCAAGAAGTTCATGACGGTATCTCTCTGTCACATCCCTAGGGCCCAGAACCAGGAAGCTAATCGGCTGGCGCAGAACGCGTCGGGTTATCGGCCGATGCAGGAGATTTGTAACAGCGAGCAATCAGCTGATGACTGGAGGGGCGAGATAGCATGTTACCTGGCAAATCCTTTACAACGGGTCAACAGAAAGCTAAGGTACAAAGCCACCAAGTACGTGTTGCTGGATGGTCAATTGTATTACAAGACTGTTGAAGGAGTGCTGCTCAAATGCCTGGGGACAGAGGAATCAGTGAAGCTGATGAGTGAAGTACACGATGGAGTCTGCAGTGCACATCAATCAGCTCACAAGATGAAGTGGATCATCAGGAGGACTGGTTACTATTGGCCTACGATACTGGAAGATTGTTTAAAATATTATAAAGGGTGTCAAGAATGCCAGAAGTTCGGAAATATACAAAAGTCTCTAGCCTCTGCTATGGATCGTATAATCAAGCCATGGCCGTTTAGAGGATGGGGTATCGATCTAATCGGACAAATCTACCCACCATCGAGCATGGGTCACAAATGGATCCTGATGGCGACTGATTACTTCACCAAGTGGGTAGAAGCCATTCCTTTGAGGAACGCCACTTCAGCTGACGTGATCGAATTTGTAAAGGAGCACATTATTTACAGGTTTGGCATACCTCAGACGATCACAACCGATCAGGGGACAATGTTCACTTCAGAGGAGTTTATGACCTTTGCCGACGACATGGGCATCAAGATTTATAATTCATCGCCGTATTATGCCCAAGCCAACGGACAAGCAGAAGCCTCCAATAAAATTTTGATCAAGGTCATCAAGAAGAAGATTGAGCAGAACCCCAGAAAATGGTATTTGCATCTGAGCGAGGCGCTATCTGCATATCGCATGGCAGAGCATGGATCGATCAAGGCTTCACCTTATGAGCTAGTCTATGGACAAGCTGCTGTCTTGCCATGGGAGATTCAGTCTGAGACACGGCGCGTCACGTTGCAAAACAAGCTTACAGCCGGTGAATACAAAGACATTATGATGGACAGTTTAGAAGATTTGCACTGTCATCGGCTTAGGGCTTTGGAATACATTGAAAAGAACAAGGTACGGGTGGCCAAGTATTACAACACTAAGGTAAGAAGCAAGAGCTTCACCGAATCAGAGCTAGTATGGAAAGTCATTCTGCCTATTGGTACAAAAGATAGCCGATTCGGTAGATGGTCGCCAAACTGGGAAGGCCCGTATCGTGTGGTGGAATGCGCCCCAGGTAATGCTTACATCCTTGAAGATCTAGAAGGACAGAGACTCGCCAGAGCCATCAACGGGAAGCATCTGAAGAAATACTACCCTAGCATCCCAGTTGGGGGATGATAGCCGATTCATGTGAATCTGGCTCTAACAGCCGATGCTAGGAAGCAGGCCCGAAAGCCGATTCGCATGCAGAAATATATCAGGCTGAACAAAGTCAATTCGAAACAAGACAAAGCCAGTATTAAGGTGTAAAATCAAAGGTGGATCAGGCTAAATTGTCAAATTCAGGGTGAAACAGCACGAAGACAGAGTTGCAAATAGAAAAAACATGCCAAGCAGTACACCCATCATGTTACAAAGTTAATAAGGATCGAATCAGTTCTACTAATTCGGCACGGAGCGCGTGGCCATCCTGCAGCAATTGTTGATCTCGGTTTTCAGTGAACTGCAATAGGTCTAGGCGTTGGCATGTCTTCCTGCCTGCAACGACCAAGCTGCTGATTTCCTTCTTTTTCTGGGAGAGCTCGATCGTGCTGGTGGAGATGGTGATTTCGCGCTCACTGATAGCCGACTCAACTATTTCCAGTTCTTTTCTCAGCTGGTCTCATCTTGTTTTCAATGTCTCCAGTTCGGTTTCAGCTGTGCTGATTGAAGATTTGAGCAGTCTGGCTCGATTGGCTAATCCGGTGGCCTCTTGTCTGTTGACCGATTTGTTGCTCCTCAGCTGTTTAAGCTCTGCCAGGTTCCCATGAGCAGTGATAATCCCTGATGCTGTAACTTCAAGATCACCGAGTCTCTGTAGGGATTTTAAGGCTGTCACATTGGGTTGCTGCTGGACGAGTTCGATTATTTGATCAATCAGTCCGGGATTCGAGGCCAGAGCAACTAGATCACCCTCTAGATAGGGTAGAAGTGCACTCAGCCGATTGTTGAAATCTGGCTCTGAAAGTTTCTCGGAAGAGGTGGCCAGTTCATCTCTATCACAGAATTCTTCTATGTCGAATGAATAGCCGGGAGACGAAGGCTTCGGTACCTACAATACATACATTCTCTCATCAGAAAAGGTACAATATAGATTAATTATTTTCTGGCAGAGACGGGATACCTGAATGAGGCCTGAGGGTAGTAGGGTTAATGCCGATGTTGTTTGTTCGACTAAGGCAGTCGTGTCTCTTGCGGCGTGTGGATCCTCGGCTGTCATTGCCTCGGGCAGTTGGGTTTCTGCAAACCAGAAGTAAGAGCAGTATGGAAGCAAGGATATGTAACACTCCTGTGTTACGGAACATTTAAAATTGAGCATGTCATCATGAGCATTGCACAACATGTATGAATTTTTGTCAAACTTGACCTGCATCAACTAAGAACGAGTTTACTTTTCTCTAAGGGCTTGTGCTTAGGGCAATAGAGTGGATTCACTAGCAATTTAACTTTTAAAACCCTAAATCGGACTAAAAATCTAGTTTCAAAACTAAGTAGAATTGGACTTTGGTCCCAAAAGCAAAGTTGTAGCTCTTATTAAAGAGAGCAACTTTGGTATTTAAAGTTTTTCAAGTTTCCATTTGGAAATTCAAATTAAACTTGAATTACTATATTCAAATTTGAATTCAAAACTTCAATTCAAAAATTATATGGAATCTGAAGATGGTCTTTAAACAAAAGTTGTAAAGCTCTCTGAGTTGAACAACTTTGATGTTCATAGATTTTGAACTTGTTCAATAAATAATTGAGATTTAAACTGAATTGAAAAAGGGCCATTTACCCCCTTTTCTATAATTTCAAAAATATTTGAAATCTGAAAATACTTAAAATACGAAAGTTGTTTAGAATTTAATTTCCCACATATCTTATTTGGGATATGTTCGACTTGTTACATAAAAACGAAAATAATTTTAAAAAAACCGAAATCGGGATAAATCCTAGCTACAGTGTTGCGAAGCAGAGCATGCCACCGAGCTGCTCGTCTGCTTCGACCGCCGCCGCCCTCCACGACACAGCACGCGTGGGCACGCGTCCAGTGTCGTGGCAACATTCTGCATCGACGTGGCAAGCTCCCCCTGTTCTCCTCTTCCTTTAAAGCGCGAAGACGACGACGTTTGCCGTTTCTTTTCCCTATTCGGTCGCCGCCGGCGAGTTTCCTGTGCACGGTGAAATCCATGCTCGGTAGTCCATCTTCACCCATGCTGCTTTACAGTTAGCTTCGCCACCTCCTTGCCATTCGTTTGAACCCGTTTTGGCATCCTCTCGTGGTCGGTTTCGCCGGCGCGACTACTTCTTCGTTGCCGGCCGCGGCACCGCCGAGCTCAACTTCGACGTGCCCGACTCGGTCCAGTGAGTTTCGTGCCCGTACGTTGTATGTTTCGAATCCGCCTCGTAGTCTTGAAGCTCATGCGCTCGACGTTGGGTTGGTTGGTTTTCACAGATCGCCGGAACAGCGAGTTGCAACCGGAGCTCACCGCCGTGAACGCCATCGTCGTCGAGCTCGATTCTCCGGCCGTCTTTCCATCCAACCAAGGCGAGCAGCAAGGTTAGGTGAGCTTTTGGAAGCCATTAGGGTAGTTGGTTTGGTCGGGGAAGGTTCCGGCTGGCCGGAACGCGGCAAGCCGCCGTGACCGCCGCCGCCGAGCCGCCATAGCCACCTGATGGCTCTTGCTGAGGCCCTGGAACCCGCTCTAGTCGGCTAGATAGGTGTGGGAGCTTGCGGGGGTTTCATCTAGGGCCTTGCCCTCGCCGGAGTTGCCGCCGCCGGCGAGCCCCGCGGCGGGCAGCCCCTCCCCCGCGCGCCTCTGCTCCGTTTGCTCTGCTCTGTTCGAGCAGAGGGAAGGAGAAGCCCGAGTGGGCTCTGCTGGGCCTGGCCGAGCCGGCCCAGTACCCCCCCTGTAAATGGTCTTTTCAATTAAAAAAAGAATAAATAGTTACCAATTTTGCTAATTTTGAATGAATTAATTTATAGCTCCAAAAATTCTGAAATAAATTGTGGAGTCTCTCTGAGTAATGTAGAATTTATGAAAAATATGAAATTTGTATTTTGAGTACTTTCTGTAGACTATAAAAATGCATATTTAATTAATAAATATCACTTCTATGATTTTTATAGCTCAAAATATAAATCCAAAAATTATGAAATTAATTGGGTAGCTATTTTGACCAGTGAGCTACCTCCACAAAAATCCGTGGCTTAGTTGGATAAAGTTTTATTATTTGTGATTTATTCTTAATTAAGTAATTAAATAAAAATGATGATTGGTGTTAATCACTCTAGGATTTTTGTGTTATTTTGGCATTGTGTGAAGACTTAGGATCAGAAACCCTAATTGATCCTAAGCACTTTTCTTAGTGTTGAAGGTCGTGTTAATTGCGGCTTTCTATGACTGTTAAAAATAATTAATGAATTAATTATGCAACAATAACACTGTTAGGTGAGATCTTGATTACAACTTTACCGTGAAGGAAAGTTGTACTCAAGGTTATTAGTTTAATACTTGTTTATTGTTAATCATGATATCTGCACCATCATTAAGCATGCATCATTATCACGTATAGTGACCGAAGGCGAGGAAGTGAAGGTCGAGTAAGTCGCCGCTGACGAACCTCCAGGAGTTATCGGTGGTTTTGACATTTGCGGTTCTGACCCTGATCCGTCCCTCGCCGTGCAACAAGGCAAGCCCCGGTGCATTAGCCCCTCCTTGTGTTTTATAAATCTTTATCACCTTGAGTTAAATTGCTGCATTAGGTTGATAGGAGTTGATTGTCACCTACTTGCTGCATTTACCTGCCTTGATATATTATCCGTGAAACCTGATTTAAAGGCAAATGTTTATAAAATGCTTAGCCATGCTTAATAGTTAAGCTTTTATGAAAAAGATATTTTGTATGCTTTGGGTATACTACTATGAACTATTATAATTGTTTGACAGGGCAGTAGACTTGCATTGAGAAATGAGTCTCAATGTAGTGTCTCTGACTGTCTATTAAGAAAACGAAATGGAATCCATTAGGGACCATTCGTTGTCGGCCTGATGGATCGAGACTTTGCAACTAGCCACATACTACGGAAAGCCTCTGACTCCGGTCACTCCTCTTCTTGAACCGACAACCACGCACTGGAAGTGGAGAGATGGCGAGAGTAGCATGTACCCTCGTGGCCGGCGTGCCTGAAGAGGAGAGGAGTACTGTGCTCTCGGGTGGCGCAGGACCGGTTCAAGTTTTGGAAAAGCCGTGGTAGGCGGGGTTGGCATATGCAAGCTTAGGTGCTACATATGCAGTGTGGATAGGGATCCCTAGCTGGGTACTTAATCGATTCAAATCGTCGTTGCTCCTCGGATAATGGAGACTTGATCCACTGACTTACAGCGAAGAGTGGTTCGGAACTAGGTGAAAGATGTGGGAAATGGGTGAATATTGAGATTATCTTAATGAATCAATCTAGATTCAGGATTGAGTTTTAAGCTGACTTAGAGTGCTTTTCTGCAAAACTCTTTGATTCTTGCTAAAGCCTCATCTTGATTCCCCTCAGCCTGCATTCCTAAGTCTTCTCCCCAATTTTTAGTCGGGTAAGTCTTGCGGAGTACCCCTTGTACTCAGGGTTTGTAACCCCATGTTGCAGGCAATCAGCAACCCAAGGTCTGCATTGGACCTTGCTGTATGACGGTGTTCGAGGAAGTGGTCGAGGAGGATAGTGTTAGTGAGTGAGTATTTGATCCCTGGGCAGGGATGTTATGTAATGTAAGTGTTGTATAAGCTACTTACCTACTGCCACTACTCATATTTTGGTTTGTAATAATCGTACTTAATGTATAATTAAGAACACGGGTTTGTAATCCTATGTAATATTTTAAGTCTTCCGCTCTTGTACTCCGAGTTGTAAAATTTGTATGAAATGTTGTACTCTGCAATTTCTTCACAATTAAGATCCTGTTCGGAGGAAACGGGTTTACTTGTAAACCCGGCAGACCCTTTTAGGTTATACGGGTCACCTGCACGGCTGTCAGAGGTCTTTGGGACGACGACAGGTGCATGTGGACCATATAGCTTAGGAGGTTCTGTCACAGGATAGTTGCTAACAGCCGAATAGAGTTACCTGGATTCCTCTCAGGGGGCAACTCCTCTTCTTCAAGGTTCGCCCAGACTTCGTCAGGAAGGGCTGTTCGGCTATATTTTTGAAAAGAGGATTTGGTCAGTCAGGACATTTGTGTCAAGGAAAGAAAAGCCCAACGAGTAGTACCTGAGTCTTGGCTCCTTCTTCCTGGATCCCTTCTTCTTGAGCAGCTGACTCCTCATGGCCGGTGGATTCTGGTGGTTCTTCGGCCTGTTCCTCTCCCAAGGTATCTTGAGTTGGTTGGGGATTCACCTGATAGAAAGCCGATTTAAGAGTCGGAGCGTACTGCAGTAGAGGAAGATGCTACTGGGTACCTGAACTTTTCTTATCGAACGGCGTTTCTTGGGAGCTTGCTTTTGAAGCTGAGATGCAGCTGGCCGTTTTGAAGCAGAAGGGGGGTCAGTACAGCAGGGCCTAGCATTAGTTGTCGCAGCGTCGGTGCTCGGGAGCCTAGCCTCACTGTCGGACAAGGAGGATAATATTCCACTCACTCCGGTGGATTGGATGATGGGTCCTGCGAGAAAAATCTTTTAAGTAACATGTTTGAATAAAGCCGTTTTTACTAGAATCGGCTGAGAACACTTACTGCTCGGGGAGATTGGAAGTTTGGGTCCAGAGCTCTGCATTTGTCGTGGACAGTTTGGCAGAACAAGTGAGCGTGCCATCGCTGCCACCAGTCATCAAAACTCTGATGGGCGATGCAGATTTGATTCCACGGCTTCGGCGAGAATGTGGGCAGATTTGCTCCAAGTTGAAAAATTCTGCCAGCCTGAAGGTGCTCTGTGATGTTTTCCCTGGGTTTCAAGGTATTCAAGAAAGGAAGCCGAGGGGCAATTGGCCAAAGCCTAGCTGTCTTGCCGCTATATTTGGGTGATAGAATTCATAAGAAGGATAGTTAGTTGCCTTGCCGCTTGTGCTCCGAAGGTGCTTGAAGTCTACTGGTAAGGCACAGGGTTTTATGATTGCATTCAAGATGCTGATAGCCTCATCATCAGAGCACCCGTTGTTGAACTTGAAGCTGGAGGGCGCTGGGAATTCATCTTCATCCTCGTAGGGAAACCAGGTAGTAACATTTGGTCCCAGGCCCCTGTATAATGTTTCCAGCATGTTGCCCTCTAAAGTTGGGATGGTTATGGCAGAGGCAGCTTCACCAAAACTTTGACAGCCTCTGGTTTTTGGGTCCTCCTCCTCTGAATACTCGGTGGATGGAAAATTGAGGCCCTGGAGTTGTGTTCTTACCAGCTTATGCAGATACAGGTTGAGCCATAACTGTACTAGCCACCAAGGGCCTGTTATGCATTGCACTTCTTCACCTATAATCAAGGAACTGAACACCCGGTTCATAAGTCTGTATGCTGCACCCAATAGGAGTTTGCCCAGGGGGATGGAGTGCCCTTGAGCCAGTTTCTCTGCTAAGACCCGATAAGGGTATGCTGGTCCGGTAGTGGCGCCACAGAACACGAATCTCTCAAGCCACATGGTCAAGAATGCGACGTGTTCTTTCTTGCTGACGGAAGAGGAGTTTTTCTGGTGATGTTGAACATAGCCACTCCACCCTTTGTATGTGTCCAGCTTCGGGAAGTACGGGTCCTTCTTGCCACTGGAGCAGAGATCACAGAAGTCATATGATCCAGTAATCTGAAGCCCGGTGAGCATATGGATATCGCCTAGGGTGATGGTTTTGGGACCGTCTCCGAACACGAAAGCATTCAGGGAGTTGGACCAAAAGTGACTGGCGGCTATCAGGAGCGGCTCATTCCTTGCCATCTCTGATAATGATAGGTCAAGGCATTGGCTCAGATGGCGCATCTCCCAGTCTGTGCGTTTCTTCGCCGTGACACGGCGGGGCCAGTTCCTCCATCCAGCAGGTACGCTTGGCCAGTTTCTGAAGGATTTGGCCCAAGAAGAGGCGCCCGTCATGGAGCTTCAGAATGGGAACTGGTTGGTTTCTTGAACGATGAAATCTGTGGGGACTGGATCACCCATCGGGCCCAGGTAGTAGGTATCGGGGATGTCCTTCAGTGGAATCAAAATATCATTCCTCAGCACCTGGATTTGAAACTCGTACTCAGTGAGGTTGAAGAGGAATTCACGAATCAGGGGGGCGGATCGATGAAATTGATACCTCAGGGACCTCGGAAGGAGTCGCCATTAGCTCAGGGGTGATTTGACGGCGGCGAATCGAAGCTGACGGCGGCGGATTGAAGCCCGTGGTGGAAGTTGCGACGGTTTAGGGTTTCGTTTTGGTGTGAAAGTTTGAAGCGCCGAGAGGGAAGCTGCGGTTTGGTTATTTGAAGGCTCAAGCACTAATTTCGGAATAAACCAGTTTATTCCAAAATTGGGGGGCATGTGTTAACACCAAATTTTGGGCTGGGAGTCGATAGCCGATGCCAGAGGAAGATAGCCGATACCAGAGGAAGATAGCCGATCTCGGAAGCAGATTCCGTCCAGCGGAAGGAAGGAAAATAGCCGATTGCACGGTGAATCGGTTATCGGATGGAGGTGACAGGAGGCGTGTAGCATCGGTATTGATGACATCATCCAGAGTCCGCGCCGCCAAGATGTGATCACGATCGGAGTCTGTTATGAAAGGGAAGTTGGGACTCCAAGTTACCTTAGATATAGGATAGTTTGTTAGTTTCCTTATCTATTGATGAGTTGTAATTCGACTAGGACTCTATCTACGCTCAAGGTATAAATATAAGCCCTCAGCCATTGTAAGACATACAACAACATCAATACAACACAACTTTTGGCTCCGGCCAACAAACCCTAGAGTCGGTCGAGTCCGGCGAGTTACTTCATCCAGGCTGGGTGTCATCCGGTGGACGCAGGCTTGCTTGTAAGTATCATCAACCCCCTGTTAAACTATGTCTTTTTAGCGTCATCCGGTGGACGTGGAAGCATGGCGGACCAGGGTCCTTGTTAAGCTCTGTTTCTTTGGCGTCATCCGGTGGACGCGGGAAGCATAGTGAGTCAAGGATGATTCACGTTGGTTTACCCGATCAATCTGTGTTAACCGTCATCCGGTGGACGAGATGCAGATTAGGATGGTTTTCACGCACGGATTAGTTATCGATTCATGTTTGTTTGCTTGATTAATTTATTAGTTAATGTCATCCGGTAGACAGGCTATAGATTGAAATAGTTTGCATGCATGGATTAGTTATCGGCTCTAGCTAAATATGGCAATTTAGTTAGATTCATTAAGTTATCAAGATGTTATTTGTTGTTTATTGTTTATTTATCAATATAACATCTCTCTGCCTGATCAAGATTGATAGATTTGGCTTTAGATTCACTTGAATTTGGTCATCGTTTATGCTTTCTTATGCTTATTTTACCATGATGATCGGTTCCATGCTTACATCGGCTAATTTCCAATCAATCTTGTTCGTTACATGTTGTGCGTTCGGTGCTAGTTGAGACATAAGTGGTTCTGAGGTTATCGTAAGTCTTATTTTTGTGTCCTTGTTTAAGTTAAACTGAGCGTCATCCGGTGGAACAGGTTTAACCTAAACAAGTTTTCACTAGATTAGACTTGCTTTAATTTGAAGTCTGTTTATGGCTACGCTAGCATTCGTTCGTGCTTCATGGACCCTGCATCGGCTAAAGAGCCGATTCAATTATGCTTTCACGAATAGATCGTGTATATAGACTTATTTGGATATCAAACGATCTAGCTTTGTTTGCTGGGTTTGTTGAAGCCCGCTGGCCATTAGACCAGGTGAACGCAAACTTGGTGAACTTAGCGAAGAGGATTTACTAAAGCCGCCGGCCTTCTAGACCAGCTTTAGCCGATCTCTACTTGTTTGATGTACAAATCAGATCTGTACACATGATCTATTTTCTTTTATACATATTAACTGAATTAGATCGGCTGGTATGTTATTATCTTCATATGAGTATCCTGATAGCCGTTTTACTTCATTATTATATTATCGGTTCATAACATGACGGAATCTGTTTTCTAGTCGATCTCCGATTATACTGGCTCTTTGAGCCGTACAGTTGGAACTATCTGAACTCACCAGTTAGTTCTGCCTTGAGTTACTGATTATATCTGTTTCCTTGTCAATTGCAGGTCAAATTGACTGGCACGCTTGGGTGTTACTGATACTCTCAGACCGGGTTCGAAGCTAGCTAGATCTTCGAGAGCTCTACTGCTTTCAAGGGTTGTTTCCGGCTTCGCTGGTGTGTTGGGCTTAGGGAACCACTTTTTGCGCCAACAGATACAAGTGAAGATTAGTGTAGTTCCACCTCTAGTAGTAGTGTAGTCTAGTGTGGGAGTTAGAGTTGAGTCGAGCTGTGCTCGGGGTCTCTGGAGTCGTCTGCTGGAGAATCTAGTATAGCTCTTGTATTTTTCTCTTTCTGTGAGACTTATTTACTTTAATATAATATTCCTGTTTTACTTTATTGAGTATTTACTTAGTGCAATATTATTCTTGCAATAGTATTGTTGTGTTCTATCTTATTTCTTAGTTGTTACTTACTAGATTGTGATACTGTAACCAACTCTTGTTTGCTGTTCATCGCCAGTCTTAGGGTGCTCTAGTTGCTTTGATCACAGCTAGAGTAGTAGGAATTAGTGTAAGCGTGGTGCTTAGACTAGATCTTGCCTTTGAATGCCGCTTGTCGCACGGATTATTTGTGGGTGCTAGCAGGTGGTGACAGCCCTGTCTAGTCTTAGTATCCCTCCATGTGTTTTAGGCAAGTTCTTAAAAGGTAGGTGAAAGCTCTAGTTAGGTTTTGGCTAATTGATGACACCTGGTATCTATCCATATGCTTAAGCTTTGTGATTGCAAGTGTGGTTAGAAGATCAGGTGGGGAGCTATGAAGGCGTCCATGCAAGTGGTGTATGTCCATCAAGATGTTGGATCAAATGCTTCTCAACTTGGAAATTGGAAAAGGGCTCAAGGCAAAGGTAAATTCAATAGGGCTCTTTCCATTTTGGTGATCAAGACACTATAGACAGTGTGATCACATTTATGATAGATAGCCGTACTATAAAGAGGGGAGTTATTCCACGGTTAACACGGTTATCAAGTGCCATTAGATGTTTGGATCTTGCATTGCATTTAGATCTAGTGGCTAAATCAAAACCTTTGTGAAGCTCTTTGAAAAAGGCTGACACTCTTCAAGAAATGTTTCATAATTAACAAGTGTTAGCCAACATAAGCAAAGGACCTGATACGGGCTCAAAAACACCCAAATCAGAGGGTCGGACGCTCTGATGGCCGAGCGTCGGACCAATTCTTAGGGTCCAATGGCTGACTACCCCTGTGCACGCGAGAGAGCGTCAGACCAGCTGTTTTCAGGTGTCGTACCATCTGTCTGCAGAGTCTGACGGCACTGAGCAGCGGGACAGTGACACGTGGTGATCGTTGAAGCATCGGACTGACGTCTTTGGTCCGAGGCCAACCGTCGGACTTTGTCCGACGCGTTTTGTGCTCTCGGGGAGCTATCTGGAAACGTCGGATGGTTGAAACCGTTAGTCCGACGCCTCGCGTTCGACGTCCACTGGACTATCTTTCCCAGTCCGACGATCTGCAGTTGGAGGTGCCAACATTCAGATTCAAACGGTCTAGTACACGTGGCAGCGCACGATTCGTTGGTGAGGAAGCGTCGGACTGTAAGCGTTAGTCCGACGCCCCCGAGGGAGCGTCCGACACCTAGCGTCCGATGCCTCACAGAGAGAGTAACGGCTATGTTTGGTTGTGGAAGTCTATAAATACCTCTTGGCCGGTTCCTACTCTCTCTCTTGGCTCTCTAACTTGTTGATACACCTCTTGAGCACCCTCCTAACACTCTTACTCACATAGATTGCATAAATCTCATCCATTGTGAGCTAGAGTGTGATCCAAGTGCATTGCTTTCATCTTTGCATCCATGGGCACTTGTTGATCGTGTTTGTGTGATAGAACCTCCCGAATTACCATGGCCCATGTGCACCTGCCATAGTCCCGTGACCTTTGATTGCTATGCACGGGAGCATGATAACTTTGGAAGCTCTGTCGGATGTTCTCATGAACACCGCAATGTCCCATCGAGGATCTTTTCACGGAACGGAAACCAACCATCTTATTAAATTCATTCATAGAGTTCAAAATACATCAGAGTAAAAAGCGGAAGAGTTACAACCATAGTTTACAAAGCCAGTGATAGTCTTTACAAAACTCCTTGTCAAAGAGGACAAGGTAAGGTAGCTCTTACACTTATAAGTAGTATAGATGACATCTTGCCCAAGGAGTGCTGATAAGTACATGTCATCTACTGCATATGGCAGCTCTTCGGGTGCCACTAGTTTGGCGATAGCCAAACCTGTACTGCTCCTGACTTTGACCTGCAACAGGGGGTTAACAAACCCTGAGTACAAGGGGTACTCCGCAAGACTTACCTGACCAAAAATTGGGGAGAAGACTCAGGAATGCAGGCTGAGGGGAATCAAGGAGAGGCTTTAGCAAGAATCAAAGTATTTTGCGGAAAAGCTCTCAATATAGAACTACTTTCAAATTTTATCCTCAGATTATAACTCAAACCTGAATCTAGATTTGATTCAATTATGTTATCTCATGATCATCACCCTTTCTCACATTTTGACCTAGTTCTGAACCACTCTTCGCTGTATGTTAGTGGATCAAGTCTCCATTATCCGAGGAGCAACGACGATTCGAATCGATTAAGTACCCAGCTGGGGATTCCTATCCACACTGCATATGTAGCACCTAAGCTTGCATATACCAAGCCCGTCTACCACGGCTCCTCCAAACTTGAACCGGTCCTATGCCACCCGAGAGCACAGCACGCCTCCAATCCAGCCCTTGGCCTCGAGGGTGCACACTACTCTTGCCATCTCTCCACTCCCAGTGCACGGTTGTCGGTTCAAGAACTAGATTTACCGGAGACAAGGCTTCCTGTAGTATGCGGATAATTAAAAGGTCATGATCTCAGCAGGCCGACAACGAATGGTCCCTAATGGATTCCATTTCTTAATAGACAGTTAGAGTCACTACATTGAGACTCCTTTCTCAATGCAAGTCTGCTGCCCTGTCAAATAATTACCACAGTTCATAGTAGTATGCCCCAAGCATACAAAATATATTTTTCATAAAAGCTTAACTATTAAGCATGGCTAAGCATTTTATAAACATTTTCTTTTAAATCAGGTTCCAGGGATGATATATCAAAGTAGGTAATGCAATAGGTGACAATCAACTCCTATCAACCTAATCCAGTAATTTAACTCAAGGTGATAAAATTTGTAAATCGCAAGGAGGGGCTAATGCACCGGGGCTTGCATGTTGCTTGGAGCGGATACAACCCTGAAGCCAATCACTGAGGAAACTCCGTGTCCAGGGAGTGAAGACAAACTCGTGACTTGCTTCATATAATAATATCCACGTTCACTACACAAAATATTAAAGCATGATGAAATGCATGGCATGATGCATAATGGAAACATACAAATACATTACGTTAATTAATCAAAGAAAGTTGAATACTACTTTCCTTCATGATAAATTTATAAGCCAACAAGACTAGCTTGTTGTCTAACAACTCGAGTTGGCGGTTTACGGGTACCTATAAGGAATTCTATGCTCGAGTTGGGGCACGGAAAGGTCCAATATAGAAGTCGTTCTACTCGGGTGTTTTTACCCATGAAGGTGCATCTAAAGAAACAACCTCATGACCCTACATATCATGATAGCCTGTAATTAGGGGTTACTTTGTTTTGGTACTGTCGGGTACCAAAGTATGGGGTACCCAACTTCGATGCAAAAATATACATTCTCAACACGACCCGGCCCAAGTAAGGCCAGCGGAAGCCCACGAAGGCCGCACCTACGGAGGCCCATGACGATGATGCATCAACGCAAACCCACCCTCGGGGAAGCGGCACCCTCGGGCGCCAATTCTCTGATTCGCCCGAGCCTCCCCGGGAGAGCTCGGGGAAGCGGCACCCTCGGGCGCCAATTCTCCGATTCGCCTGAGCCTCCCTGAGAGAGCTCGAGAAAGCGGCACCCTCGGGCGCCAATTCTCCGATTCGCCCAAGCCTCCCCGAGAAAGCTCGGGAAAGCGGCACCCTCGGGCGCCAATTCTCCGATTCGCCCGAGCCTCCCCGAGAGAGCTCGGGAAAGCGGCACCCTCGGGCGCCAATTCTCCGAATCGCCCGAGCCTCGTCGAGAGAGCTCGGGAAAGCAACACCCTCGGGCACCAATTCTCTGATTCGCCCAAGCTTCACCATCCCTCTCGAGCGCAATCTTTCAAAGGCATCCCATGCATAGTTGATGTCAGCAGAGCAATCTTGGACCGCAAGGGATCTCTCTGACCACTTTACAGGCATCGTCCCGTCGGATGGGCCCCTCGACACAACAACGCCCCGAACGCACATGTTCGTCGTACCAACTGCCCCATCTCCTCTAGCAGGCGATCTGACGGTCCTCCTCCTACGCCGCTATAGGGACAGTCAATCGTACGGCTCCCCGTGCTGACGAGGGGATTCGCCAACCACGACGGCGACCGCCATGCCCCGGCCGCACGTGTGACACCAGGAAATGGGGGACGACTGTCGTCCGGCCAACCAGGGGGAATGGGCGAGCCTCACGACTGGTCTTGCCAACCCCCTGGAATGTACCTCACAAGGAAAAAGAAACGCCCGACGGAGGACACTCCCCCCGCTCTGTCCTATCAGGCCCCCGATGGCACCAAGGCTTCCCAAGCCTCGGGAGCTTGTACCCGGAGGTCAACCTATCTACTCGTTGTACTATGCAGGGACGGACACGACGGCATGACGTATCGCCATGCAGCCAACCATAACCGGCACTGTGAGGTGCCTTGGAACTCACCAATGGAACAGTGGCAGATCAGCCGAATGACTAATGCCATGCCACCGAAGCGCCAAGACGAAGGTATGGCTGACGATCGCCACCAGTCATCACCAACTCCGCCATGCCGAGTACTATAACACAGGACAACACGTGTAACTCTAGCCCTTCCCTTGTAACTATAAAAGGGAGGTGTCACACCCAATTTTAAGGATAAAATGGGATGCATAATCTTATGTGCGCCCAGGGATCAGTCACACACATAAGCCAACAAATTGCATAAATTGTATCATAACCAATGTTTAGTACATAGCGAATAATATCAAAGTCATTACACAGCGGAAAATAAAGATAACTCTCGCGGTAGCTCCATAGCACAGGGACGTCGACTAGTGAAGCACAAGTCTAGTAATCCTCTGGGTAGTCCTCATCACTATCACCATCTGTTACCCATCCGGGATTTTTAACCAAGTAATGAAAAATAAACAAGCGTAAGTACATGTCGTACTCAACAAGACTAGCATGGGTTAATGAGGCTCAAAAGGTTGACACGATTTTAACAGCAGGTTGCTTTTAATTGATCATCCTTTTAGGCAGTTGGATAGCAACAAATGAATAAGCCCATTCTCATGATCATAGTAAACATAATTAATGAGTAGCAATAAATAGATTTAGCAATAAGTAAGCATCACCCCAAAAGAATAACTACTCCGTAAGGCCGCTCTTGACCGTGAGCTCGGCTAGTATACCAGTTTTACACTCTGCAGAGGTTGTGCACTTTCACTATGAGCCGTGATTCCCATCTGCTCGGGGTAATTACTCCCATAACACTACCAAGGTGAGAGAGCAGGGTTTCACTATGAAGCCTTTCAAAGGTTCGTCTAACATGTTAGGGCCGCGAGGTTTCCTCGGCAAGCAGATGTAGAGCCCCCTTCCATATGGCACAAGGTCACGCAGGTTATACACATATGGACAGAGGCCGCACTATACCCGAGTCGGCAAGCCCCTCTTGCGCCTTTCGGTAACCTCTAACAAGCTAGAAAAGGTCCTCATACTGAGCTAAAACCAGAGCCATATAGCCCTCATAGTTGCACTGTAAGTCCCGGTGTCATACTTACAGATCATTATCAAAGGTGAAGGATGTTGAGCATCACAAAACTATGCTCAAATCCTCTAGCTCCATGTTGCTAAAAAGGCATATTTTAATCATATTGCATAATCAATTAATCAAGTTTACATGATCATGATATCAATAACGCACTAGCATCAATTACCACATGCATAATCCCATAGGTTGCAAGGAACAGGATAACAAAACTAGGAAGTAACTATGGTTAACAAGGAAGACACATGCAAATGCAATTATTTAGTTGGTGAATAGGACAACAAGGATGATCCATGCTAATACTTGCCTTGATCAGCAAACTCCTGGTGATCCGGGCTGTCGCAGTACTGATCTTGATCACCCACGTAAAGCTCACCGTCTATACTCGATCCATCATAACAACACACACGCATACAGGGGCAATCATGCATACAAACAAGAGTTTTCATTAGAACAGTACACCAACAGAGAGAAAATAAATTGAAAAGGTTATAAAACAAATCTACACGTTGCTACGATCACATCGATATGAAGTTTGCGCAAATCGGATTTAAAACGAGGAAGATATGAATTTTACAAGATTTATAATAGAATAATAATAGATTAAATATAATCTCAAAATTTAAAAGTTAATAACATATGAAACAGTGTTACTAACTGGTAGATCATCAAATTACGAATCCAACGCAATTTGAATCGTTCAAATCGGAACTAAAACGTGGAAATTATAAATGAAACAATTTTGAATTCAAATCTGAAAACACATTTTCATATATACCGGAAATAAATACGCCTTCAAACGTAATCTACTGAATACGCTAGGGGCTGCGGGCTAAGCATTAAAAACTATAGGGGGTTATTCGCAACAACGCCGGCCGAATCGGTATGGGCTGCTCTTCAGCCGTCCGATTCAAAATCGGCGGATCAGATTAACAGAGAGGAGGGATGGCAGGTGCTCTCGGCCGGAAAACAGAGGCCGACTGCGGCGCCATGGCCAGAGGGCCGCCGAGGAAGGTGAACTCGGCCTTCGGTGCATGAAATAGGTCAGGAAGGGTACCCATAGATCGGGAAGAGCGTCGCAAGCTCACCTAGGGTAATGGGAAGGTCGGAAATCGACTCGGAGATAGCTCGCGGCGTGATCCGGCGGACGGTGGATCTCTGCAATGGCGGCGGAGGCGTGTCAGTGCACAAATCGAAGGGGGAAAGTGCTCGGGAACTTCACAAGATCACAGCGAAGCTCCTCAAAGGCTTACCGGGAGGAAATTGGTGGCGAATCGAGCTAATTGCTCGCGGCGGCGGCTGCTCGGTTCTCGCGGGAGCTCGGCAATGGCGGCGAGAAGAGGCGGCTAGGGTTAGGTGACGGCTACGGGGGGCTGTGGCGCTGCTTAAATACTCCCGAGGTGTGGTGACAATCTCGGAGGTTGAAACAAACTCGGCGAGCGGAGAAATCGGCTTCGGCCGTTTCTTCTCTGCTACGGACTCTCAGCGCGGCGACGAACTCGGCTTCGGCCGTTTCTTTCTTGCCCGCGTCGGGCTCTCGGCGCGCAGCAGAGGGAAACTGGGGAGGGGCTGTTCTGTGGGTCCACAGGTCGGTAGCACCGAGCGCTGGGGTCGGGCTGGCAGTCACGGCAGAGGGACGCTTCGCGCGCGCGTGCTCGGCCACGGCGGATGAGCACGGCAGCGGCGTCTCTGTTCGCGCGGCGAGGGAGGTGTAGAAGGAAGGGCTGACCCGTGGGCCCCACTCGTCAGTCAGGTGGGGTAAGGGGAAGGGAGGGAGCAGGTCGGCCGAGCTGTCCTCGGGCCATCCGACCTGGGTCTGCTGGCCAGGGAGTGGAAAACAGGCCAAGCTGCTGCTCGGGCCAGAAAGGAGAGGGGAAGGGCTCTGCTCTATTTCCTTTCCATTTTCCAAAAGGATTTTCAAATTGGGTTTTGAAATATTTGAGAAATTCAAATAATCTACAACAGTACAAAGAAGAAATGCTCCAGCATGAATGCATCATACATGTGTATGACCTAGGTTTGATTTTAGATTTGAGAAAAATTATTATTTCCCTATATTGGAATGATCAATTAATTGCACAATTAAATAAATTTCTACTATTTAAAAGAATGCAATTTTTCGGGTGTTACAATTCTACCCCCCTTAAAAATAATCTCGTCCTCGAGATTCAGTTGGTGCTTACTCAAACAACTCCGGGTACTTTTCTCTGAGATCTTCCTCTCTTTCCCAAGTAGCTTCTTCCTCAGAGTATCGATGCCACTGCACCTTGCACATCTTTATAACTCGACTTCTTGTAACTCTTTCTGCGGTCTCCAAAATTTTCATTGGATGTTCCTCATAAGTGAGACCCTTCTTGAAAACTATTTCCTCGACAGGAACCTGCTCTTCCGGTACTCTCAAACACTTTCTCAACTGAGATATGTGGAACACATCATGCACACCGGACAAACTTTCCGGAAGTTCTAACTAATATGCCACTTCTCCACGTCTCTCTAGGATCTTGAAAGGACCAATATACCTTGGTGCCAATTTTCCTTTGCTGTTGAACCTTTTCACACTTCTCATCGGGGACACTTTAAGATATACATAGTCTCCTACATTAAAAGCTAGTTCTCTTCTCCGTGTATCCGCATAGCTCTTCTGTCTAGATTGTGCTATTCTCAAGTTCTCTCTTATTGTCTGGACTTGCTCCTCTGCGTCTCTCAACACATCCGGTCCAAACACTTGACTTTCTCCAGTTTGATTCCAAAACAAGGGTGTCCTGCACTTGCGTCCATACAATGCTTCGAAGGGTGCCATCTTGAGACTTTTCTGGTAACTATTATTATAAGAGAACTCCGCATACGGCAGACTCTTCTCCCAACTCGTTCCATACTGTAAAGCACAAGCCCTCAACATATCTTCCAAAATCTGATTAATCCGTTCAGTTTGACCGTCAGTCTGAGGATGATATGCAGAACTGAAATTCAGCTTAGTACCTAGAGACTCATGTATCTTTTGCCAGAAATGTGAGGTGAATTGAGTGCCCCTATCAGACACAATTTTCTTTGGAACTCCATGCAGACACACTATTCTCTCCATATACAACTCTGCTAGTTTAGGACCTCCATAAGTGGTCTTGACTGGAAGGAAATGAGCCACTTTAGTCAGTCGATCCACAATTACCCAGATTGAATCATAACCTCTCTGAGTACGTGGCAATCCAACTATGAAGTCCATACCGACTTCTTCCCACTTCCACTCAGGTATCTTTAGTGGTTGTAGCAATCCTGCAGGTCTCTGGTGTTCAGCTTTAACTCTCTGACAGGTATCACATATAGCCACATATTCTGCTACATCACGCTTCAGTCCAACCCACCAATATTTTTCCTTCAGATCCAAATACATCTTGGTACTTCCTGGGTGTATAGAATATGCTGACTCATGAGCTTCACGCAATATAGCGTCTCGGATGGATTTCACTTCGGGTACACAGAGTCTCTTCCCAAACCATAAGGTTCCATTCTCATCTAGCCTGAATCCGGGTGATTTTCCAACCACAATGTTCTCTGCTATTTCTTTGAGCTTCTCATCTTCCAACTGAGCCCTTCGTATCTCTTGTTCTAGTGTGGGTTCAACCTCCATTTCAACAGCATTGATCACAATTCCTAAGTTGAGACGCTCCATCTCTGCACACAACTCTGCTGGAATAGTGGTTGTTCGAATCCCATTAGCATAACTTTTTCTACTAAGAGCATCGGCTACAACATTTGCTTTGCCAGGATGATAGTGCACTTCCAAATCATAATCCTTTATCAATTCCAACCAACGACGTTGCCTCAAATTCAACTCTGACTGGGTGAAGATATACCTCAAGCTCTTATGATCTGTATAGATGTCACACTTATGACCAATAAGATAATGTCTCCAAATCTTCAAAGCGTGCACCACAGCTGCTAGCTCCAAATCATGAGTAGGATAATTCAACTCATGCTTCCTCAGCTGTCTTGATGCATATGCTACGACTCTTCCTTCCTGCATGAGAACACAACCAAGACCTAGGCGGGAAGCATCACAATAGATAGAGAACTTCTTACTCAGATCCGGCAAAACCAACACTGGGGCTGTTGTCAATCTCTTCTTCAATTCTTCAAAACTAGCTTGGCACTTCTCAGACCACACAAACTTGGCATTCTTCTCTAGCAAGGAAGTCATTGGCTTTGCAAGCTTGGAGAATCCTTCAATGAACCTTCGGTACTAACCAGCTAAACCAAGAAAACTACGAATGCCAGTCACATCAGTTGGCGGCTTCCAATTCAACACGTCTGCCACCTTGCTTGGATCTACAGAAATCCCACCATTGGACACAATATGTCCTAGAAAAGCAACTTCTCTCAACCAGAACTCGCACTTGCTCCGCTTGGCATACAGCTTATGTTCTCTGAGCTTCTGCAAAACCAATCTCAGATGCTCGGCATGCTCTTCTTCATTCTTGGAGTAGATCAAGATATCATCAATGAACACCACAACAAACTTATCCAAGAATTCCATGAATACCTTGTTCATCAGATACATGAAGTAGGCAGGTGCATTAGTCAAACCAAAAGACATTACCGTATACTCATACAATCCATACCGAGTAGTGAATGCAGTCTTAGGTATGTCAGAGTCACGAATCTTCAACTGATGATAACTTGAACGGAGATTAATCTTGGAAAACACACAAGCACCTCTCAACTGATCAAATAAGTCATCAATTCTAGGCAACGGATACTTGTTATTAATGGTGACCTCATTCAGTGACCGATAATCAACACACATCCTTTGACTACCATCTTTCTTATCAACAAAAATAACCGGGGCTCCCCAAGGTGAAGAACTAGGACGAATGAAACCTTTTTCTGACAGTTCTTTGATTTGTTTCTTAAGTTCTTTTAATTCTTTAACTCCCATTCTATATGGACGTTTAGCTATAGGTGCAGTACCAGGTAACAACTCAATGATAAATTCAATGTCACGGTCAGGCGGCATACCTGGCAACTCAGCTGGAAACACATCTTCAAACTCATCCACCACAGAGTTATCCGGCTGCACTTCTTCTCGGAGCTGATGTACTGTGGCTTGTTGTTGCACTTGCAGAGCAACCTCAACTCGGACCTCATCTCCCTTTGGTGTAGTGACAGTTACAACCTTCTCCTTACACCCTATGTTCGTGTTGTATTTCTTCATCCAATCCATACCTAGGATAAGATCAATTCCGGCAGTATTTAGCACAGTAGGGGTTGTCTCGAATTCTACCTCCCTTAATGAGACAGTAATCGGGAGACACTGAAGAGTAGCTTGCATAACACCACCCGGAGAAGAAACCATAATAGGATGTTTCATGACACTAAGGGGAATACCATGCTTTCTAACAAATGTGTGCGAAATGAAAGTATGCGAAGCACCAGAGTCAAAAAGAACTGTAGCAGGGATGGAGTCGATATTGAACGTACCCATCATGACCTCTGGAGTCTCCTGTGCCGTATCAACCGACACATGGTTCACCTTCCCGGTGCGTGGTGGCACTCTCTGCTGGTTGTTCTGCTTCTGGGAGGCTTGGGGATTCTGCTTCTCAGGACAATTGTAGGACAAGTGTCCTTCCTTGCACAGCGGAAACACTTGTTGGGGGCACCATTCTTCACTGGGATATTGTTGGGAGCAGTCAGTTGTGGCGCCTGATTGCCACCTTGTTGCTGGTACTGGGAACGCTGCTGGTTCTGGGAACGTTGTTGATTCTGGAAATTGTTCTTGAATCCAGACTGTCCCTGGTAACGTTGTTGCTGCTGAGGCTGCTGCTGGTTGTTACGGAAGTGGCTGTTGCTTCCAGATGACTGCCCTTGAAACTTCCTCTTCTTCTTCTTCTTCTCATCTATCTCATGGTGCTTGCTCTCGATGATCAAAGCTTTGTCCACCAACTGTTGGAAGTTGGCGAAAGTGTGGGAGAGCAACTGGTACTGGAGGTGATCATTCAGTCCTTCCAAGAAGAGCTCTTGCTTCTTGGCATCATCTTCAACCTCTTTTGGAGCATAGCGCAACAATTGGATGAACTTGTCATGGTACTCGGCAACTAGCATTCCTCCCTGCTTCAGCGAAAGAAACTCCTTCTTCTTCAGCTTCATCAACCCTGCAGGCACATGATGATTGTGGAACCCCCCATGGAATTGCCGCCAAGAGATGGGGTCGGCACGTCCAAAACGGAAAGAAACCCACCAATCCAGAGCAGCTCCCTGCAACTGCCCGGATGCATAGAGAACTTTCTCGACGTCGTTGCATTGGGCGATCTCCAGCTGCCTTTCTATTGCACGCAGCCAATCATCAGCTTGGAGAGGATCACTGGAATGATGGAAGGTGGGCGGGCGTCCCTTCAAGAATTCGCTTCTCTTGTCACGGGGTGGTGGAGGTGGGTTCCCATTGCCATTGTTTCGCTGCAGCAGTTGAATGTTCTGGGCCATCTGCTGCATCAGCTGTGTTTGCATCATCATCAGTTGCTCCATATTAAGCTGTGGCGGAGGTGGTGGTGGATTAGCATTTTCTTCAGAGGTACCATCACCCCGTGGGTTCCTCCTGGTGTGAGCCATCTGCTGTTCAAATCATTGAAGTGAGGTTTAGAATTCTTTTCCATTGAAATAACACTTAAAAGACTAGAATGGAAAATTCTGGGCGCGATCCAACAACGGCAGAGTAGAAAAATAGTCATATCTGGAGTTCCCGAAGTCAAACAGAGACATGCTATACATGGTTGGAAAGCATGAGAAAACTCTACAACTTTTATTCATACCATCTCTCCAGGTTCTGTCTTTAAGTTTATCAAAAATAAATTTGATTCGAACTGTTTCAGAGTAACAGACAGCGCAGAAACTTTGACTTGTGACATTTGTTTCTCCCAAACCATAACTGATATTGAGATGATTCTTGCGGCCAAAGAAAACTACAGAAGTCTAGTTTTTCATAAAAATTTCTCATGATTTTTGGTCGTATATAATTAAATGGGAAAAGTTAACTAAGGCAGAGAGGTCTGAAAAACAGCACTGCTGGAAACTGAGATAATCAACCCAAACTATTATGCATTAATTCAAACCTATATAAAGAGATTTGCGGACATGCCCACAATCTCAGCACTCATTACAAACTCCAAATCAAGCATTGTTCATAAGGAAAAGCAATCTAGCACAAATGTTCACAAGACACGAACTAGACTCGACTTGACTCAACTTGCGCTTCTAGCGTCTTTTATTACTAACTGGGGGTAACTCCTCTAGGGGTCGATGTCGGTGCGGGTGTGAGCATCTCCATGGTCTCCTCGGTTCCTTGGCGGCGATTCAGCTGGACACCTTGGTGATGGCGGAGGGGGTCCAACACTGAGTTGCCTGTTCAACCCATCCACTGCCCGGCTGAGCTTGTAGTTAGCTTCAGTCCTGGTGTTCAGCTCATCCAGTGTCTGGTCCAGAAAAGTGTTGGTCTGAGCCAAACATTCCAAGGCAGCGTGGAGTCGGGCGTTCACTTCTCCAAATGGACCGGCGATACTGCAGTTAGCTTGGCCACTCTGACGGCGGGGAAGGTAGCGGTGCATCTCCCACTTGATGATGTCCCAATTCTCATGGCGGTGCACCATAAGAGCTTGTCGTGCGGCATCCTTGATGGCGGCAGCTTTGAAGAGTCGAATGGAGACAGCATAGTGAATATTCTTCACCTGGCTTCCCTCCTTGATGTACACCCTCGTCTCATAGTAGGCGGCCTAGTCAGGGTGCTTCCAGTACTCCATCTTGTACAGCACCGAGGCGTTGGGGTAGAAGCGGCGCACCAAGTCGAGAAGCAGCGGGTGGTAGTAGTCATCACCATGATGATCATAGTGAATCATTCCCACCCAGGGTCTTCCACCTTGGTCTCCATCATCATCGCCATCGTCTTCGGGGTCGTCGGAGCCATCCGAGTTGCCTCCATCATCTCCGTCGTCAGGGTCGCCAGCACAATCCTGGTCACCCCGCGGCTCAACCTTCTCAGGTTCATCTTTCTGAGGGCCCTCCATAGGTACATCTTCAGAGCTGTCGCCCAAGGGCTCTTCACTGGGCTCCTCTGCGGGCACCTCCTGCTGGGACTCCTCCACTGGTACGTCTTCCACGGGTACCTCTGGTCAGGAAACACGCCCGCCAGAGATGAAGCGCTGCAGGTACCTCTTAGGTGGCATGACACGCTTGCGAGCAGTGCGCTTAAGATTGGCCATCTACAAGAATTGAGATTAAGTCAAAATTTTGCAATGGACAAAGGTAGGATATCAGCAAAAACTTGTAGCAAATTAATATAACAAGTAAAAAGAGATAATAAAGCTAAGGGCTATCCAGTGCTAACTAGGCTTGCATCCTACAGTCAACACGGCTCCGATACCAATTTGTCACACCCAATTTTAAGGATAAAATGGGATGCATAATCTTATGTGCGCCCAGGGATCAGTCACACACATAAGCCAACAAATTGCATAAATTGTATCATAACTAATGTTTAGTACATAGCGAATAATATCAAAGTCATTACACAGCGGAAAATAAAGATAACTCTCGCGGTAGCTCCATAGCACAGGGACGTCGACTAGTGAAGCACAAGTCTAGTAATCCTCTGGGTAGTCCTCATCACTATCACCATCTGTTACCCATCCGGGATTTTTAACCAAGTAATGAAAAATAAACAAGCGTAAGTACATGTCGTACTCAACAAGACTAGCATGGGTTAATGAGGCTCAAAAGGTTGACACGATTTTAACAGCAGGTTGCTTTTAATTGATCATCCTTTTAGGCAGTTGGATAGCAACAAATGAATAAGCCCATTCTCATGATCATAGTAAACATAATTAATGAGTAGCAATAAATAGATTTAGCAATAAGTAAGCATCACCCCAAAAGAATAACTACTCCGTAAGGCCGCTCTTGACCGTGAGCTCGGCTAGTATACCAGTTTTACACTCTGCAGAGGTTGTGCACTTTCACTATGAGCCGTGATTCCCATCTGCTCGGGGTAATTACTCCCATAACACTACCAAGGTGAGAGAGCAGGGTTTCACTATGAAGCCTTTCAAAGGTTCGTCTAACATGTTAGGGCCGCGAGGTTTCCTCGGCAAGCAGATGTAGAGCCCCCTTCCATATGGCACAAGGTCACGCAGGTTATACACATATGGACAGAGGCCGCACTATACCCGAGTCGGCAAGCCCCTCTTGCGCCTTTCGGTAACCTCTAACAAGCTAGAAAAGGTCCTCATACTGAGCTAAAACCAGAGCCATATAGCCCTCATAGTTGCACTGTAAGTCCCGGTGTCATACTTACAGATCATTATCAAAGGTGAAGGATGTTGAGCATCACAAAACTATGCTCGAATCCTCTAGCTCCATGTTGCTAAAAAGGCATATTTTAATCATATTGCATAATCAATTAATCAAGTTTACATGATCATGATATCAATAACGCACTAGCATCAATTACCACATGCATAATCCCATAGGTTGCAAGGAACAGGATAACAAAACTAGGAAGTAACTATGGTTAACAAGGAAGACACATGCAAATGCAATTATTTAGTTGGTGAATAGGACAACAAGGATGATCCATGCTAATACTTGCCTTGATCAGCAAACTCCTGGTGATCCGGGCTGTCGCAGTACTGATCTTGATCACCCACGTAAAGCTCACCGTCTATACTCGATCCATCATAACAACACACACGCATACAGGGGCAATCATGCATACAAACAAGAGTTTTCATTAGAACAGTACACCAACAGAGAGAAAATAAATTGAAAAGGTTATAAAACAAATCTACACGTTGCTACGATCACATCGATATGAAGTTTGCGCAAATCGGATTTAAAACGAGGAAGATATGAATTTTACAAGATTTATAATAGAATAATAATAGATTAAATATAATCTCGAATTTTAAAAGTTAATAACATATGAAACAGTGTTACTAACTGGTAGATCATCAAATTACGAATCCAACGCAATTTGAATCGTTCAAATCGGAACTAAAACGTGGAAATTATAAATGAAACAATTTTGAATTCAAATCTGAAAACACATTTTCATATATACCGGAAATAAATACGCCTTCAAACGTAATCTACTGAATACGCTAGGGGCTGCGGGCTAAGCATTAAAAACTATAGGGGGTTATTCGCAACAACGCCGGCCGAATCGGTATGGGCTGCTCTTCAGCCGTCCGATTCAAAATCGGCGGATCAGATTAACAGAGAGGAGGGATGGCGGTGCTCTCGGCCGGAAAACAGAGGCCGACTGCGGCGCCATGGCCAGAGGGCCGCCGAGGAAGGTGAACTCGGCCTTCGGTGCATGAAATAGGTCGGGAAGGGTACCCATAGATCGGGAAGAGCGTCGCAAGCTCACCTAGGGTAATGGGAAGGTCGGAAATCGACTCGGAGATAGCTCGTGGCGTGATCCGGCGGACGGTGGATCTCTGCAACGGCGGCGGAGGCGTGTCAGTGCACAAATCGAAGGGGGAAAGTGCTCGGGAACTTCACAAGATCACAGCGAAGCTCCTCAAAGGCTTACCGGGAGGAAATTGGTGGCGAATCGAGCTAATTGCTCGCGGCGGCGGCTGCTCGGTTCTCGCGGGAGCTCGGCAATGGCGGCGAGAAGAGGCGGCTAGGGTTAGGTGACGGCTACGGGGGGGTGTGGCACTGCTTAAATACTCCCGAGGTGTGGCGACAATCTCGGAGGTTGAAACAAACTCGGCGAGCGGAGAAATCGGCTTCGGCCGTTTCTTCTTTGCTACGGACTCTCAGCGCGGCGACGAACTCGGCTTCGGCCGTTTCTTTCTTGCCCGCGTCGGGCTCTCGGCGCGCAGCAGAGGGAAACAGGGGAGGGGCTGTTCTGTGGGTCCACAGGTCGGTAGCACCGAGCGCTGGGGTCGGGCTGGCAGTCACGGCAGAGGAACGCTTCGCGCGCGCGTGCTCGGCCACGGCGGATGAACACGCCAGCGGCGTCTCTGTTCGCGCGGCGAGGGAGGTGTAGAAGGAAGGGCTGACCCGTGGGTCCCACTCGTCAGTCAGATGGGGTAAGGGGAAGGGAGGGAGTAGGTCAGCCGAGCTATCCTCGGGCCATCCGACCTGGGTCTGCTGGCCAGGGAGTGGAAAATAGGCCAAGCTGCTGCTCGGGCCAGAAAGGAGAGGGGAAGGGCTCTGCTCTATTTCCTTTCCATTTTTCAAAAGGATTTTCAAATTAGGTTTTGAAATATTTGAGAAATTCAAATAATCTACAATAGTACAAAGAAGAAATGCTCCAGCATGAATGCATCATACATGTGTATGACCTAGGTTTGATTTTAGATTTGAGAAAAATTATTATTTTCCTATATTGGAATGATCAATTAATTGCACAATTAAATAAATTTCTACTATTTAAAAGAATGCAATTTTTCGGGTGTTACAGGAGGGCAGAGGCTAGCCTTAGGGAGATCGGACAATCTCTCATGCTCACACACACTCAACAACATACCACAACAAGCAACCTGTACGTACTTAGACACACGTAAGAGACTTGGGAGCTCTTCCCTCTCTCGCTTAGCTTGTAACCCCAACTACAAGCACCCCAGTGCAAGGCAACATGACTCGATCCCATACTGGACGTAGGGCACTCATTGCCTGAACCAGTATAAATCCTGTGTTTCCCCTTGCGCACCACCCGTAACCTCAATCGCAAAACACAAGTTTACTAGCTGGTGTTAGCACTCGCTAAAACTAGCACCGACAGTTGGTGCGCCAGGTAGGGGCCTTTTGTGTGTTGACTCAGGTTACGGATGGTTGACGCCTCGAGGACGCTTCCTACTGGCGCGGTGCTCCGGTTGGGGAGTCTTGAGTTCGTAGCCACCGGCCACGGGCTCGAGATGAACCTGCGCCTAGCTGAGCCCCGCGCCATCATCGTCCTAACTTCGGCCCATCAGGTGGCCGGGGAAAGGACCACGGCGACGCTTCCTCCCGTCCCAGAGGGCGAGGGGAATGCCGCACGTCGCGCTTCCCGGTGGACCAGGAGGAGGAGGCGCAATCGCGCCAACCTGCCCTTGGTCGCGGAAGGCGCGGCCAATCAGGTGCCCCCAGTAGGGGATGCCAACCCGGCACTGGCAGCCACCCTGACGCCTCCGGCGCCGGTAGCCGCACACCTGTCAACCGCCCAAAGGCCGGGCGGGCGCGGGATGGCGGCGTCAACGGGTCTCTCTCTCCGCCCTCATGGCGAGAGGGGGACGGCGCCGTCATCTCTCTTTGGGCTCCAGAGCGCAGTGGATGCCCACGTCCGCGCTGTCCGCGCTCTGTTGCACGATGACCTCGTGGGTGACCACGTGGCCTCCCCACCGACTTCTCCCGGGAGCAGTCCTAGGGCGCACGGCGGGGGAGGCGGGCTCCACTGACAGCCTCACTCCCCAAGAATACTCGGAGGAGTGGGATCGTCGCGGTTGGACCTCACCGTCACGACGGGGCCTTAGCGATGCCGACAATGAGTTCTGGGCGAGCATGGACTTCACCGTCCACCTCAACGACTCGAGGGAGGACGCCCCGAGCGTCACCACCGACTCCGACCAGTCCTACATCGACCCCACTCGGGAATGCTACCACCTGGTGCACCCTGAAGATGGACGGGTGGAGGATGTCCATTCTAGGGACGACAATGACGTACCCCCCGCACTCCAGCCACAGCACACCCCGCCTCCAGCGACTCCGCGGCCTACGCGATCAGCTCCGCCGCAGGACCCGGGGGCTAGGACATCTCGCCCCGCGCACCAGTCTTTGGAGCTAGAGTAGCTCCAGGAACTCGAGGTGCGGATGGACGAGGACCACCTACGCCTCACCCAGCTGCAAGCCGCGCTCAAGCGCGAGGAGCAGCAGGGCACAGGCGGAGCGGCTCGTCGCCGGGCCCAGGATGTTCAGGCTCGTATCATCGCCGACGATGGAGCCGGAACACCAGGAGCCCTGCCTCGAGCAAGCCGCAACCTCACAGAGGCGGCAATGCTACTCCGGAGCCTACCTGAGCCCTCCACCGAGGAGGCACGGTAGCTCCGAAACCAGCTCAAGGACCTCCTGGAGGATGCAGCCGTCCTCCAGGTGAAAAGTTCAGCGTCACGCCAACGCGACGCTGAAAGCCACCAATGTGGTGGTGCGGCACTCCACGAGCGCGAGCCCTCGGTACATCCCGAGGTCCCGAGAGCCCCGTCGGTTCACCAACGGCTTGGCAAGGACGTCGACGTCCGAGCCATCCTTCAAGCCCGCGGTCGACGGAAGACCGACGGAGCCGCACGTGGCTACCATGTCCGTCGGGGCGGGCGCTACGACTCGGACGAGGACCGCGAACCCTCGCCCGAGCCCTCGGGTCCTCGCATCTTCAGCGAGGTCATCCGAAGGGCCAGGTTCCCACCCCGATTCCGACAGCCGACAAACATAGCCAAGTATTCGGGGGAAACCAACCCCGAACTATGGCTAGCGGATTATCGTCTTGCGTGCCAGCTTGGCGGTGCGTAGGATGATCGCATCATCATCTGCAACCTCCCCCTATTCCCCGCCGACTCTGCGAGAGCTTGGCTGGAACATCTTCCCCCGCAGTTGATCTTTGACTGGAGCGATTTGGTCAAGATCTTTGTAGGGAACTTCCAGGGCACATACGTGCGCCCTGGCAACTCCTGGGACCTCAGAAGCTGCAAGCAGAAGTCGGGCGAGTCCCTCAGGGACTACATCCGGCGGTTCTCCAAGCAGTGCAATGAGCTGCCCCAGGTCGCCGACTCCGACGTTGTCGGAGCATTCACTGCAGGAACTTCCTGCAAAGAGCTAGTTCATGAGCTCGGACGCCAGACCCCCACCAGCGTTTCCGAGCTCATGAAGATAGCAACCAGCTTCGCCTCGGGGGATGAGGAGGTGGGAGCCCTCTTCTCCGACCCAAAGGGCAAACGAAAGGAGGAGGCCCCCGAGGGCACCTCTTCCTGGGGCCCAAACAGCAAGAAAAAGAAGGGGAAGGGGAAGGCCCCCTCCACAGCGACCCGCTCGTGGCAGCGACCGAGCCCAAGAGGGAACGACCCCCTCGGGGCCACTTTGATGAGATGCTCAGCAAGTCGTGCCCTTATCACCAGGGTCCGGTGCATCACACGCTTGGGCAGTTTGTGATGCTCAAAAAGCATTATGGTCGGCAGGCGTTCCGGGACGCCACCAGCAAGAAGCCCGCCAAAGACAAGGAGGACAAGGACGGGAAGGACGACGAGTTCCCGCCCATCGACAAGTGCCTCATGATCTCTGGCGGACCCGGGACCGCTCCAACACCACGCCAACGAAAGCGCGAGTGTCGGGAGGTCTACTCCATCGGACCAGCCATGCCATGCTTCCTCGACTGGTCCCACGACGCCATCACCTTCGACCGGGACGATCACCCGGACTACGTCCCATCGCCGGGGCATTACCCGCTCGTTGTCGACCTCGTCGTCGGCAACACGAGGCTCTCCAAAGTCCTCATGGACGGAGGCAGTGGCCTCAACATTCTCTATGCTGAGACCCTCGACTTGATGGGGATCAGCCGCTCTCTTCTCCGGCCGGTGACTTCCCCGTTCCACGGGATAGTCCCGGGGAAGAGCGTGCAACCCCTCGGGCAGATCGACCTACCCGTCTACTTTGGGATTCCTGACAACTTCAGGAAGGAGACCCTCACCTTCGAAGTGGTAGGTTTCCACGGCACCTACCACGCCATTATCGGAAGGCCATGCTACGCCAAATTCATGGCCATCCCGAACTACACCTACCTCAAGCTCAAGATGCCAGGGCCAAAGGGGGTGATCACCATCGGCACTTCCTACCAGCACGCGTACCAGTGCGACGTCGAGTGCTGCGAGTACGCCGGCGCGCTGATGGAATCCGAGGCCCTCATTGCCGACGCCGAAAGGCTGGCAAAGGAGGTCCCTGACCCCAAGAAGGCCACAGGCACCTTTGAGCCCGCTGAGGGGGTGAAGGAGGTGCCCCTTAACCCGAGCTCTCCCGATGGCAAGGTGCTGAAGATCAGCGCCACCCTCGACCCGAAATAGAAGGCTGTGCTCGTCGACTTCCCCCGCAAGCACGCTGACGTGTTTGCTTGGAGTCCCTCAGATATGCCAGGCATACCGAGGGAGGTCGCCGAGCACTCCTTGGACATCCAGGCCGAGTCCAAGCTGGTGAAGCAGTGCCTGCGCCGATTCGACGAGGAGAAGCGCCGGGCCATCGGGGAGGAGTTGCAGAATCTTTTGGCGACCGGATTCATCAAGGAGGTCTTCCATCCAGAGTGGTTAGCTAATCCTGTTTTGGTTAAAAAGAAAATGAAAAATGGAGAATGTGTGTTGATTACACTAGTTTAAATAAAGCTTGTCCTAAGTATCCATTTTCATTACCTCGCATTGACCAAATAGTTGATTCCACTGCTGGCTGTGAGTGACTTTTCTTTCTTGATGCATATTCTGGTTACCATCAGATTCGTATGAAAGAGTCCGATGAATTAGTGATTTCTTTCATTACTCCTTTCGGCACATATTGTTACGTAACCATGCCATTTGGCCTAAAAAACGTGGGCGCAACTTAGCAGCGTTGCATGCTCAAAGTTTTTGGGGACCTCATCGGGCAGACCGTTGAGGCTTACGTAAACGATATAGTGATAAAATCTAGGAAGGCCAGCGACTTAGTAGCCGACCTAGAAAAGGCATTCAACTGCCTCAAGAAGAAAAATATAAAGCTAAACCCCGAGAAGTGTGTTTTCGGGGTCCCTCGGGGCATGCTGCTTGGGATCATCGTTTCCGAGCGTGGCATCGAAGCCAACCTGGAAAAGATATCGGCCATCACATAGATAGGTCTGATTCGGAACCTCAAGGGAGTGCAAAAGCTTATGGGATGTCTCGCAGCCTTGAGTCGATTCATCTCAAGGCTCGGCGAAAAGGGACTTTCCTTATATCGGTTGCTAAAGAAAAATGAGCACTTTACCTGGACCACCGAGGCCCAGGAAGCCCTCGAAAGGCTTAAGGCTCTGCTTTCAAAAGCACCGGTTCTCGTGCCTCCTACGAAAGAGAAAAATCTCTTGCTTTATGTCGCTGCTACTAACCAAGTTGTAAGCGCAGCAATAGTCGTGGAACGGCAAGAAGAAGGGCACGCACTACCGGTGCAGCGGCCAGTCTACTTTATCAGCGAAGTCTTGTCCGAGACCAAGACGCACTACCCTCAGATCTAGAAGTTGGTGTACGCAATCATTCTTGCCCGGCGCAAGTTGCGGCACTACTTCGAATCCCATCCCGTGACCGTAGTATCATCCTTCCCTTTCGGGGAGGTGATCCAGAATCAGGAGACGACTGGGAGGATCGCTAAATGGGCTATTGAGCTCATGGGTGATGGCATCACCTACGCGCCACGCAAAGCCATTAAGTCCCAGGTGCTTGCGGACTTCGTGGTCGAGTGGGCCGAGACGCAGCTACCGCCACTTCCGACCCAAGATGAGTATTGGGTCATGTACTTCGACGGGTCGATGATGAAGACCGGTGCTGGCGCAGGCATCGTCTTCATCTCGCCCCTTGGGGTCCAGCTCAAATACTTGCTACGGCTGCACTTCACGGCTTCCAACAACGTAGCCGAGTACGAGGCTCTGGTCAACGGTCTCCACATCACCATCGAGCTCGGGATCCGACGCCTCGAGGTCCGTGGGGATTCCTAGCTCATCGTGGACCAGGTCATGAAGGAGTCGACGTGCCAGAACCTCAAGATGGCCGCCTACTGCAAGCTGGTGCGGTTGCTCGAGGAAAAATTCGACGGCCTCGAGCTCAACCACATCACACGACGGTACATTGAGGAGGCCGACGAGTTGGCGAAAATTACGTCCGAAAGGGCTACGGTCCCGACGGGCATGTTTGCCAACGACCTCCACAAACCCTTGGTCGATACTGATCCCTCGGGGGCTAAGGGGAAGAAGACCCCTGAGCCCCCGGGAGAACTTGGATCGTCTTCAAGCCTCGCAAGCCCCTCGGGGGCTGCCGACCCCTCTGACAAAGGGGAGCCACCCGAGACCCTGGCTGAAGATGGCGACGAAGCCGAGGCGATGGAGATTGAAGCCAAGATGGACGACGACGAGCCAGACTGGCGCGAGCCGCTGGTCAGCTGGCTTGTCCAAGGAGTTTTACCCTCGGACAAAACCAGAGCGTGGCGGTTGGCACGTAAAGCCAAGTCTTTCACGATGATTGACGGCAACCTCTATCGATGGAGTCCCTCGGGTGTCCTCCAACGCTGCATTCCCTTCAGTCAAGGCAAACACCTACTCGAAGAGATACACGCCGGAGCTTGCGGTCACCACGCCGCACCAACAACCCTAGCCAGTTACGCCTTTCGACAAGGCTTCTACTTGCCAACGGCTGTGGCCGATGCTACCGAGGTGGTACACTCCTGCGAGGGGTGCCAGTACTACGCTCGGCAGACACACCTACTGGCCCAAGCTCTCCAGACGATCCCCCTCACTTGGCCGTTCACCGTATGGGGACTGGACCTTGTCGGGCCCCTCCAAAAGGCGCCCGGGAGCTTCACCCACTTGCTTGTCGCCATCAACAAGTTCTCGAAGTGGATCGAGGTTTAGCGGATCGCCCAGATTAGCTCGGCGCAAGTGGTGTTATTCTTCACCGACATTGTCCATCGGTTTGGTGTCCCAAACTCCATCATCACTAACAACGACATGCAGTTCACCGGAAAGAAGTTTCTGGCCTTCTGCGGCGAGTACCACATATGAGTGGACTGGGCAGCCGTAGCCCACCCGAGAACGAACGGCCAAGTAGAACATGCCAATGGCATGATTCTCCAAGGCCTTAAGCCGAGAATATTCAACCGATTGAATAAGTTCGGCAAGAGGTGGCTGACGGAGCTTCTGGCGGTGATATGGAGTCTAAGGACTACGCCAAGCCGAGCCACGGGCTTCGCGCCCTTCTTCCTGGTGTACGGCGCCGAGGCCGTCCTCCCCACGGACTTGGAGTACGGTGCCCCAAGGGTCCGAGCCTACGATGAACAAGGCAATCAGACTACCCGCGAAGACGCGCTGGACCAAGTCGACGAAGCTCGGGACATGGCCCTATTGCACTCGGCCAAATACCAGCAGTCACTACGCAAGTACCATGCTCGGCGCGTCCGGGGCCAAGCCTTCAGCGTTGGCGACTTGGTGCTGCAGCTCAGGCAGGACAACAAAGGGCGCCACAAGCTCACACCACCGTGGGAAGGTCCATTCATCGTCGCCGAGGTGCTACGTCCCGGCACGTACAAGCTCGCGAACGAGAAGGGTGAGGTCTACAGCAACGCTTGGAACATCGAACAGCTACGTCGCTTCTATCCTTAAAATTCTGAGCACTTTACAATTTGTAAAATCTTGAAATCAGTAAAAAGACCTGACTTCTACTCTTTTTACCTGATTTTTAGATTTTCGTCCCGAGCCTACATTCGGAAGTGAAACGACTTTCCATTTCGCTGCGCATTAGAAAAGTGAGGCTCGGCCTAACCTACGGAAAGGCCGACCCTCCCTCGAGGGCTAGGACGGGGGGAACCCTCGGACTCTCTCGAGTCTCAACGATTCTGAAAACGCAAAAATTTCAAAACTCATTGAAGTCGTTTCTCCCTAAAACACGCTTCTTTCCTAAAACCAAGTGAGAACCTATAAGACTCGGAAGAGTAAGAGAAGTCCCAGAGGACAGAGCCGGTTGAGCCGAGGAGACCGCTTACGCCCCAGGGCTATAGCATCTCCCCTCGCCAGTCCGCGTCTGAAGGCTAACTCGCGCTCGGAAGAAAACTTATAAGATCTATGCTCGGCAAAGGGAGAAGGCCCGGGAAGAAACAACTAAGCCTTTTTTCTGAGGTTTCTTTCTGCCAAAACTCCTAGGACATCGGCTGCGTCTATGCCGCTAAATCTACGACACCCGAATAAAGTCCCCCGAGGCTCGATGGCCTGGGCACAGGATCGGCAAGAATAAACGCTTGAGGAAAAAAGCACGAAACGAAACAGAACGTACAGCAAAAATTTACATAACATAAAGGCCACGAAGGGCCACTTGTTTGTTTCCTCTCAGCCACTCATGAAAAGTTACTTTACAAGGGCACTATGGCCTGGCTTTTCTTCATGGCAGATTCAGAGGAGGAAGCTCGACTTTGGCTTCAAAGAGGCTCGCCAGCGCTTCTCCTGGCTCCTTCATCGAATCCTCCAGCACCAGGAGCTCGGCGTCGTCGGCCTCAAGGAAGCCTTCGTTGACAGGGCCGACGTCGAAGTTCCCATAGTGGGACTTCACGACCGCTAGTGTCTTCTATACACCCGTCAGTAAGGCCTCCTTGACCCGGCCGCCGACGCTGCCGTAGAGTGCCTCCAGTCGGCTCCGAAGCGAGATCCCCGAAGGTTCCCCACCGGTGCCGATGGAGTCACACAGCGCGCGCGTGGCCTTCTGTAGTTCCAGGTGGTCGGCCGCTTCACCGTCGTAAGCCGCCTGTAGAACTGCGGGAGCAAAACATGGAGGTAAACAAAAATGCAGCAAGCGACCAAGATGAGCAGAACGGAAAAGCACGACATTGCACATATCGCCAGCCTCTTCCCGAGCCATCTGTGCCTCCTTCCGGGCCAAGTCCGCCGCACCAACCGCCAGGCGCAACGCCTCTTGAGTGTCACTCAGGTCGAGGGCCAAGGACTCAGCGACAGAGGTCTTCTCGGTGGTGAGCTCTCGGGCGGCGTCGTGCTCCCTCGTCATCGCGGCCATGGCGCTCTCCAGCTCCCGCACCCGTGTTGCCGAGGCAGCGGCTTGGCCCCTCGCCTCCGTGACCTCCTCCTTCAAGATGGTGTTGTCAACACTCGCTTCGACGAGCTTGGAGGTCACGGCGGCGAGCTCGTTCTGGGCACGGGCGAGGGCTTTCCCCTTTAGGTCAAGTTGCTTCCAGAGCCCGAGCCCACCGCGAAGGAAGCGGGACTTGTCCCGGGAGGTATGCATGAGGTCCTAGAAAGGAGAGAGGACCGGAGATGGTAAAAGCAATGCTCATACGCAGGAAAAGTTACAAGACACGGGAATTCACCTGAAGCTGGGCCGGGAGGTCCTTCTCGAGGACGTCGGCAATCGCGCGGAGACCTGCTGCCGAGCTGAACCCGAGCTCCTGAACGGCGTCCCATTTAGGAGCCTCGAGGTCATCCCAGAGCGAGAAGACGGGTGGCGCCTGAGGATCCGCTTGGTCCGCCCACTCGATCTGGGAGGCGGTTAGCTCCCGAGGCCGAGGCTCCCTCAAGGCCAACCCCCAGGGACCCTCCTCACGGGCAGGGGGAGCTCCTGCACTGGTGTCCACAGCCGACGAGCCCGTGGTGGCAGGCTCCGAGGGGGCAGCATCGGCTGGCGCTCCCGAGGCGCCTCCAGAGCTGACGGCCGAGGCCTCAGGAGCCCTTGCTGGCTCTGCCGCCAAGTCGATGACGGGCACGACGATGGCGGCCATGGCCGGAGTGACCTCTCCTGAGGGAGGAACCTCAGACGCCACGGACGGAGCCGTGGGGGGACGGACTTCCTCGTCCGCCGACCGGGCGCTCCCCCGGCCGTGTCGTGTCCCTGCACTTTCAGGACCTTTAGGTGCGACACCTGGAGGTTCGCCCCCGAGCGCTTCCTGAAGCAGAGAAGGAAGAAAGAAATGCTCGTAACAAGATCGCCAACGGAAGAAATTATAGGTAAAGATACTTACCTCGTCTTAGGGATGACCCTCCTCTTCTTCGTAGCGCCCGTGCTCGGCGAGACGACGGATGGCGTAGGCTGCGCCGGCGGCGGAGGAGTGGGCGCCACCTCGGCGTCCGGGCCAACGCCGCCCTGAGACGAGGGCTCCGCCTGGGCGCCAGGGGTCGCCCCGACGTCGCCGCCCCTCGGCGGGGAAGCTTGAGTTTGGGAGGACCCCAGCTCAAGTTCCGGCGTCTTGGCGTGGGTCGGCTCTGGCTCCGACGGCGTCTGCTGAGCGCTTCCTCCCCTTCGGCCGTCGCGCCGACCAACGACGCGTCGAAGGGGAGGGTGCGCGGGAACAGGATCCCCCGGTCCCGCTGGGTGCGGCCAGGCTCAGCTCGGGCGCCGGGCCTGGGCCCGTTCCCGGCCCCTCCAACGTGCCCTCGCGGCCGCTGGAAGGCGGAGCCGTGGCTCCGGTAGTCACGCTGCCAGAGACCGTGCCTTCAGGCGTGGACTCCGGCAGTTTTGCCTGGGGGCTTGGGTCACGAGCCCCGGCACATCTGCCAGCGGACGCCGACATTGGAGCCTTCCCAGGCTCGTTGGCGCCCACCGCGGGCTTTGTGGCCACGATGGGCCAGTTCAACACAGTGAAATCAAAAAATTCTTCTTCTTATTCTTCGTCGTCCTCATCATCTTTGTCGAAAAAGGTGTCCTCCTCCGGCTCCCCCGCCTCCTTACAGCGGCGGCAGCGCTGGGAGGATTCCTCCATCCTCCGAGCCCTGTTCTGCTTCAGCGCGTCCTTTCGGTCCTTCTCCGCCTTCGCCGCCTAGTCTCGAAGGCGGTTCTGGGTTCGCTGAACCTTGTCCTCCGGGACAGGCAGAACGGAAGGCTTCCTGATCCTTGAAAGACCCTTAGGTGGAAGAAATCAGGAAAAAGATGGAGGCACCACAAACTCGACGGAGCGGATGATACTCACCAGCGCGATGAAGCCCGTGCGGGGGTGCATGGGTATCTGGTTCACCTCGTCCCAGGTATGGTAACCACCCACCATGTATTTGACACCGTGCATGATCTCTTGTTGGCTGAGGTCCCAGGGCAGCATCGTCGTGCCCTCCTGCGACGACCTGGCAAGCATCTGGTTCAGCGCCAGCTGGCGGTCCATCAGCGACAGCACCGTCCGCGCATGGAACTGCGCCGCCACGGCGGCTCCCGTAAGGCTCTGATCACGCAGCGTCTTGAGCGCGTCGAAGTAGGCGTTCAGGTGCTTGGCCTCCTTCACCGGGCACCCCCAATCCCATTGAGGGAGGGGAGCGATGAACGCCTTTCCCGTATACTTGGGGAAGGCGTCCCCGTCGTTGCGGAGGTAGAACCAGCCGTGGTGCCAGCCCTTGTTGGAGGAGGGGGCCTTGCAGGGAATGTACTCGCCGGAGCGGATCACGAATCCGCAGCCCCCCGCACGCGGGATCCCCCACGGCTTCTTCGAACCGGCTGCCTTGGTGTACAAGTCGACGCGGGATATGCGGCGCCACAGGTTCCAGTGCGGGGGTACCCCGAGGTAGCCCTCGCACAAGGAGGCGAAGATCGACGCCTGCGTGATGGAGTTGGGGGTGAGGTTGTGAAGCTCCAGCCAGTTGTGGAACAGCAGTGCCCGGCAGAAGCGGCTCGGCGGCGACCCGAGCCCGCGCTCATGGTAAGCGATGAAGCTCACCACATACCCCTCCTCGGGCTTCGGCTCGTCGTGGTCGTCCGACGGCATGACCCACTCCGGGCGCTCCGCGTTGGTGCAGGGGCGTAGGAGCCCCAGCTCTAGGAGCCGCTCCAGATCCGCCTCCTCCATGGTGCTCCGCGGCCACGGCTCCATCCTGAGGATGCCAGCGGCGGTGGCAGCGGTGTCGGTGCGAACCGGGGAGGAAGACATGGCGAGCTAGAGAAGAAGAGCGAAGGGAAGGCAACGACGTCGACCGTGACGATGCTTCTCACTCGAGCGAGCAACGAAGGCAAGAGGGCAGACGGTGAAGGCAAAAAGGCGAGCGGTTGCGCGAGCAAATGGCTAGGGTAGAAAGAAAAAACCACGAGTTTTTTTATATACTAAGGCGGCAGATTGTGGGCAGATACGGAGAATCCGTCGCATTAACTGCACGGCGCCCGCCACGATCCCCACATCGCCCCCAGCCTCGCGCATGCAACCGCTTCGACTGTGGCGAACCGTCGCGTCCGTCAGGCTACGCGCCTCAAAAGGTGAGCCGAATCATTACTCCCGTCCACCTCGATTCCGCCGATACATTCTCCTTCTCGTCGAAGGAACCTCGGGCTCGGACGCCCATTACGTTCCCAGGGGATCGAAGACTGGCCCACTGTGGCTCGAACAGTCGCCCCAGGAAAACCGAGTTAGGGACAGCTAGCGGATGGGTCACGAAAACGGCCAGTATCCCGACGCCCGAGCGTCACAAGGGACATCCCGTGCTGTATCCAAGTCCCAGTAGTGAGTCGATTACGTGGAATCCCTCCGTGGGAGGCATCAGGCCCTTGGGACCCATCGAAGGGACCCGACATCCACTAATCGACCCTCGGGAAACATTTGGAGTGTGCTCAGGCCACTAGCCGACCCCTAACGAACGGGGCACGGACCTCCATTTGGACCAACGCGTTTGTAGCTCACCGAAAATGCCGACTCGTGCCCCAGCGGGGAAGTCAAGTAGGACCAAACCTTCCTCTTCCCGAAAAAAGAGCGTGAAGGTCGAATTAAAAGAGACAGGGAAGAGCCCGATTGATCTCCGATACGAAAAACAGAGGCTTAGGAACTTGCTCTGCACCTTGGAAAGACCACCGAATGACCTCCCTAACACGATGGGAGGCTTGGGAGCTCCGCTTCCAAAGGAACAACCCCCCTAAAATAAATCAAATAACATCCGAGGTCTAATAATCATGATTTTAAGCTTTTGGAGGGATATAACATCCCTCCAAAGCCTCGGGGGCTACACCCGGCGGGTGCGCTCGCGCGCACCCACCGGAAAAAACAACCCATACTTCATCTCTTTGACAGGAAGAACCAGCGTGAACCTGTGGAGGAGTGCCTTCACTCCGCCATAGGCTCGGGGGCTACTGTCGGGTACCAAAGTATGGGGTACCCAACTTCGATGCAAAAATATACATTCCCAACACGACCCAGCCCAGGAAAGGCCAGCGGAAGCCCACGAAGGCCGCACCTACGGAGGCCCATGACGATGATGCATCAACGCAAACCCACCCTCGGGGAAGCGGCACCCTCGGGCGCCAATTCTCCGATTCGCCCGAGCCTCCCCGGGAGAGCTCGGGGAAGCGGCACCCTCGGGCGCCAATTCTCCGATTCACCAGAGCCTCCCCGAGAGAGCTCGGGAAAGCGGCACCCTCGGACGCCAATTCTCCGATTCGCCCGAGCCTCCCCGAGAGAGCTCAGGAAAGCGGCACCCTCGGGCGCCAATTCTCCGATTCGCCCGAGCCTCCCCGAGAGAGCTCGGGAAAGCGGCACCCTCGGGCGCCAATTCTCCGAATCGTCCGAGCCTCGCCGAGAGAGCTCGGGAAAGCGGCACCCTCGGGCACCAATTCTCCGATTCGCCCGAGCTTCACCATCCCTCTCGAGCACAATCTTTCAAAGGCATCCCATGCATAGTTGATGTCAGCAGAGCAATCTTGGACCGCAAGGGACCTCTCTGACTACTTTACAAGCATTGTCCCATCGGATGGGCCCCTCGACACAACAACGCCCCGAACGCACACGTTCACCATACCAACTGCCCCATCTCCTCTAGCAGGCGATCTGACGGTCCTCCTACTCCTACGCCGCTACAGGGACAGTCAACCGTACGGCTCCCCGTGCTGACAAGGGGATTCGCCAACCGCGACGGCGACCGCCATGCCCCGACCGCACGTGTGACACCAGGAAATGGGGGACGACGGTCGTCCGGCCAACCAGGGGGAATGGGCAAGCCTCACGACTGGTCTTGCCAACCCCCTGGAATGTACCTCACAAGGAAAAAGAAACGCTCGAGGGAGGACACTCCCCCCGCTCTGTCCCATCAGGCCCCCGATGGCACCGAGGCTTCCCGACCCTCGGGAGCTTGTACCCAGAGGTCAACCTATCTACTCGTTGTACTATGTAGGGACGGACACGACGGCATGACGTATCGCCATGCAGGCAAACATAACCGGCACTGTGAGGTGCCTTGTAACTCACCAATGGAACAGTGACAGATCAGCCGAATGACTAATGCCACCGAGGCGCCAAGACGAAGGTATGGCTGACGATCGCCACTAGTCATCACCAACTCCGCCATGCCGAGTACTGTAACACAGGCCAACATGTGTAACTCTAGCCCTTCCCTTGTAACTATAAAAGGGAGGGAAGAGGCCAGCCTTAGGGAGATCGGACAATCTCTCAAGCTCACACACACTCAACAACATACCACAACAAGCAACCTGTACGCACTTAGACGCACGTAAGAGACTTGGGAGCTCTTCCCTCTCTCGCTCAGCTTGTAACCCCTACTACAAGCACCCCAGTGCAAGGCAACGCGACTCGATCCCACACTGGACGTAGGGCACTCATTGCCTGAACCAGTATAAATCCTGCGTTTCCCCTTGCACACCACCCGTAACCTCAACCGCAAAACACAAGTTTACTAGCCGGTGTTAGCACTCGCTAAAACTAGCACCGACAGGTACACCCTAAGGTGATTACCAACTAGCAAAAGGGTCATTAAATTCCTATTAAGATACTAATATCATGGTGGTTATTATTTCACCTAATCATTTTATTAACTATTATAACTACCACATAACAATACTAAATTCTCCTACCAAATAAGTTGCTAAGGACCATGTAAGGTTTTATGATCCCTAGTCTTCACTCAATCCAAATACCACAAGACATAATACATTGCATATATTAAGAAAGAAAATAAATAAATTTATTTAACTACTCTAGCCTCTACTGCTGGACCGGCCCGAACGACCAACACGGTCCGGCTTGGCTCCCTAAGCGCTCCCAACACAAATGGCCCGGTCCGACCCGGCTCCAGCCAGCTCTGGCCAAGCCAGAGAGGCGCAGCCTTGGCCGCCGGCCGGCCAGGCCAAGCCAAGACCGCGAGCGGCCAGAGATGGCTGAGAGGGCGGCAGCGGGTCGCAAAGCTCCCAGCCCCGCAACACAGCTGATGGTGATCTCAGTTCCCCGATTTGAAGACCCGGAATAAACCCTAAACCAATTAACATTTAATATTGTTTTTACTATTATTAATTAAGGATAAATTACAAAACAATTGAACTTTATCAAAATGAGCTATAGATTTTTGTGGAGGTAGCCCACTGCTCACAACAGCTACTACAAAATTTTCACAATTCTTGGATTAATATTTCGAGCTACAAGAATCCTAGAAAAGCTATTTATTATTTAAAATGCTGATTTTTATCAGATACAGAGAATGCTCAGAATACACGTTTCATATTTTTCATAAGTACTACAGTACTCAGAGAGCTTACACATTTATTTCATGATTTTTGGAGCTGTAGAATTGTTTGTACAAAATAAGCAATACTGCACACTACCCATTTATCCTGAAAAGGAAAAATCCATTCATCTGTTTAAATCACTGCAGCTGGGCCGGCCCACACAACTCACGCGGCCCAGCTCCGTTCCTCCAGCGCCACAGGCGGCCCAGCCAGGCCTCTGCGCGGCCCACAGAGCCCAGCACGGGCTCTCCTTCTTCCTCCGGCCTGCACGGCGACGGCGGCTCCGGCCACGCCCCGACCCGCCGGCCACGGCCTCCCGGCGAGCGCAGGGGCACCAGCGTGCAGCATGCAGACCTGTGACCCTAGCTAAGTGCTCAAACGAGGGTTCCCGACTCGCGCACGTGCCTGCCGGTGGCCATGCCGGCATGGCGAGCTCGGACACCGGCTGCACAGCCGCGCTCCGGCAACGACGAACATAGCAATGCCTAACCAGCTACCTACGAAGCTTCAGTAGGCTCACCACGATGCAGTGCTCGTGTCGGTCCAAGCAGAGGCGGCCTAGAGACGAGTCGTCGGCGATGGCCGGACTCTTGGCAGCGAGCTCCAGCGGCAAGGTGGCCGTTCCGGCGTCTGCGGTGCTGGAGAGGAGAAATGATCGATCTTGTGAGCTTCAGCGTATGACCAAGAGCCAAGAACGTGTAGAGAAAAGTGGACAAGCTCACCGAAATGGTCAGGGCACGGGAACCTCCCTGCGGCGGCACTCTGGCCGGTGCCGAGGAAGAACGACGGCGCGGGAGCTCTTTAGTTGGAGAAAAACGGCACGGTTGGGCTCTATGGTTGCGTAGGAGGCTTGCGAAGCTACCTGCAGGCTCAATTTGATATAAAGGCGAGCAGATACGGTGAATTTGGAGACGAGCAGAGAGCTCGCCGGCAACGTCAATGGCAAAAGGAAGAACAGAGCATCGAACTCGGGTTTAAATCGATGGTCAAGAGCACTCCGGAGCTCTCCACATCGAAATCGACGTCGCCACGTCGATGGCAAGGTCGACACGCATCCGACGACGTGCCTGCACGTGGTCGAAGCTGAGCATGGGCGGTGCAGCAGCTGCCTGCCCTGCTCCGATTGGCTGGGTACTGTAGTTAGGGTTATCCCAGTTTTGTTTTTCTAAAATTAATCTGAAATTCATATATAAAGTTGAAAAATGTCCCATATATGGAATGTGCAGAATTTGAAACTGAACAACTTTGGTATAGAAAACATTTCAAATTTCAAATATTTTTGAACATATGGAAAAGGGGGTAAATAGCCCTTTTCAAATTTGATTTAAATCTCAAACATTTATTGAACAACTTCAAATTCTGTAAATATGAAAGTTGTTCCATTTGATAAGCTTACAACTTTTATCCAAGGAGCAACCCCAGATTCTCAATAATTTTTGAGTTAGAGTTTTGAATTCAAATTTTAGATAGAGTTTTGGGTTTAATTTGAATTTCCAAATAATAACTTGAAAAACTTTATATATGAAATTTGCACCACTAAATAAGAGCTATAACTTTGCTTTTGGGACCAAGACCCAATTCGACTTAGTTTTGAAATTAGCTTTTTAGCCCGGATTAGGGTTTACAAATTAATTCCAAACTTTAGTTTAAAAAGGTGATTAATTAATAAACACAATAACAAACCACACATAATTAATTTAAATCACACACTAAATCACTTAAGCGCATTCAACCTATGAAATTAAATTTATTTTAATTTCTAAACATCTCAAAATTGGCTTACACATTCATATTTATGCCGCGCATATGATGACATGTTCAGTTTTTTGTTCAGTAACACCAGGGGTGCTACAGCTCTACCCCCTTAAAAAAAATCTCGTCCTCGAGATTTAGAAGAAATTATAAAAATGGGGACGAGTAAAAGAGAAGAACATAAGTCTAACATCTTTTTCTCTTTTGCAAAATAAAGAAGGTTTTCAAACTTCTTGAAGGAAAGGAATTCAATCATGATTGATGGGTTCAAAGAAAACACTGGTAGAATAGTAGCGGAGGTTACTATATTGGTGTAGCTTGCTCTTCCTGATTAAGGATGCAAAACCAAACTGCCTTTTCGCCCAAAAGACCTTACCAATAATACATCTCACAAAACACCGAACTCCTATATCTCCTTATCAAGGACTTTGAAATTTTGGCAAAGTGTGGATATAAAGTTCAACGAGAAGAGAGTATATTAATTGCGGATTTCATGGGTCAGGAACACTGACTACGATATAAGTGCACGCTCTGGTCAGAACTTGTGTGGTTTGCAACCCACAGAAGACGCCAAGTTTCGACACGGCACCATAGTCACGGGTCGAGACACCATTATAAGGTACAACTAAAGTAGCTCTCGATCAATACATGTCGAAGATCAAGATCAAGGGCATGACATGTGTTAAGAGTAAAGGAAGTTAGGGTACGACACATGTCATCTTATTACGTCAAGGAATCAATTTGTGTCAAGCCAAAGGAGCTACACATGACACGAACACAATATGGGGATTCCAGGATATATACCAGGCTTTGTATTTAGTTCGGGTAGTAAATTCAAGTTCACCTAGATGTTCTAAGAAGCGAATCCTCAAAGTAGATTTCAAAATAGCTATAAACAACAAGAAATTTTAGAAATTCATGAAAAACACGGATATGAATTTTCCAACAGAGATTTTAAAGAGAGTGAAAGCACATTAATTGCAGGCTAGGATCATGACCAGTAACTCGGATAACAACGAACGTCTAGCAGTAATTTCCTATGGTCGCGATCCATAAGAGACCCTAGATTTCGATGCTGCTTCATGGTCATGGATCATGATATCCCATAGACTACAATTACAATAGCTTTCATGGAAATGACAGTATCTTGAAGGGAGAAGATAAGACTTTACACATGAATGAATTTAAGAATTCAATAATTAGCTAAAGTTTTGTATCGAGTTAAATGAGTTCATCCAGAAGTTCCCCAAGGACTAGGAACTTATGGAGCAAGGATTTTCAAGGATATAAAAATCTAGAAAGGATGACAATTTTTGGAATAGTACAACTATAACGGACAATAGCTGCACTTCAATGATTTGGGTGCAAATTAGTTTCAATCTCATATGACATTAGTAGGACTTATTCATAGATAGGGCAGTTCTTTGTACACTGTCTTCGCTCTGTTCCTAATGGAAGTTGAGAAGCACTCCGTCGAATATTGTTGAAGAAGCTCAATTCTTCACAGGGTCTACTACAAAAAGTTGAACACTATCTTCTTGCCTTCCACTTGGGTCCTCAGAAGGTCTTCATAAGGTTCTTGCAGCAAGCACAAGAAAAGCAAGAAGCACCATTTTTAATTTTCTTTCTTCAAATGTTTTAACTCATAAAACCCTTTGAAGTTTTTAAAAGTATGTTGCAGCTGATCCATCTGTTTAGCAAAAAAGTTGGGAATTCACTTAAGGATAAGACTTATTTTGAAGCTAGATTTATTTTGTCAAATACATATATTTCTGTTGGCAAAAAAAGTGGTTCATCGCGCTCAACACACCAGTGAAGCCGAAACGACCCTTGAAAGCAGATGGAGCTTTTGCAGATCCAGCTAGCTTCAGGCCCAGTCTGAGAGCGCCGATGACTCCCAAGGGTGCTAGTCAATTTGACCTGCAATTGACAAGGAAAGAGATATAATCAGTAACACAAGGCGAAACTTACTGGTATGTCCAGATAGTTCTGAATTTTCGGCCTTACAGACCTCGTTTGCAGGCTATCGACTAAAGAGTCGATATCCGAATGATGTAACTGATTTTCATGATATAAGCATTATAGCGTAAAATAATGATTCACTTGCATCAATAATGGAATGACTTGCATGAGACAAGATATAACATAATTAACACGCACATGTCAAGTTATCCTGATCAAAAGATATCTGAATATAGAAACAGAGCAAAATCAGCTAATCAGCCGATTCGGCAAATACGAGTAACACACAAGCAGATAAGACGAGTAATGCTTAAATCTTCAAACCAACATATTTAACTCAATGTTTACAACAGTGGGGATCAAGCGGATCGAGACAGCCATAATGTAAACTATGACTTAAATCTATTGATTATCAGATCTAAACAATATTCATCTTATTACTTGAGTGCAACTCATACACAACCAAGATCTAGATCTATCGGCTAATGCAAACATATTCTATTTATCAATGCATAAACATGAAACAATTAGCATTCATTGAACAAATAGATCTAAAGATATAAAGCCGATACAAACAGATCAAGATTGGGCAAATTTGGTGAGTGAAATATGTAAATAAACAAATAAACTCAAACATCACCGGTAACTTGATGAATCTAACTAAGATGCCAATTTTAGTTAGAGTCGATAACTAATCCATGCACGTTAACCAATTTAATCTAAGCCCTCGTCCACCGAATGACGCTAAACATAGATTAAGCAAGCAAACAAGCATGAATCGATAACTAATCCTTATTTGATCTAAGTCCACGTCCACTGGATGATGCCAAACCTATATCAAACAAGAATCGACCTTGATCTACAAAGCTCCCATGTCCACCGGATGAAATTAAGGAGGCAAAGCTTAGCAAGGCATGACGGTACTTACAAGTAAGCTTGCGTCCGCCGGATGACACTCCGCCCGTTCGAAGAAACTCGCCGGAATCTACTTTACTCCTACTCCTAGGGTTTTTGGCCGGAGCCGAAAGGTGAGTTGTATTGATGTGTACATACGTATTACAATGGCCGAGGGCTTATATTTATACCCTTGGGCTAACAAGATAGAGTCCTAGTCGAATTACAATTGAAAGTAAATATGGAAACTAACAAACTTTCCTATTTTAAAGGCAACTTGGAGTCCAATCTTCCCTTTCCATAACGGACTCCTATCATGATCGCTCCTTGGTGGCAAAGATTCCCACTGACGTCATCAATTAGTTGATTCTACCTTCGTCTGTGCCTTCCTCTGCTTCAGCCCAACACTCGATCTGGGGCCCGATCGGCTGTTCTCAGCTCTTCGCTCGACGGACTCCTCTCCCGAAATCGGCTATCCGCTCTTTGCATTGGCTATCCACTCCCGGTCCAAATTTTGATGTAAACACATGCCCCCAATTTTGGGATAAACTAGCTTTGTTCCAAAATTAGCACCGAGTCTTAATCGATCTCCATCCTCAAAACGTAGCCGAAACCGCAATCTCCCACTTAGCACTTCAAAGCTTCGCACCAAATCAAAACACTAACTAAGAAGGCTTCCGTCGCATTCCTCCCCAGGCTTCGATCCGCCGCCTTTAATCAACTCAAGCAGATGGCAACTCCCTCTGAGATCCCCGAGGTATGAATTTCATCAATACGTAGTCCCATTCATGAACCCTCGCCCAATCAGTCACATATATTGTTCATCATCCAAGGATTTAAAAAACGAGATCCAGATTCCACTGAGTGATATCCCTTTCACCTTTTACCTGGGTCCAATGGGCGATCCAAACCCCGCAGAGTTCATCAGTAAGGAGACCAACCAAATCCCCTTCAGAGGCTCGCTGGTGGATGCATCTTCATGGACCAAGCAGTCATTCCGGAACTAGCCAAACATGCCCACCGGATGGAGAAATTGGTTTCGCCGCGTTTCAGAGAAGAAGCGAGCAGACTGGGAGCTGCGCAATCTGAGTCAATGTCTTGATCTTTCATCGTGTGAGATGAAAAAGAATGAATCTCTCTTCATTGCTGCAAGCTACTTTTGGTCCAATTCCTTGAATGCCTTCGTATTTGGGGATGGGCCAATGACCATTACCTTAGGCGACATTCATATGCTCACTGGCCTTCAAATCACCGGAAGCTGTCAACTTTGGAGCTTTCTTTCCACAGGCAAAAAACAGTTCCCAAAGCTTGGAGTGTACAAAGGTTGGTCTGGTTATATCAAAACCCACCATTTGACAACCCCCAGTATCAGTGAGAAAGAATACATAGCATTCCTGATCTTGTGGCTTGAAAGATTCGTCTTTTGTGGTGCTGCTCTAGACCTACACTTTCAAGGCTCTCACAGAGAAATTAGCCCAAGGAAATTCAATCCCTTTAGGTAAGCTTCTGCTGGGATCTGCTTACATGCTGATGAGCCGAGTTGCCGGCTTTCTGCTAAAAGGTGAGGAAGTACAATGCATAACAGGTCCTTGGTGGTTGATTCAGTTATGGCTCAACCTATACCTGCACAAAATGGCTAAGCCAGACCTCCATAACCATAGCTATCCCTCCATCAACTACGCAGAGGAGGAGAAAAACAAGATCACCAGAGGTTGCCAAAATTTTGGTGAAGCTGCCTCAGCTATAGCTATAGATGTCAGCCGGGGTAGCATGCTTGAAGAATTCTATTCGGGGCCCAGGACCAATTGCATTAACTTGATTCCCCTATGAAGAAGATGAAGAATTTCCAATGCCCTATAGCTTCAAGTTCAGCACAGGGTGCCCTGATGATAGGGCAACTGAAATTCTCAATGTCATCATAAAACCTTGCATACTACCAGTTGATTTCAAACACCTTCGAAGCACAAGCAGTACCGAGCCCAGCTGGCCTTCTGTTGACGGTGGATAAGCAATAAAATTCCACACTCTAACATCGTCAATAGACTCGGTATCTGATGGAAGATAAACATAACATGAACATATTTTATCCAATAACTAGTTCCACTTGTACTCTTAGCTTGTGAATGCAGGGAAGATCAAACAGAGCAGAAATGAGCACTTGGAGCCCAATATGTTGGGTCGGCCGAACCACCTACTTGGGCACCAAGCTGTCACACTTCAACAAATGACTCAAGGAGGCACATAGAAGAGAGTGGAGCACCTAAAGGGCCCACATGCAGGTCGGCCAACCCAAATGTGGGGCCCACCAGGGCTCTGCTGACATGGCATGGTCCGTGTGACACTCCACTCAGCTCAATTCCACCATTGGATCAAAGTTGTGTTTCCAATCAACAGTGGAAGATCAAAGCACATGGATCAAGGCGTGAACCGACATGACCAAGGGGAAACCGGTACATAGCCACACTCTAGGACCAGTGGGGACCACAGTGGTGGGCCCACCTTGCCATAGGTGGGTTGGCCGACCCACCCATGGCGGGCCTAGGCCACCGCCATGCTCCACCGACTTCCTGCATGCTTCCCACGTGATGGTTTTGCCACTGCCGTTCATCGAAGGCGGTTTCAATGATGGTTTATCCAAGGAAGGAGAATGAAGGAGCACGCGGATCGCTGACGTGGCACCTCTCCACTTCCCCCTATATATAGAGGCTGCCTCCACCCTCTCAGGATATGATTCATTCAAGATACAAGTGAGAAACAATATAGTTCCACCTCTAGTAGTAGTCTAGTCTAGTGTGGGAGTTAGAGTTGAGTCGAGCTGCGCTCAAGGTCTCTGGAGTCATCTGTTGGAGAGTCTGGTATAGCTCTTGTATCTTTCTCTTTATGTAAGACTTATTTACTCTAATATAATATTTCTGCTTTACTTTACTAAGTCTTAACTTAGTGCAATATTGTTCTTACAATAGTATTGTTGTGAGTTATCAAATTACTTGGTCGGCATACATTAGATTGTGATCCTATAACCGACTCACGTGTGTAGTTCATCACATGTCATGGGGTGCCCTAATTGCCTTGGCCACAGCTAGAGTAGTGAGAATTAGTGTAAGCATGGTGCTTAGACTAGATCTTACCTTTGAATGCCACTTGTCGCACGGATTGTTTATGCGTGCTAGCAGGTGGTGACAGTCCTGTCTAGTCTTAGTATCCCTCCACGTGTTTTATGCAAGTTCTTAAAAGGTAGGCTCCCATAAGAGCATAGGCGCTTTGGGTAGATGTTATATCCTCTATTGTTTCGCACTATCCCCTACACATCGGAAGTAAGGTAGCAGTCTTAGTGTACTTCGTCCATTTGATAGGATAGATCACAAGAGTAGAGTTTGAATCATAGGAACCTTTCTCACTCATTGTCCTCCCACCTAACTATACTACACTAGTTATCTTTTAGCATTTTATTTGTTATCTTTGAATCATCACCTTCCTATCATACTTCGATTACCCCCTCTGCACTAGTTGTGCTAAGTTGAGATAGACTTAAGGATCTCCTTCTATTAACATCTCTAGCAATCGCTTTCCCTTGGGATAAAATAAATAACGATACCTTGTAATACTCCCGGGTGAAGTGCTACAGCGGTATATTCTATGCGCTTGCGGAATTATCCAATAGACATAAGAAATACCCTCTAGGCACTCCTGGCATCGTTATGAGAGATAGCCTAACACCCTGTCTCTAGTGGCTGCGCTAAGAAGTGTCAACAAGCATTTCTGGCGCCGTTGCCGGGGAAAGCATAGCCTAGAAATTTTAATAAGATTGAATCCAGAACCTATCATCAATTTAGTACTAATTAGTTGTAGTAGGGTTTACCCTTGCCTCTGCTTGTCTTTATCGTGAAGCAAGGCATTATATGAGTGGATTCTAGTTTCGAGCTACAACAATAGAAAATCTAGGGACATCCACCAGGAGTTCTAGACATCGTCTAGCCTCCACTTGGAAGTCCGATTCGGTTTGGAGCCACTCAAGGAAGGAGGCTCTACACTGTCACCTAAGGAAGCTATGGTCCAAAAGACCATCTTTGAGCATTCTGTAACAGAACCGACCAATTTATACGAGCACAAGTGCAGCGACAGCTGTTTTCCCAGATATCAAGCCACACTTGAGCCAATATAAACCCGGTAGTCCGTGAAATCTCGAAGGATTTCAAACTTTTACACAGTACATACCCCAAGGATCACAGAAACTCAGCAGTACACATACACATGATACATAGATTCGCACATATTTCAAATACATCAGAGTACAAGATAAACTTTTACATAAAAGTTCAATAGCGGAAACGAAATAGATTTACACATACTTAAGTTCATAATACTGTGCCAAGTGTCGACCAGTCACAGCAACAAAGGTAAGATAGATAACATGACCTTGCCCAAGGTCTAGTCCTCCTCTTCCGAAGGATAGAAGTAATTTCTTTTAGTCAACGAAACATTCCTCCTGCAACATTGGGAATAAAACCCTGAGTACTCAATTGTACTCCGCTAGACTTACCCGACAGGAAGTAAATAAAAAGACTCTCAAGGATATGCAAGGCTTATTTGGTGGAGCTCAGAGGATAGCATCATTTTTGCATAAAAAGCATTACTACAATAGTTCCTCAACTTATAAGTTTTAGATGTGATTCAGCTTCGATTTCAGTTAAGCTATTAAGCTAAGGTTTGCAGCTATACTAAACAATCACTTGATATTATAGCAATCAATAAAACCATATGATTTCCGATATCCACAGATATCAACCTCATCTCACCAATAATCACGTTCAAGTTGTTAACCTCTACCTCACCAAAAGATCAGTTCAGTTTCTCACTAACCAGGAGAGATGGCGATTCGAATCGATTGTACCAGCTGGCAAATATGCCAATCACAAACCCTGTCAGCCGAGCCACTGGGTTCTTGGGCCACCGTTAAATCTTTCTGAGACATAATATGTATCGCGGGCTTGGAGGGGTCCATATTCTCAGAGACAAACCCACTTCCAGGATGCATCAGGTCCCTGACCTGCCCTTGGTAAGATGGTGTCTCCGCACATCCTTCCTACCTCCAGAATATGTCTGCCTTATCACGCCCAATTCCCGGCTCAGAAAGAAATACTCAGCTTCGCGGTCAGAACGACTTATCTGGCCAGCTATGTGATGACGTCTTTCAATCTCAACTGATGTCTGGTGGCCTCAGTCCTAGTCGGCCGCAAGCAGCACCGAAGTCAACATGACCCATGTCATGCAGCTCCCCGCTACCTAGCCTTGATTCTCTCATTATTTCATTGTGGCATGGTGACACATATAGCCAACCATGTGGATCTCGTCAGTCACCACCTACACTCACGGATGACAGGAAATCACCCGACTTTCTCGCGGATGACAGGAAATCACCTGACTTCTACCGGTCTAAGCAGGGCTAAGCATAAGATCGGTCACCTGTCTAGTAATAGTATCAGGTTCACATATATAGTAGACAAGGTACATATGCAGTAACGGTTTCAAACCAACTCCTATACTTAAATGCACAAACATACGATTTAATAAAGACCGGTGCATTTATAAAAAGAGATAGGTGGAGGCTTAGGGATGCTCCGGGGCTTGCCTGGGGTTCAGCACTAAGTTAGTGTTCGTTAGATGACACTTGTTTGATGAGCATTTCCCATCCAAGCACTCGATTAGTCCTTCCACCTTCGTGATTAGTCCACCACACCGTCTTGTGGTTAGTTCCATCATCATGTCCTTCACTCCACGCGTTCATCATCTATCGTACCTAAATGAGATGCACAATACACATGTATGAATAAGAGAAAGTAATACAAGACATGTTAATCTAGCATCACTGAACCATGAGCTAACAATGCCACCAAGAAAGGCAACATGAAAGCAATCATAATCTCACATGGGCATTTTAAGGACAGCAGGACAGCAAGCACAAGATTTAACCATAACTGAAGCTATATACATCCAACCAGGGTGATCTAAGCCTTTCTGGAAAGCTATTGAAATTGTCTACAACTTTGGTATTATCCTCTTCAGATGATTTAATTCATATAAAGGTCAAACAACACAAAGAAGACAGCTCTGTCCAGACTTGGACAGATTCTGTCCTCCCAACTTCAAACAATCATAACTAGAGATTTAGACCACCAAAAGGGATGATCATAGACAATTTGGAAAGACATAGAAATATACTACAACTGATCTATTATCACCAAGAAGTGATTCAAAGCATAACTCAGTCAAATAATGAAATCAATCAGATCTACATAGAAAATTGGCAAAACCTGACAGCAGTCATCAAAAAGCCATAACTCCTAAATTATTAGGCCTATGAACATGAAATTTTAGGACAAGCTAGAAATAGAAGTTGGCTACAACTTTTGTATAGAACACATTCTCATGCAACATCATTTTCCTAGGTAAATCATAACAACAACAGGTACTTTGCCTGCACACATATTAAGGAATACACATAGGAATGAGCTATTTAGATAGCTCCAAACATGATTACATGGTCATACAAGACTCATCTCAGACCAAAACATATTAAGGAATCACAAGAAACATATATGGATTCATTGGCCTATAATTATTCACTAACCATTACATAAAATCCTATTATTTAATTATTTAAGTTATATGGTACACATCTCAAATGAGTCCCAAACTTTTATGAGAGCTAGGTGATTACAAATCATGACCAAGGTTCAAATCTTACATGCTCAGGTTCCATAATTTAATTATTACAAAATAAACAAATCTATAATGCAATAAAGCATTGGAGAGCAAATTAAATATGAAACTCAACATTTTCTGAAACAACATGACCATATTATTGATTCTCAGGCTAACACAATATCATACAAAGGTAGTGGAACACCATTTTCCATTTTTACCATAATATATTATTTATAATGTATTTAAATCTACTTAATATGCACCAAAGAAGATAAATAAACAACTCAGTCATACATGTACCATAAACCATGAAATTTTAACCGTACATTACAAATCATATAGAGAGTCTACAATTAAATTTTCATGCCATTTGGAGCAATATAACTTCAGATACAAAATAGCAAGCAATTCAACCATTTATTTCCTATTTAAAAAGATTAATGTGAAACACCAAATAAACAGTAAACAACCTATATGTTTTATATTCTTAAGAGCTAGTACATGTTATTAGAAGGCTAACAAAATTGGAACCACAATTGTTGGACTTATATTTCTCAAATTATGGCCAAAAGCAAGTTAATCAATCCTAAAAATCACTTTTCCAAAATAATTTCTAGAGCACAAAAATATAAATAACATAGCATATTTACTGGATCTAACATATAGACAACTTAATAAGCAAACTAACAAAACTTGTTTCACAATTTTTGAAGCTACCAAATTGGAGATATGAATTTTCAAAGAACTGCAAGAATATGAAGATTTGGTGCTCATTTGACCACGCGGGTCCCACTTGTCATAGACTCAAGAAAGGATACAGAGAGGTCTTCTTCCTCCTCTGGCTGAACGCACACAGAGCAGGGCGATGGAGAAATCGGCGCTGGGAGGAAAGGGAGGGCTCGGCAGCGGCCTGGCCTGGCCGGCTCCGGCGGCCTGCAGGCCAGCACGGGACGGCAGTGGCCGGCCACGGCGCGCCAGGCCCGGTCCTGGCCGGCTGCAGCAGTGGCGACGCGATCATGGCCATGGCAGCCATGGCGGCTGCTCAGGCAGCAGGGAGAAGAGAGAGCAAGAGAGGGAGAGGGAGGGTGGAGAAGTGAATGAGGGAGTGGAGTGGAGTGAAGCACCCTCTTTGGTGTCCAATTTGGTGAAATGGAGCAGCAGGGCGCCGCAGTGGTGGAGGTGGTGGCCGGCAATGGAGGCAGGAGCTCCAGAGCAGCGCTGCCACGTCGCGCCATTGAGGCCCCACATCGAACAGCTGGCGGGCGACGGGTTGCCGCGCTTTGGATCCAATTTTCGGCATATTCCTAATAGATTCGGACATTGATGCTTGCAGCAAAGTTTTTGTTCTCACAGAGATCTACGAACTTGATTAAGGGTGCTCGGCCAAAAGATAAACGGATTAGCGGGTAATTAGCTCTAAAGTTGATGCTGTCAACAGCCTAATTACGATCAAAGATCGAGTGGCAACTCTTGTCAAACGAAGTCGGATTGACCTCAAATTTTGATATGTTGTGCTCCAAAGAGTTTGAAACAACTTTTATATTGGGTCCAACTCAAGTTGCTTAACGAAATTTGGAGAACACGGGAAGGCCATGAAATCAACATCATTTTCAGACTTTGAATTTAATGAAGTCCTGTAATTAGATTTTTCTTCTGTCTTGTGTCCACTTTTTGAGGCAATTAGAGATGGAATCATGACTTGGTCAAAAAATAAAATTTGTTCTACTCCAAAATATCTGTAACTTTTATTTTGGGTCAAACTTCATTTCTTGCTCCAAAATAATATTTCCACTTTGGTCAAAGTAACATCATTAGAGAGCTCAATTTGGATATTTAGGCCAATTGAGGTATTTTCTTGACATTTTCTCAACATGAAACCTTCATGACTTTTGTTGTAGAGTTCAAGTAGAGTTGTTTGGTCAAGGTTGCAAGGTTTGGTTGACTTTGCATGCTCATCTTCACTTAATCCATAAATCCAATTAAGTGAATAACTTGTCATTCCATGTGAATTCTCAATTTAAATCTTCATGCAACTTCTCCAATGATCAAGGTAGATGGAGATGAATATGAAATAGTGGTTAGGATCATTGATTGAAATAACTTGATTAGGTCCGCAGCCTAGCTTGGGGGATGCCACTTTTGAGCTCAAGCCATCTCTTATCAATATGGTGCAAGCCAACCCGTTCAGCGGAAAGCCCTATGAGGATGCAAATGCGTATCTCTAGAATTTCCTGGAGTTATGTGGCACTATTGCCATAAAAGGACTCAAAGTGGACGCCATCTGTCTTCGCCTTTTTCCGTTCTCCTTGCTCAGAAGGCAAAACAATGGTTCTACACTTATCCTGAAGATATTGACAATTGGACAAGCTGCACCAATGCATTCCTCAAGAAGTTCTTCCCGCTGGGCAAAACCACTGCTCTTCGAGGAAAGATCTCAGGCTTTACACAACAAGCGATGAGACGATTCCCGAAGCATGGGAACGTCTCCAGGAATACATTCGGGAATTTCCTCACCATGGGATCTAAGAATGGCTCCTGATTCAAGGTTTCTACCAAGAGCTAACCCCGATGGCCCATAGTCACCTTGATGCCGCTACTAGAGGAGCATTCACTTCACTCAATGTGACACAAGCCAAGAACCTGATAGAAAAGATGGTGACAAATCAAGGGTGGAATGAAGACCGACTCCAATACAAGAAAAAGAGTACACATACCTTCTAGGAAGTAGATACAATCTATGAGAAGGTGGATCTCTTATTGAGAAGGCTAGAAGAACGTGCCAACTTCAAGAAAGATTGAGAGGCCATCCAACATTATGCTTCCAAGCATCAATGGAATTAGGTATGTAGTACAACACATTCAGGGAAGAAGCCTGAGGAGATAGATGCCGTCTACAATAATGCAAACTATCCTCAACAATGAAGATGGACGTCACACTCCAAGTTCCAAGGTAATGCAAATTTTGGTAACCAATTATCATTAAAAGACCTTGTCATGAACCATGATAAAATGAAAGCATGAATAAAAGGCTGATAGCAAATGATAAGACCCTTGAAACACTAAATACTAGGATGGATCTTCTTTCTTCTTCTGTAAATTAACAAATGAGCTTTAATAAAATGTTAAAATCTCAATTAGCTCACCTTGTTGCTACAACTTCATCTCCTAAAATGCTTGCAATACTTCAAATGTCAATGCGGTATCCACGAGGGGAGGTAAGTCCACTCGCGATCCGTCACATCCTAACATGGCAGGAAAGGCTGCAAGAAAAGGACCAGGAGAGTGATAAAGAAGAAGAAGAAGAAGAAGAGTCACCACCTTCTGAAGGACAAGGAAGCAAACCACCGACGAGCAATTCGGGAAATTCGTCGAGGTAATTCCTGCTTCAAGGACTTGAGAAGGTAAATCTCCCGCCAAGGTAAGTACTCAATTTTTCTTATTCAGTATTTACTTTAGCATTTATTTATCTTTCTTTCATTCTCAACCTTGATTAGCTAAACACTGATAAAACATATTACTAAACCCCTGGGATAATTAGCAACCCTGAATAGAGTCTAAGGAGGGGTCGGCCGACCCCCCCATTGGACCTACCATCTTCCACTTTACCCCTACAATGATATAGGTTGCATCACATTGATTGAAAATTTAAATAAGACAAAAGGAGAGGTCGGCCGACCTACTCTAGGAAGCCTCCCTCTCCCATATGTTGACATGAATTTGGGGTTAGTAGCTAATCAAAGAAATAAATGGATGCGGTGATCAATAGTGTTCTTAGTGAAAGAATCTTTCTTAATCATAGCCTTGTGAGCATGGGAACTTTCACATCCCATCCTTGTCCCCACTCACTTTCATATCCCATCCTTGTCACCCACTCACTTTCACATCCCATCCTTGTTTCCCACTTGAGAAAACTTCCATATTTAGAGGAATTCAAACACAAGAGTGAGCCACTAGTATGGCAACACTATTCTTCAGCTTTGTGCAAAATTTGGAGATGAAGGGTGGGGTCGGCCGACCCATTGAGCTGACCCCTGACCACACCCACTCGCTCTAGTTCCAACACATTTTGCAAAGCATCAAGATTCCTGAAAACTGGAGGTGATGGATGGGTCGGCCAACCCATCAATTGGCTTGCCACTTCACATGTTCTCTCTGCTTTCAACACACTAGAGACCCTAGCAAAGATTCCTGCAAATTATTGAAGGATGGGGGTCGTCCGACCCACAACTTTCCTCCTCTTCCTTTCATTTTAAAAGCACATGAAGGAGAGTAGCCTTCCTTCATCTAGAGAACTTCAACACTCAAGAACTCTGCTGCTTTAACCCTCTCTCCAATCAAGTGTTCATCTCCTGAAGAACTCCAGAGAGGTACTCATCTGGTAAGAAGGTTCATTGAATTAAGCTAACCCCCTAGTGCTAGCTTTGTTCGTCTTATTCTCTTGCAAGCATGAAGAATCCATTCAAAGCCGTAGCAAGGAAGGTGCACACAACATTGAGCGGGAGTTCACGACGTTCATCACAGGAGGGGCAATCCTCCCATGACACCGAGATATGACTCTCGGGGTCACAAGATGAACAAACTTCTGGAGAACCTTTGCCTGTGCGGAGCGACAACATGGAGAACATTGAACAACCATCTCACGATCATGAAGAAGTTAATGAGGAATCCGAAGAAGAAGAGCAACCTGTCAAAACACAAGACCCAGAAACAGGCATTTGGGTCACTCCACAAGAACTGCTCATCCTCAACTTGACCCGCAACCGCAACTTCGAACACACCCAGGTAATTGATTTAGTACTCCTCCAACGCACAGGTATGTATGAGGAGTTTTTTAATGTTTTTTGGTGCAATAGGTTCGGGGTGGATTTTGAGATTTCCCTAACTTCCCTAATAGCAGGCTTGTCACTTTAGAATTCATGTGCACGGTAAAAACAACTAGAGACAACATCTATTTTTGCTTGTTTAATCAAGATTATGATCTTGAGTGGGAGCAATTTAATGCTTGTCTAGGTTTTAAAATTGCACCACAAACTTGGAAGCTGCTACCCGTAGGTTCAATAAGCTTGAATTTTGGCATGAAATAACAGGGGAAACAAAATGGAGAAACTGCACACTAGTCATTTTTTACAACCCTATGCTTCGCTTTCTTCATAGATGGTTGGGAATCACTCTTTTCCCCAGGGATGATGTTGGAATCGTTAGAGAAGATGATTTAAGAATAATGTATGCCATGGTACATAAAATTCGAGTATCACATGTAACAGCCATGGTAGAACATTGGATTTCTGTACCCTCAAGAATTGGCTCATTTGATTTCACATCTATCATCACAAAATTCTGTAGCTACCTTGAGATGCTTAATGGGTACAACCGGTACATAGCCAGCCCTAGAACCATTATAGATGCAGATCATTTTATAAAGGCACATATTATTGCTGGTGGTCCCCAAGGAACAATTGAATTTAAATTCCATAATACCACTGCAAGACTCACCCTGCCTTGTGCAGAATTAAAACTGTATGGGGGCGACACTTTAGTACCTAACATTTCAGGAGTAGGTGGCCACTGGAGTTTTACAAAACCTGTTACTCGGGGACGTGCACAAACTGCACAGTTTGGAGAACACTCCGAAGAAGATGACAGCACCTATGCAGGCAGTTCAAATGCCATGCAGACCTCCAGTTCTGGAGGGAGAAGTCAGGCAGTTTGGTGTGCTGCGGGCCGGCCATGAGGACATTCATAATGTCACAATTCAAACCCCACAGCAGCCCCAACAGTTCCCGCAACCATATCCACTAGCATATCCACCACGGTATCCTCCTCACTATCCACCACCATATCCGCCACGTCCACCTCAGTGAGACATCTACAAAAGGGCAAACTTGGGGGAGATTCTCTCCTCCACTAAGGTAAGTATCCTATCTTAGCATTATTTTTAATTTGATGCATTTGAATAAAAATAAAAATAAAATAAAATAAAAACACCAAAAATATTTCCTTTGTCTCATATGTTTCATGAATGTTTATCTTCCTCATGGAAATGATGAATAATTGCTCTGTTAATATTCCTTTAATGCCTAGTTTACAACTTAGTATTTCTTTGAGTATGGATCACTTGGCTCATTTAAAAGCATCATGAACCTAAAAACTTTGTGGGTTGCAAGTGCTAGAACTAAGTCTAAGTTGTTGTGAGATATGATATAGTGAGACAAGAGTTGATATAATATTGTTCTAAGCATGCATGATTACTGGAGATTTATTTCTTTGAAAAATCAAAATCTTATTTTTCCACAATGGTGGTAAATTCTTACCACAGCCATATAAGCTATACATCTTTAAAACCTTCCAAGCTATTTGCTTTGTATTGAGTATTGTCAAGTCTTGTTGACCCTTATTGAGAGACTTATCATGCCCCCAAGATCAAGATCACGTACACACCACACATATATGCTGCTTCTACACTGGAAGTACGCAACAACATGCCATTCATTTCCACTAAATAAATGCTCCATGCTTTAAAGGTCTTAGAATATCTCTCTTAGTTAATTTGATAAAAGAGAGACAAAAGGCTATGCAAAATGAATGAAGAAGAAAAAATGGACACAAGGAAGTCCATAGAAAAGAAAAGAAAAAGAAAATATGAGCAAGTCTAGGTTCATGAATAAAAGAAAATAAAAATGATAGCCATGTCTCAAAATAAAGTAGAGAGAGATCATCTCAAATAGAGGAGCATTATAGTCTACTATTTTCCACACACTTGCACATCTTGATCTAAGGGCATGACACTTCTCTCTTTGGATCCAAGCTTTGACTCTGCAATACATGCAAACTAAGTATGCTATATTCTTTCATTCCTACCTTAAGCTCCCCATAAGCCATTTTTAGAAGTAGGATGACAAAGAGAAGTCAACATTTACTTTGTGCCTTGGTAAGGAATCATACCCCATTGGAGCGACTTGAGAGAACCATCTGAGGAACATTAAGTTTTCTTTTGAAAAAAATACATTGCTAAAACCTCCCGTATGAAACTTGCAGAGAATGAGAAAATTAGTGCTCAAGTCAAACTGTTCTGTCTCTCAACCACCTAAGGCAAAGGAAAGGCCATAAACCCCATAAAGAACTAAGGTAATATGGATGAATTTTTAGAGCCAATTTTTCCATTCAAAAGAGAAGTATTTTGTTGTACATATGGTACTATTGAAATGTGAACATTGTAGCAACTCCTGATCCACCGAGACTAAGTTTAATTATTTGCACGGGATAAGCAAAACTTAAGTTTGGGGATCTTGTTGATGGTGGATAAGCAATAAAATTCCACACTCTAACACCGTCAGCAGACTCGGTTTCTGATGGAAGATCAACACAACATGAACATATTTTATCTAATAACTAGTTCCACTTGTACTCTTAGCTTGTGAATGCAGGGAAGATCAAACAGAGCAAAAATGAGCACTTGGAGCCCAATATGTTGGGTCGGCCGAACCACCCACTGGGGCACCAAGCTATCACACTTCAACAAATGACTCAAGGAGGCACATAGAAGAGAGTGGAGCACCTGGAGGGCCCACATGCAGGTCGGCCAATCCACATGTGGGGCCCACCAGGGCTCTGCTGACATGGCATGATCCGTGTGACACTCCACTCAGCTCAATTCCACCATTGGATCAAAGTTGTGTTTCCAATCAACGGTGGAAGATCAAAGCACATGGATCAAGGCGTGAACCGACATGACCAAGGGGAAACCAGTACATAGCCACACTCTATGACCAGTGGGGACCATAGTGGTGGGCCTACTTTGCCATAGGTAGGTCGGCCGACCCACCCATGGTGGGCCCAGGCCACCGCCATGCTCCACCGACTTCCTGCATGCCTCCCACGTGATGGTTTTGCCACTGCTGTCCATCTAAGGCGGTTTCAATGATGGTTTATCCAAGGGAGGAGAATGAAGGAACACTCAGATCGCTGACATGGCACCTCTCCACTTCCCCCTATATATAGAGGCTACCTCCACCCTCTCAAGACATGATTCATTCAAGATACAAGTGAGAAACAATGTAGTTCCATCTCTAGTAGTAGTGTAGTCTATTGTGGGAGTTAGAGTTGAGTTGAGCTGCGCCCGGGGTCTCCGGAGTCGTCTGCTGGAGAGTTTGGTATAGCACTTGTATCTTTCTCTTTATGTAAGACTTATTTACTTTAATATAATATTCCTGCTTTACTTTACTGAGTCTTTACATAGTTCAATATTATTCTTGCAATAGTATAGTTGTGAGTTATCATATTACTTGGTCGGCATACATTAGATTGTGATCCTATAACCAACTCACGTGTGTAGTTCATCGCCTATCATAGGGTGCTCTAGTTGCCTTGGCTACAGCTTGAGTAGTGAGAATTAGTGTAAGCATGGTGCTTAGACTAGATCTTACCTTTGAATGCCGCTTGTCGCACGGATTGTTTGTGGGTGCTAGCAGGTGGTGACAGCCCTGTCTAGTCTTAGTATCCCTCCACGTGATTTAGGCAAGTTCTTAAAAGGCAGGCTCCCATAAGAGCATAGGCGCTTCTGGTAGAGGTTATATCCTCTATTGTTTCGCACTCTCCCCTACACACCGGAAGTAAGGTAGCAGTATTAGTGTACTTCGTCCATTTGATAGGATAGATCACAAGAGTAGAGTTTGAATCATAGGAACCTTTCTCACTGTTGGCTCTTCTTAGCGTCAGCAGAAAAGTCCGCAAGCGCACGGAAGTACCGTTGTAGCCTTCACCCGGAAGTATTCTGGTTATCGTAATTTCCCAGAGGAACGGTCTTTGTACTTAGTCTTTTAAACTAGTTTACTTAGAAGAGACGGAAGGGAAAGCTTGGGTAGAGAGACTCTTCTAAGGTCAAACACATATAAGCGATGGAAACTTCCCCACTACTTGCTTGCTTCAGGCCCACTGAGGCACCTTGTCTGCCAGGCGATACCAGTATCAGCGCTATTCCGCGTTCGAACGTGGAGGGATGCTGGTACGAGTGGACAGGGCTGTCACCACCTGCCACCTACCCCTCTGCCCGTGGGCGCGTGCAACATACAAAGGTAGACTCTGACCTAGACACCACGTCTACAAAGGCGACTACTACTCTAGCGGTGTACAGGAACATCCGTCTCTATCAGGAGTCCTCTTACTATAGCATCCATCCAAAGGACAAACGATGATCCCACAAACAAGTAGCTTTATGGAAGTAACATGCTTAATGAATCAAACCAAAGTTGAACACGAACTTCTTACTCCAAGTAGCAAGACGATCGTAGAGGTACAAGTTGGATCGAGAGCCGACAAGCCCGGCACTTCGTCCACCCGGAGGCAGAACTACTTCGACTCCGCTCTTTCTCCAGCTCTTGTCCCTCTCTCACTCCCTATACTAAATTAGCTATAAGCTAATGGAATGGAGCTTGCTCTTCCTCTCTACATTGTGACCTCTTGTGTTGGTGAATCAATTGATGAATAGGGTGTAGAGAGGAGGCCTCCTTTTATAGCTTGAGAGGAGGGGGTTCTATGCAAAAGGATCATCCTCACATGGAAAGATCCAAACCGACCTCTAAAGGGCGGTTTCCACTTTCCATCTGTGTTGATCGTAGGTGGGACCGTCCTTGGGGAACCGCCCTACAACTGCCAGAAGAAAACTGGGCCCGAGAGGCCCCACCAGGGGGCGGCCGGTCCCCTGGCTGGGCCTTCTGGCCACCGCCTTTTGGGAGCACGTGGGTCTCGTCGATAGCTTCATTTTGACTAGTGATTCAGCCCAATCAAAGTTTGGATGAGTGAGTTATGGCCAAAATACTCAAGCCTACTCGTGGAGTCCTAAATTGGATTCGAACTTATATATCTTTTTATTGGGAACTCCAAATAATGCAAATAATATATGCATTTTGATCAGCGCGACGAGCTCTCCGCAATGGTGTAGTCCATTTTATTATTTGAGATACTTTTATGTTGTGAAAACTCGGATATTCCTGTAACATAGTGGAAAACACAAAAACTCGTGGAACTTGTTAATTAAAGAATATTTTTCTATGATGTTCCATGGATTTATATTATTATTGGTGGTATAAAATGTGACTTAAGGACCGCCAACAAGACCCTCACACTTAGTCCTTTGCTCGTCCTCGAGTAAAGGTTTAAAGGACTAAGATGGGTCATCTCCTTGATATATAACCTGCATACAAGATATTCCAAGCTTCACCTGCATTTGTGAACTTCAAAGTGTCTACCACATTTTCTTGGGTAATTGAATAATGGAACTACATGGATTCAAATCCCCTTGCATCAGTTAGCTCAGAAACTTGGGTTTTTATAAGAGTTTTGAAAAAGAAAAGATAGCCTTGCTCCTCAAATGATACTCTCAAATCGCTCATATATGTGTCTGGTTCCTCACCAAGGCATTTTGGAATTGCCTTCTTTCATAACCCATCTCTAAAGATTTTGAGTGGAGTTTTGGGTAGGTATGAAAGTGGGCATACTTGCATCACATATATTGTCAAATCAAAAACCGAACCACACGGAAATACAAGTCATACACTAGATTGAGATGTGCAAGTGTGTGGCATGGAAAATGATTCCTAATTCTAACTGTTTTTGGTACTCCATGCATCATGACTCTCTTTATTGGATAGATGGATGATTCTTTAAAAAGTATGGGCTATAAAAGGAAATATTCATATATGTATTTTTTTTCTTGAACGGGGCTTTAGATTTTCCCGTTTGTTTATTGCTAAAAATTTTTTCTCTCTTTTTGTGCCCCTTGGCATGTGTATATATATATTTTCTTTTTTTTCCCTTGGCATACTTTTTTTTTAAACATAGCCCATATCTCTTCTTAATGCCAACTTTGAATGGAGAGATATTATGATGGAATGCGAGGAGTAATTATATGGTGGAGGATGAATGCGCGACTCTTAGGGTAAGAGTCGGCATTTTTATTTGGTGGATAACAAATGCGCGGCTCTCAGGGTAAGAGTCGGCATTTTTATTTGGTGAAAGAGTGTACAACTCTTAGGGTAAGAGTTGACGTTTTTGGTGGATGACAGGGTGCATGTTGTGTGCAACTCTTAGTGTAAGAGTCAGCATTTTATTAGTGGGTGCGTGTGAATCTCAATCATGGGTGCATGACCATAATCTCACATAGGTCACAACAATTTGACAAAACTCAATGATCTGACAAGCAGTATATGACTAAAGGTTTGCAGAAATTAAACATGTCATATGGCCTTGGTGGGAAATTCATTATCATTGAGGAGCATGCCATCTCATTTTGATTTTGTAAAATAAATCTCAAGTCCATCATAAAAAGAGCAAGGTTCAAATCATCCAGCTATATCACATACTCCAATTACTTAAACAACATGGGGTCCCTATGATAGTTGTTCACAAGTTATAGGAATGTTGGCGAGGAATAAGGAGTATGCAAATTTTATCAAAGGATAGCATGGAGATGGCGTGCCAGAAGTTTTGCATTTTTAGATTATCAGATTTAAAACTTCAGAACTTAGGGAGATGTGAGGGTAGAGGTGCACAAACCACCGTTGAAGATGAAGGAGGTTTATGAAAGTCATGTATCCTGTCCTTGTTGCGTGATGAGTCACTCGGTGTTGTGCAACGTGCAGGGGAGATCTTGAAGGTGTGTTAGGTATGCTTGAGAGATCTCCCCCACACTTATTCTTGTACTTGCTTTATTTTGATAAAAAGAAAACAAAACAAGAGCAACAACAACAAGCAAGGACTCTATTGGCTATAAGACCAGAGAGCAAGAAAGATATTATTATTATTTCTTTTTTAATTGAAAACTTGTTCACTCAACTTTTTATAAACAAGGCCAAGATAAGGATGCAGAGAAAGATATGCCTTGGTTTATCTCCATATCAGATTACTTTCATTGATTATGTCAACAACTCAAAGTTCATTGATCAAATTTCAACACCATGTCAAATTTTGACCAAAGAAGGCCATTTTAACCTAAGCACCATGCTTAATTTAAAAAAAAGACCTATGGATGTACCTTATAAGACTACATCCAAACCAGAGTTTATAACATAAGCAAAGGAAGCATGAATTTGTATGATCAAATGAAGACAATTATAAGAAGTTGGTGAACATTTATTTACCTTCGCATACCTGAGTATATGTACCGGCAACATATATGTATGAGGCGTTGAAGTTGTTGTTGCAGCTATCAAGATGGTTCTGCTCAGGTGATCTCCGAAGCCAGGCCACACACACATCAATGAGCATGGGCCATGGGCCCTTGATGATACTAGCAAAGGTTCAGAAGAGGGTGACTCCCAATCTTTTTTTTTCTAGTTCTCTTTATTTTTTTTTAGTCTCCCTCATCTCTCTTTTTTTTCTTTCATTCATTTTTTTCTTCTCTTTTTTATATCATCTCTCTCTTTTTTTCAATATATATATTAACTCTCTCTTCTTTTTTTTTTGCAAGGCGAGGCTGACATCTTCATCATCATTTTTTGAATGACCCTTTGGTGTGCATGGAACTTGGGTTTCTCAGCGTCCTCCCCCACACTAGGACTTTTGCATAAAAGTCTAGTGTAGAGCTATGGTCTTCTTATGAGTGTGTTCCATTACCTAGGAGTGCATCAACCTTTTGTAGTTGATGTCGTTCCATGTCATCAAGCATCATATGACTCGAGTTCTTCTTAATCTTTCCTGAAATGGTTAGCGACATACCCGAAGGTGCATACTAACTTGACAACATGCCCTCACCATTTAAAGAAGATATATATATATTTTGAAAATAATAATAGTAATAATAATAATAAAAATGTATATATTTTTTTAAAGATAATCCGGGGTATCTCCCGGCAGTGCTTAAGTTATGGTCTTAACCTTGATCGTGGGAACTTCTTCTTGCAGCAATCAATGGTGGTTAGTTCCCAGCTTTACCACTAATCATAGGCATTAATATTCAAGCTGCAAGGTACGCACCATCGTACTACTACGGGATTTGCAATGTTCATGACAAACATAAGCATTCACAACCATTCTCTCAAAAAGTTGAACAACTAGAATCAAGAGATGGTTGCGAGATCCTCGTAAAAGCAGGTGGTCTGAAGTGAAACAAACTCTGGAGACTTTGAGCATGAAACGTGAGGGACCTCAAAACCATGCTTGTTAGCGGGCCCTTTCTGGGCTCCAGAGTTGTTGCTTCGGGCATGTCCGTGGCACGGAAGTTTTCATTCTCAAAACATATATCATGGAGGATGATCACTTAACCTTGACCATTATTGAGAACAATGTTTTTGATGGCCAGAGGGACATGCATCTTGTTTGAGCACGGGCGCAGGAGAAGGATTCGCATGCTCAAACAAGTAGCTTTGCTTCGCCTTTAAGTTTTCGAGCAAGTGCTATGGCTGGCAGAAGCAAAACTTTCAAACTTCTTATTAGGGCTCCCTTCTTTTCTTATATATATAATTGAGATTTTCAAGAGGGTGCCCTATGAGAAGATCAAAATCGAGGATGGCATAGATGAGGAAGTATAAGAAACTTCGGTTTCGTTAATTTCCAATGGCATAACCCTAACAATCCCACAAAACTCAAAGATGAGTACGGATGGACTTCTGAAAAGTTTGTCGGTCGGGACTAGCGGCATATCGCCCTAAAAGGGTTTCACCTGGAATGAAAGTAGTCCCAACTGTGAGGTTGTGTAGGTCTTTCATGGAAGGCCCCCTTAGTGAGCAAGACATGGTTGTGGGAGGTGAAATAATATGAATTTCTTCAGAAGAACGTTTCACTTCCAACAAGCAACAACCGTACTTTCGACAACTCAGCATTAGGGGAGACTTCCTAAGAAATGTCAGAGTTTTATGCCAAGAAATGTTTCGAAGTTCTGCCATTATCCTCGAATGTTGATAGAGAACTCCGAAAGATAAAACATTCCTTCCTTCGGTGTTCATGGTTCGGGTGAGGGCTCAACAGACGAATCGAAGGGTGGCAAGGGAAAGGATTTGGCTGCTGAGGGCTCTTCAGAACTTGGCATGCCCTTGTATGGAGGGGTTTGGGTACGATGACGGGAGAAGCGTGCTTCTGTAGGATGCAAACAAGGATTTTCCTCTATTCCGTCATGGTTTTCATGAAAACGGCCCTCCAACAGTTATGTCAAAGCATAGGACAGCATCTATGTCTAGATCCGAACAAAGGATATGCAAAAGCACATTATCGGATAAAGACAAGTCTAGGTCAGCATGTATAAACATTGTAAACCTGGCCTAGGCTGTACCTATGGACTCCTTCTCATTTTGCTCAAAGTCGAGGTTTGCCCTTGGTAGAGCGGCGATACGAGACATGGGTAAGAATACAAGACAAAACTTGATCTGAAGTTCATCCCAATCTCTATTCGCACTTTCTACGGCATCAGTGTACCATTGTTTTGCCTCCCCTTGAGGGAGAACAGAAACAACTTCCACTTAAGAATTTCTTATGTCATGCCAGGAATGCTTAGGCATGAACACAATTCCTCGAATTTTTGCAAGTGGTCAAAAGAATTTTCATTGTCGTGACCAAAGAAGGGTTTTGTCCGAACCATAGCTTTGAATCTTGGGTGGAGTTCACAACTGGATGGAAATTTTGGTTTTGAAAAAGAATGTGGTTCAAAGAACTCCCCCTTTGAAGCAGAAGAATTTTGAATTTGGAGCTGGCTTCATGGTGAAGGGATCGGATAAAAAGGAATATTTTGTTTTTATAAAAAGAAAACATAAAAGATTTTTTTGGATAAAACACAAGAATACACGGGTAAACTAGGTTCGGAGATAAATACGACAACCGTTCCCCGGCAACGGCGCCAGAAAGCTTGTTGGCGCTTCTTAGCGTCAGCAGAAAAGTCCGCAAGCGCACGGAAGTACCGTTGTAGCCTTCACCTGGAAGTATTCAGGGTATCGTAATTTCCCAGAGAAACGGTCTTTTTACTTAGTCTCTTAAACTAGTTTACTCAGAAGAGACAGAAGGGATAGCTTGGGTAGAGAGGTTCTTCTAAGGTCAAACGCATATAAGCGATGGAAACTTCCCCACTACTTGCTTGCTTCAGGCCCACTGATGCACCTGGTCTGCCAGGCGATACCAGTATCAGCGCTATTCCACGTCCGAACGTGGGGGGATGCTGGTACGAGTGGACAGGGCGGTCACCACCTGCCACCTACCCCTCTGCCCGTGGGCGCGCGCAACATACGAAGGTAGACTCTGACCTAGACACCACGTCTACGAAGGCGGCTACTACTCTAGCGGCGTACAGGAACATCCGTCTCTATCAGGAGTCTAGAGCATCCATCCAAAGGACGAACGACGATCCAGCAAACAAGTAGCTTTATGGAAGTAACATGCTTAATGAATCAAACCAAATTTGAACACGAACTTCTTACTTCAAGTAGCAAGACGATCATAGAGGTACAAGTTGGATCGAGAGCCAACAAGCCCGGCACTTCGTCCACCCGGAGGCAGAACTGCTTCGACTCTACTCTTTCTCCAGCACTTGTCCCTCTCTCACTCCCTATACTAAATTAGCTATAAGCTAATGGAATGGAGCTTGCTCTTTCTCTCTACATTGTGACCTCTTGTGTTGGTGAATCAATTGATGAATAGGGTTTAGAGAGGAGGCCTCCTTTTATAGCTTGAGAGGAGGGGGTTCTATGCAAAAGGATCATCCTCACATGGAAAGATCCAAACCGACCACCAAAGGGCGGTTTCCACTTTCCATCTGTGTTGATCGTAGGTGGGACCGTCCTTGGGGAACCGCCCTACAACTGCCAGAAGAAAACTATGCCCGAGAGGCCCCACCAGGGGGGCGGTTGGTCCCCTGGCTGGGCCTTTTGGCCACCGCCTTTTGGGAGCATGTGGGCCTCGTCGATAGCTTCGTTTTGACTGGTGATTCAGCCCAATCGGAGTTTGGATGAGTGAGTTATGGCCAAAATACTCAAGCCTACTCTGGAGTCCTAAATTGGATTCGATCTTATATATCTTTTTATTGGGAACTCCAAATAATGCAAATAATATATGCATTTTGATCAGCGTGATGAGCTCTCCGCAATGGTGTAGTCCATTTTATTATTTGAGATACTTTTATGTTGTGAAAACTCGGATATTCCTGCAACATAGTGGAAAATACCAAAACTCGTGGAACTTGTTAATTAAAGAATATTTTTCAATGATGTTCCATGGATTTATATTATTATTGGCGGTATAAAATGTGACTTAAGGACCGCCAACACTCACTCGTTGTCCTCCCACCTAACTATACTACACTAGTTATCTTTTAGCATTTTATTTGTTATCTTTGAATCATCACCTTACTATCATACTTCTATTACACCCTCTGCACTAGTTGTGCTAAGTTGAGATAGATTTAAGGATCTCCTTCTATTAACATCTCTGGCAATCGCTTTTCCTTGGGATAAAATAAATAATGATACTTTGGAATACTCCCGGGTGAAGTGCTACAGCGGTATATTCTGTGCGCTTGCGGAATTATCCAATAGACATAAGAAATACCCTCCAGACACTTCTGGCACCATTATCAGAGACAACCTAACACCCTGTCTCTGGTGGCTGCGCTAAGAAGTGTCAACACCTTCATATGAATTTTACCACCCCCAATGTTGCAGCAAGACAACTGGGTTTTGGCCAACTACCCCCAAAAGTTCCATTCTTATGCCTTCTGAAGCCTAGAGAAGAAATCACTGAAATTCTAGAGGCTGACAGGGTTTTTAAACTAGGAGCAGACCTGTCACTTTACCCAATGGAGCAATGGAGTCAAATTTCAGTCACCCATGGAAGCTTCGACGACTGGTGGCAGCAATGACACGCCCATCTATTTTGCCAGGCAATCCATGACAAGTGCAAGGCCCTGGATAGTAGCTTCACTTTTGAATTAGCAGTAAGTGTTATCAACCGATCCCATCTAAACCGGCCATCTGTAATCTAACTTTTGCCAATGCAGGACCTAGAATCTAATCCACCGGAGCAAATCAATTATTATCCTTCTTGTCGGATTGCAAGGCTAGGCTCTCAAGCCCCCTCACTGAAGCAGATGATGAAGGCTCCTGTCGACATAACGACTGCTCCAGCTTCAAAAAGGAAAGCCTCATCTAATCTTCAGAAGGTGACCACTAAGAAACAAAGGTCCAAAAGGAAGCCTGCCTAGGTATCTGAATATCCTGAAACATCTTCTGCACCATCGATTATTTACTTAGCTAAAATCGGCTAATCACCAGGTGACTGCTCAGCCGATTCCAACACTGCTTGAGGAACCTCAAACTAAAAAGCAACCAGGACCTACTGGCCATCCGGATGCCACCACAGGTTCTTTAGACATGGCTGAAACTCAACAGGAAGCCCCTGTAGCGTGACATACTCAGGTAAGTGATGCGATCAAATTTAGGCACATGATCATCCTCTCCTGGTCATTTAATTAACCATAAAAATACAGCGGAACAGTCCCTCAAACTCTGAAGACACTTGGGACAGGCTCGACAAAGAGAAAACTCCATCACCAGGTAAGATAGCTCGGCTGTTAACACCACCGTGTTTTCACTGTATATTTGATTATTGCCCTTGTAGAAATCTAATCAATTGCCCTTAATTCAGCCACAGAAATACCAGCTGATACTGCACTGGATGCTAGGAAACAAGTGGCTATAGAGGCACCAAAACAACCAGAGACTTCATCGGCTCTACCTGTGTTAGGTACTGGCAAGGTGAAGTATTTATCAGACCAGCCGATTGCCCTTAGCATACATCCCCTGATATAATCATTATATACTGAATGCAGGTACCTCAGCTTTCATCTCCTAGCTATTCCTTTGATCTGGAGGAATGCTGCGATGAAGAAGAACTTAGCTCTAAATCCCTGTCAATATCAGAGCCAGATTTCAGGAATCGGCTAACTGAGCTTCTACCTCAACTGGAGGACAACTTAATCAGCCTTGCTTTGAATCCCGAGCCAATTGATCAAGCTATCCAACTGCTTCAGCAACAAGCACATTCAGTAGCCCTCAACCCCCTGAAGCAACTCACCAAGCTCAACAATGAAACTCCAAGGATCACATCTGCACATGCCAACGTGACAGAGCTGGAACAGTTGAAGAACAGCAAAATGACCAACTAGCAAGAAGCAACTGGACTAGCCAACCAAGTCAAATCGCTGAAAACTTCAATCAGTACAGTCGAGTTAGAGCTAGAAACGCTGAAAGCCAAGCATGATCAACTGACGAAGGAGCTTGAAGAAGTCAATTCTGCCATCACCCAACGTGAAATCACTGTATCAACCATCATCGTCGACATCAGCCAAAAAAGGAAAGCAAGTCAGTGCCATGGTTGCTGATGGCAGGGCAATTCACCAGCGCCTAGCTCTTCTGAAGACGATGGTCGATGAAGATCAAGCATCGATACAAGCCGGCTAGGTCCTTCATGCTGAAATTGTCTCAACCATTCGATCGATGCTGGCCTTGTAATGTTTTCATGCAAAACTTACTTTATGCAATACATATTCACTCTGTGTGCAGCCCTTGATAATTTCATCCTACTTTAAAGCCGTAAAATAGCTATTTTTACCCATCTGCTCTAGAATCGGCTAAATAGCTAGATCCTCTTGTCATTGTCTCCAAGAATCGATCCAACAGCCGATTCCGGGGTGCCTATTCAAAATAACCGATTGAATGGCAACCGATCGCGGCGTTTCTCCTTCATGTTCGGCAACTGTTACGGATTCAAGAAACGTGACTTAACTCCAGCATAAAGTCCGTTGCGCCGTCTCATCTTTCGAGGGAACCGTCTCGACGTCTTTGTCCTTATAAATAGATATCAGACCTGAACAAACCACCGCACACACAATCGGTTTTCATTCGCTCGGCCTTCCTCCTTCCTTCTCTTAGACCCAACCAAGGTGACTCCCAATCTACCGCAATGGCCGGCAATGGAGACCGAGGCAAGCGACCGGCGTCAGACTCCGCCGAGGGTGACGACTTCGGCCGGCAACTCCACGCCCTGAGCTTGCAGACCCACTTGCTGCGCGCCTTCCTGGGGTAAGATCACTGCTGGTGCTTTGTGCTTCTAATTTCCATCTAACCACCATTGTCCATGTAGCAATCGGTCGACCACCGGCGCTGGTGGCTCTGGGACTGCCGCCGGGCCTTCTCAGGCCGCTCCTGCAGCTGGTGCTGGGCCTTCTTAGGCTGCTCTTGCGGCCGACGGAGTCGCCCCTGCACCCGGTGAGGTCGCGGGTCCATCTCGCATCCTGCGGCGCTGGGCAACGAACCGGCAGTGAGCCATCTACAGCAGGTAAGCCGATCTATATTCATGGCATTAGATCCCGGCTTTCGAGTTTGATATACATCTTCCATCCTGCCATCTTTCAGTCAGCGTCCTCCCCTCCATCTACCCTCCGGCGCGCCACTAGGCGAGGTTTTCCGGGTGCGCCGTACCGCGCCTCAGCCGATCCTTCAACAAGGTCTGCCTCCCAGCGCCGTCTCCCGGGAGGGGTCCAGCTCGGGGTCTTCCTCGGGCTCAGCCGACTCCTACACCGCCGACAATGGCCGCTGCTTCCACCATCAGATCGTGGAATACCGTAACCTCTACTCAGAGGCTGCGAAGGAGAATGGCTGGCTGCAGGGCGTTAACAAAGCCCAAGCAGCCGCGCTCGCCGCTGCCGAGACCGAGGTGGCGAACATGTTGGCCCACCTTGCCAAGTCGAACGCCGTGGTGGCAGGTAACTTTCTGGAGTCATCCTGTGATGTGTCGATGAAGATTCTTGTGCTGATCCTTCCACCTTCTTGCAGCCCTGACCGCGCAGATGCAAGAGGTGCGCGTGGCCACCGAGGACGCCGCCAACGTCGTCAACGCCCGTGGTGAGACACTGGCGCAGAGGCTCCAGGATGTCCACCACTGAGTCCGTCAGGTGGCCATGGCTGGCGTCCGTCACGGCGCCACCGGGGCTCTTGTGGTCACACGACTCCGCTTCGGCATAGCCCTGGAGGCCATCGATGATGGGTTCCCAGAGGGCCAGGACATGGGAGAGGCCAGTGCCCAACTGGCGGCCTTCTTCCCCCACGTTGAAGGGGTCGCAGTCGTCACCAACGCCGAAGACATCATTGATAGGGCCACCAACAATGATGTCTAGAATGTATCAAACTGTAATGTAAATATAATCAGTAATCAGACTCTGTTGAGAATCATCAATTTGATCTCCATATGTCTTATCGTTTTTTTTATTTTTTGCTCTGAAGGCGATGAATGTTGCATCGGCTATTGCACTCCATCGAGGGTGCTTCATTTTTATGCTAAAGGTGATTCGTTAAAACGAAATCGGCTATTACATAGTTTTATTTTTTGTTCTGAAGGCGATCTTCTGCTCAGAATCGGCTATAGGAGCCAGATCTTGCACCGATCGGCTATCAACCTCCAACTGGGATGCTGGGATAATACTTCTTTAGAAACTTCCCATTGATTGCCCTTGCAAACCTCCTCCCTTCCAAATCTTCAAGGATGTAAGCATTGCGGGCGCACACTCCAGAATTCGATACGGGCCCTCCCAATTTGGAGACCATTTGCCGAATCGACTGTCCTTAGTACCAATAGGTAATATAACTTTCCATACCAGCTCTGATTCGACAAAACTCTTGCCTCTCATCTTAGTGTTGTAATATTTGGCTACCCGTATCTTGTTCTTCTTAATGCACTCTAAAGCTTTGAGCCGATGACAATGTAGATCTTCAAGGCTGTCCATCATGATGTCTCTATATTCACCGGTTGTAAGCTTGTTTTGCAACTTGACGTGCCTTGTTTCAGACTGATTCTCCCATGGCAGGACAGCAGTGTGTCCATAGACTAACTCATAGGGCGTGGCCTTGATCGATCCATGTTGCACCATCCGGTATGCCCACAACGCCTCACTCAAAGTCAAATACCACCTTCTGGGAGTCTGCTTGATCTTCTTCTTGATGACCTTGATTAAAATCTGATTTGAAGCTTCAGCCTGACCATTGTCTTGGGCATAATAAGGCGAAGAATTATAGATTTTGATGCCCATGTCGTCAGCAAAAGTCAGAAACTCATCTGAAGTGAACATTGTCCCTTGATCAGTTGTGATGGTCTGTGGTATACCGAACCTATAGATGATGTGTTCCTTAACAGACTCAATTATATCTCCAGATGTAGCATTTTTCAAAGGAACGGCTTCTACCCACTTGGTGAAATAATCAGTCGCGACCAGTATCCATTTGTGACCCTTACTCGATGGTGGATAGATTTGCCGATTAGATCGATTCCCCATCCTCTGAACGGCCATGGCTTGATGATAGGATTTATAGCTGAAGCAGGAGATTTCTGCACTTTCCCAAATCTCTGGCACTCTTGGCAACCCTTGTAACATTTGAAGCAATCTTCGAGCATTGTTGGCCAGTAATAGCCAGTCCTCTGGATGATCCTCTTCATCTTGTGAGCCGATTGGTGAGCATCGCAAACTCCTTCGTGAACCTCACTCATCAGCTTCGCCGACTCTTCTGCCCCAAGGCATTTTAACAGCACACCTTCAACAGTCTAATAGTACAACTGACCATCTAGCAACACATACTTGATAGCCTTATATTTCAACTTTCTACTGGCTCTCTGTGAAGGATCTGCAAGATAACTCGCTATCTCGCCCCGCCAGTCATTAGCTGATTGCTCGGCGTTGAAAATTTGCTGCAGGGACCTGTAGCCCGAGGCGCTCTGTGCTAATCGATTAGCCTCCTGATTCTAAGCTCTGAGAATATGACAATGTGAAACTGATATAAATCCTCTAATCAAAGCTTGGCACTGATCATGATAACCTCTGAGTATGTCATCTTTACATTCATATAGGCCGAGCAATTGGTTGATGACTAGTTGTGAATCTCCGAAAACCTCAACTACATTGGCCTTTGCTTCATGTAGAAGCTAAAACCCCTTCCAGATCGCCTCATACTCAGCTTGGTTATTTGTCACCGTAGGCCAATCTGGAAAGCAAACTCGAAACGCCGTCCCCGAGGTGATATGAGCACCACTCCAGCACCTCCACCTTGCTTGCAAGATGACCCATTGAAGAACATAGTCTAGGGTGCTACGTCGACCAGACTGACAGCGCCTCCGTGATGCTGGGTAATGAAATCGGCTATCGCCTGCCCTTTGACTGCCTTAGCCGATTCAAACCTGAAGTCAAACCCAGAGAGTGCCAAGATCCATTTGCCGATCCGTGCATTTAGGATCGGCATTGACAACATATGCTGGATCACATCTGCCTTAGACACCACCACACACTCGGCTGACAACAGATAGTGCCTCAACTTGGTGCATGAATAAAACAAACACAGGCACAACTTCTCAGTCGATGTGTATCTTGTTTCAGGACCAACAACCTCCTACTCAGTTAGAAAACTGCTCTCTCTTTTCCTTCAAACTCTTGAAAAAGGGCTGATCCAATCATATGGTCCTCGGCCGTCACGTACAACTTAAACAGCTTCCCTATCTGTGGTGGCACCAAAACAGGTGGAGACTTCATATATTCTTTGATCTCGTTAGAAGCCGTTTGCTGTACGTCACTCCATCTGAATTCTTGATTGTCTTTAAGCTTTAACAATGGTGAGAAGGCAACACCTTCTCTAAAAGATTGGCAATAAATCTTCTGATGAAATTAATCTTGCCAAACAAGGACTGCAACTCCTTTTTGTTGGTCGGAGGCACAAGCTGATCAATGGCTTTCCTGCTTTTGCTGCCAATCTCTATCCCCTTACGATGAAACATGAAACATAGGAACTCACTAGCTGATACCTCAAAAGCACATTTATTAGGATTCATCTTCAGCCCATGCTTTCTCGTGCATTCCAGGGTAGCCTTCAAATCGGCTAAATGATCTTTGTAGCTCTTGGACTTCACAACCACATCATCAATATAAATTTCAACAATTTTGCCGATCAACTTATGAAAAATATAATTCATAGCCCTTTGATAAGTTGCACCGGCATTTTTCAAACCAAAAGTCATTACAACCCACTCGAATAGACCGATTGCAACGGGACACCTGAAAGCTGTTTTGGGAATATCTTCATCAGCCATGAAAATCTAGTTGCAATCAGCATTGCCGTCCATAAAGCTGATGGCCTGGTGCCCTGCCGCTGAATCGACCAACATATCATCTATTGGCATTGGATAACCGTCCATCGGGGTAGCCCTATTCAAATCCTTAAAATCAATACAGACTCATAATTTGCCATTCTTCTTATATACAGGGAGAATATTCGATACCCATTTGGCATATCGACAAGCTCGAATGAACTGGGCTTTCAATAATCTCTCAATTTTGGCCTTGATATCGGGTAATGCATCCGACTTGAATTGCCACGGAGGTTGCTTGAACGGCCGAAATCCAGGCTTGATAGGTAGTCTGTGCTCAACAATCGATTTATCTAAACTAGGCATTTCATAATATTCCCAAGCGAAGCAATCTTTGTATTCTTTCAATAAATCAATTAACTCCCGCCTGAATTTAGGGTCAAGGTTGGCGGCAATGTACGACGGCCTTGGTCTGTCACCAGGTCCAATATCCACTTCTTCAAGTTTATCGGCCGACGTAAAGCCCTGTCCAAGCTTGCCCTCGGTGCCATCGATCGGATTCTCCATTAATAAAAAGGTTCAGAGCCGATTGCCCGGACCGGCTGTTGACTCTCATCACTGACCTTGATGGAGCTTTCGTCCCAAATCTTGCCAGAAAAATAGTCATGATCCCCGGCTTCCCAGTAGGCGGCATCCGCCGTAGCAACACTCACCGAATCATCAGCCGGGACCACTTCAACCTCATCACCATGCCACTGGATCACACATTGGTGCATTGTGGACGGCACATAGCAATTGGCATGGATCCAGTCATGCCCAAGCTACAAACTGTACGAACCCTTGCTGTCAATCATGAAGAAGGTGGTAAGCAGCGTCTTCTTCCCGACCGTCAACTCGACATTGATTGCCCCCCAGGTGTTGGAAGAGTTGCCCCCGAAGTCCTTCAGCATCATGTTGGTCTCGATCAAATCATTAGGGCCTTTGCCCAGCTTGCGGAAAGTGGTGTAGGGCATGAGATTGACTGTAGCACCACCATCCACCAGCATCTTGGTCATCGGCATCCCATCAACAATCCTTTGAGGTATAGAGCCTTCAAGTGCTGATGCTTGGGCGGCTTGTTGTCACACCCCAAAATTCCTATTTTGGGATGTGACCTAGAAAGCACTAAACAACAATAAATGATTTTATCATTTGTCTAAAATTAATTAGCCTTAGTTACGTTGTTGATATTCTAGATAGTGGAAAAATGCGTGTTTCTAAATTTTTTTGCAACCCAATCTAATAGTTTGTTGCATTCATGCCTTTGCATAGTGTTTATATTTGAAAACTGAATTTAAATATTTTTAAATATGCCTAGGATTTTATTCCAACTTCATCTTCTGAAACATCAAAACAAAAACCCAATCAAGTCTTTTGCCGAGATACTACTTAAGCCCTAGCCCGACCATCTTGATCCTTTTCCGGATTCTATTTCTTTTTGGCCGAGTCTTCTCCAAAGTCCTAAATTTGTACTAGATATGGTGTCTCTATTTTCTTTCACAGAATCCAATTATCACATTTTGGTCAAGTTAAATCAACCACATGTTGCTTACCGTGTAAATCTTGATTTGGGCAAAGTCCATACCGGCCCAAACCATGCATTTCTCCCCTCTCTCCCACCGACCCTCCCCTTTTCACTCTCACGAGAACATGCATATCTCTCCAAACTTGATGCTGCATCATGTGCCTTCCTCATGCAAATATAATTCCCCTTTTAATCTCTATGACTCCATCAATTTCACCTCCAAAACAAGTGCCTACAATTTCAGCCGTGTCTCACCCTCTCTCCTTTTCCTGCAGCTAGCCCCATCCACTCTAGCTCATGAAAAAATAACAATAGCATCTAATTGTTCCACCCTCAATTCCCTTGGTTACACATCTTGTTATTCTTTCCTAATTCCATCATTTCAATTGCATGCATGCAGCTATAATTTCTTGTCCCTCCCTCCATCACACACAACAGATGGACACCACCTCTCTTGCATATGGCGTATTCCTCCATTTCTCATGCAAAACAGCTGCATTAGTTCACCACTTAATCCCTTGTCCCACCGCCATTGCATGCCCCTCCTTAATCCCTTCCTAAATCTCTCAATTAATCAAATGTTACAGCTTTGATGCCCAAGGAATAAACAACTGTGACTTCCTACTCTCCCCTCCTACTTTTGCTCGACACATACAGCGGCAGCCCTCCCATCTCCTCCACATCCTGCATGGATGCCCAATCCTTCTCATGCAAAAATTGATGCACCAATTATTTATTTTCTTAAATTCCTAGACCCACATCTCCTAATAATAGTACTCTTTGCTTCATCTATCTTCCCCATATTTCAGTTGCATGCAGAAAACATCCCCTCTCTCTCTGCCCCTGCGTCATTGCTCTCAATTTCTGCATGCCGACAAGCTCATCTCTCCCTCATGCAAAAGTAATAGCTGCACATAATGCTCCTCTCTTAATTCCCTGCCCCATCACATTTGCATGCCTCCCTAATTACAAGAGTGAAAGCTCAGTAATCCATCCTCTCTCCCTCACACATGAATAGAAGGTCCTCTTCCCCTCTCCCTCTATAGAAACAGATCACCCCTGTCCTCATCCCCTCTCATCTCCATGGACGCCCCCTCCTCTCCCCCACGTCCCTCTCCTTCTGCTCCACAAAAATGAACTTCCTGATGCTACCACGATTCAGCCTTGCCGCTGCAGTATTCATCTCGGAGCCTTTGGATGCCATCCTTTCTCCCATGGTCATCCCCAAGAAGAATCGCTGCTGCCTCATCGATCCCTTGTCCTCACATCGATGTCATCACCACTGGCTGCCATTCGTCCTCACCAAAGAGCAAGGTCGACCCTCCCCCTTACCTCTCTGATCTTGCTACACATGTTTCTCTCTAATCCATCTCTTTTATCTCTCGTGTGGCATAGATCATCTCCGAAGTGGAATTGGTGTTGTCCCATTGATCGCAACCCTATCATCACCCATTGTCGATGCCGGCGCCTTTCAATTTGATCCCTAGCTGCTGCAATTCTCCAATGTGAGAACTCCTAAAATTCTTGCTAAGTTGTTTTCATGTTTCTTACAGGAAAAGATGCGTGTATATTAAGTTTTGATCAAATCTCCGCGAAGTTTCCATGTGATTATGTCTGTCCCCTATGGGCAGCAGCGCTGCTGCCTGTTGTTACTCTTCTTCCAAGTGATCTAGACCTCCGGTCATCGAATCCTTTGGTCAAAGTGTAGTTCTTGAAGTTGCACAAGCTCCGGCAAATTTGTTTTGTCATAGGAGCTGAGATGAAAGAGGGATTATCTTTTCCGTGCTCCCTGTCTCTGCTGTTTTCAGCAGCGATGCACCTCTGAATTTCAGAGAAGTTCCCCTTTAACCATTTGTCAAATAATCAAACCCTTTTTACCATAGTGTTTATACCATCCTTGCACATGACTCTGAGAAATTTTGTGTCTAGAGGATCCAAGATGAAAGAGATCTCACCATTCTTGTGCTCGCTCTACCTGCTGCCCTGCAGCAGCGGTGCTTCCTGTTGGCGTTCATGTTCCCTGTGATATAGCCCTCCGGTCATCGAGATATTTGATCATGATTTTGTTCTCTAAGTTGCACATGCCCCTGCAAAACCATTTGTCATTAGGAGTTGAGATGCAGGAGATGTCCTCATTTTCGTGCTTGCTGTCCCAGTTGTCCAGGCAGCTTGTAACTGTGAATCCATTGGCGTTCCCTGTTGTTCCATGCAACTAATCATCGAACCCTTTCACCAGAATGTGACCATCTTAGTTGCACATGTCTTCATGAAATAGTTTGTACCGAGGAGTCACAATGCCAAAGTTATTGATCGTGTCCTACTTTGCTGCCCCTGCAGCCTCGCAGCCACAGTCCTGCCAGTTGGCATGCTCATTCCCAGTGATTCGCCACTATAATGATCAAGATCTTCGACCACAATTTGTGTCACATACCTTCACATGTCCTTGCAAGATGGATCATCCATAGGATCTTCGATATTGGAGATATTGATGTTGCCATTCTCACTGCTCCTGCCATGCCAGCAGCCACAAAGTCCAGTATTGTGATCGCGTTCCCCACTAACCCACAATCCAAATAATCAAACCCTTCAACCACAATATGTCTCATATCCTTGCACATGTCTCCAAAAATTTGTGTAGTGCCACGATGGCCGAGTTATCAAGGATGAATTAACCGCTACCCCTGCTGTCCAAAAATCAGACAGGCTATCCTGTTTTGCATCTCATTCTCTGGCACAAAAATGCTCCAAAAGACTTGTCCTTTTGACAAACCAGACTTCACATAGAACCTAACGAACCCACAAAATAGATTACTATTGGTGCAGCGAAGACCCTGTTTTGCAATGGTCTAAGTGCTCGCTGTCCAGTCATTTGCATGTCCTGAAAACACCAATGTGGAACCACATTCCCCATCAAACCTTTGATTGTACTGATAATCCCTTTTTATATATCGTTTGTCTACAAGTCTCCCGCAATCCCACTAAGTTTCTTACCATAAGTTCAGCGTGCCTCTGCCTTTTGATGGACATAACCACTGCTACCCACTGCATAGGCATGTTTAGCTGGTGCACAATTCACTACAATTGCGTATCTCATTAATTTGACATTCACCCTATTGCAGCCGCTTATCAACATATGTTCCAAGTGTCCTCTTGAAAATCCATGGTCATACTCATATCCTAAAGGAGCTTTCACAACATAACCTATATGTTTATCTTCACTTTTTGCCATGTATCTATGATCACCTCTCTATTAACAAATTCCAACTATGCCAACCACCACCATTGTTCTTGCCTCTTCATGTTCTAGGACCAGAAATAAACATTCTTGATATTATATAACCATACCATCTCACTCATTCATAGCCATTGCCATGTATAACTTTCCTCTTTCATCAAGACGACATAGTCATTCCCATGTGATCTTGCCCATAATTAAATCTCTATATGCTTATTTCATTCTTCATGATATCCTATCCATCTTGTATATAATCATTTGATCATCTACCCATCATGTATGAATCCTTGTAGTATATCAACATTTCAAGTTAGCCCACATACATCCTATCTATTCTACACCTATCATTCATCAAACATTCCAACTTGTATTTTTGAACTTTCAGGACTTTTAAAACCATTGTTCCGTTTAGTAGTTTTTGCGCTCAATGATCTAGTTACAAGCCCTACGTGTTTTAAAACCTTTATATTGCTTTTTGTAATGATTGGTGTATTGTTTTTAGGCTTCCTTGTGGTGCTTGTGATGGTTGTTGTGGTCCATAGAAGATGAGCTATGCAAGGATGAATCAAAAGGAAAGTTGGACAAGTTTGAGCAAGCATTTGGAAGGCAAGTGTAACAAAAGGCTTCCTTGTTACCTATGAACATCTTAAATTCATACATATGCATGTGTTTAATTTGAAATACCATTAGAGGTTGTCCATAGACTACTTGATCTATATATCCTTGTCACCTACGGGAATGGGTTTTGCATATTGGATAGATACTGCCGCGCATAACCAAAATAACTAATAATTTGATTAATGGTATATGGAATGTGAGTAAAATGATGCTTTTTAGCAACAAGGTATTAGGGATTAATCCTGAAGCGGCCACCCAGGAGGTTCCGTACAACCCCGAGGACTAAATGGCTCTAGTCTTAATCATATAACTAGTGGGTCTCTAGCTTGTTAGTGGTTACCGAAAGGCGCAAGAGAGGGGTGCCTCGTGGGGTCATGGATGTTCCTGCCTCGTGTATAGTGCTGCGACCACTTACACATGTTTTGGTTTTTGAGGAGGATACGTTTGTGCACACTTGCCGCTAAAACCTCGCGGCCACTAACTTGTTAGGGTGCCTAGTGAAAGGTTTCATAGTGAAACCCTGCCGCATTTCCATAGAGGAGATGATGTGGGGTCGACGGGCCTCTGGCATATGGGAATCATGACTCGGCGGGTAAAGTTGTACAAATTCTGCAGAATTCTTTAACCTAATATATCAGTCGAGCTCACGGACATGAGCGGCCTGGATCCTTCATGATTAATGTTTCTTATTTACCTTAAAGAATGGATATGATGAGATATTAATTCAATTATGTTTTCAAACTGGGAATGGTTTACTCACTGAAAGTAGAAATAAGATAAGTAAAACTTGATCAACTTAAAATTACGAACCACTGTCAAACCGAGTCAAGCCTTTGAGCCTTCATCACCCCTTTGTTATACTTGTTAAGCATGGTGCGCTTACGCTTGCTTTACAATCAACAAAAATCCCGGATGGGTACCAGATGGTGAATCAAGTGAGGAGTTTCCAAAGGAGTTTCCATGAGTACTAGGCGAGTGCTTCCCCAGTCAACCGTCCCTATGGAGTATGGAGACCCAAAGACAAGATATAGAATAGTTTCCGCTATGCTCTTGTAATAGATGTAAGTCTTGTTGTAACTATGTCTTGATATGTAATAAAGCATTGTTCTTTGATAATCTCCATATTTGTCACTATATGTGTCTTGTGGACATCCTGGGCACACATATAGTTAGCGCTTGGTATTCTTTGGAAAACCGGGTGCAACACTTGTCGAAAGTAGCTTGCTGCGCAAAAACTAGCCTAGCGGTGCCCTGTTCAGACTCTGATTCGTCAGACTCGAAAGATACGTAACCTTTCTTGGCCTTGGGCGCTCTGAACTCAGTCGGAAGCACGAACACCATCTGTGCGTCGGCTATCACCTTCCCCTTGTCTTGAGAGGGCTTCTCCCGTCAGACTTGCCTTGGGCCCCCTTCTGCTTTGAGCTCTCTGTTCCTGAGGCTGTTGCACATGGCGTCTCTGGCTTCTGGTCAAATAACCAGGGCACCATTGACCCTCCTGCTAGGCCGGCTCTTCGTGATCGACTAACGCAGCATCAAGCCGATCATGCACGTCCCTTTTTCATGCCGATCCTGCATGTCTTGTGGGTGTCCAAGCCTCTCATGCACAGACCAGTGGTTGGTTTGAGAATGCCTGAATTCCTGGTATTGATCACTGCACTCCGGGCAGTTGCGGATAGTTGGCAATTTTAAACCTTCGTTCCAACAGTGTCGAAAGAACGGGCAATACTAGTGCTCTTTTTCTTCGTCCCGGCGGTAGGCTAGCTCTTCCTGGTAGCGTGCTTCTTATTCCTCACGGGCCCACCTCCAGTACTCTTTCTCCTCGAGCTGCCTCTGGTGATTCTTTTCCCTCTCCCTTCGTCATTTGTTCAAAAGGTTGCAAGAAGTCACCTTGGTTTTGCTGGACTCCCCTTTCTCAGGTCGGCTCCTGTTCTGCTCCCTGCTCCTCTTGATCATCTCCAGCTCTTCCACTGTTATCTACATGCCTGGGTCAACCGACGCATTCTTCCTCGCCTGATCAGACGTGAGGACTCTCACCTTGCCTGCAGGGGATGTCACCTTGACCATGTTCTGGCTTTTCGGGAACGGGAATTTGTCAATCTTCATCTTCCCTTTGGCAGGACTATCAAACTTCAATAGGCCGTGAGAGATAGCTCTCTGGATCTGAGTTCTGAACGCGCGGCACCCATTAGTGTCATGCATGTCACGGCCGTGGTACTGGCAAAACGGCTTCCCTTTCAATTCTTCATGAGAGGGCTTGACATAATTTGCAGGGAACGTGATCTGCCTAGCACTGACCAGCAAATCGAAAGCTTATCCAGCTTGTTTGTATCAAAATCATATTGATCATCAATGCTCCAGTTCTTGGGCACAGCCATAGGCCTCTTACCCCACTTCAATTCGACAGTAGCAACCTCGTCCTCACCTTCATCCTCTGAATCAGAGTTATTGACGCACGCAGTGTGCTTGTACTTCGTGTCCTTCCTGAAGGTTTGAGCTTGCAACTCCAGCGCTGACACCATCTGCATCACCTGGCTGATATTGTCAAAGTCAGTGCCCACTAGCTTCTCTTGAACGTGCGGGAGCAATCCACCGATGACCAGGTGAGCGAGCTGCTTGTCCGTGAGGTTTAATGAATAGCACATGTTCCTCATCTCCCTGAAACACCTGATGAAGGCCGACCCGGTCTCGCTGCTCTTCTGGCGCATGCTGGTCAGATCGACGATAGTCTTCTCCCCAGTATCGGAGAAGAAATAGCTGTGGAATCTGCTCTCTAAATCTGCCCAGTTCAGAATTGACTCCGGCTCTAGAGTAGTGAACCAACTGAAAGTCGGGCCAGTCAATGACAGTGAGAAGAAGCAGACCTTGTGAGCGTCCTCATACGACACCTCGCCAAGCTGAGTCAGGTATCGGCTAATGTGCTCCAAGGTGGACACGTCATCCTGCCCACTGAATTTGGTGAAGTCTGACATGCGATACCTAGCAGTCAGTGCCACATGATCAAACCACTCAAGATAAGGGCGTTTGTATCTGATCGAGACTCCTGCCTTCGGCTGCAAGCCGAATTGATCCCTGAGCATTGTACTCATCTTGTTCAGCAATTCATCTTGAGGCGACTGAGTATAACCGGGGTGTGGTGCCAACATGAGATCTCGATAAGTATGCCCAATGTGATAACCTGGAGCTGTTGAGGGCATGTTCCCGGCCGGCACATTCCCAGTTGTATTCATGTAAGCAGCGATCTGCTCAGGAGGGTAGTCTCTGTATAGCTTGGGAGACGCAGCTATTTTTGAAGCCGAATCCGTCGTCATATTGGGATTTTGAACAGATGGCTTTGGCGGATTCGGCTTTTGCAGCAGAGGATTGGACGTCCCGGCCGCTGCACTTGGGTTGAAATCTTCTGGAGGTATGTTGAAGTATGTCGGGCCCAATGATTCCCAGTCCTGCCTCTTGATGACTGTCTTTATGATGTTATAGAATGTCTGCAGGAAAATATTGTGATGATGTCCGACGGCCTGATGTGAAGCTGACCAGATGGCGCTAAGAAGAAAATCCTTGAACTCTTCTTTGCCCTTGTCACTGTGGCCATGTAGGATCCACCTTGGAAAGGGATTCTTCTTCACCACTCGACCTTCACGGGTCTTGCTGAATGACAGTAGGCAGGCATCAGAAAACTCCTCAATGAGCTGCTCCATGATCACAGCAACTTCAGGCTCGATCTCTTCATGCTTGACCCTAATGAAGCCGTCATCCTTTGGAGTGTTGTCCGCTGCGCCCTTGTTCTTGGCCATGAGTGAAAACTGTCCCACCTAGTGTGCCAAAAAGTGTGTTGGCACAAAAAGCGGTTCCTCGCGCTCAACACACCAGCGAAGCCGGAATGACCCTTGAAAGCAGATGGAGCTTTCGCAGATCCAGCTAGCTTCAGGCCCAGTCTGATAGTGCCGATGACTCCCAAGCGTGCCAGTCAATTTGACCTGCAATTGATAAGGAAAGAGGTATAATCAGTAATACAAGGCGGAACTTACTGGTATGTCCAGATAGTTCCGAATTTTTGGCCTTAGAGACCTCGTTTGCAGGCTATCGACTAAAGAGTCGATATCCGAATGATGTAACCGATTTTCATGAGATAAGCATTATGAAGTAAACTAACCGATTCACTTGCATTAATAATGGTAATGACTTGCATGAGACAAGATATAACATAATTAACACGCACATGTCAAGTTATCCTGATCAAAAGATATCTTAATGTAGAAACAAAGCGAAATCGGCTAATTAGCTGATTCGACAAATACGAGTAACACACAAGCAGATAAGACGAGTAATGCTTAGATCTTCAAACCAACATATTTAACTCAGTGTTTACAACAGTGGGGATCAAGCGGCTCGAGGCAGCCATAATGTAGACTATGACTTAAATCTATCGATTATCAGATCTAAACAATATTCATCTTATTACTTGAGTGCAACTCATACACAACCAAGATCTAGATCTATCGGCTAATGCAAACATATTCTATTTATCAATGCATAAACATGAAACAATTATCATTCATTGAACAAATAGATCTAAAGATATAAAGCCGATACAAATAGATCAAGATTGGGCAAATTTGGTGAGTGAAATATGTAAATAAACAAATAAACTCAAGCATCACCGGTAACTTGATGAATCTAACTAAGATGCCAATTTTAGTTAGAGCTGATAACTAATCCATGCACGTTAACCAATTTAATCTAAGCCCTCGTCCACCGGATGACGCTAAACGTAGATTAAGCAAGCAAACAAGCATGAATCGATAACTAATCCTTATTTGATCAAAGTCCACGTCCATCGGATGACGCCAAACTTATATCAAACAAGAATCAACCTTGATCTACAAAGCTCCCATGTCGTCCCGGATGACATTAAGGAGGCAAAGCTTAGCAAGGCATGACGGTACTTACAAGCAAGCTTGCGTCCACCGGATGACACTCAGCCCGTTCGAAGAAACTCGCCGGAATCTACTTTACTCCTACTCCTAGGGTTTTTAGCCGGAACCAAAAGGTGAGTTGTATTGATGTGTACGTATGTATTACAATGGCTGAGGGCTTATATTTATACCCTTGGGCTCGAGAGGAGAGTCTGCGGTGCTCGAGAGGAGAAACAATCGATCATGTGAGCAATTGGACGAGTTGTGCCAACGCATTCCTTAAAAAGTTCTTCCCCATGGACAAAACCGCTGCTCTTCGAGGAAAGATTTTAGGCTTTACACAACAAGTGGATGAGACGATTCCCGAAGCATGGGAACATCTCCAGGAATACATTCGGGAATGTCCTCACCATGGGATCCAAGAATAGCTCCTGATTCAAGGTTTCTACCATGGGCTAACCCTAATAGCCCGTAGTCACCTTGATGCCGCTGCTAGAGGAGCATTCACTTCACTCAATGTCACACAAGCCAAGAACCTGATAGAAAAGATGGTCACAAATCAAGGGTGGAATGAAGACCGACTCCAATCAAAGAAAAAGAGTACACATACCATCCAGGAAGTAGATGCAATCACTGAGAAGATGGACTTCTTACTAAGAAGGCTGGAAGAACGTGCTAATTTCAAGTAAGATCGAGAGGCCATCCAACATTACGCTTCCAAGCATCAATGGAATCAGGTATGTAGTACAACACATTTAGGGAAAAATCCTGAGGAGGTAGACGCTGTATACAACAATGCGAACTATCCTCAACAAGGAAAATGGGCGTCAAACTCCAAGTTTCAAGGTAATGCAAATCCTGGTAACCAATTATCATTAAAATATCTTGTCATGAATCAAGCTAAAATTAATGAAAGCATGAATAAAAGGCTGATAGCAAATGACAAGACCCTTGAAACACTAAATACTAGGATGGATCTTCTTTCTTCTTCTGTAAAGGAACAAATGAGCTTTAATAAAATATTAGAATCTCGATTAGCTCACCTTATTGCTACTACTTCATCACTTAAAAATGCTTGCAATATGTCAAATGTCAATGCGGTAACCACGAGGGGAGGTAAGTCCAGTCGCGATCCGCCACATCCTAACATGAAAGGGAAGGCTGCGAGAAAGGACAAGGATGATGATGAAGAAGAAGAAGAAGAATTGCCACCACCAGAAGACAACACCAAATTCCAGGGAAACACAGCCCCGCACGAATATTATGACACTAATGTGCTGCTACCTTTCCCAAAAACAAGGAAGCAAACCACCGACGAGCAATTCGGGAAATTCGTCGAGGTAATTCGTCATCTTTATGTGCATATTCCATTACTTGATGCGATGCAGGTCCCAACCTACGCCAAGGATACATGAAAACATACTATTCTAGGGTTTTAACTGACAATTTCCACGAGTTTTGCATGTTCTGTATTTTCCAGGGGTTATTCCAGAAAAGCATAAAAGAGGGATTAAAGTGCATAATTATCACAAAACATAACTGTAACAGAACCGACCAATTTATACGAGCACAAGTACAGCGACAACTGTTTTCCCAGCTATCAAGCCACACTTGAGCCAATATAAACCCGGTAGTCTGTGAAATCTAGAAGGATTTCAAACTTTTACACAGTACATACCCCAAGGATCGCAGAAACTCAGCAGTACACATACACATGATACATAGATTCGCACATATTTCAAATACATCAGAGTACAAGATAAACTTTTACATAAAAGTTCAATAGCGGAAACGAAATCAATTTACATAAGCTTAATTTCATAATACAGTGCCAAGTACCGACCAGTCACAGCAACATAGATGAGACAGATAACATGACCTTGCCCAAGGTCTAGTCTTCCTCTCCCGAAGGATAGAAGTAACTCTTTAGTCAACCAAGTATTCCACCTGCAACATTGGGAATAAAACCCTGAGTACTCAATTGTACTCAGCTAGACTTACCCGACAGGAAGTAAATAAAAAGACTCTCAAGGATATGCAAGGCTTATTTGGTGGAGCTCAGAGGATAGCAACATTTTTGTATAAAAAGCATTACTACAATAGTTCCTCAACTTATAAGTTTTAGATGTGATTCAGCTTCGATTTCAGTTAAGCTATTAAGCTAAGGTTTGCAGCTATACTAAACAATCACTTGATATTATATCAATCAATAAACCATATGATTTCCGATATCCACAGATATCAACCTCATCTCACCATAATCATTATGTTCAAGTTGTTAACCTCTACATCACCAGAAGATCAGTTCAGTTTCTCACTAACCAGGAGAGATGGCGATTCGAATCGATTGTACCAGCTGGCAAATATGCCAATCACAAACCCTGTCAGCCGAGCCACTGGCTTCTTGGGCCACCGTTAAATCTTTCTGAGACATAATATGTATCGCGGGCTTGGAGGGGTCCATATTCTCAGAGACAAACCCACTTCCAGGATGCATCAGGTCCCTGACCTGCCCTTGGTAAGCTGGTGTCTCCGCACATCCTTCCTACCTCCAGAATATGTCTGCCTTATCACGCCCAATTCCCGGCTCAGAAAGAAATACTCGGCTTCACGGTCAGAACGACTTATCTGGCTAGCTATGTGATGACGTCTTTCAATCTCAACTGATGTCTGGTGGCCTCAGTCCTAGTCGGCCGCAAGCAGCACCGAAGTCAACATGACCCATGTCATGCAGCTCCCCGCTACCTAGCCTTGATTCTCTCATTATTTCATTGTGGCATGGTGACACATATAGCCAACCATGTGGATCTCGTCAGTCACCACCTACACTCGCGGATGATAGGAAATCACCCGACTTTCTCACGGATGACAGGAAATCACCCGACTTCTACCGGTCTAAGCAGGGCTAAGCATAAGATTGGTCACCTGTCTAGTAATAGTATCAGGTTCACATATATAGTAGACAAGGTAGATATGCAGCAACGGTTTCAAACCAACTCCTATACTTAAATGCACAAACATACGATTTAATAAAGACCGATGCATTTATAAAAAGAGATAGGTGGAGGCTTAGGGATGCTCCGGGGCTTGCCTGGGGTTCAACACTAAGTTAGTGTTTGTTAGATGACACTAGTTCGACGAGCATTTCCCATCCAAGCACTCGGTTAGTCCTTCCACCTTCGTGATTAGTCCACCACACCGTCTTGTGGTTAGTTCCATCATCATGTCCTTCACTTCACGTGTTCATCTATCGTACCTAAATGAGATGCACAATGCACATGTATGAATAAAAAGAAGTAACACAAGGCAGGTTAATCTACCATCACTGAACCATAAGCTAACAATCACACCAAGCAAAGCAAAGTCAAAGCAATCATAATCCCACACATGCAGTTTATGGGCAGCAGGACAGTAAGCATAAGATTTAACCATAACTCAAGCTAGACACATCCAACCAGGGTGATATAAGCCTTTATGGAAAGCTATTGAAATTGTCTACCACTTTGGTATTATCCTCTTCAGATGATTTAATTCATATAAAGGTCAAACAACACAAAGAAGACAGCTCTATCCAGACTTGGACAGATTCTGTCCTCCCAACTCAAACAATCATAACTAGAGATTTAGACCACCAAAAGAGATGATTATAGATAATTTGGAAAGACATAGAAATATACTACAACTGATCTATTATCACCAAGAAGTGATTCAAAGCATAGCTCAGTCAAATAATGCAATCAATCAGATCTACACAGAAAATTGGCAAAACCTGACAGCAGTCATCCAAAAGCCATAACTCCTAAACTATTAGGCCTATGACCAAGAAATTTTAGGACAAGCTAGATATAGAAGTTGTCTACAACCTTTATATAGAACACATTTACATGCAACATCATCTTGATGGGGAAAACATCCCAACAACAGAGACTACACCTGCAGCCATTTCAGCACATATGCAAAACATGTTTTCCACTTGGTGACTACCCAAACATACACCCACAAATGAGCTATTTGGATAGCTCCAAACATCATTACATGATCATACAAGATTCATCTCAGACCAAAGAATATCAAGGCGTCACAAGAAACATGCATGCATTCATTTGTCTCTATTCTTTCACCAATTAGTACATAAATGCCTATTATTTAATTATTTAAGTTATATGGTAAACATCTCAAATGAGTCCCAAACTTTTATGAGAGCTAGGTGATTACAAATCATGACCAAGGTTCAAATCTTACATGCTCAAGTTCCATAGTTTAATTATTACAAAATAAACAAATCTATAATGCAATAAAGCATTGGAGAGCAAGTTAAATATGAAACTCAACATTTTCCAAAACAACATGGCCATATTATTGATTCTCAGGCTAACACAATATCATACAAAGGTAGTGGAACACTATTTTTCATTTTTACCACAATATATTATTTATAATGTATTTAAATCTACTTAATATGCACCAAAGAAGATAAATCAACAACTCAGTCATAAATGCACCATAAATCATGAAATTTTAACCATACATCACACATCATACAGAGAGTCTACAATTAAATTTTCATGCCATTTGGAGCAATACAACTCCAGTTGCAAAAATAACAAGCAATTCAACCCTTTATTTCCTATTTAACAAGATTAATGTGAAACACCAATAAAATAGTAAACAACCTATATGTTTTATATTCTTAGGAGCTAGTACATGTTATTAGAAGACTAAAAAAATTGGAATCATGATTTTTGGACATATATTTCTCAAAATGTGGATCGGGATAATTTAAATGAACTTCTAAACCACATTTCAATAATGAATTTCTACAGCATAAATACAGTCATGCATGACACAACCAACTATACTAACATGCAGAAAACTTTACAACGAATCCAACAAAACAAGCCTCATCATTTTTGGAGACCCCAAACACTAGATATTGATTTTACAAGTAATAGCACGAAATCTGAAATGAAAACCGAATTCACATTTAACCCCTGATCTCGCTAGATCCACACGGTCCATGCACCCAGCAAGCTCTCCAGTGAAGATGACACGCGGGACCCGCTGACCGCTGGACCCCACCTGTCATACACAGAGCAAAGGCACACAGAGGATTCCCTTCTTCTTCCTCTGGTTCGAAGAGCAGAGCGGAGGCGGGCGCGCGGGACCTCTGCCGGCTCGGCCAACTCCGGCGAGGAGGCGGCCAACGGCGGTAGCGCGGGGCCGGAGCTAGCCCGACCCCTGGCGCACCTGCCGGTGCCCGTGGCTTGGCACGGCGCGGCCCGTGGTGGCCTGACCACAGTAGCAGGCGGGCCGCCGGCGACGGCTCCACCGGCCGCGAGGCTCCGGTGACGGGGAGCTCCGAGTAAAGGGCTCATAGGAGGCAGTGCGAGGCGAGGAAAATGATGGCGCAGTCGATTTTTTTTTGCTATGGGACGAGAACGATGGCGAGCTCGAGCTCTGCCTGGCCGGCAATGGCGGCAGCGTGCTGCGCGCTCGGCAGGGAGCGAGGAAGAGGGCGAGGGGGTGGAAGAGTGAATGGGAGAGTGAGCAAATGAGCGAGAGGCGAAGTGGAGCGCTCTGGTGCTCGCCTTTTGCCGAGGAGGAGCAGCAGGGGCGCAGCAAGGCGATTGGCCATGGTGGGCGGCGCCCAGAGCTCGGCGGACACGTGGACATTAAACCGAACAGATGGCGCGCGCAATTGTGCTCGACTTCGGCCGGCCAGAACGGCATATTCTGAGTAGATTCGGTCTGAGTGCCCTTAATCAAAGTTGTTGCCCACATTATGCTCTACAATCTGTATTTAGAGGTCATGGCCAGAACAACTCTGGTTTGAGAGATAATTAGGGTCAAATTTGATGTTGTCAACAAGCTAATTACGATCAAAGATCGAGTGGCAACTCTTGTCAAACGAAGTCGGATTGACCTCAAATTTGAATATGTTGTGCCTCAAATAGTTTGTAACAACTTCTGTTTTTGGTCCAACTCAAGTTACTTAACGAAATTTGGAGAACACGAGAAGGCCATGAAATCAACACCATTTTCAGACTTTGAATTTAATCAAGTCCTGTTATCAGATTTTTCTTCTGTCTTGTGTCCACTTTTTGAGGCAATTAGAGATGGAATCATGACTTGGTCCAAAAATAACATTTTTTCTACCTTAAGAGATCTGTAACTTTTGTTTAAGGTCAAACTTCATATCTTACTTCAAAATAATATTTCCACTTTTGTCAAACTAACATCATTAGAGAGCTCAAAGTAGATGTTTAGGCCAATAAAGGTATTTTCTTGGCATTTGCTCAACATGAGTCCTTCATGACTTTTGTTGTAGAGTTCAAGTAGAGTTGTTTGGGCAAGGTTTCAAGGTTTGGTTGACTTTGCATGTTCATCTTCACTTAATCCATAATCCAATTAAGTGAATAACTTGTCATTCCATGTGAATTCTCAATTCGGATCTTTATGAACCATTTCCAATGATCATGGTAGATGGAGATGAATATGAAATAGTGATTAGGATCATTGATTGAAATAACTCAATTAGGTCCACACTCGCTGGTTAGCTCGTGACTAACACCTGGGGTGTTACAGTAACCGCGAAGGAAACATCATCATCGGAGCACTAGAAGCCTCCGGAACACACTCGAAGCGACCGGGGCCCGTACCCTACCAGGGCAGCCCGGCCAGCCGCCCCCGGCCAGGGTTTGGCCCCGCCTTCTGGAGTCTTCTTCTGCCGCCTCTTAGGAGTCATCTCGGCCCTATGTTCAAGCTGGTTTGATCCTACGGCGCACGTTCATCCCACCGGGCTATAAATAAAGAGCCAGACCCCCTGGAGGTATCAATCAATCATTCATCGAAGGCAACAAGTCTTCAAGACATCAAGAGCCTACTAGTTCATCAAGAGCCTTCTAGTTCATTGTTCTAGCCTAGTTAGATTAGAGAGTAGAGGAGATCTAGTTCTTCGGCGGGATCTGGAGCCCCGGCATCCGTCTGGAGCGCAGAGTTCGGTATAGTTCTGGTTCTTTCTCTGTAATTGTATTCTTCATTATGATTAGGGAAACATTGTTCTTAATAGTTCATATATTCTCGATTACATTAGTCTTTGTCTACTTTAATTATATGTCTAGTATAGTTGGTTTGATCTTACTGAATTCATGTAATTGCTCGTATAGCGTTTATCCAAATGATCGTTGGGTAGATGATGAACAATGTGCAGACGTGGTGTCGAGATATTTCGTTTATCTGCGAGTGCACCCTGATGTGCCGGGTCGTGTGGTAGTTTGCGTAGGTGACAGCTATGTTGATTCCTCTGTAGTCCACCCCCGTATGTAGGCAAGCAGGCACGGTCGCGAAGTTGGGTGATGACTCTGTTTCGCACCTTTCCTAGATGATGCCCTTTGCATGTGATCATGATATAGGACTAATCTGACAATGATTGCTAGATGTAATTGCACTAGTTAGAGTCATTCATTGACGTAGTTATAGAATTACCTTAGATATTAATTCCTTAGTTTATCCATTGGCTAGCTATTACTATGACTAGAAAGTGCTCTGATGTTTATCTTTATTAATGATGCTTGATCATACTTATCACCCTATTTATCTTTATTGTCTTATGACCTCTACCTGTTATGAGTAGAGTATATGACATCGGTAACATCACTTATTCATTGTATGTATATAGTTGTTATTAATATAATAGATTGTACTTTAAACCAAGTCCTTCCCAGTGGTATAAATATAAATCGACAACCTGGTAGAACTCCTAGGTAAAATGCTACAATGGTATAATTATCTGTCCGCTTACAGAATTGTTCTTAGTTTATATTTATTTATATTTCTGCCTAGTCACATGGAATAATATATAAAACCTTTATTTATTCTTAGCATATATAATTAGGATTGACAACCTAGTTCATGCTAAAGAATGTTGGTAATAGATGAGTGGCTAGTTGCTAATGATCAGTTAATTGATTACCATACATCTTCTAATCTCGTCTCTAGTGTTAAAGGTTATAAAGTTATATTTGGCGATGTTAGTAGATGTCAACAACCACGAGCAAAGAGCAAGCAAATATGGAAGAGAGGTAATACAACCGGCGACGCCTCCAAAGAAAATTCCTACACCAGCCCAAGAGGAAGGTTCTACTGCAAGGACCTGAGGAAATAGCTCTTCCATAAAGGTAAGTGCATTAACACTTAATTAAAGTTTACTTTATTTATTTGCTTCTTTTATTTTAGCATTTATCTCCAACACCTCTTTCTGTCGACTTTAATTAAGTCTAAAACTAATTAATCAAATAGTTACCCCTCTGAGCAAAGTTGACACCAGGTGGAGCCCATAGAGGGGTCGGCCGACCCCACCAAGGTGCCCCTCACCTGCCATCTTTTGTCCACTTCAATTTTTGCCTTGCTATGATATGCTCCACTCACGACAACATGTAATAACTCTGGTATTGCTGATTAATTAAACTGCCATGTCATCATGTTTAAATTAATCATCTGCATATGATTGTGCTTAGGGATTCTAGAGTGCTTTACTTATGGTTGTGGATGATTGTACAATTAAACTTATAAGTAAAAATCAAGTATTGAATTAGAAAGAAAAGTCCAATTTAAACCCTAACTAGGCCCCAAAACCCTAATTCAAAAAATACTGGGAATCCTATGGAAGTGTCTTAATGAAAGTTGTAGATCTTTTAAAATGGAACAACTTTTATTTTTGGAGATTTTGAAGTTATGCACTGAAAATTTGAATTAATCCCAAAACAATGACTTGAAATTCAAATTTGAAACATCAATTTAAAAATTATCAGGAATCTAACAAAACATCCTTAATAAAGGTTGTAGGGTTCAGTAAGTTGAACAACTTTCATGTTTACAGATTTTCAACTTGTGTGGAAAATTTTGGAGAATTTCTGTGAATTGCAAATCAAATTTAAAAACCACTTTGACCCCCTTTTTCATAATTTCAAAATTCGATAGAATTTGAAAATGATTCAAAAAGCAAAAGTGACCAGTACAAAGAGTACTACAACTTTTATTCTGGTGGAATTTGGAGTTGTTATGCAAATTGGAGAGTAATTTAGCTTTTTGTTCAAAAGGGGTGAAGTACATTTCACTGTAGCGAGGGCATGGCCCTGTACTCCCCTGTCCAGCCATCACGCCGGCGTGCTCACCCCATGTCGCCGGCTGTCCGGAGGCCGTCCCGTGCCCACATCGAAGGGAATCGACCCGTGGGGTCCCCCTCTACCCGTTGCCCTCCTTCTCAACTGCTATAAGTCACCCTCTCGTCGGATTTTGTTCATTTTACCTCACAACCGCCGCCGACGAGCTTTCGGTTCGCGGTGAAATTGGCCGTCCCTACTCCACCTCCACCCTCTCCATCCCGTCCACATCTTCACTACTCACTAGCGCACTGTTTGAGCCCTATTGTGTCCGTTCTCGTGGCCGAAGTCGACCACACACCCGTTTCTCTTCCTCGGCTCCGGTAAGAGCTCTGCCGTGTGGCCGCGCAACGTCGTCGGGCCGCTATGGTGAGCTATTTCCTTCACTAGCTAATGTTTGGAGTTTTCCTTGGCCCACTTGTTCTCCTAGACTTGGTGGCCTAACCTCTACCGTCCTAGGTTCGCCGGAACGAGGGTCTCGTTGCCGGTGAGGTCTGCCGTGTCCGCCACCGTCATCAACAGCTAACCCGAGACATCGTCGTGCCCAACCCGTGCGAGTGTCGCACCTAGGTGAGCATCTAGATCCTCTAGGTGTAGCCGGATGAGTTTCCCGTGGCGCTGCCTCACCGGAGCACACCGCACCGGCGAGCAGTCCGCCGGTCGTACAGCCATGGGCGAACTGGTGCACGTCGGAGGCGCGTAGTGTAGGAGCTATGCATGCTCGGGTGTCCGTTAGGTTCTAGGGTACACGTTGGCTAGTTTGGTTTCGCTGCCGAGGTCGCCGGCGGCGAACTGCGCGGCGAACCACCGTGTGTGCGCGCGGGAGAGAGAGATGAGAGAGGAAGAGGGAGCTGACAGGGTGGTCCCGCCTGTCTGCGTCCCTAGGGCGCGCGGGCGCAAGTGGGATGGCGAGCGGGCTGTCGCCCGAGGCTAGTTGGGCCGGCCTAGCTGGGATGGACCGCCTCGGGTGAATTCGTTTTTTCTTTTTCCGAAGGGAATTTCGTTTAGCTTTTCATTTTTATTTTTGGTGAATAGTTTCCTATTTTCATCTTTTTGTAGGAATATTTTTACTACTCCTAAAATCACCAAAATTTTTATGGATGCTCTCTGCAACATGTAATATTTAATAAAAATATTGAATGTATATGCTGAACAATTTCTGCAGTAGTTAATTCTCACTAATTTAAATTGAAAATGAAATTTTGAGCAATTTTAATTAATTCTCTGTAATTCCAAAAATCATGAAAATTGGTTTGGTACTGTTTTAGGTAAAAATATATCTGTTGGTGAAGTTTGGCATCAAATAGAAATAGTTTAATTGTTTATTAATTAAATGTTTGATAAAATGGTTAATGAAAGGAATAGGAATAAAAATAAATAGGATATTGTGTGATTTTTGGATTGATTGTGGTTCTAGGTCAATCACCCTTATGACCTAGGGCAGGATGGATTGGGATAATCATGGTTAGCTTGAGGTAGGATTATGATCATGTGTGTATTATTTATTCTCGGATCCTGTCTGTCATTTGTGTTGCATCGCATTGAAGCATTTCATCATTGCATGCGTATAGTGACCGGCAACGAAGAGGTCAAAACCGAGGTTCCTGCTAGGGAGGTGGTTCCTGAGGAGGTCCAGGGCTTTGATATTTGTGGCACTGACTCAGACCCGACACTCTACGCAATCCAAGACAAGCCCCGGTGCATTTGCCCCTCCTTGTATTTAAAATGTTTTATCTCTTGAGTTAATCTATTGCATTAGGTTAATAGGAGTTGAGTGATAATCTATTGATGCATTACCTTTCCTTGACCACTAATTATACCCTGAGAACCTGATTTGATTAAATATTGGAAAATGCTTAGCCCTGCTTAATTGATTTAGATTTGCATAAAATGCTAATTTGAAATATGATGTTATGCAAAGAATGAATCATTGAAAGGGAAGGGTATGGTCTTCATTGTTGCCAGTGTACTTGGCCAGTCCATTTTCATCAATAGGGATGGGTTTTTCGGGTGGTGGTCATATGTTTGGGTTAGAGTCCCAACTTATCATCACCAACGGAAAAGGGATGTGAAAACCGGGTGGTTACCAGGGTATTTGGATTAGCGTCCCAATGCATGGTATCCAACGGAAAGTATTATGGACCGTTCGTTGTCGGCCTGCTGTGATCGAGACTTTGCAACTAGCCACATACTACGGAAAGCCCTATCTCCGGTAGCTCTATTGCTTGAACCGACAAACACGCACGGGAAGTGGAGAGATGGCGAGAGTAGCATGTACCCTCGTGGCCATCGTGCCTGGAGACGAGAGGAGTACTGTGCTCTCGGGTGGCGCAGGACCGGTTCAGGGATAGAAAAGCCGTGGTAGACAGGATTGGTATATCCAAGCTTAGGTGCTACATATGCAGTGTCGTTAGGGATCCCCAGCTGGGTACTAATCAATTCGAATCGTCGTTGCTCCTCGGTTATGGAGACTTGATCCTCACACCTTCATCGAAAAGTGGTTCAGGAAGTAGGATGTTTTTGAGAATGAATAAGTAATTGGATTTGATGGATGTATTAGAAAGAATTATGAATTATTAATATTGACTATTAATAATGTTAATTACAATATTGAAAACAGGATTAGTAATGTTTTTTCCGCAAAATATCTTGAGTCTTGCTAAAGCCTTACCTTGACTACCCTCAGCCTGCATTCCTGAGTCTCATTCCTTTTTCTTAGTCGGGTAAGTCTTGCGGAGTACCCCAGTACTCAGGGTTTGTTAACCCCGTTGCAGGTAGTTAGCAGCAGGTGGTTTGTCTTGCCCTTTGCTGTGTGACCATCATCCAGGATAGCGAGGAAGAATGAAGTGAATCTGTGGGCAGGGTTCGTGTTATTATCTATCTTATTATGTTATGTTGTTGTTCTACTACTACTGCTATTATTTGAACTATGGTCTGTAATAACTGCATTTGAATTCTATTTGAACAACCAGTTTGTAATCTAAGTACTATTTAAATCTTCCGCACTGTTACTCCGATGTATTTTATTATGAAATGTTATAATCCTGTAATGGCTTCGCAATGGGATCCTGTCGGAGAAACATGTGCTGATGTAACCCAGCAGGGCTGTCTAGATCATCTGGGACATGGGTCCGGCTGTCAAAGGTCATTAGTGACAATGATAGGTGCCTATGGGCCATGTGATTTAGGCGGTTCTGTTGCAGCTGGTATCAGAGCGTTCCATTGCTAAATCATTATGCTATTACTTTGCAAAACTTCAAAATGTTTGGATCATAAAGATCTAAATTGTTATTTTGGTTCAAATTGCTTGTTCTTATCTTATTCTGTAAAATAGTTATGGTAGCATGTGGAACAACTATATTACTAGCCCTATGTTAAATTTATTTTTGCATTTATTATCTTGCATTGATTTAAAACTCGTAAGTACGATTCATGCATCATGATAAATCATTATGTTAATACTTCCTCCATAAAGGTTGGGTATATAGGTAGGATTTACCAAACCTATTCTTGCTAGCCTATTATATCTTTACTAATCCATACTTACCTTCCAGCTGGCACGCTGCAAACTCACTGCTCGCAAGATGACGGGACCCAGGGGAGTGCCGCGCCACCAGCTGGCGCCACGCGATGGAGAGGAAGCTTTCGATAGCCGCCGTCCCCACCACAATCGCAAGGAGCTGAAGGCTGAGATTAAGGAGCTCAAGAGGGAGGTGAAGCTCATGCAGGAGGACTTCAGAGTGGCTCGTGTCAACCACTACAGGGACGTGAGGTTGAACAACGAGCTACGCCATGAGGTTGAACGTCTAGGTCAGGAGAGGAATGAGGCCCTGGAGCATGAGGATGTGGCCCGCGCAAGAGTCCATTGTTATGAGAACTATGTGGAGCACCTCGAGGGTTACAACGATGCTCTGCATGAGGAGGTCTACAGGCTCAATAATGAGCTCAACCCTATCCTTGTTCCTCGTGAGGAGGATCCTGAGGATGGCGTGGTTGTGGGACCTGAGGAGGAGGAGTATGACGAGAAGGCAACTGAGGATGACCTTGAGGCGGTAGAGGATCCCATGGAGGAGATCATGGAGGATGATGGGAAGGAGGAGATCGTCCTTGACGACGACTAGACTAGTCTTAGGACTAGGAGTGTCAGCTTATCCTTATCTTTTGTGTTGTAATGTTAAGTGCCAAGAACCTTAGTTTGGGTGTGGGAACTTTGTTAAGTCTTGTAATGTTTAAGTTTGAACCGCTACTATGTTTCGTTAAGTAATGTTAGTTCTAAATTCGGTTTGCAATTAAACAGATGCCTGTCCATACCCGTTCAACTGGCACCTCTGAGGACGGAAATGCTCCCAACCCACCGCCAATTCCACCGACGTTGGCCGATGCTATTGCAGCCTTGGCCAATGCCGCCAATGCAATTGGGCAAAACAGGGACAACCATGGAGGACGTCGTGGTCGCCGCGACGATGATGAGATAATATATGTGGATTTCACAGATACTCGTCCACCTGTGTTCACCAAGGCCAATGAGCCATTGGAAGCTAATGATTGGCTCCACACCATGGAGCAAAAGTTCAGTCTGATTCACTGCACGGAGACACAGAAGCCTCTGTTCGCAGCACAGCAGCTGCGAGGTCCTGCCAGTGCTTGGTACGTAAATCTTCTGGCAGCTCAGCCTGATGGACATCAAATGACTTGGGCTGAATTCTGTGAAGCTTTCCGTGCCCACTACATCCCCGCCGGTGTTATGAAGATGAAGCTTGATCAGTTTCTGGCTCTGTAACAGAAGGATTCTACCATCATGCAGTATGTTGGGCAGTTCAATCATCTGGCGTAGTACGCCCCTGAGCATACCAACATCGACCAGAAGAGGAAAGACTGCTTCATCAGGGGTCTGAATTATAAGATTCAGCGAAGCTTGTCCAACAACCTCCACTGCACCTACCATGAGGCGGTCAACATAGCCATTGCCTTTGAAGAGAGTGATCGTAAACATCAAGAAGAAAAGAAGAAAAAGAAAGCTGGGTCATCTGGCGGCCAGAAGCGTCAGAAACTCATTTATCACCCCACCCACCACTCTCGTCCACCCTACCCGCAGCCGCAGGTTGTTGTTCGTACTGCTGCTACCTCCCACACCTCCAACCAGCAAAACACCACCCAGCCGAATGCCCCTGGCGTTCGTGTTACCACCCCGCAAGTCAACTACAATCACCCGTGCTACAACTGTGGCAAGATGGGCCACTGGGCCCATGACTGCCCATTTCCCAAGCAATACAACCAAAATGCTCAGAAGGGTCATGGCCATCAGCAGCAGCAGAATCAGTAGCGTGGTCATCAGGAGCACACTCAGAAGGGAAAGGTGGTCAAGAAGGCAGGCCACGTCTACTGCACCCAGGTTGATCAGATCCCCGAGGGTGAGCCTGTCATGATGGGTAGGTTTCCTATCGCAAGTCACCCTGCAATTATGCTTTTCGATTCTGGTGCATCTCATTCATTCATCAATCGCACTTTTGTTGTCAATCATGAGATGCCAATTGGGGAAATAAAGGAAAATTTCCTAATACATTCGCCCGGGGGGCGTATAAATACTAAGGAGGTAGTGCAACAAGTACCTATAGAACTGGGTGGGCATATATTCCCTACCACCATGATAGTACTCAAAGATCAGGACATAGATGTGATATTAGGCATGAATTGGATGTATCAGCACAAGGCTCTCATTGACGTGCTGAATAGGACCATCAGGGTAAATTCTGCCTAATAGTTCAACCCAACTCCTCATCCAACTTCCAATCCCTCAAAGAGCAGTTGGTAGAATATGTGCAACTGCAGTCAAGGAAGTGCAGGATATTCCGGTGGTCTGTGAATTTCCGGACGTGTTCCCTGATGATTTGCCTGGTTTGCCACCAGATCGTGATGTGGAGTTTGCTATTGAGCTGAAGCCTGGAACAGCACCTATATCCCGTAGAGCCTATAGGATGCCTCCCAAAGAACTGGCAGAGCTGAAAGTTCAGTTGCAAGATCTACTGGATAAGGGTTTTATTAGGCCTAGCTCATCGCCATGGGGTTGCCCTGCCATCTTTGTGAAAAAGAAGGACAAATCTTTCCAACTCTATGTTGACTACCATCCACTCAATGAAGTCACCATCAAAAATAAAAATCCTTTACCTCGTATTAACATACTCTTTGACCAACTAGCCGGAGCCAAAGTGTTTTCAAAAATTGACCTTAGGTCTGGCTACCACCAAATAAAGATCCGCCCCGAAGACATTGCAAAAACAGCCTTCACCACCAGATACGGCCTATACGAGTACTTATTCATGTCCTTTGGCCTAACCAATGCACCTGCCTATTTCATGTACCTAATGAACTCCGTCTTCATGCCGGAGCTAGACAAATTCGTGGTTATGTTCATTGACGACATCCTTGTCTACTCCAAAACCCCTGAAGAACATGCCAACCACCTCCGTATTGTCTTGACTCGTTTGAGGGAACATCAGCTTTATGCCAAGTTCTGCAAGTGCGAGTTTTGGTTGAACCGAGTTCCATTTCTCAGGCATATTCTATCTGTGGAAGGTGTGTCAGTTGATTCGAGTAAGGTAGAGGAAATCTTAAATTGGAAGCCACCAAACACGGTGCATCAAGTCCGTAGTTTCATGGGAATAGCGGGATACTACCGTCGCTTTATTCCGGATTTTTCTAGAATAGCCAAGCCTATCACCAACTTGTTGAAGAATCAGGTCAAGTTTGTCTGGTCACCGGAGTGCGAGACAGCATTTCTGACTCTGAAGAAGTTGTTGACCACTGCACCAGTCCTGGCTCAACCTGACATTGAAAAGCCGTTTAATGTGTACTGTGATGCTTCTGGTACCGGTCTTGGTTGTGTCTTGATGCAAGAAGGCCGAGTCATTGCTTATGCTTCACGGCAACTCAAGCGTCATGAAGAGAACTACCCCACCCATGACTTGGAGTTGGCAGCTGTAGTACATGCCTTGAAGATCTGGCGTCATTATCTGCTAGGCAGTACTTGCAATGTCTATACTGACCACAAGAGTTTTAAATACATCTTTACCCAAGAAGAGTTGAACATGAGGCAAAGAAGATGGCTCGAGTTGATCAAGGATTATGATATTGAGGTGCATTATCACCCTGGTAAGGCGAATGTGGTCGCCGATGCACTCAGTCGTAAGGTTCACTGCAATTGTCTGACAGTGAAGCCCCGAGACCTTTCCTTGTGCTATGAGCTAGAGAAATTAGGCATTTAAATAGTTCCACAGGGCAGTCTAGCCAACATTAGCATTGAAACACCTATCCAAGATGAAATTATTGCTGCTCAAAAAGGGAACAGTGGAATCAAGCACATCAAGGAGAAAGTACAAGCCGGCAGGGCAGATTGTTTCAGGATTGATGATGAAGGTGTTGTGTGGTTCAAGGATCGTCTGTTAGTCCCAAAGATACCTAAGTTGCATTAAAAGATCCTCGATGAAGCATATTTAACAAGATTCTCCATTCATCCAGGAAGCAACAAGATGTATCAGGACTTGAGACAGAAATTCTGGTGGACTAAGATGAAGATAGAAATTGCTCGGTATGTTGCACGGTGTGATACCTGTCAAAAGGTGAAAGCTATGCATATGAAGCCTGGGGGAGAGCTGCGACCATTACCTGTTCCTGCGTGGAAGTGGGAAGACATTAGCATGGACTTTATTGTGGGTTTACCCAGGACAACTAGAGGTTTTGATTCAATCTGGGTTATTGTGGACTGTCTCACGAAGCAAGCTCATTTCATACCAGTCAAGAAGGATTACCGGGCACCGACTTACGCGAAGCTGTATATTGAAAATCTGATGAAGCTGCATGGAGTACCCAAGACCATCGTCTCTGACCGAGGTACCCAATTTGTCTCCAATTTTTGGAAGGCATTTCACAAGTCGTTAGGGACAAAACTTTTGCATAGTACAGCATATCATCCGCAGACTGACGGGCAGACTGAAAGAGTCAACCAGGTACTTGAGGACATGTTGAGGGCTTGTGCACTCAATTACACCAACACATGGGATGAGTGTTTAGCTTTGGTAGAGTTCTCATACAACAACAACTATCAAGAGAGTATCAAGATGGCTCCGTTTGAAGCAGTCTACGGTCGTAGGTGTCGTACTCCGTTGAATTGGTCCGAACCAGGAGAAAGATGGTTCTATGGAGTTGACTTGGTTAATGAAGCCGAAGAAAAGGTCAAACTGATCCAGGAAAATTTGAAAGTGGCACAGTCACGTTAGAAAAGTTATGCTGACCAAAGGCGTCGACCATTAGCATTCAAGATTGGAGACTATGTCTACCTGAAGGTGTCACCAATGAAAGGGGTCAACCGATTTGGAGTCAAAGGCAAGTTAGCTCCGAGATATATTGGGCCGTTCCTGATTATAGAACGTGTGGGAAAAGTGGCTTATAAGTTGCAGCTGCCGGAGCACCTCTCTGAAGTACACAATGTGTTTCACGTGTCGCAACTGAAGAAGTGCCTTCGAGTGCCCGATCGAGTTGTTGATGTTGAAGGAGTGGAACTCGAACCGGATCTAACATGTTCCGAGTATCCAATTCGAGTCTTGGATCAAAAGGATCGAGTTACCCGAAGAACTACAACCAGGTGGTACAAGATCCAGTGGAGCCAGCATTCCGAAGATGAAGCTACTTGGGAATCAGAGGACTACCTTTCAGAAAATTTTTCCGAATTTTTCGCTACTCTATAGATGTAAGGTTCCGAATTGTATAATGTATAAACTCGCCTACTCGTTTAGTGATCCAGGTTGAATTAGGTTAATTGTTACATTTTCTTTTCCATTACTTTGTTTCAAGTCTTAGTTATGTATCAAATTTCGGGACGAGATTTCTTTTAGGAGGGAAGGCTGTAATACCTCTGGTATTACTGATTAATTAAACTGCCATGTCATCATGTTTAAATTAATCATCTGCATATGATTGTGCTTAGGGCTTCTAGAGTGCTTTACTTATGGTTGTGGATGATTGTACAATTAAACTTATAAGTAAAAAATCAATTATTGAATTAGAAAGAAAAGTCCAATTTAAACCCTAACTAGGCCCCAAAACCCTAATTCAAAAACTACTAGGAATCATGTGGAAGTGTCTTAATGAAAGTTGTAGATCTTTTAAAATGGAACAACTTTTATTTTTGGATATTTTGAAGTTATGCACTGAAAATTTGAATTAAACCCAAAACAGTGACTTGAAATTCAAATTTGAAACATCAATTTAAAAATTATTAGGAATCTAACAAAACATCCTTAATAAAGGTTGTAGGGTTCAGTAAGTTGAACAACTTTCATGTTTACAGATTTTTAACTTGTGTGGAAAATTTTGGAGAATTTATGTGAATTGCAAATCAAATTTAAAAACCACTTTTTCCCCCTTTTTCATAATTTCAAAATTCGACAGAATTTGAAAGTGATTCAAAAAGCAAAAGTGACCGGTACAAAGAGTACTACAACTTTTATTCTGGTGGAATTTGGAGTTGTTATGCAAATTGGAGAGTAATTTAGCTTTTTGATCAAAAGGGGTGAAGTACATTTCACTGTAGCGAGGGCATGGCCCTGTACTCCCCTGTCCGGCCATCACGCCGGCGTGCTCACCCCACGTCGCCGGCCGTCCGGAGGCCGTCCCGTTCCCACGTCGAAGGGAATCGACCCGTGGGGTCCCCCTCTACCCGTTGTCCTCCTTCTCAACTGCTATAAGTCACCCACTCGCCGGATTTTGTTCATTTTACCTCACCACCGCCGCCGATGAGCTTTCGGTTCGCGATGAAATTGTCCGTCCCTACTCAACCTCCTCCCTCTCCATCCCGTCCACATCTTCACCACTCACTAGCGCACTGTTTGAGCCTTCTTGTGTCCGTTCTCGTGGCCGAAGTCGACCACACGGCCGTTTCTCTTCCTCAGCTCCGGTAAGAGCTCCGCCGTGTGGCCACGCGACGTCGTCGGGCTGCTGTGGTGACCTATTTCCTTCACTAGCTAACGTTTGGAGTTTTCCTTGGCCCACTTGTTCTCCTAGACTTGGTGGCCTAACCTCTACCGTCCTAGGTTCGCCAGAACGAGGGTCTCGTCGCTGGTGAGGTCTGCCGTGTCCGCCGCCGTCGTCAACAGCTAACCCGAGACATCCTCGTCCCCAACCCGTGCGAGGGTCGCACCTAGGTGAGCATCCAGATCCTCTAGGTGTAGCCGGATGGGTTTCCTGTGGCGCTGTCTCGCCGGAGCACACCGCACCGGCGAGCAGTCCGCCGGTCGTGCCGCCACGGGCGAGCTGGTGCTCGTCGGAGGCGCGTAGTGTAGGAGCTATGCATGCTCGGGTGTCCGTTAGGTTCTAGGGTACACGTTGGCCGGTTTGGTTTCGCTGCCGAGGTCGCCGGCGGCGAACTGCGCGGCGAACCGCCGTGTGTGCGCGCGGGTGAGAGAGCTGAGAGAGGAAGAGGGAGCTGACAGGGTGGTCCCGCCTGTCTGCGTCCCTGGGGCGCGCGGGCGCACGCGGGATGGCGAGCGGGCTGTCGCCCGAGGCTAGTTGGGCCGGCCTGGCTGGGATGGGCCGCCTCGGGTGAATTTGTTTTTTCTTTTTCCGAAGGGAATTTCGTTTAGCTTTTCATTTTTATTTTTGGTGAATAGTTTCCTGTTTTCATCTTTTTGTAGGAATATTTTTACTACGTCTAAAATCACCAAAATTTTGGTGGATGCTCTCTGCAACATGTAATATTTAATAAAAATATTGAATGTATATGTTGAATAGTTTCTGCAGTAGTTAAAAATCACTAATTTAAATTGAAAATGCAACTTTGAGCAATTTTAATTAATTCTCTGTAGTTCCAAAAATCATGAAAATTGGTTTGGTACTGTTTTAGGTAAAAATCTATCTGTTGGTGAAATTTGGCCTCAAATGGAAATAGTTTAGTTGTTTATTAATTAAATGTTTGATAAAATGGTTAATGAAAGGAATAGGAATAAAAATAAATAGGATATTGTGTGATTTTTGGATTGATTGTGGTTCTAGGTCAATCACCCTTATGACCTAGGGCAGGATGGATTGGGATAATCATGCTTACCTTGAGGTAGGATTATGATCATGTGTGTATTATTTATTCTCGAATCCTGTCTGTCATTTCGTGTTGCATCGCATTGAAGCATTTCATCATTGCATGCGCATAGTGACCGGCAACGAAGAGGTCAAAACCAAGGTTCCTGCTGCAGAGGTGGTTCCTGAGGAGGTCCAGGGATTTGATATTTGTGGCACTGACCCAGACCCGACACTCTACGCAATCCAAGGCAAGCCCCGGTGCATTTGCCCCTCCTTGTATTTAAAATGCTTTATCACTTGAGTTAATCTATAGCATTAGGTTAATAGGAGTTGCGTGATAACTTATTGATGCATTACCTTTCCTTGACCACTAATTATACCCCGAGAACCTGATTTGATTAAATATTGGAAAATTCTTAGCCCTGCTTAATTGATTTAGATTTGCATAAAATGCTAATTTGAAATATGATGTTATACAAAGAATGAATCATTGAAAGGGAAGGGTATGGTCCTCATTGTTGCCAGTGTACTTGGCCAGTCCATTGTCATCAATGGGGACGGGTTTTTCGGGTGGTGGTGATATGTTTGGGTTAGAGTCCCAACTTATCGCCGCCAACGGAAAAGGGATGTGAAAACCGGGTGGTTACCAGGGTATTTGGGTTAGAGTCCCAATGCATGGTATCCAATGGAAAGTATTAGGAACCGTTCGTTGTCAGCCTACTCTGGTCTAGACTTTGCAACTAGCCACATTGAAAGGTCCTTGTTTGGTTTTGGTAATTGAGTGACAACTTATGTGGACTAATATGTGTTTAAGTGTTGATTACACAGGTGATTAGTCCACAGGTACATGTGTGTGAGCATCTATGCCATGGAGGTAAAAATGGCTTGGAGATGATGCCTAGCTCACACATATGGTATGAAGGAGCTAAACGCATGAGACATGACATGGAGTCATGTGGCTAGGTGAAGAAGATCAAGACAAAGCTTCGCGTCGATGGACCGGTTGCAAGTGTGAAGGGCAAGTCGGGTGATGGCTTGGCGCCGATGGACCAACGCAACGGTGAAGAGCAAGCAAGTCAAGGATCGATGAACCAAAAGCCACGTGATGATACAAAGTGTATCATATTATTCATGAGGTGTTGGTGCATGTGTTGCACCGGCATCGATGGTGTCGGAGACGGTGATGAAGACGGTGATCAAAATGGAAAGCGCAAGGTAAAGGTATAACCTAGGGCATTTCCATTTCACCGGTCTAAGGTTGAGTAGAGAAGTGCTTGACCGGATTTAGGATAGATGGCCGTACTATCAAGAGGGGCAAACTTGTTTGTATATCGGTCATCTAGTGCCACTCGGAGTGATCTAACTTTGCATTGCTAGGATCGAGTGGCGTGGCAAGAAAGAGTGAAAAAAACCCTTTGGAAAATATTTGTGAAAATGCTAACTCACATGCACAAGGTTGTAGAACACTTTGGAGTTGGCACATTTGCAAAAGGGTGGAAGTTTTGAGCTCACAGGAAGCTTGGTTAGATCTTGGATGGATAAACTGTTTTTATTCTTTGAGTTTTGGATCAAGCAATCATATGGGTTGTGTAGCCCTCTGAATAAGCTTTCCAAAATGTCCTAGATCATCGAAATCGGAGTTCGGAGCTAAAAGATATCGCCGTTTTACCGAACGGGGGCAGGCGTCGGACCCTGGGAAACTATAGTCCGACGCTAAGCGTCGGACCAGTCCGACGGTTCAGTCCGACGCCCTGAAAATAGCCGTTCAAAGGGCCTAAAGCGTCGGACCTTTGAGGTATAGTCCGACGCCCACCTCGGGACAGTCCGACGCTACAGTCCGACGCTATTTAGCTCTCGGGAAACTTGTCTGTAGACCGTCGGACCCTAAGAATTGGTCCGACGCTCCACGGTCCGACGCTCCCAGAGAGCCGTTAGAGCACGGTAACGGTTGGATTCAAACGGCTAGTGACACGTGGCGCTTATCCAAGGCGTCGGACCGTGAGAATTAGTCCGACGGTTGCACGGTTGACGGTCCGACGCTCGGTCCGACGGCCGGTTTGAGTTGATAACGGCTCCTTTGGCTTGAGGGCTATTTATAGGAGTGTGTGGCCGGCTGTGAGAGGTGTCTTGCACCTTGGGAATGTGTCTCCCTTGTTTGTGCATGGCTTAGTGCTCTCCAACTCACTTGTGCTCATAGAATTCACAATCGAGGAGTGAGTGATCGATCGATAGTGCGTTGCATTGAGAGATTGCATCGTGTGGCACTAGGTGATCGAGTTGCAAGCCGGTGGTGCTTGTTACTCTTGGAGGTCGCCACCTCCTAGATGGCTTGGTGGCGAGAGGCTCCGTGGAAGCAAGCAAGAAGATTGTGCTTAGCTCCGGAGAAGCTTTGTGACGGGTTGGAGCTCACCCCGCGGGAGATCGCAAAGAGCATCGCTAGTAGAGCGAGACGTGAAGAGCGACAAGTGGTCCGGCCGAGTCAAGTGCTAGAGCTTGTGGTAAGCACTCCACGTGGGAGAGTGTGACTTGCGGGTCACCACTAGCAAGAGGACCGGCGGCAACCTTGGAGCTTGTCTCAACGGAGGACGTAGCTTGTGGCGACAAGTGAACCTCCGGGAAATAAATCACCGTGTCAACATCTTCCCATCCTTCGCGGTGGTTTGCTCCCTTCTACACAAGTTATTTATATTGTGCATTACTTTATTTGTGTAGTTGTAGTTGCTCATGTGAGACCGGTTAGCTTGTGTAGCTTGCCACTCACCTTCTTAGCTTGTGTAGCTTAGAAGTAGTTCTCACTTAGTTTGTGTAGCTAAAGTGAGTTGCGCCCTTTGATTTGGATTGTGTATCCTTGTCATTGAGCAAGTAGTGAGCTTAGGTGCTTAGTGCTTTTTGCTTGCTAGTTAATAGGAGTTTCCCCGGTGCTTAAAGTACTAGCGCTTAGGTTTGTGTGATCTTGCGCTAGAACGGTTTAGGGAAGCTCAAGCTAGACTTGCACCTTTGCTTCTCGCTAGGATCTTTGGCAAGGTGTTTAGAGTCTTAGTTAGAGGGGTGAATTGTCGCTAGGACCGATTAGGTTTTATTCCGCTGCGATTAGTTGTTATAAAGGACTATTCACCCCCCCTCTAGTCCGCCATCTCGACCCTACACACATACTACGGAAAGCCCTATCTCCGGTAGCTCTATTGCTTGAACTGACAACCACGCACTCGGAGTGGAGAGATGGCGAGAGTAGCGTGTACCCTCGTGGCCATCGTGCCTGGAGACGAGAGGAGTACTGTGCTCTCGGGTGGCGCAGGACCGGTTCAGGGATAGAAAAGCCGTGGTAGACGGGGTTGGTATATGCAAGCTTAGGTGCTAGATATGTAGTGTGGTTAGGGATCCCTAGCTGGGTACTAATCGATTCGAATCGTCGTTGCTCCTCGGTTATGGAGACTTGATCCTCACACCTTCATCGAAAAGTGGTTCGGAAGTAAGATGGTTTTGAGAATGAATAAGTAATTGGATTTGATGGATGTATTAGAAAGAATTGTGAATTATTAATATTGACTATTAATAATGTTAATTACAATATTGAAAACAGGATTAGTAATGCTTTTTCTGCAAAATATCTTGACTCTTGCTAAAGCCTTACCTTGACTACCCTTAGCCTGCATTCCTGAGTCTCATTCCTTTTTCTTAGTCGGGTAAGTATTGCGGAGTACCCCAGTACTCAGGGTTTGTTAACCCCGTTGCAGGTAGTCAGCAGCAGGAGGTCTGTCTTGCCCCTTGCTGTGTGGCCATCATCCGGGATAGCGAGGAAGAGTGAAGTGAACCTGTGGGCCAGGTTCGTGTTATTATCTATCTTATTATGTTATGTTGTTGTTCTACTACTGCTCCTACTATTTGAACTATGGTCTGTAATAACTGCATTTGAATTCTATTTGAACAACCGGTTTGTAATCTAAGTACTATTTAAATCTTCCACACTATTACTCTGATATATTTTATTATGAAATATTGTAATCCTGTAATGGCTTCGCAATGGGATCCTGTCGGAGAAACGGGTGCTGATGTAACCCGGCAGGGCTATCTAGATCATTTGGGACACGGGTCCAGCTGTCAGAGGTCATTAGTGATAATGATAGGTGCCTGTGGGCCATATGATTTAGGCGGTTCTGTTACACAACACCTAAAAGATAGCACGTCAATCTTGATCATCTAAATGAATCTAGCATGGCAACCTTGAAATTTTCTCAGCCCTTCTCTGTGCATTCTCATGTTCTAGTAAGTGCCGCAAGACATTTAGTTGTCAACTTGCACTTTGGGAGCTAGATTTTCCTCTCTCTCTCTCATCTCTTGCTTTAACAAAATTTTGACGAGAGGAATACACACAACAACCATGAGTGGACCCAGGGAATAGAGCAAATTCTTCATGACAAAGTTCATCCACTCTCCCTAATTCCACTCATGCAATCTTTAATCAAATCACCTTTCGCTAATCATGGGCAAGATGCTTGCTTAAACCCTTAAGCAAATCACCTTTTTAAGAAATTCCTCCCGTGAAGCACTTCATGAGCAAACGTCCACCAGCCATGGTCAAGTCATGCCCCCTCCTTTGGCCCTTTGTTCCATTCATCACTCACTCTAAGAATTGATTCCATGAGCAAGCATCCAAAGGAGAGAAAGCTGGATGTTCCACCAGGCAAGAAATGACCACCATTGACACCAACTCTTGGCACATAGCAAATGGAGAGAGGGCTGGGGTCGGCTGAACCAGGCCATGTGCCCACTGCACCTCCACTTCCTTCTCCATTTTATTCCTATGCTTGTGATCACCTTGCTACAACCAAAACACCAACAGAAAATTTCAAACTCTCTCACCTTCCAACAAAGCTCTTCTCCTTCCAAAAAGAAAACCCAAAAATATTTTCCTTCATCCTTGTTCTTCACTCAAGTGTTCATCACCCGAGGAGTCAAGAGAGGTAATCATCCGGTAAGAAGGATCATTGAATTAAGCTAACCCCCTAGTGCTAGCTTGTTTGTCTTCTTCTCTTGCAAGCATCAAGAATCCAATCAAGGCCGCAGCAAGGAAGATGCGCGCAGCACTCAGCAGGAATTCGTCATGGCGCTCAAGGGAGAAACCATCCTCTCATGACACTGAGATACGGCTCTCAGGGTCAGATGATGAACAAGCTTCCGGAGAAACTCTGCCTGTGCAGAGTGGAAGCAGACAGAACATTGAACAACCACCCCAACATTACGAGGCAGGAAATGAAAAGTCCGACGAAGAGGAACAACCTGCCAGAACACAAGACCCAGAAATAGGAATTTGGGTCACTCCAGAAGAACTGCTCATCCTCAACTCAATCCAAAACCGCAACTTTGAACACACGAAGGTAATTGACTTAGGACTCCTCCAACGCATAGGTATGTATGAGGAGTTCTTTGATGTTTTTGGCGCAATAGGTTGGGGTGAATTCTGGGATTTCTCTAACTTCCCTGGTAGCAGGAGTCTCACTTTAGAATTTATGTGCACGGTAAAAACAACAAGAGACATCTATTTTCGCTTGTTTAACCAAGATTATGATCTTTCTTGGGAGCAATTTAGTGCTTGTCTAGGTTTTATAAATTGCACCACAAACTTGGAAGCTGCTACCTGTAAGTTCAATAAGCTTGAATTCTGGCATGAAATAATAGGGGAAAATGCAATGGGGAAACCGCACACTAGTCATATTTGTAACCCTGCACTTCGCTTTTTGCACAGATGGCTAGGAATCACTTTATTTCCCCGGGATGATGTGAGAATTGTTAGAGAAGTTGATCTAAGAATAATGTATGCCATGGTACATAAAATCCGAGTGTCTCCTAGAAAAGCCATGGTAGAACATTGGAAATTTGCACCTTCAAGGATTGGCTCATTTGATTTCACGTCTATCATTACAAAGTTTTGTAGCTATCTTGAAATGCTTAATGGATTTAATGATTACATAAACACCTCTAGAACCATACTTGATGAAGAATATTTCATTAAGGCACACATTATTGCTGGTGGTCCCCAAGGAACGATTGAATTTAAATTCCAAAATTCCACTACAAGACTCACTTTGCCTTGCCCAGAATTAAAATTGTATGGGGGCCACCCTTTAGTACCTAACATTGCAGGAGTAGGTGGCCGTTGGAGTTTTTTAGGACCTACCACCCGTGGAAGAACATGCGCTGCACAGCGTAATGATTCGTCTGAAGAAGATGACAGCACCTATGCAGATAGCTCAAATGCAATGCAGGCCTCCAGTTCTGGAGGGAGGCGCCGGTCACGGGCACAAAGTGCCAGATTATCCTACTCTTCTTTTCAGGATGCAGGGACCCGAAGTCACCGTCACGACATGGAACTGCTCACCAGCCAGTTTGGTGTGCTGCGGGCTGGCCATGAGGCCATTCACAACATCACTGCACAAACCTATCAGCAGCTCCAAAATTTTCAGGAGCAGAGTGGTAGACAGTGGGCTGCTCTCTACGCACACCACAACATACCACCACCACCATACATACCACATCATCCACAGCAGTTCCCACGACCATATCCACCACAATATCCTCCTCACTATCCACCACCATATCCGCCACATCCACCTCAGTGAGACAATCACAAGAGTGCAAGCTTGGGGGAGAGTCTCTCCCCCACCAAGGTAAGTATTCTATCTGAGCATTGTACATTATAATATTCCTTCTTTGAAAAAAATCAAAAATTATAAAAATGCCAAAAAATATTTCCCATGTTTATTCTTACTTTCTTATGTTATATATGTCATGCATGTTTATCTTTCTCATGGAAATGATGAATAGTTGCTCTGTTAATGTTTCTCTAGTGTCTAGTTTACAACTTAGTATTTCTTTAAGTATGGATTACTTGGCTCATCTAAAATCACCATGAACCTAAAAACTTTGTGGGTTGCAAGTGGTAGAACTAAGTCTAAGTTGTTGTGAGATATGATATAGTGAGACAAGAGCTACTATAATATTATTCTAAGCATGCATGATTACTGGAGATTTATTTCTTTAAACAATAAAACCTTATTGTTCCTCAATGGTAATAAATTCATACCATGACCATATATGCTACACATGTTCAAACCTTCCACATAAGCTATTTGCTTTTCAATGAGTTTTAGTCAAGTCTTGTTGACCCTTATTGAGAGACTTATCATGCTCCCAAGATCAAGATCATGTACACACCACATATTTATGCTACTTCTACACTGGAAGTATATATGCAACAACATGTCTTTCATTTCCACCAAATAAATGCTCCATGTGTTAAAGTCATAGAATATCTCTCTTAGTTGATATGGTAAAGAGAAAAAGGCTATGCAAAATAAAAAAAGAAAGATGGACACAAGAAAGTCCATAGAAAAGAAAAGAAAAGAAAATATGAGCAAGTCTAGGCTCATGAATAAAAGAAAATAAAATGATAGCCATGTCTCAAAAATTTGTTAGAGAGATACACTTTCAAATAGAGGAGCATTTTAGTCCACTATTTTCCACACACTTACACATCTTGATCTAAGGGCATGACACTTCTCTCTTTGGATCCAAGCTTTGACTCTATAACATATGCAAAGTAAGTATGCTATATCCTTTCATTCCTACCTTAAGCTCCACATAAGCCATTTTAGAAGTAGGATGACAAAGAGAAGGCAATATTCACTATGTGCTTAGTGAGGAATCATACACCATTTGAGAGACATGAGGGAACCATATGAGAAACATTAAGTTTTCTTTTGAAAAGCATTACAAAAACCCCCAGTATGAATCTTGCAAGGAATGAGAAAATTTGTGCTCTAGTCAAACTATTCTATCTCCCAACCACCCAAGACAAGGAAAAGCCATAGGCCCCATGAAGGATTAAGGTAAAATGGGTGAGTTTTCATAGCCAACTTTTCCATTCAAAAAGAAGTATTTTGTTGTATCCATGGTACTTTTGAAATATGAACATTGTAGCAACTTCTGATCCACCGAGACAAAGTTTAATTATTTGCTCGGGACGAGCAAAGGTTAAGCTTGGGGGATCTTGTTGACGGTGATTAAGCTATAAAATTTCACACTCTAAATACCGTCAATAGACTCGGTTTCGATGAAAGATCAACATAACATGAATATATTTTATCCAATAACTAGTTTCACTTATACTCTTAGCTTGTGAATGCAGGGAAGATCAAATAGGGCAGAGATGAGCACTTGGAGGCCAATTATGTGGGTCGTCCGACCCCCTAATTTGGCACCAAGCCATAACACAACAACACATGACTCAAGGAAGCAGATAGAAGAGAATGGAGCAACTGGAGGGCCCACATAGGGGTTGCCTGACCCACCTGTGGGGCCCACCAGGGCTCTACTGGCATGGTATAATTCGTGTGATATTACACCTAGCTCAATTCCACCATCGGATCAAAGTTGTGTTTCCATTCAATGGTGGAAGATCAAAGCACATGGATCAAGGCGTGAACCGAAAAGACCAAAGCAAACCCACTATACAGCCATGCTCTATGACCAGTGGGGACCACAGTGGTTGGCCCACCCTGTCATAGGGGGTCGGCCGACCCCCTTGGTAGGTCTAGCCCACCGCCATGGTCCACCGACCTTGTGCATGCCACCCACGTGCTGGTTTCACCACTGCCATTCATCTGAGGCGGTTTCAAGGACGGTTTATCCAAGGGAGGAGAATGAAGGAGCACGCGGATCGCTGACATGGCACTGTTGACAGTAGTTATTGCTCATTTTTACCCATCAACTAAACATGAATCAAGGGCATAAAACAATACACAACATAGTTATAGGGTTTGATTCTAACAAGTTCCACGAGTTTTGGTGTTCTCACTTGTTTTGCAGGGTATAAAGGGATATTCAATTTTTCAGTGATTAAAAGTATCTCAAATGAGGAATTAGAGTTCACCATTGCATAGAGCTCATCGAGACGATCGAAATGGACCTATGGTTTGCTATTTTTGGAGTCCGGAATAAAGAGATATGGATTTTACAAACATTGGAAGATTCTAAAATCTGAGCTGCGGGATTAATTAAAGGCTGCGGGATTAATTCGGCCTAAATCAGAATTTGGCCCATTAAAGCCTATGTGCACATGGTGGAAAGGCTTAGTACCATATCGCTTGCCCAAGGTGGAGGGGAGGCCAGGCGCCCCCATATAAGGAACCTAGGAGCCCCCTAGTCAAGTGCACCATTATGGAGCTGTAGAGGCGTCCCTCGAATGGATAATCTCTCAACTCTAGAGAATTAGGGCTAGACTTTCCAATGTAGTAGATTAGTTCTAATTGAGAGTTAGAGAGAGCGGAGCTGTGCTTCGGTTCTGGAGAAGTCTTCAGGGGTCTGGTATATCTTTATATCTCATCTTTGTAAGACTTATGCTTTAATATATTTATCTTCTTTATTTACTTTATGCCTTGAATTTGATTGGTTAGTATAGTTGTTATACTTTGGCATAGGATCTCCGCTCGCATCGAGTACTCTAGTTTTCATATGGGATTAGAGTAGTAATTAATAGTGTAGGCATGGTGTCTAGACTAGAGGTTACCTGAGATTGCACTCAACCTTACGAATAGTTGTGGTAGCCCTAGGACCCTGATGGCCGACGTATTCCACCTCGTGTAGGTTGATGATTGTAGGACCGTAGTCAGAACTTCCTAGTCCCATTCTCATCCCGTTCTGAGGCTAGTGTTCTGATGTCCCGAAGTGTTATTGTGTGATTGCTTTATCTATCATGAATCAGTTATTATAGAACCCCAGTAATAGAGAAGTATTTAGGAACCTTGAACTCTCCCATTGTCCTCTCACTTTAGCTATCTACTCTTTTATCATAGAATTCTCCTGTGTGTCTATATCATTTAAGCATAACTCCTATCATTTATCGTTTACTCCTACTATAGTCTACTTGGTGTACTAAGTTAGTAGACACATGATGGTCAACTATCAAACTTCTTTAATTATTGTTTCCCTGTGGTAAAATATAAATAACGATACCTGGAATACTCCCGGTAAAATGCTACAATGGTATTCCGTGCGCTTGCAGAATCTTTCATATTCTATTTGCACTTAATAAATACCAACAAGCATTTTTGGCGCCATTGCCGAGGAAGCAATTGGCATAAGAGTTTCATAGTGATCTTGATGTTTGCTAATTTAGTGTACTACTAGATTTAGTGTGACCCCTGTTCTATTGAGTCGTGGAATAAGACAGGACAACAGAAGCCGTTTTGACCTTCCGGCAAGTTTCCACATTGAAGAGCCCAGGGTGCCTGAACATTCAAGATTCATCAACAATGGAACCCTGCCATCTCACAGGTTTGCACAAATATATGTATTTCTTTCTCCCTGTGTAGATTGGAGAAAAGGACATCGTCACAACAATTCAACTCACATCTCAAGTGACAAACATAGAGGCGGTGCTACACACAAGTCATGGTAAGTATGATCAAGAAGATGAGAAACTCTTGCTCATGGACTTTAAAATTTTGAGTAGTTATCTTTTAATTCTTGCATCTCATTGCATTTTTATTTTAATCCATGCATCCACACCATTTAGTTTATACTGCCTCATCCATAGCATGTTCAGTTCTTGCATACATCCATACACACTTGCATACTAAAAAGAATATATATATATATGTATATATATATATGGCGGTCCTTATGGATCATTTCTATGCTACCAACTTAGACTAAAAAGAAGAAAGACAATCATATTCTAGCACATATGCCTTTACTACTAACAAGTTCCACTTGTACCCCTAGTACTCATGTTTTGCAGGCCATATGACATGCTCTACTTTTGCAAAACCTTAGTCATATGCTGCTTGCGGAACTTTGAGTCGAGTCAAAAAGCTAAGACCTAGTGAGATTATAGTCATGCACCCATGATTGAGATTCACGTACAACCACCAAATAAAGCCAACTCTCACCCTGAGAGTTGCGCACAACATGCACCCTTCCATCCACCAAAAAAATACGCCAACTCTTACCCTGAGAGTTGCGCCCTCTATTTTTACCAAATAAAAATGACCGACCCTCACTATGAGAGTCGCGCATTCTTCATACAAAATTTTCACTCCTTGCATTCGCCATCATGACATCTCTCCATTCATAAGTTTCCATACGTCAATAAAAAGATATGGGCTTTGTTAAAAAAAGAGAACCAAGGGGCATGAGAAAACAAACGGGAAAGAAAATCCAAATACCCATTCAAAAAGAAGGAGAGAAAAAGAGGATGATCTTTCTATAGCCCATATCCCTCCAAAAGACTTTGTTCCATCCAATAAAAGAGAGTCATGATGCATGAAGTGCCAAAAAATTAGAGATAGGTTTCCACCATACTTATATTCCACACACTTGCACATCTCAATCAAAGTGTATGACTTGTATCTCCTTTTGGTCCGGTCTTTGACTCAACAATACAGGTGATGTAAGTATGCCCACATACCTACCGAAAAACTCCACTCTCAGCCTTAGTGGTAGGATTTTAAGGCAACACTACAATGCCTTTGGTGAGGTAATCATACACATTGAGCGATTAAGAGAATCATTTGAGGAACTTGTTTTATTTTACAAAAAAATTCATAAAACCTCCGGATAGAAGGTCTATCAAAGAATGAATGATTAGTGAATCTGTTATAACCATTCTATCTTGCAACCGCTCAAGAAATTGGGAAAACTACAGGCCCCATGAGAAATCAAGGTAAAGAGTGGATAGAATGCCAACCTATTTAAATTACGAATGAATACTTTGTTATAGGCATGGCACTTATGAATTATATCAGCATCGTAGCAACTCCTGATCAACAACCATACTTAGCTATTTGCTCAAGACAAGCAAAGGTTAAGCTTGGGGGTCTTGTTGGCGGTCCTTATGGATCATTTCTATGCCACCAACTTAGACTAAAAAGAAGAAAGACAATCATATTCTAGCACATATGCCTTTACTACTAACAAGTTCCACTTGTACCCCTAGTACTCATGTTTTGCAGGTTTAATGGTGCAACAAGTGGAAATGCATAATATCATGGAAAAGGCGCAAAAGCAAATGACGTATTCCGTAATTGCGCAAACCAAGAATAATAAGAAAGCCTACCTCAAAAGCTGAATAGGATCCATCCGTAACCACGGGAGAGGCCCAGGCACAGAGAGCAACCGACCACCAGAAGGCGGTGGCCAGCGGGCCCACTCAGGGGACCGACCGCCCCAGGTGCGGCCGCCCCCCTGGTGAGGCCTCCCGGGCCCAGTCTTCGGAGGCGGTGCTCTAGGCGGTTTCACCTCCTTCCAAACTTAGAGACGCCAAACCGCCCTACTCTAGCTATAAATAGATGGTGCTCCTTCATCATTCCACACACATCATTTTGGAGTCATCTACCTCACACCTCTCACTTGTATCTTTAGAGTAGTATTAGTTGTTTGTGAGCAAGGCAAGAGCTATCAAGGAGAGCTTGTCTCCTTGGAAGAAAAGGATCATCTTGGTATGAATACAATTCGGTCTTCTTCCATGAGCAAGTTCTTATCTTATTTATATGTTCATGCATATGAACTAGAGTAAAGTTATGATCTTGTTATGAGCATAATATATGGACTAGAATATAATTAATGTATCATGTTCTTGACTTGTTCATCATCGTTATTCATTGTTCATCGAATTAGTATGAATAGAGAAAGAACTAGGAATGAGGTGATGGTTCGTCGTGCCTTCTTGGTTGCTCTTAACCTAGCCTGTCAACCCGAAGGATTGGGGTCTGCGGAGGTTAGGAGTTGGTTCCAAGTACGTGAGCGTGGTGCTCAGGTATGCGGAGATCGGCGAATATGTCGGTATCCCACGGGCAGAGGGGTAGGTGGGCAGGTGGTGACAGCCCTGTCCATCCCTAGTACTCCCCCACGTTCGGATATTGAAGTAGGAGTTCGTAAAGTCTCTATCGGCTGGCAGACCAGCTGCGGGGATCTCCCTATCACCCCAGACTTAGTCCTGATACTAGAATTGCTAATTAGATGTGTTGCTAGCAGTTCTTTGCATAATTATATATGACCAATGCCTGCTCAGTTAGTTATATTCTTTTATTCTTTATTTTTTTTATCCTTGAGGTTGACCACTATTTTGAAATCATGTTTTATTCCTGTTTACTCTATGCCTACCATTGCACTCAATAAGTGATCATGTTTATATCATGCTTGATGCATATTGCCCTCCCACGGGAAATTATAAATACGACACCCTTGAATACTCACGGGTTGAAATGCTACAATGATAGTTCTGTGCGCTTGCACAGTAATCTTATTTCTTACTGAGCTATCGATTGGCGTACCTAAGTACCATTACTTAAAGATTGTAATTCTTGTGCACCCCACGGCGCCGTGTCACAGTTTTGCATATCGTAAGTAATGACGGTTAGGAAGGCCAATCCGGCACTTCTAACTGCTATTACCAGACTGCATTACCTAGGCCGGCGCCTTTAAGGGCCAAGGGTTACCTTTCTGAAGTAAAGGTGGTTGGGGATGTCAACTTACGTTTCTAGTATTATTATTAAGGACGGACTTATTGTAACAGAACCGACCAATTTATACGAGCACAAGTATAACGACAGCTGTTTTACTAGCAATCGAGTCACACTTGAGCCAATATAAACCTGGTAGTCCGGAAATCTCGAAGGATTTCAAACTTTTATACAGTATTCACCCAAGGATCGCAGAAACTCAGCAGCACACATACACATGATACATAGATTCGCACATAATTCAAATACATCAGAGTACAAGATAGACTTTTACATAAAAGTTCAGTAGCGGAAACGAAATAGATTTACACATACTTAAGTTCATAATACAGTGCCAAGTGTCGACCAGTCACAGCAACAAAGATAAGATAGCTAACATGACCTTGCCCAAGGTCTAGTCCTCCTCTTCCGAAGGATAGAAGTAATTCTTTTAGTCAACGAAACATTCCTCCTGCAACATTAGGAATAAAACCCTGAGTACTCAATTGTACTCAGCTAGACTTACCCGACAGGAAGTAAATAAAAAGACTCTCAAGGATATGCAAGGCTTATTTGGTGGAGTTCAGGAGATAGCATCATTTTTGCAGAAAAAGCATTACTACAATAATCCCTCAAATTATCAATTTTAGATATTGTTCAGCTTTGATTTCAGTTCAGCTATTATAGCTAAGGTTTGCAGCTATACTAAGCAATCACTTGATATTATAGCAATCAATAAACCATATGATTTCCGATATCCACAGATATCAACCTCATCTCACCATTAATCACGTTCAAGTTGTTAACCTCTACCTCACCAGAAGATCAGTTCAGTTTCTCACTAACCAGGAGAGATGGCGATTCGAATCGATTGTACCAGCTGGCAAAACATGCCAATCACAAACCCTGTCAGCCGAGCCACTAGCTTCTTGGGTCACCGTTAAATCCTTCTGAGACACAATATGTCGCGAGTTTGGCAGGGACCATATTCTCAGAGACCAACCCACTTCCAGGATGCATCAGGTCCCTGACCTGTCCTTGGTAAAATGGTGTCTCCGCACATACTTTCTACCTCCAGAATATGTCTGCCTAGTCGCACCAAAGCTTGGCTCAGAAAGAAATACTCGGCTTCGCGGTCAGAACGACTTATCTGGCCAGCTATGTGACGACGTCCTTCAATCTCAACTGATGTCTAATGTCCTCAGTCCTATTCGGTCGCAAGCAGCACCGAAGTCAACATGACCCATGTCATGCAGCTCCCCGCTACCTAGCCTTGATTCTCTCATTATTTCATTGTGGCATGGTGACACATATAGCCAACCATGTGGATCTCGTCAGTCACCACCTACACTCGCGGATGACAGGAAATCACCCGACTTCTACCGGTCTAAGCAGGGCGAAGCATAAGATCGGTCACCTGTCTAGTAATAGTATCAGGTTCACATATATAGTAGACAAGGTAGATATGCAGCAACGATTTCAAACCAACTCCTATACTTAAATGCACAAACATACGATTTAATAAAGACCGGTGCATTTATAAAAAGAGATAGGTGGAGGCTTAGGGATGCTCCGGGGCTTGCCTGGAGTTCAACACTAAGTTAGTGTTTATTAGATGACACTTGTTCGACGAGCATTTCCCATCCAAGCACTCGATTAGTCCTTCCACCTTCGTGATTAGTCCACCACACCGTCTTGTGGTTAGTTCCATCATCATGTCCTTCACTCTACGTGTTCATCATCTATCGTACCTAAATGAGATGCACAATACACATGTATGAATAAGAGAAAGTAATACAAGACATGTTAATCTAGCATCACTGAACCATGAGCTAACAATGCCACCAAACAAGGCAACATGAAAGCAATCCTAATCTCACATATGCAGTTTAAGGACAGCAGGACAGTAAGACAGCAAGCACAAGATTTAACCATAACTGAAGCTATATACATCCAACCAGGGTGATCTAAGCCTTTCTGGAAAGCTATTGAAATTTTCTACAACTTTGGTTTTATCCTCCTCAGATGATTTAATTCATATAAAGGTCAAACAACACAAAGAAGACAGCTCTGTCCAGACTTGGACAGATTCTGTCCTCCCAACTCAAACAATCATAACTAGAGATTTAGACCACCAAAAGGGATGATCATAGACAATTTGGAAAGACATAGAGATATACTACAACTGATCTATTATCACCAAGAAGTGATTCAAAGCATAACTCAGTCAAATAATGCAATCAATCAGATCTAGACAGAAAATTGTCAAAACCTGACAGCAGTCATCCAAAAGCCATAACTCCTAAACTATTAGGCCTATGACCAAGAAATTTTAGGAAAAGCTAGATATAGAAGTTGGCTACAACTTTTGTATAGAACATATTTTCATAAAATATCATTTTCATGGAGAAAACACCACAACAACAGGGACTATGCCTGCAGCCATTTTCGGCATGTAAGCAAAACATGCTTTTCACTTAAATATCACCCAAGCACACATAGGAATGGGCTATTTAGATAGCTCCAAACATCATTGCATGTTCATACAAGATTCATCTCAGACCAAAGCATATTAAGGAATCACAAGAAACATATATATATATATTCATTTGCCCATAATTATTTACTAACTATTACATAAAAATCCTGTTATTTAATTATTTAAGTTATATGGTAAACACCTCAAAGGCATCCCAAATTTTTATGAGAGGTAGATTCATACAAATCATGACTACTGAACAAATTTTACCTTCTCAGGTATTATAATTTAATTACCACAAAATAGACAAATTTATAATTCAACAATGCATTGGAGAGCAAGATAAATCTACAACATCACACTTTTAGTGGACACATGGCCATGTTAGTGTTTCTCAGGTTACTACAACATCATACAAAGATGGTGGAGTACCATTTTCCATTTTTACACCTATATAATATTTATAAAGTATTTAAATCTACTTAATAGGCATCAAACAAGGTGAATCAACAACTCAGTCATACATGCACCATAAATGATGAAATTTTAACCATACATTACACATCATACAAAAAGTCTACAATTAAATTTGCATGCCATTTGGAACAATACAACTCCAGTTACAAAAATAATAAGCAAATCAGCCCTTTATTTTTTATTTAACAAGATTAAACCAAATCACCATGAAAACAGTAAACAACGTATATGTTTTATATTCTTATGAGCAAGTGCATGTTACTAGAAGACTAACAAAACTAGAACCACTATTTTTGCACTCCTAAAACTCGAGATATTGACCAAAGCAAGTTAATACATTATATAAACCACTTTTCAAAAACTATTTTATACAGCATAACAATAAACATGCATGGTACAAATGATGGATCTAACATGCAGAGGACTTCAATACAAAGCTGACAAAACTCCTTTCATAATTTACGGAGATCCCAAACTCTAGATATGAATTTTTGAACAACAACACAGATCCTGTAAATTTGATGCACTTTTAACCAACGTGGGCCCCGCGTGTCATAGAGAGGAGGGGCTGTCTTCTTCCTTCTCTGGTTCGAACACACAGAGGAGGATGTCGTCTTCTTCCTGCGTTCAAACCAACAGCGCAGGGGAAGGGAGAGCTCGGCAGGGAGATGGCCGGCTCCTGCCGGTTGGCCTCGGCGGCGGCCATCCGCGGCCAAGCAGCAGCGGGCGGGCTGGTGGCGGCCGGGAGCAGCAGCAGCGCGGCGGCCGCACCGCCACAACAGCGGCTACGGCAGCAGGCCGCGAGTAAGGCACCGGCGGCGACGGTGCTGCGAGATGAGGAGCAACGAGGAGTTGGCAGATACAGAGACGCAGGGCTGCGCGCTCGCGGAGGAGGAACGACGGTGGCGACGGAGCTCGAGAGGGTAGCCATGGCGGCCGCGCTCTCGCGCTCTGCATGCGCTCGCGAGGACGAGAGGAACGCGAGGGAGAGCGCTGGGAGGGGCGAGGAGAGTGAATGGGATGGAGTGGAAGCGCCCTGGTGCTCTCCATCTCGGGCAGAGGTGGGGGACAGAGGTGGAGAGGTGGCAGCAATGGAGAGTGGAGGTCTGGGCATGGACGCCACGTCCATTCCTTTGGGGCCCACACTCGAGCAGCTGGCGGGCGACGGGGTGTCGACTTTGGATTCCGATTTTGAGAATATTCGGGTGAGATTCGGACCAGAGAGCCTGAAGCAAATTTGTTGCTCACACAGAGTTCTACGAACTTGATTAAGGGTGCTCGGCCAAAAGATAAACGGATTAGCGGGTAATTAGCTCCCAAAATAACAGTGTCAGCAGGTTAATTAGGATCAAGAACTGATGTCAAAACCTTGTCAAACAGAGTTGGATTGATGTCAAATTTTGATATGTTGTGCCCTGGCCAATTCTCTTCAACTTCTATTTTTGGTCCAACTTAAGTTGCTTAATAAAATTTGGAGAAAGCAACACGTCATTGCAATAGGGGCTGATTTCAGACTTAGACAAATTCTTTGTTGGAAATCAGGGTTCCTTCCTATATTAAGTGCTGTTTTTGAGGCACTTAGGGGTTGAATCATGACTTGGTCCAAAAATAACATTTGTTCTACTCCAAAATATCTGTAATTTTTATTTTGGGTCAAACTTCATTTCTTGCTCCAAAATAATATTTCTACTTTGGTCAAACTAATGTAATTAGAGAGCTCAAAGTAGATGTTTAGGCCAATAAAGATATTTTCTTGGCATTTGCTCAACATGAGTCCTTCATGACTTTTGTTGTAGAGTTCAAATAGAGTTGTTTGGCCAAGGTTGCAAGATTTGATTGAATTTGCATGCTCATCTTTCCTAAATCAATAAATCCAAACAAGCATATGATTTGCTATTTCAGTGGATTCTTGATTTGGATCTTTATGAGACTCTTCCAATAGTCATGGTAGATGGACATGAATGTGAGATGGTGATCAAGATCATTTATTGACATAACTTGGTTAGGGCCACACTCGCTGGTTAGCTCATGACTAACACCTGGGGTGTTACAGCCTTCCCCCTTAAAAGAATCTTGTCCCGAGATTCGGAACGTAAGAGCTTTCAAGGGCAGAAAAGAATGTAACCCATTCAAGGTGGTGCTAGTACAAGCTAAGGCTACGTCAAAATTCCATAACACTGGTAGGCAGGAGTGATCACCTCATGGCTCACAATAAAGTGCGGACGATAAAGGTTGGTTCAGTTGTTAGTCCGAGAGATCATGTACTCCCATTTACTTGGATGCAAATGCAAGAGGGATCATTATGGATAGGACAACTTTCCAATCATTCAAGAATTCTTAGAAGTTAACTCTTGGTTGAAGAATTTTCTTCATTGACTTCTATGAAGCATTGTTACTTTGGGATGAATCCAAGATAACACTGCCAATTAATTTGGGAGGATTTCAAGACAACTCATCCCAATTAGCACTTTCAGCATGCAGGGTGTGAATTGGAGCGTCAAAGAGTAGTTTTCAAAACATCTTATTCTCTAGTGGATATAGCATACACCACTATTTTCATATGGGATGAGATCATGGACGAGGCAGATAGTTATTGAAACTGGAAAAATTGATTGACAGCATGCAAGGTTTCTGTTGGTTGTAGACACAATTTACTAAGATGCAGACTGATGGAAAGCTACATAATGTTGCATGTGTACAGTTCTCTTTCTGATGGCAACACTGTATTATTTGAGTTTGTTGAGTGAATGATGAATGCGATAGCTGACTCTGTCGGCTCAGTGCTTTTGATGTCCATCAATAAGGGAACCCTCGTGTCTATGTAGCAACAGTCGTTTGGGTAGAGCCTGAGGTAACCTCTTTATAACTGTTGTTGTAAGAAAAACAATGATAGCAGTCGCCATTTCTAACAAGATCCTTGAAAACAAAACACATATGCTCTCAATATGTATTTCAAGATTTGATCAATTCTTCCTGATTGGCCTGAGGTATGCTATAATGAAGATAGGACGAACTCTGGATTAGTTTCATTATGTACACAAAGTTTTCTGTCACTCCGTGATAAAAGGCACAGAGGACATCAAGTGACAAGTGTAGGCATACAGATGCATATGGTTGCACTCCATTCTCTTCCAAGGCACAAGATTCTGGCAGGCATTTACTCGAGTAAGGTGATTCTTGTAAATGCTTCCAAAATGAGCTGAAAACTATAGTTCATGATCCGAGACAATGGTTTGGGGTGCACCATGCAGTAGCAAAAGTTTGTGCAATATGCAACTTGGCATGCACATTTGCACGATGGTTAGTCTAGACAGACATGAATTGTGCAGGTTGATGAGACAGATCACAAATTCCTGCATAGAATCAAAAACCTTTTTGTACACGAGGAAAACCGATGAGCAATCCCAAACTTATGTATTCTCATTTGCAGCCGAGAATAAACAAGATTGAAGCGGATTGGCAGGTTTAATGAGGTTGGTTGTGTAGAGTGTTTACTCACAAAGTTTTGAGAAGCAGTCCTCTACCAACAACTTGAGTACAACTTTCTTCATGATACAACCATGAATTAACAAAACCAACTTGTTGAACTACTTTTGACATTGGGTAAACCTTCTTATTTTTGCATCAGCAATCCAAGATCAGAGGGTTTCCAAATAGAAATCTGAAATATGTTGTTTGACATAATTCAACTTGTCTTCACTTCACACTCTCAGGAGTTGAGTGGTAGAACACCTTGACCGATCAAGAATAAGGAACTGATTTTTTTTAATGTCCTTTTTGTTGTCCATACCATAGAGTATCAAACAGGGCACCTGATTGCACCAAGATGTACTATGGTATTGACTTCATCTGTTGGGGTGTCTTTTGTAGCTCTTCACTAGGCTGAAACCATAGTTTGCACTATCTGAGTGATTGACAAAGATGGAATTGGCTTCATTATAGCAAGGCCTTGGAAGTGAGAGTGCCACTAAAAGTACCATTTGGCTTATGGGTTTCTTGCATAGCATGGTTCTATGAGACATGGTCTTCAAAAACATGGTCAAACACTTATTTATACCCCTAGAACACACTTATTAGCATGGAACAACACTTCTTGGTAGTGATCTATTTGGCTATTTCATGCATCCATTTCTTTATGTCAAACAGACTAATCCAATTGGGCAATACATTGCTCACATGAGAGAGCGAATGAACAAACTTCTACATTTCATGAGCAGAGGCAATCATCTCATCGAGCAGAAACTAATAACGGCCGGTCTTGTTCCTTCTTGATACAAGAACCAAATACACTTCATTGCTTAGCTGCAGACTATTCTTCCCACTGATAACAAATCAGTTGCCTCTTATGCCAAAGTGCTCTAGGTCGTCAGTTTCTGGAGCAAGTGGTTGCAGATGATATACATGCACATAGTGACCATCATGGTTAACAGACATGAAGTAACACATGAGAAGATTGATCTTGACTGTATAATCATCATGCAGATAGGTATTGAACTTGGATAGAAGCTCGTGGACTTGCAAATACCCTATCAGGAAACATATCACATCTTCCTGACTATTGCCTGACTGATACTTGCAAATAACTTTATTGTTCATGTGCTCTTTTGATCCACAATAATGGCAGGTGCTGGTTGATATGCCCTAGTAGATCATGTCAGACTCTTTGTTTACCACATCTTGTAGTATGTCAATGTTGATGTCAGTGACTTGCTCTTCAAAGATCATTCTCTTTGTGACTTCTGAAGGAAGCTATATACTTGACAAACATCTGTACCTTATGATAGAACATTGAAGGATCGAGTCGGTAAAGACTTTGCAAGATAGATCAAGAAACATAGGGATAGATCAATTTGAATTAGAGACACCTTCAAAGATAGATTTAGGAAAATCCATGGAAGACAACACATTGGTATTACTTCATAATGGATTACGATTAGAGGCCGTGATACCAACGTGTGCCGAGAAGCACTACTTTATTGGGTGTCCCCACAAAGAGGTTCTTGGTTTCGTCACGGCACCATTAGTCAATAATCATAACACCACTATCAAACATGACCAACGAGAAATCTTAAGAAACATGGATAGATTGGGAGATACGAGATATTACGCATCGGTGTAGTTCTGCAATGTATCATGACCAGAGACCTCGATATTCGCACGTGCCGAGCAACACAGCCTAGTGGTTGCGATCCACAGGATATCCTCGGTTTCGTCGCAGTATCATCGATCACGGATCATAACAACATAAATGAACATACAACCAATGAGAAAATCATGCGTGGTAAGGATAGATTTGTGCAAGGATGACATTTCGCAGAGGGAAGGTAAGCTACTACAATCAATTATAGGGTTAATAGCCAACAACAGCATGATTTGGCAATGAAAACATGAGTTAGAAGACAGATTAGTTGCCAAAATAGCAGTACATGAGGCTTTGCTTCAGTCTCACGCGGTTTCCATGTGTCTAGTATGGAGATTACCCGACCCATGATTTACAAGAGATTAGATAGAAGGAGGGAAAATCATGAGACAAAGATTGACAAGCATCTTGAGAAGAAGATAACCATAGACAACCAGATGTCTCATGAACCAACTATATACAACAATCATAGGTTGAGTTGACAAACATCATGATTCATACAGAAAGAATACAAGGAAACTTCTGGGTAAGCTGAGAAGAGGTTCAAATCAAGGATTTGGGCAAAGACTCCAATGAACATGATGTAGGCAAGCCTTGCTGAATGAAATCTAAACACTCTCTAGATATGGAGAAGACTGCTGGAAGTAAGGAATAGATTAGAATCATTTGTAGGGGTGATCGATTTTGCATAACCTGATTTCCAAAGAAAAGATTATAAGATCTAATTTAACAGAGATCAAGCTATCATCATGACATCTAGAAGGACTAGAGGAGACACTCCAGATAGGATTTGGATAAGGCTTTAGATGAAAGAAAATGCAGGCATGGTTTCATAGATCTTGAACAAGAACATATGACAACCATAGGCTAGCATTAAGAGAAAACTCAGGTGGGTCTATTGTGCCAAATGAAAAGCCTACAGGCAGAATTGGTTTAGCTTCTGACAAGATTTATGGTTGAGAAATACTTATAGAGGCTACTTAAAGGTTTAGCAACTCTTATGATTTCAAAACAAGCAAGGAAGAGAGGTAACACAAGTTGTAAACTTAATAAGGCTATTCAGACAACGTAGAACAAGGGTGAGAAGAAGCATACTTATGCAACAAGCAACAATCACATGATGCAACAATCATGATGCATGCTCGTCCTATTCGTTCTCACTTAGTTGCCTATATAATATGGCAAATACGTTCTAAGTCGGTGGCATAACCTACGTACTCTCTCGGTATATAGCTAGTCGTTAACTACCATATACACATTCGAGGTTAGCGTACCTGCAGAAGATTCATTTCAGCCTAACCCCACATATATGCATGGCAATAAGAAGCACTTTTTGCCGGAAATGCTCCCATGAGCACTTGCGACCCCAAGAAAGTAATTACTCCATCATACTTCCATAAGTACACATATGAATCACATGTACTCACTTCAGTAACCATAAACACTCACCATAGATCGACGGTTGTTCGATCATACACTCACATCTCACCTTACCTCATTCGACGTGGCACATTGGCCCATAAGAAGCAATAAGAAACCGACAGTTCATAATTATCCGCACGATAAAACCAAATGAACCGCAAATAGAAACATGATGCAATTTCCCCAAATTAGTACTTAAATAAGCCACCTAATAATCCTAATATGGGCTATAAGACTTGGTCCTTGGCACACTTAATTTGTTCAAACCATTTGTTTCAAACACCTATATATATAGCTATAAGTTGGTAATTAGTTTTGCAAACTCAAAACTTTTTATTTTTAAATACTCATGTGACGGTACATGCTAAAGTTTTGCTCTGGTACCAACTGTAACAGAACCGTCCAATTTATACGAGCACAAGTATAACGACAGCTGTTTTACTAGCAATCGAGTCACACTTGAGCCAATATAAACCCGGTAGTCCGGAAATCTCGAAGGATTTCAAACTTTTATACAGTATTCACCCAAGGATCGCAGAAACTCAGCAGCACACATACACATGATACATAGATTCGCACATAATTCAAATACATCAGAGTACAAGATAGACTTTTACATAAAAGTTCAATAGCGGAAACGAAATAGATTTACACATACTTAAGTTCATAATACAGTGCCAAGTGTCGACCAGTCACAGCAACAAAGATAAGATAGATAACATGACCTTGCCCAAGGTCTAGACCTCCTCTTCCGAAGGATAGAAGTAATTCTTTTAGTCAACGAAACATTCCTCCTGCAACATTGGGAATAAAACCCTGAGTACTCAATTGTACTCAGCTAGACTTACCTGACAGGAAGTAAATAAAAAGACTCTCAAGGATATGCAAGGCTTATTTGGTGGAGTTTAGGAGATAGCATCATTTTTGCAGAAAAAGCATTACTACAATAATCCCTCAACTTATCAATTTTAGATATTGTTCAGCTTTGATTTCAGTTCAGCTATTATAGCTAAGGTTTGCAGCTATACTAAGCAATCACTTGATATTATAGCAATCAATAAACCATATGATTTCTGATATCCACAGATATCAACCTCATCTCACCATTAATCACGTTCAAGTTGTTAACCTCTACCTCACCAGAAGATCAGTTCAGTTTCTCACTAACCAGGAGAGATGGCGATTCGAATCGATTGTACTAGCTAGCAAAACATGCCAATCACAAACCCTGTCAGCCGAGCCACTGGCTTCTTGGGTCATCGTTAAATCCTTCTGAGACACAATATGTCGCGAGTTTGGCGGGGACCATATTCTCAGAGACCAACCCACTTCCAGGATGCATCAGGTCCCTGACCTGTCCTTGGTAAAATGGTGTCTCCGCACATACTTTCTACCTCCAGAATATGTCTGCCTAGTCGCACCAAAGCTCGGCTCAGAAAGAAATACTCGGCTTCGTGGTCAGAACGACTTATCTGGCCAGCTATGTGATGACGTCCTTCAATCTCAACTGATGTCTGGTGTCCTCAGTCCTAGTCGGCCGCAAGCAGCACCGAAGTCAACATGACCCATGTCATGCAGCTCCCCGCTACCTAGCCTTGATTCTCTCATTATTTCATTGTGGCATGGTGACACATATAGCCAACCATGTGGATCTCGTCAGTCACCACCTACACTCACGGATGACAGGAAATCTGTAACACCCGAAAAATTGCATTCTTTTAAATAGTAGAAATTTATTTAATTGTGCAATTAATTGATCATTCTAATGTAGGGAAATAATAATTTTTCTCAAATATAAAATCAAACCTAGGTCATACACATGTATGATGCATTCATGCTGGAGCATTTCTTCTTTGTACTGTTGTAGCTTATTTGAATTTCTCAAATATTTCAAAACCCAATTTGAAAATCCTTTTGGAAAATAGAAAAAAGGAATTAGAACAGAGCCCTTCCCCTCTCCTTTTTGGCCCGAGCAGCAGCTTGGCCTGTTTTCCACTCCCTGGCCCCACCAAGCCCAGGTCGGATGGCCCGAGGACAGCTCGGCCGACCTGCTCCCTCCCTTCCCCTTACCCCATCTGACTGACGAGTGGGACCCACGGGTCAGCCCTTCCTTCTACACCTCCCTCGCCGCGCGAACAGAGACGCCGCTGCCGTGTTCATCCGCCGTGGCCGAGCACACGCGCGCGAAGCGTCCCTCTGCCGTGACTGCCAGCCCGACCCCAGCGCTCGGTGCTACCGACCTGTGGACCCACAGGACAGCCCCTTCCCTGTTTCCCTCTGCTGCTCGCCGAGAGTCCGACGCGGGCAAGAAAGAAACGGCCGAAGCCGAGTTCGTCGCCGCGCCGAGAGTCCGAAGCAGAGAAGAAACGGCCGAAGCCGATTTCTCCGCTCGCCGAGTTTGTTTCAATCTCCGAGATTGACGCCACACCTCGGGAGTATTTAAGCAGCGCCACACCCCCCCGTAGCCGTCACCTAACCCTAGCCGCCTCTTCTCGCCGCCATTGCCGAGCTCCCGCGAGAACCGAGCAGCCTCCGCCGCGAGCAATTAGCTCGATTCGCCACCAATTTTCTCTCGGTAAGCCTTTGAGGAGCTTCGCTGTGATCTTGTGAAGTTCCAGAGCACTTTCCCCCTTTGATTTGTGCACTGACACGCCTCCGCCGCCGTTGCAGAGATCCACCGTCCGCCGGATCACGCCGCGAGCTATCACCGAGTCAATTTCCGACCTTCCCATCACCCTAGGTGAGCTTGCGACGCTCTTCCTGATCTATGGGTACCCTTCCCGACCTATTTCATGCACCGAAGGCCGAGTTCACCTTCTTCGGCGGCCTTCCGGCCATGGCGCTGCCGTTGGCCTCTGTTTTCCGGCCGAGAGCACCGCCACCCCTCCCCTCTTTTAATCTGATCCGCCGATTTTGAATCGGACGGCCGCAGAGCAGCCCATACCGATTCGGCCGGCGTTTTTGCGAATAACCCCCTGCAGTTTTAATGCTTAGCCGCAGCCCTCAGCATATTCAGTAGATTACGTTTGAAGGCGTATTTATTTTCGGTATATATGAAAATGTGTATTCAGATTTGAATTCAAAATTGTTTCATTTATAATTTCCACGTTTTAGCACCGATTTGAACGATTCAAATTGCGTTAGATTCATAATTTCATAATCTATCTGATGGTACCACTGTTTCATATATTTTCCACTCTTAAAATTTGAGATTATATTTAATCTATTATCATTCTATTATAAATCTTGTAAAATTCATATCTCCCTCGTTTTAAATCCGATTTTCGCAAACTTTATATCGATGTGATCGTAGCAACGCGTAGATTTGTTTTATAACCTTTTTAATTTATTTTCTCTCTGTTGGTGTACTGTTCTAATGAAAACTCTTGTTTGAATGCATGATTGCCCCTGTATGCGTGTGTGTTGTTATGATGGATTGAGTATAGACGGTGAGCCATACGTGGGTGATCAAGATCAGTACTGCGACAACCCGGATCACCAGGAGTTTGCTGATCAAGGAAAGTATTAGCATGGATCATCCTTGTAGTCCTATTCATCAAATAAATAACTGCATTTGCATGTGTCTTCCTTGTTAACCATAGTTACTTCCTAGTTTTGTTATCCTGTTCCTTGCAACCTATGGGATATGCATATGGTAATTGATGCTAGTGCATTATGGATATCATGATCATGTAAACTGATTAATTGAATATGCAATAAGGATTAAAAGATGCCTTTTTAGCAACATGGAACTAGGGGATTGGAGCATAGTTTTGTGATGCACCATATCCTTCCCCCTTGGTAATGATCTGTCATCAAAAGCTGGGACTTACAGTGCAACTATGAGGGCTATATGGCTCTGGTTTTAGCTCAGTATGAGGACCTTTTCTAGCTTGTTAGAGGTTACCGAAAGGCGCAAGAGGGGCTTAGACGACTCAGGTATAGTGCGGCCTCTGTCCATATGTGTATAACCTGCGTGACCTTGTGCCATATGGAAGAGGGGCTCTACATCTGCTTGCCGAGGAAACCTCGCGGCCCTAACATGTTAGACGAACCTTTGAAAGGCTTCATAGTGAAACCCTGCTCTCTCACCTTGGTAGTGTTATGGGAGTAATTAACCCGAGCAGATGGGAATCACGGCTCATAGTGAAAGTGCACAACCTCTGCAGAGTGTAAAACTGGTATACTAGCCGCGCTCACGGTCACGAGTGGCCCGGAAAACTCACGGAGTAGTTATCTTACAGGGTGATGTTTACTTGTTGCTAATCTATTTATTGCTACTCATTAATTGTGTTTACTCTGATCATGAGAAAGGGCTAAATAACTTGTTGCTATCCAACTGCATAAAAGATGATTAACTAAAAGCAACCTACTGTTAAACCGTGTCAATCCTTTTGAGCCTCATGAACCTATGCTAGTCTTGTTGAGTACGAAATGTACTTACGCTTGTTTATTTTTCATTAATTGGTTAAAAATCCCGGATGGGTAACAGATGGTGATAGTGATGAGGACTACCCAGAGGACTACTAGACTTGTGCTTCACCAGTCGACGTCCCTGTGCTATGGAGCTACCGCGAGAGTTATCCTTATTTTTCCGCTGTGTAATGACTTTGATATTATTCGCTATGTATTGAACATTGGTTATGATACAATTTATGCAATTTGTTGGATTATGTGTGTGACTGATCTCTAGGCGCACATAAGATTATGCATCTCATTTTATCCTTAAAATTGGGTGTGACAAAATCACCCGACTTCTACCGGTCTAAGCAGGGCGAAGCATAAGATCGGTCACCTGTCTAGTAATAGTATCAGGTTCACATATATAGTAGACAAGGTAGATATGCAGAAACGGTTTCAAACCAACTCCTATACTTAAATGCACAAACATACGATTTAATAAAGACCGGTGCATTTATAAAAAGAGATAGGTGGAGGCTTAGGGATGCTCCGGAGCTTGCCTGGGGTTCAACACTAAGTTAGTGTTTGTTAGATGACACTTGTTCGATGAGCATTTCCCATCCAAGCACTCAATTAGTCCTTCCACCTTCGTGATTAGTCCACCACACCGTCTTGTGGTTAGTTCCATCATCATGTCCTTCACTCCACGTGTTCATCATCTATCGTACCTAAATGAGATGCACAATACACATGTATGAATAAGAGAAAGTAATACAAGACATGTTAATCTAGCATCACTGAACCATGAGCTAACAATGCCACCAAGTAAGGCAACATGAAAGCAATCCTAATCTCACATATGCAGTTTAAGGACAGCAGGACATAAGACAGCAAGCATAAGATTTAACCATAACTGAAGCTATATACATCCAACTGGGGTGATCTAAGCCTTTCTGGAAAGCTATTGAAATTGTCTACAACTTTGGTATTATCCTCCTCAGATGATTTAATTCATATAAAGGTCAAAAAACACAAAGAAGACAGCTCTGTCCAGACTTGGACAGATTCTGTCCTCCCAACTGAAACAATCATAACTAGAGATTTAGACCACCAAAAGGGATGATCATAGACAATTTGGAAAGACATAGAAATATACTACAACTGATCTATTATCACCAAGAAGTGATTCAAAGCATAACTTAGTCAAATAATGCAATCAATCAGATCTAGACAGAAAATTGTCAAAACCTGATAGCAGTCATCCAAAAGCCATAACTCCTAAACTATTAGGCCTATGACCAAGAAATTTTAGGACAAGCTAGATATAGAAGTTGGCTACAACTTTTGTATAGAACATATTTTCATAAAATATCATTTTCATGGAGAAAACACCACAACAACAGGGACTATGCCTGCAGCCATTTTCGGCATGTAAGCAAAACATGCTTTTCACTTAAATATCACCCAAGCACACATAGGAATGTGCTATTTAGATAGCTCCAAACATCATTGCATGGTCATACAAGATTCATCTCAGACCAAAGCATATTAAGGAATCACAAGAAACATATATATATTCATTTGCCCATAATTATTTACTAACTATTACATAAAAATCCTATTATTTAATTATTTAAGTTATATGGTAAACACCTCAAAGGCATCCCAAACTTTTATGAGAGGTAGATTCATACAAATCATGACTACTGAACAAATTTTACCTTCTCAGGTATTATAATTTAATTACCACAAAATAGACAAATTTATAATTCAACAATGCATTGGAGAGCAAGATAAATCTACAACATCACACTTTTAGTGGACACATGGCCATGTTAGTGTTTCTCAGGTTACTACAACATCATACAAAGATGGTGGAGTACCATTTTCCATTTTTACACCTATATAATATTTATAAAGCATTTAAATCTACTTAATAGGCATCAAACAAGGTAAATCAACAACTCAGTCATACATGCACCATAAATGATGAAATTTTAACCATACATTACACATCATACAAAAAGTCTACAATTAAATTTGCATGCCATTTGGAACAATACAACTCCAGTTACAAAAATAATAAGCAAATCAGCCCTTTATTTTTTATTTAACAAGATTAAACCAAATCACCATGAAAACAGTAAACAACGTATATGTTTTATATTCTTATGAGCAAGTGCATGTTACTAGAAGACTAACAAAACTAGAACCACTATTTTTGCACTCCTAAAACTCGAGATATTGACCAAAGCAAGTTAATACATTATATAAACCACTTTTCAAAAACTATTTTATACAGCATAACAATAAACATGCATGGCACAAATGATGGATCTAACATGCAGAGCACTTCAATACAAAGCTAACAAAACTCGTTTCATAATTTACGGAGATTCTAAACTCTAGATATGAATTTTTGAACAACAACACAGATCCTGTTAATTTGATGCACTTTTAACCAACGTGGGCCCCGCGTGTCATAGAGAGGAGGGGCTGTCTTCTTCCTTCTCTGGTTCGAACACACAGAGGAGGATGTCGTCTTCTTCCTGCGTTCAAACCAACAGCGCAGGGGAAGGGAGAGCTCGGCAGGGAGATGGCCGGCTCCTGCCGGTTGGCCTCGGCGGCGGCCATCCGCGGCCAAGCAGCAGCGGGCGGGCTGGTGGCAGCCGGGAGCAGCAGCAGCGGGGCGGCCGCACCGCCACAGCAGCGGCTACGGCAGTAGGCCGTGAGTAAGGCACCGGCGGCGACGGTGCTGCGAGATGAGGAGCAACGAGGAGTTGGCAGATACAGAGACGCAGGGCTGCGCGCTCGCGGAGGAGGAACGACGGCGGCGACGGAGCTCAAGAGGGCAGCCATGGCGGCCGCGCTCTCGCGCTCTGCATGCGCTCGCGAGGACGAGAGGAACGCGAGGGAGAGCGCTGGGAGGGGCGAGGAGAGTGAATGGGATGGAGTGGAAGCGCCCTGGTGCTCTCCATCTCGGGCAGAGGTGGGGGACAGAGGTGGAGAGGTGGCAGCAATGGAGAGTGGAGGTCTGGGCATGGACGCCACGTCCATTCCTTTGGGGCCCACACTCGAGCAGCTGGCGGGCGACGGGGTGTCGACTTTGGATTCCGATTTTGGGAATATTCGGGTGAGATTCGGACCAGAGAGCCTGAAGCAAATTTGTTGCTCACACAGAGTTCTACGAACTTGATTAAGGGTGCTCGGCCAAAAGATAAACGGATTAGCGGGTAATTAGCTCCCAAAATAACAGTGTCAGCAGGTTAATTAGGATCAAGAACTGATGTCAAAACCTTGTCAAACAGAGTTGGATTGATGTCAAATTTTGATATGTTGTGCCCTGGCCAATTCTCTTCAACTTCTATTTTTGGTCCAACTTGAGTTGCTTAATAAAATTTGGGGAAAGCAACACGTCATTGCAATAGGGGCTGATTTCAGACAGACAAATTCTTTGTTGGAAATCAGGGTTCCTTCCTATATTAAGTGCTGTTTTTGAGGCACTTAGGGGTTGAATCATGACTTGGTCCAAAAATAACATTTGTTCTACTCCAAAATATCTGTAACTTTTATTTTGGGTCAAACTTCATTTCTTGCTCCAAAATAATATTTCTACTTTGGTCAAACTAATGTAATTAGAGAGCTCAAAGTAGATGTTTAGGCCAATAAAGGTATTTTCTTGGCATTTGCTCAACATGAGTCCTTCATGACTTTTGTTGTAGAGTTCAAATAGAGTTGTTTGGCCAAGGTTGCAAGGTTTGATTGACTTTGCATGCTCATCTTTCCTAAATCAATAAATCCAAACAAGCATATGATTTGCTATTTCAAGTGGATTCTTGATTTGGATCTTTATGAGACTCTTCCAATAGTCATGGTAGATGGACATGAATGTGAGACAGTGATCAAGATCATTTATTGACATAACTTGGTTAGGGCCACACTCGCTGGTTAGCTCATGACTAACACCTGGGGTGTTACACTTATAGTCTATCTTTAGTAGTAATGCTAAGAAACGCCAACAAGCATTTCTGGTGCCGTTGCCAGGGATGGACTTTTAGTTTACCTTTTGTAACGATGTTAAGAAATAACAACAAGCATTTCTGGCGCCGTTGCCGGGGAGGGCAAAAACATCTAAGCTGGCATAAACATCGATTGCATAATAAAGCATTGGTAGACGTAGTTTAAACAGACTAACTTCGCTGTTTTCTTCCTCTTTTTTATTGGAATGAAAACAGGATAGTGTATGAGCAGTTTTGCTCTGCCGAACAATTTCACCAGTAATCCGGAAGCACTCCATCGACAGACGAACCGGTCACCCTCGCACCATCCGCCACTACCGCTATGGCCAAGACACTCCGTGACTACTCCACTCCCGTTGTTGCCAACGTGCCCGTTGGGCCCGCTGTCAATGTTGGAGATGGAAATTTTGAGATTCGTACGGGCCTTATCTTGATGGTGCAGGCGAGCCAATTCTGTGGCTTGCCAAGTGAGGACGCAAATGCTCACCTGCAACACTTCCTTGAGTTGTGCGACACCATTGTCATCAAGAATGTCGCACAGGACAGCATCAGACTCCACTTGTTTCCTTTCTCCCTCATGGGGAAAGTGAAGCAATAGTTCTACCAAAACAAGGAAGCTTTTAACACGTGGGACAAATGTTCCACGGCGTTCCTCGCCAAATTCTTCCCCATGAGCAAGACTAGCGCCCTAAGGGAAAGATTTCAAACTTCCAGCAATCTTCGCTGGAGTCCATCCCCGAAGCTTGGGAAAGGCTTCAGGAATACATCCGTGCCTGTCCTCATCATGGAATGGAAGATTGGCTCGTGCTCCAAAACTTCTATGAAGGCCTCACGGCCATGTCAAAAGGGCACATAGATGCCGCAGCTGGAGGTGCATTCCTCTCTCTCACCATCGCGGATGCAACTGCACTTATTGCGAAGATGGTGGCCAACCAGAGTTGGGGAGAAGGAAGAAAAACACAAAAAGGCATGCATACAGTGAAGGAGACGGACTTGCTAGCCGCAAAAATAGACTTGCTGATGCAGAAGCTAGACGATCGTGCCACCAACCCTACCATAAGTACCGTCCAGGCCATGGACTCACACATGACGTATAAAGTCTGTGAGAACGTTGGCCACTCAGGGAACAACTGCCCCGAAACCCAAGAAGAAGCTTCATACGTCAACAATGGGTTTTGCCAACCTCTGCAAGGTAATAATGGGTGGAACAACCAACACCGCCCGCAAGGTAATAATTTTAATTCAAATTACAATTCAAATCAACCTTCCTTAAAAGACCTCGTGTTAGGACAAGCTAAGATCAATGAGAATCTGACCAAAAAGCTGCCTTTCAACGATAAAATGTTTGAAAATATAAATGCAAAGCTTGAAACTCTATCTTCTTCTATTCAAAATCAAGCAAGTTTCAACAAAATGATAGAAACCCAAATGGCTCAAATAGCTGCTTCTATCCCTATCAACAATACGGGAAAAATTCCGACGCAACCCGAGGCTTCTCCCGAGTTTGTTCATGCAGCTGCAGAGCAATAAAGGAAGAAGAGTCTTGCCAACGGACTGTAAACGTTGAGCCCTTGCCGAAGGTCATCGGCAGTTATCTAAAAATAAAATAAATATATAAATATATAAATAATAATTATCTGAAGGGGCCCACACCATCATTCAAGCTTGGGGGAGGCGCCCCCACTCAGGTATTATATCTCATCCTTTCAAAAAAAATAATAAAATAATAAATATATATACTTATATAATTTATATTTCATAAAATTATTTTCATTCATTTAAAAAGAGTTTCCCTTTTTCTAGTTTTATAAAACTCTATTTTTAGTCCAAAATAAACTCTTCTCCAAAAATTCTATAAAAATCATTCTTAGAAATTTTAAAATTTGTTATATCTAAACCTTATTTTTTATTAATTTTTGAAAACAAAAAAGTTTCAAATAAATTTGTGGAAAATCAAAATCTGGGGTAAAATTCCGAGTGGGAGTCATTCATAACTGGCTACATCTTGGTGGTAGCCGTTAGAGGGAGCTGTAAAAAGACGGGACAGAACCGGCCCCGCCAGGGGACCGGCCGGTCCCAGGGGCAACCGCCCCCTGCCCAACGGCTCTGCGGCGTGGCCTTTTGCCAACGGCTACTAGCCGTTGCATACAACATTCCCCCGCCTGCGATCAAGCCTATAAATACCAGAGAATTCGGGTGGAGCTCTTCACCCCTCTCACATTCATATTCTTTTACTCCCTCCATCACTCTCTTGCTCCACCACTCTCCAAATACTTTCCACAAAGTTCAAGTGCAAGAAAATTATACAAAAACCTCTTGCATTTTCCACCACAAAGCAAGCTCTCGTGCTAAGCTCACTCACCATGAGTGGGATCGGAGGTCGGATTTCCGGCATGTTCCGGAAAGGCCGTCGCTCTCGTGGGGAGTCTAGCCAAGGCCCCCCCCCCCCCCCGCAAGTGAGGAGAGCCCGCTACATGAAGAAGAGGAGGCGCTAAGAGGCCACGCCATAGACGAGGCCGACTCCCCCTTCGTCGACTTAGAGAGCGAGCGGGAGATGCAAGCATACAACCTCCTCAAGGGACACAAATTCCTGCATACACCGGCCTTCGACCCACACTTTCTCTAGCAGACAGGTATGAACGTCGAATTTAATACCATTTTCGAAAATGTTGATTGGAGCCAAGTTGCCCCTGTGCACGAACTTGGATCTCGTCTTTTGACCATCCAAGTCTTGGGCACTCTACAAATTGTCGATTATGGTATTACTTTCTGCTGCTTTGGGAAGGAGCATAGTCTTTATTGGAAGGACTTTGCTAACGACTTAGGCTTTCATGAGTGATGCTCTGTTGACTTGGGTTTTTCTCTCTTGGGTAATCATCCTCATACTTTTTGGCACTTGATAACCAGACAAAATATGACTGGAAAATTCCAACCCAATATCAACAAAATCCATCATCCTACTTTGAGGTTTATGCTTAAGTGGATTGCTAATTCCTTCTTTCCTAGAGAAGACATGAATCATGCTTATGATATTGAGTTGAAGTTGCTTTATGCCGTGCTTAAAAAGATTAAAATCGCTCCTGTCTATGATATTGTTAAGCACTAGTTGAATTCTTTTAAAACTTCTACACCTATCATGTGCACTTCACTCATCACTCGTCTTGCCACTAGTATTGATCCTCATGGTGCTAATACTATTGTTTATTTTTCCACTCCTCGCATTATGCTCAATGAATTCTATTTTGTACAAGCCCACACTCTAAAACGTGACGAATCGGGACAGAATTTGGTATTTTATTTTCCGGGATATATAAACGAGATACCGTTACCTAACCCGGATCTCGCTTTATATAAATCCCCATCTCTCACCTTCGACCTTGTTGAGAAGGAAGAAGCACGCAGGAGTTCTGTTTCCTGCAGGAGATCACCAAGGAGGAGAGTACAAGAGGAGGAGTCTGCACCATCCGTACAGCCTACACCACCAGCCATGCCCACCATGACACCAGGGATGGGATGGTCCCCTATCATGTCTACACCCGGGTTCACCCCTGGGTATGGATATGGTATGGGACACATTCCTCACCCTCACAGGGCAGGAGGGTCAGGGTGGCAACACTCACACGAGGCAGGAGGATCAAGGCAGCACGAGCATGTGCATTCCTCAGATTCTGAAGGCATGCCACCTCCACTTCACCCACAGCCGGTCACATTAGAGATTCTCAACACACGCATGGGAGGACTAGAGCTGCAAAACAGGCAGATCCAAGGTACGCTCAATGCTCACATCCAGACTGCCACTCAATGGCATGAGCAGTACCAGCAGCACTTCGTGGACCTCGAAGATGCGAACCGGCGGCGGCACGAGGCACAGATGGCCTACCTTCGGTCTATGGGACAATTCCCAGGACCTAGGCCTTGAACTAGCTTGGGGGAGGAGACCCCACAGAGGTAACATGTATCTTTAAATTTCTTGCACTTTTAAATTCTGCAATTTTATTTCCTTATTAAAAATAAAAATAAAAAAGATAATAATAATAATAATAAAATATTCCACTCCCATATGTGCTAATATATGTTAGTTTCTCTTCTGCTGAAATGATGAATAGTTGCTCTGTCTATAATTCGTTTGTGCCTAAGTTATAACTTAGTATTCCTCAAGATTTAAGTTTGTTGGCTAAAAATGTCTCATTCTGAGAACTTGAAATCTTGTGGGTTGCAATTGCAAGATCTTTTTCTAAGTTGTTGTAAGATATGAGATGGTACAAATAGACTTTGCTATGACTTTGTTCTAAGAGAAACTTGACATCCGGAGTTTTCTTTTCAAAAAAATTCAAAAATCAAAAGTTCCCCAATGATTATGAAATACCTACCAAGGCCATATGACATGCTCTACTTTTGCAAAACCTTAGTCATATGCTGCTTGCGGAACTTTGAGTCGAGTCAAAAAGCTAAGACCTAGTGAGATTATAGTCATGCACCTATGATTGAGATTCACGTACACCCACCAAATAAAGCCAACTCTCACCCTGAGAGTTGCGCACAACAAGCACCCTTCCATCCACTAAAAAAATACGCCAACTCTTACCCTGAGAGTTGCGCCCTCTATTTTTACCAAATAAAAATGACCGACCCTCACTATGAGAGTCACGCATTCTTCATACAAAATTTTCACTCCTTGCATTCGCCATCATGACATCTCTCCATTCATAAGTTTCCATACGTCAATAAAAAGATATGGGCTTTGTTAAAAAAAGAGAACCAAGGGGCATGAGAAAACAAACGGGAAAGAAAATCCAAATACCCGTTCAAAAAAAAGGGGAGAAAAAGAGGATGATCTTTCTATAGCCCATATCCCTCCAAAAGACTTTGTTCCATCCAATAAAAGAGAGTCATGATGCATGAAGTGCCAAAAAAATTAGAGATAGGTTTCCACCATACTTATATTCCACACACTTGCACATCTCAATCAAAGTGTATGACTTGTATCTCCTTTTGGTCCGGTCTTTGACTCAACAATACAGGTGATGTAAGTATGCCCACATACCTACCTAAAAACTCCACTCTCAGCCTTAGTGGTAGGATTTTAAGGCAACACTACAATGCCTTTGGTGAGGTAATCATACACATTGAGCGATTAAGAGAATCATTTGAGGAACTTGTTATATTTTACAAAAAAAATTCATAAAACCTCCGGATAGAAGGTCTATCAAAGAATGAATGATTAGTGAATCTGTTATAACCATTCTATCTTGCAACCGCTCAAGAAATTGGGAAAACTACAGGCCCCATGAGAAATCAAGGTAAAGAGTGGATAGAATGCCAACCTATTTAAATTACGAATGAATACTTTGTTATAGGCATGGCACTTATGAATTATATCAGCATCGTAGCAACTCCTGATCAACAACCATACTTAGCTATTTGCTCAGGACGAGCAAAGGTTAAGCTTGGGGGTCTTGTTGGCGGTCCTTACGGATCATTTCTATGCCACCAACTTAGACTAAAAAGAAGAAAGACAATCATATTCTAGCACATATGCCTTTACTACTAACAAGTTCCACTTGTACCCCTAGTACTCATGTTTTGTAGGTTTAATGGTGCAACAAGTGGAAATGCATAATATCATGGAAAAAGCCCAAAAGCAAATGACGTATTCCGCAATTAGGCAAACCAAGAATAATTCAAAAGCTGAATAGGATCCATCCGTAATCACAGGAGAGGCCCAGGCCCAGAGAGCAACCGACAACCAGAAGGCAGTGGCCAGCGGGCCCACTCAGGGGACCGACCGCCCCCAGGTGCGGCCGCCCCCTGGTGAGGCCTCCCGGGCCCAGTCTTCGGAGGCGGTGCTCTAGGCGGTTTCCCAAGGGCGGTTTCACCTCCTTCCAAACTTAGAGACGCCAAACCGCCCTACTTTAGCTATAAATAGATGGTGCTCCTTCATCATTCAACACACATCATTTTGGAGCCATCTACCTCACACCTCTCACTTGTATCTTTAGAGTAGTATTAGTAGTTTGTGAGCAAGGCAAGAGCTATCAAGGAGAGCTTGTCTCCTTGGAAGAAAAGGATCATCTTGGTATGAATACAATTCGGTCTTCTTCCATGAGCAAGTTCTTATCTTATTTATATGATCATGCATATGAACTAGAGCAAAGTTATGATCTTGTTATGAGCATAATATATGGACTAGAATATAGTTTATGTGTCATGTTCTTGACTTGTTCATCATTGTTCATCGAATTAGTATGAATAGAGGAAGAACTAGGAATGAGGTGATGGTTCGTCGTGCCTTCTTGGTTGCTCTTAACCTAGCCTGTCAATCCGAAGGGTTGGGGTCCGCGGAGGTTAGGAGTTATTTCCATGTACATGAGCATGGTGCTCAGGTATGCGGAGATCGGCGAATATGTCGGTATCCCACGGGCAGAGGGGTAGGTGGGCAGGTGGTGACAGCCCTGTCCATCCCTAACACTCCCCCATGTTCGGATATTGAAGTAGGAGTTCGTAAAGTCTCTATCGGCTGGCAGACCAGCTGCGGGGATCTCCCTATCACCCCAGACTTAGTCCTGATACTAGAATTACTAATTAGATGTGTTGCTAGCAGTTCTTTGCATAATTATATATGACCAATGCCTGCTAAGTTAGTTATATTCTTTTATTTTTTATTTTCCTTTTTATCCTTGAGGTTGACCTAGATGTGTGCCCACTATTTTGAAATCATGTTTTATTCCTATTTACTCTATGCCTACCATTGCACTCAATAAGTGATCATGTTTACACCATGCTTGATGCATATTGCCCTCCTACGGGAAAATATAAATACGATACTCTTGGATACTCACTGGTTGAAATGCTACAATGATAGTTCTGTGCGCTTGTAGAGTAATCTTATTTCTTACTGAGCTATCGATTGGCGTACCTAAGTACCATTACTTAAGGATTGTAATTCTTGTGCACCCCATGGCGCCATGTCACAGTTTTGCATATCGTAAGTAATGACGGTTAGGAAGGCCAATCCGGCACTTCTAACTGCTATTACCAGACTGTATTACCTAGGCCGGCGCCTTTAAGGGCCAAGGGTTACTTTTCTGAAGTAATGGTGGTTGGGGATGTCAACTTACGTTTCTAGTATTATTAAGGATAGACTTATAGTCTATCTTTAGTAGTAATGCTATGAAACGCCAACAAACATCTCTGGCACCGTTGCCGGGGATGGACTTTTAGTCTATCTTTTGTAACGACGTTAAGAAATACCAACAATATACCTCACTATGATCATATTATTTTATCTCTATTTGAAAAAAATCCTTGTAATGCTTTCATGCTACCTTCATTTACTATAGTTTATGGCTGGAATAATTTCATACATGTGGAATAATTTCATACATCTCTTAAATGAAGCATGGTGCCAAGTTTAGGAGTGTTTGATCTTACTTTCAAAGGTTTTTAATCTATGTTTATTAACTAAAACTGTAATAATTAGAAGGTCTCCCAAGAACGACTTTGTGTCCTAAAATAACCACTCTTGAAAAATAATGTGAGCTTGTACTTTTTGATATAATACCCTTGAGAATTGAGCATAGAATTATAATTATAAAAATATTCCCTCGGGTATTTTTTGTCACTAACCATTCCAGTTTGAAGTAGAAGGATGACATCATTAGGTATGTCCAACCAATCATTATGCAACATTAATCCATCCAAACTTAACTTTGCTTTGCAAATTAAATTCAAGCTTGGGGGAATGGGCTTATTTAGATAATCTTATGTTGCTAATATTGGTTGTCTCTACCTTGTCAATCCATGTTCAAATTGTTAATCAATGATCATGCTCTTTCATCTTTGTTTGCATAACTCTCTATAAACTTTCATGTTACCTTTGTTCGCTATAGTATACTTAAGGTTTGGAGAAATTTCATACACCTTCTAAATTAGGCATGGTGCTTAGTTTAAACTAGTTTTCTGGAATCATAATTAGATAAGGTGTTTAGTTTGATTTCCAAACCAAGAGGTATGATGATTTTACTTTCAAAGGCTTTTTGAATTAAGCGTGTGCTTAGATTAAAATGCCTTCCTAAGTCAAATTGGAAGTGGTGTCTAGGTTGATTTTTGAGCCGCTCGTATGCTGTAGTTGATATTGGATATTTTGTTAGACTAACCCTTGCAGAAAACTTTCAATTTAATTTGGGTAAGTCATGAGATAAATTCAAATCAGAGATGAGACAGGGCACATGCTAAACTTCAATAACTTTGTAGAGGAAGACATAGCTCATTCATTATGGATGGAAGAACTGTGAGTATTAATGATTCATTCACTTTAACTTCTATTGCAAGTTACTTGGACTCAAGTCATGCCGGTATAGAACATGATCTATGCTAACATAATATCAACCCTATCTTCTTAGTAGCATAGATGGAACATGATAAAATTCTGGACAAACAACCTATGTTCCAAAGTTGTACATCCCTTCAGGTATGTGTTGTCCACTAATCTGTTGCAGGCATAACAATGAATGGAGTGACAAGGTGTCATAAGATCAAAGAAGCAAAAGATGGCAAAGAGGATAAGCAACAAAGGAGACAAGATGCTCATGAACAACTCAAGATGCAAGAGAAGGAAAGGACCACCAGTCATCTACCCTTCATTACTTAGTGCCATCACACTCTAATAATGAAGGTAATATTTTAAGGTAAGTGGTCACTATTTTCCTCTTGATCTTGGAATGCAGATAAATAAAGACACAAATATGTTAGAGTTACATCTTTAATTGATTAACCTAATTAACTCGACATGCTTTGTCCTTTAAGATTGTTCATGACATCATTCTTTTGATCTCAATCTTAACCAAATGTGTTAAAACATTGTATTCTATCTTTGGAAGATGATAGTCATACTCATGTGAAAATTTATATATTATGTAGAGATAGACAACCATTCAATTGGTCAAGCAATTTAAATCTTTTCTACCATATGAACTTAAATGCAACATTAATGCTTAATTGTCTGATCTTACCACTCATGTCATGAGTAAAACAAATTATGTAACATCAACTTTGTCTTGTTCAATATGCCTAAGGCTAGAGAAGAATAAATAAAGAAATAGATTCGGTTCTGTTGGTATTTTTCCACCAGCAGAGCCCATGCACTTGATCTCTACCTTAGTTTTGCAAACAGGACAATACTTCAAGCAAATTTGTTAATTCCCAAAATTCTACAAGTGAAAGTTCTATGAACATGCACGCTGAGCAAGATGCTGCCAGCTTGCACTATTAATGCTCTACTTCAACCTGTTGGCCAAGAAAAGAACAAAAGTGACATCACCGTCACCAGAGGTGCAACCATCAAGACCTTCATCTCTAAGACGGAGAGATACACAAGAGTGGAAAAAAAAGTCCTGTCGGTAGACTTTAAATTCCGCACCCTTGCCATAAGGTAACATGATAGTTATCTAATTAATTAGTATTCATAATTTACATTAGTAATTTTACTTTAGCATATTCATCTTTATGCATATTAAAAAAAGAGAGAGAAAAATCTTTATTGCCTTATTTACTGCATCATAAAACATTAAAGCCCCATGTGAATAAACTTATAGAATATTCGCTGTGGTGGCATAAAAAATGATAATAGCATCTGTATTTACTTTTTTGCATTATACAAATCCTAAGCCCCATGAGAATAAATATTCTACGTGGTGGCATAAAGATATATAGCATGCATACATATTTGATTGTTACATAAGAAAGTTAGAAAACCCTAAAAAGAGAATCCTGCTAGAATCTGTCAATTAAAGTCAACTCAGAGAATAATCAATAACTTATTGGCTGACCGCTAACCCCTTATCACATTCGAGCCTCGAGTTTTGGTTTTCTTGTTGGAGTATAATTATGCAGGATAACACTATGTCTGAGGAGTGAGTCCATCAGTGGCACCCACCAGACTGCTGCTGGTAAACCCACTCTAAAGATCATCAACACCAAATATTGCAAACTTCTAGCTTGCGGGAGGAGCATCCCCTAATTATCAGGTATCTATACCTAGGTGATTATCGAGTTTATTTTATATAGTCATAAAATACCAAAAATATGTGAGCACATGAAGGTTCACAATAGTATCATAGGAAAATTAAAAAAATATGTGGGCACATGAAGGTCTACACACTTTTAAGAAAAACCCAAAAATATGTGGGCACATGAAGGTCCACGTTTTTTAGAAAGTTCCCTAAGTGGGTGAAGTAAAGGAAACTTTTGGCTGGAATCATAAAATTAATCACTTACCATGGAGTGGTATTAACCTAACCCCTCTCCATGAGATTTGGTATTCTTGTTGGCAATTGAGTTTTACAAGTCAATACAAGATCAAGAGCTAGTCAACCTGGTGCCCTTACGTGGCCAGTATGCCTGCTCCCAGAAGGATTGCTCAACTTGCAACATCAAAGACCACGTCAACATCCAGCTTGGGGGAGGGCACCCTCCATTTAAATCCAGCTAAGTATAAGTTTTCCATCCCTATTATTATACCATATTGCTTTTCGCGTGAGTTAGCTAGTGAAATAAAATTTGAAAACCAAATAAATAGTGTTTAGGTTAGTTAGTGTGTTTGAATAAAATAAAAAGAGAGTGCTTACAATAAATTTGGTCGGACTCAATGGAAACCATGTTCAGAAATTTGATAAGTAGCACGCCACCATGATTCCTCATTCCAACTTAGTTTTCAACCTTGAATCATCCCAAGTTCTAGATACAACCATTTTAACTTAAAGATTCGCTTTGAACCTGAAACTTGTGGGTATCAAATGGTTGATCTAAGTCTAAGTAATTGAGGGATATGATATGCAAAGTTTGAGCTGCTATTTATCTTGTTCCTAATGATACTTGAATTCTAGAGATTTATTTTGAAAATCGTTAAAACCACATGATGAGTTCCTGTATGACAACAGCTTTATAATCCTACCACAGCCATACAAGCTAGATTAGGAAAACATACACATTATATGCTACTTGCTTTGTTTTGAGTTTAGTCAAGCTTTGTTGATACCTTAGAAGCTTGTCATGCTTTTACAATCAAGATCACATGAACTCCACCCATAATGCACTACTCATATCCGAGTGGGCGTATCCACATTCCACATTTTTCCATCTAGATCCACCTAAAAATGTTCTACTCCTACACTAGGAGTGAACAGTAAAAATATCTCATTGGTTACCCCAGATCAATGCTCCAAGGTTCTTGTTGCTATCTCTCAAAAGAAAAAGAAAAAGGGAAGTATTGTTGCAGAGAAGAGGCATGTGGCTATGCAAAAGAGTGAGATGAGAGAAAACAATGGGTACAAAGATGCCCGCCTAAGAGGTAAAAATGGACAAGTGTCCGAATTTATCAAACCAATGGGTACTCTGATGCCTGCCTGAAAAAAGAAGAAAAACAAAAGAAAGATAGCCCATGTTGTCCTGCAACACAAATCCCTAGTGTTTGAAAGAGAGAGAGAGATGTCTCAAGGAGCAAACGAGTAGAATTAGGATTAGCCACAATATATATCCACGTACCACCTCACATCCACACACATGCACATATTGATTTGATTGTATGACTTATTTCTTTGGATCCATTATTTGACTTTACAATATATTCATTGCAAGTATGTATGAGCTGTCTCCTTACCCATAAGCTCCACACAAGCTATTAGTTATGGGGTGAGAGAGAGAAGAGAAGGCATGCATCACTATTGCCTTGGTAAGGATCCACAAATATCACATATTGAGAGACTTGAGAGATTCATACAAAGGAAATTCTGAGTTTTATATTGAAAACTTGCAAAAGCTCCAGGATAATAGTTGAACAACAGAGCTTGAGACATAGTGTTTAACTTAGACATTCTATCCTTCAATTACCCAAGACTCAAGAGAAAGCTACAAGCTCCGTGGTAAAGGTACAGGTAAGTCTGAAGGTTAGCTTGGTCTACTCTAATCCTTGAGTACTCTTTGGTTCAAAACTGAATACTTGTGAGGAATAGTTATAACTTTTGATATATGCTAAGTTTGGCTTTGCTAAGGGACTAGCAAAGGGTAAGCTTGGGGGAACTTGTTGACGGTAGTTATTTCTCATTTTTACCCATCAACTAAATATGAATCAAGGGCATAAAACAATACACAACATAGTTATGGGGTTTGATTCTAACAAGTTCCACGAGTTTTGGTGTTCTCACTTGTTTTGCATGGTATGAAGGGATATTTAATTTTTCACCGATTAAAAGTATCTCAAATGAGGAATTGGAGTTCACCATTGCATAGAGCTTGTCGAGACGATCGAAACGGACCTATGGTTTGCTATTTTTGGAGTCCGGAATAAAAAGATATGGATTTTACAAACACAGAAAAGATTTTAGAACCTGAGCTGCGGGATTAATTAAAGGCTGCGGGATTAATTGGGCCTAAATTAGAATTTGGCCCATTAAAGCCTATGTGCACATGGTGGAAAAGCTTAGTACCATATCGCTTGTCCAAGGTGGAGGGGAGGCCAGGTGCCCCCATATAAGGAACCCAGGAGCCCTCTAGTCAAGTGCACCATTATGGAGTTGTAGAGGCGTCCTTCGAATGGATAACCTCTCAATTCTAGAGAATTAGGGCTAGACTTTCCAATGTAGTATATTAGTTCTAGTTGAGAGTTAGGGAGAGTGGAGCTGCGCTTCGGTTCTGGAGAAGTCTTCAGGGGTCTAGTATATCTTTATATCTCATCTTTGTAAGACTTGTGCTTTAATATATTTATCTTCTCTATTTACTTTATGCCTTGAATTTGATTGGTTAGTATAGTTGTTATACTTCAGCATAGGATCTCCGCTCGCATCGAGTGCTCTAGTTTTCATATGGGATTAGAGTAGTAATTAATAGTGTAGGCATAGTGTCTAGACTAGAGGTTACTTGAGATTGCACTCAACCTTACGAATAGTTGTGGTAGCCCCAGGAGGTGACAGCCCTGATGGCCAACGTATTCCACCTCATGTAGGTTGATGATTGTAGGACCGTAGTCAGAACTTCCTAGTCCCATTCTCATCCCGTTCTGAGGCTAGTGTTCTGATGTCCCAAAATGTTATTGTGTGATTGCTTTATCTACGATGAATCAGTTATTATAGAACCCCAGTAATAGAGAAGTATTTAGAAACCTTGAACTCTCCCGTTGTCCTCTCACTTTAGCTATCTACTCTTTTACCATAGAATTCTCCTGTGTGTCTATATCATTTAAGCATAACTCCTATCATTTATCGTTTACTCCTACTATAGTCTAGTTGGTGTACTAAGTTAGTAGACACATGATGGTCAACTATCAAACTTCTTTAATCATTGTTTCCCTGTGGTAAAATATAAATAACGATACCTGGAATACTCCCGGTAAAATGCTACAATGGTATTCTGTGCGCTTACGGAATCTTTCATATTCTATTTGCACTTAATAAATACCAACAGGCACCTCTCCACCTCCCCTATAAATATAGGCTGCCTCCACCCTCTCAAGACATGATTCAATCAAGATACAAGTGAAGACTAGTGTAGTTCCACCTTGTTGGTATTTTTAACATCACTTCACGTTAAGTTGTCATCCCTAACATGATGCCAAAAACCAAAGGTAAAATAATCTTCACTTGCCTCCTAAAAATAATACTATAGAATATATCCGCAAGCGCACAGATAATTCTCACATTGTAGCACTTCACCTGGTAAGTATTCCGAGTATCATTGATTTATTTTATGCCAAAAGGATAAAGGAGCATTCTACTCATTAGGATAATCTACTATAATAATTAGAAAGATAAATCTGCAGACCTATGATAACCCATAACTCTAGTGCTTTAGCGATAAATAAGTCAATGATAAATGGTATATGATAACTGAGTAAATGAGGTAAATGGTATTCCAGAGATGGAATATAGAGACTCACTAATGTAGTAAGACAATCCCGAGATTCGGATAAAGTAAAGGAAACCTATTGTAATACCTCAGGTATTACAACTTAATTAACCTGCCATGTCATCATATTTAAATTTAAACATCTGCATATAATTATGCTTAGGGCTCCTAGAGTGGTTTGATTTCAGCTAGTATTGATTGTGTAATTTGGTCCTCAATCAAAAATCAAAAATAAAATTTAAATAGAAATCCAATTAAGCCCTAGAGTTGACGTAAAACCCAAATTCGAAATCTATTGCGAATCTGAAGAAGGTGTCTTAATGAAAGTTGTAGAACTTTTAAAATGGAATAACTTTTATTTTTGGAGATTTTAAAGTTATATTATAGAAATTCAAATTAAACTCCAATTACTATATTGAAATTTAAATTTTAAACTTCAATTTCAAAAATATGTTGAATCTTATAAAACTCCCTTAATAGAAGTTGTCAAACTCACTGAGTAGAACAACTTTCATGTTTACAAATTTTCAAGTTGTTGAGAAAAATCAAAAGTAATTTTAAAATTTCAGTTTGAAATTCAAACCCTACTTTTACCCCCTTTGCTGTAGTTTGAAAATTCAGCCGAATTTGAAATTCTTGTCAAAAGAAAAAATGATCTGCACAAAATTCTCTACAACTTTGATATTCAACACTTCCTTTGATTCGGCCGGTATGGACATCAATTTGAATCCTCATTGTATTTGACCGAGGAACCTAGCACTGTAGCTACATGGGGGGTCCCCTGGTTCTCTTCCTCCTGTACACATGCATGCGCGCGGCGCGTGCCGGCCGTCGTCCGGCTGTCCCGGGGCCCGGCCATCGTTGTGTTGAGTTCTCCAGGGGGCCCCGGCCTTGCTTGAGCTTATCCTACCCCTTTGCCCAGCCTTTAAAGACGACGAGGTCCTCCGTTTTTCCACTTCCTCCCGAGCGGCCGCCGGCGACCTCCTTATCGTCCGTGGCTAAATTCCTCGCCACCGAGCCACCACACTCCAATTCATCATGCAACCAGCCTCTTCCCTTCCTGGCGCATCGTTTGGGTGCGGTTTGGTCGAGTGTCGTAGACGGAGTCGCCCGGTAGCTGTTGGCGTTCACCTCGGGACCGCTCGGAGCTCCGCCGCGGACATCTCCTTCCTGTCTGGTCGGTTGGAGTGAGTCTCTTTCTTCTCTAGGTAGCGTTCTAAACTCTCTTGGCGGTGTTGTTTTTGATGCGCTCGGCGGTTTGGGTTGTGGTGCAGCAGGTTCGTCTGAACAAGCCTTCCTCCCTGTCGCCCGAGCCGTGTCCGCCGCCATCGTCGTCGAGCCAGCCCCACCACACCGCCTCGTTGTTATCCGACTCACCCATTAGCTTCGTGGTGAGCCTCTGATCCTTCTCGGCACTATTTCCGTAGCAATACCATGTTCCCTCGGCCGGAACGGCTTTGCCGTGCCACTACCGTCCGCCGTGGGCGAGCTCTTGTTCGTCGAGGGCGTCTAGGGCTAGGGCTAGGCGCGTAGAGGTGTCGTATAGGGTCTAGGGGAGTCGTAGGTCCGTTAGCGTTCGCCGTTGGGGTCGCCGGCGGCGAAGGCCGCGCCATGCCGCGCACGCGCGAGCGCGGTAGCGTTCAGCCGAAGGTAGGGGACGACCCTGACAGGGGTGGCCCGCCTGTCAGTGACCAGGAGAGAGAAAGCGCGAGCGCGCGGGGCTGACGGCTGGGGCTAGGCTGTCAGCGGCCGGTTCGGGTGAGAGCACGAGTGGGCTGCGGTCGCTGGGCCGGCCTGCGTGCTGGGCCGAATGGGCCGTGTCGTTTTTCAATTTCCCGAGCCATTTAGTATAGCTTCTCTTTTTATTTTTGAAATAAATAGTATGGCATGTTAATCTTTTTGTATGAATTAATTTGCTGCACCAAAAATTATGGAAAAATTCGTGTATGCTCTCTGGAATGTGTATTATTTTATAAAAATATTAAAAATGTGTTTTGAGCACTTTGTGTACCAGCTAAAAATTAGCACATTAAATGATAAATAGAACTTTGGTGATTTTTAATAAATTCCCTGTAAGTCCAAAAATCATGAAAATTTAATTGGAACTGTTTTAGGTCCAGAGCTAACTGTTGGTGAAGTTTGGCATCAAATAGAAATATTTAAATATTTATTAAATTATATATTGGTTTAAATGATTAATAAAAAGGGATAGGAAATGAAATGATTATTGATTGGCGTGATTTTTGGATTGATTGAGATTCTAGGTCAATTACCTTTATGGCCTAGGGCATTATGAATTAGATTATTCATGTCTAGCTAAGGTAGGGTCTTATGCACATATGTGGTTTATTTGTTATTAAATTTCATCTGTCATTTCATGCATTCATGCATTTATTATTGCACACGTGTAGTGACCGAGAATCCGGAGATAAAGTCCGAGGGTCCAACTGAGGAGGTTGCTTCGGAAGTTGTGCAAGGCTTCGATATTTGTGGCACTGACCCGGATCCGACACTTTACACCATCCAAGGCAAGCCCCGGTGCATTTGCCCCTCTCCTTGTTGATTTAAAATGTTTATCACTCGAGTTAATCTATTGCATTAGATTAATAGGAGTTGATTGACAACCAATTGATGCATTACCACCCTTGACCACTTATCAATACCTGAGAACCTGATTTATTTAAAGTATTGAAAAATGCTTAGTCATGCTAAATGATTAGATTTGCAAAATGCTATTTTCAACTGTGATGATACAAAATAAATGAATCACTTTTATGGGACTGGTTTTGTCCTTGTTGGTTGACAGTGTTCCTAGCTAGTTCATTGTCATCAACGGGGATGGGTTTTTTTTTCCATTTGGTTGGCCAACTGTTTGGGTTAGAGTCCCAACTTTCGTCGCCATCGGGAAAGGGATGTGAAAACCGAGTAGTTACCAGTGTACTTGGGTTAGAGTCCCAATGCATGGTTTCTAGCGGAAAAATTTTAGGGACCGTTCGTTGTCAGGCCTGCTGTGATCAAGACTTTGCAACTAGCCACATACTACGGGAAGCCTCTGACTCTGGTGGCTCTACTGCTGGAACCGACAACCACGCACTGAGAGTGGAGAGATGGCGAGAGTAGCGTGTACCCTCGTGGCCGTCGTGCCTAGAGACGAGAGGAGTACTGTGCTCTCGGGTCGCGCAGGACCGGTTCCAGGGTATGAAAAGCCGTGGTAGGCAGGGTTGGCGTATGCAAGCTTACGTGCTACATACGCAGTGTGGATAGGGATCCCCAGCTGGGTACTAATCGATTCGAATCGTCGTTGCTCCTCAGTTATGGAGACTTGATCCTCACACCTACAGTGAATAGTGGTTCAGAACTAGGATGTTTTTGAATGGAGAAAGCAAATGAAAGAATGTTGATATATGAGGAAGAACTGGTAGATATGGTTAATAATTAACGATACTATTGAAATAAAATTTTGAAATAGTACTAGTAATGCTTTTCCGCAAAAACTTTGAACTCTTGCTAAAGCCATACCTTGACTCCCCTCAGCCTGCATTCCTGAGTCTAATTTTACACTCTTAGTCGGGTAAGTCTTGCGGAGTACCCCATGTATTCAGGGTTTGTTAACCCCGTTGCAGGAGGGCAGCAGGAGCCTAAAGTTTGTCTCGCTCCGTGCTGCGTCACTATCGTCTAGGAGAGTGAAGAAGAATAAGGTTGAACCCGTGGGCAGGGTTCGTGTAATATTTATCTATCTGTTGAACCGTTGGTTCTACCACTACTGCCACCCTTTTTATTTATGGTCTGTAATAACTGCACCTAATTTCCATTCGAACACTGGTTTGTAATATTAAGTACTATTTACTCTTCCGCATTTTTACTCTGATGTATTTTGTTATGAAATGTTGTAATCCTGTAATGGCTTCGCAATGGGATCCTGTCAGAGATAACGGGTGCTTATGTAGCCCGGCAGAGCCCACCTAGGTCATCTGGAACACGGGCCCGGCTGTCAGATGTCATTAGTGGCGATGACAGGTGCCTGTGGGCCACGTGATTTCGACGGTTCTGTTACAGCTGGTATCAGAGAATTCCATTGCTAGATCATTGCGGATTACTTTTCGAAAACTTCAAAATGTTTTGGATCATAAAAACTTAAACTGTTATTTTGAGTCCAAACTGCTTACAATCTTACCTTACTCAGTAGTTCTTATCTTGTTTTGTAATTTATCTTATTATGGTTATGATAGCAGGTGGAACAACATTATTAACATTAGCCCTATGTTCAAACTATTTATGCTTTGAATTGCATTGCATGATTTGCAAATTCTGTTGGCGCAAAAAGTGGTTCTCCACGCTCAACACACCAGCGAAGCTGGAAACGACCCTTGAAAGCTGAAGAGCTCTCGTAGATCCAGCTAGCTTCAAACCCGGTCCGAGAGTGCCGGTAACTCCCAAGCGTGCCAGTCAATTTGACCAGCAATTGACAAGGAAGAAATAGTAATCAGTAGTCACAGGGCGGAACTAACCGGTGTGTCCAGGTAGTTCCAACTATGTGGCTCTGAGAGCCGATTCAATCGGGAATTGACTAAAGAGTCGATTCCGGCATGTATACGTGTTTGGTCATGGAAAAAAGATATTGAATTGATGCATAATCGATTGATATGTATGATCAGATAGAACAATCTATATTAAACAAGTTTATGCAGATAATTGTAACAGATTAAAGCACAATCGATTGATGTCAACATATGAAATCATTCAGTTCAAGCTGTCTGAACGTCAAACAGACAGAAATTGGCTGTTCAGCCGATTTGGCAGGGAACAATCGGTTAACTGGTTTTCCTCGTGAAGCACAACTGCATCAGCTAATTAGCCGATCCAGGATCCGTGAAGCAGAAAACTTAGCGGTGACTAGTTCCAAGTATAAACCCAAGATTGATACGAAGCTGGTCTAGAAGGCCTGCGGCATTGCACCAATTTAGATTTATTCCTGAAAATAATCACAAGTAGACCTAAAAGAATACAAAGCTGGTCTAGAAGGCCGGCGGCTCTGCATTCACTCAGATCGACTCTTGCTAAGCCCTCTCATCACGTACGAACAAGATCACGATAGTACTGGCCGAATCAGGTGAATATCATGATAAAGCATAAACATGGACGAGACATAAATGACATTTTTCATGTAGATCTAAGGCCAATACTATGCAATCTTGGTCGGGCTAAGAGATGTTATATTGATAAATAAACAATGAACAATGAACAACATCATGATAACTTAATGAATCTAGCTAAACTGCCAAATTTAACTAGAGCCGATAACTAACCCATGCATGCAAACCATTTTGATCTATAGCCCGTCCACCGGATGACGTTAACTAACAGATTAATCAAGCAAACAAACACGAATCGATAACTAATCCACACGTGAGAACCATCCTAATCTGCATCTCGTCCACCGGATGACGGTTAACACAGATTGATCAAGTAAACCAGCATGAATCATCCTTGACTCACTATGCTTCCCGCGTCCACCGGATGACGCCAAAGAAACAGAGCTTAGCAAGGAGCTTGGTCCGCCATGCTTCCACGTCCACCGGATGACGCTACAAAGACATAGTTTAATAGGGGGTTGATGATACTTACAAGTAAGCCTTCGTCCACCAGATGACACCCAGCCTGGATGAAGTAACTCGCCGGACTCGACTGACTCTAGGGTTTGTTGGCCGGAGCCGAAAGTTGTGTTGTATTGATGTTGTGTTGATTACAATGGCTGAGGGCTTATATTTATACCCTGAGCGTAAGAAGATAGAGTCCTAGTCGAATTACAACTTATCAATAGATAAGGAAACTAACAAACTATCCTATATCTAAGGTAACTTGGAGTCCAACCTTCCCTTTCCATAATGGACTCCGATCGTGATCGTACCCTGGCGGCGCGGACTCTGGATGATGTCATCAACACTGATGCTGCGCGCCTCCTGTCACCTTGGCCCGATAACTGATTCACCGTGCAATCGGCTGTTTCCTTCCTTCCGCTGGACGGAATCTGCTTTTGAGATCGGCTATCTCCCTCTGGTATCGGCTATCTTCCTCTGGTATCGGCTATCGGCTCCCAGTCCAAAATTTGGTGTTAACACATGCCCCCCAATTTTGGAATAAACTGGTTTATTCTGAAATTAGCGCTTGAGCTTTTCAAATAGTCAAGCTGCAGCTCCGCTCTCGGCGCTTCAAACTTTCACACCAAAACGAAACCCTAAACCATCGCAATTTCCGCCACGGGCTTCAATCCGCCGCCGTCAGCTTCGATTCGCCGCCGTCAAGCCATCCCTGAGCTAATGGCGACTCCATCCAAGGTCCCTGAGGTATCAATTTCATCGATCCACCTCCTGATTTATGAATCCCTCTTCAACCTTACTGAATACGAGCTTCAAATCCAGGCAATGAGGAATGATATTCTGATTCCGCTGATGGACATCCCTAACGCCTACTACCTGGGTCCAATGGGCGATCCGGTCCCCAAAGATTTCATCGTTCAAGAAACTAACCAGTTCCCATTCCGAAGCTCCATGATGGGCACCTCTCCCTGGGCCAAGTCCTTCAGAAACTGGCCGAGCATACCTGCTGGATGGAGGAACTGGTTCCGCCGTGTCGCGGTGAAGAAACGCGCGGACTGGGAGATGCGCCATCTGAGCCAATGTCTTGATCTATCATTATCAGAGATGGCAAAGAAAGAGCCGCTCCTGATAGCCGCCAGTCACTTTTGGTCCAACTCCCTGAACGCTTTTGTATTCGGAGACGGTCCAAAAACCATTACCCTGGGCGATATCCACATGCTCACCGGGCTTCAAATCACTGGATCGTATGACTTCTGGGATCTCCGCACCAGTGGCAAGAAGGACCCGTACTTCCTGAAGCTGGACACATACAAAGGGTGGAGTGGCTATGTTCAACACCACCAGAGAACCTCTTCTTCCGTCAGCGAGAAAGAACACATCGCGTTTTTGATGATGTGGCTTGAGAGATTCATGTTCTGTGGTGCCACTGCCAGACCAGCATACCCTTATTGGGTCCTGGCAGAGAAACTGGCTCAAGGGCACTCCATCCCCCTGGGCAAACTTCTGTTGGGTGCAACATATAGGCTTATGAACCGGGTGTTCAGCTCCTCGATCATAGGTGAAGAAGTTCAATGCATAACAGGCCCTTGGTGGCTAGTACAGCTGTGGCTCAACCTATATCTGCACAAGCTGGTAAGAACACAACTCCAGGGCCTTAGCTTTCCATCCACCGAGTACTCAGAGGAAGAGGATCCAAAAACCAGAGGCTGTCAAAGCTATGGTGAAGCTGCTTCTGCCATAATCATCCCAACCACAAAGGGCAACGTGCTAGAAACATTATACAGGGGCTTGGGACCAAAGGTTACTACCTGGTTTCCCTATGTGGATGAAGATGAATTTCCAGCACCCTCCAGCTTCAAGTTCAACAACGGGTGCTCTGATGATGAGGCTACCAGATTCCTAAATGCAATCATGAAACCTTGTGCCTTGCCAGTAGACTTCAAACATCTTCGGAGCGCAAGCGCCAAGCCAACTAGCTATCCCTCTTATGAATTTTATCACCCAAACATAGCGGCAAGACAGCTAGGCTTTGGCCAATTGCCTCCTCAGCTCCCTTTCTTGAGTATCTTGAAACCCAGGGAGAACGTTACAGAGCTCCTTCGGGCTGGCAGAATTTTTCAACTTGGAGCAAACCTGCCCACATTCTCGCCGAAGCCGTGGAATCAAATCTGCATCACCCATCAGAGTTTTGATGACTGGTGGCAGCGATGGCACACTCACCTTTTCTGCCAGACCGTCCATGACAAGTGTAGAGCCCTGGACTCGAACTTCAAATCTTCCCGAGCAGTAAGTGTTCTTAGCCGATTCCAGTAAAAATGGCTTTAGTCAAACATGTTACCTGACAGCTGTTTCTCACAGGACTCATCATCCAATCCACCAGAGCGAGTGGAATACTATCCCCCTTGTCTGATAGTGAGGCTAGGTTCTCGAGCACCGACGCTGCGACAACTAATGTCAGGCCCTGTTATACTGACACCCCCTTTTGCCTCAAAACGACCAGCTGCATCTCAGCTTCAAAAGCAAGCACCCAAGAAGCGCCGTTCGATAAGAAAAGTTCAGGTATCCAGAACTGGCATCGACCTTCCTTTACTGCAGTATGCTCCGATCCCTAAATCGGCTCTTCACCAGGTGAAACCCCAGCCGATTCAAGATATCTCAGGAGAGAAACAGGCCGAAGAATCACCAGAATCCACCAGCCATAAAGAGTCAGCTGCTCAAGAAGAAGGGATCCAGGAAGAAGGAGCCAAAACTTAGGTACTACTCGTTGGGCTTTCCTCTTCTCAATGCAGATACTTTGGTTGATCAAATCTTCTTTTCAAAAATACAGCCGAACAGCCCTTCCGACGAAGTCTGGGTGAACCTTGAAGAAGAGGAGTCTCCCCCTGAGAGGAATCCAGGTAAACTCCTATTCGACTGTTAGCAATTATCCTTGCTTCCAAACTGCTCTTACTCCTGGTTTGCAGAAACCCATCTGCCCGAGACAATGACAGCCGAGGATTCGCATGCCGCAGGAGACAAAACTGTCTTAGTCGAACAAGCAACATCAGCATCAACCCCACAGACCTCAGGCCTCATTCAGGTATCCTGTCTCTGCCAGAAAACAATTAATCTATATTGTGCCCTTTCTGATGAGAGAATGTACGTATTGCAGGTACCAAAGCCTTCGTCTCCCGGCTACTCATTTGACATAGAAGAATTCTGCGATAGAGACGAACTTGCCTCTTCCTCCGAGAAGCTTTCAGAGCCAGATTTTAGCAATCGGCTGAATGCACTTCTACCCCACCTAGAGGGTGATCTAGTTGCTCTGGCCTCCAATCTTGGACTGGTTGATCAAATAATCAAACTTGTCCAGCAGCGAACCAACCTGACAGCCTTAAAATCCCTGCAGAGACTCGGTGATCTTAAAGTTACAACATCAGGGATTATCACTACTCATGGGAACCTGGCATAGCTTGAACAGCTGAGGAACAATAAATTGGCCAACAGACAAGAGGCCACTGGATTAGCCGATCGAGCCAGGCTGCTCAAATCTTCAATCGGCACAGCTGAAACAGAACTGGAAACACTGAAAACAAAACGAGACCAACTGAGAAAAGAACTGGAAGCAGTTGAGTTGGCTATTAGCGAGCACGAAATCACCATTTCCACCAGCACGATCGAGCTCTCCTAGAAAAATAAGGAAATCAGCAGCTTGGTCATTGCAGGCAGGAAGACATGCCAACGCCTGGATCTGTTGCAGTCCACTGAAAACTGAGATCAACAATTGTTGCAGGCTGGCCATGCGCTCCGTGCTGAATTAGTGGAACTGATCTGATCTTTATTGACTCTGTAACATGATGGATATACTACTTGGCATGTTCTTCTCTATTTGCAACTTTGTTCTCGTGCTGTTTTATCCTGAGTTTGAACATTTAGCCTGATCTGCCTTTGGATTCACACCTTAATATCGGCTTCATCCTGTTTCGAGTCGACTTGTTCAGCCTGATACATCTCTGCATGCGAATCGGCTCTCAGGCTTGTATTGTACCTTAGAATCAATTACTCAGCCTGATCCGTACTACATACGAATCGGCTTGTGAGCCTGCGTCTTATCATTGGCTTTGTTCTGCTTTCCCTTAGAGTTAACCTCTTAGCCTGATTCGTTACGAATCGGCTTGTGGGCACTCACAATAGGATCGGCTAGGTAGCCTGATCCAAAGACCCGATCGGTGTGCGACAACTGACGGTGGCGCTACGTCTCCCTGATTTGGCAACTGTTTCAGATTCAAGAAACGTGGATTAACCGCAATCTAAGATCCGCCGTGCCGTCTCGCTTCCCAAAGAAACCGCCTCGGTGCCCGTGCTGTCTTATAAATAGTTGGCAGACTTGAGGCACTGTCACATGCCATCGTATCCGTCTCGCCGACCAACTCTTCCGGCCGCCTCCTTGTATCTACTTCGCTTCCGCTCTCTCAATCTTCATTCACGACCATGGCCGGCAATGGAGACCGTGGGAAGCGCCCGGCGTCTGAGCCCGCCGACGGCGATGAGATGGAACGGAGCATCCGCCGCATCTGGGCCAGCGTCACCCGAATCGAGCAGACGTTAGGGTAAGTTCAACCGTCAGCCTACCATCTCCTTGCTGTTTCTGTCTAATTCGATCTGTTTCTGCAGTCACCGGCCATCTTTCGTCAGCGGCATTGTTGGCTCCTTAGCTGGCCTGAACACCCCTGCCCCCGGTGCTGATCTTCCTCGGGCAGCCCTAGCGGATGGTGACGCTGTTCCTGCAACTCGGACGGCCGCCCCGGAAACCCCCGCCGCTGGTGACGCCGCCGGGCCTTCTGCTCCTGTAAGGGCTCCAATCAGGCGTATGATGCAAGTCAGCGGACGGGGAGTCCATAGCAGGTATCTTATTCTCCCTTTTTGCCAATCTTTTAATCTGGCTAAATCTGGGTGCCTGATCTAATGGTTCCTTTCAGCCAACGTCCCCCGCCCCATCTGCCTTCCGGTGCACCGATCGGCGCCAGTTCCTCGATGCTACGCACGGCGCCACAACCGAACCTCCATCACGCTCCGGCTCGCAGCACCACCTCCGGAGCAGATCGAACTCGGAATCATCTTCGAGTTCCCGCGACTCCTACACCGCCGCCGATGGCCATCACTTCCACCATGAGATGGTGCGGTACCGCAATCTCCACTCCGAGGCTACCAAAGAAGCCGGCCGGCTGGAGAAGGAGAATGAGGACCAGGCCGTCGCGCTCGTTGCCGCCAACATCGATTTGGTGGAGGCGCGGGCCAACCTCGTGGAGTCGCAGGCCGCCGTGGCAGGTAATCTCTCGCTTTGTCCAATGGCGTGCATGGCGCGTTTTCCAGCACTGACCTTCCTTGTTTATGCAACCCTGACGGCGCAGCTGCATGAACTGCGCGTGGCCGTGGCGAGTGCCACCAATGTCCTCCGCGCGCGGGGCCAAACGTAGGTGGAGCAGCTTGCGGACGTGCACCACCGCGTCCGCCAGGTGGCGATGAGCGGCGTCCGTCATGGTGCCACGGGAGCTCTGGCCGCCGCCCAGATCAACTCCGGCATCGTGATGGAGAACGTCGAACCGGGGATCCGGGTAGGCCAAGACATGGAGGAGTTCGGCACGCTGATGGTCGCCTTCGTTCCTCATGCCGACGGTCTCTCCGTGTCCATCGACGCCGAGGACGTGATCCGAGATGGCGTCAATAATCCAAACTAGATTGTATTAGGCATTTTGATGTATATGATACATCTGAACTCGTTATGCCCGAAACAATCCAATCTGCAAGGCTGTATATTTTGTTTTTATTTTTTGCTCTAAAGGCGATGTTTGTCGCATCGGCTGTTACACCCCATCGAGGGTATTTCATTTTTGTGCTAAGGGCGACTCGTTACTACGATGTCGGCCATTTTTTGTCCTGAAGGCGACCCGTTTACACAGCATTAGCTGTTAGAGCCAGATTCACATGAATCGGCTATCACCCCCAACTGGGATGCTAGGGTAGTATTTCTTCATATGCTTCCCGTTGATGGCCCTAGCGAGTTTCTGTCCTTCTAAATCTTCAAGGATGTAAGCATCACCCGGGGCGCACTCAACCACACGATACGGGCCTTCCCAGTTTGGCGACCACTTACCGAATCGGCTATCTTTCGTACCAATAGGCAGAATGACTTTCCATACTAGCTCTGATTCGATGAAGCTCTTGTGTAACACCCTAGTGTTAGTTACTATTTTCACACTTGCATTTGCACGTCATCAAGCACCTATCATGTCATTTCATGCATCATCAATATTCAAGTCAATTGCATTTCTTATATACTATATGTTTCCTTTATGCTTATGTGTGGTAGATATGTTAGCATGCAAATGTGATGCTTGTTTACTGTTCTAAATGCTTTAGACATGTTTGGGATAACATTTGGAACAATGTTCATGATGGTGAAATCCCCAAAATACCCCTCTAGCTCATAGTTGACTAGAGAGCCCTCTAAAAGCTATACTGTTTGACCAAACAAGAAGGGCATTTTAGAGATTTTGCATGTCAGTGCACCCTTAATCAAAGTTGTGTAGAAATTTATAAGCAACAAACTTTATTTTTGGGTCAACTCATGAAAATGGGTGGAAGGTGGTCAAAAAAGTTGAATTAGTGCAGATTTGGAGTTGTTTTGAAGTTTCAAAAATTTGCTAAGTCTAAAACTGGTTTTCAGTTTCGGTGTACCCATGTTCATCGACCTGTATCTCTCAATCCAGGCCGATCTAGAGTAAAGTGTCTTAATACCAAATGATCTACTCATGTAGCTCTTCAATCCATATTAGTGAAGTTTTCGCAGAAACGCCCTGGATCACGAGCTAGAGATCGATCAAAAGTCGAGTTTTAGTCGGTTTTCAGAACTGAATCAAAACCGATTCAAACTGAATCAGGCAGGGGCCGACGCGGCTCGCCGTCAGGCATCGGCCCCCAGGTGGCGCCGTACGCCGTCGTTGCCCTGCCGCGCCGGTCGGCTTTACAAAGGCGACACTCCATCCTGTCCCCCGCACGCTCCTTCACTCTCACTCGCTCGCTCTCGCCTCTCTGCTCTCCTCTTTCCCCTCCGCCGTCGCCATTTCCGCTGCGCCGTCGCTTCGGTGAAATCCGCCGCCACCGAGCCGTCTCCGACCGCTCCATCTTCGCCGTAGCTTCGCCTTGCTCTGCTCTTCATCCTCGACCCGTTGCCGACCTCAGCCGACCTAAGGTATAGCTCCAGCGAGCTTCTCGCCACCGCGCCATTGCCGGAGCACCGCCGAGCTCTCGGGTCGCCGCGACGAGGGCGATGCCGGGGTCGGCTTCTCTCTCCATTACTCGTCTAGGAGTCTCCGTTAGCCGTAGATCCATTCTAGGCCGTCGGATAGGTCGATCTCGCCGTAGGTTCGCCGGAACCCGAGCTCGCCGTGAACCCGCTCGCCGCCGTGCCGCCATGCGAGCGCGGTCAGTGAGCTCCCGTGCGCAATAGTTCGATTCGTCGCACGCATAGGTCCGCTAGGGTTCCAGGGACACGGAACGAAACTTAGCCGCGCGAGTAACGGCCGGAATCGGCCGGCGCAAGCTCGCCGGACCACCGCCGTCCGCCATTGCCGCCGTCGAGCTCGCTCCGGTGGGGTACGACCCTCGGCAGTTGGTCCATTGGGTTCGTCTCGTTGCGACGAGTCGGTAGGTAGCCTCGGCGTCGCCGGAGACCTCGCCGTCGGCGAGCTCTCGCCGGTCAGCGCCGGCGGCTCTGCTCCTCTCTCTGATGCGTGGGGTCGGGTTGACCCCGCCCGCGAGTCAGCCGTTCGGGTGCGCCTCTGGTTCACTGAGCCGGGTGCACGTAGCAGTTTCTATCGGGTTTGGGTTTTATGATTTATAAAATGAATTTCTAGAAAATGTGTAAAATCTTCCAAAATTCATATCTGGAGTTAGGAGTGTCCATTTGGGGTGAACCAAATTTTGTTATGTTTGTATTTCTGAGCTCTATCAAGAGAAAATATAAAATGTACTTTTGGAATACTTTTTCTGTGCAGTTATAATTAAATTGTTAATTGCTTGCAAACTTGATAAATGCATAAATAATTGCAGGAATGTGCTAAAAATGTGATTCCACTTGCATTCATCTTGTTTAGGGAAGTAGAATCTATGAAAAATATGTTTGCTAGTGTTTCACTATTATTTATATGATGTCTAGTATAATGTGCCTTTTATGCTTTAATCTTGCAAAAATCACCATGCTTAATGTGTTAAGGTTATGGTCATGAATATTTTTCCTGAACTATGTTATGTTGGAAAGAAGCTAAGAAAATTAGGAAATCTGTTGTTTGATACTTTTCACTGTGTTAAGTATTTTCCATTGTTTAAAAGGCTGGTTGCTTGTTATTTTTGTGTAGACTGTTATACTTGTCCAAATGACTTGAAATTTTGTCAGTAGGCTAGTCTGGATGTGTAATAGCTACTGTAATTTTTATGGATTTTTATGGTCACAGTAAACAGTAGGTCCAGTTATAGGCTAGGGCTTATTTAATTGTTTTTAAGCAAATATCTTTTGGGTGGGGAGTGTTTTTATGCATTTCTGTGATGCTCAGCATTACCACCTGTGTTAAACAGTAGAGCTAACCCTACTTTGAGCTTAGGGCAGCAAGGTTAATATTTTGTTTATATGATGTTGCTCGCGCTTGTTAATTCTAAGTTGGTTGTGGTTGGTTAGTTGACGCATGTTAATTATTAAGTGCAGGTTGTAGACCCCTCACCCGGGACGAGAAATTGTTCTATGCTTTGCTTAAGAAGGGTGAGTATGAGTTGGTTGTCTAGGGAAGAAATATGCACGTACTCAGTAAATGAGTGTGGATTGTTAAACTGATTGCATATCATGGGTTAATTTGTGCATCTCTATCTTGCATTTCATGTGCATTCTCAGTTCTCATATATGCATATCATGCATACAGGATCGCCGGGAGGCGTGACGCTGTTGCAGTTCGATCCACCGGAGGAGGGAGTTCCGCTGGAGATTGAAGTGCCAGAGGTTCCCGAAGGTCAGGAAGAAGAAGCTGAACTTCCAGAGTGCCCGGATCACCAACCTATTAACTTTGTGAAAGGCAAGCCCCGGAGCATCCCTAAGTCTCCACCTACTTTTTTTTTACAAATGCACTGGTCTTTATTAAATCGTATGATTGTGCACTTAAGTATAGGAGTTGAAATGATACCGTTGCTGCATTTATACCTTGTCCACTTATACTTGATCCTGAAGTATTACTAGATAAGGGATGGGTTCGATCTTATGCTTAGCCATGCTTAGACCGGTAGAAGACGAGGGATTTCCTGTCCTTCGCGAGCATAGGTGGTTACTAATGATGATGGGGTTGGATTCCACATGATGGACTATATGTGCCACCATGCCACAGTGTCTAATGAGAGAATCAAGGCTAGGTAGCGGGGAGCCGCATGACATGGTTGAGGTCATGCCGTCTTCGGTGCTGCTTGCGGCCGACTAGGACTGAGGCCACCAGACATCAGTTGAGATTGAAAGACGTCGTCACATGGCTGGCCAGATAAGTCGTTCTGACCGCGAAGCCGAGTATTTCTTTCTGAGCCGGGAATTGGGCGTGATAAGGCAGACATATTCTGGAGGTAGGAAGGATGTGCGGAGACACCATCTTACCAAGGGCAGGTCAGGGACCTGATGCATCCTGGAAGTGGGTTTGTCTCTGAGAATATGGACCCCTCCAAGCCCGCGATACATATTATGTCTCAGAAAGATTTAACGGTGGCCCAAGAAGCCAGTGGCTCGGCTGACAGGGTTTGTGATTGGCATATTTGCCAGCTGGTACAATCGATTCGAATCGCCATCTCTCCTGGTTAGTGAAAAACTGAACTGATCTTCTGGTGAGGTAGAGGCTAATAACTTGAACCTAATGATTATGGTGAGATGAGGTTGATATCTGTGGATATCAGAAATCATATGGTTTTATTGATTGCTACAATATTCAGTGAATGCTTAGTATAGTGGCTAATCTTAGTAAATAGCTTAACTGAAATCAAAGCTTATCACAATTAAAATGAATAAGTTGAGGTTCTACTGTAGTAATGCTTTTGATGCAAAAATGATGCTACCCTCTGAGCTCCACCAAATAAGCCTTGCATATCCTTGAGAGTCTTTTTATTTACTCCCTGTCGGGTAAGTCTAGCTGAGTACAATTGAGTACTCAGGGTTTTATTCCCATTGTTGCAGATGGTGTAGTCTACTACGCGTATTGCAGGAATTGCTTCACCCCTGCGGGCGAAGAAGACTAGACCCGAGGGCAGGGTCATTATCTATCCTTAGATGTTGTAAGAATGCTGTGACAGGGTCATTTGATGGTACTCGTATTTGAACTCTGTGGTGTAAAACTATGTTGACTTCCGCTACTACTATATTTGTGTAAAAGACTATGTTGTACTCTGATGTTTAAATTCAGTTGCGAACTTATGTGTCATGTGATCGGGTATTGCTGAATGAATGATCCTTGGGGTATGAAACGTTTGAAATCCTTCGAGATTTCCGGACTACCGGGTTTATATTAGCTCAAGTGCGACTGGATTGCGATTAAAATGCGATCATTGTACTTGTGCTCGTATAAATTGGTCGGTTCTGTGATAGTATAACTACCATCAACAACATCACGCAAGCTCCGTCACTATTTTGAAGCACACCCAATCTTGGTAGTCACCCAACACCCCTTGGCGATATCCTGTGCAACAAAGATGCTAATGGGAGAGTCATGAAGTGGGCTGTGGAGTTGGGAACCTATTCCATAGAGTTCCACAGTCGAATGATGATCAAGTCTCAAGTGCTGGCAGATTTCATCGCTGAGTAGACAGAGATGCAGGAGCCGATGACCCCCGAGCAGGAGGAACACTGGACGATGTACTTCGACGGCTCCCTTAACATCGGAGGCGCGGGCGCCAGTGTACTCCTCATCTCACCCTTCGGCGAGCACCTCTGCTACGTGCTGCGGATATACTTTGAAGCCTCCAACAACACCGCCAAGTACGAAGCTGCTATCCACGACCTACAGATCGCCATCGAGCTAGGCATCAGATGCCTCATGGTCTATGGGGACTCTGGCCTGGTCATCAACCAGGTCAATAAGGACTAGGACTGCACCAGTGAGAAGATGGACACCTACGTCGCCGTCATCAAGAAATTAGAAGGCAAATTCCTAGGCATCGAGTTTCACCACGTCGTCCACACCGAGAACTAGGCAGCCAATGAGTTGTCAAAGCTCAGCTCCTTGCGGGCAAACAATCCCTCCCGGCGTTTTTGTCCAAGACCTTGTCAAGCCCCCCATTAAGACAGAAGATGAGGCTGAAGCTGCTCCACCCGATCAGACCGTGGCATGCGTCATCAACCACGAGGAAGATTCGCTAGCACCCTCCATCGCTTACCTGCTCGAAGCCAAGGTTCCAGAAGACAAGATCACGATGGAGCGCGTCATTTTGTCGCTCTAGGCACTACGTTTTGGTCGACGGCAAGCTTATGCATAAAAACGCCAGATGTAAGATCCTCCAGAAATGCGTAACACGCGAAGAAGGCATCAAAATCCTCCAAGAAGCCCAAGGGGGCATGTGCGGCAATCATGCAGCTTCGCGCACTCTGGTCGGCAAAGCTTTCCGAGCAGGATTTTATTGGCCAACCGCTGTCCAAGATGTCGAGAAGATCGTATGCCATTGCGAAGGATGCCAGTTCTTTGCCAAGCAGACTCACGTCCCAGCTCAGGAATTGAAAACCATCCCTGTATCCTAGCCTTTCGCCACATGGGGACTCGACATGATAGGCCCTTTCAAACTGGCCAAAGGAGGACATCACTGCGTCTACGTCGCCATCGACAAGTTCTCCAAATGGATCAAATAAAAAACCATTGGTGAAGGCTACAACGTCCAAAGCTGCAGAGTTCTCCCATCGCTTCGGGCTCCTAAACAGCATCATCACTGACTTGGGCTCCACATTCACTAGAAGCAATTTTTGGAATTTCTGTGATGAAAGGAGCATCATGGTGAAATACATCTTAGTGGCCCACCCTCGGGCAAATGGCTAGGTAGAGAGAGCAAATGGGATGCTGCTCGACGCCCTCAAGAAACGGCTCCATGAAGTTATGGAACGAAGCCCGGGCAATTGGATCCACGAATTACCGGCGATCATCTGGGGACTATGGACCCAGCCCAGCCGTAACACTGGCGTATCTCCTTACTGTTGACGGTCCTTAACACCACATTTTATACCATCAATAGTGCCTAATTTGGTCATAAAAATAATACAAACCATAGTCATAGGTTTTTATTTCTAACCATTTCCACAAGTTGTGATGGCTATGTGAGTGTAGGTGCAAAGTAAGTACAAAACGGTGATATATAAGGAGAAAAGGCTTAATCCATACTTCTTGTGATTACACCACGTCAAGGAGTTTGAAATGGAGTTTTGGTTCACCCAAATCGGAGGTCGGACGATAAGGTTACGCTTTCCGGAGATTGGAGAATGGACCGCAGGAGCAGTCCCAAGTAAAATGAGCACCCAGAATGCATCTGGACTCAGAATCAGGCAAACGACCAGTGGAAAGCTAACTGAGAGGCCTACATGCTCACCAAATATGAGCACATTTGGCCCAAGTTGGAGGGCGCCCGCCCTGACCACCTCAGCAAATTAGCACGGTCAAAGTCCAGTTGCTCTCCAACCATCATCCAGAGCCCATCCAAGCTGGTTAATGTAATTTGGGCCATAGTGACACATTTTGGTCTGGTAGCCCTGACAAGTGGGGCTACTGACCCTCCACGGTAGAGTCGGTGTCCAATCCAATCGGGACCAAGTCGGTTCAACCTTCTACCGACCTCCAGGAATGCATCAGAGGCGCTAACTCAAATCAAGGGGGGCGGCCGCCCTGCATCTACGGCACCCGCCGCCCTACTCAAGTCGGTTCACCTTCCCATGTGACACAATTACCCCCACCATTGATCCCATGGCGGTTGGAGGTCGGTTTGATCCAACGAAGGCCGATGGACATCACGTGGATTGATGAAGTGGCGATGGAGTAGCCCCTACTCCACCTCTCCACTATAAATAAGACCCTCTACCTCACTTGTAAAGGACAACCACTAGATACACACTCTCTACATGGGAGTCATAGCCTTAGAGCTCTCTTAGTGAGGAGTAGAAGATAGGGAGAGAGTGAGGGAGGGAGCTGGAGGAGTGCCGGGCTTGTCGGCAACATCTCCAATGTGTACCTCTGCGGATGCAGGCCTTCTATGGGTGAGCTGCTCCGGCTTCTTCTTGGTATAAGGTACTCGGCTCTGTAAGTGTTCTACTTTGCTTGTTCATTGGTACATCGTTCAATTATTTAATTGAGTACTCTAGTCTAACTTTGGCATGCTTAGATTAGAGTAGTAATCTGTAGCGTAGGCGTGGTGCTTAGGCTATCATTTACCATTGTGTGTGGCTTGCTCCTCGGATGTGTGGTAGATAGTGGGTGGTGACAGCCCCATCTAGTCTCTATAGTCCACCACGTGTTTGTGCAAGTTCTTAAAGCGTAGGGCCCGAAGCTGTAACGGCACAAGTTATCTTTTGCGGTGCTTGACCGAAACAGAGCTCCGAAGTGAACAACCATTGTAGACCATTCCTTGATCTAGTACCTTTGCCATTAAGACCCTCTCTACCCTATTTATCCCAAACATCTAGTTATCTTAGGACGACCTTGATTCTTAGTAGAACACTCACGTTCCCTGTGGAAATCGATATCTTGGAATACTCCTAGGTGAAAGCTACTTTGACAACCGTGCCCTTGTGGTTTTACCCCCTTGCCATAATTAGTGTCAACAAGTTTTCTGGTGCCGTTGCCGGGGATCTCTCTAGCCTTGGTGATTGCGTTAGGAATTGTCAACAAGTTTTCTGGCGCCGTTACCGGGAAATGGTAGCTGTTCTAGAATCAAATCAAGTCGTCTGTGTATCCTTTTTCCTTTTTCCTCTTACCACCACCGTATTCATATCAACCACAACCTTTCTCTTACTACCGTCACATCCACCATCACCTTACAAAAAATTTACCACACTTATCACATGGATTCCATGTCTTTCATTCAACTTTCAGCTCTGAAGGGTGACTTGTTGGAGCCTCCACCATCATCACACCCCATTCTAACAGATGGTTATGAGCTTCGTCCTGCTTTCATAGCCATGGTTCGGGAGCAATCCTTCTCTGGGCTAGAAGATGAAAATCCTTACACCCACCTTAGGGATTTTGAGCAATTATGTTCTTGCCTGACTATTGCTAGCATAACACAAGAGACCAATAAATGGAAGTTGTTCCCGTTCTCCCTTTTGGGTAGAGCGAAACAGTGGTATGCTCATACCATAGGAGGCGTAAGTGGAAATTGGGATAAACTTCGAGATAAGTTTTGTCTTGCTTTCTTCCCACTTTCTCGAATCGCTGCCCTTAGAGTAGAACTTCTTAACTTTCAACAAAAAGAGAAGGAGACATTGGGAGCAGCTTGGGCTAGGTTCAGGAGCCTTATTAACTCTGGCCCAAACCTGTCCTTGCCAGACCACGTTCTTTTATACCATTTTCATCTTGGCCCTAGCAAGGAAGCTGCTCTGCATCTCGACATATCTTCAAGAGGTTCATTTTCACATAAAACCGTTAGTGAAGGGAAAGCCATTCTCAATAAAATCCTTGAAAACACCCCATACACCGGCATCTATGATGAATTTCCTGAAGAAAAAGTTGAGGATAGCCCTGAGCCACAAGATGGACCAAAGGAGAAGGCACAAATGGCCAAATTAGAAATTCCACTTGATCCTTGTCACCATTTGGTTGTTGGAAAAACTCCTGAGATGGGAAAGCCAAACCAACTAGAGGATGATGAATCATCTCCTTTAGAGCATCCCTTTGAGTTCGAGAATGATCTCTCCTCCAATTTCGGAAATACCTCGAACTATTCTTCCCAAAAGAGGTCCCTAGCACCATCTGCCCCAAATCAGCACATTCCAAATCCTCCTGATGAGAAATTTCGAAAGGAGAACGTGATGGTGCTAGTGTCAATTCTAAGTGATGAATGGTTAAAAGAGGCGGAGCTCTCTTCAGAAGTAATTCGACTAGACTCACCTTCTACCTCTATTCGTTGTCGCTTGAAGGGTACCACCTTGGATGTGCTTTACAATCCCATTGTTGGGGTAAACATCATGTCCAAATCTTATACATATGCTCTCTTTGGAGACATACCTATAACTCCAACCGACAAACTCTTAAAAAGCCCTTTGGGGCCAATCATTCCAAGCTCCGGGATTATTCAAGCAGTTCCCATTGAAATCGACGGGATCGAGATTCTCTTAAATTTCTTCATCTTTGAAATCTCGGAATTCGATCTCTTGATAGGACATCCCATAAATAGACTCATTCAAGAAGGACAAAATCAAGGGAGCCTAAATATTAAACTTGGAAAAAGCATCAATCTCTCTATTCCACTCAATCCGCACATTCAAAAGTGGAAGATGACCCTGAGCGAGAATCTTTAGAGGAGGTGATGGCTGCATCTCTCACAGAATCTCTTGAACTAAATCTAGAAGAGGATGCTAAACATTTCATTGAGGAAGAGGAGGAACTACAAGAACCCCTCAAATTAGATGAAACTCTAAAGCCAGATCGACCTCCCGTAGAGCTTAAGCCCCTTCCTTTTAGTCATAAGTATGCCTTTCTAAATGGTGATCGAGAATCTCCTGTGATTATTAGTGACAAACTTTCTATGGAGGAGACTTCTCGACTTATCACTATCTTAGAAAAGCATCGATGTGTTTTTGGCTACCCTCTTAAAGACCTCAAGGGAATTAGTCCTACTCTCTGCACACATCGCATTCCAATAGATTCCAATTCTACACCATCTAGGGAGCCTCAAAGAAGGCTAAATAATGTGATGAGAGACGTCGTTAAGAAAGAAGTTCTAAAGCTCTTACACGCAGGCATAATTTATCCAATTCCATATAGCAAATGGGTTAGCCCCGTGCAAGTAGTTCCTAAGAAGGGAGGCATGACGGTCGTGAAAAATAAGAAGGATGAGTGGATCCCACAACGAACCGTCATGGGTTGGAGGATGTGTATAGACTATAGAAAGCTAAACAAGGCTACAAAGAAAGACCACTTTCCGTTACCCTTCATTGATGAAATGTTGGAATGGTTAGCAAATCACTCTTTCTTTTGTTTCCTTGATGGTTATTCTGGCTATCATCAAATCCCCATCCATCCCGATGATCAAAGTAAAACCACCTTCACATGCCCTTATGGAACCTATGCATATCGCCGTATGTCGTTCGGCTTATGCAATGCCCCTGCATCTTTTCAAAGGTGCATGATGTCCATCTTCTCTGACATGATCGAGAAAATCATGGAAGTATTCATGGACGATTTCTCTGTCTATGGAAAAACTTTTGATGATTGTTTAGAAAATTTGGACAAGGTTTTACAAAGATGTGTGGAAAAGCACTTAGTCCTGAACTGGGAAAAATGCCATTTTATGGTTCAGGAAGGCATAGTGCTAGGACATAGGGTGTCCAAACGTGGGATTGAGGTGGACAAAGCTAAGATAGAGGTGATTGAGAAGCTTCCACCGCCCACTAATGTCAAGGGGGTTCGCAGTTTTCTTGGGCATGCGGGTTTTTACAGGCGCTTCATAAGAGACTTCTCTCATCTTGCAAGTCCTCTAACAAACCTATTAGCTAAAGATGCACCCTTTGAGTTTAATGACGAGTGTCTAGAAGCTTTTAACATTCTTAAAAAGGCAGTCATCTCAGCTCCAATCATTCAACCTCCTAATTGGACGCTACCCTTTGAAATAATGTGTGATGCAAGTGATTTTGCTATTGGTGCCAGTGCTCAGCCAAACAAAAAACAAAAAGCATCATGCAATTTCTTATGCTAGCAAGACTTTAAATGGACCACAATTAAACTATGCCACCACTAAAAAAGAACTTTTGGCCGTTGTCTTTGGTATAGATAAGTTTAGATCTTACTTAGTTGGAGCTAAAGTAATTATTTATATCGATCATGCTGCTCTAAAATATTTGCTCACTATGAAAGATGCTAAACCACGGTTAATAAGATGGATCCTTCTACTCCAAGAATTTGATATTGAAATAAGAGATAAGAAAGGAGTGGAGAACTTGGTGGCAGATCATTTATCGAGGATGCATTTTAAGGAATCACCTGAGCTTCCGATAAATGCCTTCCTTCGAGATGACACACTTCTCAAAGTAATAGACTCGAACCCTTGGTATGCAAATATCGTCAACTTTTTAGTAACGGGATATGTCCCACCTGGGGTAGATAAAAAGAAGCTCATCTATGACAGTCGATGTCATTTATGGGATGAGCCATTTTTATACCGGGTCTGTGCTGATGGCTTGTTGAGACGATGTGTTCCAACACCTGAAGCAATCAAGATCATTGAGAAATGCCATGCTGGACCATATGGTGGGCACTATGGGGCATTTAGGACACATGCCAAGATTTGACAAAGTGGTTTCTTTTGGCCAACCATGTATGAGGACACAAAGAGGTTCGTCCAAAGGTGTTCACAATGCCAAAAGCAGGGGAACATCAATGCCCGTGATGCAATGCCATTGGTGAACAACCTTCAAGTAAAACTCTTTGATGTCTGGGACATCGACTTCATGGGTCCATTTCCAAAGTCCCGTGGGTGTGAGTACATCTTGGTGGCTGTGGACTATGTGTCCAAATGGGTTGAAGCGATGCCCTGTTGGGCAGCAAACTCTTCAAGTGCCAAAAAGATGTTCCATGAGATCATTTTTAAACGCTTTGGCACACCGAGGATGGTAATAAGTGATGGAGGGTCTCATTTCATTGATAAGACGTTTCACCTCTTATTGGCCCAGTAAGGGATACGCCACAATGTCAAGCGGAAACATCAAATAAGCAAATCAAGAACCTTCTGCAAAAGACAGTGAATGAGATGGGGACAGGATGGAAGGACAAGCTTCCTGATGCTCTCTGGGCATATAGGACAGCATACAAAACACTCATAGGCATGTCACCATACCAGCTTGTCTATGGAAAAAACATGTCACCAGCCAGTTGAGTTAGAGTTCAAAGCACATTGGGCTATCAAATGGTGGAATATGAATCTTGAAGGTGCAGGAAGAAATCGGAAAATGCAAATCTCTGAACTAGAGGAATGGAGGGAGAAAGCTTATCACAATGCCAAAGTGTACAAGGAAAGAACAAAAAGATGGCATGACAAGCGGATCAAAAAGAAGGAATTCAAACCAGGAGATAAGGTATTAATGTTTAATTCTAGGGTAAAATTGTTCGGGCATGGAAAACTTAGAAGCAAATGGGATGGGCCATTCGAGGTTCTTGAAGCCTCATCACATGGTGCTGTTACACTCCAAGATGATGAAGGTAATATTTTTAAGGTAAATGGTCATCGTTTAAAAGTTTTTCTTGAACCTGATAACATAGAAGAAGTTGATATTATTGAATTCTGGCACTTTATTGATCCAACATAAAAGTTTGAACCCCTTACTCTTGTCTTATTAGTTTTAAGCAATTTCTTTATTTGAATAATTTGACTCTCTGGTGTTTACCACCAGTGGAGTCCCCTTTGTTTTCACCATTTCTATCTATGAATAAAAGCCAGGTACTGTCTCATTGAAGTGTGGGGGTCTTGCGACCCCATTTTGCACAAATTCATCACAGCTCATCATCAACATGTAGGCGTATATCATGGGTTCCACCTCTCCGCTGCTCCAATACATGGTATGATCTCTTTACACCTTTTTCATCTAAATATACATGTTTGATCCTACAATTAAATAAACCAAAACCGCACTGTGAGTAAAATTTTAAAAAGTGACATGTTTATGGCATTGTCAAGATAGAAGCTTGCATAAAGATTGTTCCATTTACATATTCTTATGCTTATGGGAAAATACTTATAGGATAATCATATTGACTAAGATGTTGCGGAGTGTGATATAGTTCTGGCTTAGAAATCCTACCATTCGAATCTAAGTACTTGGAGAACTTTCTTTTGATAAAATGTTAAAACAATAGTATCACATACTCCGCAATGGTGATAAATTCCTACCATAGACATTGTTGGCATTTCTTAACGTTGTTACAAAAGATAGACTAAAATTCCATCCCCGGCAAAGGCGTCAGAAATGCTTGTTGGCGTTTCTTAGCATCACTACTAAAGATAGACTATAAGTTCGCCCTTAATAATAATACTAAAAAACGAAAGTTGACATCCCCAACCACCATTACTTCAGAGAGGTAACCCTTGGCCCTTAAAGGCGCCGGCCTAGGTAATGCAGTCTGGTAATAGCAGTTAGAAGTGCCGGATTGGCCTTCCTAACCGTCATTACTTACGATATGCAAAACTGTGACATGGCGCCATGGGGTGCACAAGAATTACAATCCTTAAGTAATAGTACTTAGGTATGCCAATCGATAGCTCAGTAAGAAATAAGATTACTCTGCAAGCGCACAGAACTATCATTGTAGCATTTCAACCCGTGAGTATTCAAGGGTGTCGTATTTATAATTTCCTGTAGGAGGGCATGATGAATTTCATCTATCTTTGGTATAAACATGATTACTTATTGGGATGCATAGGTAGGCATAGCATAAACAGGGGTTAAATCAAGTTTATAAGATAGTGGACACACGCATCGGAGCAACCTCAAGGATAAAAAGGGAAACTAAAGAATAAAAGAATACAACTAACTGAGCAGGCATTGGTCGTACACAGCTATGCAAAGAATAGCATTTACATCTAACTAGCAAGTCTAGAATCAGGACTAAGTCTGGGATGATAGGGCGATCCCCGCAGCTGGTCTGCCAGCCGATAGAGACTTTCCGAACTCCTACTCAATACCCGAACATGGGGGAGTGCTAGGAATGGACAGTGCTGTCACTACCTGCCCACCTACCCCTCTGCCCGTGGGGTACCGACATATTCGCTGATCTCCACATACCCGAACACCATGCTCGCGTAATTGGAAACAACTCCTAACCTCTCGGGACCCCAACCCTTCGGATTGACAGGCTCGGCTAGGAGCAACCATGACAGCACAACGAACTATTATCCCATCCATAGTTCTTCCTCTATTCCTACTAATTTGATGAACGATGAATAACTTTGATGAACATATCAAGAACATAACACATAGACTATGAACTAGTTCATATGCCATGATCATAATATGAACAAGATTATACTCTAATTCAGATGCATTGCTATAAACATAAGATGAGAACTTGCTCATAGAGGAGAACTGAATTCTATTCATACCAAGATGTTCTTGATTCCTCCAAGGAGACAAGCTCTCCTTGATAGCTTTGCCTTGCTCTACTAACTACTAAACTAGAGAGAACAAGTATGAAATGTGAGGTGTAATGCTCCAAATGTTGGTGTGTGTGAATGATGAAGGAGCACCATCTATTTATAGCTAGAGTAGGGCGGTTTGGGCGTCTCCAGGATTGGAAGGAGGTGAAACCGCCCTTGGGAAACCGCCTAGAGCACCGCCTCCGAAGACTAGGCCCGGGAGGCTCCACCTGGGGGCGGCTGCACATGGGGGCGGTCGGTCCCCTGGCTGGTCCCGCTGGCCACCACCTTCGGGTGGTCGGTTGCTCCCTGGGCCTGGGCCTCTCCTGTGGTTATGGATGGATCTAGTTCATTGTTTGAGATAGGCTTTCTTCTTTTCTTGGTTTGCGCCTTCTCTGAATACGTTTCCTGGAAGTGCGCTTTCTTTTGGAATTTACGCATTTCCACGTGTCAACCTGTATGTTATATACACAACAAAACTCGTGGAAGATTTAGATAAAAGCCCTACCTTCTATTTGTTTTAGTATTAAAATGATGTTGTATTTTAGTTGCGAAGAACCGCCAACAACTCCCCCACACTTGGTCCTTTGCTCATCCTCGAGTAAAGTGCTAAGGACCAAATGGGTTCGTCTTCCTCGTCAAAAGAGTCTGCATACAGGATATTCCAAGCTTCACCTAGATTTATGAACTTCAAAGTGTCTACCGAATCACCTTGAGTAATTGAAAAATGGAATGCCTTGGAGTCAAATCCTCTCACTCTTGTCCTTGCGTAGAGACTTGGGTTTTTGTAAGATTTTGAAAATATAAAGATAGCTTGTGTTCCTTGAATGATTCTCTCAAGTCACTCATTTTGTAAGTGGTTCCTCACCAAGGCATGAAAAGGTGATGCCTTCACTTTGATCATCCTACCTCTAAAAAGGCTTATCTGGAGTTTTAGGTAGGAATGAGAAATGATGAGGCACACTTACCCTGCATATGTTGTTAAGTCAAACCCCAGACCATACCGAAGGGAGTGTGCCATACTCCTAGATCAGAATGTGCATGTGTGTGGAAAGAATGAAGGTGGAAACCTAGTTCTAAATCTTTTTTTTTGATACTCCATGCATCATGATTCTCCTTGGATAAAACTTAGGAAGAGATGGGCTATGAGATCTTTATGTTTTTTTTTTGAATGGGTATTTGAACTTTCCTTTCCCGTTTATTTTCTTATGCCCTTTGGCATGATCTTTTTTTAACATAGCCTCATATCTTTTATTGGCATATGAAAAACTTTCAAATAAGGAGATATCATGATGGTAGATGAAAGGAGTAAAATTTTGTAGAAGGAATGCACGGTTCTTAGGATGAGAACCGATACCTTTTTTATTTGAGAAAGATGCGCAACTCTCAGTGTATGAGTTGGTATATTTTTGGTGGGTGGATGAAGTGCATGTTTTGCGCAATTCTCAGGGTGAGAATTGGCTTTATTTGGTGGGTGCAAGTGAATTCTGATCTTGGGAGCATGAAACATCTCTCAACAGCGGTCAGAAATTAGACCAAACTCAACACAAAATAAGTGGCATATGTAGAAGGTTTCATCAATTAGAATCATATATGGCCTTGGTAGGTATTTATCAATCATTCAAGGAGCATGCTATTGAGTTTTTGTTTTTTGTAAGATAAATCCCAAGTACTTTGCAAGAATGAGCAAGCATCATGTCATCCTACTATATCTCATCCATCAATTACTTAGATCGAAACGGGGTCCCTAACAATGTTCATAAATCTGTAAGAATTTTAGCAGGGAATAAAAAGTATGCAAATATTTCAAATGTAGGAAGACAAGTTTTGATGGAGTATGAAGGGGACATCATTTTAAATTTTTACCTTAAAAACTTTTCAGAATGAGAGAGGGAAAAAGTTGCAGAAACCGAATTTTGATTTTTGTCATTGTGCAATTGTCTTGGAGAGTCCTCCCCCACACTTGTTTTCTTTCCTGTCTTGGTTAGTCATAATATATATATATGGCGAAAAACAAGTGCTCAACACAAAAGCTTTATTTCATTGATAAATTCAAATAGGCACATTTACATTGATGGTAAAGGATCGTGAAAGGGAGAAGTGTGCCTAATTATTCGTGCAGCAGGTGCATTCTAAAGATACTCAAGATGATGTTCAACACCTAGGGTTTCAGCGACTTTCCTTAGCTTAAGATTGAATTTGAAGCGGAAACTATTAACGTCATCGCTAAGGTTCCTAATCTCTGTGTTCTTGGTCTCTATGTCATCTTCTAAAGTCCTTAGAAAAGCACGTAAGCTAGCATGTTTAGCTATGAGGTCATTGATGATACTAGAGTCGTCTTCATCGTCACTGCTTGCGTACTGTCTTGCACGACGCTTGATGGATGGCTGTGGTAAATGCCTCATAATTCTAGGAAAGATGCTAGCGGATGCTGCCTTTTTGGCCGAAAGTGCAGGCTTGCTAACCGACTTTTCACCAGTATGCATGCTAGTCCCACTACCACTAGGGGTCTTCCTCTTGAGGCCTAGAAAACTGGTAGGATGGGTAGCAGCGATCTTCTTCTTGGTGCCACCTTCGGATGCATGAGAGTGTGCTGGCAGGATCGCTAAAGGCTTCTCCTTCACAACAAGAGCTTCTTCCCTAACTAATGGACTCTCTTGGTAAGGTGCTATGTCTAGGTTTGCTATGGCCTTTGGAGCGTTGATTAGCGAGAGGGCGTAGCTAGACATGGTCAGCATTTAGAGATGGGAGAGCTTAGCAAGCTTGCAAAAGGGAGAAGAGAATGGTTGTTGTGAGGAAAAGAGAGGCCTAAGGGGTTTAAATAGGTGCTTCCGCGGTCTCTGGAAAGGAAACAATTTGATCGTAACCATGAACGTGATGCTGGACGGATCAGAAGGAGGTATGAAAAAGTTTGGCACAGATTGGGCCAGCTAGGGGGCGGTCAGTCCCGGGGGCGGTCGGTCCCCTGAGTCCATCTGCCAGCCTCCGATTTTTGGCCCGATGCTTTTCTGACTAAGTAGATCCCTATCTTGGTTACGATCAAGTTTGATGCATAGCGAATCAGAGTGATAGTGTGTGTGATTGAGTGTGGGAAATGATTGATACTTATGTTTTAAGATCACACTATCATGCATTTGTGAAGGAATATTCCTATGATCTCAAGGATTCATGTTTATGAAAGGAAAGAATCATAGGGTCATTTTAGTCAAAACATAAATGCAACACTAGCATCAAGGCATGCATATATTTATTATAAAAGTTTAAAATATAAATATTTATTTATTTATTATTATTATTTTAGAATAAAGAGATTACTTAGGCATTTATTGAAAGATTTGTTAAATTTTTATTTAAAGTAAAAATTAGAGATAACTTACCGATTTACCTTCGGCAAGGGCTCAGTTTTTTTAAGTCCGTTGAACAGGACTTTTCTCCCTTCATTTCTTGCTTGATGATGGTACATCCGTCTTCGGAGAAGTAGACGGTTGTACCTGCTTGGGCCTCCATACCTTCTGGGTGGTTTTGGGCGGTGTGGTAGTATTTTCGACATTTGCTTTGGCTTTCCACACCGACTTCTTTTCTGAAGGCTTGGGGATTTCTTCCCTCTTTTTAGAAGCCATCTTGTTTTTCTGCTCCTTATTTATATTTTTTTAGGAGCCGCCTTTTCTTTTGGCTCTGGCTTTTTCTTTAACTCTTTTGAGATTTTTGATAGATTTTTCAAGAGCTGAGGCTGAATCTCTACCTCCTTAATGCCTTGAGGGTTCGGCCCATATCAGATGCGTATCATGTTGCATTCCTCCTGACGGCGAGGCCTGAATTCAAACTTTTCTTCTTGACCATTAATATTGAAGCGGATTTCTCTAGTGCCAACATCAATTTGTGCTCCAGCCGTGCTTAGGAATGGTCTCCCTAGGATAAGTGGTGTTTCTTTGGTAAACTCTATGTTGAGCAGCACAAAATCCACTGGGACATAATACTCTCTGATTTTGACAGAGATATCTTGTGCAATCCCCGCTGGATACCGTATTGAGGAGTCAGCCAACTGGAGTGTCATGTTGGTGGGCTCCAGGTTAGTGAAATTCAGTCTATCAAAGACTGATTTCGGCATAACTCTTACGCTTGCCCCAAGATCGCATAAGGCGTGGTTAAATTGCAGGGAGCCAATGGAACATGTGATCGTGGGGCACCCAGGGTCTTGTTTCTTCTCGGGTAGATGATTGAGTATAGCTGCGCTACACTCTTCCGTCGGCTTGACAATTTCTGTGGACGGCAATGGCCGCTTGTTGTTGATGATGTCCTTGATGAATTTGGCATAGGACGATATGTGTAAGACATCCATCAACGGGACGCTGACGTGTGTCTTCTAGACCATTTCCACAAATCAGAGGAATTGCTCATCTCCGGCCTTCTTCTTCCTCCTTATTCTTGTGGGGAAAGGTAGCATCGTGGTGTCCACATAGTTTTCCGGTGTCGGCTCATTTTCCTCTAATTCTTCCTGTGGTTGTGCCGACTCGACCTGTGTCTCCTCTTGCTGCCTTGATGCTTTACCTGTCTTATGGTTAGGGTGTGGTGGATCACGAGTGGTCCTACCCCCTCTCGTGGTCATCAAGTTTATATTTTCAACAGCCCTATTAGGTTGCATGACAGATTTAGCAGCAGAGGCAAGCTGGGCGATCTGAGTTTCTATTCTTTTATTAAAACTTACTTGATTTTTAACAGATAAGGACAGGCTATCAAGCTTAGTATTTATGGTTTCAAACTTTTTATCATTGAGAGAAAGTTTTTTTGTAAGGTTTTCATTTATTTTAGCTTGTCCTATATTAAGATCTTTTAATGAAGGTTGGGAGGAATTGAAATTTGAATTAAAATTGGAAGAATTACCTTGGGAGCGATTCTGGTTATTCCACCCATTACCTGTTTGTTGATGTTGGTGAAACCCATTGTTAACGTATGAAGCTTCTTCTTGGGTTTTGGGACAGCTGTTCCCCAAATGGCCAACATCTCCACAAACCTCACACGTCATGTGTGAGTCAATAGCCTGGACGGTGCCGGTGGTAGGATCGGTGGCACGTCCCTCAATTTTCTTCATTAGTAACTCTATTTTTGCGGCAAGCAGATCTGTCTCCTTCACGGTGTGCATGCCTTTTTGTGTTTTGCGTCCTTCTCCCCAGCTTTGGTTGGCCACCATCTTCTCAATCAATGCCGTGGCATTTTCCATGATGAGGGAGAGGAATGCGCCTCCAGCAGTGGCATCTACGTGCCCTTTAGACATGGCCGTGAGGCCTTCATAGAAATTCTAGAGCACGAGCCATTCTTCCATCCCGTGGTAGGGGCAGGCCCGGATGTACTCCTGGAGCCTTTCCCAAGCCTCAGGAATGGAATCGAGTGACGTTTGCTGGAAGTTAGATAACTTCCCCCGTAGAACATTTGTTTTGCTCATGGGGAAAAACTTTGCGAGGAACGCCGCAGAACATTTGTCCCACGTGTCGACTGCTTCCATGGCTTGGTAGAACCATTGCTTCGCCTTCTCCGAGAGGGAGAAGGGAAACAAGCGGAGCCTGATGCTGTCTTGTGCGAAATCTTTAATGATGATGGTCTCGCACAGCTCAAGGAAGTTTTGCAGGTGTGCGTTTGCGTCCTCACTTGGCAAACCATAGAACTAGTTCGCCTGCACCATCGTGAGTAGGCCAGTGCAGAGCTCAAAGTTTCCGCTCCCGACATTGACAGCAGGCCCAACGGGCACGTTGGCAACAGCGGGGGTGGAATACACGCGGAGTGACTTGGCCATGGTGGTAGTAGCGGATGGTGCGGAAGTGACCGGTTCGTTTGCCGGCTAAGTAGTAGAAGAAGAGATGGTACGAGGCCATCCCTTCCTTAGGAGTGCCTCTGGATTTTTAACGAAGTTTTCCGGTAGGTTGAAACCGCTCATGCACTATCCTGTTTTCATTCCAATAAAAAGAGGAAGAAAACAGCAAAGTTAGCCTGCATAAGCTATGGCTACCAATGCTTATTTTGTAATCAAAGTTGATGCCAAAGCCAGATGTTTATATTTTCTTTTTGCCCTCTTTGTCAACGGCGCCAGAAATGCTTGTTGGCATTTCTTAACGTTGTTACAAAAGATAGACTAAAAGTCCATCCCCGGCAACAGCGTCAGAAATGCTTGTTGGCATTTCTTAGCATCACTACTAAAGATAGACTATAAGTCCGCCCTTAATAATAATACTAAAAAACGAAAGTTGACATCCCCAACCACCATTACTTCAGAAAGGTAACCCTTGGCCCTTAAAGGCGCCGGCCTCGGTAATGCAGTCTGGTAATAGCAGTTAGAAGTGCCGGATTGGCCTTCCTAACCGTCATTACTTACGATATGCAAAACTATGACATGGCGCCATGGGGTGCACAAGAATTACAATCCTTAAGTAATGGTACCTAGGTACGCCAATCGATAGGTCAGTAAGAAATAAGATTACTCTGCAAGCGCATAGAACTATCATTGTAGCATTTCAACCCTGAGTATTCAAGGGTGTCGTATTTATAATTTCCCGTAGGAGGGCATGATGAATTTCATCTAGCTTTGGTATAAACATGATTACTTATTGGGATGCATAGGTAGGCATAGCATAAACAGGGGTTAAATCAAGTCAAATTTATAAGATAGTGGACACAAGCATCGGAGCAACCTCAAGGATAAAAAGGGAGAAATAAAGAATACAAGAATACAACTAACTGAGCAGGCATTGGTCGTACACAGCTATGCAAAGAATAGCATTTACATCTAACTAGCAAGTCTAGAATCAGGACTAAGTCTGGGATGATAGGGCGATCCCCGCAGCTGGTCTGCCAGCCGATAGTGACTTTCCGAACTCCTACTCAATACCCGAACATGGGGGAGTGCTAGGGATGGATAGGGCTGTCACTACCTGCCCACCTACCCCTCTGCCCGTGGGGTACTGACATATTCGCTGATCTCCACATACCCGAACACCATGCTCGCGTAATTGGAAACAACTCCTAACCTCCCGGGACCCCAACCCTTCGGATTGATAGGCTCGGCTAGGAGCAACCATGACAGCACAACGAACTATTATCCCATCCATAGTTCTTCCTCTATTCCTACTAATTTGATGAACGATGAATAACTTTGATGAACATATCAAGAACATAACACATAGACTATGAACTAGTTCATATGCCATGATCATAATATGAACAAGATTATACTCTAATTCAAATGCATTGCTATAAACATAACATGAGAACTTGCTCATAGAGGAGAACTAAATTCTATTCATACCAAGATGTTCTTGATTCCTCCAAGGAGACAAGCTCTCCTTGATAGCTTTGCCTTGCTCTACTAACTACTAAACTAGAGAGAACAAGTATGAAATGTGAGGTGTAATGCTCCAAATGTTGGTGTGTGTGAATGATGAAGGAGCACCATCTATTTATAGCAAGAGTAGGGCGGTTTGGGCGTCTCCAGGATTGGAAGGAGGTGAAACCGCCCTTAGGAAACCGCCTAGAGCACCGCCTCCGAAGACTGGGCCCGGGAGGCTCCACCTGGGGGGCGGCCGCACCTGGGGCGGTCGGTCCCCTGGCTGGTCCTGCTGGCCACCGCCTTCGGGTGGTCGGTTGCTCCCTGGGCCTGGGCCTCTCCTGTGGTTACGGATGGATCTAGTTCATTGTTTGAGATGGGCTTTCTTCTTTTCTTGGTTTGCGCCTTCTCTGAATACGTTTCCTGGAAGTGCACTTTCTTGTGGATTTTACGCATTTCCACGTGTCAGCCTGTATGTTATATACACAACAAAACTCGTGGAAGATTTAGATAAAAGCCTTACCTTCTATTTGTTTTAGTATTAAAATGATGTTGTATTTTAGTTGCTAAGGACCGCCAACAGCCATATATGCTTTTCAAGGTTAAATTTTCTACAAAAGCTGCTTGCTTTGTGTTGAGTCTTGTCAAGTCTTGTTGACCCTTGTTGATCATGCTCCCAAGATCAAGATCACATTCACCCACCTAAATATGCACTACTCTACACTGGAGTAGGCGCAAAAACATGCCTTCCATGTAGATCCACCCAAAAATGCTCTACTCCTTCACTGGGAGTAGACGTAAAAAAAGGAAGCCTATTATGATTCCATCAAGTAAATACTCCATGTTTGAAAGGTGTGATCTCTCTCTAATATGAGTTTATAGTGGAAGAGACATGGGCTATGCAAAAATGGGTACAAAGATGCCCACCTGAAAAAAAAATAGAGAGGAGCAAAAGCTCATGAAAAAAAAAGATAAAAAATGATGATGATAGCCATGTCTCTAAAGAAATAAAGTTAGAGAGAGATCATATCAAACAAAGGAGTATAGTAGAGTTAGGTTTTGCCACCAAATATCCATACACATGCACATCTTGATCTAAGAGTATGGTACTTCTCTCCTTGGATCCAAGCATTGACTCGACAACACATGCATGGTAAGTATGCTATATCCTTTTGTTGGTATTTTTAACATCACTTCATGTTAAATTGTCATCCCTAACATGATGCCAAAAACCAAAGGTAAAATAATCTTCACTTGCCTCCTAAAAATAATACTATAGAATATATCCGCAAGCGCACAAATAATTTTCCTATTGTAGCACTTCACCCGGTTAGTATTCTGAGTATCGTTGATTTGTTTTATGCCAAAAGGATAAAGGTGGCATTCTACTCATTAGGAATAATCTAATATAATAATTGGAAATATAAATGTGCAGACCTATGATAACCCATAACTCTAGTGCTTTAGCGATAAATAAGTCAATTATAAATGGTAAATGATAACTGAGTAAATGAGGTAAATGGTGTTTCAGAGATAGAATATAGAGACTCACTAATGTAGAAAAGACAATCTCGAGATTCGGCTAAAGTAAAGGAAACCTATGTAATTACTAAATACAAAGTCTACAGCCTACGCCACATTACACATCTTCCTCTATAGCATAATCAACTCAGAAAACATCATAAGGAGCATCATCTAATGAGGATATTAAAACACAAGGGTCACCTCCTTCACGACCGCGCTCTTCTAGTCCTACGTACGGGGGGTAGACTACAGAGGAACCAACGCAGCTGTCACCTATGCAGACTACCACACGACCCAGTACGTCAGGGTGCCACCGTAGGTACACAATATATCTAGACACCACGTCTACATAATGTATACCACCTAACTCACTCGAGTACTGAATTAGGCGCCTTATGATCATACGACAATAATCATCACCAATCTACTCTTGACGAATGAAGTAGGAGGAATGAATTGGTGCTCTGGAAGGGGGGTCTGCCCCTCTATTTATAGCCCAGTGGGATGAACGTGCGCCGTGGGATCAAATCGACTTGAACAAGGGGCTCAGATGACTCTAGAGAGGCAGTGGAAGAAGACTCTAGAAGGTGGGCCGAAACCCTAGCAGGGGGGCGCCGGCCGGCTCTACCCTGGTGGGTCTCGGGCCCCAGTGCTTCGGGTGTGTTCTGGATCCTTCTAACTTGCTGATGAAGTATGTTTCCGTCGTGATCAAGTTTCGTGGTAATTATGCTCTTTAATCCTTCTTTTAAGCCTGTCTGGAATAATCCCTGGAAAATACACAATTCACCAAAACTCATGGAATTCGTCAGTAATAACCCCTATGTTTCTATTATTGATCTTCCCTAGGCATTAGTTGACGGTATAAAATTGGTACTTAACGACCGTCAACAATACCCCCAAGCTAAGTCTTTGCTAGTCCCTTAGCAAAGTTGACTTGAAATAATTTATTCAGGGTTCCGTAAAAATGTATAACTCGTAACAAATACTTAAATATTTAAACAGAAATTCTTCTCCGGATTAAAATTCATTAATCTACCTTTCAAACTTATTTTTATTCTTTTCAATCGTGGGACTTGTAAACTAAGTCTTGAGTAATTGAGAGACAGAATAATCAAGCAAGAACTAAGTCTTTCATCCTTTGTTTCAACCATTGCTCCAGATAGATTTTTTTAATAAGAATATAGTTTTTATTTAAGAAATAATGAGAGCCTACTAATAAGATTGCAGAGGACTACTAACCTATACATCATGATTGAATGTGTGACTGTGATTAAATTTTATTTTTGAACTCCTATGCGTTATCCACTCTTTTCTGTCTTCCTGAAGAGTGTGGGTTATCTCCCAGCGGGTACTTTTTGTACCCATTTTTTCTCTCGGGCGGGTGTCTTTGCACCCATTGTTTTTCTCTCTCTCTCTTTTTTTGGCACATACCCTTTTGATATGACATCTTTTAGGCTCATACTTCTTTGGTATGGCATCTTTTAATTTTATAACCCACACTTTCTGTTAGACTTCTAAGAGAGACTTGTGCATAGAGTGAAAACTTTTTGTGTATATGAATTCAATCATGAATGCATAACAGAATAGTTTACTTAAATCATATTAGCAGAACAAATTATCTTATTTATTTTGAGTTTGACTTTTGAAATCTCTGGAGCTTAGGTGTCACTTAGGATGAAATAAATGGCAACTCAAACCTTCTTATATCATATCCGTCAATTACTTAGAAAAGCTTATGCTACCCACTGATATCAGTTTCAGAATAAATTTTTATGGTAGATAAACTTCATGCAATTCGTAGGAGAATTTAAATTTAAATACTAAGCAATTGTAGAAAATTATATTTAAACAGTTTAAATATCTTTTTGATTTTTCTCTAGCTTCAAGTTCTAATTATTCCAAAGACAAGTTGAATGCAGAATTTAAAGCAAACTTAATTATACAATCTATTATTTTTTTGGATTTTCATTTTTTACACAAGTAGGAATTTAATGTAATAACTAAAGAAAGCAGTAAATAAATTTTTATTTGGTTTTCTTATTGTTTTTAGCAATATTGAAATTGACAGAATTAAAAACTGAATTAAATACTGAAATAAAGAACTTATATAAAGGTGAGAAGTACTCACCTAGCGGGGATCTCCCCCAAACTGACTGTTGCTCAGTAATGTGGTGGAGGTGGCGGCTGGTACCCCATCTGATGAATCAAATACTCCAATTCGCTCTGCGTCTGCTACTGTCCCTGATAGATCTGATCCAGTAGTTGGTCCGTGCTGTGCTGCCATTGTTCATGCTGATAGAACCTGTCGTCGACCTGCTGCTGCCACTGCTCGTACTGCTGCAGTGTGTCGTTTATTGCATTCTGCCCCTGTTCAATGTTAGTGAGACGCATAGATAAAGCTGGAAAATCATCAGTGGTAGTAGAAAAGTGCTGCTCAGGTAGGCGATAGTAGTCATCTTCTGGTGGTGCGTGGAACGGATATGGTCCACCAGCGGTGAAATCCGTGTTCCCGCGTGTAGAAAAAGATGCTCGTCCTCTCTGAAAATCAGTTGCTCCCCAACCTGCTGCTGCTACTGCCGATCAAGATTCTCCTTGCTAAAATGTTGGCTGTTCCTCCCATCCTGTATGTGCAGTCCATTGCTGGCGTGGCTCCTGTGTCGATACCTGTTCACCAAAATTAACATAATGGGAATAAGCTGGCCTAGATGGTGCTGGGTCAGTTTCAGTGAAATTAGCTCTCGACGCCCTGCTGATGCGCGTGGATGGACACCTGCCAATATTAGCTCTAACAGCTGGAAAAACAAAATTCTGGACAGAATAAATTCCTAACTCCCTGTCTGGCAGTTCATACTCATTGTCATAATTTTTATAAATCATAACTATTTTATTATTTCGGCGTTTGAGCATGTGAGCACGAAAGAAAAAATTATAAACAATAATTCTGCGGGCATCAAAAATATAAACAAGTGTAGCATTTGATAATAAACCTAACCCTGCAGCTAAACGAGTAATCCAGGAAGTAAAAGAAATACTGCACTTTCTTAAAGAAGGGACAGTTCTCCAATAATTCAACATCATTTTTACAGGTGATGCTTTCCTCATTTTAATCATGACATATAACAAATGTAGTTCACCTTGTTTAATAGTATTTAACTCCTCTCTAGGAAAAAATGTAAAAGCTAACCATTTAAACATAAATCTTAGTGTGGGATGATGAACTTCTTCAGTAGTATATTTATGTTTTCTCTCAGGTTTCTTTGCAGTGATACTCTCCCAAAAATTATCTTTATCAAAGTCTTGGAGAGTTTCAGAAATATTGACTACACACTGATTATTGAATCCCAATGCTAAACTAAGAGTTTTCCATGAAAGGGTGAAAGGTTTATTAAACATTCTAAAATTAACCTCATCATCATCAAAATCTAGAGTGCTAATAAATTCTATAGTGAGTAACTTGCTACCCTGCTCATTAATTTGCCATGCATTTTCCCATCCAACATTTCTAAAAATAAGCTCAAACTCGTAATCTATTCCGGTTTCATCGAGCAAAGTGGCATTAAAAATTGGAGTATGTGTAAATTCCTTGATTTTAACCACATTTAAAATTTCTCTCTGGGGTCTAGTTGATAATGAAATTTGAGTAATGAATGTGAGTTCATACCTCTCTTCCGGTTGGGAAGAGGATGACAGGTTTTCATATGTGAAGGGTGATGGAGGATCGATATTCATGTCGGAGCCGACGAACGATGGCACTTGTGATGACGATTGGCTTCTTGTTGTGCGGCGTGAGAGGGCTCTTCCAAGGGATCGAATGGCACCTTTCATTCTATTGCTCATATTGCCTGTAAAATAAAGAACACGAAGAACACGGCAAGAACGAACAAGAACACAAGAACAAATCAAGAACAAGAGGAGAGAAGGAATCAAAGTGGTGATCTCTCTTCTAGGTCTTCTTGCTAATCTTCTTCTCTACCCTTTTCTTTGCTTAAACTTGAATCAAATGATAGGATTATGGAAGTTGGTGATCACGAGAAGCAAAGCAACTTGGCTATGTGCTCTCTGGAGTGTGTGTGAGTGTGTGAATGAGTGAGAGAGAGGAGAGGCAGAGAAATGGAGGAGGGGTGCCGGCCGGCGTGGCCTTGGGGCCGGCCGGCCCCACCTTGTGCCATTTGTCTCTCAACTTTTGAAAAATGTCGACACTACCTAGATGCTCTTCCAAATGCATGTGAGTTGGTTCCTTTTTCTGATGAATGCATGAGTGGAGAGTAGTACATGGATGAATGGTGGAGTTTGGATGGTAGTGGTTGATGATAATGCATGATGTGACTTGATGTGATGATGGTGGGTCCCAAATATTTCCCGTATTTATACCGTATAATGACACAAGAATGAAAAACTAAATTACTTTTATGAATCTATGAAAAATTAGAATTATAATGATGGTCTTTTTATAATTTTCTGCCACCATAGCAAATTTCACTGACGAGGGTTTAACACTCCGTTAGTAAATATCACATGGGGCTTAAGATTTAATCATGCTATGCTTATTTTTAGTTCTTTTTAATAATGCAATTTATGAGAAATTAAATATGCAAATTTAAATGCAAGAATTAAATTATCGATAACTACCGAGTTACCTCCCGGCGATGGTTCGGGGTTTTTGAGTCTGCCGATCCGGACTTCTCCAGTTGAATTATTCTTCATGATTTATCTCCGGTGTCGGAGATGTTGTTGCATCTTGTTCTTCGTGACACTTCAATGTTTGGCATTGCTCCAGTCTTGGCTTGAATGCGAATCGCTCTTCTTGACCATTGATGGTGAATGTGATCTCTCCAGCTCTGACGTCGATAGTTGCATTTGCAGTGTTTAGGAATGGTCGCCCGAGGATGAGGGGTATCTTCCTCTCTTCTTGCATGTCAAGTACTACAAAATCTACAGGAATGAAAAAGTTACAGATTTTTACCGGAATATTTTCTGCGATTCCTGCGGGATAGCGAACCGATTGGTCAGCTAATTGCAAACACATCATGGTTGGTGTGAGCGTAGAATAGTTGAATTTGTCGAAGATGGTCTTGGGCATGACACTGACACTTGCTCCAAGATCACATAAAGCATTCTCGAACATCTGGTCTCCTATTGAACAATCAATAGTGGGACACCCTGGATCCTTCTTAGTGGAAGAAGAACTCAGAATTGCCTCACTACACTCTTCCGTTAGCTTGACAACTTTAGTAGAAGGTAATGGTCCCTTGTTTTTGAGGATGGTTCGAAGATACTTCGCGTATGTAGGTACCTGCATGGCATCTAACAACGGGATATTGACATATAACTTCTGAATTACCTCTACAAACTTACCAAATTGATCATCTGTTTTAGCTCTTCTTCTGCATGGAAACGGTAGGAGGGTTGTGTCATGAAAATCTTGAGTTAATTCTTGATCTTGTAGTTCAACTGGTGTTGAAGGTGGTATAACTTCTTCTTCTCTGTTGTCCTTTTCAATCTCTTCTTCTACCTGCACTAAATATGATGGTCTACGTGCCCCTTTTGGGTAAGGTGGATCACGTGCAGACTTACCTCCTCTAGTAGATATTCCTTTTATTTACTCAGGGTTAGTGGTAGACAAAGTAGAAGATAATTGTGAAATTTATAATTCTATCTTTTTATTAAATAATATTTGATCTTTAACAGCAGAAGAGAAATTATCCAATTTAGAATTAATTTCTTCTAAAACTTTATCATTAAAATCAAGCTTCTTATAAATACTTTCATTGATTCTAGCTTGTTCTAATATTAATTCTCTTAAGGGTGGTTGTCTATGATTTGAAAAATTAGAATTGCCTTGGTACTTACCTTGACCGGTTGACCGAGGTTGATTCCATCCTTGTTTCTGAGAAGTAGTCTTGATGACTGTACTAATATCTTCTGGGGGATTTGCAAACTCAATTTCTAAAGATCCTTCATATTGATTCTGGGAATTGAATGCATCCTAAATAGTTTGACGATCTCTTTTATGATTGGCTCTTTACTCCAACCAGTTCAACAATACATCCATCTTGGTTGACAGTGCACACACTTCCTCTGAAATTTCTTCACTCTTATGGCATGTCTAATTGTTGTTTGTCTAATTCTGATTTTCTGCTATCTTTGCCATAATATCTTCAGCTCTTCCAGGGGTGAGTGACATAAATGATCCTTCAGCAGTGGCATCTAGCTGCTCACGTGTCCGTGATAAAATGTTTGTATGAGCAACCACTTTTCCATTCCATGATGGGGACAATCTGATATGTAATCTTGAAAACGTTCCCAGGCTTCTGAAATAGATTCACCTTTCTGCTGATAAAATTCTGAAATCTTTACTCGTAGAGCATTGGTTTTGCCTACTGGGAAAAACTTTTCTAGGAAAGCTTTCAAACATTCTACCCATGTCTTGACTCGATCTTTATTCTGATAAAACCATTGCTTCGCCTTTCCCTCCAATGAGAACGGAAACAAACGAAGTAGCACGACGTCTTGAGGAATGCCTTTGATGTTGATGGTGTTGCCAATCTCCAGGAAATTCTGCAGATGGACATTTGCATCTTCATCTTTCTTTCCAGTAAATGTGATAGCTTGCACCATTTTGATGAGGCTTGGCTTGATCTCATAATCTTGATTTCCAATGTTGAAAGTTGGCCCAACGCGAATATTCTCAGTGCTTGGGGCAGAGAATTCACGTAGAGTCTTCTCAGCCATGGCTTCACAAAATAATGTAAGACACTTCTTCCTATGGTTGTTCCTGATTGATAAGAGTTAAAGTACACAACCAATCCTACACTTACCCTATATAAGATATTTAAATATAAACAAAACACGGGTAAGTCTGCTAAAGCAAAAGGTTATGGTTATCTCTAAGTATTTATGTCTATAGTTATTTTTATGTTTTTCTATTAATATTATCTATGAAGAACTCTCCTATATGAAATTCTAGAATAAATATCCTAGCGAATAAAATCAACGAACTCAATAAATTATCCTAATGAATACAATTGCCATCCCCGGCAACGGCGCCAGAAATGCTTGTTAGTATTTTTAACATCACTTCACGTTAAGTTGTCATCCCTAACATGATGCCAAAAACCAAAAGTAAAATAATCTTCACTTGCCTCCTAAAAATAATACTATAGAATATATCCGCAAGCGCACAGATAATTCTCCTATTGTAGCACTTCACCCAGTAAGTATTCCGAGTATCGTTGATTTGTTTTATGCCAAAAGGATAAAGGTGGCATTCTACTCATTAGGATAATCTACTATAATAATTGGAAAGATAAATGTGCAGACCTATGATAACCCATAACTCTAGTGCTTTAGCGATAAATAAGTCAATGATAAATGGTAAATGATAAATGAGTAAATGAGGTAAATGGTATTCCAGAGATAGAATATAGAGACTCACTAATGTAGAAAAGATAATCTTAAGATTCGGCTAAAGTAAATGAAACCTATGTAATTACTAAATACAAAGTCTACAGCCTATGCCACATTACACATCTTCCTCTATAGCGTAATCAACTCAGAAAATATCATAAGGAGCATCATTTATTGAGGATATTAAGACACAAGGGTCACCTCCTTCGCGACCGCGCTCTGCTAGTCCTACGTACGGGGGGTGGATTACAGAGGAACCAACGCAGCTGTCACCTACGTGGACTACCACACGACCCAGCACGTCAGGGTGCCACCATAGGTACACAATATATCTAGACACCACGTCTACATAATGCATACCACCTAACTCACTCGAGTACTGAATTAGGCGCTTTATGATCATACGACAATAATCATCACCAATCACAACTATATCGAATATGCAACTAGAATAAACTAAGAACTGAATAAGTAGCAATATATTAAAATAAAGCAAAGTCATAATGAGATACAAGATAAGATTACCGATCTCCAAACGAACGGATCTAGAATCCCGAGCGTAGCGCCCAACTCTAGTTGAACCTTGCTAGACGCCTAAACTATGAACTTGAAGAACTAGAGCTCTATTTCTAATCTTTGGAAACCCTAACTTCTGTCTACTCTTGACGAATGAAGCAGGAGGAATGAATTGGTGCTCTGGGAAGGGGGTCTGCCCCTCTATTTATAGCCCGGTGGGATGAACGTGCGCCGTGGGATCAAACCGACTTGAACAAAGGGCCCAGATGACTTCAGAGAGGCGGTGGAAGAAGACTCCAGAAGGTGGGCAGATACCCTAGCAGGGGGCGCCGCCCGGCCCCACCCTGGTGGGTCTTGGGCCCCGGTGCTTCGGGTGTGTTCTAGATCCTTCTAACTTGCTGATAAAGTATGTTTCCGTCGTGATTAAGTTTCGTGGTAATTATGCTCTTTAATCCTTCTTTTAAGCCTTTCTAGAATAATCCCTGGAAAATACACAATTCACCAAAACTCGTGGAATTCGTCAGTAATAACCCCTATGTTTCTATTATTGATCTTCCTTAGGCATTAGTTGATGGTATAAAATTGGTACTTAACGACCGTCAACACCTTTCCATACCTAGAACTCCACATAAGCTTTTTACTATGCTTTGGTAAGGAATCATACACCATTGAGTGACTTGAGAGTACCATTTGAGGAGTATACGTGAACTATGCTTTTTTGTGAAAATTTAAAGATCCAAGTCACTAAGATGAGAATTTGGGAAGATAACTTTGTTTCGAGAACTATTCTACTTTTCAACCACTGAAGGATATATGTTAGCCAATGCTACATATCCCACTAGTATAAGATTTGTCTTGGAATAACTTTTGTGTTAGCTGTATGTCTTAAGATGCTATGATCATGAATATGTAACACTCCAATGTTAAGCTTGCACATTATATGCATTGCATTGCATATCATGAGCATCATGGCATCATTTCATGTTGAATGGATGAAATTATTTCAAAATGCAATGCCAACCATATTTATATATATAATATATATATATATATATATATATATATAGGTATACATATATACACATATGTGAACCTTAATGGTAATTGAAGTGAAAGTGTTTCTAAATATTTTGGAGTGTCAATTCTTGTTTAGGGTGCCAAATTAAATCACTTTCATGTTGAGAAGGTCACTTGGTTTGATCTCTAAACACTAGTTGATCTAGGGTTTGACTTAGAGCCATTTCGGATGATTTTACCAATTCTTTTCAAAAGTGCAATTTCAAATATTTAAATGAATTTATGCCCTAAATAAAAGTGGTAGCGAAATTAAATTATAACAAATTGTGTTTTAGAGTCAAGTCATGAAAACCTCTTTAACTTGCTTAGTATTGGCCTTCAAGACAGATTGGTGTTTAAATTCTTAACTCTGAAAATTACGAAGTCATTTGTTGATCAGTTTCAAAGTGTCTATCTTTAGTGGCCTGTAGTTTGCAAACCAGGCTGAATCGACTCAAAGTCTCCTAATACCATTTATAGATCTCCTATAGTACTTCATCTGGTATTAGTAAAGTTTTCTCTAATGTTCGCTGGTTTGGGAGTTAATCAGCTTCTAAATCCCGGTTTCAGACTAATGCACTAGTACTGGACTTCAGTTTAGCCAGAACTGAATCCGTTCAGGTTTGGCGTCGAGCAGTTGAAGCTGCGACGTGTCGATCGCGTGTCTCGGCAACGGATCGCCCTCGTGTCATCGTGTGCCTAGCTCCACCGCCCGTGGACTCTCCAGATTCGACGACGACAGAGTCTGAGCCTTATCGGATTATTCCCGTCGCCTTCCTCTCTCTCGCTCCCTCTCTGCTTTTCTCGGAGCTCGAGCGAGCATCAATGGCGTCGCCGGCAGGAAGCTCGCCTTCCAGCTGAACATCGCCCGTCTCCCAGTGTCCGTGGCTCCTCCTTGAACTCCTCTTCATCCTTGGCAACGTTGTCGGAGCAGCTGTGGTTGGGCGCCTTCGTTTTTCATCGTCGCCGTCACCAGTGTGCCACCGGAGCTCCGTCGTGGTCGGGTTTCACGTGGCCAGGGTATTATAGGTTAGATTTTCTTGATCTATTTTCCGTTTGCATCTTCCAAAGACTTTAATTTGGTGAATCTCGAAATAGTTTAAGATTTGGTGCAACAGATTCACCGGAAAACGAACGTGCCGCCTCGGTTCTTGCCGCCGTCCGCCATGGTCGGAGTTAGCCATACTCTAGAGCTTCTCCGTCCGATTCGTTGCAGTCGTAGCACCGTTAGGTCACCTTGAGCTCTTCGAGCAATTGTTTGGGTTAGTTTTGGTCAGAGTTCGCCGGCACAGCTCCGCTGTGCGCCTTCGCCCGCCATGGCCGCCGTCGAGCTTGCTCCGGCGAGCCACTGGCTCAATCATCGGCACCAATCGACACGCCTCGATGAGATGAGTCTGTAGGTGTAGTCGGTTTCGCCTGAAACCTCGCCGGCGTCGAGCTCTTGCTGGTCAAGGTTGGCGGCTCTCCCTGACTCTCTTACATGTGGGGTCTGTTGACCCGAGGATCCCACTGTCAGCCCCTGTACTTGGTCCCTGGGTGCAGTATCGGGTGAAGGTAGCATTTAGGGTTTGTTTAAAATGGTGAAATTTATTTCTATTTCTGTTTTCAGAGTTGATTCAGACCTTGTAAAATTCATAGCCAGAGCTAGACATGTCCAAATTGAGTGCAACCAATTTTGTTAGCTTCCTGTTGATAATCTTCATCTAGGAAAAATATAAACCCTAGATTTTATGTATAATTTATGTGCTTTAAGAATTAATTTCTATTTCTGCAGGAATCTTTAGAAATCCATAACTAATTCTAGAAGTGTGATACAAATGTGATTCCATTTTTGCTAGCTTTCTATTGACATGTAGAATCTGTGAAAAATGATAGTAATGCCTTTTCTCTGTTTTAATATGGGGTTGCTATTCAAACCCTGTTTAGGGTTAGTTTATTAGAAAAATTCATTATAAAATAAATATGAGGGATATGAGTATGAGTATTTTTCTGTGATGATCCTAGGTGATGTAGAATAGTATTAAAATATGAAATTTGTTGTTTGATACTTTTCACTATAGTAAGTCTTATCCACTCAATTTTAGCCTGCTGGCTTGTCATTTTTGTGTAGGCTGTTGTATACATCCAGTAACTGTGAAATTTTAACAGTAACATTGAGTTGAGTTGTTCTAGCTGCTGGAATTTTCCCAGAATTTACTGTGAACCCGAATTAGTGTGTCTAGTAATAAGCTATTGCACTAATCTAGTAATTAAGTGTTCATTTGGGTGAATTAGGAGTAACCCTAGTAATCTCTTGATTGATTAGTGAGTATATGGCTTGCTGGAATAGATGATTGAGTTCAGCTTGTTGATCCTTAGGATAACAATCTCCTAGTTACCTAATCAAGTTCAATGTTGTACCTTTCAGAATGCTCTTTGAGCTTATAAACGTGTTCCATTTCCATGAAAGCATACACAAGTATCATGTTATTGCATCATGATGAGCACAATATTTTACGCATTTAAGTCATTCCTTGCACGTACATACATACAAGATCGTCGGGAGGACTAATCTTATTGAAGGTGGGATTAGTTAACGAGGGAGTTCCTCCAGAAGTGCTATCATCGAAGAACAACATGGACGTTGACCCCCGTCACTGACTGTTCCGAGTGCTCTAATCATCAATCTTCCTCTCTTCTAAAAGGCAAGCCCCGGTGCATTTCCCACTTCCTATGCTTTTATAATAAATTGACTTGAGTATAGTGAATGTTGCATTAAGTATAGGAATTGCTTGGAAACCGTTGATGCATTCTTAATCTCCTTGGACAACTATACAATCATCACCTAAATAAGTTCAGGATCGTTTATCCTGCTTAGCCCTGCTTAGAACCGGTAGATATAGTGATTACCGGTCACCAAAATAGAAAGTGAGAAGCACGGTTGGCTATATTTGCTATCGTGGAATAACCATAAGACATTGAGAAAGAAATTGTGGTTGGGCGGGCATGATAGTGAAACAACAAGGCATGGAGGTCTTGATTGCGTACCTATTCCCCGTTCAACTGAATAGGACCATATCGTTGTTAGACATCAGTCGAGATTGAAAGACGCCATCACTTAGCTGTGCGGATAAGTCGTTCCGACCGCGAAGCCAAGTTGTTCTAGTCGGGCCGGGAGTTGGTGCGCTAAGTTGGCATACTAGATCTTGGAGGATGTTCAGGAGCTAGATGAGACCAAAGGCAGGTGGATTCCTGAGCGACCTGGCCACTAGTCAGTCCCCCAGTATGCGTACCTTCCACCAAACCCACGATATTTAACCCGACTAGTACCAAAAGTGACCTAAGGCTACCGTCGCGCTGGTATGTCTGGCGTTGTGATTGGCATTATCGCCAGCTGGTTTGCAATCGATTCGAATCGCCATCTCTCCTAGATAGTGAGAAACTGGACTGATCTTCTTTCAACGTAGAGACTAAGAACTTGAAGATGATATGGTTATGAGAAGGAATGCCAAATTGCTATGGTTATATTATTTTTTGCTTAGAAATAATCAAGTGCTTGAATTAGGTAGGTGCTAAGCTAGATTTAGGGTTAATGATCACTAAAAGTCTTTGCTTGAATGTAATCATGGGATTAAACTAAAAATGGCTTTTATGCAAACTGAGTCAAGCCAACTCCACTCAAATAGCCTAGTATATTCCTTAAGAGTCTTTTATTTGGTAAGACGGGTAAGTCTTGCGGAGTACAATTGTGTACTCAGGGTTTATCCCAACATGTTGCAGATGGCATGTTTGCTAAGATTTCTACAAGGACTTCTCCTTCCCTGCAGTGAATGATGACTGAAGCTTGGGCAGCTACTATCCATACTCTAGTCCTCTTGCTGTTGGATGGTCCAAGGTTGGCACTGTATTTAGTAGGTGTCTGTATCTTAGTTTAAAAACTACTTTGCTTCCGCAATTCCGAACAACTGTGTTGTGAGAACTGTATGTGCGAACTCCGTTTGTGAATCTATGTAATATGGACATGTGTTGTTGAATCATGTACGATCTTGGTTGTGGTACCATTTGGTTTGAAATCCTTCGAGATTTCACGGACTACCGGGTTTATATGGGCTCAAGTGTGTGTTGGCATTTCTTAACGTCGTTACAAAAGATAGACTAAAAGTCCATCCCTGGCAACGGCGCCAAAAATGCTTGTTGGCATTTCTTAGCATCACTACTAAAGATAGACTATAAGTCTGTCCTTAATAATAATACTAGAAACGAAAGTTGACATTCCCAACCACCATTTCTTCAGAAAGGTAACCCTTGGCCCTTAAAGGCGCCGGTTTAAGTAATGCAGTCTGGTAATAGCAGTTAGAAGTGCCGGATTGGCCTTCCTAACCGTCATTACTTACGATATGCAAAACTGTGACACGGCGCCGTGGGGTGCACAAGAATTACAATCCTTAAGTAATGGTACTTAGGTACGCCAATCGATAGCTCAGTAAGAAATAAGATTACTCTGCAAGCGCACAGAACTATCATTGTAGCATTTCAACCCGTGAGTATTCAAGGGTGTCGTATTTATAATTTCCTGTAGGAGGGCATGATGAATTTCATCTAGCTTTGGTATAAACATGATTGCTTATTTGGATGCATAGGTAGGCATAGCATAAGCAGGGCTTAAATCAAGTTTATAAGATAGTGGACACACGCATCGGAGCAACCTCAAGGATAAAAAAGGAAGAAAGAATAAAAGAATACAACTAACTGAGCAGGCTTTAGTCGTATACAGCTATGCGAAGAATAGCATTTACATCTAACTAGCAAGACTAGAATTAGGACTATGCCTGGGATGATAGGGAGATCCCCGCAGCTGGCCTGCCAGCCGATAGAGACTTTCCGAACTCCTACTCAATACCCGAACGTGGGGGAGTGCTAGGGATGGACAGGGCTGTCACCACCTACCCCTCTGCCCGTGGGGTACCGACATATTCGCTGATCTCCGCATACCCGAACACCATGCTCGCGTAATTGGAAACAACTCCTAACCTCCCGGGACCCCAACCCTTCGGATTGACAGGCTCGGCTAGGAGCAACCATGACAGCACAACGAACTATTATCCCATCCATAGTTCTTCCTCTATTCCTACTAATTTGTTGAACGATGAAGAACTTTGATGAACACATTAAGAACATAACACATAGACTATGAACTAGTTCATATGTTATGATCATAATATGAACAAAATTATACTCTAATTCAGTTGCATTGCTATAAACATAAGATGATAACTTGCTCATATAGGAGAACTGAATTATATTCATACCAAGATGTTCTTGATTCCTCCAAGGAGACAAGCTCTCCTTGATAGCTTTGCCTTGCTCTACTACTACTAAACTAGAGGGAACAAGTATGAAATCTGAGGTGTAGTGCTCCAAATGTTGGTGTGTGTGAATGATGAAGGAGCACCATCTATTTATAGCTAGAGTAGGGCGGTTTGGGCGTCTCCAGGTTTGGAAGGAGGTGAAACCGCCCTTAGGAAACCGCCTTGAGCACCGCCTCCGAAGACTGGGCCCGGGAGGCCCTACCAGGGGGGCGGTCGGTCCCCTGGCTGGGCCCGCTGGCCACAGCCTTCGGGTGGTCGGTTGCTCCCTGTGCCTGGGCCTCTCCCGTGATTACGTATGGATCTAGTTCATTGTTTGAGATGGGCTTTCTTATTTTCTTGGTTTGCGCCTTCTCTGAATACGTTTCCTGGAAGTGCGCTTTCTTGTGGATTTTATGCATTTCCACGTGTCAAACCTGCATGTTATATACACATCAAAACTCGTGGAAGATTTAGATAAAAGCCCTACCTTCTATTTGTTTTAGTATTAAAATGATATTGTATGTTAGTTGCTAAGGACCGCCAACAACTTCCCCCACACTTGGTCCTTCGCTCATCCTCGAGTAAAGTGCTAAGGACCAAATGGGTTCGTCTTCCTTGTCAAAAGAGTCTGCATACAGGATATTCCAAGCTTCAACTGGATTTATGAACTTCAAAGTATCTACCGAATCATCTTTAGTAATTGAAAAATGGAATAGCTTGGAATCAAATCCTCTCACTCTTGTCCTTGCGTAGAGACTTGGGTTTTTGTATGATTTTGAAAATATAAAGATAGCTTGTGTTCCTTGAATGATTCTCTCAAGTCACTCATTTTGTAAGTGGTTCCTCACCAAGTCATGAAAAGGTGATGCCTTCACTTTGATCATCCTACCTCTAAAAAGGTTTATCTGGAGTTTTAGGTAGGAATGAGAAATGATGAGGCACACTTACCCTGCATATGTTGTCAAGTCAAACCCCAGACCATACCGGAGGGAGTGTGCCATACTCCTAGATCAGAATGTGCATGTGTGTGGAAAGAATGGTGGAAACCAAGTTCTAAATCTTTTTTGGTACTCCATGCATCATGATTCTCCTTGGATAAAACTTAGGAAGATATGGGCTATGAGATCTTTATGTTTTTTTTGAACGGGTATTTGAACTTTCCTTTCTCGTTTATTTTCTTATGCCCTTTGGCATGATCTTTTTCTTTTTTTTAACATAGCCCCATATCTTTTATTGGCATATGAAAAACTTTCAAATAAGGAGATATCATGATGGTAGATGAAAGGAGTAAAATTTTGTAGAAGGAATGCACGGTTCTTAGGATGAGAACCGACACTTTTTTATTTGAGAAAGATGCGCAACTCTCGGTGTATGAGTTGGTATATTTTTTTGGTGGGTGGATGAAGTGCATGTTTTGCGCAACTCTCAGGGTGAGAATTGGCTTTATTTGGTGGGTGCAAGTGAATTCTGATCTTGGGAGCATGAAACATCGCTCAACAGCGGTCAGAAATTTGACCCAACTCAACACAAAATAAGTGGCATATGTAGGAGGTTTCATCAAATAGAATCATATATGGCCTTGGTAGGTATTTATCAATCATTCAAGGAGCATGCTATTGAGTTTTTCTTTTTTGTAAGATAAATCCCAATTACCTTGCAAGAATGAGCAAGCATCATGTCATCCTACTATATCTTATCCGTCAATTACTTAGATAGAAACGGGGTCCCTAAACAGTGTTCATAAATCTGTAGGAATTTTAGCAGGGAATAAAAAGTATGCAAATATCTCGAATGTAGGAAAACAAGTTTTGATGGAGTATAAAGGGGACATCATTTTATCTTAAAACTTTTCAGAATGAGAGAGGGAAAAGTTGCACAAACCAAATTTTGATTTTTGTTATTGTGCAATTGTCTTGGAGAGTCCTCCCCCACACTTGTTTTCTTTCCTATCTTGGGTAGTCACAATATATATATATATATATATATATGTGTGGCGAAAACAAGTGCTCAACATAAAAACTTTATTTCATTGATAAACTCAAATAGGCACATTCACATTGATAGTAAATGATCGTGAAAAAGAGAAGTGCCTAATTATTCGTGCAGCAGGTGCATTCTAAAGATACTCAAGATGATGATCAACACCTAGGGCTTTAACGACTTTCCTTAGCTTAAGATTGATCTTGAAGTGGAAACTATTAACGTCATCGCTAAGGTTCCTAATCTCTGTGTTCTTGGTCTCTATGTCGTCTTCTAAAGTCCTAAGGAAAGCACGCAAGCTAGCATGTTTAGCTATGAGGTTATTGATGATACTAGAGTCGTCTTCATCGTCACTACTTTCGTACTGTCCTGCACGACGCTTGATGGATGGCTGTGGTAAATGCCTCCTAATTCTAGGAAAGGTGCTAGCAGATGCTGCCTTTTTGGCTGAAAGTGCAGGTTTGCTAGCCGACTTTTCACCAGAATACATGCTAGTCCCAATACCGCTAGGGGTCTTCCTCTTGAGGCCTAGAAAACTGGTAGGATGGGTGGTAGCGGTCTTCTTCTTGGCGCCACCTTCGGGTGCAGGAGAGTGTGCTGGCAGGATCACTAAAGGCTTCTCCTTCACAACATGAGCTTATTCCCTAACTAATGGACTCTCTTGGTAAGGTGCTATGTCTAGGTTCGCTATGGCCTTTGGAGTGTTGATCAGTGAGAGGGCGAAGCTAGACATTGTCGGCACTTAGAGATGGAAGAGTTTAGAAAACTTTGCAAAAGGAAGAAGAGAGAGGTTGGTGTGAGGAAAAGAGAGGCCTATGAGGGTTTAAATAGGTGCTTCCGTGGTCTCTGGTAAGGAAACAACTTGATCGTAACCATGAACGCGATTATGGAGGGATCAGAGTGAGGTACGAAAAAGTTTGGCACAGATTGGGCCAGCCAGGGGGGTGGCCGGTCCCGGGGGCGGTCGGTCCCCTAGGTCCACCAGCCGGCCTCTGCTTTTTGGCCCGATGCTTTGCTGACTGTGTAAATCCCTATCTTGGTTACGATCAAGTTTGATGCGTAGTAAATCAGAGTGATAGTGTGTGATTGAGTGTGGGAAATGATTGATATTCATGAGATTATGCTCAAGATCACACTATCATGCATTTATGAGAAAGTATTTCTATGATCATAAAAATATTTATGTGCATGAAAGAAGATCATAGGGATTTTCTATTTATTTCATAAATGCAACAAGAGCACCATATAAGCATATGTTCATTATAAAAGTTTAAAATATATAAATATTTATTTATTATTATTATTATTATTTGTAGAATAGAGAGATTACTTAGGTATTTATTGAAAGATTTATTAATTTTTATTTAAAGTAAAAATTAAAGATAACTTACCGATTTACCTTCGGCAAGGGCTCAGCCTTTTAAGTCCGTTGTGCAGGACTTTTCTCCCTTCATTGGTTTCTTGATGATTGTACATCCGTCTTGGGAGAAGTAGACGGTTGTACCTGCTTGGGCCTCCATACCTTCTGAGTGGTTTTGGGCAGTGTGGTAGTTTTTTTGACATTTGTTTTGGGTTTCCACACCGACTTCTTTTGTGAAGGCTTGGGGATTTCTTCCCTCTTTTTAGGAGACATTTTGTTTTTCTGCTCCTTATTTATATTTCTTTTAGGAGCCGCCTTTTCTTTTGGCTCTAGCTTTTTCTTTAATTCTTTTGATAGATTTTTAAGAGCTGAGGCTGAATCTCTGCCTCCTTAATGCCTTGGGGGTTCGGCCCATATCGGATACTTATCATGTTGCATTCTTCCTGACGGTGAGGCCTGAATTCAAACTTTTCTTCTTGTCCATTGATATTGAAGTGGATTTCTTCAGCGCCAACATCAATTTGTGCTCCGGCCGTGCTTAGGAATGGCCTCCCAAGGATAAGTGGTATTTCTTTGGTAAACTCCATGTTGAGCACCACAAAATCCACTGGGACATAATACTCTCTGATTTTGACAGGGATATCTTGTGCTATCCCCGCTGGGTACCGAATTGAGGAGTCAGCCAACTGAAGTGTCATGTTGGTGTGCTCCAAGTTGGTGAAATTCAGTCTATCAAAGACTGATTTCGGCATGACGCTTACGCTTGCCCCAAGATCGCATAAGGCGTGGTTAAATTGCTAGGTGCCAATGGAGCATGTGATCGTGGGCACCCAGGGTCTTTTTTCTTCTCGGGTAGATGATTGAGTATAGCTGCGCTACACTCTTCCGTCAGCTTGACAATTTCTGTGGACGGTAATGGTCGCTTGTTGTTGATGATGTCCTTGATGAATTTGGCGTAGGATGCTATGTGCAAGACATCCATTAGCTGGACGTTGACGTGTGTCTTCTCGACCATTTCCATGAATCGAAGGAACTGCTCATCTCCGGCCTTCTTCTTCCTTCTTATTCTTGTGGGGAAAGGTAACATCGTGGTGTCCACATAGTTTTCCGGTGTCGGCTCATTTTCCTCTAATTCTTCCAGTGGTTGTGCCGACTTGACCTGTGTCTCCTCTTGCTGCCTTGATGCTTTACCTGTCTTATGGTTAGGGTGTGGTGGATCACGAGTGGTCTTACCCCCTCTCGTGGTCACCGAGTTTATATTTTCAACAGTCCTATTAGGTTGTATGGCAGATTTAGCAGTAGAGGCAAGCTGGGCGATCTGAGTTTCTATTTTTTATTAAAACTTACTTGATTTTTAACAGATAAGGACAGGCTATCAAGCTTAGTATTTATAGTTTCAAACATTTTATCATTGAGAGAAAGCTTGTTTGTAAGGTTTTCATTTATTTTAGCTTGTCCTATAATAAGATCTTTTAATGAAGGTTGGGAGGAATTGAAATTTGAATTAAAATTGGAAGAATTACCTTGGGGGCGATTCTGGCTGTTCCACCCGTTACCTATTTGTTGATGTTGGCGAAACCCGTTGTTAACGTATGAAGCTTCTTCATGGGTTTTGGGACAGTTGTTCCCCGAATGGCCAATATCTCCACAGACTTCACACGTCATGTGTGAGTCCATGGCCTGGACGGTGCCGGTGGTAGGATCAGTGGCACGTCCCTCAAGTTTCTTCATTAGTAACTCCATTTTTGCGGCAAGCAAATCCGTCTCCTTCACGGTGTGCATGCCTTTTTGTGTTTTGCGTCTTTCTCCCCAGCTTTGGTTGGCCACCATCTTCTCAATCAATGCTGTGGCATTCTCGATGGTGAGGGAAAGGAACGCGCCTCCAGCAGTGGCATCTACTGTGCCCCTTAGATATGGCTGTGAGGCCTTCATAGAAATTCTGGAGCACTGTGACGGAACCGCCTTAATCATAGGGCCCCCGTTGCCCCGTCATCGTCCCTAAGGACCTTTGACTAGTCTGCACGAGTTCCCTTTGACTTAGGTGGCCCGTCGGGTCTCATAGGAAACCCTAATTTCCCCAAGGATCTCATTATAAGACCTTGCAAGTATTACAACAGTTTACACAAATAATTTGAATCAGAGTAAAGAGTGCGGAAGTATTACTTAAACATAGGTTACAATTACATTATCCCAAACCAGAGTTTCGCAGTGGAGTAGCTGTATACAACTAAACACCCTGCCCAAGGGTTTCATTATATACACATCTTCATCCATGCACGATCCGTCGTAGAACTGTTTACTCAACTTACCTGCAACAGGGGGTTAACAAACCCTGAGTACATGGGGTACTCCGCAAGACTTACCCGACTAAAGGTGTAAAATTAGACTCAGGAATGCAGGCTGAGGGGAGTCAAGGTAAGAGTTGAGCAAGAGTCAAAGTATTTTGCAGAAAAGCATTTCTAACCTATTTCATTATTTGATCTCAATATTATTTTATTCATATACATAATTCCAATATCAATTCTCGTATATCATGTACTTTCAATCATCATATTCATTCTCAAAAACACCTAGTTCCGAACCACTCTTCGCTGTAGGGGTGAGGATCATGTCTCCATTAACCGAGGAGCAACGTCGATTCGAATCCAGAAGTACCCAGCTGGGGATCCCTATCCACACTGCATATGTAGCACTTAAGCTTGCATATGCCAACCCCGCCTACCACGGCTTTTCATACCCCGGAACCGGTCCTGCGCCACCCGAGAGCACAGTACCCCTCTAGTCTCCAGGCACGACGGCCACGAGGGTACACGCTACTCTCGCCATCTCTCCACTCCCAGTGCGTGGTTGTCGGTTCCAGCAGTAGAGCCACCGGAGTCAGAGGCTTTCCGTAGTATGTGGCTAGTTGCAAAGTCATGATCACAGCAGGCCGACAACGAATGGTCCCTAAATATTTTTCCGTTGGACACCATGCATTGGGACTCTAACCCAAGTACACTGGTGACCACCCGGTTTTCGCATCCCTTTTCCGATGGCGAGGATCGTTGGGACTCTAACCCAAACAGATGGTCAACCAAACGGAAAACCCATCCACGTTGATGATAATGGACTGGCCAAGTACACCATCACCAAACGAGGACAATACCAATCCCATAAAATGATTCATTTGTTTCATATCATCACAGTTTTCAAAGTAGCATTTTGCAACTCTATCATTAAGCATGACTAAGCATTTTTCAATACTTTAAATAAATCAGGGTCTCAGGTATAATATGTGGTCAAGGAAAGGTAATGCATCAATAGGTTATCACTCAACTCCTATTAACCTAATGCAGTAGATTAACTCAAGTGATAAATATTTTTAAATAACAAGGAGGGGCAAATGCACCGGGGCTTGCCTTTGATTTGCAGGTCTATTGCTTCTTCCAGAAAACCAGAGAAAACCCGCTTGACAGTTTCGGAAGAGTCACGTCCTTCGGAATCAATCAAGTAGGGTTTCCAATCCCGTTCACTACACGAAGCAATATTGTAACACTTAACATGATGATATGTATGCCATGATGCAGGAGATGCACAAAATCACCGATCGATAGTAAGTAAACTTAATTTGAAAGTTGAGTATAACTTTCCTTCACGATAAAGTTGTAAGTCAACAAACTAATTACTTTGCGTATTAACTATTTTGGTTTATTGACTATTTTAACGGTCGTTGAAAGTTGAAATAGCTCTCCTATAATAATGACTAGTACTCACTTCAATGATTCATAAAAATCCTATTATCATATGTGTATAACATAAGTTAATAATATTTCTTAATTAATGATTTATCTATATTACTTGAAGTATTATTTAAGCATCTTAATCAACAAGATTATCATGAACTAAAAACACTAGCAAGGTACCCAAGATCAACACATGGCAAGGATCCATGGTTAACATACAATTCCTAAAGTCACACAAAATTCTAAATTCATTAACACTTTATAGTATTTTTTTTTGTTTATTTATTTAAGTACTAATTACTAAGCATTGAAACATTATCCAAATGGGCTACAGATTTTTGTGGAGATAGCTCACTGCTCACAACACCTACTACAAAAATTTCAAAATTTTTAGATGATTACTTTGGGCTTCAAATATCATGGAAATATCATTTACTAATTAAAATACGCATTTTTATAGTCTACCGAAAGTACTCAAAATGCTTATATCGTATTTTTATAAATACTTCATAACTCAGAGAGCCTACACCATTTATTTCATGATTTTTAGATCTACACATAAATTTTAACAAAAATCACAAACTGCAGCACTATTCATATAATTTCAAAATTGAAAGGTCGTTTATATTCTCCGGGAAAAATGAAAAAGGAATTTCGGCCCGAGTTGGCCCAGAAACCCTCAAACCGGCCCAGCTCCTCCCTTTCTCCCTCTCTACCGCGCTCCAGCGCTAATGGGCCGGCCCAGCACGGCCCGCAGCGCGGCCTGCTCGGCCTCCCCTTCTCTTCTACCTCCCCTCTGTTCTTCGTGAGCAGAGCAGGGCGTGGATGCGCGGCGGCGGCTGTGGCCGCGGGGCTCGCCGCCAGTAGCCTCTCCGGCGAAGTTAAGTTCAAACAAGTGCTCCCCACCCTACTGTGGACCTATCAGGGTACTGGGTCGGGTGTTTTGGAGACCGACGCGATGCCAGTCGTGGCCATGGCGGCATGGGTGGAGAAAGCTCGTCGGCGACGGCGTTCCGGGCACAACAAGGCGGTAGAGTTTAATTAAAAGGCATGGGAAGCTATAGGAGCTCACCTAGCTTTCGAAACAACACCTTATTGGGTCAACGCAGGACTAGGGAGGCGGGCTTGACGACGATGGCGGCTTGGCGGCTCGCACTGGACGATGAGGTCGCGTTCCGACGTGTTCTGAACGCCAAAAAGAAAACCACCTAAACCATGGGTTTCCCCTGAGCATGAAGGAGCAGAAACGGGAATAAAGAGACGCCCAAGCTCACCCGAACGAGCTATCTGCAGTGATTGAGCTCGCGGCAGTGCTTCCCCATCCGCGAGGAAGGAACTGACTCCTGGTCGATTCTGGCAGCGAGAGACGACACCGACAGGCTCAATAGATGCGCAAAGTCAAAGCGGATGGTGTGGTGCAAGGCATTGGATAATGGCTCACGAGCTACGGCAAATTTTTGATCGGGGACAGGGAGCTCGTCGGCGACGAGGTAAGAAAAACGAAGACGGACGATGGCGACCTCGGTGGCTTTATACGGCAGAGGAGGCGTGCTAGACATGGAGAGGACCCCCACGGGCCCGGTCTCGACTGCAACAGGTGGCCGGACGGCCCCGGGCGATGCCGGCGGGCAGCGCGGCACGCACCTGCTCGCGCAGAGAAAGAAGGGGGGCCCCCGGTACTGTAGCGGGTACAGGTCACCTTTTTAGTTTTCTTCAAATTACTTTCTGTTTTACATACAAAGTCGAAAAATTCTAAAAATAAAATTTGTGGAGTATTTTATTATGAACAACTTTTATTTTTGAGCCAAATTCAAATTTTGAATAATTTTGGAGTTATGTGAAAGGGGGTAAATCCTCTATTTGAATTTTAATTCAAATTCAGTTCAAAACTCAAACTTTTTCTCAATAACTCAACTTTCTGCAAAAACAAAAATTGTTCTACTTGTTGAACCCTTCAACTTCTATTAAGGAAGTTTTGTCAGATTCTTAGTAGTTTTTGAAATGACACTTCAAATTTAAATTTTAAAACACTCATTAGGGTTTAATTTGAAATCTTGATGTATAAATTCAAAATCCCCAAATGTAAAATTTGTTCAACTTGAAAATCCTTACAACTTTGATTAAAAGAGTTTGCCCAAATTCTTGATAGTTTTTGAAATGTCATTTTAAATTTTGAATAAACAAACACTAATTGTGTTTTAATTTAAATTTCCACTGGTAAACTTTAAAATCTCCGAACATGAAAGTTGTTTCGTTTTGCAAGAGCTAAAACTTTTATTAAAAGACCATCCTCATATTCCTACTAGTTTTTGAATTTGTATTTCAAGTTTAAACTTTAAAACCTAGATTAAGATTTTATTTGAAATTATTTTTAATAACTTCAAGATTGCCCAAAATAGAAGTTGCTCAAATTTTAAAGATTTACAACTTTTGTTTAAGGCCCAACCCCTAATTATGCTTAGTTTTTGATTTAGGGTTTGAGCTCCGCTTTAGGGTTTATAATTGATTTTCTTTTTATTTCCCAATTTAATCTAGATAATTGCATACAACCCAAACATTCACATAATAAATCACTCTCAAGCACTTATGCATAATCACATGTTGAAACAAAAATTATTTTTGTTAATGCATAGTAATGAGTTTATGCAGGATGGTTTACATGGAATGATGATGACATGACAGGTTTTTAATTAACCGTAACACTAGAGGTGTTACAAGCACGAGCCATTCTTCCATCCCATGGTGGGGACAGGCCCGGATGTACTCCTGGAGCCCTACCCAAGCCTTAGGAATGGAATCGAGTGAAGTTTGCTGAAAGTTAGATATCTTCCCTCGTAGAGCATTCGTTTTGCTCATGGGGAAAAACTTTGAGAGGAACGTCGCGGAACATTTGTCCCACATGTTGACTGCTTCCTTGGCTTGGTAGAACCATTGCTTCGCCTTCCCCGAGAGGGAGAATGGAAACAAGCGGAGCCTGATGTTGTCTTGCGTGACATCTTTAATGATGATGGTCTCGCACAGCTCAAGGAAGTTTTGCAAGTGTGCGTTCGCGTCCTCACTTGGCAAACCACAGAACTGGTTCGCCTGCACCATCGTGAGTAGGCCAGTGCGGAGCTCAAAGTTTTCGTTCCTGACATTGACAGCGGGCCCAACGGGCATGTTGGCAATAGTGGGGGTGGAATACTCGCGGAGTGACTTGGCCATGGTGGTAGTAGCGAATGGTGCAGAAGTGACCGGTTCGTTTGCCAGTTGAGTACCAGGAGAAGAGATGGTACGAGGCCATCTCTTCCTTAGGAGTGCCTCTGGATTTTTAACGAAGTTTTCCGACAAATTGAAACTGCTTATACACTATCCTGTTTTCATTCCAATAAAAAGAGGAGGAAAACAGCAAAGTTAGCCTGCTTAAGCTATGGCTACCAATGCATATTTTGTAATCAAAGTTTATGCCAAAGCTAGATGTTTATATTTTCTTTTTGCCCTCCCCGGCAACGGCGCCAGAAATGCTTGTTGGCATTTCTTAACGTCGTTACAAAAGGTAGACTAAAAGTCAATCCCCGGCAACGGCGCCAGAAATGCTTGTTGGCGTTCCTTAGCATAACTACTAAAAATAGACTATAAGTCTGTCCTTAATAATAATACTAGAAACAAAAGTTGACATTCCCAACCACCATTTCTTCAGAAAGGTAACCCTTGGCCCTTAAAGGCGCCGGTTTAAGTAATGCAGTCTGGTAATAGCAGTTAGAAGTGCCGGATTGGCCTTCCTAACCGTCATTACTTACGATATGCAAAACTGTGACACGGCGCCGTGGGGTGCACAAGAATTGCAATCCTTAAGTAATGGTACTTAGGTACGCCAATCGATAGCTCAGTAAGAAATAAGATTACTCTGCAAGCGCACAGAACTATCATTGTAGCATTTCAACCCGTGAGTATTCAAGGGTGTCGTATTTATAATTTCCCGTAGGAGGGCATGATGAATTTCATCTAGCTTTGGTATAAACATGATTACTTATTTGGATGCATAGGTAGGCATAGCATAAGCAAGGGTTAAATCAAGTTTATAAGATAGTGGACACACGCATCGGAGCAACCTCAAGGATAAAAAAAGGAATAAAGAATAAAAAAATACAACTAACTGAGCAGGCTTTAGTCGTATACAGCTATGCAAAGAATAGCATTTACATCTAACTAGCAAGACTAGAATTAGGACTATGCCTGGGATGATAGGGAGATCCCCGCAGCTGGCCTGCCAGCCGATAGAGACTTTCCGAACTCCTACTCAATACCCGAACGTGGGGGAGTGCTAGGGATGGACATGGCTGTCACCACCTACCCACCTACCCCTCTGCCCGTGGGGTACCGACATATTCGCTGATCTCCGCATACCCGAACACCATGCTCGCGTAATTGGAAACAACTCCTAACCTCCCGGGACCCCAACCCTTCGGATTGACAGGCTCGGCTAGGAGCAACCATGAAAGCACAACGAACCATTATCCCATCCATAGTTCTTCCTCTATTCCTACTAATTTGATGAACGATGAAGAACTTTGATGAACACAGCAAGAACATAACACATAGACTATGAACTAGTTCATTTGTTATGATAATAATATGAACAAAATTATACTCTAATTCAGTTGCATTTCTATAAACATAAGATGAGAACTTGCTCATATAGGAGAACTGAATTATATTCATACCAAGATGTTCTTGATTCCTCCAAGGAGACAAGATCTCCTTGATAGCTTTGCCTTGCTCTACTACTACTAAACTAGAGAGAACAAGTATGAAATGTGAGGTGTAGTCCTCCAAATGTTGGTGTGTGTGAATGATGAAGGAGCACCATCTATTTATAGCTAGAGTAGGGCGGTTTGGGCATCTCCAGGTTTGGAAGGAGGTGAAACCGCCCTTGGAAAACTGCCTTGAGCACCGCCTCCGAAGACTGGGCCCGGGAGGCCCCACCAGGGGGCGGCCGCACCTAGGGGCGGTTGGTCACCTGGCTGGGCCCGCTGGCCACCGCCTTCGGGTGGTCGGTTGCTCCCTGAGCCTAGGCCTCTCCCGTGGTTACGTATGGATTTAGTTCATTGTTTGAGATGGGCTTTCTTATTTTCTTGGTTTGCGCCTTCTCTGAATACATTTCCTGGAAGTGCGCTTTCTTGTGGATTTTATGCATTTCCACGTGTCAATCCTGCATGTTATATACACAACAAAACTCGTGGAAGATTTAGATAAAAGCCCTACCTTCTATTTGTTTCAGTATTAAAATGATGTTGTATGTTAGTTGCTAAGGACCGCCAACAGTGCGGTTGATTGGCTGTTTCGACGGCTATCGCCATACTTGTGCTCTTATAAATTGGTCGGTTCTGTCACAGCTGGTATCAGAGCAGGATTCAACATACACAAGTCATATTAGTATATTTTAAAACTAAAAGGTTTTGATTTCCAAAACTGTTTGCAAATTAGTAGTTATTAGGATTCAAAAGTAAGTTACAAAGTTAAGAGTGCTAAGGATCATACTTAGTGTAGCCCTAAAATAGGACTATAGGTGGCTTATGAAAGTATTAACTTGGGGAAAATTGCATCATGTTTTGTGAGTGCTTCTTGTCATTGATACGACTTGCCTTTGTTTTATTTTTTTATCGACGCCCAGGTAAGGTGAAGACGGGCCAAATGTGCCACTTTGGATGAGGTAAGGTGAGATATGAGAGCATGATCGAACAACCGTCGATCTAAGGGGAGTGCTTATTATTAATACTGAAGTAGGTACATGTGTCCATATGTACCTATAGAAGTATTCATGTGTGGAGTAATTACTTTTTGGGGTCGTAAGTGCTCATGGGAGCATTTCCGGCAAAAAGTGCTTCTTATCGCTATGCATACATGTGGGATTGGGCTGAAATGAAATCTTCTGCAGGTATGCTAACCACGTGTAGTACGAATTAGTTACGTATATGAGAGAGCGATGGTATGCCACCAACTAGAACGATTAGTGTTATTAGGTGTGAGGACGTAAGGAATGTTCATGCATCATGCCCATTCATATTCTGTTCTTATCTTGTTCTTCCCCCTAATAATAACTTGAACTCATGTTAAATTGAAATAAATATTATCATAAGTGTTCCTATGTAACCCTTAATCCACTCCGGATGAGATTACCTGATCATGACAGTAGACTGTTATATGTGTTCGGAATTCTGTTCTACTTGAAAGATATTGGAGATTGCAGGATCCTTGAAAGGAAATAAGATTGCTTGTAAGGCCAATGCGGTTAAGGATGGTTGGTTCATCAGCAGACACTGAGATTCGATCGCTAGAAAGCAGAAATCTATGTTTTAACATTATTTTTGTCAAATGAACTTTGTTCCTCATGTGCTGTATTTTAGTCAATGTTTACCCCATGTTAATTTTTTAATCTTGTGGTTATCCTTGATCATAATCCCTCTCTCCTTGCTATTCATTCAAAAATCAGTTTTTGTCGCTTAGGATTTCCTATTGGTGTTGGTTTGGTAATGGTGATATGATTAGTGACTTATGGTGCCGTGACGGAACCTGGAGTCGTCTTGTGACCGGCCGGCACATGATTGTGCTACTAGGTGCGCACTGGTATCAAGGTCCCTAGTCATAATCTGTTGCAAAACTGCACCAATGTGCTATCCTTCGTGAAACTCTCTAAAACTATTTCGTATCCGTAGCTCTAGCCAAGAAATAAGAAGTCAGCTCAGACGTGGCAGAGTTTCCTTTGAAGGAAACAACAAAAATAGCTCTTGAGGAACAATTCGTTCACAGCGATATCTACCAACCTCAAGACATGGGAGACAAACAATTCCAATTGATCTGCCACAATGCTCAGTCAACCTGGATCATCACAGTTGGATCAAGAACGTGTTTATCGTTTAGAATTGGACGTTAGTGAGGAAGTTTGAAGTAACTATTAAGTAGTTATCTTATTAATTTTCTAATGTGGTTATGTTGTGGTGTTGAAATTTTATGCCTTGTTATTATCTATAATTAATTTTCTTATTATATTCTATTTGGCATGAGTATTCAATTATCCACAACAATACCATTATTAATTCTTTCCTAATTTGATGAAAAATATTCACAGATGCCGATCAACACTCGTTCTCTTGGGTCTGGTAGTGGCAGAAGAAATGAAAATGAGAATGAAGAACTACCACCACTGCCACCATTTACCTCGGAATAAATGTTTGCTCAGTTCATTGGAACGCAAAGCAGCTTGGAAGTTGTTCTGCGTGAGATGGCAGAAAACAATGCATGTAGTGCTGAACATCATCGTGATAAGGGTGAAGATCGGTTTAGTTCTTACAAGGATTTTGTGGACACCAAGCCACCTATTTTCAAAGAGGCTATTGAACCATTGCAGGCAGATGAATGGCTTCATGCTATAGAACAAAAGTTTTTTGTGCTAAGGTTGAATGACAGTTTAAAAGTTAACTATGCCGCTCTTCAGTTTCAAGGGCCAGCGGGAATCTGGTGGTCGCATCACAAGGCTACCATTCCTGTGGGTACCAAGATTTCTTAGGAACAATTCAAGACTGTTTTCAGAGGACAGTATATTCCATCGGGATTGATGAAGATGAAAGCTGCAGAGTTCATGCAATTAACCATGGGTACTAAAAACTTGATAGAGTACCTTCATGCTTTCAACAATCTGTCTAGGTATGCCCCTAATTTTGTTGATACCGAAGAAAAGAAGATTGAAAGTTTCAAGCGAGGGCTTAGTACCAAGCTCATGAAGAATTTGGCAACTTCTACTAGAACCACTTTTAGTGTGTTTGTTAGTGATGCTTTGATTCAAGAGCATTAGAATAACCTTCACACTGTAGAAAAAGGGCGTAAGAGGGCGTTGGAAGAAAGTTCGTCTCAGCAAAGTGATCCTCCTGCAAATCATCCTGTTTGTTGTCCTCGAATGCCAGAGTTTCGATATAGGTCTCCAATGAAGAAGTTCCACACAAATCAATCTCAGGACAAATGTCAAAGAGCTTTTATGATACCTATTCCCAAGGGAAATATCAACTTAGAAAATTCAGTCTGTAACAAACAGTCAGCTAAAAAAGCACCGTGTTTTAAGTGTAACCAACCAAGGCAATTTGCTAAGAGATGTCCTTATCCGAAGAAACAGTCGAGGAATTCTGGTGCACAACAAGGTTGTGTTCATATCACTGAAATAGAAGAGATTCCGGAAGGAGAACCAGTAACAGTAGGTCTATTTCTTGTTAACCAAAGACCTGCGGTTGTTTTTTTGATTCAGGTTCATCCCATTCCTTCATAAGTCAGGCACTTGCACAAAAGCGTGAATACCCAATAACAGACTTGGATTATGGGTATCGCATAAGTTCAGCTGGGGCTGATATCTCCACTAAACAGATGGTACGTGGTGTGATAATTGGTATTGGAAATCGAAATTTTGTGACAAATTTGATAGTGTTACCTAGATTGGGAGTAGATGTGATTTTAGGAATGAGTTGGATGAAGCGTTGGGGTGCGAACCTCGACATTCTCCACCGAACTCTTTCCTTAAGAGAACCTCGAGGTAGTGGATCCTTTCAAGTATTTTGACCTCGGAGTTGTGATCTTAAGAGTTTGTCATGTGCTACAGAGACAACAAATCTCTCAGATATCCCTGTAGTATGTGAATTTCCGGATGTTTTCCCTGATGACCTACTAGGACTTCCACCTGACAGAGATGTTGAGTTTGCTATAGAATTGATACCGGGTACTGCACCAATTTCTAGAAGGCCATACAGAATGCCACCGGATGAGTTAGCTGAGCTTAAGAAACAACTTAAAGAACTGTTGGATAAAGGATTTATTCGGCCTAGTTCTCCTCCGTGAGGTAGTCCAGCCATATTTGTGAAGAAGAAAGATAAAACACAGAGGATGTGTGTGGATTATCGACCTTTGAATGCCGTGACAATCAAAAACAAGTATCCTTTGCCTCAGATTGATATTCTATTTGATCAGTTATCTAAGGCTAAGGTATTCTTCAAGATTGATTTGAGGTCAGGATATCATCAGATTAAGATTCGTCCTTAGGATATACCGAAAACCGCCTTTTCTACTAGGTACGGGTTGGATGAGTATCTTGTTATGTCATTTGGCCTAACAAATGCTCCTGCATACTTTATGTACTTGATGAATTTGGTCTTCATGCCTGAGTTGGACAAGTTCGTAGTGGTTTCCATTGATGATATACTCATATACTCAGAAAATGAGCAAGATCATGCGGAACATTTAAGAGTGGTTTTGACACGACTTAGAGATCATAAGTTGTATGCCAAATTCAGTAAGTGTGAGTTTTGGTTGAACAAAGTTCCATTTTTGGGTCATGTTTTGTCTGACCAGGGAATATCCGTAGATCCTACCAAAGTTCAGCAAGTGTTGGATTAGAAAGCACCAACTTCAGTCACTGAGGTCAGGAGTTTCTTAGGGTTAGCAGGATATTATCGTCGATTCATTCCTGATTTCTCTAAGATAGCTCAACCTATGACTAAGTTGTTGCATAAAGATAAGAAGTTTGAATGGACTCCGGCTTGTGAAACAGCTTTCCATACACTACGAAATTTGCTTACTACTGCTCCTGTTCTAGCTCAACCTGACATTGAGAAACCATTTGATGTTTACTATGATGCATCTGGCACTGGTTTGGGATGTGTATTGATGCAAGAAGGTCGTGTGATTGCATATGCTTTGAGGCAACTTAGAAAACATGAAAAGAACTATCCAACACATGACCTTGAATTAGCAGCAGTAGTTCATGCTTTGAAACTATGGAGACACTATCTTATGGGGAATAAATGTCATATTTATACGGACCATAAGAGTCTCAAGTATATCTTCACGCAACTAGAATTGAATATGAGACAGCAAAGGTGGTTAGAACTCATCAAAGATTATGACTTAGAAGTGCATTACCATCCAAGGAAAGCTAATGTGGTTGCTGACGCATTGAGCCTCAAATCCCATGATGTATCAAATCAACCTCTATCGGCAGATAAGTTTAACCTTTTGCATCCTGTTGTGTTGCATAACATCACTGTTAGTTGTTCTCTAGAAAGCAAAATAATTGAAGCTCAGAAAACTAAGACTGGTATATTTCATATCAAGCGTAAAATGAAAGAGCAACAACTTAAACATTTCTGAGTTGATGAGAAAGGGATCTTATGGTTTAAAGATCGCCTGGTAGTACCTAAAGATCGAAATCTCAGGAATCAAATCATGGATGAAGTGCATTGCTCTCCTTTATCTATTCATCTTGGAAGCAGTAAGATGTATCATGATCTGAAACCTCATTTCTGGTGGATAAAAATGAAGAAAGAGATCGCAGCCTATGTTGCTAGGTGTGATACATGTTATCGAGTGAAGGCAGCTCATTTGAAACCTGCTGGTTTATTGCAACCTTTGTCTGTTCCAGGGTGGAAATGGGAAGAGATTAGTATGGATTTCATTGTAGGTCTTCCCACAACTCAAAAAGGGAATGATTCAATCTGGGTAATTGTGGATCGTTTAAATAAGTCTGCACATTTTATTCCTATCAAGAATACTTATCGACCACATGAATACGCAGAGATTTACTTTGCTCAGATATTACGTTTACATGGAGTACCTAAAACCATCATTTCTGACAGAGGACCTCAGTTTATTGCTCATTTTTGGGAACATTTGCATAAGTAGATAGGTACCAAGTTAGTCTGAAGTTCAGCATATCATCCTCAAACTTCAGGGCAAATGGAAAGAGTTAACTAAATTCTGGAGGATATGCTCAGAGCTTGTGTTATATCTTCAAAAGGTTCATGGGAAAAATGGTTACCATTAGCTGAATTCTCCTAAAACAATAGCTATCAAGAAAGTATTCAAATGGCTCCATTTAAGGCCCTATATGGAAGGAAATGTAGAACTCCTTTAAATTGGGTTGAATCCGGAGAAAGAAGATATTATGGTATTGACTTTGTTAGAGAAGCAGAAGATAAGGTGAGGATCATTCAGCAACACATGAAAGCAGCTCAATCTCGTCAGAAAAGCTATGCTGATAAAAGAAGAAGGCCTATTGAATATCGTGTTGGTGACTTTGTGTATTTGAAAGTTTCACCAATGAAAGGGGTACAACGTTTTGGTGTTAAAAGAAAATTGGCACCAAGGTATGTTGGACCCTACCAAGTCATTGAGAGATGTGGAAAGGTAGCATATAAGTTACAGTTACCTCCAGAAATGCAAGCAGTATTCAACGTCTTTCATGTTTCTCAACTTAAGAAATGTTTGAGAGTCCCTGAAGAACAAGTGAGAGTTGAGGATATTAAGTTGAAATCAGATTTAACCTACAAAGAGCAACCTATTCGGGTAATCGACACCGATGAAAGAGTAACTCGCAGCAAGGTGATCAGGTTCTACAAAGTAGTTTGGAATAACCAGGGAGAAAATGATGTAACATGGGAGAGAGAAGATTATTTGAAAGAAGTTTATCCTAATTTTTACAAACAAAGGTATTACCCCGAATCTCGAGGAGGAGATTCTTTTTAGGGGAAGGGCTGTAACACCCCAATGTTAAGCTTGCACATTACATGCATTGCATTGCATATCATGAGCATCATGGCATCATTTCATGTTGAATGGATGAAATTATTTCAAAATGCAATGCCAACCATATTTATATATATAATAAATACATGTATGTATGTATATAAGGATATATATATATATATATATATATATATATATATATATATATATATATATATATATATATATATATATATATATATATATATATATATATATAGGTACACATATATACACATAGGTGAACCTTAATGGTAATTGAAGCGAAAGTGTTTCTAAATATTTTGGAGTGTCAATTCTTGTTTAGGGTGCCAAATTAAATCACTTTCATGTTGAGAAGGTCACTTGGTTTGATCTCTAAAGACTAGTTGATCTAGGGTTTGACTTAGAGCCATTTAGGATGATTTTACCAATTCTTTTCAAAAGTGCAATTTCAAATATTTAAATGAATTTATGCCCTAAATAAAAGTGGTAGCGAAATTAAATTAAAACAAATTGTGTTTTAGGGTCAAGTCATGAAAACCTCTTTAACTTGCTTAGTATTGGCCTTTAAGACAGATTGGTGTTTAAATTCTTAACTTTGAAAATTACGAAGTCATTTGTTGATCAGTTTCAAGGTGTCTATCTTTAGTGGCCTGTAGTTTGCAAACCAGGCTGAATCGACTCAAAGTCTCGTAACACCATTTATAGATCTCCTATAGTACTTCATCTGGTATTAGTAAAGTTTTCTCTAATGTTTGCTGGTTCGGGAGTTAATCAGCTTCTAAATCCCGGTTTCAGACTAATGCACTAGTACTGGACTTCAGTTTAGCCTGAACTGAATCCGTTCAGGTTTGGCGTCGAGCAGTTGAAGCTGCGACGTGTCGATCGCGTGTCTCGGCAACGGATCGCCCTCGTGTCATCGTGTGCCTAGCTCCACCGCCCGTGGACTCTCCAGATGCGACGACGAGAGAGTCTGAGCCTTATCGCATTATTCCTGTCGCCTTCCTCTCTCTCGCTCCCTCTCTGCTTTTCTCGGAGCTCGAGCGAGCATCAATGGCGTCGCCGGCAGGAAGCTCGCCTTCCAGCTGAACATCGCCCGTCTCCCAGTGTCCGTGGCTCCTCCTTGAACTCCTCTTCATCCTTGGCAACGTTGTCGGAGCAGCTGTGGTTGGGCGCCTTCGTTTTTCATCGTCGCCGTCACCAGTGTGCCACCGGAGCTCCGTCGTGGTCGGGTTTCACGTGGCCAGGGAATTATAGTTTAGATTTTCTTGATCTATTTTCCGTTTGCATCTTCCAAAGACTTTAATTTGGTGAATCTCGAAATAGTTTAGGATTTGGTGCAACAGATTCACCGGAAAACGAACGTGCCGCCTCGGTTCTTGCCGCCGTCCGCCATGGTCGGAGTTAGCCATGCTCTAGAGCTTCTCCGTCCGATTCGTTGCAGTCGTAGCACCGTTAGGTCACCTTGAAGCTCTTCGAGCAATTGTTTGGGTTAGTTTTGGTCAGAGTTCGCCGGCACAGCTCCGCTGTGCGCCTTCGCCCGCCATGGCCGCCGTCGAGCTTGCTCCGGCGAGCCACTGGCTCAACCATCGGCACCAATCGACACGCCTCGATGAGATGAGTCTGTAGGTGTAGTCGGTTTCGCCTGAAACCTCGCCAGCGTCGAGCTCTTGCTGGTCAAGGTTGGCGGCTCTCCCTGACTCTCTTACATGTGGGGTCTGTTGACCCGAGGGTCCCACTGTCAGCCCCTGTACTTAGTCCCTGGGTGCAGTATCGGGTGAAGGTAGCATTTAGGGTTTGTTTAAAATGGTGAAATTTATTTCTATTTCTGTTTTCAGAGTTGATTCAGACCTTGTAAAATTCATAGCCAGAGCTAGACATGTCCAAATTGAGTGCAACCAATTTTGTTAGCTTCCTGTTGATAATCTTCATCTAGGAAAAATATAAAACCTAGATTTTATGTATAATTTATGTGCTTTAAGAATTAATTTCTATTTCTGCAGGAATCTTTAGAAATTCATAACTAATTCTAGAAGTGTGATAAAAATGTTATTCCATTTTTTATAGCTTTCTATTGACATTTAGAATCTGTGAAAAATGATAGTAATGCCTTTTCTCTGTTTTAATATAGGGTTGCTATTCAAACCCTGTTTAGGGTTAGTTTATTAGAAAAATTCATTATAAAATAAATATGAGGGATATGAGTATGAGTATTTTTCTGTGATGATCCTAGGTGATGTAGAATAGTATTAAAATATGAAATTTGTTGTTTGATACTTTTCACTATAGTAAGTCTTATCCACTCAATTTTAGCCTGCTGGCTTGTCATTTTTGTGTAGGCTGTTGTATACATCCAGCAACTGTGAAATTTTAACAGTAACATTGAGTTGAGTTGTTCTAGCTGCTGGAATTTTCCCAGAATTTACTGTGAATCCGAATTAGTGTGTCTAGTAATAAGCTATTGCACTAATCTAGTAATTAAGTGTTCATTTGGGTGAATTAGGAGTAACCCTAGTAATCTCTTGATTGATTAGTGAGTATATGGCTTGCTGGAATAGATGATTGAGTTCAGCTTGTTGATCCTTAGGATAACAATCTCCTAGTTACCTAATCAAGTTCAATGTTGTACCTTTCAGAATGCTCTTTGAGCTTATAAACGTGTTCCATTTCCATGAAAGCATACACAAGTATCATGTCATTGCATCATGATGAGCACAATATTTTACGCATTTAAGTCATTCCTTGCACGTACATACATACAGGATCGTCGGGAGGACTGATCTTATTGAAGGTGGGATTAGTCAACGACGGAGTTCCTCCGGAAGTGCTATCATCGAAGAACAACGTGGACGTTGACCCCGTCACTGACTGTTCCGAGTTCTCTAATCATCAATCTTCCTCTCTTCTAAAAGGCAAGCCCCAGTGCATTTCCCACTTCCTATGCTTTTACAATAAATTGACTTGAGTATAGGGAATGTTGCATTAAGTATAGGAATTGCTTGGAAACTGTTGATGCATTCTTAATCTCCTTGGACAACTATACAATCATCACCTAAATAAGTTCAGGATCGTTTATCCTGCTTAGCCCTGCTTAGAACCGGTAGATATGGTGATTACCGGTCACCAAAATAGAAAGTGAGAAGCACGGTTGGCTATATTTGCTATCGTGGAATAACCATAAGAGATTGAGAAAGAAATTGTGGTTGGGCGGGCATAATAGTGAAACAACAAGGCATGGAGGTCTTGGTTGCGTACCTATTCCCCGTTCAACTGAATAGGACCATATCGTTGTTAGACATCAGTCGAGATTGAAAGACGCCATCACTTAGCTGTGCGGATAAGTCGTTCCGACCGCGAAGCCGAGTAGTTCAAGTCGGGCCGGGAGTTGGTGCGCTAAGTTGGCATACTGGATCTTGGAGGATGTTCGGGAGCTAGATGAGACCAGGGGCAGGTGGATTCCTGAGCGACCTGGCCACTAGTCAGTCCCCCAGTATGCGTACTTTCCACCAAACCCGCGATATTTAACCCGACTAGTACCAAAAGTGACCTAAGGCTACCGTCGCGCAGGTATGTCTAGGTTTGTGATTGGCATTATCGCCAGCTAGTTTGCAATCGATTCGAATCGTCATCTCTCCTGGATAGTGAGAAACTGGACTGATCTTCTTTCAACGTAGAGACTAAGAACTTGAAGATGATATGGTTATGAGAAGGAATGCCAAATTGCTATGGTTATATTATTTTTTGCTTAGAAATAATCAAGTGCTTGAATTAGTTAGGTGCTAAGCTAGATTTAGGGTTAATGATCACTAAAAGTCTTTGCTAGAATGTAATCATGGGATTAAACTAAAAATGGCTTTTATGCAAAATGAGTCAAGCTAACTCCACTCAAATAGCCTAGCATATTCCTTAAGAGTCTTTTATTTGGTAAGACGGGTAAGTCTTGCGGAGTACAATTGTGTACTCAGGGTTTATCCCAACATGTTGCAGATGGCATGTTTGCTAAGATTTCTGCAAGGACTTCTCCTTCCCTGCAGTGAATAATGACTGAAGCTTGGGTAGCTACTATCCATACTCTAGTCCTCTTGCTGTTGGATGGTCCAAGGTTGGCACTGTATTTAGTAGGTGTGTATCTGTAACAACCCTAAAAACCACACAACCTAAAAATCCCAACCAAATAAAATTTTTGATTTATTTATTGTGAAAACCCATTTTTCTTGTGCAAGCATATAGGTTTCATTATGAATTTGGTAAATAAAGGAGTATAGCTTGCATTTTAATTCCATTCACATAGAATAATAGCTTATGCATCATATTTGGGATTTATTGCAATTTATGTTTGTATTTACTCAATACTTAAAATGGGTAACATATGTATTTATACACTTAAGAAAAAGAAAAAGAAAAAGAAGAGAGTATAAGGAGAGCAGAACTGGCCCAACCGGCCCCGTTTTCTTTTCCTCTCTCCTCGCGCCCATCGCACACGTGAGATGGGCCGGCCCACGTTGCGGCTCGGCAACGCGCGCGCGACCGGCACACACGCGCTCGCGCTCGCTGCCAACCCGGGCCCGCATGTCAGCCGCCTTCCCCTTCCACTGTTTCTCTTCCTCACGAAGGCGACGCGCCTGCCGGGGGTGTCACGCGAATGGCGTGACCCCGGACCCACGGCCGACAGCACCACGCCCCGCAGAGTTGTCCCCCTCCTGTCCCCTCCTTTCTTGGCCGCCAAGCGAGCCCGCGTGCACCCTGAAACCCTAGCTCAAGCGCACGGATGAGCTCCACGTACACCCACCGATACCCATCACCGTTCGCCGCTGTTCCGAGAACCGGCTGCCTATAAATTGGAGCACCCGAGGAGCCCTAGCCCATTCCTACTCGCAGCCGCCACGCTGCGGCTCCACAAGCCACCGCACCCCACCGCATAGCCGAGAGAGAGGGAGAAGGGCGGAGCAGAGGAGGAGGAGCTACTGGAGCGCCGCCGCCGCGGAGCACGCCGGAGCCGGACACGGAGGAGAAGCCCGAGCTGCGGACGAGGAGCGGCACGGCACTGCGATCACTCTGCACAGCGTCACCTCGTCACTGCACCGCCATCCTTACCTCACCAGCCCCACGGTGAGCCACCGCACGCCATATCCGAACCTCGCACTGCTTTTGCTATGGCGTTCCACCCACGGGACGCGCAGGCACGAGCCTTTACCGGCTCAGGAAGATCACCTGCTCCATGCACCTCATACGATCTCGCTGTGCTATCGGTCATGGCACTCGGCATCACGAGCGTGTAGGCCGCGGGCTGTTTCCGGCCCCTGAACATTTCGCACAACACGCGCACAAGACCGGCCATCAAACCACTGGACATCGGCTATGGACGTCAGGCCACTTCCGACGGGCATCGCCGTCACATGTGCTCGGAGCACCGCCACCTCGACGGCGTTCCCGCGCACAAACCGTGAAACCGCCGACGCGACCCGTTAGCGTGACCACCAACTCACCGACCACCTCGAACAAGCTTAGTTGCGGAAGATCGAACCTCCATAGCCCGGAACACCGAGAGGTGCGTTCTCGGGGAAACGTGATCGCCGCCGACACGTTCGGCCTCGCCTAAAATCCGTTCCGAGTACTCCCGATCGCCTCGCGCTGCGGAGAAAGGCCGACGAGGTTCGCCAAGTCTGCCTCGGCACCACCGCGTAGATAGCCGAGCCCTGAATCATGTCTGTCGCCTTGGCTACGTGCGCCTCCACCTCATCGGAGAACTGCCGTACGCCGTGGGAGAGAAAGAGGCCCACGACATCATTTCACTAATGGCAGCTAACCCTCGGGAGGGCGGCACCCTCGGCGCCAAAAAGTCCGATTCGCCCGAGCCTCCCCGGGAGAGCTCGGGAGAGCGGCACCCTCGGCGCCCAAAATTCCGATTCGCCCGAGCCTCCCCGGGAGAGCTCGGGAGAGCGGCACCCTCGACGCACCAAATCTCCGATTCGCCCGAGCCTCCCTGGGAGAGCTCAGGAGAGCGGCACCCTCGGCGCCCCGAATCTCCGATTCGCCCGAGCTACGCCGAGCTCCGCCGAGCTACGCCGAGCTACGCCGACGCCCCCCGACCACTGAGAACCACCCCCGACCTCTGAGAACCACCCCCGACCACTGAGAACCACCCCTGACCTCTGAGAACCACCCCCGACCACCGTCGAGTTCGCCCGACCAACCGCCGAGCTACGCCGACGCCGGCGACCCTCTGGGAACCAGCATTGAACACCTGGTGGGCGACCATCGGGTCTGTGTTCTGATGAGGCGCCACATGCCGCACTACTGGACCCGCGCGCCACGTGGACCAATCCCGAGCTGCCCCTGATTAATCGACCATTTTCCATTTTCAGAAAATAGGATAATCTTTGGAAATTCATAACTTATTCATACGATGTCCAAAAATTGCGCACCATATATCAAAATTCTCAGAAAAATGAGATATACAATCTAAGACTATGTTTGTGTGCATTTGGCTCTTTATTTTATTGGATTTTTCTGAAATACTCTATAGGAGTCGCTGGCGCGACTATTTCGTGTTCGATTTCAGAGCCGGAGGAGGATCTGACTAAGGAAGACGACCACGAGTACCTTCAGGAGCTAGGAGACGACTACGAAGGTGCCACGTCCCACCAAATCCTTAGATCCTATTTACGCATTGCAAATGACATTGTTGCTACTGCTTTATGATTATGTATGGATTGGTTGCATGGTAGTATATTTGAATTCCCTGCCTTGATAAGACTACACCCTGCTGTCCGCTGCTAGGTTAGCTGCTGCTTAATTTACTGTTACTCTTCCACTACTTTCTACTTGCTATATGCTATGTGGTGGAATTGGGACGGTGTATAACTGATTATAACCACTGGGAGAGAGTGCTGCGTACGTCTTGGGTGCGTGGTAAGGGTTGATGTCGACCAAGTGGGATGTGAGACAAGCCCATGGGGCAAGTCGTGCCGGGGGTGCAACCTGGGCATCCCCAAGCGAGATACCTGTGGCGGGTAAAGTTGTTGAGGAGGTTCCGGGTGGGATAGCCTTGGTGGTTTGAAGCCCGTGGACGGAGGTGCCGTGATGGCACGGGGAGAGTATCCCCTAAGTGAAGATGCCTGCTTGGTCAAACCTAGGACGGACTAGTTTCAGGTTCATGGGAATCCTTTTCTACTAACTCGCTTCTGATGGGCGGGAGACGGCTGGACTACTTGGTAGGACGGTGCCACTACTGCTAGGTTGAGAGGTGATAAGGGTGGGCGGAGACGGTCGATGGGTTCCCGTTCCGTTCTAGATGCGCAGTACCACTGGATGGGCCCGGTACTGTGTCTCCCAGTCTCAGCATAACGGTGTAGGATTTGGAATATCCCAGGGCTGAGTGGTAGGGTGGCATCGACCTAGGCAAGCAAGCACCCGGAATTCTGCCTAGGTGTTGCGCAACACCTATGATGGCTAATCTTGTGGGTAGTGAAACCTCTGCAAAGTGTACGGTTGATCGATCGATACATATGCCAACCTGTTGGCTATGGACCTTTCCTGTGAAGCTTCTACTAGTGTAGTGAGTGTTCTCTTCTCCCCCTGGATGACATTTTTCCGGTAGTGTACCCGTTGTGGTAGTGTGCCGCTGAGATAGGCCCGAGAGGGAGTTGGGCCTGTCGAATGAGAGCGAGGTGTGGGTAAGTGAGATGTGGTGATGGGAAAAGGGATGATGGTGTTAACTGGGGATAAAACTTGACTAATTAAACATTGATTACAGCTGCATAGGAAACCTCAGCCTATAGGTCTGCTTGTATAGCCTTGCATCCACTTTCCACAAAGCAAATGCTGCATAGGTGGGCTCCGTGGCCAGTACAAATCGTACTGATAAATTTGCTGTCAGGTGACGAGAATGAGTACGACTTCGAGGAAGACGATGGCGAGGAATAGGGTCACGTGCTACACTCAAGTTGGCCGTGAAGGATGAAACGTTTCCGCATCTTCTAAAGCTTCTCTGAATGTTGATTCCGCCAGTGTGGCGATGTAATAAGTGTTTATGTAAGACTTAATTACCGTTGTATGGATCCTGGTGTCAACTGAGATATGGGTAATTTCATGGATTGTCCCAAGCAATCTGTTGAATTACAAATCGAGCCTGTGGATTTCCCTTCACGGAAATCGAGGTCGTTTCAGTTGGTATCAGAGCCATACTTGACTGTAGGACGAGACCCATAGAAAATGGACGATAGAATAGGAAGCCAGACTCTCTTTTGGTTATATTACCGACCTTGCATTCACTTTTTATGCAATGGCTTATCTAATGCAAGGACCTGCTAATCTGTTTCTTGGAAAATTCGCAGATGACCAGCCTTGGACCACCACTTCGTCCACTGCATGATGGCACTATTGAGATCCTGATCAATGGGAGGAACCACGGCGGATTTGCCATGGTGCTACACCAGGTATTGGAGGAGCTGGGAGCACCGTCAGACCAGATCCAGTACTTCAGCCGAGGGAAGCTTGTCGAGGCTGAGAGGTTTGAAGGACCTGTCACTACCAGAGTTGAGACACCCGTCAGCCTGACCCTTCCAGGGATGCCGGTCTTTACTGACTACACTGCTGGAGAGACTGTGGAGGACGGAGTACAGTCCGTCTCCCGCAAGGTACTACGCGCAGTTGTGTACACAGCATACGAGTACCTTAAGGGGACCCATTTCCGTCTGCTACCTCAGGCTTTGGAGCTGCACCCTGACCCCATCCAGAGGATTTTGTACACCAGCCAGATCGTTCAGGCCGAGACTGACCCCTGCCTACGCATAGTGGCACACCACCTCCAGGAGCAGGACGAGTTCATCAGCTCATTGGAGCAAAGGAGGCAGCGTGACCGAGCACGCATGGCAGAGGTCGAGAACAGTTTGCAGAAAGGGACTCAGACCCTGGAGAGTTTGAGCAGAGCAGTCACTGACTTGCAGTTGGAGATGCAGCGCCGTGATGAGTTACACCGAGCCGAGATCGCCGACTTGCGAGACAAGATCGGAGATTTTGGGCTACGCAATGACTACCTGAACAGCAGAGTATTGGGATTACAGAGGAGGCTGGATGACAAGGAGAGAGCGCTTGCTGAGAGGGAGCAGAGGAGTAGAGACAGAGGAGTCGAGATGAGCACGTTGCGCTCCAGGATCAGGGAGTTGGAGAAGCAGTTGGAGAAAGCCGAGGAGAAGTCCACCCGCAACCAAGGGATTCTGATCGACCGGGTGAAGATGGTGGAGTTCCTAAAGGACAAGCTATGGAGGACAGAGATAGCTTGGAAGCAGTCCGACGCCAGGAGAGCTATTGAGGTCCGGAAGGTACAGAGTTCGCTTCCCCACTGGAGATGGTGAAGCCCCGGGAGGGAGACGTCCGCATACCACCCACTACGCTCAACCTGGGAGCGTGTCCGTCTCTAAGGATACAGGAGATTGAGGCCACTCCAGAGCTAGCTGTAGCACTCGACTACGTCAAGCGTCTGACCATGACTGATGACGAGAACGAGGCAGAGGACAGCCGCATACCCGACGCCGTACTCGACCTTATGCACCAGTAGCTTATGGGACCCTGCGTGGCCCTTAGACTAGTGATACCATGAGTTGTCCTGTCATTGGCTATCTGCGCATAGCACGATCTTCTTAGCAGCTAGGAACATCCTTTATGTAATAATAACCATGTGATGAGTGACATTTGGATCTTATGCTTCTTATGGTTCTCTATGCTTCTTTGGTTGAGTGTAGGATAGCATGAAAAATGTAATTCATTTAAATCGTTGAAAACATCTAACTCCTACTTAAACCACTACAAGATTATTACTGCACTGAGCACATACCTAATAAATTCAGATGTCGATGAGACGTTCCGCGCGTCTGGAAAACCGCCAGCCCTCCCCCGCACCTGCGCCAGGACGCGGGCGTGGTCGCAACCGTGGACGCCCAGCTGGCAGACGTGCTGGAGTTAACCTGAAAGAAGAACTACGCCGGGCAGAGGATGCACCGCTGGTGAACGATCCACCACCACAAGGCGAGAACGTGCCTCCGCCACCGCCACCGCCGCCGCCACCGACGTTGGTGGAAGTGATGGCTCAGCAGACCCAGCTGCTGAATGCCATAGCTACTGGGATGAGCAGGCACCACGGGCCACCCCAGAATGACTTCCAAAGGAAACTGGAGGGTTTCCTGAAGCTGAGGCCACCTACCTTCGACGGGACCGACAGCGATCCCCTCGCTGCCGACGATTGGCTTAAGGAGATGGAGAAGAAGCTGGACCTAACCACTTGCTCCGATGAGGAGTGTGTTGGGATTGCTAGCCACCAGCTGACTAGTGCTGCACGAGCATGGTGGGACAACTACACCAGCGCTCACGAGGACCCAGCCCGCATTGACTGGGATGAATTCACCGATGCTTTCCGTGACCACCACATTCCTGAGGGAGTCATGGAGGCCAAGGAGAACGAGTTTCGCAACATCTCCCAGGGAGCTGACTGGATCCACGAGTACACCACCTGCTTCAACTGTTTGCTTCGCTACGCACCTGCGTCTTGCGTGAGTTCTGAGAAGGAAAAGATGTACTACTACAGGAAGGGACTTCAGACCAAGATCAGGTTGGCTCTGTCAGGGAACAAGAGCTACACTCTGCGTGAGCTGATTGACCGCTGTATTGAGATCGAGAAGGATCGCATGGAAGCACGTCTGGAATTCGAGGCCCAGAACAAGGGAAAGAAGCGCCGCTCTGAGGGACCCGCTCGCACTGCTCCACCCCAGAGACAGCGAACGGGTGCACCCCCGCCTTTCCGAACTCACCAGGGACCTTCTTCGGGAACGAGCCGTGGTGGTATCAACAGCAGCAACTATCACCGCCCCGCTCAGACCTACCCTGCGCCGACTTGAGCTGTGCAGAACACACTCGCCCCCGCTACCAACACGCCAAGGACAAACAATTGGAAGGCTCCTGCGACAACCGCACCAGGCAGTGCGCCCTTCACTTGCTTCGGGTGCGGAAAGCCTGGACACCGTGTGGCTGTGTGCCCCGACCTCAACCGTGCACCAGCAGCTGCACAGGGTACACCAAACCGGGGATCTGCTACCCGAGGAAGACTGAACCACATGACCGCTGAGGAAGCTAAAGCTGCACCTGATGCTGTGTACGGTACGTTCCTAGTTCAGGGTAACATGGCTACAGTTCTGTTCAATTCGGGAGCTACATGTTCATACATTTCATCTGCATATGCACGTAAGCATAACATACCTGTAACCCCGAGAGCAAACCCCATCCTAACTAGCTCGCCCTTAGGAACCTTCAGAAGCGTTCACATATGTAGGGGAGTGATAATCACAATCGAGGGACTTGACTTTCGAGCTGACCTAACCCTACTACCCTCCAATAGCTTAGATGTCATCTTAGGCATGGACTGGCTAACCAAACACCGGGGAGTGATATCTTGTTCACTTAGATATGTTCAGGTAACCCACCCTTGGGGAAACAGCCGTCCGATGTATACCCCAAACCGGGAGAGTCCAAGCCCTCCTATGTGCTCTGGAGACTAAGGCAGATAAAATGGAGCTGACATTCAGAGATGTGCCAGTAGTCTGTGAATTCAATGACGTATTTCCAGAGGAGTTGCCAGGAATGCCACCAGATAGAGATGTGGAGTTTGTTATAGAGCTGATGCCAGGAACTGCACTGATTGCCAAAAGACCCTACAGAATGTCGGCTGATGAGTTGAAGGAACTCAAGAAGCAGCTGGGAGAATTACTGGAGAAGGGCTTCATTAGGCCTAGTGCCTCGCCCTGGGGATCTCCCGTTTTGTTTGTCAAGAAGAAGGATGGCACGATGAGGATGTGCATTGACTACCGGAATCTGAATGCGGTCACAGTCAAGAACAAGTACCCACTGCCCCGCATCGATGATCTGTTAGATCAATTGAGTAAGGCTAAGTACTTCTCCAAGATTGATCTCCGATCAGGGTACCATCAGATGAAGATCAGGGAAGAAGATATCCCAAAGACTGCATTTGTCACTAGATATGGACAGTATGAGTGCACAGTAGTCTCATTCAGACTCACTAACGCTCCAGCATACTTCATGAACATGATGAACAAGATCTTCATGAATGAGCTAGACAAGTTTGTAGTGGTATTTATTGATGATATATTGGTTTACTCAGCCACAAAAGAGGAACATGAACATCATCTGAGGACCGTATTGGAGAGGTTGTCTCGCAACCAGCTATACGCCAAATTCTCCAAGTGCGAATTCTGGCTAGAGGAAGTTGCTTTCCTTGGACACGTACTGTCAGGAGAAGGAGTCGCAGTAGACCCAGCCAAGATTGAAGCTGTGAAAGAGTGGGAACAACCCCGTAATGTGTCAGAAATCAGAAGTTTTTTGGGACTCGCAGGATACTATCATAGATTTATTGAGAATTTCTCCAAGATTGCTAGACCCATGACCAACTTGCTGAAGAAAGAGAACAAGTTTATATGGACTCCTGAATGTGAGAAGAGTTTTCAGACCTTGAAGGAGAAGCTCACTACTACACCTGTACTAGCCCTGCCCGATATTCACAAAGATTTTGTTGTATATTGTGATGCCTCTCGGCAAGGTTTGGGCTGTGTACTAATGCAAGAAGGAAGGGTGATAGCTTGTGCCTCAAGACAGTTGAAGGAACATGAGCAGCGATACCCGACTCATGACCTAGAACTTGCAGCCGTGGTACATGCACTCAAGATTTGGAGACACTATCTAATAAGCAACAAGTGTGACATCTACACTGACCACAAGAGCCTGAAGTACTTCTTCACTCAAGAAGATTTGAATATGAGGCAGCGCAGATGGCTAGAACTCATCAAGGACTATGATCTTGAGATCCATTACCACCCAGGGAAGGCTAATGTTGTCGTTGATGCACTTAGCCGCAAAAGCTACTGCCATACCCTCATCACCAACTCTATGCCGCCTGAGCTCAGGAGAGAGTTCGACGCGTTCCAGCTCGAGGTAGTCTCCTATGGCATGCTAAATGAGCTTCGCGTCAAGTACAATCTCACCTCACGGATCCATGAAGCGCAAAAGAACTGTCCTGAGATAGACTATATCCGTGGTTTGATGAAGCTGGGAAGAGGCCCCGAATACCGAGAAGATGAGCAGGGAACTGTATGGTACAAAGATAGAATCTGTGTACCGACGGATTCAGCGATACGAGAAGAGATCCTGTCGGAAGGGCATGACTCCAAATATTGCATTTACCCAGGGTCAGCCAAGATGTACCATGATCTAAGGAAGCACTTCTGGTGGGAGAATATGAAGACAGACATTGCAGGGCATGTAGCCCGATGTGATACATGCAATAGAATCAAGGCCGAGCATCAGAGACCAGCAGGGTTGCTACAACCAGTTGAGATACCAGAATGGAAGTGGGAATGCATATCCATGGACTTTATAATAGGACTGCCCCGATCCGAGCATGGGTATGATTCTATATGGGTAATAGTGGACCGTCTAACCAAAGTTGCACATTTTATACCGGTCAAAAGGAAGTATAGAGCTGAAAAGCTGGCAGATCTGTACGTATCAAACATTTTGAAGTTACATGGGGCGCCTCTGAGTATTATATCTGACCGAGGCTCACAGTTCGTATCACAGTTCTGGAAATCCTTGCACAAGTCCATCGGGACCAAGCTCGACTATAGCACCGCATACCACCCGCAAACAGACGGGCAAATAGAAAGAGTGAACCAGATTCTCGAGGACATGTTACGTGCTTGCGTATTGAGGTACAAGGAAGGATGGGAGAGCTGTCTACCCCACGCTGAGTTCTCATACAACAACAGTTATCAGACAAGCATTAAGATGTCTCCATTTGAAGCGTTGTATGGAAGACCGTGCAGAACCCCGCTAATGTGGTCGGAACCAGGTGAAAGGACATTCTTCGGTCTTGCTAAGATTGTGGAAGCAGAAGAAGGTGTTGCCCAAGTAAGAGAGAATTTGAGGATTGCACAAAGTAGGCAAAAGAGCTATGCAGACAGACGACGTAGAGAGCTTAAGTTCAAGGTTGGGGATTATGTCTACCTCAAGGTATCTCCGCTTCGTGGCACTATCAGATTCCACGTAAAAGGGAAATTGGCACCAAGATATGTTGGGCCATACAAGATCTGTAAAAGGGTTGGAAAGCTTGCTTACAAGCCGGAACTACCGGAGGAATTATCTGGAGTACACCCTGTGTTCCATGTCTCGCAATTAAGAAAGTGTCTGAAGCTTCCCGAGGAGCAAGTTCCTACGGATGCATTAGACCTGCAAGACACACTTGAATATAAGGAACATCCGATCAAGATCTTGTCACGGGATACCAAGGAGACGCGGAACAAGACTATTCCGATGTGCAAGGTACAGTGGAGCAATCACACTGAAAGAGAAGCTACGTGAGAGAAAGAATCGGACTTGCGGATTATGTTTCCTTACCTCTTCGATGGGAACGTTATCTCTGAATCTCGAGGTCGAGATCCTAATGAGGGGGAGGACTGTAACAACCCTAAAAACCACACAACCTAAAAATCCCAACCAAATAAAATTTTTGATTTATTTATTGTGAAAACCCATTTTTCTTGTGCAAGCATATAGGTTTCATTATGAATTTGGTAAATAAAGGAGTATAGCTTGCATTTTAATTCCATTCACATAGAATAATAGCTTATGCATCACATTTGGGATTTATTGCAATTTATGTTTGTATTTACTCAATACTTAAAATGGGTAATATATGTATTTATACACATAAGAAAAAGAAAAAGAAAAAGAAAAAGAAGAGAGTATAAGGAGAGCAGAACCGGCCCAACCGGCCCCGTTTTGTTTTCCTCTCTCCTCGCGCCCACCGCACACGTGAGATGGGCCGGCCCACATTGCGGCCCGGCAACGCGCGCGCGACCGGCACACACGCGCTCACGCTCGCGCTCGCTGCCAACCCGGGACCGCATGTCAGCCGCCTTCCCCTTCCACTGTTTCTCTTCCTCACGAAGGCGACGCGCCTGCCGGGGGTGTCACGCGAATGGCGTGACCCCGGACCCACGGCCGACAGCACCACGCCCCGCAGAGTTGTCCCCCTCCTGTCCCCTCCTTTCTTGGCCGCCAAGCGAGCCCGCGTGCACCCTGAAACCCTAGCTCAAGCGCACGGATGAGCTCCACGTACACCCACCGATACCTATCACCGTCCGCCGCTGTTCCGAGAATCGGCCGCCTATAAATTGGAGCACCCGAGGAGCCCTAGCCCATTCCCACTCGCAGCCGCCACGCTGCGGCTCCACAAGCCACCGCACCCCACTGCATAGCCGAGAGAGAGGGAGAAGGGCGGAGCAGAGGAGGAGGAGCTACCGGAGCGCCGCCGCCGCGGAGCACGCCGGAGTCGGACACGGAGGAGAAGCCCGAGCTGCGGACGAGGAGCGGCACGGCACTGCGATCACTCTGCACAGCGTCACCTCGTCACTGCACCGCCATCCTTACCTCACCAGCCCCACGGTGAGCCACCGCACGCCATATCCGAACCTCGCCCTGCTTATGCCATGGCGTTCCACCCACGGGACGCGCAGGCACGAGCCTTTACCGGCTCAGGAAGATCACCTGCTCCATGCACCTCATACGATCTCGCCGTGCTATCGGTCATGGCGCTCGGCATCACGAGCGTGTAGGCCGCGGGCTGTTTCCGGCCCCTGAACACTTCGCACAACACGCGCACAAGACCGGCCATCAAACCACTGGACATCGGCTATGGACGTCAGGCCACTTCCGACGGGCATCGCCGTCACATGTGCTCGGAGCACCGCCACCTCGACGGCGTTCCCGCGCACAAACCGTGAAACCGCCGACGCGACCCGTTAGCGTGACCACCAACTCACCGACCACCTCGAACAAGCTTAGTTGTGGAAGATCGAACCTCCATAGCCCGGAACACCGAGAGGTGCGTTCTCGGGGAAACGTGATCGCCGCCGACACGTTCGGCCTCGCCTAAAATCCGTTCCGAGTACCCCCGATCGCCTCGCGCTGCGGAGAAAGGCCGACGAGGTTCGCCAAGTCTGCCTCGGCACCGCCGCGTAGATAGCCGAGCCCTGAATCATGTCTGTCGCCTTGGCTACGTGCGCCTCCACCTTGTCGGAGAACCGCCGTACGCCGTGGGAGAGAAGGAGGCCCACGACATCATTTCACTAATGGCAGCCAACCCTCGGGAGGGCGGCACCCTCGGCGCCCAAAATTCCGATTCGCCCGAGCCTCCCCGGGAGAGCTCGGGAGAGCGGCACCCTCGGCGCCCAAAATTCCGATTCGCCCGAGCCTCCCCGGGAGAGCTCGGGAGAGCGGCACCCTCGGCGCACCAAATCTCCGATTCGCCCGAGCCTCCCCGGGAGAGCTCAGGAGAGCGGCACCCTCGGCGCCCCGAATCTCCGATTCGCCCGAGCTACGCCGAGCTCCGCTGAGCTACGCCGAGCTACGCCGACGCCCCCCGACCACTGAGAACCACCCCCGACCTCTGAGAACCACCCCCGACCACTGAGAACCACCCCTGACCTCTGAGAACCACCCCCGACCACCGTCGAGCTCGCCCGACCAACCGCCGAGCTACGCTGACGCCGGCGACCCTCTGGGAACCAGCATCGAACACCTGGTGGGCGACCATCGGGTCTGTGTTCTGATGAGGCGCCACATGCCGCACTACTGGACCCGCGCGCCACGTGGACCAATCCCGAGCTGCCCCTGATTAATCAACCATTTTCCATTTTCAGAAAATAGGATAATCTTCGGAAATTCATAACTTATTCATACGATGTCCAAAAATTGCGCACCATATATCAAAATTCTCAGAAAAATGAGATCTACAATCTAAGACTATGTTTGTGTGCATTTGGCTCTTTATTTTATTGGATTTTTCTGAAATACTCTATAGGAGTCGCTGGCGCGACTATTTCGTGTTCGATTTCAGAGCCGGAGGAGGATCTGACTAAGGAAGACGACCACGAGTACCTTCAGGAGCTAGGAGACGACTACGAAGGTGCCACGTCTCACCAAATCCTTAGATCCTATTTACGCATTGCAAATGACATTGTTGCTACTGCTTTATGATTATGTATGGATTGGTTGCATGGTAGTATATTTGAATTCCCTGCCTTGACAAGACTACACCCTGCTGTCCGCTGCTAGGTTAGCTGCTGCTTAATTTACTGTTACTCTTCCACTACTTTCTACTTGCTATATGCTATGTGGTGGAATTGGGACGGTGTATAACTGATTATAACCACTGGGAGAGAGTGCTGCGTACGTCTTGGGTGCGTGGTAAGGGTTGATGCCGACCAAGTGGGATGTGAGACAAGCCCATGGGGCAAGTCGTGCCGGGGGTGCAACCTGGGCATCCCCAAGCGAGATACCTGTGGCGGGTAAAGTTGTTGAGGAGGTTCCGGGTGGGATAGCCTTGGTGGTTTGAAGCCCGTGGACGGAGGTGCCGTGATGGCACGGGGAGAGTATCCCCTAAGTGAAGATGCCTGCTTGGTCAAACCTAGGACGGACTAGTTTCAGGTTCATGGGAATCCTTTTCTACTAACTCGCTTCTGATGGGCGGGAGACGGCTGGACTACTTGGTAGGACGGTGCCACTACTGCTAGGTTGAGAGGTGATAAGGGTGGGCGGAGACGATCGATGGGTTCCCGTTCCGTTCTAGATACGCAGTACCACTGGATGGGCCCGGTACTATGTCTTCCAGTCTCAGCATAACGGTGTAGGATCCGGAATATCCCAGGGCTGAGTGGTAGGGTGGCATCGACCTAGGCAAGCAAGCATCCGGAATTCTACCTAGGTGTTGCGCAACACCTATGATGGCTAATCTTGTGGGTAGTGAAACCTCTACAGGGTGTACGGTTGATCGATCGATACATATGCCAACCTGTTGGCTATGGACCTTTCCTGTGAAGCTTCTACTAGTGTAGTGAGTGTTCTCTTCTCCCCCTGGATGACATTTTTCCGACAGTGTACCCGTTGTGGTAGTGTGCCGCTGAGATAGGCCCGAGAGGGAGTTGGGCCTGTCGAATGAGAGCGAGGTGTGGGTAAGTGAGATGTGGTGATGGGAAAAGGGATGATGGTGTTAACTGGGGATAAAATTTGACTAATTAAACATTGATTACAGCTACATAGGAAACCTCAGCCTATAGGTCTGCTTGTATAGCCTTGTATTCACTTTCCACAAAGCAAATGCTGCATAGGTGGGCTCCGTGGCCAGTACAAATCGTACTGATAAATTTGGTGTCAGGTGACGAGAATGCGTACGACTTTGAGGAAGACGATGGCGAGGAATAGGGTCACGTGCTACACTCAAGTTGGCCGTGAAGGATGAAACGTTTCCGCATCTTCTAAAGCTTCTCTGAATGTTGATTCCGCCAGTGTGGCGATGTAATAAGTGTTTATGTAAGACTTAATTACCGTTGTATGGATCCTGGTGTCAACTGAGATATGGGTAATTTCATGGATTGTCCCAAGCAATCTGTTGAATTACAAATCGAGCCTGTGGATTTCCCTTCGCGGAAATCGAGGTCGTTTCAGTATCTTAATTTAAAAACTACTTTGCTTCCGCAATTCCGAACAACTGTGTTGTGAGAACTGTATGTGCGAACTCCATTTGTGAATCTATGTAATATGGACATGTGTTGTTGAATCATGTACGATCTTGGTTGTGGTACCATTTGGTGTGAAATCCTTCGAGATTTCACAGACTACCGGGTTTATATGGGCTCAAGTGTGGTTGATTGGCTGTTTCGACAGCTATCGCCGTACTTGTGCTCTTATAAATTGGTCGGTTCTGTCACAGAATACATTTATCATTAACCTTTACTCGAGGACGAGTAAAGAGCAAGTATGGGGGAGCTTGTTGACGGTCCTTAACACCACATTTTATACCGTCAATAGTGCCTAATTTGGTCATAAAAATGATACAAACCATAGTCATAGGCTTTTATTTCTAACCATTTCTGCAAGTTGTGATGGCTATGTGAGTGTAGGTGCAAAGTAAATACAAAACGGTGATATATAAGGAGAAAAGGCTTAATCCATACTTCTTGTGACTACACCAAGTCAAGGAGTTTGAAATAGAGTTTTGGTTCACCCAAATCGGAGGTTGGACGATAAGGTTACGCTTTCCGGAGATTGGAGAATGGACCGCAGGAGCAGTCCTGAGTAAAATGAGCACCCATGATGCATCCTCGGAATTAGGCAAACGATCAGGCGTTGGAAAGCTAACTGAGAGGCCTACATGGTCACCAAATATGAGCACATTTGGCCCAAGTTGGAGGGCGCCCGTCCTATCCACAGGGCGCCCGCCCTGACCACCTCAGTAAATCAGCACGGCCAAAGTCCAGTTGCTCTCCAACCATCATCCAGAGCCCATCCAAGCTGGTTAATGTAATTTGGGCATAGTGGATAACATTTTGGTCCGGTAGCCCTGACAAGTGGGGCTACCGACCCTCCACGGTAGAGTCGGTGTCCAATCCGACTGGGACCAAGTCGGTTCAACCTTCTACCGACCTCTAGGAATGCATCAGAGGCGCTAACTCAAATCAAGGGGGGCGGCCGCCCTACATCTACGGCACCCGCCGCCCTACTCAAGTCGGTTTATTACCCTCACCATTGATCCCATGGCGGTTGGAGGTCGGTTTGATCCAATGAAGGCCGATGGACATCACGTGGATTGATGACGTGGCGATGGAGTAGCCCCTGCTCCACCTCTCCACTATAAATAGGACCCTCTACCTCACTTGTAAAGGACAACCACTAGATACACACTCTCCACAGGAGAGTCATAGCCTTAGAGCTCTCTTAGTGAGGAGTAGAAGATAGGGAGAGAGAGTGAGGGAGGGAGCTGGAGGAGTGCCGGGCTTGTCGGCAACATCTTCGGTGTGTACCTCTGCGGATGCAGGCCTTCTACGGGTGAGCTGCTCTGGCTTCTTGGTATAAGGTACTCAGCTCTGTAAGTGTTCTACTTTGCTTGTTCATTGGTACATCATTCAATTATTTAATTGAGTACTCTAGTCTATCTTTGGCATGCTTAGATTAGAGTAGTAATCTGTAGCGTAGGCGTGGTGCTTAGGCTATCGTTTACCGTTGTGTGCGGCTTGCTCCTCGGATGTGTGGTAGCTAGTGGGTGGTGACAGCCCCATCTAGTCTCTGTAGTCCACCATGTGTTTGTGCAAGTTCTTAAAGCGTAAGGCCCGAAGCTGTAACGGCACAAGTTATCTTTTGCGGTGCTTGACCGAAATAGAGCTCCGAAGTGAACAACCATTGTAGACCATTCCTTGATCTAGTACCTTTGCCATTAAGACCCTCTCTACCCTATTTATCCCAAACATCTAGTTATCTTAGGATGACCTTGATTCTTAGTAGAATACTCACGTTCCCTGTGGAAATCGATACCTTGGAATACTCCTAGGTGAAAGCTACTTTGACAACCGTGCGCTTGCGGTTTTACACCCTTGCCATAATTAGTGTCAACAAGTTTTCTGGCGCCGTTGCCGGGGATATCTCTAGCCTTGGTGATTGCGTTAGGAATTGTCAACACTTACTTCATGGTCTACGGATCTGAGGCAGTGCTCCCCACGAACGTCACTTTCCGAGCTCCTACAGTGGAGAACTACAATGAAGAAAACTCCAACATCGCCCGAGAAGAAGACATCGACAAGATAGAAGAAGAATGCCTAATCTCCTGCATTCGCACGACCAAGTACCTGGAAGGACTACGACGATACAACAACCGCAACATCAACAATAGATTCTTCATGGTCGGAGACGTTCTTCGTCGCAAGCAGAACAAGGAGGGCATGCACAAGCTCTCCTCTCCATGGGAAGGACCATACATGGTCAAGGCCGTAACTCGGCCTAGATCATACAGGCTGTGCGGCCTCAACGGCATCGACATCCTCAACTCCTGACACATCGAACACCTACGACGCTTCTACCCTTGACATCTCGTCAAGAAAGATATTTCCAATTGTTCGCCATATATATATCTGTGTGTGTGTGTGTGGTGTGGGTGTGTGTGTATGCAGTTTAGACCAAGTCTCCAGCGCTGAAAGCTCCAACTACGTCCGTGCAGTTAAAAATCTGCAACGCATAAGTCCTGCATATGCTTAGGCAGCTAATGACTCCGTTTCATCGCCATATAGCACCACGTAAGCCTCGCCCATGTTCGGGCAGTTCAACTTCGCCAGTGCTTAAGTCCTGCACATGCTCAGGCAGCCAACATCACCACTTCATCACCGAAAATACGTAAGCCCCGACCATACTCGGGCAGTTATCATCAACAGGACGTAAGCCCCGATTACTTCGGGCTGTCATCGCCATCGATAGTGTAAGCCCTGACAACGCGCAGGCAGCAACGCCACCACGTAAGCCCCGGGGACGCCCGGGCCGTTAACCTTCACTACTACGTAAGCTCCGAGGACACTTGGGCAGTTTTAGCAGCGTCTCCATAAGCCCCGACAATGTTCGGGCACTCGTCGCCGACCTCTCCATAAGCCCCGACCACGTTCGGGCACCTCGCTAATGATTCTCCACAAACCCCGACCACGTTTGGACGCCTCGCTGTTGGTATTTATTAAGTGCAAATAGAATATGAAAGATTCTGCAAGCGCATAGAATACCATTGTAGCTTTTGCCCGGGAGTATTCCAGAATATCGTTATTTATATTTTACCACAGGGAAGCAATGGTTAAAGAATCTGATAGTTACCATCATGCATCTACTTAGTAAACCAACTAGACTATAGTCGGGGTAAGTGATAAATGATAGGAATTATGCATAGTAATCACTTTTAAGATAAATGAGTAGTCTAGCTAAGTTGAGAGGACAACAGGAGAATTCAAGGTTCCTAAATACTTCTCTATTACTTGGGTTCTAAGATAACTAAAGGATAGTTAGGTGAACCAATCACACAATAGCACTTCGGAGCAACAGTACCTTTCCGATTCTCGAATAGACTGGGAAGGGGTAATCAGGAGAAGGCTGCCAAAAGCTCTACTAACGCTAACCCTAACGTGGTGGATTACAAAGGCCTATCAGAGCTGTCACCCCTAAGGCTACCACAACTAACCATAGGATTAGGCGCAATCTCATGTAACAAATAGTCTAGACGCCATGTCTACACTATCGATTACTACCCTAGTCACATGTGATAACTAGAGCACTCTATACGAACGGAGATCCTATGCCAAAGTATAACAATTATACTAACCAATCACATAATAAAGCATATAAGTAAATAGAGAAGATCAATATATAAAAGCATAAGTCTTACAGAGATAAGATACAAGTCATATCAGACCTCAGAAGATTCCTCTAGAACCCGAGCATGGCTCTGCTCTCCCTAACTCTCAACTAGAACTAATCTACTACATTGGAGAGAGGTTATCCTTCAATGGGTCACCTCTCCATCCAAGCCCTAACTAGAGAATATGAATTATAATAATGAAAGGGATGGTGCCTAGGGGGTCCCTGGGGCCGTATATATATAGTTTAAGGTGGCGTAGGGGCCAAAAAACTGCCAAGTCATCGATTCGTATTGCGTTTACAACTCTCCATCGCCACCGTCGGATCAAAACTGATCTTGTACTGATGTTAGGACTCTTTCTGGGCTAAATTCTGATTTGGACCCAATTAATCCCGCAGCCCTCAATTAATTTCACAGCTCATGTTCTAGAATCTTCCAGTGTTTGTAAAATCCATATCTTTTTATTCCGGACTCCAAAAATAGCAAGTAATATATCCGTTTCGATCGTCTCGATGAGCTCTATGCAATAGTGAACTCCAATTCCTTATTTGAGATACTTTTATTCAGTGAAAAATTGAATATCCCTTCATACCCTGCAAAACAAGTGAGAACACCAAAACTCGTGGAACTTGTTAGAATCAAACCCTATAACTATGTTGTGGATTGTTTTATGCCCTTGATTCATGTTTTGTTGATGGATTAAAATGATAGATAACTATAGTCAACAAGTTCCCCCAAGCTTACCCTTTGCTAGGCCTTTAGCAAAGCCAAACTTAGCAATAGATGTAGCCACCTCTTTGGAGATACCCATGCATTCAAATAAAAATTACCCTAGGATTAGAGTGAGCCATTCTGACTTTCAAACTTATCTTTGTTACCTTTAACTATGGAGCTTGTAGCCTTTATCTTGGGTCTTGGGCAATTGCAGCACAAAATGTTTAAGTCAAGCACTATTGCTCAAGCTCTTTTGCTCAACTCTTATCCTAGAGTTTTTGCAAGTTTTCAAAATAAATCTCTGAGATTCCTTTGTATGACTCTCTCAAGTCTCTCAATATGTGGTATTTGTGGATCCTCACCAAGGCAATAGTGATGTATGCCTTCTCATTCTCTCACCCTATAACTAATGGCTTATGAAGAGCTCATGGGTAAGGAGACAACTCATACATACTTGCAATGCCTTCTCATTCTCTCACCCTATAACTAATGGCTTATGAAGAGCTCATGGGTAAGGAGACAACTCATACATACTTGCAATGCATATATTGTAAATTCAAACAATGGATCCAAAGAATCAAGTCATACAATCAAAGATGTGCATGTGTGTGGATATGTGGTGGTAGCTGGATATATATGGTGGCTAATCCTAATTCTACTTTTACTCTTTGAAAACATTTCTCTCTCTTTTTCAACATTTGGGAACTGAGTTGTAGGACAACATGGGTTATCTTTTTCTTCTTTTTTTTCTTTTCAGGCGGGCATCAAAGTACCCATTGTTTTGATAATTTGGACACTTGTCCATTTTCCCTCTCAGGCGGGCATCTTTATACCCATTGTTTTCTCTCATCTCACACTTTTGCATAGCTACATGCCTCTTCTCTGCAATAATACTTCTCTTTTCTTTTTCTTTTGAGAGATAGCAATAAGAACTTGGAGCATTTATTTGGGTTTAACCATTGCATCATACCGCTGCTGCGAAGCTGTAAGACACGCTAACAAGTCCTGAAGCTACGCCTGCATCCTCGCCTGGGTCTCTGCAAGCAAGAGGTCAGCAGAGCACAACTGATAGATCTGGCATGACAACTCCAAGAACATGAAGCTCACCTCAGTGACTCTCCTTGTTCCTCCGAGCCGCCTCACGAAGGATCTTCACTTCAGCTTCTAGCTCATTAATTGCACAAGGAATCAGAAAGCTGAGCAACATCCACAAATGAGATCGACCAGAAAAGGTAAATACAGAAGAATCAAACCTCGACCGACGACACTCTGGAAGGATGTTTGCAGCTCTGCGCATGGCATCTCTGAAAGTTAGCAGGGTGAGCAGATCAAGATGAAACGACAGGACCACCGAGCAGCTACATACCCTTTTCCAAGTCGGCAACGAGCCCTTGAAGCAAGTCGCGCTGCTCGCGGAGGGCGCCCATCGCCTCGCCAAGGCGCTCCACTTTCTCCTAAAGCACATCTTTCTTCATGGCAGCACCAGCCAGGAAATGGATGGTTTGTCGGTGGTCCTCTGTTGTATCGTAGACCACTTGGTCGACGACGAAGAAACGGTCAAAAGGACGAGCAAAAACATCAAAGGCAACTCCGGAAGAAAGAGCTGATACCTGCACACGCGAAGGCAGATGGCCCAGCCTACGAAGCACCTTCCTCAAGACGTCCAGCTCTGCGTCTACCATCCTTTCCTCCACGGCAATGGAGTAGGTGTCTCTGACTCATCGCCAGGTATGAAGGACCACCGGTGTTGGTGGTCCTTATGGATAAATTTTATACCACCAACTTAGACTAAAAAGAGGATTAACAATCATATTCTAGCACATATGCCTTTACTACTAACAAGTTCCACTTGTACCCCTAGCATTCATGTTTTACAAGTTTTATGGCATAACAAGTGGAAATACGCATCAACATGGAGAAAGCGCAAAATCAAATGACGAATCCGACAAATGCGCAAACAAAGAATACTAAAGAAGCCCACCTTCAAAGCGTAATTGGATCCATCCGTAACCAGGGGGAGGCCCAGGCCCAGAGAGTAACCGACCACCTGAAGGCGGTGGCCAGTTGGTGCATCCCAGGGACCGACCGCCCCCAGGGGCGACCGCCCCCTAATGGGGCCTCCTGGGCCCATCTTCGAAGGCGGTGCTGATGGCGGTTTGCTGATGGTGGTTTCACCTCCTTCTAAGTTTAGATGCGCCAAACCGTCATAGTTCCACTATAAATAGATGGTGCTCCATCCCCTTCAACACACACATCATTTGGAGTCATCTACCTCACACCTTTCACTTGTATCTTTAGAGTAGTATTAGTAGTTTGTGAACAAGGCAAGAGCTATCAAGGAGAGCTTGTCTCCTTGGAAGAAAAGGATCATCTTGGTATGAATACAATTCGGTCTTCTTCCATGAGCAAGTTCTTATCTTATTTATAGGATCATGCATATGAACTAAAGTCTAATTATGATCTTGTTATGAGTATAGTATATGACCTAGAACATAGTTTATGTATCATGTTCTTGACTTGTTCATCATCGTTCTTCATTGTTCATCAAATTAGTATGAATAGAGGAAGAACTAGGAAAGAGGTGATGGTTCGTCGTGCTGTCATGATTGCTCTTAACCTAGCCTGTCAATCCGAAGGGTTGGGGTCCACGGGGGTTAGGAGTTGTTTCCAAGTATGCAAGCATGGAGCTTGGGTATGCGGAGATTGGCGGATATGTCGGTATCCTATGGGCAGAGGGGTAGGTGGACAGGTGGTGATAGCCCTGTCCATCCCTAGCATTCTCCCACATTCGGATATTGAGCAGGAGTTCGTAAAGTCTCTATCGGTTGGTAGACCAGCTGCGGGGATCTCTCTATCACCCCAGACTTAGTCCTGATACTAGAACTACTAATTAGATGATTTGCTAACAGTTCCTTGCATAATTATATATGACCAATGCCTGCTCAGTTAGATATATTCTTTTATTCTTTATTTTCCTTTTATCCTTGAGGTTGACCCAGATGTGCGTCCACTATCTTGAAATCATGTTTTATTCCTGTTTACTCTATGCCTACCATTGCACCCAATAAGTGATCATGTTTACACCACGCTTGATGAATATTGCCCTCCTACGGGAAATTATAAATACGACACCCTACTCACAGGTTGAAATGCTACAATGATAGTTCTGTGCGCTTGCAGAGTAATCTTATTTCTTACTGAGCTATCGATTGGCGTGCCTAAATACCATTACATAAGGATTGTAATTCTTGTGCACTCCACGGCGCCGTGTCATAGTCTTGCATATCGTAAGTAATGATGGTTAGGAAGGCCAATCCGGCACTTCTAACTGCTATTACCAGACTGCATTACCTAGGCCGGCGCCATTAAGGGCCAAGGGTTACCTTTCTGAATTAATGGTGGTTGGGGATGTCAACTTACGTTTCTAGTATTATTATTAAGGACGTTCTTATAGTCTATCTTTAGTAGTAATACTAAGAAACACAAACAAGCATTTCTAGCGCCGTTGCCGAGGATGGACTTTTAGTCTATCTTTTGTAACGACGTTAAGAAATGCCAACAAGCATTTCTAGTGCCGTTGCCGGGGATGGACTTTTAGTCTATCTTTTGTAACGACGTTAAGAAATGCCAACAAGCATTTCTAGCACCGTTGCCGGGGATGGACTTTTAGTCTATCTTTTGTAACGACGTTAAGAAATACCAACAAGCATTTCTGGTGCCGTTGCCGGGAAGGGCAAAAACATCTAAGCTGGCATAAACATCGATTACAAAATAAGCAATGGTAGACGTAGTTTAAATAGGCTAACTTCGCTGTTTTCTTCCTCTTTTTATTGGAATGAAAACATGATAGTGTATGAGCGGTTTTGCTGTGCCGAATAATTTCACTAGTAATCCGGAAGCACTCCTAAGAAAGAAAAGGTCTCGTACTGCTTCTTCCTCTGCTACCCCATCGACAGACAAACCGGTCATTCCCGCACCATCCGCTACTACCGTCATGGCCAAGACACTCCATGACTACTCCGTCCCCACTGTTGCCAACGTGCCCATTGGGCCCACTGTCAACGTCGAAAATGAAAATTTTGAGATCCGTACAGGCCTTATCACGATGGTGCAGGCAAGCCAATTCTGTGGCTTGCCAAGCGAGGATGCAAACGCTCATTTACAGCACTTCCTTGAGCTGTGCGACACCATTGTCATCAAAGACGTCACACAAGACAGTATCAGGCTCCGCTTGTTTCCTTTCTCCCTCACGGGGAAAGCGAAACAATGGTTCTATCAAAATAAGGAAGCCGTCAACACGTGGGACAAGTGTTCCGCAGCATTCCTCGCCAAGTTCTTCCCCATGAGCAAAACTAGCGCTCTGAGGGGGAAGATCTCAAACTTCCGGCAATCTTCCCTTGAATCTATCCCCGAGGCTTGGGAAAGGCTTCAAGAGTACATCCGAGCCTGCCCTCATCATGGAATGGAAGATTGGCTCGTGCTCCAAAACTTTTATGAAGGTCTCACGGCCATGTCAAAGGGGCACGTAGATGCCGCAGCTAGAGGTGCATTCCTCTCCCTCACCATCGCGGATGCAACTGCACTCATTGAGAAGATGGTGGCCAATCAGAGTTGGGGAGAAGGAAGAAAAATACAAAAAGGCACGCATACCGTGAAGGAGACGGACTTACTTGCCGCAAAATTAGACTTGCTGATGCAAAAGCTGGACGATCGTGCCACCAACCCTACCATAAGCACCGTCCAGGCCATGGACTCACACATGACGTGTGAAGTCTGTGGGAACGTTGGCCACTCGGGGAATAACTGCCCCAAAACCCAAGAAGAAGCTTCATATGTCAACAACGGGTTTCGCCAACCATAGCAAGGTAATAACGGGTGGAACAACCAACACCGCCTGCAAGGTAATAATTTCAATTCAAATTACAATTCAAATCAACCTTCCTTAAAAGATCTCGTTCTAGGACAAGCTAAAATCAATAAAAATTTGACCAAAAAGCTATCCTTCAACGATAAAATGTTTGAAAATATAAATGCCAAGTTTGAAACTTTGTCTTCTTCTATTCAAAATCAAGCAAGTTTCAACAAAATGATAGAAACACAAATGGCACAAATAGCTGCTTCTATTCCTGTCAACAATGTGGGAAAGATCCCGGCGCAATCCGAGACTTCTCCCGAGTTTGTTCATGCAGCTACAGATCAATAAAAGAAGGAATGTCTGGCCAACAGACTATAAACGTTGATCCCTTGCCGAAGGTCATCGGTGGTTATCAAAGTAAAAAAACAATATATATCTATATACATAAAGAAATAAATAAATAATTATCTGAAGGGGCCCGCGCGATCATTCAAGCTTGGGGGTGGTGTCCCCACTCAGGTATTGTAACTTATCTTTTTGAAAAAATATAATAAATGAATATTTATATACATATTTATATAATAAAAATATATATATTTCATAAAATTATTTTCTTGCATTAAAAGAAATTATTCCCTCTTCCTAGAATTATAAAATTTTAGTCCAAAATAAATTCTTCTCCAAAAATTCTATAAAAATAATTTTCTGAAAGAATAAATTTTGTTGAGTCTAAATATTATTTTTAAATAATTTTTGTAAATCAAAAAGTCTCAAATAAAACTTGTGGAAAATCAAAAACTGGAGCAAAATTTCGAATGGGAGTCATTCGTAACCGGCTACACATTAGAAATAGCCGTTCGAGATTGCTGCAAAAAAATGGACCAAACCGGCCCTGTCAGGGGACCGGCCGGTTCCAGGGGCGATCGCCCCCTGGCCAACGGCTCTGCGGCGCGGCCTTTTGCCAACGGCTACTAGCCGTTGCAAGGAGGACTCCCCTGCCTGCATTCAGCTCTATAAATACAAGGATCCTGGGTGGAGCTCCTCACCCCTCTCATTCTCACATTTTTTCACTCTCTCCATCACTCTCTTGCTCCACCATTCTCCAAGTATTTTTCCACAAAGCTCAAGTGCAAGGAAACCCTGCACAAACTTCTTCCACTCCCATCACAAGTCAAGTTCTTGTGCCAAGCTCACCATGAGTGGGATCGGAGGTCGGATTTCCGGCATGTTCCGGAAAGGCCGTCGCTCTCGTGAAGAGTCTAGTCAAAGTACTCCCACACATGAGGAGAGCCCGCTGCATGAAGAAGAGGAGGCGCCAAGAGGCCACGCCATCGACGAGGCCGACGCTCCCTTCATCGACTTGGAGAGCGAGCGGGAGATGCAAGCATACAACCTCCTCAAGGGACGCGAATTCCTGCATACACCAGCCTTCGACCCACACTTTCTCCAGCAGACAGGTATGAATGTCGAATTTAATACCATTTTGAAAAATGTTGGTTGGAGCCAAGTTGCTCCCGTGCACGAACTTGGGTCTCGTCTTTTGACCATCCAAATCTTGGGCACTCTTCAAGTTGTCGACTATGGTATTACCTTTCACTACTTTGGGAAAGAACATAGCCTTTACTGGAAAGATTTTGCTACACACTTGGGTTTTCATGAGCGATGCTCTGTTGATTTGGGTTTTACTCTTTTGGGTTATCAGCGTCATGCTTTTTGGCACTTGATAACCGGACAAAATATGACTGGAAAATTCCAACCCAATATCAACAACATCCATCATCCTACTTCGAGGTTTATGTATAAATGGATTGCTAATTCTTTCTTTCCTAGAGAGGACACTCACTCTGCCTATGAAATTGAGTTGAAGTTGCTCTATGCCGTGCTTAAAAAAGATTAAAGTTGCTCCTGTCTATGATATTGTTAAGCACTGGTTAAATTCTTTTAAAACTTCCACACCAATTATGTGCACTTCACTCTTCACACGTCTTGCTGCTAGTGTTGATCCTCATGGTGCTAACACTATTGTTTATCTCTCCATTCCACGCATTATGATCAATGAGTATTATTTTACTCAAGCTCATACCATAAAACGTGATGACTCGGGAACAAACCTGATATTTTATTATCCGGGATATATAAACGAGATTCCGTTACCTAACCCAGTTCTCGCTTTATATAAATCCCCATCTCTCACCTTCAACCTTGTTGAAAAGGAAGAAGCACGCAGAAGTTCTGTTTCTCGCAGGAGATCACGGAGGAGAGAAGTACAGGAGGAAGAGCCTGCACAACCTGTGCAGCCTACACCACACCCGGCCATGCCTACCACGATACCAAGGATGGAATGGTCCCCAGTCATATCTACACCTGGGTTCACCCCCGGGTATGGATATGGTATGGGACATGTTCCTCATCCTTATGCGGCTGGAGGATCAGAGTGGCAACACTCGCAGGAGGCAGGGAGATCAAAGCAGCCCGAGCACGAGCATTCTCCAGATTCTGAAGACATACCACCTCCGATACGCCCACAGCCGGTCACACTAGAAGTCCTCAACACACGCATGGGAGGACTAGAACTGCAAAACAGACAAATCCAAGGTATGCTTAATGCTCACATCCAGACTTCTACCCAATGGTATAAGCAGTACCAGTAGCAGTTCATGAACCTCGAAGATGCGAACTGGCGGTGGCACGAGGCACAGATGGCCTACCTTCGGACAATTCCCGGGACCTAGGCCTTGAACTAGCTTGGGGGAGGAGACCCTACAGAGGTAACATTTATCTTTCAATTTCTTGCACTTTATTTCTCGCACTTTTAAATTCTGCAATTTTATTTCCTTATTAAAATAAATAAATAAAATAAAATAAAAATAATAAATAAAATATTCCACTCCCATGTGTGCTAACATATGTTAGTTTCTCTTCTGTTGAAATGATGAATAGTTGCTCTGTCTATAATTCGTTTGTGTCTAACTTAGTATTCCTCAAGATTTAAGTTTGTTGGCTAAAAATGTTTCATTCTAAGAACTTGAAATCTTGTGGGTTGCAATTGCAAGATCCTTTTCTAAGTTGTTGCAAGATATGAGATGGTAGAAATAGACTTTGCTATGACTTTGTTCTAAGAGAAACTTTACATCCGGAGATTTCTTTTCAAAAATTCAAAAATCAAAAGTTCCCCAATGATTAAGAAATACCTACCAAGGCCATATGACATGCTCTACTTTTACAAAAACTTAGTCATATGCTACTTACGGAACTTTGAGTTGAGTCAAAATGCTGAGACCTAGTGAGATTATGGTCATACACTCATGATTGAGATTCACGTACACCCACCAAATAAAGCCGACTCTCATCCTGAGAGTTGCGCACAACATGCACCTTTCATCCACCAAATAAAAATGCCGACCCTCACTTTGAGAGCCATGCATACAAAAAATTTTCACTCCTTGTTCGCCATCATGACGTCTCTTCATCTAAAAGTTTTCATATGTCAAATCAAAATATGGGCTATGCTAAAAAAAAGCCAAAGGGCATGAGAAAACAAACAGGAAAGAAAATCCAAATACCTGTTAAAAAAAAGAAAAAGAGGATGATATTTCTGTAGCCCATATTCCTCCAAAGAGTTTCAGTCCATCCAATAAAAAGAGAGTCATGATGCATGGAGTGCCAAAAAGATTAGAGATAGGTTTATACTCATATTCCACACACTTGCACATTTCAATCAAGGTATATGACTTGTATCTCCTTATGGTCCGGTCTTTGACTCAGCAATATAAGTAATGTAAGTACGCCTACCTTCGTACCTACCCAAAACTCCACTCTCAGCCTTAGTAGTAGGATGAAAAGGCAACACCACAATGCCTTTGGTAAGGTAAACCATACATATTGAGAGATTGAGAGAATCATTTGAGGAACTTGGTTTATTTTGCAAAAATTCATAAAACCTCCGGATAAAAGGTCTATCAAAGAATGAATGATTGGTGAGTCTATCATAACCATTCTATCTTGCAACCACCCAAGAGTAGTATTAGTAGTTTGTGAGCAAGGCAAGAGCTATCAAGGAGAACATTTCTCCTTGGAAGAAAAGGATCATCTTGTTATGAATACAATTCGGTCTTCTTCCATGAGCAAGTTCTTATCTTATTTATATGATCATGCATATGAACTAGGGTCTAATTATGATCTTGTTATGAGCATAGTATATGAGCTAGAACATAGTTTATGTATCATGTTCTTGACTTGTTCATCATCGTTCTTCATTGTTCATCAAATTAGTATGAATAGAGGAAGAACTAGGAAAGAGGTGATGGTTCGTCGTGCTGTCATGGTTGCTCTTAACCTAGCCTGTCAATCCGAAGGGTTGGGGTCCGCGGGGGTTAGGAGTTGTTTCCAAGTATGCAAGCATGGAGCTTGGGTATGCGGAGATCGGCGGATATGTCGGTATCCCACGGGCAGAGGGGTAGGTGGACAGGTGGTGACAGCCCTGTCCATCCCTAGCATTCCCCCACGTTCGGATATTGAGTAGGAGTTCGTAAAGTCTCTATCGGCTGGCAGACCAGCTGCGGGGATCTCCCTATCACCTCAGACTTAGTCCTGATACTAGAACTACTAATTAGATGATTTGCTAACAGTTCCTTGCATAATTATATATCACCAATGCCTGCTCAGTTAGATATATTCTTTTATTCTTTATTTTCCTTTTATCCTTGAGGTTGACCCAGATGTGCGTCTACTATCTTGAAATCATGTTTTATTCCTGTTTACTCTATGCCTACCATTGCACTCAATAAGTGATCATGTTTACACCACGCTTGATGAATATTGCCCTCCTACGGGACATTATAAATACGACACCCTACTCACGGGTTGAAATGCTACAATGATAGTTCTGTACGCTTGCAGAGTAATCTTATTTCTTACTCAGCTATCAATTGGCGTACCTAAGTACCATTACTTAAGGATTGTAATTCTTGTGCACCCCACGGCGCCGTGTCACAGTCTTGCATATCGTAAGTAATGACGGTTAGGAAGGCCAATCCGGCACTTCTAACTGCTATTACCAGACTGCATTACCTAGGCCGGCGCCATTAAGGGCCAAGGGTTACCTTTCTGAATTAATGGTGGTTGGGGATGTCAACTTACGTTTCTAGTATTATTATTAAGGACGGACTTATAGTCTATCTTTAGTAGTAATACTAAGAAACGCCAACAAGCATTTCTAGCGCCGTTGCCGAGGATGGACTTTTAGTCTATCTTTTGTAACGATGTTAAGAAATGCCAACATGCATTTCTGGCGCCGTTGCCGGGGATGGACTTTTAGTCTATCTTTTGTAACGACGTTAAGAAATGCCAACAACCGGCGGTGTTGGTATTTTTATGGGCACAGATAAATCTGCAAGTGCACGGATACCGTTGTAGCTTTCACCCGAAGGGTTTTAAATATGTACCCACAGGGAAACGGGCTTGGTTAACTACGATCTAACTTAACCAGGGGTAGTCAATAAGTAAAGGTAAAATCTAAGTTAAAGGTGGTAGTCAATGATGGCGGTGATGCAATCAGGGATGATGGCTAATAGTGTAAACTAATCAAGGGTGTAGGTAATATGGCTATGGTGATCTAGGTTGTAGATAATAGGAGTGTAGAGAGGATAACTAGGGGTTTCTACTTCTGACTTGGGCAAGCTTATGTCTTCTACTGTCTATCAGGGGAAATCACTATAGGGAAAGATATCAACAGAGGATGTTTACCTTAGCATAGCTATCTTACTATTCCTCCTGACGGGAGGTGGACTATGTAAGACTCAACAGGCACGGTCACCCCCGTGATCTACCATTGATCTGGCCAGACAGGACACATTTACGAGTAACCATAGTCTAAGCACCACGCCAACACTATAGATTACTACTCTACTCCCTCTAGAACAGGAATAAAGCACTCAAAAGAGAGACATAAACCAGATAAACAATATGAGACTAACGTGAATCAAAAGTTGGTTGCCTGAGATATCTTAAGAGCTAGCTCTAGTAGAGCTTGATCCTACCGAAGTACAAGCCGTAGAGGGATCACCGATAGGCCGGCAACTCCTCCTAACTCTTCCCTCGCTCTCCATCTCTCTACTATCTAGTCCCTAGATCCTAATGAGAGGTTATCCTTTCATGGGACACCTCTCGATTACGGTTTACATATGATTGAATGAATTGGTACGAAACCCTGGGGGGTCTAGGGTTGTATATACAGGCCGGTGAGATGAACCATAGCCCTTGGATCAAACCGACTTCGACAGAGGGTGGAGATTGATCCTCAAAGACAGTGGGGAGTCCACGTCGAAGCGGAGGCAGATCCATGTCACTGACATGTTGGCCGACCCACTTCGAAGTCCAAACGGGTCCCACCTTCTCTGGTGAATCTCTGGTGTTTTCTAGACTCTTCCTGATCCACTTTTGCGATGTAATTTGATTTTTATATCAACGTCGTTGATATTTTGTACTTTTCCTGATAATGTCCTGTAGAAGCACAGATTCACCAAAACTCGTGGAATTCTATCAGTTCAACCCCTAAACCTGTGTTGGTGTTTCCTTTTATACCCTTTTCATGTATAGTTGATGGGTAAAATCATACAATAACTACCGTCAACAAGCTCCCCCAAGCTTAACCTTTGCTAGTCCCTTTGCAAAGCCAAACTTAGCAATGGATACATGAGTTCATTAGAATTTTTAAATATAGTAGCAGCTCCTCAAAAGCACACCTGTATTCAAGCAAGACTTCTCCTTGGGATTAGAGTAAACTATTCTGACTTTCCAACTTACCTTTATTACCTTCAACCATGGAGCTTGTAGCCTTTTCTTGGGTCCTTGGTAATTGAAAGACAGAATGTTTAAGTCAATCACTATGTCTCAAGCTCTATCGTTCAACTCTTATCCTGGAGCTTTTGCAAGAGAGGTGAGGTAAATGGCTCCAAATGATGGTGTGTGTTGGAGGGGCGCTCTCCCTCTCTTTTATAGTCTAACAAGGATGGTTCGGGCGCCAACAAATATGGAAGCAGGTGGAACCGCCTTGAGGGAACCGTCCTACGCACCGCCTGAGAAGACTGGGCCCGAGAGGCCCAACTAGGGGACTGGCCGCCCCCCTGGTGGGTCCGTTTGGCCACCGCCTTTGTAACACCCTAGTGTTAGTTACTATTTTCACACTTGCATTTGCATGGCATCAAGTCTAGATCATATCATTCCATGCATCATCATCATTTCATTTGAATTGATTCCCTTTTATTGCTATATGTTTGTTTATATGCCCATAACATGGTAAATGTGTTGACATACAAATGTGATGCTTGTTTACTGTTCTAAATGCTTTATACATGTTTGGGATAACATTTGGAACAATGTTCATGTTGGTGAAATCCCCAAAATACCCCTCTAGCTCATAGTTGACTAGAGAGCCCTCTAAAAGCTATTCTGTTTGACCAAACAAGAAGGGCATCTTAGAGATTTTGCATGTCAGTGCACCCTTAATCAAAGTTGTGTAGAATTTTATAAGCAACAAACTTTATTTTTGGGTCAACTCATGAAAATGGGTGGAAGGTGGTCAAAAAGTTGAATTAGTGCAGATTTGGAGTTGTTTTGAAGTTTCAAAATTTTCTTGAGTCTAAACTGGTTTTCAGTTTCATTGTACCCCTGTTCATCGACCTATATCTCTCAATTCAGGCCGATCTAGAGTAAAGTGTCTTAATACCAAATGATCTACTCATGTAGCTCTTCAATCCATAGTAAGGAAGTTTTCTCTAATACGCTCTGGATCGCGAGTTATGGATCGATCAAAATCGAGTTTCAGTCGGTTCATTGAAACTGAATCGGAGCTGATTCAGTTCGGCCGTCAGTCGCCGCTGACGTGGCCGCCGTCAGGTGGTGCCGTACGCCGCCGTTGGCTGCCGCGCCGGTCGGCTTTAGAAAAGCGACACTCCACCCTCGCTCTTGTCCAGTCCCCGCTCACTCTCGCTCGCTCTCGCCTCTCTGCCGCCGTTTTTCCCCTCCGCCGTCGCCATCACCGCCGCGCCGTTGCTGCGGTGAAATCCGCCGCCACGGAGCCGTCTCTGACCGCTCCATCTCCACCACAGCTCCACCACTCTCTGCTCTACACCCTCGACCCCTTTCCAAGTCAAGAAGACCTAAGGTATAGCTCCAGTGAGCTTCTCGCCGCCGCGACCTCGTCGGAGCACCGTCGAGCTCTCGGGTTGCCGCGACGAGGGCAATGCCGTAGCCGTTCTTTCTAGTTCTTGCTCGTCGTGGTGTCCTCATGAGTCGTAGATCTAGCCTAGGTCGTTGGTTGGGTCGGTCTCGCCGTAGGTTCGCCGGAACCCGAGCTCGCCGTGAACCCGCCCGCCACCGCGTCGCCATGCGCGCGGTTAGAGCAAGCTGTCGTGCACCGCTGTTCGATTCATCGAGCACGGAGCTCCGTTAGGGTCTAGGGAGTGCGGAACGTGGGTTGGTTTCGCCGGTGAAGGTCAGAATCGGCCGGCGCAAGTTCGCCGGACCGCCGCCGTCCGCCATTGCCGGCGACGAGCGTGCTCTGGTCCGTGATAGGGCTCGGGAATTAGTCCATCGAGTTCGCCTCGTTGCCACGAGTTGGTAGGTCACCTTGGTGTCGCCGGAGACCTCGCCGTCGGCGAGCTCTCGCCGGCGGCCCTGTCTCTCTCTCTAACGGGTGGGGTCAGATTGACCCCGGGGCCCACTGGTTAGCTGGCTGGGTGCGCCTCTGGTTCACTGAGCCGGGTGCGCGTAGCAGTTAAAGCCGGTTTTGGATTTTATGATTTATGAAATTGATTTCCAGAAAATGTGTAAAATCTTCCAAAATTCATATCTGGAGTTAGGAGTGTTCAATTGGGGTGAACCAAATTTTTTTGTGTTTGTATTTCTGAGCTCCATCAAGGAAAATTATAAAATGTATTTTTGGAATACTTTTTCTGTGCAGTTATATTTAGATTGTTAATTGCTTGCAAACTTGATAAATGCATAAGTAATTGTAGGAATGTGCTAAAAATGTGATTCCACTTGCATTAATCTTGTTTAGGGAAGTAGAATCTAAGAAAAATATGTTTGCTGGTGTTGCACTGTTATTTGTATGATGTCTTGTATAATGTGCCTTTTATGCTTTAATCTTGCAAAAATCATCATGCTTAATGTGTTAATGATATGGTCATGAATATTTTTCCTGAACCATAGTATGTTGAGAAGAAGCTAGGAAAAATGGGAAATCTGTTGTTTGATACTTTTCACTGTGTTAAGTATTTTCCATTTCTTAAAAGGCTGGTTGTTTGTTATTTTTGTGTAGCCTGTTATACTTGTCCAAATGACTTGAAATTTTGTCAGTAGGCTAATCTGGATGTGTAATAGCTACTGTAATTTTTCTAGATTTTTCTGGGCTCAGTAAGTAGTAGGTCCAGTTATAGGCTAGGGTTTGTTTAATTGTTTTTAAGCAAATATCTTTTGGTTGGGAAGTGTTTTTATGCATTTCTGTAATATTCCAGCATTGTCACCTGTTTAAAACAGCGGGGCTGATCCTAATTTGAGCTTAGGGCAGCAAGGTTAATGTTTTGTTTTTATGATGTTGCTCGCGCTTGTTAATTATAAATTGATTGTGGTAGGTTAGTTGATGCATGTTAATTATTAAGTGCAGGTTATAGACCCCTCACCCGGGACGAGAAATTGTTCTATGCTTTGCTTAAGAAGGGTGAGTATGAGTTGGTTGTCTAGAGAAGAAATATGCACGTACTCAGTAAATGAGTGCGGATTGTTAAACCGATTGCATATCATGGGTTAATTTGTGCATCTCTATCTTGCATTTCATGTGCATTCTCAGTTCTCATATATGCATATCATGCATACAGGATCGCCGGGAGGAGTGACGCTATTGCAGTTCGATCCACCGGAGGAGGGAGTTCCGCCGGAGATTGAAGTGCCAGAGGTTCCCGAAGGCCAGGAAGAAGAGACTGAACTTCCAGAGTGCCCTGATCACCAACCTACTAACTTTGTGAAAGGCAAGCCCCGGAGCATCCCTAAGTCTCCACCTACTCTTTTTACAAATGCACTGGTCCTTATTAAATCGTATGATTGTGCACTTAAGTATAGGAGTTGATATGATACCGTTGCTGCATTTATACCTTGTCCACTTATACTTGATCCTGAAGTTATTACTAGACAAGGGATGGGTTCGATCTTATGCTTAGCCATGCTTAGACCGGTAGAAGTCGAGGGATTCCCTGTCCTTCGCGAGCATAGGTGGTTACTAATGATGATGGGGTTGGATTCCACATGATGGTCTATATGTGCCACCATGCCACAGTGTCTAATGAGAGAACCAAGGCTAGGTAGCGGGGAGCCGCATGACATGGTTGAGGTCATGCCGTCTTCGGTGCTGCTTGCGGCCGACTAGGACTGAGGCCACCGGACATCAGTTGAGATTGAAAGACGTCGTCACATAGCTGGCCAGATAAGTCGTTCTGACCGCAAAGCCGAGTATTTCTTTCTGAGCCGGGCTTTGGTGCGACTAGGCAGACATATTCTGGAGGTAGAAAGTATGTGCGGAGACACCATTTTGCCAAGGGCAGGTCAGGGACCTGATGCATCTTGGGAGTGGGTTGGTCTCTGAGAATATGGTCCCCGCCAAACTCGCGACATATTGTGTCTCAGAAGGATTTAACGGTGGCCCAAGAAGCCAGTGGCTCGGCTGACAGGGTTTGTGATTGGCATATTTGCCAGCTGGTACAATCGATTCGAATCGCCATCTCTCCTGGTTAGTGAGAAACTGAACTGATCTTCTGGTGAGGTAGAGGCTAATAACTTGAACAAAATGATTATGGTGAGATGAGGTTGATATCTGTGGATATCGGAAATCATATGGTTTTATTGATTGCTATAATATTCAGTGAATGCTTAGTATAGTGGCTAATCTTAGTAAATAGCTTAACTGAAATCGAAGCTTATCACAATTAAAATGAATAAGTTGAGGATCTACTGTAGTAATGCTTTTGATGCAAAAATGATGCTACCCTCTGAGCTCCACCAAATAAGCCTTGCATATCCTTGAGAGTCTTTTTATTTACACCCTGTCAGGTAAGTCTAGCTGAGTACAATTGAGTACTCAGGGTTTTATTCCCATTGTTGCAGATGGTGTAGTCTACTACGCGTATTGCAGGAATTGCTTCACCCCTGCGGGCGAAGAAGACTAGACCCGAGGGCAGGGTCATTATCTATCCTTAGTTGTTGTATGAATGCTGTGACCTGGTCATTTGATGGTACTCGTATTTGAACTCTGTGGTGTAAAACTATGTTGACTTCCGCTATAACTATATTTGTGTAAAAGACTATGTTGTACTCTGATGTTTAAATTCGGTTGCGAACTTATGTATCATGTGATCGGGTATTGCTGAATGAATGATCCTTGGGGTATGAAATGTTTGAAATCCTTCGAGATTTTCGGACTACTGGGTTTATATTGGCTCAAGTGCGACTGGATTGCGATTAAAAATGCGATCGTTGTACTTGTGCTCGTATAAATTGGTCGGTTCTATGACAGCCTTCGTGTGGTCGGTTTGTCTCTGGGCCTGGACTTCTCCTATGGTTACGAATGGGCCCAGAATGCTAATGAAGGTGGGCTTCTCTTTTTCTTTGCGCCTTTTCTGAATACGAATTCTGGAATGCGCTTTCTTTATGGTTTTTGTGCATTTCCACATGTCACACCTGCAAGTCAAGTACACACCAAAACTTGTGGAAAGTTAGTTGAAAGCCCTACCTACTATTTATTTTAGTAACATATTGGCGATAAGAAATAGGCTCTAAGGACCGCCAACATTAAGCTTGGGGGATCTTGTTGACGGTGGATATACCATGAAAATCCACATTCAAACACCGTCAACAGGCCTCGGATTCAAGGGAGAATAAACACCGTCAACCATGTATTTGAGAACCAAGTCATCACACTTCAACAAAATGACTCAAAACATCACTTAGAAGAGAGGAGAGCTCAGAGTGGGGCCATGTGTGGGTCGGCTGACCCTACCATGGGGCCCACCTGGCTCTGGTGACGTGGCAGGATTCGTGTGACATCCTACTCAGTTCAATTCCACCATCAGATCAACATGTGCTTCCATTCAACGGTGGAGAATCAAAGCACACGGATCAAGGCGTGAAACAATACAATCAAGATAGAACCAGCACAAGGCAACACTCTATGACTGGTGGGGACCACACCTGGCCGGGCCCACCTATCATAGGAGGTCGGCTGACCCCCCTGGTGCCTGGCCAGGTGGGTTGGCCCCCACCGCCTTCCTGCATGTCTTCCACGTGATGAAATCACCTCTGCCGTCCATCCTAAGGCGGTATTGAGGCGATTCATCCAAGGGTGGAGAGGCAAGGAGCACGCGGATCGCTGACGTGGCGCCCCTCAACTGTCCCCTATAAATAGAGGCAGCCATCACCCTCTTCAACTCACCCAAGATACACAAGAGCCACAAGAGACAAAAGAAGCTCCACTCTTTAGTAGTAGTAGTATTAGTCTAGTGTGGGAGTTAGAGTCGAGTCGAGCTACGCTCGGAGTCTCTGGAGTCATCTGCTGGAGAGTCTGGTACAGCTCTTGTACCTTTTCTTCTGTAAGACTTTACTTTTATCAATATATTATCTTTACTTTACTTTATTAAGTCTTTACTTAGTGCTTTACTATTTATTATAGTATTGTTGTGTTTTGTCTTAACTTATAGTTGAGTTATATTAGATAGTGATCCTATAACCAGCTCACGTGTGTAGTTCATCGCCTGTCATAGGGTGCTTTAGTTGTTGGTACGTAACTAGAGTAGTAAGGCTTAGTGTAAGCGTGGTGCTTAGACTAGATCTTGCCTTTGAATGCCTCTTGTCGCACGGATTGTTTGTGGGTGCTAGCAGGTGGTGACAGCCCTGTCTAGTCTTAGTATCCCTCCACGTGTTTTAGGCAAGTTCTTAAAAGGTAGGCTCCCATAAGAGAGTAGGCGCTTCGGGTAGAGGTTATATCCTCTATTGTTTCGCACTACCCCCTACACACCGGAAGTAAGGTAACTGTCTTAGTATAATTTTACCATTTGATAAGATAGTTCACAAAAGTAAAGTAAGTGTCATAGGAGTCTTATACTCACTCGTTGTCCTCCCACCTAGCTATACTCTACTAGTTATCTTTAGTTATCCTAAAACCTTGTCATGTCTTGGTGTCATTACCCTTTCCTCTATATATCAATTTACCCCCTATCACTAGTTGATACTAAGTTGCTATAGACTTAAGGATCTCTCTCTTTTTATTAATTATTCCTAGCAACCGCTTTCCCTTCGGATAAAATAAATAACGATACCTTAGAATACTCCCGGGTGAAGTGCTACAGCGGTATATTTTGTGCGCTTGCGGAATTATCCAATAGACATAAGAAATACCTCAGGGCACTTCTGGCACCGTTATCAGAGATAGCCTAACACCCTCTCTGGTGGTTGCGCTAAGAAGTGTCAACAGAGAGTTAGGGAGAGCGGAGCTGCCCTTCGGTTTTGGAGAAGTCTTAATGGGTCTGCTTTATCTTTGTATCTCATCTTTGTAAGACTTATCCTTTAATATATTTATCTTCTCTATTGTCACACCCCGATATTAAAAACAACACCAGGATGTATAAAAGCTCACATGTGTGCCAAGGATCAAGTCCACACATGCTAGACAAATTCATTAAGTACCATTGCAGAGTTTAATACATAACGAACAATATTTAAACATAGTACTTTATTACAACATCTCAGCGGAAATTAAAATCTCTCGTGGTAGCTCCAACGCAGGGACGTTGACTGGTTGACAACAAGTCTAGAACTCGTTGCGGTAGTCATAACTCCAATCTTCATCTGTGGTGGTGGTAATAGCAAGAGTGAGCACATATCGTACTCAGCAAGTAATACACAGGGTTCATGAGGCTCAAATAGCTTTATGTGGTTATGTTGCAATAGCCTTTAGAATCAAAGTAATAGTAATACTATAAATAGCATCAATGGTGTTGCATAAATTCCAAGGTACATGATCAATGTAAGATGAACAGTAAGCATAAACAAGTAAATAATGACACTATTTTCTGTTCCATGAGGATTCCAAGCCACCCATGACCGCGGGTACGGCTAGTATACCAGTTTTACACTCTGCAGAGGTTGCACACTTTCACTATGAGCCGTGATTCCCATTTGCTCGGGTTAATTACTCCCAAAAACACTACCAAGGTGAGTGAGCAGGGTATCACTATGAAGTCTTTCAAAAGTCATGTCTAACAAGTTAGGGCCGCTATGGATTCTGTGCCTGTTCTTATAATAAGTCCTCTGCCTGATGGCACATAACCGCAGCCTATACACATCATTGCAGACAGGGGTCAAACTATAAGCCATCCCGGCTTTATCCCACCCCACTTGCGCCTTTCGGTAACCACTAACAAGCTAGACAAGAGCAATTTACTGAACTAAAACCAGAGCCCATTAGCACTCATAGTTGCGCGGTTTTCCCGGAGGGTCACTTACGGATAATGTCATCTATTAAAGTTCATTACTTCCCATTAATCAACACATGATCATGATAATAATAGCATTGCCAAATCATTTATGTGCATAAATCGTAGGTATCAAGGTACAGGGACAATTCTAGGGAAATCATCTATGTTTATCAAGGGATTGCATGCATATGATATTTAGTAAAACTTTCATAAATAGGTAACAAGGATAATCCCATGAATTACTTGCCTTGCTCAGGAAAGTCTTGCTGGTCTTGCTGGTCCTCGAAAAGCGGGTCGTAAGCACCGTCGAATTGCTCACCGTCTTTACTCGATTAATCACCAACACACATGCATACAGGAGCATTCATGCATAGCAAACAAGGACATAAATTAGAACAGTACACCAACAGTGAGAAAACCAAATAAAAGATTTATAAAACTATTCTACTCGCTGATACGATCACATCGATATAAAGATCACCGAAAACGGATTTAAAATGCGAAAGATATGATTTTCTGAAGTTTTAATGCATTTTTAAGGGATTAAAATAATACTGAAAAATAAATTACTGTTAACATAGATAAAAATTATATCACTGGAAAGAGGACAAAATTATGAATCCAATGCAATTGGAATCACCTCAATCGGAGTTAAAACGCGCATTTTATAAGCGATTAAAGATAGTGGCAAAACTGTAAATAGGGTTTTTCTGATTTTTATTAAAACCGAGCAAAAATACGTTTTCACAGTTGGATGGCGTATTCCCAGAAAGGCGCCAAGGATCGCTGACCGCTGACCGGTTGACCGCCACGCGGCGGGCTCCGATTGGACGAAGGCGGTGGACCGGGTGCACCGCGCGGTGGACGGGAACGGTGGACCTAGTCCATCCCGCACAGGTGGGCCGAACCGGTATGGGCACGCGTTGGCCGTCGGATCTGGGATCGGTGGCCCAGATTAGAGATGGAGGGGAAAAGGCGGCTCTGTTCGCCGGCGGCCGACGGCCTACGGCGGCGCCATGGCCGGAGGATGACCGGCACGCACGGAAACGGCGCTAGGGTGCACCAAGGGGCTCGGTAATGGCACGGTTCGGTGAAGAACTCGGCCGCGAGTCGATCTAAGGGTTCGGTAGGGCCTATCGTGGCTCAAAGGGCGAGCAGCACGTGCCGCGGCGGAGAACCTCGTCGGAGGCTCACCGGAGTTGGCCAAATTGGCCGTTCGGAGCACCAAACTTCACGGTAAAGGTACGGGAAGTGAGGTAGAGGCTCAGGGATCTCACCAAGGGCTTCGGGAAGGCCAGATGCGGCACGGAGACGGTCGGCGACGAGCGGTGGCGGACGGGAGGCCCCTGTGCACGGTGAAGGGGGTCGGTTAGTGCCCAAATTGAAAGGAAAAACAGCTGCACGGGTTTGGGAGATGGATTAGAGGCTCTGGAAGGCTTACTGGGACGAGACGAGCGACGAGCTTGTCGAATTTCTCACGGCGGCGGCAAGCTCGGCGGCGGCGGCTCGGTAAGCTCTGCTGCGTGGGCACCGGAGGCGGCTAGGGTTCGGAAAGGGCACAAACAGGTGCGGCGTGGCTTAAGACGGTCACGGCCGGCTCCAATTTGGAAAGGGAGCAAATCCGCCGCGGATTCCATGGCGGCATCACCGCCGGCACTAGAAAGGAAAGGGACGGGAGGAAGAAGGAAGGTAGGGAGGAGCCACTGACGCGTGGGGCTGGCGAGGCAGCGAGACAGAGAGGGAGCGGGCGCGCGCGCTGCTGCTACTCGCTGGGCCGGCTCAGCTGGGCTGCGGCCCAAGAGGGAGAGGGAGAAGGCAAAGGCCGAGCAGACCGGGGAAAAATGGAGAGGGGCGCCGGTTGGGCCGGGTGGAAAGGCTGGGCTGCTGCTGCTACTCTCTCTTCTTCCTCTTTTTTTTTTTCTTTTCTATTTCTATTTTTCCAACAAGTTTTCAAAAGAAATTTTCAAATATTTGAGAGACCAAATAATAATTCAAGCATCACAAAATAAATATGCAGCAGCATGAGTGCAACAACCATGGTTTGACTAGGTTTTTATTTAATTTCCCCGAAAAAAATTCTATTTTCCCTATATTAGCATGAACAATTAATTGCATAATTAAGTAAATTCTCTAATTTTAAAATGTTGCAAAATTCTAGGTGTTACAATTCTACCCCCCTTAAAGAGAATCTCGTCCTCGAGATTGGATGCTTACTCAAACAAGTGTGAATACTCTTTCCTCAAATCCTCTTCTCTTTCCCAAGTTGCTTCTTCCTCTGAGTGCCTATTCCACTGGACCTTGCACATTCTGATCACTCTACTTCGAGTGACCCTTTCAGCTGTCTCCAATATCCTCACAGGGTACTCTTCATAAGTCAAATCATCTTTAACTTGAAGTTCATCCATGGGTATTTGTTCCTCAGGTATACGCAAACACTTCTTAAGTTGAGACACATGGAACACGTCATGAACAGCTGATAGATGCTCAGGCAACTCTAATTGATATGCAACTTCCCCACGTCTCTTTATAATCTTGAAGGGACCAACATACCTTGGTGCTAGCTTTCCCTTCATATTAAACCTTCTCACCTTTCTCATCGGTGATACCTTGAGATACACATAATCACCTACTTCAAAACTCAAGTCTCTTCTTCGCTTATCCGCATAACTCTTTTGTCGAGATTGAGCTATCCTTAAGTTCTCCCTTATCTTACTGACTTGTTCTTCAGCAGCCTTTATAACATCAGGCCCAAACAACTGTGACTCACCCGTTTGATTCCAGTATAAGGGTGTTCTACACTTACGCCCATATAATGCTTCAAATGGTGCCATTCCAAGACTTTTCTGATAGCTATTATTGTAAGAGAACTCTGCATAAGGTAGACTCTTGTCCCAACTAGAACCATGCTGTAAGGCACAAGCTCTCAGCATATCCTCGAGAATCTGATTGGTTCTTTCTGTCTGCCCATCTGTCTGAGGATGATAAGCGGTGCTGAAGTTCAATCTAGTTCCCAAAGCTTCATATACTTGTTTCCAGAAATGAGAAGTAAACTGAGATCCCCTATCAGACACAATCTTCTTAGGCACTCCATGAAGACATACTATCCTTTCCATGTAAAGCTTTGCCAACTTTGGACCATCATACTTAGTATTCACAGGCAAGAAATGAGCAACTTTCGTCAACCGATCGACAATCACCCATATTGAATCATAACCTGTGGATGTCCGAGGTAGTCCCACTATAAAATCCATACCAACTTCATCCCATTTCCATTCCGGTATCTTCATGGGTTGTAGCAATCCAGCAGGCCTCTGATGTTCGGCCTTGACTCTTGAACAAGTGTCACACAGGGCTACATACTCAGCTACAGCTCGTCTCATTTCTTTCCACCAATACTTCTCCTTGAGATCTTGATACATCTTGGTACTTCCGGGGTGAATAGAGTAGGCAGACTCATGAGCTTCCCGAAGAATTGTATCTCGGATAGCCTTCATTGCTGGCACACATATCCTTTTTCCCAACCACAATGTGCCATTCTCATCAAGCCTGAATCCGGGTGCTTTTCCAACAACCACATTTTCAGCTATCTCTTTGAGTTCTTCATCCTCCATCTGACCTTTGCGTATTTCTTCTTCCAAGGTAGGCGTTATCTCAATCTCCACGATATTGTTAACCAAACACAAGTTCAGACGTTGCAACTCTGCACTTAACTCCTCAGGCATCATTGTTTCCTGAACTTCACTATCATAACTTTTTCTGCTAAGTGCATCGGCCACCACATTGGCCTTCCCAGGATGGTAATGCACTTCTAGATCATAGTCCTTAATCAATTCTAACCATCGACGTTGCCTCAAGTTCAGATCCGACTGGGTAAAGATGTATTTCAAGCTCTTATGATCCGTATATATGTCAGTTTTATGCCCCATCAGGTAATGCCTCCAGATCTTCAAGGCATGAACAACCGCTGCTAACTCAAGATCGTGAGTAGGGTAGTTCAACTCATGCTTTCTCAACTGTCTAGACGCATAGGCAACAACCCTACCTTCTTGCATAAGTACACATCCCAAACCTTGTCTAGATGCATCACAGTAGATAGAAAAACTCTTACTTAGATCAGGCAATATCAGCACTGGGGCAGAAGTCAACCTCTTCTTCAACTCATCAAAATTAGCTTGGCACTGTTCGGACCACATGAACTTGGCATTCTTCTCTAACAATGCAGTCATAGGCTTAGCGAGCTTGGAGAACCCTTCAATGAACCTCCTATAGTAACCAGCCAAACCAAGGAAACTGCGAATTTCCTTAACATCAGTAGGTGGCTTCCAATCCAGCACATCCCTCACTTTGCTAGGATCTACAGCAATTCCACCATTTGAGACAATGTGGCCTAAGAAAGCCACTTCCTTTAGCCAAAACTCACACTTACTCCTTTTTGCATACAACTTATGCTCTCTCAATTTCTGCAAGACCAATCTCAAGTGTTCTTCATGTTCTTCTTCCGTCTTGGAGAACACCAGAATATCATCAATGAATACCACCACAAACTTATCAAGATATTCCATGAACACCTTATTCATCAAATACATGAAGTAGGCAGGTGCATTGGTAAGACCAAAAGACATAACTATGTATTCATATAGCCCATATCTGGTAGTGAATGCTGTCTTCGGTATATCTTGGTTTCTAATCTTCAATTGGTGATAACCAGACCGTAAATCAATCTTGGAAAACACACATGCACCTCTCAATTGATCAAACAAATCATCAATTCTAGGCAAAGGGTACTTATTTTTGATGGTCACTTCATTTAATGATCGGTAATCAATGCACATCCTTTGAGTACCATCCTTCTTGTCAACAAAGATAACCGGTGCACCCCATGGAGAAGAACTAGGGCGAATAAAACCTTTATCTAATAACTCCTTAAGTTGCTTTTTAAGTTCTTCTAACTCATTTACCCCCATTCTATATGGACGCTTAGCTATGGGTGCAGTACCAGGTAATAATTCAATAATGAATTCAATGTCTCGATCAGGTGGCATACCTGGCAAATCCTCGGGGAAGACATCCAAAAATTCCCCCACAACACGATCCTCAGGCTTCCCTTCATCTTCAATCATGTTGATGACAGCAGCTGGTGGTGGCTTCACTACAACATTAACTGAGACTCTGTCTCCCTTAGGTCCATTCATTTCCACAACCTTCTCTTTGCATTTGATGTTGACCGTATGTTCTTTCATCCAGTCCAGACCCAGTATCAAATCAATGCCAGATGCTCTCAGGACAATCGGACTGACTGAAAACTCTACCCCCCTTAAAGACAATACTACTGATGGACAAAAATGAGTAGCAGGCATGACACCACCAGGAGAGTTTACTACCATCTCAGTCTTCATTGCAAGCAGGGGTATACTATGTTTTCTAACAAATATATGGGAGATAAATGTATGCGATGCTCCAGAATCAAATAAGACAGTCGCAGGAGTGGAGTTGAGGTCGAACGTACCCAGCATGATGTTCGGCCCATCCTGAGCAGTGTCGGTGGTCACATGATTCACCTTCCCATAGAGTGGCTTCTTGTTGGGGCAGTGGAAGGACATGTGGCCTTCCTTGCCACAGCTGTAACAAACGGTGGGGGCTCTAGGGGCTCCATTCTTGGCAGGGGGACCACTAGCTTTTCCATTCTGGGAGTTTTGTGTCCCTCCCGACTGACGGAACGGCTGGCGCTGTTGGAAAGGCAAGCGCTGGTTGTTACCACCATGGTACCTTTGCTGGGAATTCTGCTGGTGACCATAGCGTGGACGGTTGTTGCTCCCAGAAGACTGACCAGAGAACTTCCTCTTCTTGTCCTGATCCTGGCGCATGTTGTCCAACACAATAGCACGGTTGACAAGAGCTTGAAAGCTGGGGTAGGTGTTACCAGCCAACTGCAGCCTGAGTTCATAATATAAGCCCTTGAGAAATAACCGCTGCTTGTCAGCATCGTCAGCAACTTCCCTGGGTGCATAGCGTGCCAGCTCAGCGAACTTGTTATGATATTCGCTGACAGACATGGACACCATCCGGAGGGACCGGAACTCTTCAGCCTTCTGATCCATCAAACCTTGAGGAATGTGATGAGCTCTAAACTCTCTGGTGAACTCATCCCAAGTAACATCAGGAGCATTCGCAGGCCATGCATCCTGGTAAGACTCCCACCAGGTTTGGGCTGCACCCTGCAACTGACCTGAAGCATACAGGACCTTCTCCTTGTCACTGCACTGCGCAATGTTAAGCTGCTTTTCCACAGCACGGACCCAATCATCGGCCTCTAGGGGGTCTGTGGCATGTGTGAACACCGGAGGATGTCCCTGAAGGAAGTCCTTGCGCCTGTCCCTGGGTGGCGGTGGTGGTGGTGCTCCACCCTGCTGAACATTCTGCATGAAGCGAGTCATTGCTTCCATGAACTGCCCTTGCATCTGCATGAATTGTTCAGGGCTGATCATGGGGGGTGGTGGAGGTGGTGGGTTGCCTCTGGGGTTCCTCCTTCCGGCCATCTGTCAACCCAACATACGTAACGATTCTCAGACAATACCCAAATAACCAACATGAATAGAGAAACTGAAATTTCAGGACGAGTTCTCAGAAACAGAAGTGCAGTAAATCGATCGTACAGGGAGCTACAGAACTCAAAACGAGACGTTCTATACATTGCTGGAAAACTTATAAAATTTCCTACAACTTTCATTTAGACCACTTTACCAGATTCTGACAGTTACCAGTTCCAATTTCACAATTTACAGGAGCTGTTCAGCACTTCCAGGCATCACCGTTATACCAGATTGCAACAGTCATAACTCTTAGTCCATAATAGATATGAAGGTGATTGATACGGCGCTGGAAAGGCACTGAAGTCTGGTTTATCTCATAAAAATTTCATGACACTTGCATTATCAGATCTCCAGTTATAACCAAAATACCTCAGGTAACTCCAGAAAACAGCAAGGGTAACGAGAATATAAACCAACCCAACAATATATAAAAAGACCTCAACTTAATTTTTACTTGTTCAAGAAGTACCGTAGACAAGTCTACAGCACCCCAACACTCATAACAAAGATCCAAATCACACAAGTGCATAATAATAAATCATGTTCTCACACCAATCTTACAAGCACACCAAGACTCACTAGACGCAGCTAACGATTTATTACATGAATCCCAAGGGTAACCTAGAACTTATTAACGTGAAGCGTGAAGTCTTCTTTCTTCGTGTAGCGGGGGGACTTTTTGAGCATAGCCCGCAGACAATCATTCTCTTTCTGGAGACGCCGTGACGCTGAGTGTGCTCCCTTCAGCTCTCCCTGGAGCCCCACCACTTGCTCCGTCAAGGCATTGACGTGCAGAGCGGTGGTGTTCAACGTCGGATGCAGGGGATCAGCCTGGGTCACCACAGCTCGTCCAGCCCAGGGCTCAAAGCGGGGCAGGTGGCGAAAGCGATCCTCCTCCATGAGCTCATAGCGAAGACCATGGTAGAATGCGTACGCCACTTGCGCAGCATCCTCCATGCTGGCGTGAGCTGAAGTCCTCCTGGCAGGCGAAAAGAAGACCTGATGAGGAGCCGGCTTCGGCTGTCTAGGCTCCCAGTAGATGACTGCCAACAGGGTCTTGTAGTAGGTCGCCTCCTCAGGGTGGGTGTACCTCGAGCAGAGGTACTCGATGACCGGGTGCTTGTCACTGTAGTACGTAGTCAACACCTCTTGCAGCAGGGAGTGTTGATACGCGTTCGGCGCCGGGTCCTTGATGGTGGTAACACGGAACCACTCCATCACTGGCTCAGGTGCAGGGGGAGTCGGTGCAGGTGCAGGCGTCGGTGTAGGAGCTGGCGTCGTCGAAGTGACTGGCACGATCTCCTCCTCCACGTCGTCATCGAACATGAGGACCTCAGTGGGGTCCTCCTCATCGTCGGAGAGAACCACGACCTCGGGCTTCACCGGCGGTGCGCTGGGAGAGAACTGGGCGACGTAGGAGGCGACGCCACGAGAAGAAACAGCCTCAGCAGCAGAGCGGCGAGCGGCGGAACGAGTGAGAACCATCTACAAAATCAGAAAAGAGAAGCTAGAGTCAAACTTTTTGCAATAGAATAAGGAAGTATAGCATAAAACAAAATTGTAATAAAATAGTCAAGGCTGAAATTTAAGTGCAAAAATAAACCTATGTGATTTTTACTATCTAGGCTTGCGTCCTACAGTCAACAAAGCTTTGATACCAATTTGTCACACCCCGATATTAAAAACAACACCAGGATGTATAAAAGCTCACATGTGTGCCAAGGATCAAGTCCACACATGCTAGACAAATTCATTAAGTACCATTGCAGAGTTTAATACATAACGAACAATATTTAAACATAGTACTTTATTACAACATCTCAGCGGAAATTAAAATCTCTCGTGGTAGCTCCAACGCAGGGACGTTGACTGGTTGACAACAAGTCTAGAACTCGTTGCGGTAGTCATAACTCCAATCTTCATCTGTGGTGGTGGTAATAGCAAGAGTGAGCACATATCGTACTCAGCAAGTAATACACAGGGTTCATGAGGCTCAAATAGCTTTATGTGGTTATGTTGCAATAGCCTTTAGAATCAAAGTAATAGTAATACTATAAATAGCATCAATGGTGTTGCATAAATTCCAAGGTACATGATCAATGTAAGATGAACAGTAAGCATAAACAAGTAAATAATGACACTATTTTCTGTTCCATGAGGATTCCAAGCCACCCATGACCGCGGGTACGGCTAGTATACCAGTTTTACACTCTGCAGAGGTTGCACACTTTCACTATGAGCCGTGATTCCCATTTGCTCGGGTTAATTACTCCCAAAAACACTACCAAGGTGAGTGAGCAGGGTATCACTATGAAGTCTTTCAAAAGTCATGTCTAACAAGTTAGGGCCGCTATGGATTCTGTGCCTGTTCTTATAATAAGTCCTCTGCCTGATGGCACATAACCGCAGCCTATACACATCATTGCAGACAGGGGTCAAACTATAAGCCATCCCGGCTTTATCCCACCCCACTTGCGCCTTTCGGTAACCACTAACAAGCTAGACAAGAGCAATTTACTGAACTAAAACCAGAGCCCATTAGCACTCATAGTTGCGCGGTTTTCCCGGAGGGTCACTTACGGATAATGTCATCTATTAAAGTTCATTACTTCCCATTAATCAACACATGATCATGATAATAATAGCATTGCCAAATCATTTATGTGCATAAATCGTAGGTATCAAGGTACAGGGACAATTCTAGGGAAATCATCTATGTTTATCAAGGGATTGCATGCATATGATATTTAGTAAAACTTTCATAAATAGGTAACAAGGATAATCCCATGAATTACTTGCCTTGCTCAGGAAAGTCTTGCTGGTCTTGCTGGTCCTCGAAAAGCGGGTCGTAAGCACCGTCGAATTGCTCACCGTCTTTACTCGATTAATCACCAACACACATGCATACAGGAGCATTCATGCATAGCAAACAAGGACATAAATTAGAACAGTACACCAACAGTGAGAAAACCAAATAAAAGATTTATAAAACTATTCTACTCGCTGATACGATCACATCGATATAAAGATCACCGAAAACGGATTTAAAACGCGAAAGATATGATTTTCTGAAGTTTTAATGCATTTTTAAGGGATTAAAATAATACTGAAAAATAAATTACTGTTAACATAGATAAAAATTATATCACTGGAAAGAGGACAAAATTATGAATCCAATGCAATTGGAATCACCTCAATCGGAGTTAAAACGCGCATTTTATAAGCGATTAAAGATAGTGGCAAAACTGTAAATAGGGTTTTTCTGATTTTTATTAAAACCGAGCAAAAATACGTTTTCACAGTTGGATGGCGTATTCCCAGAAAGGCGCCAAGGATCGCTGACCGCTGACCGGTTGACCGCCACGCGGCGGGCTCCGATTGGACGAAGGCGGTGGACCGGGTGCACCGCGCGGTGGACGGGAACGGTGGACCTAGTCCATCCCGCACAGGTGGGCCGAACCGGTATGGGCACGCGTTGGCCGTCGGATCTGGGATCGGTGGCCCAGATTAGAGATGGAGGGGAAAAGGCGGCTCTGTTCGCCGGCGGCCGACGGCCTACGGCGGCGCCATGGCCGGAGGATGACCGGCACGCACGGAAACGGCGCTAGGGTGCACCAAGGGGCTCGGTAATGGCACGGTTCGGTGAAGAACTCGGCCGCGAGTCAATCTAAGGGTTCGGTAGGGCCTATCGTGGCTCAAAGGGCGAGCAGCACGTGCCGCGGCGGAGAACCTCGTCGGAGGCTCACCGGAGTTGGCCAAATTGGCCGTTCGGAGCACCAAACTTCACGGTAAAGGTACGGGAAGTGAGGTAGAGGCTCAGGGATCTCACCAAGGGCTTCGGGAAGGCCAGATGCGGCACGGAGACGGTCGGCGACGAGCGGTGGCGGACGGGAGGCCCCTGTGCACGGTGAAGGGGGTCGGTTAGTGCCCAAATTGAAAGGAAAAACAGCTGCACGGGTTTGGGAGATGGATTAGAGGCTCTGGAAGGCTTACTGGGACGAGACGAGCGACGAGCTTGTCGAATTTCTCACGGCGGCGGCAAGCTCGGCGGCGGCGGCTCGGTAAGCTCTGCTGCGTGGGCACCGGAGGCGGCTAGGGTTCGGAAAGGGCACAAACAGGTGCGGCGTGGCTTAAGACGGTCACGGCCGGCTCCAATTTGGAAAGGGAGCAAATCCGCCGCGGATTCCATGGCGGCATCACCGCCGGCACTAGAAAGGAAAGGGACGGGAGGAAGAAGGAAGGTAGGGAGGAGCCACTGACGCGTGGGGCTGGCGAGGCAGCGAGACAGAGAGGGAGCGGGCGCGCGCGCTGCTGCTACTCGCTGGGCCGGCTCAGCTGGGCTGCGGCCCAAGAGGGAGAGGGAGAAGGCAAAGGCCGAGCAGGCCGGGGAAAAATGGAGAGGGGCGCCGGTTGGGCCGGGTGGAAAGGCTGGGCTGCTGCTGCTACTCTCTCTTCTTCCTCTTTTTTTTTTTCTTTTCTATTTCTATTTTTCCAACAAGTTTTCAAAAGAAATTTTCAAATATTTGAGAGACCAAATAATAATTCAAGCATCACAAAATAAATATGCAGCAGCATGAGTGCAACAACCATGTTTTGACTAGGTTTTTATTTAATTTCCCCGAAAAAAATTCTATTTTCCCTATATTAGCATGAACAATTAATTGCATAATTAAGTAAATTCTCTAATTTTAAAATGTTGCAAAATTCTAGGTGTTACATCTATTTACTTTATGCCCTGAATTTGATTGGTTAGTATAGTTGTTATACTTTGGCATAATCTCCGCTCGCATCGAGTGCTCTAGTTTTCATATGGGATTAGAGTAGTAATTAATAGTGTAGGCATGGTGTTTAGACTAGAGATTACCTGAGATTGTACTCAACCTTACGAATAGTTGTGGTAGCCCCAGGAGGTGACAACCCTGATGGCCGACGTATTCCACCTCATGTAGGTTGATGATTGTAGGACCGTAGTCAGAACTTCCTAGTCCCATTCTCATCCCGTTCCGTGGCTAGTGTTCTGATGTCCCGAATTGTTATTGTGGGATTGCTTTATCTACCATGAATCAGTTATTATAGAACCCCAGTAATAGAGAAGTATTTAGGAACCTTGAACTCTCCCATTGTCCTCTCACTTTAGCTATTATTGGTATAAATTAACTGCACTCTATTAAAGATTATTATTATCAAGGTATCCGCAAGCGCACAGATAAACCAACCGATGTAGCACTTCACCAGACAATCCCGGTTTTAATATCGAACCCAAAGGAACAGTAGGTGATACTGACTAAGTCTATTGGCTCTTAACCCGATAATACAATCAATCTAGAGAATATCAAGAATGAGGAGATAACAAATGATTATCTAGATCCGACAACCGGTAAACTTTGAATAATATCGCTCTAATCGGGCAGTGACATGAATAAGAGGCGAAATCAGAGTTCCCTCCTACCAGACACTTATACACCATCCTATCAACGGGAAGTGAACTACAGAGGACTCAACGCAGCTATCACCTACGTGATCTACCACTATCCGGCCAATCAAGGGGCATTCACAAGCAATTATAGCTCAGACACCATGTCTACACTACAAACTACTACTTCAATCAAGGAGCTACCAAGATCAAAGCACTCAAATAGAGTTGTAAACTTAAGAACGAATAAGAACAAATGCTTACTTAAATCAGGATGTTGAATACAAAAGTACCTCAGAACACAACTCCGGGCGAGGGAGCTGAATCCAGACGAACACAGCTATGAAGAAGCTCCGACAGGCTGGGACTCCTCTGAATCTCTAATCATCTACTCTATCTCTCTAATCTCTCTTGATTGCTAGCCTAGATCTAGTGGATATCTATCTAATGCTTCAGGGTCTTCATCTCTTGATCTGGCTCTCCTCCAGGGAGGGTATGCCTCTCTATTTATAGGCCGGTGGGGTGCACGTATGCCGTAGGATCAAACCAACTTGAAACAAGGGCCCAGATGACTTCTAATAGGCGGTGGTAGAAGACTCCAGAAGGCGGCGCGGGGGAAACCCTAGGGGGGCACCAGCCGGCCCCACCCTGTGGGGTTTCGGGCTCCGGTGCTTCGGGTGTGTTCAAGATGCTTCTAGCGTTCTCGTGAAGATGTTTCCTTGGCGGTTAAGTTTCGTGGTAATTATGCTCTTTAATCCTTGTTTTATGCTTTTCTGGAAAATCCTCTGAAAAATAGACAATTCACCAAAACTCATGGAATCTGTCAGTAATAACCCTATTCTACTGGACATTCATATTTAATGCAGGGATAATTGATAATAAAATTTAGATGATAACAGGTGTCAACAATTACCCCCACACTTAGGCTTTTGCTCGTCCCGAGAAAAAGGTTGGTTTTAAGATGTAAGATTCTTAGAGAGAATGGAGCATTTAAAACATAACTTGAGAGTACATTATATAAAATTGGTCTAGTCATGCATGTACTATGGAATTCAAAGTGTCTACCATGAATCTTTGAGTAGTTGAAGAATAGAATAGCTTGAAAATAGATCACCTTCTTCCTTTAGTTAAGTCAATTGGAGGGTATGTAATTTTGCAAATAAACTTAGCTTTACCTTCTCCTTTTGTAGTACTCTCGAATCACTGATATATCTGGTATTTTATATCCTTACCAAGGCATTAATGAAATTGCCTTCTTTATCCTACTTCTAAAAAGCTTATGTGGATCTCAGGTAGGTAAAATATGAAATCATACTTGCATTATATTTATTGCAAAGTCAAACTATGAATCCACAGAAAAATGAGGCATATAATCGAATCAAGCTTTATTTGGTGAAATATGGTGGAACCTAATTCTACCTTGCTCCTTGAGAAAATAAGTCTCTCTTTTATACAGTTGAGTTTATTCAGAGGGTATGAGCTATCTCTTTCTTTTTTTTACTTGGGAGGCGAGCATTTAAGTACTCATTGTTTTAATTTCTTCGGACACTTGTCCATTTTTTATACTCCCTTATTCTTTTGCATAGCTCATACCTCTTTTGAATTTAGTAGTTGAGAGACTTTAACAAAACATGGAGCAATTATTTGGTAACTATGCTATATAATTATTTTTGGTGTTTTCTCCCAGTGTAGGAGAGAAACATTTTCAATAGAATGACTCGCTAGTACTCCGGATTAGAGTAATGCTTATGTGGAATTGGCACTTGATTCGAAAATATGACAAATTTCTTCAAAGGGTTACAAAGGTTGACCAAACTCAATACAAAGGCAAGTATCATATGTAGCAGGCTTCTATCCTATATATATGGCTCTAGTAGGACAATATTTTTACCACAAAGGAGAGGTATAACTAATCATTTAAATTTTCGAAATAAAATCTCCAAAGACAAAACATCAGGGATTAAGTTCTCATTATTCAACTATATCATGTTTCACAACGACTTAAGCAACCATGGGGTCCCTATAAATAGTTTCCAATAGTAACATGATTCCTAGAAAAGTGTTATATAATTTATTCTTAAGCTATGAATTAAACAATCCCGTCATCTTTTTTTAAAGTGATTTAGCATGTGAACTATTAATTCGGATCAAAACGGGAAATCGAAACATATGCAATTAAATTGTATGAGTATCAAACCTAACCATGACCGAGAAGAGGATGCAGAGGGTGCAGAGGGGGGCCGGCCGGCCTAGGTAGGGCGTCGGGCGGGGCCGGCCGGCGCGCCTCTGTGGCCCCATGAGGTCCACTTCGGTGTGCGAGGTACTGGTTCGATTATCTTCCGAATTACGTGATTTTCCAAGAGAATTGATTTCCATAGTCGCGATGTGCCTCCCCCACACTTATTTTCCTGCATACTATTTCGCGCAACATGTGGAGACAACATGCGTACCAAACATATAGAGAGTAGAGTAAACTTAAACATTAATATTGATAAAAAGAATAAGGCACTTGATTCGAAAATATGACAAATTTCTTCAAAGGGTTACAAAGGTTGACCAAACTCAATACAAAGACAAGTATCATATGTAGCAGGCTTCTATCCTATATATATGGCTCTAGTAGGACAATATTTTTACCACAAAGGAGAGGTATAACTAATAATTTAAATTTTTGAAATAAAATCTCCAAAGACAAAACATCAGGGATTGAGTTCTCATTATTCAACTATATCATGTTTCACAATGACTTAAGCAACCATGGGGTCCCTATAAATAGTTTCCAATAGTAACATGATTCCTAGAAAAGTGTTATATAATTTATTCTTAAGCTATGAATTAAACAATCCCTTCGTCTTTTTTTTAAAGTGATTTAGCATGTGAACTATTAATTCGGATCGAAACGGGAATTGAAACATATGCAATTAAATTGTATGAGTATCAAACCTAACCATGACCGAGAAGGGGATGCAGAGGGTGCAGAGGGTCGCTGGCCGGCCCAGGTAGGGCGCCGAACGGGGCCGGCCGGCGCGCCTCTGTGGCCCCATAAGGTCCACTTCGGTGTGCGAGGTCCTGGTTCGATTATCTTCCGAATTACGTGATTTTTCCGAGCGAATTGATTTCCATAGTCGCGATGTGCCTCCCCCACACTTATTTTCCTGCATACTATTCTGCGCAACATGTGGAGACAACATGCGTACCAAACATATAGAGAGTAGAGTAAACTTAAACATTAATATTGATAAAAAGAATAAGGCACTTTATTTAATAATACTAGATAACTCTGATAACTGACTGAGCTAACGACTGCCCTAACTCAATAGGCTTATCTAACACACTTAATATTATAAATCAAACCTAGCACACTTGATAATATAATTAAACCTAACACACTTATACCTTATTACATAGATAACTAGGGCAACTTAAGGCTGCCCTTTCTTTGCGAGCTTCCTAATTTCTTCCTTAAGATCACCAATCTCTTCTTTCAGCTGATCTTTTTCGTGCTTGAGACTGCGAATTAACTTGACATCGACTTCTATCTGCTTAGTCATGTCACTCATAATCTTGCTCCTTAAGTCTTCATTCCTCTCTATACCCCTAACGGTGTTAGAGAGAGCTTCCATCTTCTCATTAAGGATGCGTAGAGAGAGCTAGGGCTGTCTAGGGACTTTCTCTAGTGCTGATGTAGATGTAGCCCGCTGTCTCTTGGGCGGAGGTGGTATGAACTCGGTGTAGCGGACTTGGCCTAGACGTGCACGAACTCCTTGGATGGCAGGGCGAGCAGTGGTGTACTTCGCACATACCAGCGTTCCGTTCTTGTCGGTCTTGACCGACAGGAGTCGCTCATTATCTCTAGGTGGAAGAAGTGGGGTGCCTCAGGGAATAGCGATCTGCTTCCCCATGGTACCATCTTCTAGCAGTAATCTCTTAGGTGGCGATGGCAGAGCAGGCTGAGCATGCGTGTAGTAGACTCGCTCGAACTACTGGGGCACCGTAGCATGATGCTTCGGTGGCACGACGGCGAGGTGCTTTGGCAGCACAATGGCAAGGGGCTTTGGCTGCATGAGGACGATGGCCTTGGAGTCGTTGCCTTGGAGCTTGCCGTAGTCAGCACCGACGACTGCTTTCCTTGCCATTGCTACTAGATCTAAACTAAAGAGTTTCTTTGGAGGAGAAGAAGGCAATGATGATGGGATGTCATTCAAGGGTGGTATAGGTGCGTATTTATATGGTTTTCAGGAGATAGGATAAGATCAAATCTAGATTCTACAAGATTCATACGAAAGATTATTTGTACGCATCGGGAATCTATGGGATTGTACTTAGGAAAGATAGGGAAAGAAAAGAAAACTTGAGTCAGGATGAGAGGGGACAGGGGGGCGCCGCCTGGCCCCACTAGGGCGTCCGGCCGGCCCCACCAGGTGACTTCCCTGGTTGGCCGAGCTCGTGAAGCCTCTAGATTCTTCCTACTTCCTGTTAGTTGCGATGCGCGGTAATTTTTCGTAACGGATAATGACGGGACTAAAAAGTGGGTAATTGGACAATGTCCAGCCCGTCAACAACTTCTAATTTAAATGGTTCTAAAAATAATTTAAGTCGATGACCATTTACCTTGAATAACGTACCTTGTGTGATTGTAGAGTTACCGCTCCATGTGGTGATGCATTCAGAACCGTAAATGGTCCTTCCCATTTTCTTCGTAGTTTTCCAGGCCCGAATAATTTAAACCTGGAATTAAAAAGTAATACCTTATGTCCTGGTGCAAACTCCTTCTTCTTGATCCTCTTGTCATGCCATCTTTTTGTTCTTTCTTTATAGATCTTTGAATTGTGATAAGCCTTTTCTCTCCATTCTTCTAATTCTGATAATTGCATTTTTCTCTTTTCTCCAATGGCTTCAAAGTTCATGTTCCATCTCTTAATAGCCAGTGAGCTTTATGCTCTAACTCCACTGGTAAATGACATGTCTTACCATATACTAGCTGGTAAGGTAACGTGCCCAAAGGTGTCTTGTATGCGGTCCGATATGCCCAAAGTGCTTCGGGTAATCGGTCCTTCCATGCAGTACCCATTTCATTTACTGTTTTCTGTAGAATATTCTTGATCTGTTTGTTTGATGTTTCTGCCTGGCCACTTGTCTGAGGATGGTATGGTATAGCAACATTGTGACGGATGCCATGAGCTTGCAAGTATCGGTGAAACTTCTTATCAGTGAAGTGTGTTCCTCCGTCATTAATGACCATCCTTGGTGTTCCAAACCTTGGAAATATAATCTCTTCGAACATCTTCTTTGAAAGTTTGGAATCAGCATTCATGCATGGCATAGCTTCTACCCACTTCGATACATAGTCAACTGCCACCAGAATGTATTCACAATTTCTTGATTTCATAAATGGTCCCATGTATTCAATTCCCCAGACATCAAAGAGCTCGATCTGGAGATTGTTGGTGAGTGGCATAGCATCTCTTGCATTGATATTTCCGTGCCTCTTACATGATCCACATCTCTGGACAAAATCTTTGGTGTCTTCATACATAGTTGGCCAAAAGAACCCACTCTGCCAGATTTTAGCATGAGTGCAGAATGCTCCATAATGACCTCCATATGGTGATGCATGGCATTTCTGTATGATCTACATGCCCTCTTCTACTGGTACACATCTTCTAAATAATCCATCTAAACAAATTCTGAAGAGGTATGGCAGATCCCATATGTGGAGACGACTTTCATAAATAAGCTTCTTTTTATTTTCCCATGGTGGTACACAACCTGCAACCATAAAGTTGACAATATTCACGTACCAAGGGTCTGATTTGGTCACTTTAAACAACATGTCATCTCTTAATGAGTCATTAATAGGCAATTCCTGAGGTTTCTCAAAGTATATTCTAGACAAGTGATCAGCAACTGGATTTTCTATTCCTCTTCTATCTTTAATATCTAAGTCAAATTCTTGGAGTAACAAAATCCATCTTATCAAACGAGGTTTAGCATCTTTCTTAGTGAGAAAATATTTTAAAGCAGCATGATCAGAAGAAACAATTACTTTTGCTCCTACTAAGTAAGATCTAAATTTATCAATAGCAAAAACAACAGCCAGGAGTTCTTTTCAGTTGTTGCATAATTTAATTGTGCTCCTGTCATAGTTTTACTAGCATATGCAATTGTATGATGCTTCTTATCTTTTGTTTGTCCTAATACTGCCCCTACAGCATAATCACTAGCATCACACATAATTTCAAAAGGTAAAGACCAATCAGGGGGTTGAATGATTGGTGTAGATGTAAGTGCTTCTTTAAGAATATTAAAAGATTTTAAACATGCATCATCAAATTCAAAAGAAACATCCTTAGCTAGCAAGTTAGTCAGTGGTCTAGCAATATGTGAAATATTTTTTATAAATCTACGATAAAAGCCACAGTGACCAAGAAAACTTCGGATTCCTTTTATATTAACAGGTGGAGGTAGTTGTTCAATTACTTCAATTTTTGCCTTCTCTACCTCTATACCTCTTTCAGACACTAAATGTCCTAGCACTATTCCTTCTCTAACCATAAAATGACATTTTTCCCAATTAAGGACTAAATGCTTTTCTTCACATCTCTGCAAAACCTTATCTAGATTTTCTAGACAATCATCAAAAGTTTTTCCATAAACTGAAAAATCATTCATAAAAACTTCCATGATTTCTTCTATCATTTCAGAAAATATAGACATCATACATCTTTGAAAAGAAGCAGGTGCATTACATAATCCAAAAGACATTCTACGATAAGCATAAGTTCCATAAGGACATGTAAAAGTGGTTTTGCGTTGATCATCAAGATGGATAGGAATTTGGTGATATCCAGAATAACCATCAAGGAAACAAAAGAAAGAATTATTTGCCAAACGCTCTAACATCTCATCAATGAAGGGTAGCGGAAAATGATCTTTCTTGGTTGCTTTATTAAGTTTTCTATAATCTATACACATTCGCCATCCTGTAACAGTTCTCTGGGGTATCAATTCATTTTTATCATTTTTAACTACGGTCATACCACCCTTTTTAGGTACAACTTGAATAGGGCTTACCCACTTACTATGCGGAACAGGATAAATAATCCCAGCATGTAAAAGTTTTAAGACCTCTTTCTTAACAACCTCCCTCATCACATTTTGAAGCCTACGTTGGGGCTCTCTAGAAGGTGTAATTTCTGGGTTGGTTGGAATACGATGGGTGCATAAAATAGGACTAATCCCCTTAAGGTCTTGGAGTGAATAACCAAAAGCAGCACGATGTTTTTCTAAGACAGTCATTAATCTAAAAGATTCTTCATCAGAAAGTTTATCACTAATAATCACAGGAGAATTTTGATCATTATTCAGAAAAACATACTTAAGACTAGAAGGTAGATGCTTAAACTCAATAGAAGGCTTTGGTGGCTCTAGTAATTCATCTAGAGGCTAAGGATCAATCGGATCCTCCTCCTCTTCATTAATGAAGAACTGAATATCATCCTCTAAATTAAGTTCAATAAATTCCTCAAATGACACAGCCTTAATTTCTTCTATCGGATCTAACTCAGGAGGTGGCTCTGCCGTAGCTTTTAATACATGAGTTATAGGCACTGAGAGATTAAATCCCTTCCCAAGTTTAATTTCTAAATTACCCGCACAACCTTCTCGCAAAAGTTTTCCTATTGGTAACCCAATCATTACATCAAAATCCCAAACATCAAAGATATAGAAATTCAGCAAAATTCAAAATTCATTAATCACAATAGGAAGAGAACATAGAACACCTGAACTAGGAATAATATGTCCTGAACGATTTTTCAATAATTTATTTGTAGGAATTAATGGCATATCTTTCAAGAATTTTGCAGCAAATGTAGGAGACATAATATTGACACCTACTATTGGATTATAAAAGGCATCAAAAGGATATGCATCAATTTGACATTTAATAGTAATGGCAGAAGAATTTAAACGAATTATATCATTTGAAAGCTCAGATTCTATCAACCACTCATTACTCATAACAAAAATTAATTCTCTAGTTATCTCTCTAAGGAATTTTAAATCAGCAGGATATGAAATATTAGAACTTTTAAAATTCATAGACTCTTGTGGTTTTATAATTTTATGATAGCGTGAGGTGTTTCCATAATCATCAAAAAGTTCATCCTCAAATTCAAGCATAAAATCAGAAATAGGAATTATTTCCTTCTCATTAGATAGTTCTGGTAAAGGTTGAGATGAATCAGACAAAAGTTTAGAATCAAACGACAAAGATTCATCTTCTAATAATTTTTCTTTTTCTTCAGGAAGATCAATTAAGATATTAGTAAGAATAGTTTTAGCATGTGAAGCAGTAATATGCATAAATGCTCCTCCTGCAGCCAAATTAAGGTATTCTTTATTTTCATCATCAAGGCCTAAAAAGAAATGTTGCAAAAGCATAGGTTCTGACAAAGCAAGATTAGTTCCAGAATTTATAAATCCATCAAAGCGTTCCCAAGCCTTGCCTAATGATTCGTTATCTAATTGTTTAAATCCAATAATTTCAAAATGAAGTTTAGCGACCTTTTCGATAGGGAAAAATTGAAGACAAAAATTAGCACGCAATACTTCCCAATCTCCTTGACTACTCCCAACATGGCGATTATACCATTTCTTTGCTTTTCCCGTAGTGAAAATGGAAAGAGTTTCCATCTTAAAGTTTGATCTGCCACACCCTTAATGTGCAAACATGAACATGTCTGCTCAAAATCGGCTAAATGAGAATAAGGGTTTTCGCTAGAACTACCAGAAAAAAATGTGATCCTAAACTAACTTAATTAATCCCAGGCGTAACTCATAGCCAGATGATGTGATAGGTAAAGATGATTCTTTTGGCTAGAGATACGATCCCGATGGTGCTCCATATTGATATAAAAGTTGGGATGTGGGTTCCATACTTTAAAAGGGTAAAAGATAAAAGATAAAAGTATAATACAAGATTAAGATAGACTAAGCCAAAATCAGCAAACCGTTCCCCGTCAATGGCGCTAGAAATGCTTGTTGGTATAAATTAACTGCACTCTATTAAAGCTTACTATTATCAAGGTATCCGCAAGCGCACAGATAAAACAACCGATGTAGCACTTCACCAGACAACTCCGGTTTTAATATCAAACCCAAAGGAACAGTAGGTGATACTGACTAAGTCTATTGGCTCTTAACCCGATAATACAATCAATCCAGAGAATATCAAGAATGAGGAGATAACAAATGATTATCTAGATCCGACAACCGGTAAACTTTGAATAATATCGCTCTAATCGGGCAGTAACATGAATAAGAGGCGAAATCAGAGTTCCCTCCTACCAGACACTTATACACCTATCGATCCTATCAACAGGAAGTGGACTACAGAGGACTCAACGCAGCTGTCACCTACGCGATCTACCACTATCCGGCCAATCAGGGGACATTCACAAGCAATTATAGCCCAGACACCACGTCTACACTACAAACTACTACCTCAACCAAGGAGCTACCAAGATCAAAATACTCAAATAGAGTTGTAAACTTAAGAACGAATACGAACAAATGCTTACGTGAATCAGGATGTTGAATACAAAAGTACTTCAGAACGCAACTCTGGGCGAGGGAGCTGAAACCAGACGAACACAGCTACGAAGAAGCTCCGACAGGCCGGGACTCCTCCGAATCTCTACTCATCTACTCTATCTCTCTAATCTCTCTCTTGATTGCTAGCCTTGATCTAGTGGATATCTATCTAATGCTTCAGGGTCTTCATCTCTTAATCTGGCTCTCCTCCAGCGGGGGTATGCCTCTCTATTTATAGGCCGGTGGGGTGCACGTATGCCGGAAGATCAAACCGACTTGAAACAAGGGCCCAGATGACTTCTAATAGGCGGTGGTAGAAGACTCCAGAAGGCGGCGTGGGGGAAACCCTAGGGGGTGCCAGCCGGCCCCACCCTGGCGCCAGCCGGCCCTACCTTGTGGGCTTTCAGGCTCCGGTGCTTTGGGTGTGTTACAGATGCTTCTAGCGTTCTCGTGAAGATGTTTCCTTGGCGGTTAAGTTTCGTGGTAATTATGCTCTTTAATCGTTCTTTTAAGCTTTTCTAGAAAATCCCCTAGAGAATAGACAATTCACCAAAACTCGTGGAATCTATCAGTAATAACCCTATTCTACTGGATATTCATATTTAATGCAGGGATAATTGATAATAAAATTTGGATGATAACAGGTGTCAACAGCTATCTACTCTTTTATCATAGAATTCTCCTGTGTGTCTATATCATTTAAGCATAACTCCTATCATTTATCGTTTACCCCTACTATAGTCTAGTTGGTGTACTAAAATAGTAGATACATGATGGTCAATTATCAAATTCTTTAACCATCGCTTCCCTGTGGTAAAATATAAATAACGATACTTGGAATACTTCCGGTAAAATGCTACAATGATATTCTGTGCGCTTGCAGAATCTTTCATATTTTAATTGTGCATAAGAAATATCAACACTTCATCAACAACAACACCTACTATCGCCCTCAGCAAGGTCAAGGATGGAACCAACCAAACCAAGGATGGAATCAGCAACCCCGACAAGGTAACTACCAAGGTAATAATTACAATAATTATAATCTTCCACCTTTAAGAGATTTAGTTGCTGGTCAATCTAAATTGATAGATCAAATGTCTAGAAAGGTACCTGAGAAGACATTTGCTTCTACTATAAAGAATCAGCACAGCTTTAATAAAATGTTAGAATCACAATTAGCTCAGCTAGCTGTTGCTGTCCCTCCATTTGAGAAATGTAAGATTCTGGGCCAGCCGGAAGATTTGGAAATTGCTAACCTTGTTGATATTCACAATGCAACCCAATACCATATTGAGCCTGTAGATATATAGTGGATAGATCACTCACTACCTGAGAAGATGGGAGACCCTGGAAGACCTGTCATTCCTATCTCCATAGGATGTCACAGCTTTCCAGAAGCTAACTGCGATTTCGGTGCAAGTGTCAACATAATGCCTAAGGTAATCTATGAGAAAATATTAGGTGATCCTTTATTGTATATAGACATGCGTTTGCAGCTTGCAAATCAGTCCATTTGCTACCCCGAGGGAGTACTAGAAGAAGCTGTTATCAAAGTGGGGCAATCATATGTCCCAACTAACTTTGTGATCATAGATACCGGAGGAGATGAGAAGGCACCCATTATCTTGGAACGACCATTCTTATGCACAACCAAAGCCATCATCTATGCGGAACACGCCAAAATTATCCTCTCCATCAAGAACAAGAAAGAAAGATTCTTGTTCAAGTTCCTGAAGGATCCAGCAGTCCCGAAGCAATTCCATCAACAAGAAGAGCAACAACAACAAGTGCCCAAGAAGAAGAACAACAGAAGATGGAGGAAGAACAAGCCCCGACAAGTACCTGAAGAAACCGCTCAACTAATCAATGCTATCAACACAGAAAATGATCACATGCTCCCGAAACCGTTCCCAATAAAGAAAGGTGACCTAGGTGTACCAATCATTGAATGCACAATCAGAGACATCACTTTTCCCGACACCGTCTGTGACACTAGATCAGGCGTCAACGTAATGTCCAAAAAAGGTATATGATGAATTATTTGATGATTCACCATTATAGCCAACATATATTTAGTTGCAGATGGCAGAGCAATCACTGAGATTCCCTGAAGGCATAGTTAAGGACGTAATGGTAAGAATTCAAGATAAATATATACCCACAGATTTTCTAGTTCTTGACATGTAGGAAGACAACAAATCACCTATTCTTTTGAGAAGACCGTTCCTCTACACCGCCAATGCTATCATCTACATCGAGTCTGGACAGATCCACTTCAACCTACCCACTGGAAAGGTACGCTGTCAATTTAGAACACATCCTAACCATGAGCAGAATAGAAAGCAACGCAACAGGAGGAAACACCAAGCCCGCCGTCAGGCTGCCCAGCCTCACTGTGGATGGGAGGAGTTCCCTGGTAAGATTGTGAAGTATGAAGACTACTACAAGGAGCAAGAAGAAGCCGTACAAGCACCACGCTGGAGTGAGTTGGAAGCGAAAGCTGAGAGGATGGACCAGATTGCTAAGGCAGAGAAAGAAGAGATCCAGGCACAAGTAGAAGAATGGATGAAGAGAGACGAAGAATCAAGAGAAGCATACAAGGAAGAGCTGGAGCTAGAAAAGAGAGAAGCAGAAGAGACAGAAAAGAGATGAAAGGAGAAAGAAGAAGCACCTGCTACACCACCACAAAATGGGGAATTGACTGAGGTAACCTCAGACGATGAACCTACTGAGTGAGTACTCTCCTTTATCTAAGTCCTGTCGGTAGACTTTAAATTCCGTACCCTAGCCATAAGGTTAGAATGGTAGTTATCTAATTATGTTAGCATTCATTAATAATTTTATTTTAACACATTTAGCATAATCATTTTTGCATATTAAAAATAAACCAACAAAAATATTTACTGCTTTATTTACTGCATCATAAATATTAAAGCCCCATGTAAATAAACTTATGGTAACCCTGTAGGCATATTTACTGTGGTGACATAAAAATAAAAATAAAAATAACAATTTATATTTACTTTGTTGCATTATGAAAATCCTAAGCCCCATGGGAATGAATATTCCCTGTGGTGGCATAAAAAACATATATAGAATGCATACATTTTTTGATTGCTATATAAGAAACTTAGAAAAACCCCAAAAAGAGAATTCTGTTAGAATCCTGCTAAAATCTACTAATAATCAAAGTGCTCATTGGCTGACCGCTAACCCCTTGATAATTCGAGCCTCGAGTTTTGGTTTTCTTGTAGGAGTATAACTATGCAGGAACAATATTGTGACTAAGGAGAGAGTCTATTAGTGGCACCCGCCAGGACTACTACTAGCTCACTCTGAGAAACATTCAAGCACCAAGTATTGCAAACATCAAGCTTAGGGGAGGAGCATCCCCTAGTTATCAGGTAATTATACCTATGTGCTTATTGAGTCTACTTTATATAATCTAAAAATACAAAAAATATGTGGGCACATGAAGGTCCACACCTTTTAGAAAAAAACCCAAAAATATGTGGGCACATAAAGGTCCACTCAGTTAGGAAGCTTCTGTTGGAAATATAAAATCAATCACTTACAATGGAGTGATACTAAACCTAACCCCTCTCCATAAGATTTGGTATCTTTGTTAGAAATTGAGTTTCACAGAAAAAATATAAGATCAAAAAGCAAGTCAACCCGACACCCTTACGCTGCCGAGACACCTGCTTCCAGAAGGATCACTCAATTTACAACATCAAAGACCTTGTCAAACGTCAAGCTTGGGGGAGGGCGCCCTCCATTTTAAGTCCAGCTAAGTATCGGTTTCCCACACTATTATTCTTATCATTATTACTATATCGTTTTTTCGCGTAAGTTAGCTAGTAAAATAAAATTTGAAAACCAAATAAATATTTAGCTATATATTAGAATTTGTTTAGAGTCAGTCTAGGCTAGAACTAAATTAAATTTGATGAACACTAAAATTTTGTTTTGGAAATGATGAATAGTTGCTCTGCCCAATTCCTTTCAAGTGCCTAGTTGTCAAACTTAGATTCTCCTAAGTTTTGGATACTACTGTTTTAATCTGAGAATTTACTCTGAACCTAAAACTTGTGGAGGCATATGCTTGAGCTAAGTCTACGTAATTGATTGATATGATTCATGAAGGTTGAACTGCTATTTATCTCATTCATAACATTACTAAGTTCTGGAGATTTATTTTTGAAAACTTAAAATCTACATGATGAGCTCTTGTATGACAAAATATGAATTCCTACCAAAGCCATATATTATACATTTAGAGATAGGAAACTTTTGCACATTCATGCTGCTTAATTTCCATTGAGTTTAATCAACCTTTGTTGAATACCATATGAGAGTCTTGTCATGCTTTTAAAACGAAGATTACGTACACACTTTAGCACATATGCATTATTCCTACCCTAGGAGTAATCGCAACCATTTCCACTTTCATCCATGTTCATCATAAAAATGTTTTCTCCTGCACTGGGAGTGAACACTAAAAATATATAAACCCCATAGGACAGCCCTGTTATAAATGCTCTAAGTTTTTACTATTGTTATCTCTCCAAATCATGTATTGGATGCATGTGGCTATGCAAAAGTATGAAAAGAAAAGGGAGTAAAAGGTGGACAAGTGTCCCAGCATTAAAACAATGGGTACTAGATGCCCGCCTCCCGAATGAAAAAAAGAAAAAAGAAAAAAAGGGAGAGAGAAGAGAAAGAGAAAGAATAAAAATAGCCCATGTTTTCCTCCAAGTTCCAAAAGAGTGAAACATTTCCAAAGAGCATAAGTAGAATTAGAGTTAGCTACTAAATACCACATATACACCTATCCACCATATTCCATACACATGCACATCTTGGTTTGATTGTATGCCTCGATTCTCTGTGGATCCATCGTTTGACTTTACAACATATGAATTGCAAGTATGCTTAAACCTTGTTATTGCCACTCCTATGAGCTCCATTATAATCTTTAGTTATGGGAAGGCATAATATTAATGCCTTAAGTGAGATCCACAAATACCATATATACTAAGAGACTTGAGGGTGTTATACAATTAAGCTTTTCATTTCGAAAACTTGCAAAACTCCGGAATACTGGTACTGTGAAGAATTTGAGACATAGTGCTTGACTTAATTGTTCTATCTTTCAATTGCTCAAGACTTATGCGAGAGTTGTAAAGCTCCATAGTTAAAGGTAAAATGAATAATTCTAAAGGTTAGAGCAGTTATTGTCTAATCTGGAGGAGAATATCTGTTTGAAAGCATGTTTACTTGGAAAGAATGATAGCATTGTAGCAACTCCTGATACAAATACATTAGTAATTAGGCTTAGTTTGTTTGCTAAGGGACTGGCAAAAGGTAAGCTTGGGGGAGTTGTTGACAGTCGATAACGTCAACTTTTCTTAGAACTTTAGCAAAAAAGGGTACATGAAAACATACTAGTCTTGGGTTTTAACTGACAATTTCCACGAGGTTTGCATGTTCTGTATTTTCCATGGGTTATTCCGGAAAAGCATAAAATAGGGATTAAAGTGCATAATTATCACGAAACGTAACCGCGAAGGAAACATTATCATCGGAACACTAGAAGCCTCTGGAACACACCCGAAGCGACCGGGGCCCGCACCCTGCCAGGGTGAGGCCAGCCGGCGCCCCCGGCTAGGGTTTGGCCTCGCCATCTGAAGGCTTCTTCCGCTGCCTCTTAGGAGTCATCTCGGCCCTATGTTTTAGTCAGTTTGATCCTATGGCGCACGTTCATCCCATCGGGCTATAAATAAAGAGGCAGACCCCCTGGACGCATCAATCAATCATTCATCGAAGGCAACAAGTTTTCAAGGCATCAAGAGCCTACTAGTTCATCAAAAGCCTTCTAGTTCATAGTTCTAGCCTAGTTAGATTAGAGAGTAGAGGAGATCTAGTTCTTCGGTGGGATCTGGAGCCCCGACATCCGTCTGGAGCGCAGAGTTCGGTATAGTTCTGGTTCTTTCTCTATTATTGTATTCTTCATTATGATTAGGGAAACATTGTTCTTAATAGTTCATATGTTCTTGATTACATTAGTCTTTGTCTACTTTAATTATATGTCTAGTATAGTTGGTTTGATCTTATTGAATTCATGTAATTTCTCGTATAGCGTTTATCCAAACGATCGTTGGGTAGATGATGAACAATATGTAGACGTGGTGTCTAGATATTTCATTTATCTGCGAGTGCACCCTGATGTGTCGGGTCGTGTGGTAGTTCGCGTAGGTGACAGCTACGTTGATTCCTCTATAGTCCACCCCCCGTATGTAGGCAAGCAGGAACGGTCGCGAAGTTGGGTGATGACTCTGTTTCACACCTTTCCTAGATGATGCCCTTTGCATGTGATCATGATATAGGACTAATCTGACAATGATTGTTAGATGTAATTGCACTAGTTAGAGTTATTCATTGACTTAGTTATAAAATTACCTTAGATATTAATTCCTTAGTTTATCCATTGGCTAGCTATTACTATGACTAGAAAGTGCTCTGATGTTTATCTTTATTAATGATGCTTGATCATACTTATCAGGGCAGTCCCTATGGTAGAAACCAGGTGCGAAGTCCAAAACAGCCACATCAGCAAAAAATTTGAATATAGAAACTATCTACACAATGGAGAGTTTCTTCCCGTAATAAATATCCCTGTTCCCTCCTCTCTCTCTCCTTCTCTCTCAACACGATGTGGCCAGGGACAGTGCTCTGCTCCCTGACGTGCTGCAGTGCTGCTCTGCTCTGCTCCATGACGTGTTGCAGTGCTGCGACGAAAGGGAAGGGAAAAATGAAGGAAGAGAGGAGAGAAAGACCGAGCAAGGAAGAGAGAAGAGAGAACGCAGGGAAAGGACGAGCTCACGCGTCTCTACAGCGAGCAATCTCTTCCTTCCTCCTCAGTCCTCACGATGGACGAGCTCCACAGCTCCATCAAGTCCATGGCGCGTCCTCCTGCGTGTCCAGCAGGCACCCAGCCGGGAGCATGCGCGGCGACCAGTAGGCAGGCCCGCGGGCGCGGTTGCGGTCGCGGCGTCCAGCGTGCGCGCGGCTGGGAGCTCGCGCGTGTGCGGCGTTCCGGTGAGCGCGCGAGCACGGGCGTGGCGGCCAGCAAGCACACGGGCGCGGGTGCAGCGGCCGGCGAGCGCATGAGTGCGGACGCAGCGGCCGGCAAGCACGCGGGAGTAGGCGCGGCGACCAGCAGGCGAGCGCACGCGGCGTCCCAGACGAGCGTGCGCGGCGTAGCGGTGGCGGCGTCCCGGTGAGCGCGGGCGCGGTTGCCACCGGCGAACTCGCGACGGAGCAGACGAGCGCGCCCGTGGCGCGGTGGCTATGGAGCTCGCCCTGGCCCGCTCCACCGAATCAATGGCGCGGCCGGTCGAGAGTGTTCGCGGCCGGTGAGCGCACGGAGCAGGTCGACAAGGCCAAGCGGGCGAGCGCAGAAGCCGCGCGACCGGCCCGAGAGAGTAGACGCGGGTGGTTTCTTCCCAATGGCGTTACGGTGGTTTCTACGTGCATCGATGCGAGTGAAGACGTCGTTTCTCCCTGAAGAAATGATTTCTTTGTTTCTAGCTCTCTTTCCTCATTAATTGATCTGTCATGTCAGCATTTTGCTTACGTGGCACTCTATTTAATAGGGATAGAAACCACTCATTAATTACCATTGGGACTGCCCTCACCCTATTATCTTGTGACCTCTACCTGTTATGAATAGAGTATATGACATCGGTAACATCACTTATTCATTGTATGTATATAGTTGTTATCAATATAATAGAGTATATGACATCGGTAACATCACTTATTCACCCTTGGTTAAGTCGGTTTGATCCTTCGGCACACATTCATCCCACCGGGTTATAAATAGAGGGCCAGACCCCCTATAGGAGGCCAGATCAAGAGCTGAAGAGCCTAAAGCATTAGATAGATATCCATTAGATCTAGGCTAGGAATCAAGAAGGAGATTAGAGAGATAGAGTAGATGAGTAGAGATTCGGAGGAGTCCCGGCCTGTCTTTGAGCTTCTTCGTAGCTGTATTCGTCTGGATTTAGCTCCCTCGCCTGGAGCTGCGTTTTGAGGTACTTTTGTATTCAACATTCTGATTCAAGTAAGCATTTGTTGTTATTCGTTCTTAAGTTTGCAACTCGTGTTGAGTGCTTTGATCTTGGTAGCTCCTAGATTGAAGTAGTAGTTGGTAGTGTAGACGTGGTGTCTAGGCTATAATTACTTGTGAATGTCCCCTGATTAGCCGGATAGTGGTAGATCGCGTAGGTGACAGCTATGTTGAGTCCTCTGTAGTCCACTTCTCGTTGATAGAATCGATAGGTGCATAAGTGCTCGGTAGGAGAGAACTCCGATTTCTGCTCTTATTCGGGTCACTGCCGAGTTAGAACGATATTATTCAAAGTTTGCCGGTTGTTGGAACTAGATAGTCATTAGCTATTTTCTCATTCTTGATATTCTCTGGATTGATTGTATTATCGGGTTAAGAATCAATAGACTTAGTCAGTATCACCAACTGTTCCTTTGGGTTCGATATTAATACCGGGATTGTCTGGTGAAGTATTACATCGGTATTCTATCTGTGCGCTTGCGGATACTTTGATGATAATAATATATTTAATTGAGTGCAGTTAATTTATACCAACAGTGACAAGACATCGGGACACCAACCCATGTGCACATCGACCGAACAGAATCATTTTTCCTTTTCCTTTCTCATGATTCATCACAGTATATAAGAATAGCTCAGAAAATAGCATTTTAAGCAAAAGCTAATTTTAATTTAAGCAGGGCTAAACATTTTCAAATATTCAATTTAAATCAGGTTTCAAGGATATTATATCAAGGTGGGGAACGCAGCAAATAGGTATTAATCAACTCCTATCAACCTAATGCAATATTTTAACTCAAGGTGATAAAATTTATAAATCACAAGGAAAGGGCTGAATGCACCGGGACTTGCCTTAGATCGCGTAGAGCGTTGAAAAGAGATCAGTCCCGCAAATTTCAAATCCCTAGACCACCTCGGGCACCACTTCTTCAGCAGAGGTTTCAACTTTGACTTCCTCACCTTCGGTCACTACACGTATGCGATGATGCATGCTTAATATGGTGCAAAATGATATGAAATACGTAATAGGCAACCCTGAGAAAACTACTTTACAGGTACCCAAGCCCATAAGAGTGTTTGACCTTGGATCAACAATCAATCTCAAAATCACATCATGCCTAAATCATCGATATTTTCTATTTATTTATTAATAAAATAATCCAACATTAAATGCTAATAATTTAAATTACTTCCAATTGAGCCCAAACTTTACCAACAGGTAGATATTGCCCTAAAACAGTGGCAAAATAAATTTCATGATTTTTGCATTAATAGGGAATTTATTAAAATTGTCCAAAGTCGCATTTATAAATTAATGGGCTGATTTTTAGTCCTTGCAGACAGTGTTCAAAACATACATTTAATATTTTTATTAAATACTAAATATAACAGGGAACCTACGCAATTATTTTCATAATTTTTCATACAGCAATTTAATTCATATGAAAATGACAAAGAGCAGAACTATTCACACAAATATAATTAGAAAACCCCTTTAGAAATTCCCTGAAAAACAAAAACACCAAATCGGCCCAGGTCAGCCCAAAGTTGAGCAGGCCGGCCCATCCCAGCCGAACACTCTCCCGCCCACCTCACCCTCTCACCAAGTCACTGACGGGCAGCCCCCGCCAGTCAGCTCCCTCACTCTCCTTCTCGGCGCGTTCACGCGCACGCACGCACGCGGCGGCTCGCCGAGAAGTTCGCCGCCGGCGTCCCCGCGACGCAACCGAGCACACCCCTAGCGCCTCCTAGACTCCGCGAACAACTCTGAGCACCGACCTAAAACCTACTTGCCTCCGACGAGCTCGAGCCCGCCCATGGCGGCCCGGCGGCGCGGTTGCACTGTTCCGGCCACGGGAGCACGGTAGAGTTTAGGAAAAAGACGTGGGTAGGAGCAGGAGCTCACCACGGTCCTAGATCGGTAGATGATTGAGGCTGAGGCGGAGCAGAGTGGCGGGCTTGACGTCGAGCAGTTCTACGGCGGTATTCACTAATGGCGACCTCCCTGTTCCGGCGAACCTAGAGCACCATGCGACAAACCATCGCACGCATGAGCATCAAGGCAGTCCAGGGAGCCTAAAACACGATACCCCAAAGAAAGGAGCTCACCCAAGCAGGCTAGACACGTCGAGGCGGCCTGCGGTGGCGCTCCAGCCGACCGTGAGGACGACGACGAGTGTTTCGGCACCCTCGAGGCACTACAGCTTGAACAGGTGGATGCGGGCGGTGCACAAATGAGATGTGAGGTTGGCTACTTGGGGAATTGGGCAATTGTGGTAAGAGGAGAGCGAATTCGACCACGGACCGACGTGTGCTCGCCGGCGACCGAGTGGGAGTCGAGGATAAGAACGACCGGCCGGGGCTTAAATACTGCAGGGGAGGAGGGGAACAAACAGGGAACACGTTGCCGGACCCCTCCACGACCATGGCGGACGGCGGCAGAGACTTGGCTGGCCGGACGGTGCCGGCGCGCGGCGCATCGCACGCGCACGCGCGTGCCCTGCACAGTAGTGGGGTCCGGGCACTGTAGCATAGTATAGGGTCAAAACCTAATTTGTGCAATTACACCCTATTCCATGTAGCAACTAGAAAACTTCAAAAATAAAAGTTGTGCCAAATTTTGTGAAGATCACTTTTGCTTTTTGAAGTATGTTCAAATTCGAAATGGTTTTGAATTTAATCAAAAGGGGGTCAAACTTGAATTTGAATCCCATTTCAAATCCCAGCCAAATCCCAAGAATGTTCTTAACAACTTGAAAATCTGTAAACATAAAAGTTGTTCTACCCATCAAGCTTGACAACTTTCATTAAGGGTGTATGGTCAGATTCTTGATAGTTTTGAAATTAGCATTTCAAATTTGAATTTCAAAGTAGTAATTAAGACTTAATTCAAATTTCTATTTAAGAACTTCAAATTTGCCCAAAATAAAAGTTGTTCTATTTTAAAAGATCTACAACTTATATTAAGGCACTATCATCAAATTCCTTGTAGTTATTGAATTAGGTTTTTGGGGTCAAGTTTAGGGTTTAATTTGGTTTTATTTTTGATTTTGAATTTAATTTTTTATTCATACAATCAAACAACATTAATACATTAAATCCACTCTAATGTACTACGCACATTCATATGCAAGTAATAAAATGCAGAATGATTTGCAGTCTAATATGGTGACACGGCAGGTTTAATTAACCATAACACCAGAGGTGTTACACATTGTAACAGAACACGTCAATCAATACAACAACAGTTTCTTTTTTCCGGCCTCCGGCCAAAAACCCTACGAGTAGGAGTAATGTAGAACCATCGAGTTTCTTCGACGAGTTGGGTGTCATCCGGTGGACGCCAAGCTTGCTGTAAGTACCGTCACGCTTGTGTTTATCATGTGTGGTTTATCCCATTACTAGATGGATTCGAGTAGTTATCAATTCTCGTTTGATCTAAGTCCTTCTTAGGTTGAATTGAGGGTTAGTTATCGGCTCTGACTAAATTGGCATGTTTAGTTAGATTCATTAAGTTACCGATGTTGCTTATGAATATTTATTTATTATTTATTTATTTTAAGCATCATCAATTTGCCTAATCTTGATCTGTTATTTATCGTTTTAAATCCTTTACATCTATCTTGCTTAAATGAACATTAATTGAATATCATGTTTAGGTGACTAAATCTATTTATCATTAGCCGGTTAGTTCAAATTTTGATTGTGTATAGGTCGCACTTAAGTAATAAAGTAAGTTGTGTTGAGAGTCTTTAATTAATAGATCTAATCATTTGCTTATGCCATGGGCTGCAACGACTCGGTTGATCCCCTTCACGTAAGTGACGGGTTAGGTAGATTAGTTAAAGAGTCAAAGCATCGTTTACTTTATACGTTTGTATGTTGCCTATACTTTAGATTGGTTGTTCAGCCGAATCTGCTTGTGTTTGCTTGCTGCACGTTATATTTTCCCGATCTCTTTTATATACTGTTTTTGTGTTTCGGTCGTGTCAAGATTGATTCAAGTGCATTAATTAGCTGTAGCGGTTCAGCCAATCCTAATTAATGGATGTGATAGATTGAGGCATGATCGGTGTATAAGGCAATGTATAAGTTAGATCTGTTTAATATAACTTGCTTTCATTCATGTTATCCCTAAATCGGTTAAAATGCGCATCGGATGTTTCTGTTATATTCATGCTATCGATTCATGTGAACAGGTATCGATTCTCTAGCCGATGGCCTAATGAGAAGGCCCATTGGGCTGGATATCTGGAACCACTCGGGATACACCAGTGGTTCCACATTGTGTTACTGATCAATCCTTTTCCTCGTCAATTGCAAGTCAAATTGACTGGCACGCTTGGAGACTCATCGGTGCTCATCTAAGCCTATTGTCGAAGTTAGCTGGGTCTATTTGCTCCATGCTGTGCTGAGCTTGGACCAGATTTCGCGTCAACAATTATCTAGACTTAGATCAGGCACTTGCTACCCACGGGTTTCAGGTTCAAAGTAAATCTTCAAGTCAAAATAGATGTATCTAAAACTTGGGATAGTTCAAGGTTGAACACTAGGTATCAAAAGGGATTCTAGTGAATGTGCTAATTATCAATTTCATGCATGATGTTGATCTATGGAGTTCATTTTATCTGGGCAAAAAATTTTGTAAGCATTATTTTATTCAAACCTAAGCAAACCTAAACAATCTAAACAAATCTATATTTGGTTTTCAAATTTTATTTCACTAGCTAACACACTCGAAAAGCAATATAGTACAGTAATAGGATGGAAAGCTTATACTTAGTTGGATTAAGTGAAGGATGCTCTCCCCTAAGCTAGATGATGGCGTGGCCGCGATGTTGAAGTTGAGTGATCCTTTTCGTAGCAGATGTGCCAGCAGCACATATGTCTAGGTGGTCTAGCTCTTGATCTCCTGCAAAACTCAATTGCCAACAAGAATACCAATTCTCATGGAGGGTGTTAGGATAATACCGCTCCATGGTTAGTGGCAAAATTTCCAGCAAAAAGCTCCCTACATGAGTGGACCTTCATGTGCCCACATATTTTTGGTGTTTTTTCTAATAAGTGTGGACCTTCGTGTGCCCACATATTTTTGGTGTTTTTAAGTTTGCAGAAAGTAAATATGATGCAGAAGTCTATCCTAGATGCATGCAAATTATTTTTGTGCCACCACAGTGAATAGTCTTTATGAGTTATGTCATAAGATTAATCACATGGGGCTTATATATTTTTTCAATGCAATATAGTAAGTAAATAAATATTTTTATTTTCTTTTCTATGCAAATGCAGCAAGGTAAATATGCAACTAATTATTCTAATATGCTAAAGGAAAATTATGCAATGCTAAAAAAAAATACGGACAAGTACCAAATTTACCTTTTGGCGAATGCTCAGTGGTTTAAAGTCCTCCGAACAGGACTTCTTGTCTTGTTCATTCCTCACTTGGTGCATTGTCGGGTTCAGAGGGTGATCCTGGTTGCACCTCTGATGATATGCTGGAAGGTGACTTCTCCTTCCTCCATTCCTTTCTGGTTAGTGAAGTTAATGTTGATGCTGAGGTTAGGGGCTCATCCTTCACAGTCTCTTCTTCCTCACTTTTCTTATTTTCTGATGTAGTGGTCTCATCACTCCTTATAACTTCTCCTTCATAGTCTGCCTAACCATCCTTGGTGGTTGATTCTTCTGACATTAGGATGAACGACGTCTCCTCCTTGATCTATTCTTCTTTGACTGCTCATAAGTTGTATAGCAGCTGAAGTAGCAGCGCTCCTTTTCTATGTGGAATTGGAAGTGGACCTCTTCTGATCTCATATAGATGATTGCTCGTGTGGTGTTGAGGAACGGTCTTCCAAGTACAATCGGTGGATCATACTTTTCCTTTCCCATGTCTAGGATCAAGAAGTCAAAGGGGACATAATGATTTTGAATCCTCTATGGGAACCTGAACGTCTGTTCTACCATCTTTTCCGTTATGTTTGATTTTCGATCTAGTGTTGCAAAAGGTTTTGTGGAAGATTCTCTGGTGCACCCGATCGTTGGCACGACTAGATCGTCTAGCTTTGGCAGGTGTGGTGATGCAAGGAGGTGATCGTATTTAGCCCGAACCGAGTTGATCATCCTCACTGCTTCAGTATGTGTCTACTTGGGCAGGAGTTTGTAGTGTCTTGTTCATGAGTGGTTTGTCTCCTATGACATCCTTTTGTTCTTGTATTCGGACCTTTTGCTTTTCTCATTGTTCTATTCCTGCAAAGCATTAGTGGACAACACATACCCGAAGGAACATACAAATAATGGCAGGGATAATGTTGTCTAAAGATCACTTTCTATGATGTCGAGAAGTTGTTTGAACATAGAACATTTATTATTCACCATTACTTCTTCTATGGAGGATTTATTTTATGTTGTCTTTAATTTTGATTTTCATATATGGCATTTGTAGAACTAATCAAACTTATAGAAGTAAGGTAATGGTGAGTAGAGGGATTGCAAACCAGCGTGTCTGAGTGATGGGAGCTTGAGAGAAGGAAGACCATGGTCAGATCAACTTTGGCCTTCCTTCCTTATGCTTCAACCGAAAAGCGATGGCTCCTGGTTCTTAGGTCTGTTGAGCAGGACCTGTCCCTTGCATTGAATGTTCTTTATATCATCTCATTCAGTAGTTATTTCTTCCTTGTGCAATGTTGTTGGAGTTCATGTCTTGTTTCATCTCCGATGTGAGTTCATCTCTAGACTTTTCCAAATTGATTTGAGAGTTTCCAGCAAGGGTTAGTGAAAGGTCCTTATTTGGTTTTGGTAATTGAGTGACAACTTAGGTGGACTAATATGTGTTTAAGTGTTGATTACACAGGTGATTAGTCCACAAGTACATGTGTGTGAGCAAATATGCCATGAAGGTGGAAATGGCTAGGGATGATTGCTTTGCTCACACATGTGATGGTGAAGGAGCTAAACGCATGAGACATGACATGGAGTCATGTGGCTAGGTGGAGAAGATCAAGACATGACTTGGCATCAACGGACCAGTTGCAAGTGTGAAGGGAAAGCTAGTGGGCTTGGCACCGATGGACCAACGCAACGGTGAAGAGCAAGTGAAGTCGAGGATCGATGGACCAGAAGCCATATGATGATATGAAGTGGACCATATCATTCATGAGGTGTTGGTGCATGTGTTGCACCGGCATCCATGGTGTCAGAGATGGTGATCAAGACGGTGATAGGAATGGAAAGCGCAAGGCATAGGTATAATCTAGGGTGTTTTCATTTCACCGGTCTAAGGTTGAGTAGACAAGTGCTTGACCAGATTTAGGATAGATGGCCGTACTATCAAGAGGGGCAAACTTGTTTGCACATCGGTCATCTAGTGCCACTCTGAGAGATCTAACTTTGCATTGATAGGGTCGAGTGGCATGATGAAAAGAGTGAAAAACCCTTTGAAAAATGATTGTGAAAATGCTAACTCGCATGCACAAGGTTGTGGAACACTTTGGAGTTGGCACATTTGCAAAAGGGGTGAAGTTTCAAACTCGCAGGAACCTTGTCAGATCTTGGATGGATAAACTACTTTTATCCTTTGAGCTTTGGATCAAGCAATCATGTGGGTTGTGTATCCCTCTAAATAAGCTTTCCAAAATGTCCAAAATCATCAAAATCGAAGTTCGGAGGTAAGAGATATCGCCATTTTAGTGAGCAGAGGTCTACACAAGATGCTGCACCGGACACGGGATTCTTTAGCATGAGACGCGTGGCCGCAACTGTAGCAGCGTCTGATGCGTGTTGTGCTGTTTGGGCTGCAAAAGAGCACCGAAAGCTCCCGGCGTCAGGTGGGTAGGCACCGGACGTGTCCGGTGCGACCCTGGAACTCTCGGGTGCTGCGTAACAGCTAGTTTAATTGATGTATTGAGCACCTTGGGAATGTGTTTCCCTTGCTTGTGCTTGGCTTGGTGCCCTCCTACTCACTTGTGCTAATTGACATCGCATTTGGGAGTGAGAGATCGATCGCTAGTGCGTTGCTTCGTGAGGATTGCTTCGAGTGGCACTAGGTGATCGAGTTGCAAGCCGGTGGTGCTTGTTACTCTTGGAGGTCGCTACCTCCTAAACGGCTTGGTGGTGAGAGGCTCCATGGAAGCAAGCAAGAAGATTGTGCTTGGCTCCGAAGAAGATTGTGAGGGGTTGGAGATCACCCCGCGGGAGATCGCGAAGAGCATCGCTAGTTGAGCGAGACGTGAAGAGCGTCAAGTGGTCCGGCCGAGTCAAGTGCTAGAGCTTGTGGTAAGCACTCCACATTCAAGAGTGTGACTAGCGGGTCGCCACTAGCAAGAGGACAAGCGGCAACCTTGGAGCTTGTCTCAATGGAGGACGTAGCTTGTGAACCTCCTGGAAATAAATCACGTGTCCACATCTTCTCATCCTTCACAGTGGCTTGCTCCCTTCTCCACGAGTTATTTATTTTGTGCATTACTTTACTTGTGTAGATGTACATTGCTCTTGTGAGACCGGTTAGCTTGTATAGCTTTTCACTCACCTTCTTAGCTTGTGTAGCCTAGAAGTAGTTTCTCACTTAGTTTGTGTAACTAAGTGAGTTATGCTCCTTGATTAGGATTGTGTATCCTTGTCATTGAGCATGTAGTGAGCTTAGATGCTTAGTGCTTTTTTGCTTACTAGTTGGTAGGAGTTTCCCCCGTGCTTTAAGTACTAGTGCTTAGGTTTGTGTGACTGTTGACGGTAATTATATCATGTTTTCTACCACCATAACCGTCGACAAATGTAACAGAACCGGCTAAATCACCTGGCCCACAGGCACCTGTCATTGTCACTAATGACTCTGACAGCCGGGCCCGTGTTCCAAATGATCTAGACAGGCCTGTCGGGCTACATCAGCGCCCAAAACTCCGCAGGATCACATTGCGAATACATTACAGATTACAACATTTCATAACAAATTACATCAGAGTACGGAAGCGGAATATTACATAACTTAATTTTACAAACCAGTTGTTCCAAATAGAATTCAAGTACGATTATTACAGTCCCTAGGTAGTGGCAGTAGCAGTTGAATAATTATACAACATCATACATATGATAATTCGAACCCAGCCCACGGGTTTCACATTAACTCTTCCTCGCTGCCCTCCTGGATAATGGTCATGCAGCACGGGGCGAGACAGACGTCAGACGGTGGTTCTCCTGCAGCATGGGTTAACAAACCCTGAGTACTTGGGGTACTCCGCAAGACTGACCCGACTAAGGGTGTAAAATGAGACTCAGGAATGCAGGTCATAGGTAAGGCTAGCAGGAGAGAGAAGATTTGCAGAAAAGCATTGCTAACCAACATTGTAATTATTTATCATTATAATCATAGTCATAGTTCCAATAATCAATCTCATCTATCATCAATTCTCAACTTCCTTTGATCGTTCAGTGAACCTAGTTGCGAACCACTTTTCGGGGTAGGTGTGAGGATCAAGTCTCCATTAACCGAGGAGTACGTCGATTCGAATCCAGTAAATACCCAGCTGGGGATTCTAACCACACTGCATATGCAGCACGCCGGCATACATATACCAACCCGTCATCTAGGTCTTTCTATCCCGGAACCGGTCCTGCGCCACCCGGGAGCACAGTACTCCACTCGTCTCCAGGCACGCCGGCCACGTGGGTACACGCTACTCCCGCCATCTCTCCACTCCCAGTGCGTGGTTGTCGGTTCCAGCAATAGAGCCACCTGACTCTAGGCTTTCCACATAGGTATGTGGCTAGGCTGTTCATCATGATCACAGCAGGCCTACAACGAACGGTCCCTACTTCCTTCCTGCCGTCAGACTTGCATTGGGGCCTAGCCCGAATACAATACTGCCCGACAGTTTTATTATCATGCCTGAAGAGTAGTGTGACATGGGAAACGCCGTCCCATGAGCAGGCAACTCAACGAAACACATTTTGGGTGATACCGACCAGTTCCAAACTATTCCGAAAGCGACCATGCATCGGGACTCTAGCCCGAATACACATCGACCAACGGATAACAAGTTCTTCACCAATCATAAAGTATATACATGTACATAGCACAGAAAATAGTTTTTCTTTTATGGAATTCTAATTTCATTAAGCATGCCTAGCATTTTTCAAACTATTTATTTAAATCAGGTTTCAGGGTAATTATATGGGACAATGCATTTGGATAGGTAACAATCAACTCCTAGCAACTTAATGCAATAGATTAACTCGAATTGTAAAGATTTCACAATAGAGGGTTAATGCACCGGGGCTTGCCTTGGATCGCGAAGAGGGTGGGATCAGGGTCGGTTCCACAGATGTCAAATCCCTGGATCACCTCCGGAGTCGGCTCCCCAGCAGTGGCCTCAACCTTCACTCCTTCGCTCTCGGTCACTACACGTGTGCAATGATGCATGCTTAACATGATGCAACAATGTAAATAGAAATGCGATAATCAACGATTAACATCTTGAGTACAACTTTTCTTCACGGAAAAGTTGTATTCGGAATTCGCAAAATAATATAACAATTACTATTTCTAACCGTCGTAGAAAGCCGCTGCACAACTTTATCACTACAACCTACAATATCATCTTACATTGCCAAGGATCATAGGGTGGTAGACCCTTGGACTACAATCAATCCAAAATACACACAAAACCCTAAATCCATTTCTCCTACTCATTTTATTCATTTTCTAATTTCACTTATATTTACTAGCTGACCAAACTTACTCCAATTGTGACCAAAATTTATCAACAGCTAGATTTCATCATCAAACAGTGCCACAATTAATTTCATGATTTTTGGAACTACCTACAATTTATTAAAAATCACCAAAGTTGCATTATTCATTTATTTGGGTGATTTTTACTCCTAACAGAAAAGGTTCTAAACCTAGATGTTATATTTTTCCTAAATACTAGGCATCACAGAGAGCTAACACAAAAATTTTCATAATTTTTGGAGCACCAGATTTATTTATACATAAATAACAAAGGATAGAACTATTCAAATAAATAAAAATGGAAAAGTCAATTGAAATTCCCTTGAAATAAAGAAAACGGCCCAGCCGGCCGGGACGGCCCAGCCGGCCCAGCACGGCCCACTACCCCGCGCGCCGTCACCCGCGCGCACGCGGCCCGCGCCCGCGCGAGCTAAGGCAGCTGACAGGCGGGTCCCGCCTGTCAGCTCCTCCTCCTACCTCGCGCCGGCGCCCAAACGCGTAGGCGCGCGCGCACGGCCCGCACGGACCTCACCGCCGGCGACCCCACCGGCGGAACCGAGCGCGGCAACCTAAACCCTAGGGCCTAGCGGACATCCCAAGAACCTGACCCACACTCGCACGCCTCCGACGAGCTCTGCTTGCCCATGGCGGACGCAACGGTCGCGACCGCGACGGCGCGGCCGCGTTCCCGGCGAACCAGTACGGTAGAGTTCAGACTCAGGGATTGGGAAGGACCAGGGGCTCACCGCGAGGACGATGCGCACCCCCGACGAGGCAGCAGTGAAGAGGAGCGGTGGGCTTGACGTTGACCGAGACCGCGGCGGCGCCTCCCGACGGCGAAGTCCTGGTACCCGCACCCTACGCCCCCAACGGGCACACAAACACGCGCGTGATCAACCACGAAGCATAAGCGAACTAGCGCGCGAAGAATCACGGCCGAAAGCTCACCCGAGCAGAGAAAAGGCGACGACGAGCTTGCGGCGGCGCTCCGGCCGGAGTCGAGGAAGAAGAAGACGGCGTCTGGGCGATACAGGCGACGAGGGGGCTTCGGGAGAGGCTCTACGGGCGCGCTAGGATGTGGCGGAGCTGGTGGCGAGATGGAGAGTACGGCGGTGGTCGAGAGGCGGCGAATTTTGCCGGCGACGAGCGGCGGTGAAGATGGCCGGAAACGGAGAACGGAGGGAACGGCGAGCTTCTCGCTTTTATAGGGGCGGAAAGGCGCTGGGGGGGGGGTAGAAGACGACGCCAGGGCTCGTAATTGTGCGACGTGGGCGCGGAGACGGCGAGGACGGCCGACGACGTCGGCCACAGCCGCGGCCATGCCGCCACAGTAGGAGAACAGGGGAGCTACAGTAACTCTTACCTAATCCATATTTTGATTTTTTGTAAAATTCGCCAATTTAAACATTTCAAATGAGAAAACGCCAAACATCAAAAGTGTAGCTCTCAGAAAACTGAACATCTTTCATTTTTGGACCAACCCCAAATTCGGCCGAATTTGAAAATTATTCAAAAGGGGGTGAATAGGGTTTTTGAAACCTAGATTGAATTTTTGAAATTACTTTTGATTTTTCATAACAACTTGAAAAATGGTCAAAATAAGAATTGTTCCCCTCAGAGAGCTTAACAACTTTCATTAAGGAAGCTTTGTCAAATTCCAAGTAATTTTTGAAATGACATTTCAAATTTGGTTTTCAATTCACTGTTTTGAGCTAAATTCAAATTTTTATAACAGAACATTCAAAATCTCCAAAAATAAAAGTTGTCACATTTTAAAAGATCTACAACTTTCATTTAGGGGTCATCTCAAGATTCCTTATAGATTTTGAATTAGGGTTTTGGGCCAAAATTAGGGTTAATTCGAATATCCGATTAGGGTTTTGAATTTCCAAATCAACAATTCATCAATCCAAACCACTCTAGGGCCCTAAGCACAATCATATGCAGATTAATTAATTTAAATATGATGATATGGCAAGTTTAGTTAACCCGTAATACCCGAGGTATTACAGCCTTCCCCCCTAAAAGAAATCTCGTCCCGAGATTAGCTATTTTAGAAACTGAAACAAAGTAATGGAAAAGAAAATACATGGGACAAAATATTTTACACGAGCTCACAAAATAAGTAGAAGGGTTTTTAATACAGAAAGCACTAGTTAGACCGTTACATCTACAAGGTGGCGAAGAATTCCGGAAAATTCTCGGCAAGATAGTCCTCCGATTCCCAGGTAGCCTCATCTTCAGAGTGATCACTCCACTGGATCTTGTACCACCTGGTTGTAGTCCTTCGGGTAACACGGTCCTTTATGTCCAGAACTCGAACCGGCTGTTCTGAATACGTCAACTCGGGCTCAAGTGCCACACCTTCTACATCGGTCACTTGGTCGGGAACTCGCAGACACTTCTTAAGCTGAGATACATGAAACACATTGTGTACTTCCGATAGATGATCTGGCAATTGTAATCGGTAGGCAACCTTCCCCACACGCTCAGTGATTAAGAATGGTCCAATGTAGCGCGGGGCTAACTTGCCTCTGACTCCAAAGCGGTTGACTCCTTTCATAGGGGAAACCTTCAGGTACACATAATCTCCAACCTTGAATGCCAGCGGTCTACGCCGTTGATCGGCATAACTTTTCTGCCGAGACTGAGCCACTTTCAGATTTTCTTGTATTACTCGAACTTTCTCCTCGGCTTCATTGACCAAGTCAACACCATAAAACCATCTTTCGCCGGGCTCGGACCAATTCAACGGAGTACGGCACCTGCGGCCGTACACTGCCTCAAACGGAGCCATCTTGATGCTTTCTTGGTAACTGTTGTTATACGAGAATTCGGCTAACGCCAAACACTCGTCCCACTTGTCGGGGTAATTCAATGCACAGGCCCTCAACATGTCTTCCACTATTTGATTCACTCTTTCGGTCTGACCATCGGTCTGAGGATGATAGGCCGTGCTGTGCAGAAGTTTTGTGCCCAACGATTTATGGAAGGATTTCCAAAACTTGGATATGAACTGAGTACCTCGATCAGAAACAATGGTCTTCGGTACCCCATGGAGCTTCATAAGGTTTTCGATGAACAGTTTGGCATAAGTTGGCGCCCTATACTCTTTCCTCACAGGTAGAAAATGGGCTTGTTTTGTGAGACGATCTATGATAACCCAGATGGAATCAAAACCCCTTGACGTCCTGGGCAATCCCACAATGAAATCCATACTGATGTCTTCCCATTTCCATGCGGGAACAGGCAATGGTTGTAGTTCTCCACCAGGCTTCATGTGCACAGCCTTAACCTTCTGACAGGTGTCACACCTCGACACATACTGTGCAATTTCTATCTTCATCTTAGTCCACCAGAATTTCTGTTTTAAATCCTGGTACATCTTGTTGCTTCCTGGGTGGATAGAGTATCTTGTAAGATGAGCTTCATCAAGAATCTTACGACGTAACTCTGGAATTTTTGGAACTACCAAACGATCCTTGAACCATACGATGCCTTCGTCATCAATTCTGAAACAATCTGCTTTTCCTGCCTGGACTTTTTCTTTGATATGCTTGATGCCCTTGCTTCCCTTTTGAGCGGCCACGATCTCATCACGGATGGAAGTTTCAATACTAATGTTGGCCAGACTGCCTTGTGGAACAATTTCTATTCCCAACCTTTCCAACTCATAGCACAATGACAGATTATAAGGCTTCACAGTCAAGCAGTTGCAGTGAGCTTTCCGACTGAGTGCGTCAGCAACTACATTAGCCTTGCCAGGATGATAATGCACTTCAATATCATAATCTTTGATCAATTCTAGCCATCTTCGCTGCCTCATATTCAGCTCTTCTTGGGTGAAGATGTACTTCAAGCTTTTGTGGTCAGTGTAAACATTGCATGTACTGCCTAGCAAGTAATGACGCCAGATCTTCAATGCATGAACCACAGCTGCTAATTCTAAGTCATGAGTAGGATAGTTCTCTTCATGAGGTCGGAGCTGTCGTGAAGCATAAGCGATAACTCTGCCCTCCTGCATCAGAACACAGCCTAGGCCAGTACCGGATGCATCACAATACACATCGAATGGCTTCTCAATGTCCGGTTGAGCTAGGACTGGTGCAGTAGTCAGACACTTCTTCAAGGTTTGAAATGCTGTTTCACACTCTGGTGACCACACGAACTTGACTTGATTCTTCAGCAAGTTGGTGATTGGTTTGGCTATTCTCGAGAAGTCAGGGATGAAACGGCGGTAATATCCCGCCATGCCCATGAAACTGCGAACTTGGTGAACAGTGGTTGGTGGCTTCCAATTTAGGATTTCCTCTACCTTACTTGGATCAACAGATACTCCCTCAGCTGAGAGGATATGTCCGAGAAAAGGAACTTTGTTCAACCAGAATTCACACTTGCTGAACTTTGCATACAGCTGATGCTCTCTCAAGCGAGCTAGGACAATGCGAAGGTGGTTGGCATGTTCTTCGGGTGTTTTGGAATAGACAAGGATATCATCGATGAACACGACAACGAATTTGTCGAGCTCGGGCATGAAGACGGAGTTCATGAGGTACATGAAGTAGGCAGGCGCGTTGGTTAAGCCGAAAGACATGACTAGGTATTCATATAGGCCATATCTGGTGGTGAAAGCTGTTTTCGGAATGTCTTCAGGACGGATTTTGATTTGGTGGTAGCCGGATCTAAGGTCAATCTTAGAAAACACCTTAGCCCCAGCCAGTTGGTCAAAGAGTAGGTCGATACGAGGTAGCGGATACTTGTTTTTGATGGTCACCTCGTTGAGTGGACGATAATCAATACAGAGTCGGAGAGATTTGTCCTTCTTTTTGACAAAGATGGCAGGACAACCCCAAGGAGATGAGCTAGGTCTGATGAAACCCTTATCAAGCAAATCTTGTAGCTGCACTTTAAGCTCTGCTAATTCCTTGGGAGGCATCCTATAAGCTCTACGAGAGATAGGGGCTGTTCCAGGCTTAAGCTCAATGGCAAATTCAACATCTCGATCCGGTGGCAAACCAGGCAACTCATCAGGAAACACGTCTGGAAATTCACAGACCACTGGAATCTTCATCACTTCTTCCACTGAAGTAGCACATAACCTTTGCACGGATTTCTCCACCTTTCTCACAGGTAGTGGAAGTTGGATAAGAAGTTGAGTTTGGCTATTAGGTATGCTCACTCTTATGGTTCTATTCAGCACATCAATAAGAGCATTGTGCTGATACATCCAATTCATACCTAATATCACATCAATATCCTGGTTCTTTAGCACTATCATAGTAGTAGGGAACTTATGCCCTCCCAACTCTATAGGCACTCCCTGAACTACCTCTTTAGTAGACATACGCCCTCCGGGCGAGTGTATAAGGAAATCTTCCTTTATTTCCCCAATTGGAATTTCATGCTTGACGACAAAGGTACGATTTATGAATGAATGCGATGCACCAGAATCGAAAAGCGTAAGTGCAGGATGACTGGCAACAGGGAACCTACCCATCATGACGGGCTCTCCAGCAGGAATATCCTCAATCTGAGTGTAATAGACCTGACCTGCTTTCTTGACAATCTTGCCCTTCTGAGCATGCTGCTGATGACCACGATGCTGACCCTGCTGCTGTTGCTGATGTTGCTGCTGCTGACCACCTGGTGTATTCTGATTGTACCGCTTGGGGAAAGGACAGTTGCGTGCCCAATGTCCCATTTTGCCACAGTTGTAGCAAGGATGATTGTAGGTGGTTTGAGGAGTAGTAATGCGAACGCCAGGGGCATTCGGCTGAGTGGCATTTTGCTGATTTGAAGTGTGGGAGGTGGCGGCGGTGCGCACAACCACCTGCTGATGAGGATAAGATGGGCGGTTTTGGTGGGTGGGGTGATAGATGATCTTCTGGCGCTTCTGGCTGCCAGAGAACGCAGGCCTCTTGTTCTTCTTCTTCTCCTCCTGGAGCTGACGGTTGCTTTCCTCAAACGCCAAGGCACTATCAACAGCTTCATGAAAGGTGCACTTGAGATTATTGGACAAGCTGCGCTGAATCTTGAAGTTCAGGCCCCTGATGAAACAGGCCTTCTTCTTTTCATCAGTGTTGGTGTGCTCCGGTGCATACTGAGCCAAATGGTTGAACTGCCCCAGATATTGTGTGACAGTGGACTCATTTTGCTTTAGCGCCAGGAATTGGTCTAGCTTCATCCTCATCACACCCGCAGGGATGTAATGGGCGCGGAAGGCATCACGGAACTCTTGCCAAGTGAGTTGATGTCCCGGATCCTGTGCGGCCAATAGGTTGGCATACCAAGTGGTGGCAGGGCCACGGAGTTGTTGTGCTGCGAACAGAGGCTTCTGTATTTCTGTGCAGTGGATCAAGCTGAACTTCTGCTCCATGGTACGGAGCCAATCGTCTGCTTCCAGAGGTTCATCTGCCTTGGTGAACACAGGCGGACGGGTATCGGTGAAGTCAACATAGGTGGTCTCTTCGTTGTCGCGGCGACCACGGCGCCCACCATGATCTTGATGACTCTGAGCTAGCATTGTTGCGACATTAGTCAAGGCGGTGATGGCCTCTGCCAGAGTATTTGGAAGTGGGGGTGGTTGGGGAACTCCAGTCCCATGAGCAGAATTGTCTCCCATCTGTGGACAAGCAAACCACTTAGGACCTATATTACACAGATGGAACATAGTAGTAGCACACACAAATATTATGTTATTTAAATTACACGACTCGCGCCCATGCGAGAGTCACGTCCCATGACTAAGGTTCTTAGTACAAGCACCTATCTTACAGGCTGAAAGGATACTAGCTAACTTCCCTAGGCCTACACTAGCCTAGTCCTCGTCGACTGCAGACGCGTCACTGTCCTCGAAGTCCTCCTCGAAGTCCTCGTCACTCTCCTCGGAGTCCTCGTCAGAGTCTGCCTCCTCGACCTCGAGAGGCTCAACCTCCTCGTCAACGTCCTCCATGTCCTCATCCTCACCAAGGACAACTCCAAACTCCGGATCCTCCTCCTCAGGTGCCGGAATAGGGTAGAGCTGATCGTTGAGCTGGTGCACCTCCTCCTGCAAGGCGATGTTGTCCGCCTCTAGCTGCGCGGCACGCTGCTCTGCCCTCAGCATCCTGTCGACGATCGCATCCTCGCGCTCCCAAGCCTCATCCCGCTGCTGCGTCAGGCGGTCGACCTCCCGACGCAGGTCACGGTTGGTCCTCACGTCCTGGTAGTGGTTGCGGCGAGCAACCTCGTACTCCTCCTCCCACTGCCCGACCAACTCCCCCAGTCTCCCGACCTCAGCCTCCAACTCCTCACTGCTGCGACGGGGTGAGCGACTCCCAGAAGCCTCGCCCTCCCCGGTACGCGGCGCCAGCTGGTGGTGCGGGACACCACGCGGTCCTGTCATCTTGCGTGCGGTGAGCTTGCAACGGGCCATCTGGAGAAGGTAAGCGGATCATATAAGATATATAAGTTAGCAAGAATAGGTTTGGTATCTTATCCCAATTACCCGCTTTTAAGGAGGAAGTTATTCAATATGTGATTAACATGATGCATGCACGTGCTTACGAATTTAAATCATGCAAGTAAACACATACATAAGTAAATAAACTTTTAACATAGGGCTAATAATAATAGTATTATTCCTCGTGCTACTATAGCCACATAATATTAAATATAGATCAAAATAAGACTACGGAATGAGATAAGAATGGAAGCAATTTGGACCCAAAATAGCATATTAAGTTTTATGATCCAAAACATTTTGAAGTTTTCGAAAAGTAATCAGTAATGATTAGCAATGTAATGCTCTGGTACCAACTGTAACAGAACCGGCTAAATCACCTGGCCCACAGGCACCTGTCATTGTCACTAATGACTCTGACAGCCGGGCCCGTGTTCCAAATGATCTAGACAGGCCTGTCGGGCTACATCAGCGCCCAAAACTCCGCAGGATCACATTGCGAATACATTACAGATTACAACATTTCATAACAAATTACATCAGAGTACGGAAGCGGAATATTACATAACTTAATTTTACAAACCAGTTGTTCCAAATAGAATTCAAGTACGATTATTACAGTCCCTAGGTAGTGGCAGTAGCAGTTGAATAATTATACAACATCATACATATGATAATTCGAACCCAGCCCACGCGTTTCACATTAACTCTTCCTCGCTGCCCTCCTGGATAATGGTCATGCAGCACGGGGCGAGACAGACGTCAGACGGTGGTTCTCCTGCAGCATGGGTTAACAAACCCTGAGTACTTGGGGTACTCCGCAAGACTGACCCGACTAAGGGTGTAAAATGAGACTCAGGAATGCAGGTCATAGGTAAGGCTAGCAGGAGAGAGAAGATTTGCAGAAAAGCATTGCTAACCAACATTGTAATTATTTATCATTATAATCATAGTCATAGTTCCAATAATCAATCTCATCTATCACCAATTCTCAACTTCCTTTGATCGTTCAGTGAACCTAGTTGCGAACCACTTTTCGGGGTAGGTGTGAGGATCAAGTCTCCATTAACCGAGGAGTACGTCGATTCGAATCCAGTAAATACCCAGCTGGGGATTCTAACCACACTGCATATGCAGCACGCCGGCATACATATACCAACCCGTCATCTAGGTCTTTCTATCCCGGAACCGGTCCTGCGCCACCCGGGAGCACAGTACTCCACTCGTCTCCAGGCACGCCGGCCACGTGGGTACACGCTACTCCCGCCATCTCTCCACTCCCAGTGCGTGGTTGTCGGTTCCAGCAATAGAGCCACCTGACTCTAGGCTTTCCACATAGGTATGTGGCTAGGCTGTTCATCATGATCACAGCAGGCCTACAACGAACGGTCCCTACTTCCTTCCTGCCGTCAGACTTGCATTGGGGCCTAGCCCGAATACAATACTGCCCGACAGTTTTATTATCATGCCTGAAGAGTAGTGTGACATGGGAAACGCCGTCCCATGAGCAGGCCACTCAACGAAACACATTTTGGGTGATACCGACCAGTTCCAAACTATTCCGAAAGCGACCATGCATCGGGACTCTAGCCCGAATACACATCGACCAACGGATAACAAGTTCTTCACCAATCATAAAGTATATACATGTACATAGCACAGAAAATAGTTTTTCTTTTATGGAATTCTAATTTCATTAAGCATGCCTAGCATTTTTCAAACTATTTATTTAAATCAGGTTTCAGGGTAATTATATGGGACAATGCATTTGGATAGGTAACAATCAACTCCTAGCAACTTAATGCAATAGATTAACTCGAATTGTAAAGATTTCACAATAGAGGGTTAATGCACCGGGGCTTGCCTTGGATCGCGAAGAGGGTGGGATCAGGGTCGGTTCCACAGATGTCAAATCCCTGGATCACCTCCGGAGTCGGCTCCCCAGCAGTGGCCTCAACCTTCACTCCTTCGCTCTCGGTCACTACACGTGTGCAATGATGCATGCTTAACATGATGCAACAATGTAAATAGAAATGCGATAATCAACGATTAACATCTTGAGTACAACTTTTCTTCACGGAAAAGTTGTATTCGGAATTCGCAAAATAATATAACAATTACTATTTCTAACCGTCGTAGAAAGCCGCTGCACAACTTTATCACTACAACCTACAATATCATCTTACATTGCCAAGGATCATAGGGTGGTAGACCCTTGGACTACAATCAATCCAAAATACACACAAAACCCTAAATCCATTTCTCCTACTCATTTTATTCATTTTCTAATTTCACTTATATTTACTAGCTGACCAAACTTACTCCAATTGTGACCAAAATTTATCAACAGCTAGATTTCATCATCAAACAGTGCCACAATTAATTTCATGATTTTTGGAACTACCTACAATTTATTAAAAATCACCAAAGTTGCATTATTCATTTATTTGGGTGATTTTTACTCCTAACAGAAAAGGTTCTAAACCTAGATGTTATATTTTTCCTAAATACTAGGCATCACAGAGAGCTAACACAAAAATTTTCATAATTTTTGGAGCACCAGATTTATTTATACATAAATAACAAAGGATAGAACTATTCAAATAAATAAAAATGGAAAAGTCAATTGAAATTCCCTTGAAATAAAGAAAACGGCCCAGCCGGCCGGGACGGCCCAGCCGGCCCAGCACGGCCCACTACCCCGCGCGCCGTCACCCGCGCGCACGCGGCCCGCGCCCGCGCGAGCTGAGGCGCTGACAGGCGGGTCCCGCCTGTCAGCTCCTCCTCCTACCTCGCGCCGGCGCCCAAACGCGTAGGCGCGCGCGCACGGCCCGCACGGACCTCACCGCCGGCGACCCCACCGGCGGAACCGAGCGCGGCAACCTAAACCCTAGGGCCTAGCGGACATCCCAAGAACCTGACCCACACTCGCACGCCTCCGACGAGCTCTGCTTGCCCATGGCGGACGCAACGGTCGCGACCGCGACGGCGCGGCCGCGTTCCCGGCGAACCAGTACGGTAGAGTTCAGACTCAGGGATTGGGAAGGACCAGGGGCTCACCGCGAGGACGATGCGCACCCCCGACGAGGCAGCAGTGAAGAGGAGCGGTGGGCTTGACGTTGACCGAGACCGCGGCGGCGCCTCCCGACGGCGAAGTCCTGGTACCCGCACCCTACGCCCCCAACGGGCACACAAACACGCGCGTGATCAACCACGAAGCATAAGCGAACTAGCGCGCGAAGAATCACGGCCGAAAGCTCACCCGAGCAGAGAAAAGGCGACGACGAGCTTGCGGCGGCGCTCCGGCCGGAGTCGAGGAAGAAGAAGACGGCGTCTGGGCGATACAGGCGACGAGGGGGCTTCGGGAGAGGCTCTACGGGCGCGCTAGGATGTGGCGGAGCTGGTGGCGAGATGGAGAGTACGGCGGTGGTCGAGAGGCGGCGAATTTTGCCGGCGACGAGCGGCGGTGAAGATGGCCGGAAACGGAGAACGGAGGGAACGGCGAGCTTCTCGCTTTTATAGGGGCGGAAAGGCGCTGGGGGGGGTAGAAGACGACGCCAGGGCTCGTAATTGTGCGACGTGGGCGCGGAGACGGCGAGGACGGCCGACGACGTCGGCCACAGCCGCGGCCATGCCGCCACAGTAGGAGAACATGGGAGCTACAGTAACTCTTACCTAATCCCTATTTTGATTTTTTGTAAAATTCGCCAATTTAAACATTTCAAATGAGAAAACGCCAAACATCAAAAGTGTAGCTCTCAGAAAACTGAACATCTTTCATTTTTGGACCAACCCCAAATTCGGCCGAATTTGAAAATTATTCAAAAGGGGGTGAATAGGGTTTTTGAAACCTAGATTGAATTTTTGAAATTACTTTTGATTTTTCATAACAACTTGAAAAATGGTCAAAATAAGAATTGTTCCCCTCAGAGAGCTTAACAACTTTCATTAAGGAAGCTTTGTCAAATTCCAAGTAATTTTTGAAATGACATTTCAAATTTGGTTTTCAATTCACTGTTTTGAGCTAAATTCAAATTTTTATAACAGAACTTCAAAATCTCCAAAAATAAAAGTTGTCACATTTTAAAAGATCTACAACTTTCATTTAGGGGTCATCTCAAGATTCCTTATAGATTTTGAATTAGGGTTTTGGGCCAAAATTAGGGTTAATTCGAATATCCGATTAGGGTTTTGAATTTCCAAATCAACAATTCATCAATCCAAACCACTCTAGGGCCCTAAGCACAATCATATGCAGATTAATTAATTTAAATATGATGATATGGCAAGTTTAGTTAACCCGTAATACCCGAGGTATTACAACAAAACACTCTTTTTGGAGAATAAACAAGCAAATACATAGTGATATAGGTGCAAATAACTTGGTTCTACATGTACATGTCATTATTTGCTTGCAAGAACTCAAACCAGGAGTTTTCAGGGTATAGAAGCCTCAAATGACACTATTATGCAAATCAAGATATAACAAAATAACAAAGTGATGTCACAATCATCAAGACCTTGGCTTCATGAGCAAGAGGACCCCTGGAGCCCACCAACATTGGGTCGGCCGACCCATGCTTGGAGGGTCCAGGACATGTCCTTCAAAGGAACAATGCAGGACATCATTTAGAAGGAAGAAGAACCAAAGGAGAGCCCCTACATGGGTCGGCCGAACCATGTAGGGGGCCATACTGGCTCTGCTAACGTGGCATGATCCCTGGCACACCTCCTGGAGTCCATTTCCACCCTTGGATCATGAGTGTGCTTTCAATCAATGGTTAAAGAGCAAAGCACATGGATTCATGGGCCTACAAGGAAGCAACCACTGAGCAAATGATGGAGCCACTTCCTATGACAGATGGAGACATGTTCTAGAAGATCCTGGCTGGGCCCACCTATCATAGGAGGGTCGGCCGACCCACCCTTGGTGGCCAGCCAGGTCGGTTGGCTCCCCACCTACTTGTGCACACTTCCCACGTGCTGGTTTCATCGCTACCGTCGATCTAAGGCGGTTTCAAGGACGGTTTATCCAAGGGCCAAGGTGGAAAAGCACATGGAATTGATGGCATGGCACTCCTCTTCGTCCCCCTATAAATACCCCGTTAGTCCTCCACTCAAATCATCAAGTATCAAGTGTATCATAGGAAGAAAGACTACTCTAGTAGCTTTAGTGTTAGAATAAGAGGTAAGAGAGTGAGAGAAGTTTTAGGAGAAAGCCCCGGGCCTGTTGGGAGTCTTCTCCAAGGTGTACCTTAGTGGATGCAAGCTTCGAGTAAGTTTTACATCTGAGTCCTTCTAGTATTTGATATTCTGGTTCTGGTACTATAAGTATATACTTGTTTTACTCATACATTGCTTTACTTAGTGAAGTGCTCTAGTCTCCAACTAGGATTAGAGTAGTAAGTGTAGTGCAGGCATGGTGCCTATACTATATCTTACCAGTGTAGGCCGCTTGTCGCACGGATTGTTTGTGGGTGCCAGCAAGTGGTGACAGCCTTGTCTGGTCTTAGTATCCCTCCACGTGTGTAAGACAAGTTATTAAAATGGCAGGGCATCAATACAATAGTATAGCCACCTCGGGAGGAGTTATATCTCCTCCTGTTTCGCCTATCGCCTCTTGTAAAGGGAGGAGGTGGTAAACCTCTTTATACTTAGAACACCAAGACCAGATATCTTTGCTACATAGGGACCTCTCTATACCTATATCCTAAACCCCTTTGATCACCAAACCCTTTGATCACTATCTGACGACCTTGAACCTAGTTAGTTCACTTCACGTTCCCCATGGAAAATACGATACCTGGAATACTCCCGGTGAAGGCTGCATTGACTACCGTACACTTGCGGTATATCCGTTTGCCACTTTTAGTGTCAACAAGCTTTCTGGCGCCGTTGCCGGGGAACGGTAGCTGTTTTAACTAGGGTCAAGTCGTCTTAGTTATCCTTATTTGATCAATACTACCTTTTTATACACTCATGGATCAAACACCTATCTTCGAGTATGCTGCTCCATCGGGCGCTAGGATGGAGCCGCCTAGTTCATCACAGGCTATTTTGGCCGTTCGTTATGAGCTATGCCCGAGTCTCATAGCGATGGTTCAGGAGAAGCCTTTTCTGGGGATGAAGATGAGAACCCCTATACACACCTACGAGATTTCGAACAATTATGCTCTTGCATACATATCCAAGGGATGAGACGAAATACCCTTAAGTGGAAGCTATTCCCATTCTCTTTGACGGGAATAGCCAAACGATTGTATGGTATACTCGTCACGTAGGGAGTGTAAATGGAGAATGGGAGAAGCTACAATCGAAGTTCTGTATCACCTTCTTCTCTATTCCCCGAGTTGCTCGTCTTTATGTAGAGATCCTAACCTTTAGACAAAAAGATAAGGAGCCTCTAGGTGCGGCATGGGCCTGTCTCACAGACCTAGTGTCTTCTGGCCCCGATTTAGCTATAACCGAGCCAATACTCTTGCAACACTTCTACCTCGGTCTTAGCCAAAACTCCGCACAATTTCTTGATTTAGCGTCTAAGGGAGCATTCTTGCATCTCCCCTTTAGTGAAGGTAAGGAAGTTCTCGTAAAAATTCTCGAGAACATCTCCTACACTAATGTCTATGATGAAGCTCCCAAGGAAGATAAAATCCTGAAGGACGAACCCACGATAGCCGGAACCTCACCACTCACATCACAAGCTATCGAACCTGAACCACAACCACCAAACCCTCTAGAGGAAGTTAAACCTTTAGAATTTCCTCTGGATATCGAGGCTGATTGTTGGCATTTCTAACGTCATCACTAAAAGTAGTGTTAGACTCTATCCCTGGCAATGGCGCCAAAAATGCTTATGGTAATAATTAAATGTCACTTGGTAAATTACTTAGCCACCTCTTTTTAACCTATATCTCTTACAATAACTAAGTTGTCATCCCTAGCATGAATAAAAGAGACATGTATGGAAACTACCCAGAATAATACTAAGCAGTTATTATAGATGCAAGTGACTAAAGAGGATATAAAATATTAAGTTCAAAGTATCTGCAAGCGCACAGATTAATTATACCATTGTAGCATTTTGCCTAGGAGTATTTCGGGTTGTCATTTATATTTTACCACTGGGAAGGGTTGGCAATAAATGGGATGTAAGTAGATAGATATCATATGCATATGCAAGTATGGAGATAACCATGTATGACCCATATTCTCAGAACAGGGGTTATGTCACAATAATAATGATGTATATGATAAGCATAATGATCAATCAATCAATCAATCAATAATGATCACTTAGAGCACTTCCTATCTAGGCACTAGCATGGATTAGGTTGAAGCATAAGGATATCCTAAGTCATTCTAACTATACTACTAAAGACATATTAGATTGGTGCAATTATACTAGCAATCATGGCGAAGACACTTCATATTCATACTTAAGGGAATATTACTAAGGAAGATCAAGATCATAGCCAGCCTTCTAAAGTAATAATAATAATAACTTCCTACTCTCCCTACATTCGGAGTGTGGACTACAAAGGACTCAACGGGAGTGTCACATCCGCGATCTACCACAGAACCCAGAATATAAGGTGCATTTGTAGACAAACCACATCTAAGCACCATGCTTACATGTTGTTCATCACCCACCCATGATATCAATGAATGAGCGCTATACAAACCTATGTATGAATATCTATGTATGAATATGAATGCATCCTAACTATGCAAAGTATACAATCTAGATAAGCAATGAATAGCATAATTGAGAACATAATCAATAGTAGAATAATGTCAATCAACTTTATCTCAAGCACTCAAGAGAGGTTAAGATACAAGAGAGAGCTTACAATGGCTCTAGGAAGCCTTCTAGCTCCAGACAGATTCGGAACTCGAGTAGAACTCGCTTCCTTCTACTTCTAACCTATGTAGCTATGCTATAGATGGTGAAACTCTAATGATTCTAGGGTTTCTGGCTCTGAACTGGTTGATGACTGAATTGATCTGATTATGATATGAAACCCTGGGGGTCTGGGGGTCCTTATATAGACCGATGGGATGAACCGTAGCCCTTGGATCAAACCGACTTTGACGGGCGGCTAAGATTGCGTGAAATTTGGGGATGTGGGTCCACGTCGAAGCGGAGGCCGAGAAGCTTCACTGACAGGTTGGCCAACCCGGTCAGTGGGTCGGCCGACCTCCCCCAGCTGCCAAGTGGGCCCCACTTCTGCCAGCGAGTCTCTGGTGTTCTCTAGAATATTCTTGATCTCCTTTCGCGGCGGATTTCGTTATTTTAATCTGACATGTGGGTCTCCCTTGATTCTTTTCTGTATAACCCCCTACAAAATAGTGATTGTTGGAGATCTTGACTTCGGACCAAAACTCAGCCCTGAACTTCGGGTTCAGTCGGCTTCACTCAACTTCGATCCGAAGATCATGAAGCAAAGTTAGCTCCGCCTGTTGGCACGAAGATGAAAAGAGCGAAGATAGCAGTGAAGTCTTGTTAATGAAGAACATCAAGAGGAACCTTCGCTTAAAAGTTTGGCAAGTTCAGCGAAGAGTAGTTGAGAAAGATTAGGATTGAATTAGTTTGGGCGAGGTGTGAAAATACGACTTCGCCCCTCATGTAACGATTTATGGTGAATTGAAGAGGGGTAAAACGGTCTTTTGACCATTAGTTAGCGAAGGTCAGACCCCTATAAATACCCCCTCTAACATGTACAGTACGGCAAGGAGAGAATAAAGTTACTTTGCATGTGCGCGATTCTGCCACGTGGACTCTCCAAATCTGTGTTCTGAAAGTTTACCCCAACAGTGATTCACCAAAACTGTGGAATTCTGTCAGTTAAAACCCTATTCTATGATGGTGTTTGCTTTTATACCCTTATTTCATGTTTAGTTGACGAATAAAATCATATAATAATTAGCATCAACACTGATCTTTTCTTCGATTTCAGAAACGCCTCGAATCAACCTGTGCAAAAGAAGTCTACAACACGTAGAGCTCCAAATGATCACATCCCACATCGCCTTGAGACCCGCTATCTCAAGGAGACTGTTCAAGAGCTTGCGTCCATTATGAGTGACGAGTGGCTGAAGGAGGCCGAAGCCTCACCTGAGGTTATTAAGACCCTATCTTGCTTCACAACCATTCCGTGCGTCATAAATAGGACTACCATAGACTCTCTTTATGACCCCGCCGTAGGAGTGACCATTATGTCTAAGTCATTAGCAAATGCACTCCTAGGAGAGGAACCTCTAGCCCCAACCAACAAATTTCTTAAATTGCCCTCTGGGAAATTGGTCGAGAGCTGCGGGATTGCACAGACCATTCCTGTCTCAATTAACAAGGTCCATATCCTCTTACACTTCTTTATTTTCGATATAGAGGAATTTGACTTGTTGATTGGACATCCGCTCATGAGCTTCCTTTGATGGATTCCATGGGGGAGCCTTGAAGGTCATCTCAGGAAGAACCTTTGTCTTTCGATTCCGCTAGTAAATTCCGCCAACTCCAAGGCAGAATTGCACCCTGAGTCTGACCCGATAGAGGAAGTGATGTCTGCATCTCTTCTAGAACCTTCTCATCCTGATCTAGAAGAGGATGCTAAGGTTTTCATCCAAGAAGAGGCCGAATTAGAAGAACCTTTAGATTTGGATAAATCTGAACCCCCATCTAAGCCCTCTATAGAACTTAAGCCCAGAACCGTAATCATTAGTGACCAACTTTCTGAGGAGAAAACCTCCAAACTCATCACCATTCTAGAGAAACACCGCTCTGTCTTAGGATACTCTCTTCAAGATCTTAAGGGAATTAGTCCCACTCTTTGCACCCATCGCATCCCTATTGAGCAAGATGCTGCACCTTCTAGGGAGCCACAGCGGAGGCTAAATAATGCGATGAGAGAAGTAGTAAAGAAAGAGGTCTTGAAACTCCTGCACGTAGGCATAATCTACCCTGTTCCTAACAACGAGTGGGTCAGCCCCGTCTAGGTAGTTCCTAACAAAGGAGGAATGACGGTTGTTAAAAATAAGAAAAATGAATTAATACCTCAATGAACCGTCACGGGTTAGAGAATGTGTATAGATTACCAAAAACTTAACAAGGCCACTGTTGGTATAAATTAACTGCACTCTATTAAAGATTATTATTATCAAGGTATCCGCAAGCGCACAGATAAAACAACCGATGTAGCACTTCACCAGACAATCCCGGTTTTAATATCGAACCCAAAGGAACAGTAGGTGATACTGACTAAGTCTATTGGCTCTTAACCCGATAATACAATCAATCCAGAGAATATCAAGAATGAGGAGATAACAAATGATTATCTAGATCCGACAACCGGTAAACTTTGAATAATATCGCTCTAATCGGGCAGTGACATGAATAAGAGGCGAAATTAGAGTTCCCTCCTACCAGACACTTATACACCTATCAATCCTATCAACGGGAAGTGGACTACAGAGGACTCAACGTAGCTGTCACCTACGCGATCTACCACTATCCGGCCAATCAAGGGACATTCACAAGTAATTATAGCCCAGACACCACATCTACACTATAAACTACTACTTCAACCAAGGAGCTACCAAGATCAAAGCACTCAAACAGAGTTGTAAACTTAAGAACAAATAAGAACAAATGCTTACTTAAATCAGGATGTTGAATACAAAAGTACCTCAAAAAGCAACTCCGGGCGAGGGAGCTGAATCCAGACGAACACAGCTACGAAGAAGCTCCGACTAGCCGGGACTCCTCCGAATCTCTACTCATCTACTCTATCTCTCTAATCTCTCTCTTGATTGCTAGCCTAGATCTAGTGGATATCTATCTAATGCTTCAGGGTCTTCATCTCTTGATCTAGCTCTCCTCCTAGGGGTATGCCTCTCTATTTATAGGCCGGTGGGATGCACGTATGCCGTAGGATCAAACCGACTTGAAACAAGGGCCCAGATGACTTCTAATAGGCGGTGGTAGAAGACTCCAGAAGGCAGCGCGGGGAAACCCTAGCGGGGCGCCGGCCGGCCCCACCCTATGGGGTTTCGGGCTCCGGTGCTTCGGGTGTGTTCCAGATGCTTCTACTGTTCTCGTGAAGATGTTTCCTTGGTGGTTAAGTTTCGTGGTAATTATGCTCTTTAATCCTTCTTTTAAGCTTTTCTGGAAAATCCCCTGGAAAATAGACAATTCACCAAAACTTGTGGAATCTGTCAGTAATAACCCTATTCTACTGGATACTCATATTTAATGCAGGGATAATTGACAATAAAATTTGGATGATAACAGGCGTCAACAGCCACAAAGAAAGATCACTTCCCGTTGCCATTCATCGACGAGATATTGGAACGGCTTGCAAAACATTCTTTCTTCTGTTTCCTTGAAGGGTATTCGGGGTATCATCAAATTCCCATCCATCCCGACGACCAAAGTAAGGCAACCTTTACATGCCCCTATGGAACATATGCATATAGGCGCATGACTTTTGGCCTATGCAATGCTCCTGCCTCTTTCCAAAGGTGCATGATGTTCTTCTTCTCTGATATGATCGAAGAAATCATGGAGGTGTTCATGGACGACTTCTCAGTCTATGGCAAAACCTTGAACTACTGCTTAGAGAATTTGGACCGTGTCCTACAAAGGTGCGAAGAGAAGTACTTAGTCTTGAACTGAGAGAAATGCCAATTCATGGTTCGAGAAGGAATAGTGCTAGGACATAGAGTGTCCGAGCAGTGGGATAGAGGTGGATAGAGCTAAGATAGAGGTCATAGAACAGCTCCCACTACCCATGAATGTTAAGGGTGTTCGCAGTTTTCTTGGTCATGCAGGATTCTATAGAAGGTTTATAAAAGATTTCTCTCAAATTGCTAGATCTTTAACAAACCTGCTTGCTAAAGATGTACCCTTTAAGTTTGATGATGAGTGCTTAGACTCTTTTTATTATCTGAAGAAAGCACTTGTCTCTGCGTCAATCATACAACCCCCTGATTGGACGCTTCCTTTTGAGATAATGTGTGATGCTAGTGACTATGCTGTAGGTTGTCACACCCATATTTTAAGAATAAAATAAGATGCATAAATAACTCATATGTGCCTTAAAAATAATCACACATATAAGTCGACAAATTATAAATAGTATCATCACAGTGCTAAATACATAACGAAACAAGTATTTATTACGTAGTCAAATATATTAAATAACATCTAAGATAACACTCTTGCAGAAGCTCCATCATAGGGACAAGGTCGACTGGGAGACACCAAGCCTAATACTCTCTGCGATAGTCTTCACTCCAATCTTCATCTGTGGTGGTGAATTGCAAGGATGAGCACATTTCATACTCAGCAAGTACAACATGGGTTCATGAGGCTCAAAAGGCTAGACACTGTTTGACTGCATTTAGCTTTTAATATTCAGATTCTTTTTAGCAATTGAGTAGCATCAAGGTATTCCGAATTCCATTATTAATCCAATGATCAATTGTAATAAGGTTAATAAATAGCAAAGATATTAACAACAATAATAAACATAATATAATTCTCAGTAACCATCTAGTCTGTAATGTGCTCAAGGCCGCTCATGTCCGCGAGTACGGCTGTTATAACAGTTTATTAAACTCTGCGCAGAGGTGTACACTTTCACTGTGAGTCATGATTTACCCTTTCTCAGTAGGTAGCTAGCCTCTTGACCCACTTCCAAGGATCACTATGAAGTCTTTCGAAGATTCGTCTAACATGTTAGGGCCACAAGGTTTCATTGACAGCGAGATGTAGAAACCCTCCTTTTCAATATGGCACATTCCTTCACGGCTATACTCATAAGACTAGGAGCCGTACTACACCCAAGGTATCAAACCCCTTTTGCACCCTTTCGGGTAACCGCTAACAAGCTAGAAAAGGTCCTTGTACTGAACTAAACCCAGAGCCATATAGCCCTCACAGTTGTATTGTATGTCCCGAGTCATCACGTACAGAAAGTCCTATGGAGAGAAACTAGAGCCACGTAACCCCAAACTCTAGACCCCTTTGAATAGGAATAAAATCATATTATATTGTTCATTGCATAATCCATTAATCATATGACAAGATCATCGGCATCAATAAAGCACTAGCAAAGAGCTACCCAATGCATGACCCAATAGGTGAACAAGGAATCAAGATCACAATAACTAAGTTATAATCTCTAAGGTTTGTCAAGGTGGACACATGCATATATGAATTATGATTATTGTGAATAGGACAACAAGGATGGTCTATGTTATACTTGCCTTGATCAAAATAGACTTGCTGGTCTTGATCATAGAAATAATCTTGATAGTCCACAAACTGCTCACCGTCTATATTCGATCGATCACCACATCATCAAACAATCATCGAGCAAACATACACGAAGCAAATAATGAATAATAATTAGAACAGTACACCAATCAGTAAAAAAATGGTTTAAAAAGGTTATAAAATTATTCTACTCGCTTCCACGATCACATCGATATAAAGATCACGAAAAACGGTTTTAAAACGTTCAAGTTATGATTTTTCAAAGATTTACTATAGAAAAATAATTATTATAATATGAACTCGAATTTTAAAAATACCAAAATTACTATTCAGTATTATAAACATATGTCACGTTGCTACTAACTCAGAGCAAATTAAACAAAAGAAAACATGGCAGGTCACGAGGTCAGGTTCGATGGATGGTTCAAGAGTAATAACGGAACAGAATATGCAAATTGGCATATGTGGAGTTGAGAAATAAATAGTGAAGTTAACTATACAAGGATGACTTAATCCTGACACCAATGCAGGACTTATCAATAGAATAATGTAACAAGGACAAATCTGGCCGCTGACCTTCAGTTAATCATGGTGCACGTTTGTACATGCTTCACAAGTTAGCTTGCTTGATTAATTAGCATGGACAGGAGGATCAACTTGCAGTTGCAGCAGCTTCCTGAGATGGCTTCGAGCTTGCAAATGTGGTAGCAGCGAGGAACAGCAGGATGCCCGGCTTGTTGCTCTTCAAGGCTGGACAAAGATGGACTGGTGCTTATGACCGTCTTGGCAGCTTGACAGAGGCATGCAGTCAGGAAATAGATGGAACAGCAACGATGATCGGAATTCACATGCACATTTGCACGGGACAAAAGTGGAGATGAATAGCGTACCATGTGGTTCGGCAGCAGCAACGTCGAGGGCAGGACGAACTGTTAGCAGTCGTCGATGCGCCCAACAACAGCCTCGGCAACTTGCTAGCTGAAGTTGTACATGCACCGCCGGTATGAACATAGCATGGCAAGGACGTTGATGCGGGGATCGACGACAACTGGTCAGGAACGGCGGCGAGGCTCCAGTGGCGTCAACTGGAGATTGCAGATCCGGAATCCTTCGTGTATGATGGGGTGCTGGTTACGTGCGGCTTGTCACGGCGAATTCGGAGATGGTTTTGGCTTCCTTGCCCACGACGAACACCGGCGACTGGCAGCAGGGCGTAGATGGATGGCGGCGGCTCAGGGAGAGACTAGGGCAAGAGCTCGCTATTTATAGATGGCAGTCGGAGACGTACAGGTAATGAACTTGGTGTCCTTGGCTTGAGTGGGGTACCAAAATTGCTCTGCGCTTAGCAGCATTGGCCTGCAAATTTTCCTTGTGATGATGTCATCATCACACTAAGCATAGGCACAAGGAACAAAACAAAATAATAGATGGACAAGGATCAACGAGAGAGATGATTGCACGGGCCTTGATCCATCCAGTTTTGAAACAGCGAAAAGGCTTGGCCACAGGTGATTTAGGGTTAAGATTAATTATTTTCGGAATCATTAGATATCCCGAACAAAATAATTCCAAAAAAAAAGTCCAAAAATGATATTTAGGCCTCAAAAAATATTCCGAAGGCTTTGAAAATTATGCGTAAATTCTTGGAGACATTTTGGAACATGATGAACCCAAATAAAGGATTTAGAGATGAAAAGATATTTTGGAGCATCTAAAAATTAGATTTTGCTTGCAGAAAAAATAGGAAAAAGGTCTAGAAAAAGCCAGAAAAATTTTCGAAAAGTTTCTATAGATAAGTTGGTGAATTATGAGTATGAAAGAGTGATTTGGAGCTAAAGAAAAGGTTCTGATAAACTCCCAACTAAAGAATCTGAGGTGGGACCAAGGAATTTTGATTATAGAAAAAGACAGGGACATGTTGTAGAGAAGATCGTTGTACTAAACGTATTTTGAAACTTTATCACTCACATTATAAAATCATTTACAAAAGAATTTGAATAATATTTTTTAGTTTAGTAAAGACCACTCAACCAAAATAAATCATATGCAAGGGCATGAGTGCACAAACATGTTGCTAAAACCTAGTTAAATTTTAACTTAATGAAAATTTTTAATTTCCCTAGGTTTTCATGAGCCCAAAAATACCAAATTAAATCATTTTACCTATATTTCAAAAGTAGCAAAATTTATGGTGTTACATAGGTGCTGTCTTAGGATAGACCAAGGATAAGAAACATTATGCAATCTTATATGCTAGCAAAACCTTAACTGGGCCACAATTGAATTATACAACAATTGAAAAAGAATTATTGGCTGTAGTTTTTGCTATAGATAAATTTAGATCTTACTTAGTTGGAGCCAAGGTCATTATTTACACTGACCATGCTGCTTTAAAGTACTTGCTCACTAAGAAAGATGCTAAACCAAGACTAATAAGATGGATATTACTGCTCCAAGAATTTGATCTTGAAATAAAAGATAAAAAAGGAGTAGAAAACTCTGTAGCCGGTCATTTGTCTAGAATGCAATTCAAAGACAAACAGGATCTGTCCATCGACGAGTTCCTACGAGACGACACGCTCCTCAAGGTCACGGACTCTCACCGGTATGCAAACATTGTCAATTTCATGGCCACAGGATATGTGCCACCGGGGGCAGATAAGAAGAAGCTCATCCAAGAGAGTAAGGTGCATCTATGGGATGAACCATACTTGTATAGAGTCTGCAATGATGGAATGTTGAGGAGGTGCATGCCAATGAATAAAGCAATCAAGATCATTGAGAAATGCCATGGAGCAGAGTATGGAGGACATTATGGGGTATTCAGAACCCATGCAAAGATATGGCAAAGTGGATTCTTTTGGCCTACCATGTACAAAGATACACAAGAGTATGTGAAGAGGTGTGCAAGATGCCAGAAACATGGAAATAGCAACACCCGAGATGCAATGCCACTTACAAACAACCTTCAAGTGGAGCTATTCGATGCATGGGAAATTGACTACATGGGTCCATTCCCCAAGTCTCAAGGTTGTGAGTACATCCTGGTGGCAGTGAATTATGTGTCCAAATAGGTGGAAGCTATGCCTTGCACAACCGCAGATGCTTCACATTCAAAAAGGATGTTTAAAGAAGTCATATTCCCAAGATTTGGCACCCCAAAACTAGTCATAAGCGATGGAGGATCTCACTTCATAGACAGAAGCTTCCGACGTTTCCTGGCTGACATGGGAATAAAGTATAATGTTGCAACTCCGTACCATCCCCAAACAAGTGGCCAAGCAGAGACGTCCAATAAGCAAATCAAGAACATCCTACAAAAGACAGTCAATGAGATGGGGACAGTTTGGAAGAGCAAACTACCAAACGCACTTTGGGCATACAGGACCGCATACAAGACCCCAATTGGTATGTCACCATGCCAACTTGTATACGGAAAGACATGCCATCTGCCGGTAGAACTAGAGCATAGAGCACATTGGGCAATTAAACAATGGAATATGTATTTACCCTCTGCTAGAAGAAATAGAAAAATGCAAATCTCAGAACTTGAGGGTAGAGAGAGAAAGCCTATCACAATGCCAGGATCTATAAAGAGAGAACCAAAAGGTGGCATGACAAGAGGATCAAGCCCAAGGAATTCCATCCTAGAGACAAGGTCCTCATGTTCAACTCACGGGTCAAGTTATTTGGCCATGGAAAGCTAAGGAGCAAATGGGAAGGACCGTACCTGATAATCAATGCAGCAATGCATGGAGCCGTCACGCTTCAAGACGACGACGGCAACATCTTTAAGGTAAATGGTCATCGCCTCAAAGTTTTTCATGAGCATGCACCACAAGAAGAGGAAATTGACATGATAGAGTTTATCCCTGATAATGAATTAACATGATTAAAATCTACATGTCTTACTTCTTTTCAATTGTTTGCATAGCTTGATCACTAAATAGGTTTCAAATAGAAATTCTTCCTTTCAACACCTCGGGTCCCCAAAAACCCCATTTAGGAGTGGATAACCGAAATTCGGTGACCACTTGGGACCAAAACTAGCCCAAGCCATAAAACTTTTAGGAACAAATAATTTGGTTGCACTGGACCATCAAAACCTAGGTTGGGCGACCCAGACTTGGTGCAATTTAAAATTTTGGAAAATGGGACAGTGTTCAGCAGCTCTTGGAGGTGACGTGACAGAAATTTGGGGCAAATTTATGGGTCGGCCGACCCCATATGTTTCACCCCGTAACTTCGTCACATTTAGGGAAGCACTTGGGGAGCGCATGTGGATGATTTCGTGGCCAAGTGACCTATTTTTGGGGGTCGGCCGAACCACCCAAAAGACCCTATCGCGACCCATCAGCTCCAGAACATTGTGCCAACATTCCCCCGACGTTCTCTCGCGATTTCGAAAAGGAGAACCTTGGCACTCGTATTCTGAACCCCTTCCTCTCCTTCTCTTTCCTTCCACCTCTATCTTTCACCATTCTAGAACCATCCTTCGACCTTGAGCCATCAGTGAGATTCACCATGGCCCCCACTAGAAAGAATGCCATCATCCCCATTGGAGAAGGCACTTCCAAGCCCCATAGGTCATTGAAAGGACCGTATAGGCTAGAGGGGGGTGAATAGCCTATTAAAAATTCTAGCAAAATACTAGACCACACGTTAGTAGATAAGCAAGCGAGACAAAGCGCTAGCTCTAGACTATTCTATGCAAGCCACCTATCACGATATTCTACTCACAAATATAAGCACTCAACACGCAAGAAACCAACTCCTCCCAACCTAAGGAGATGGCACCTAAACAAGTAGTAAGCGCAAAGAAGAGAGATCGCGAGGATTATACCAATGGGCTTGATTGAAGTGAAGTCCGCACGCTGTGAAGACCAACCACCGGGAGATATCCAAAGTGAAAACCAAATGATCAAACCCAATAGAATACAAGAAAGCCAAAAGTCCACTTGATGGTGGAGAAGACAAGAAACACTCGATTTTTTACCGAGGTTCACGTGATCGCCGTCACGCTACTCCTCGTTGTGGCACCAGTCTTTCTTGGTGGATTGCGAGCTAGGCTTCACACGCCAATCTCTCACTGGGAGCCGCTCACCAACACAAGAGAAGTGGCTATTAACCACGAGCAATCCACTAGAGTTGGTTTTGGCACTCCGCCGAGGATAACCACAAAACCTCTCACAATCAATCACCTCAGTGTGGGCTTGAACAAGCACCAATCAACCTCACACCGGAATCACCTCCAAGCCGCTAGGGACACGGCAATGCCCCAAGAGAATAAGAACTCAGCTTTGGCTTGCTCTCAAGTGCTCTAGAATGCAAATCACTAAGCAATGATGCACTTGAGGATCACTCAACTCAAATGGATGAACAATAGATGATTAATTGAGTGAGTGGGATGCTTAGAATGCTCACAAAGAGTATGCAAATGATTCAAGTGTGCAAGAGTTGTCACCAAGTGACCAGGGAAGGAGTATAAATACCCCTAAGTGCAATCCTAGTCGTTACCCACTGAAAACAGCTGTTAACACGCTTTTCGGGGCCTCGGACTGAGTCCGTCGGACTAACCGCCAGCGTCCGACGCTCGGATGCACGCCACGTGTCAACAGTTTTAAACGTCGTTCGTCCGATCTCAATGGTCGTCTTTGCGCCAGTTCTTACATCGTCGTCGGACTAGGGGCGTCGGACTAAAACTCTCGGTCCGACGCCCTGTTCCCAGTACATTGCGTGCGTACCGTCGGACGATTGCGCAGGGGTCGTCGGACTAATGAACTCGAGAGTCTGACGTTTCCAGAGAGGTCCAGAAACGTCCGACGCTCGCCGTCAGACTAAGCTCCATCGGCCGACGCTCTCAAATTGTGCCACGCGTCACACCTCGCACCGTTATACCGTCGGACTGTTGATCACAATGGTCCGACGCTCGTAAAATGAGCGTCCGACGCTCGCCATTGGCTGAAGCTAGGTTTAGGCGTCGGACTCTACACAATGGTCTGATGCTGCCCCTGCTATCAGTCCGACACTCACTTCTCAGCGTTTTTCAAGTTAATTTTCCACCCCTTGCTTCTATGTGCTATAACTCAAGGTCTCCAACACTTGTGCACAGTGTGTTAGCATTTTCAAAATATTTTCCAAGTGTTTTAACTTTGATCTCTAGGTTGTGTTAGTTCAATGCAATGAAATGCAACCTAGAGCACTTGAAGGTAATCCAACACTCGTTCTCCTCTTAATAGTCGGCTATCTATCCTAAATGTGAACACACCCACTAGGTGTCTTGTTCACCAAAAGAAAAGCCTATTTGAGGTTATACCTTTGCCTTCATGCCTTTGCTTAGCACTTGATCACCTCACTTCTTGTTCACTTGATCCATGGTAGAGCCATCTTGATCAACATAGTCTCCTAGGCTCCACACTCCATGGTTTGACCAACCTAAACCTTGCCATCATTTAGCAACTTAGGTTAGTCCTTAGGATGTCATTAATTATCAAAACCAAACTAGGGCTTTCAATCTCCCCCTTTTTGGTAATTGATGACATCCCTTACAAAGATAAGAGTTAAGTTTGTTTTTGAACTTGTGAGCTTGTCCAAACAAGATTGTCATGTTTTTGGAAAGGACAAACAACACAAATTCGGTTTGGTGGCTATTTAGCTCCCCCTACATATGTGCATGAGTTTGGATTTGAAAGCTTGCACATATGCATATATAGAGAGTAAATTTCCACCAAAATGTGCTCGGATGGTTAGGATAAACCTTTGAAGCGTGATACCGATTGAAGTGCATCAACACATGTTGGAGTAGTCAAGTATGTTCAACTCATTCCTTAGCTTGCAAAATCTAGCTTCATCAAGTGGCTTGGTGAATATATCGGCTAGTTGATCTTCGGTGCCTACACTTGTGATTGCAATATCTCCTTTTGCTTGGTGATCTCTTATAAAATGGTGCCTCACATCTATGTGTTTGGTTCTTAAATGTTGCACCAGATTGGTTGTGATCTTCATCGCACTTTCATTGTCACATAGCAATGGAACCTTGTTGAATTTCAATCCATAGTCCTTCAAGGTTTATCTCATCCAAAGAAATTGTGCACAACAACTTTCCGCACTAATGTATTCGGCTTCGGCGGTAGAAAGTGCAACACTATTTTGCTTTTTGGATGACCATGAAACTAGTGACCTTCTCAAGAGTTGACATGTACCGGAAGTGCTCTTTCTATCAATTTTGCAACCGGCATAGTCCGCATCCGCATAACCTATCAATGTGAAGTTGGAGCCCTTGGGATACCACAAACCAATGTTTGGTGTGCTCTTTAAGTACCTCACTATTCTTTTAGTTGCCTTCAAATGACTTTCTCTTGGAGAGGCTTGATATCTTGCGCACACGCACACACTAAACATCACATCCGGCCTAGAAGCGGTCACATAGAGTAAACTACCAATCATTGACCGATATTGCTTTTGATCAACCAATTCACCTTCTACATCCGGTTCCAAGCTTCCACTAGTACCCATTGGTGTTGAGATTGCTTTTGCATTTTGCAATCCAAACTTCTTCACCATGTCCTTGATATACTTGCTTTGACTCACAAATGTGCCATTCTTCAATTGCTTGATTTGGAGTCCAAGAAAGTAGCTAAGTTCACCTACCATGGACATTTCAAACTCTTTGGCCATCATTTCTCCAAACTCCTCACAAAATGCTTGACTTGTTGATCTTAAGATGATATCATCAACATAGATTTGCATGATGAACAAGTCATTCCCAATCTTCTTAGTGAAGAGAGTGATGTCAACCTTTCCCATCTTGAACCCTTTAGAGAGTAGGAAGTCCCTCAACCTCTCATACCATGCTCTTGGAGCTTGTTTCAAGCCATAGAGGGCCTTCTTGAGCTTGTATACATGATCGGGCTTCTTATCATCTTCAAAACCGGGAGGTTGCTCAACATAGACTAACTCATTGATGTAGCCATTCAAGAATGCACTTTTGACATCCATTTGATAGAGCTTGATATCATGAGCACATGCAAATGCCAATAAGATCTAGATTGTTTCCAATCTTGCCACCGGTGCATAGGTTTCTCCATAGTCTAAGCCTTCAATTTGAGTGTAACCTTGTGCAACCAATCTAGCTTTGTTCCTGACAACAATCCCATCTTGATCTTGCTTGTTCCGGAAGACCTACTTGGTGCCAATCACATTGTATTTACTTGGTCTTGGAACTAATTCTCATTCTTGATTTCTCTCAAAATTGTTGAGCTCTTCATGCATAGCATTTATCCAATCCTCATGTTTGAGTGCCTTCTCAATGTTGGTAGGCTCCTCTTGTGAGACAAATGAATAGTGCTCACAAAATGAAGCCACTCTTGACCTTGTTTGTACACCTCTACTAATGTCACCAACAATTTGATCTAGAGGATGATCTCTTGTAATGTGAGTTGGTTGGAGAACATGAGATGAACTAGCATCTTGAGCTTGGTCTTGATCTTGATCATGAGCTTGAGCTTGAGATTCACTTGAGCTTGCTTGATTTGCATCATCTTCCACTTGTACAATAGGAGGGGTGACTTTATCATCATTATCTTCAATTTGTCTCAGTCTAATGTCACCAATGTCCATGTTCTTCATAGCATCAACTAATTGAGGTCCTCTTATATCATCTAGATTATCCTTCTCTTCTTGAGACCCATTGGTTTCATCAAACTCAACATCATGGACTTCTTCAACTATCCCATGTGCCAAGTTCCATACTCTATATGCTTTGCTTGAAGTTGAATACCCAAGAAGAAATCCTTCATCACACTTCTTCTCAAATTTACCCAAACGAGTGCCCTTCTTTAAGATATAGCATTTGCAACCAAACACTCTAAAATATGCAATGTTGGGTTTTCTTCCATTCAAGAGCTCATAGGGTGTCTTCTTTAACATTGGATGACAATATAGATGATTGCTAGTGTAGCAAGCCGTATTAATAGCTTCCGCCCAAAATTCATCACTAACATTGTATTCACTTAGCATGGTTCTTGCCATATCAATGAGAGTTCTATTCTTTCTTTCGACAAGACCATTTGATTGAGGAGTGTACTTTGCCGAGAATTGATGCTTGATTCCTAGATCATCACAAAGCTCATCAACTCTTGTATTCTTGAATTCACTTCCATTATCACTCCTAACTTGCTTCACTCTTGTATCAAACTCATTTTCACTTCTCTTGATGAAAGACTTAAAGATTCCATACACTTCACTTTTGTCAACTAGAAAGAAGACCCAAGTGTATCTTGAGAAGTCATCAACTATTACAAAGCCATATTTTCTTCCTCCGATACTTGCATAAGTGGTTGGACCAAACAAATCCATTTGTAATAGCTCAAGTGGACTAGATGTACTCATCTTGCCTTTCTTAGGGTGTGTGTTCCCAACTTGCTTTCCAAATTGACATGAACTATACAACCTATCCTTCTCAAAGTGTACATCCTTCAAGCCTCTAACCATGTCGTGCTTGACCAATCTACCAAGTTGCTTCATCCCAACATGTCCAAGTCTTCTATGCCACAACCAAACAAGACTTGACCTTAAAATCAAACATGATGAAACCTTTGCTTCACTATCATTGAAATCCACCAAGTATAGGTTCCCATATCTAAAGCCCTTGAAGATCAAGTTGGAACCATCCACACTAACAATCTCAACATCATCAATACCAAAGATGCACTTAAAACTAAGATCACATAGTTATGCAACCGATAATAAGTTGAAATTGAGAGATTCAACTAGCAACACATTTGATATGCTCATATCATTTGAGATAGCAATCTTGCCTAATCCTTTCACCTTGCCTTTTCCATTGTCACCAAATGTGATAGAATCAAACTCTTGGCTACCACTTCTGTTGATAGAATTGAACATACTAGACTCTCCGATCATGTGTTGAGTGCATCCACTATCAAGCACCCAATATCTTCCTCCGGCTTTATAATTGACCTACAAAGAATAGATCAATTGGTTTTAGGTACCCAAGCATTCTTGGGTCCTTGGAGGTTAGTGAGCAAAGACTTAGGCACCCAAATGGATCTCATCCGTGGATTGCCTCTTGGTGTACCAATATACTTGGCTTTAACACCCTTCACTCCCTTGCTGAGCATGTAACAAGAATCAAGGCGAATTGAAGTCGCACTAGCAAATTTGACTTGCTTGATCTTGTTGGCCATGCAATATTGCTCATTGTGCCCTACTTGCTTGCATCTTTGGCAATACCTACCATTGCTCCTCACAAAGCTAGCTTTGGGAGTCACAAAAGCGGCCTTGCCTTTCTTGGGGGTATAGCCTAGTCCCTCCTTAGAGTGACTAAATCTTTGGCTACCCAAGCACATTAGCAAGCAGGCATCCCCACCATAGGCATTGCCTAAGGCACGGGTGAGCTTCTTGACCTCCTCCTTGAGATTTTTGTTTTCTACCACAAGTGAGGACTTAGAGTCATCAACTTTAGGTGAAATAGGAGTGGTGGAGCTGCAAGAAGGGTTAGTGACAACAATAGTAGAAGAAGGAATTGACATGTCACTAAGGATATCACATGATGAACCCATGTCACATGTCTTGATGGATGCCCTCTTCTCATTTTCGGCCACTAGAGAGGAATGAGCTTTCTCTAGCTTAGAGTGAGCAACCTTGAGGTTCTCATGGGCTTCCATTAGCCTCTCATGAGACTTCAAGAGCTCATCAAAGGATTGCTCAATGGCTAACTTGCCTTTGCGCAATTCTTTGCACTCCTTTCTCTTGGCCTCAATGTAAGTATTGGCATCATCAAGCATGGACATAAGCTCATCACATGATAGCTCCTCCTCATCACTCTCATCATCGGATTGTACCTTGGATGGCTTGGCCATCAAGCATGTAGATGGAGTGTCGAAGAGAGATAGCTTGTTGTTGAGAGCAATGCTTGCCATAGCCTTCTTCTTGATGGTCTTGCTCTCATCATCACTATCATCATCATCGGTAGAGGCATCACTATCATCCCAAGTGACACAATATGATTGTCCCTTCTTCTTCTTCTTGAGAGTCACGTTCTTGTTCTTCTACTCTTTCTTGTCCTTCTTCTTGCTCTTCTTCTTATCATCATCACTCTCATTGTCATTGTCACTATTGAGAGGACAATCAACAATGAAGTGATCCAAGCTCTTGCACTTGAAGCATCTCCTTGGCTCTTGCTTGTTTTTGGAGATAAACTTCTTCTTGCCTTGACCATAGCCCTTTCTCTTCATGAAACGACCAAACTTGCGTACTAGAAGAGCCATGGCCTCATCATCTTCATCATCACTAGAGGTAGATTCTTCTTCTAGCTCAATCATCTTGGCCTTGCCTTTGCTCTTGGAGGGTGTAGCTTTGAGAGCCACACTCTTTTTCTTCTTCTCCTCAACCACCTCTTCATTGTTCATGTCTTGGGTGATGATCTCACCGAGGATTTGGTTGGGCTTCTTAGTGCTCAAGTCTTCTTTTGCAAGCAAGGTCTTGATGATTGCAAATCTTGCAGGCAAGCACCTCAAGAACTTATGAGAGAAGTCCTTGTCCTTGATGTCCTCACCCAAGCTCTTCAAGTCATTCACTATCACTTGTAGCCGGTTGAACATCTCTGGCTCACTTTCATCTTCATTCATCTTGAAAGTACCAAACTTCTCTCTCAACATGTATACCTTGGTATTCTTGACCTCTTGTGTGCCCTCATATGTCTCCTCCAACCGCTTCCAATTGTCATGAGCTAAGTCAAGATCCTTGATTTATTCAAACACATGAGACTCAAGAGCGGTGTAGAGTGCATAGATTGCATGGGCATTGCACTCCATCTTTCTTTTGTCAACATCGGTGGGAGCTTGAGCATTCTCATACTCAATTTTTTGTCTCTGTCACCTTCCACACATCGATATGCATGGTTATGAAATGCACTATCATCTTCCTCTTCCAATGATCATAGCTTGTGCCATCAAACTTTGGCGGCTTCCCCAACACATTGACTTGAGCCATTTTTCACCACAAGGATGTTAAGCCTCAAACGAAGGTGACCTTGGCTCCGATACCACTTGAAAGGACCGTATAGGCTAGAGGGGGGTGAATAGCCTATTAAAAATTCTAGCAAAATACTAGACCACATGTTAGTAGATAAGCAAGCGAGACAAAGTGCTAGCTCTAGACTATTCTATGCAAGCCACCAATCACGATATTCTACTCACAAATATAAGCACTCAACACGCAATAAACCAACTCCTCCGAACCTAAGGAGATGGCACCTAAACAAGTAGTAAGCGCAAGGAAGAGAGATCGAGAGGATTATACCAATAGGCTTGATTGAAGTGAAGTCCGCACGCTGTGAAGACCAATCACCGGGAGATATCCAAAGTGAAAACCAAATGATCAAACCCAATAGAATACAAGAAAGCCAAAAGTCCACTCGATGGTGGAGAAGACAAGGAACATCGATTTTTTACCGAGGTTCACGTGATCGCCGTCACGCTACTCCTCATTGTGGCACCGGTCTTCCTTGGTGGATTGCGAGCTAGGCTTCACACGCCAATCCCTCACTGGGAGCCGCTCACCAACACAAGAGAAGTGGCTATTAACCACGAGCAATCCACTAGAGTTGGTCTTGGCACTCCACCGAGGATAACCACAAAACCTCTCACAATCAATCACCTCGGTGTGGGCTTGAACAAGCACCAATCAACCTCACACCAGAATCACCTCCAAGCCGATAGGGACACGGCAATGCCCCAAGAGAATAAGAACTCAGCCTTGGCTTGCTCTCAAGTGCTCTAGAATGCAAATCACTAAGCAATGATGCACTTGAGGATCACTCAACTTAAATGGATAAAAAGAGATGATCAATTGAGTGAGTGAGAGGCTTAGAATGCTCACAAAGAGTATGCAAATGATTCAAGTGTGCAAGAGTTGTCACCAAGTGACCAGGGAAGGAGTATAAATACCCCTAAGTGCAATCCTAGCCGTTACCCACTGAAAAACAGCCGTTAACACGCTTTTCAGGGCGTCGGACCGACCGTCGGACTAACCGCTAGCATCTGACGCTCGGATGCGCGCCACGTGTCAACAGGTTTAAACGTCGTTCGTCCGATCTCAACGGTCGTCTTCACGCCAGTTCTTCAATCGTCGGACTGGGGGCGTCGGACTAAAACTCTCGGTCCGACGCCCTGTTCCCAGTACATTGCGTGTGTACCATCGAACGATTGTGCAGGGGTTGTTGAACTAATGAACTCGAGAGTCCGATGTTTCCAGAGAGGTCCATAAACGTCCGACGCTCGCCGTCGGACTAAGCTCCATCGTCCGACGCTCTCAGATTTTGCCACACGTCACACCTCGCACCGTTATACTGTCGGACTGTTGATCACAATGGTCCGACGCTCGTAAAACGAGCGTCCGACGCTTGCCATTGGCCGAAGCTAGGTTTAGGCGTCGGACTCTACACAATGGTCCGACGCTGCCCCTGCTATCAGTCCGACACTCACTTCTCAGTGTTTTTTAAGTTAATTTTCCACCCCTTGCTTCTATGTGCTAACACTTAAGGTCTCTAACACTTGTGGGTAGTGTGTTAGCATTTTCAAAACATTTTCCAAGGGTTTTAACTTTGATCTCTAGGTTGTGTTAGTTCAATGCAATGAAATGCAACCTAGAGCACTTGAAGGTAATCCAACACTCGTTCTCCCCTTAATAGTCGGCTATCTATCCTAAATGTGAACACACCCACTAGGTGTCTTGTTCACCAAAAGAAAAGCCTATTTGAGGTTATACCTTTGCCTTCATGCCTTTGCTTAGCACTTGATCACCTCACTTCTTGTTCACTTGATCCATGGTAGAGCCATCTTGATCAACATAGTCTCCTAGGCTCCACACTATATGGTTTGACCAACCTAAACCTTGCCATCACTTAGCAACTTAGGTTAGTCCTTAGGATGTCATTAATTATCAAAACCAAACTAGGGCTTTCAGTCATTGACCGAGAGCCTGGAGAGAGCGATGGCCGTCGACGTGCTGGATGTGGAGCCCCTGAACTCTCTGCCGCCGACCGGAGGGCCGTCGGGGGCAAGGCCTGGGTCGCCCGACCCAAGGAGGGGTCGGCCAACCACCCCACGGCCTTCCCCGCGGTCCACTTCCTCGCCAAGGTCACTCACTCCACGACGGGATCTCTAAAAACCCCCTGTCCGGTCCACTACGCCAATTAAGCCTACCACAGGCCAGTTGGCATTGAAGGGAAAGGCTCCGGAGGTGCCAGAACAGTGCCTTAATTCCCTCTTCTCTGATTCATCAAAGAGCATCAGCTCCTACACCCCTTCGACGCCCACCATGTTCAAGAACCGCAAGATCGTTGGTGGTGGGCTGGGTGTAGGAAAGGTGTTCGTCCCTCCACTTACCTCGGATGAGAGGAAGCAGCTGAGGGAGTCACTTGACTCCTTCTCTCCTTCAATCCGGTGGAAGATGGATGCACCACCGATCAATGGCCTGCCAGGGCAATTTGAAGATGATCGGGAAGAGAAGAGCGATATGGAGAAGATGCTCAAAATTGTAGCTAGCCTTAGGAAAAGGAATAACGAATTAGAGGAAACGGTGTCGGAGTTGAGGATGGCGCACTTAGATATGGATGACAACTTTTGCGTGCTCCGCATTAGCACTAATGCGAAGCTCAAGCGCATGGTGAAAGACCCTAGTTTGGTTTTGGTAATTGATGAAACCTAGTTACTAATCTAAGTGCTAAGTATGTGTGGCCAAGAGAAGATTAGTGATAAGGAGGAAGATGACATGAGCTCAAGTGAAGATCAAGATGGAATGATCAAGGAGAAAGAAAAGGACATAAAGAAGGAAAGCTAGAGGCTAAGGTATATTCAAATAGGGCTTTTCTTTTAGTGATCAAGACTCCAAGTGGAAGTGATCACATTTAGGATAGATAGCCAACTATCAAGGGGAGAACCAAGCTATTGGATTACTTTCAAGTGCTCTAGGTTGCATCTCATGTGCATTGATCTAACCAAACTAGAGAACCTCTTTGAAAACCCTTAAAAAAATGTTTGCAAAATGCTAACACACTGTGCACAAGTGTTGAAGACCTTAAGTGTTAGCACATATAAGCAAGGGGTGTGAAATTAACTTGAAAAACTCTGTAAAAGGAGCGTCGGATGGTGTAGAGGCGTAGCGTCGAACCATTTGTTCGTGTCCGACACCTACACTTTGAACTGTGCTGATGGCGAGCGTCGGACGCTCGGTAAACGAGCGTCGGACCATTGCCCTCTTCAGTCCAACGATGCCGAGCAGCAGCAAGGTGACGCGTGGCACGCTGAGGAGCGTCGGACAGAGTCCGACAAAGTTTTAGCAATTTCAATCCTCTCTGGAAGTGTCGGACACTGAGTTTCTTTAGTCCGACGGTACTCGCGTGAACGTCCAACGGTACGCGCATAGTGAACTAAGAGAGGGCGTCAGACTCTGCTGTTTAGTCCGACGCCCCCAGTCCGACGGTGTAAAAACTGGCACGAAGTCGACCGTTGAGATCGAACGATCGACATTAAACTCCAGCTGACACGTGGCTTCATCGTGAGCGTCGGACGCAAAGTTTTAGTCCGACGGACCTGGTCCGACGGTAGCGTCCGACGACATAAAATCATGGTTAACGACTATTTTGAGTGGGGTAATGGCTAGATTTGCACTTGGGGGTATTTATACTCCCTCCCTGGTCACTTGGTGACTGGCTTGCACACTTGGATCATTGTCATACACTTTCTTGCATTCTAGCCTCCCACTCTCTCACTAGTTCATCATCTTGATCATTCTTAGTGAGATTGAGTGATCCTCAAGTGCATTCTTGCTGTTGTTTTGCATTCTAGAGCACTTGAGAGCAAGGCTTGGTTCAGTTCTTATTCTCTTGGGACATTGCCGTGTCCCTAGACGGCTTAGAGGAGAAGAAGGTGTGGAGAAGCTTGGTGATTGTGCTTGCTCACACTGGTGATTGTGAGGGGTCTTGTGCCTACCCCTAGCAGAGAGCTCAAAGGTAACTCTAGTGAATTGCTCTTCTCATTGAGTTACTTCCTCCGTAGTAGGTTCTTGTGGCGCTTAGTGTAGGCTCGGTGTGTGATACCGATTAGCCACCGAATCACCGGTTGAAGTCGACACAATGAGGACGTAGAGTGCCGGCGAGCACGTGAACCTCGGGGATAAATCTCTGTGTTCATATTGCTTTCCTCACCTTCGAGTGAGTGACTTGATCTTTATCCCGGTGATTGACTTCATCTCAAGGCAAAGGTATAATCGACAATCATCCCTTTCTTATCCTTGTGCAAAGTAGCTTGTTCTCTTGTCTTAAGTAGTTGTGTAGTCATTTAGCTTTTGCTAGCTTGCTTGTGTGGCTTAGAACTAAGGATTAACTAGAATTGTGTAGGTGGCTTGCCTAGGTTAGTAGTTGCTCTAACATTGCACATTTAGCCATATTTGTTACTAACCTCTTGGTCTAAGTGCTTTGTAGAAATTTTATTAGGCTATTCACCCCCCTCTAGCCATACTAGGACCTTTCACATGGCCACTGCCATTGGACAAGAGAACATCCTAAATCCACCTTCTCCTTAGATTAGGATTGATTTAGAATAAAGTAGGCACTACCTAGATTTTTCTTTCTAAATTTTGATTTTTACCATTGTAATTGTGCCTACATCAATATTAAGGAGTTGAATAAAATGTCTTTACGTTCTGCTGGTGTGTTGCCACCAGCAGAACACCTGCACTTGATGTTGTTCGTTGTTTCTGTGTCACTAGATGAAAAGAACCAAGTGTGGGGGGTCGAACGACCCCCTCAACAGCTCTCACAGTGATGTCAAACATACCACGGTGCGCGGCATGTCTGCTGGATCAAACGGGACGTGAAAGGTCACAAAACATGGGTTGAACGACCCACAAAATAACACCGAACGGGAAAACAACTGTGCAGGATTACGTTTTGAGATGAGAAGATTCAAATGGAGGGGACAACAGCCCTTTGGTGGGGCTCGGCCGACCCCACCCTTGGGGCCTGGACCCACCAGCCAGTCTTCCCACGGCGAGAGTATATTTCCTGACTAGTTTGCACCCTTCCTCCCTCTCGAATCGTACATTTCTTCCATTTATTCCTTTATCCTTCAATAAAAAATGAAAATAAAAATTTAAATTCTTGCATCCCAAATAAAAAGAGATATAACCCTTGACATTTGATGAGTAGAGGTGACACAAAGTTCAATTCATGCATATGCCTATGCTAGTGGGTAAATATCTTGATAGTAAATCATAACTAAGATGTTGATAAATGTGAGATAATTCTTGGCTCATGATTCACTCTTTTTCCATTCAAAGTACTTAGAAGTTTATTTTTGAAAATGTCACAAAACCATAGTGTCACTTAATTCTCAATAGTAAGAAAATTCCTACCAAAGTCATATATGATCACCATGTTTAAAACACCTTCTAGTTATGCTATTTGCAATTGCTTTGAGTTTGGTCAAATCTTGTTCACCCTTGTTGAGAAGTATGTCATAGTCCAAAGATCAAGATCACGTACACACCACACATTTATGCTGCTTCTACACTGGAAGTATGCAACAACATGCCATTCATTTCCATTAAATAAATGCTTCATGTTTTAAAGGTCATAGAATATCTCTCTTAGTTGATAGAAGAGACAAAGGGCTATGCAAAATTAAAAAATGACATGTGAAAGTCCATAGAAAAGAAAAAGAAATATGAGCAATCTAAGCTCATGAAAATGATAGCCATGTCTCAAAAATAACAAAGTAGAGAGAGATCATACAAATAAAGGAGCATTAGTTTCCATCATATTCCACACACTTGCACATCTTGATCTAGGTTTATGACAATTTTTTTCTTGGATCCTTGTTTTGACTTTACAATACATGCAATGTAAGTATGCTTGTCATGTTTATCCCTACCTGAACTACACATAAGCCTAATAGATGTAGGATAAAACAAAGAAGGCATCCTAAAGATAAGCCTTGGTAAGGAATCATATACAATTGAGTGACTTGAGAGTACTATTTGAGGAGTAAGAATGAACTATGTGCTTTCTTTTTAAAACCATTATCAAAAATTCTAAGTATTGAGAAGATAAAAAGGTGAGATGACCTTGCCTTAAGAGTTGTTTCATTTCTCAACATCTCAAGGATATATGCTAGACAATGCTACATAACCCACTGGTATAAGTTATATTTTGAATGAAAACTTTGTTCACCACTATCTTGGATATGTCTTAATCTTTTCTACCCTTCTTTCTAACCTTTACTCAAGGACGAGCAAAGACTTAAGTGTGGGGGGTCTTGATGACGGTAATTATACCATGTTTTCTACCGCCATAACCGTCAACAAAACACTCTTTTTGGGGAATAAACAAGCAAACACATAGTGACATAGGTACAAGTAACTTGGTTGCACATGTACATGTCATTATTTGCTTGCAGGAACTCAAACCAGGAGTTTTCAGAGTATAGAAGCCTTAAATGACACTATTATGCAAATCAAGATATAACAAAATGACAAAGTGATGTCACAATCATCAAGACCTTGGCTTCATGAGCAAGAGGACCCCTGGAGCCCACCAACATTGGGTTAGCTGACCCATGCTTGGAGGGTCCAGGACATGTCCTTCAAAGGAACAATGCAGGACATCATGTAGAAGGAAGAAGAACCAAAGGAGAGCCCCTACATGGGTCGGCCGAACCATGTAGGGGGCCATACTGGCTCTGCTGACGTGGCATGATCCTTGGCACACCTCCTGGAGTCCATTTCCACCCTTGGATTACGACTGTGCTTTCAATCAATGGTTAAAGAGCAAAGCACATGGATTCATGGGCCTACAAGGAAGCAACCACTGACAAATGATGGAGCCACTTCCTGTGACAGATGGGGACACGTTCTAGAAGATCCTGGCTGGGGCCACCTATCATAGGGGGGTCGGCCGACCCACCCCTGGTGGCCAGACAGGTCGATTGGCTCCCCACCAACTTGTGCACACTTCCCACGTGCTGGTTTCATCGCTACCGTCCATCTAAGGCGGTTTCAATGACGGTTTCTTCAAGGGCCAAGGTGGAAAAGCACATGGATTGATGACATGGCACTCCTCTTCATCCCCCTATAAATATCCCCTTAGTCCTTCACTCAAATCATCAAGTATCAAGTGTATCATAGGAAGAAAGACTACTCTAGTAGCTTTAGTGTTAGAATAAGAGGGGAGAGAGTGAGGGAAGTCTTCAGGAGAAAGCCCCGGGCCATCTGAGTAAGTTTTACATCTGAGTCCTTCTAGTATTTTTGATATTCTAGTTCTGGTACTATAAGTATATACTTGTTTTACTTGTACATTGCTTTACTTAGTGAAGTGCTCTAGTCTCCAGCTAGGATTAGAGTAGTAAGTGTAGTGTAGACGTGGTGTCTATACTATATCTTACCAATGTAGGCCGCTTGTCGCACGGATTGTTTGTGGGTGCCAGCAAGTGGTGACAGCCTTGTCTGGTCTTAGTATCCCTCCACATGTGTAAGACAAGTTATTAAAACCGCAGGGCATCAATACAATAGCATAGCCACCTCAGGAGGAGTTATATCTCCTCCTGTTGCGCCTATCACCTCTTGTAAAGAGAGGAGGTGTAAACCTCTTTATACTTAGAACACCAAGACCAGATATCTTTACTACATAGGAACCTCTCTGTACCTATATCCTAAACCTCTTTGATCACCAAACCCTTTGATCACTATCTGACGACCTTGAACCTAGTTAGTTCACTTCACATTCCCCGTGGAAAATACGATACCTAGAATACTCCTGGTGAAGGCTACATTGACTACCGTATGCTTGCGGTATATCCGTTTACCACTTCTGGTGTCAACAATGACCTTGCGCTAGAACGGTTTAGGGAAGCTCAAGCTAGGTTTGCACCTTTGTTTCTAGCTAGGATCTTTGACAAGGTGCTTAGAGTTATAGTTGGAGGGGTGAATCGTTGCTATAACTGATTAGATTTTATTCTGTTGCGATTAATTGTTAAAAAGGACTATTCACCCCCTCTAGTCCGCCATCTCGACCCTACATGTGGTATGAGAGCTTGGTCTCTCATTTGTGGTCTTAACCGAACCGAGAGGATGGCGTGCTATGGGCTAGATGTTGAGTGTCCACACATTTTTGACTGCACACACTTTGCACGTTGAAGAAATTGGATGGAATGTAATATTAAGTATATTTCTCCCCAAATGTGGTGGATGGTAGATGTAGGCTTTTCTCATGTGGTTGATCGAAAGAACACAACCAAAGCGCAAGAGAAATGCTTACATCTAGATCGCCAAGCAATTAACATGTTTTATAGATCTTTGGATGATAGCATTTTTGGAGAGATCATGGACTTTGAGATGTCCCATGAGATTTGGGCGTTTCTCATTAAGAAGTATGGCAAGCTCTCCGATCATGATGAAGCCAAAGAGCAAAAGCTTGGTGATAAAGTTGAGCACATCCACAACTCGGTGATTGTGGAGAAGTGCTCGTCCTCGAGGTCAAGTAAGGAAGACGATGTCTCTACCTCAGGCTTACTTGACAACGGCTATGAGAGAGATGCTTCCACAAGCTCTTCATCTACATCACATTGCTACATGTCACTTGGTGGCGCAAAGGTATCAATTTGTAGTGTAATTGTTAATTGTGATGATCCAAATTTTGAGCTTGTGTGCAAACTCTCAAATGCTTTAAGAAATGAGATGAACAAAACAAAGAAATTGACAAATAAAAACTCATTTCTAAAAGACACATGTGAACAACAAAAGCATCTACTTTATATTATGAGTTGTTCACATGAGGCGCTAAAATTGACTCATAAGGAGCTTAGTGTTGCTCATGAGAATTTGGTAAAAGACCATGATTTTCTCACTAAGGAGCCTTCTAATGAAAAACCTAAAACTAGTGAGAGCTCATCACTTGGGTAAAATGATCAATCATATGTTGCTAACCCTTGTGATGTAGGTATGAAGAGTGTATCCACCTCATGTGATGATTTACTCTCTATGCCATGTTCTTCACATATAGATGCTTGTTCAACTTATATGTCTTTTGAGACTAACCTTTTGAAGGAGAACAATGAGCTCAAAAATCAAGTGAAGAATTTGAGCAACACAATGGAGAGGTGGAACAACTCAAGTGCCGCCCTTGACCATATGTTGGAGAATATAAGAATGGTCGGCGACATGAGTGGTCTTGGCTCCAAATCAAAGAAAGTCGACACACAAAGAAGTCAAGGCACAAGTGGCATACACTTCAACAAGAGCAAGATCAAAGGCAAGAGATGGGGCAAGAGGACACATGAAAGAGAGATGAAGAAGCTAGAGCAAGAACGGCTTGCTCATTTCATGTGCTTCATATTGGTATTTTTAAGTGCACACAGATAAATCCAAAAGCACACAGATACCGTTGTAGCTTTCACCTGGAGGGTTTTAAATATCGTATCCACAGGAAAACAGGCTTAGCTAACTACAATCTAACTTAACCAGGGGTAGTCAATAAGTAAAGGTAAAAACTAGGTTGAAGGTGGTAGTCAATGATGGGTGTAGTGAAGCAATTAAAGATGGTGGTGCTGCAACTAAGATGATGGCTAATAGGTATAAAACTAATCAAGGGTGGATATAATATGGTTATGGTGATCTAGGTTGTAGATAATAGGTGTAGATAGGATAACTAGGGGTTTCTACTTCTGACTTGGCAAGCTTATGTCTTTTACTGTCTATATGGGTGTAACATCCTAGTGTTAGTTACTATTTTCACATTTGCATTTGCATTTGCATGCCATCAAGCATTGATGATGTCATTTCATGCATCATCACCATTTGAATTGAATTAAATTCCTTTATAAGCTATATGTTGGTTTATATGTTTACAATGCCACAGATGTGCTAGCATGCAAATGTCATGCTTGTTTACTGTTCTAGATGACTTAAACATGTTTGGGTTAACTTTTGGAACAATGTTCATGTTGGTGAAATCCCCAAAATACCCCTCTAGCTCATAGTTGACTAGAAAACCCTCCTAAACCTATTTTGTTTGACCAAACAAGAAAGTTAATTTAGAGACTTTGCATGTCAGAGAACCCTTAATCAAAGTTGTGTAAAATTTTATAAGAAACAAACTTTATTTTTGGGTCAACTCATGAAAATGGGTGTAAGGTGGTCAAAATTGTGAAATTATGCAGATTTGGGGCTGTTTTGGAGTTGCTGAAATTTGCTAAGTCAAAAGCTGTTTTCAGTTTCAGTGTAGCTCTGTTCTTCGATCCATATCTCTCAAACCAAGCCGAATCAGTTCAAAGTGTTCTAATACCAAATGATCTACTCATGTAGCTCTTTGATCCATATTAGTGAAGTTTTAGCTGAAACGCCCTAGATCGAGAGTTGTGGCTCGAGCAAAATCAGGTTTCAGTCGGTTTTCAGAAACTGAATCGAAGTCGATTCAGTTCAAACCAGTCAGCGTCACCGCACGGCCGCCGTCAGAAGGATCACGCCAGGTGGTGCCGTACGCCGTCGTTGCCCTCGGCCAGCCTGCAAAAGCCCAAAGGCAACACGCCACCCGGTCTCCTGCGCACTCCACCCGCTCTCTCTCTCGCTCTCGCCTCTCTGCTCTCCGTTTTCCTCTCCGCCGTCGCCATCACCACCGAGCCAGCTCCACGGTGAAATCCGCCGCCACCGCGCCGTCTCCGACCGCTCCATCTCCATCCTTGCTTCGCCTTCCTCTGCTCTACCTCCTCGACCTACTCTCAGCGCCTGAGACCGCGAGGTAAAGCCTCTAGGGTTCGTCGCCGCCGTGCCATTGCCGGAGTGCCGCCGAGCTCACTACTCGCCGCGTCAAGCACAATGCCGTGGCCGGCTTCCCTCTCTCTTGCTCGTCTAGGTGTCTCCGTTAGCTGTAGATCTAACCTAGAGAGTTGGTTGGGTCGTTCCCGCCCTAGGTTCGCCGGAACGCCGGTTCGCAGTGGTTCCGCCTGCCGCCGTGCCGCCATAAGCACGGTTAGGTCGAGTTGCCGTGGGTTGCAGCTCGATTCTTGAGAAGTATAGTTTCGTTAGGGTTTGGTGCTCGCGGAACGGAGTGTAGTTTCGCGGGTAACGACCGGAATCGGCCGGCGTGACTTCGCCGGACCTCCACCGTCCGCCATTGCCGCCGATGAGCTAGCTCCAGTGCGGGTTAGGTCTCGGGAGTTAGCTCACCAAGTTCGTCTCGTTCCCAGGAACACGTAGGTGCCCTCGGTGCCGCCGGTGACCTCGCCGCCGGCGAGATAGCACCGGTCAGCGCCGGTGGCTCTGCTCTCTCTCTCTGACGCGTAGGACCCGTTTGACCGGCGAGCCCACCGGTCAATCGCTCTGGTGCGCTTCGGGTGCACTGCGCCGGGTGTGTGTAGCATTTTGAACCGAGTTCGTTTTAAAGGATTTAAGAAAATGATTTTCAGAAATTTGGTAAAATCTTCCAAAAATCATATCTGGAGCTAGGAGTGTCCAAATGAGGTGAACCAAATTTTGTTGGGTTTGTATTTCTGAGCTCTATACAGGAAAAATATGAAATATGACTTTATGGTAATTTTTACATGCAGTTATAATTAATTTGTTATATGCTTGTAAATTTGATAAATGCATAACTAATTATAAGAATATGCTAAAAATGTGATTCCACTTGCATTAATCTTGTTTAGAGTAGTAGGATCTGGAAAAAATATGTTTGTTGGTTGGTTACTGTTATTTATATGATGTCATGTGTAACATGCCTTTCATACTATCTTTTTGATAAATTCACCATGCTTAGTGTAGATAAGTTATGGTTATGAATATTTTTTCTGAGACTTGTTTTGTGATAAAGAAGCTAAGAAAAATGGGAAATCTGTTGTTTGATACCTTTCACTGTAGTAAGTATTTTCCATTGCTTAAATGGCTGTCTGCTTGTCATTTTTGTGTAGCATGTTATATCTGTCCAAATAACTTGAAATTTTAAGCCTAATGTGGGAGTGTGTTATCTACTGTAATTTTTCTAGAATTTTCTGGGTACAGAAAATAAAGGGTCCAATTATAAGCTAGGGGTAAATTAATTGCTTTTAATCGAATAATGAGTTGTTAGCAAGTAATTTTCATTCAATTCTGAGATGTTTTAGTTCACAACCATGCTGGACATTTGTGTTGCTGACTTTATTTATGTATAAAGGCAGCAAGATTAATATTCTTTGTGTAGGCGCTTGTACATGCTTGTTTCTTTACTAGTAAGTGTAGTTAGGTAAGTTTGATTCAAATTAATTGTTAGTGCAGGTTGTAGACCTCTTACGCAAGATGAGAAATTGTTCTATAGCTTGCTTAAGAAGGGTGAGTATGTGTGGTTGTTTAGAGAAGAAATATGCACATACTCAGTAAATGTTTGATAAATTATTTGGATGCTCACATGTTGCCTATGGCATCTCATGGTTCAAGTTGTGCATCTTTTTATTGCATTCCATGTGCATTCTCAGTTCTCATATATACATATCACGCATACAGGATCGCCGAGAGGAGTTACACTGCTGCAATTCGATCCGCCGGAGGAAGGAGTGCCCCCGGAGATCGAGGTGTCGAAAGCTCCCGAGGCCGAGGAGAAAACTGAATTGCCGGAGTGCACTGAGCATCAGCCATCTAACTTTGTGAAAGGCAAGCCCTGGAGCATCCCTAAGCCTCCACCTATCTCTTTTTATATAAATGCACTGGTCCTTATTAAATCGTATGATTGTGCACTTAAGTATAGGAGTTGAATTGATACCATTGCTGCATTTATACCTTGTACACTTGTCTACTATCCTGGTACTACTACTAGACAAGGGATGGGTTCGATCTTATGCTTAGCCATGCTTAGACCGGTAGAAGCCGAGTGATTTCCTGTCCTTCGCGAGCATAGGTGGTGACTAATGATGATGGGGATGGATTCCACATGGTTGACTATATGTGCCACCATGCCACAATGATAATGAGAGAATCAAGGCTAGGTAGCGGGGAGCCGCATGACATGGTTGAGGTCATGTTGTCTTCAGTGCTGCTTGCGGCCGACTAGGACTGAGGCCACCAGACATCAGTTGAGATTGAAGGACGTCGTCACATAGTTGGCCAGATAAGTCGTTCTGACCGCGAAGCCGAGTAGTTCTTTCTGAGCCGAGAATTTGTGTGACATGGATAGACATATTCTAGAGGTAGGAAGGATGTGCGGAGACACCATTTTGCCATAGTCAGGTCAGGGACCTGCACTTCCTGTGAGTGGGTTTGTCTCCGAGAATATGGCCCCCGCCAAGCTCGCGATATAATATGACTCTGAAAGATCTAACGGTGACCCAAGAAGCCACTGATCAGGCTGACAGGCTTTGTGATTGGCATGTTTGCCAGCTGGTACAATCGATTCGAATCGCCATCTCTTCTGGTTAGTGAGAAACTGAACTGATCTTCTGGTGAGGTAGAGGCTAATAACTTGAACACATGGATTATGGTGAGATGAGGTTGATATCTGTGGATATCGGAAATCATATGGTTGTATTGTTTGCTATAATATCAAGTGATTGTTTAGTATACCTGCAAACCTTAGCTTAATAGCTTAACTGAAATCGAAGCTAAACCATATCTAAAATTTATAAGTTGAGGAACTACTGTAGTAATGCTTTTTATGCAAAATGTTGCTATCCTCTGAGCTCCACTAAAGAAGCCTGCATATCCTTGAGAGTCTTTTTATTTACTTCCTGTCGGGTAAGTCGAGCTGAGTACAATTGTGTACTTAGGGTTTCATTCCCATTGTTGCAGAAGGAGTAGTCTACTATGCTTATTGCAAGAACTGCTTCACCCATGCAGGCGAAGAAGATTAGACCTGGGGCAAGGTCGTTATCCATCTTTAGCTTTTGTAAGATGGTGTGACATGGTCAGCCGGTGGTACTCGTATGTGAACTATATTGTTTTAAAACTATGTTGACATCCGCTACTGTTACATTTATGTAAAAGACTATGTTGTAGTCTAATGTTTTAATTCGGTTGTAAACTTATGTATCATTTGATGGGTTGTTGCTGAATTTGTAAGATCCTTGGGGTATGTTCTGTTTAAAATGTTAGAAATCCTTCGAGGTTTTCGGACTACCGGGTTTATATTGGCTCAAGTGTGACTTGATTGCTACTAAATTGGCCATCGTCGTACTTGTGCTCGTATAAATTGGTCGGTTCTGTGACAGCTGGTACCAGAGCATAATTCAGCATACACCATCACTTGACTATTTGAATACAAAAATGGTTTTGAAGTGTAGGTGATTTAAACCGAGTGTTTGCAAAAATTATGAGTACCAATGACCAAGTCCTATAGCCCTATATATATATATATGTGGTAATTAGGTGGCTTGTGTAAGTACTAACTGGGGAATTGCATCATGTTTCTATTTGCGGTTCATTTGGCTTTATTGCGCGGATATATGTGACATTGCGGCTTCTTATTGCTTCTTGGGCTGATGATTTATACCGGCCACTTCGGATGAGGTAAGGTGAGATGTGAGTGTACGATCGAACAACCGTCGATCTATGGGGAGTGCTTATGGTTACTGAATTGAGTACATGTGGTTCATATGTGTACTTATGGAAGCATTGGGGAGTAATTACTTTCGCGGTCGCAAGTGCTCACGGGAGCATTTTCAGCAAAAGTGCTTCTTATTGCCATGCATACATTGGGGAAGGGGCTGAAATTAATCTTCTGCAGGTACACTAACCACGCAAAATGTGTAGTACGACCAGTTACGTATATGAGAGCACGTGGTATGCCAACGACTGTAACATTAGTTAATTAAATGATAATGTGTGAGGTCGTTGGCACGTGCATGCATCATGATCATGAAATTAATTTAAAATTTCTATATTGTTCCCTTCCCTGTAATAAATTGGTGCTATCCTGTCTTATTCTAATGCTGCGAGATATTGCATTGTACCAAATGGCAGCCGAAGGTGCGCCGCAGAGTGGTCAGTTTCTGGAGCAGTTTGGCACACCCACTGTGCTGTGGAGGTTGTTGGAGTCAGTGAGGTATCCAGAGCCGCCATTGTATTTCTGGAAGCCAGCAGAGACCATGGTGCAGCCTTGGTTTGATGTTTGGGTGGCAATTCCTGCTCTTAAAGGGGATTGGTCTTTGCCCAAGCTCAAAGTCGAGGTAGGTATGAAGACGCCATGGGGTGGTGCCCAGTTTGCAGCCTTCGAGATGTTGATGGAGATTTGCACCAGGTTTAACAAGAGGGCTGATTTGGGGCCAGCCAATGTGTTCCCAAGGGTAGATGCTTCACAGGATGAGTGGGCTCAGTCTAGCCAAGCTCCTTTGGTGCGAGGTAGAGATGAGCGTGCTCATAGCATTGGGGCTCCTATGAGTGCTATGTTTGCTATCCTGAAGATGCACTTTGCCACTAGGGATGGTTGGATGCTGTGTATTAACGCCCTGCATGATGCTGTTGAGAAGAGGCTGGAAGCGAAAGAGTTTGCACGCATTGCTCGTCACAGTGCAGATGATCAGATTGTAGCTCTTACCGCCTGTCGCGATGAGTTGCTACGATGCACTGGTGCTTTGATGGCAGCTGATCGCCGTGTTACTGAGCTTGAAAGGCAGAATGCGGACCTTCGTCATCAGCTTGGTAATCGCAATATGATCCTGGCACGTCAGCGAGATGACTTTTTGCGCGAGTTGCGTGCAAGTCAGCAGCAGGTCTGGGAGCTGCAGCAGGATGTTCATCGTCTGAACAACCGTGTTGATCCGTTTCACCATCCAGGTGCAGCAGAGATCGGTCCTGAGATCTTCGTAGCAACGGATGATGGTGAGGCAAGTTCGAAAGAAGAAGAAAAAGACCCTGAGGAGATAGTGCCTATCGACGAGAGTGATGACTTTTGTGGGAACGTGTCCGGTATGGACAGTGACCACGATGAGTAGCTCTTTCTAGTGCACTTGCCATGTTGGCACCCTTTTGTAATGAAATGTTTGGATGTACCCTAAATGGTTGGGTTGGACTTGTAATGTTTAAACCTTGTATGTTCAAGGCTTGAACCATCAGACTCCTAATTAAGTAATGGTCGTCGTGCGGTTCGCGAAGAATTTTTCTTTGTTGCGCCTTGTTAATGTGTGGTTGTGAGATGGTTATTGAATTATTGTGCCATTTGTATGTTATCAAAAATAATCATTGATATCCTCTGGGCATGATTTTTCGATTATCGTTTGCATGACTAACACTCAACAATGGTTGTTGTGTTTACTGCAGATGGCGCCTCAAACCCACTGTCATGGGTCGGGTAGCGGTGGTGGAAATGAGCGCGAGGACGAGGAGTTACCACCGCCTCCACCACGCACGCAAGAGCAGATGTTTGCTCAGTTCCTGGATACTCAGCAGGCTATTCTGCAGTAGATGGTTGCCAACAATAACAATAACAACAATCGCAACCAAGGTGGTCGTCGTGGAAATGATGAAGGCCAGTACAGTGATTACAAGGACTTCTTGGACACCAAGCCACCAGTGTTCAAGCAGGCTGTTGAACCATTGGAGGCTGATGAGTGGTTGAACACGATCGAGCAGTCGTTCTCAGTGCTGAGGTTGACCGAAACCATGAAGGCTAGTTTTGCTGCTCTCTTGCTGCAAGGACCCGCAGGGATATGGTGAGCAAGTCGCAAGACCGCCTATCCTGTGGTTGATAATATCACCTGGGAGCAGTTTACTAAGGATTTCAGGGGTCATTTCATCTCAGCTGGGTTGATCAAGATGAAGGTTAATGAGTTCATGCAACTTACCCAGGGTACCAAGACCCTTACTCAGTACCATCATGCTTTCAACAATCTGTCAAGGTATGCTCCTTGGACGGTGGACACCGATGAAAAGAAGACTGAAACTTTCAAGAGAGGCCTTAGCACCAAGCTCATGAAGACTTTGGCTAACAACACTCGTACAACTTTCAACGAGTTTCTCAGTGATGCTTTCATTCAAGAGAAACAGAACAATCTACACACTACTTTCAAGGGAGGCAAGAGGCCTTTGGAAGGAGACTCTTCTCAGCCAAGGGCTCCAGCAGCAGGTCGTGCTGTGGCAAATCGCCATGCTTATCGTCCGGCTGTTCCTGGAGCAAAGTTCAAACCTCCTCCAAAGAAGCAGCCAGCACCACAACGCTACAAGAGGGGTTTCACTGTACCTTTGAACAAGAACAATGCTCCTCCAGGCAATACTGTTTAGGTAAAAGCCAACCAAGGGTGGGGCCGTGTTTTAATTGTGGTCAACAGGGGCATCTCGCTCGTTATTGTCCTCAACCAAGGCAGGGCCGTGTGCACCACACTGCAGCTGAAGAAATTCCTGAAGGTGAACCAGTCACTGCGGGTATGTTTTCTATAAATCAACATCCTGCTATTGTATTGTTCGACTCAGAATCATCACATTCTTTTGTGAGTCAAGCATTTGCACAAAAGCACGCATTTCCAATTGTTGAACTGAACTGTAGTTTCCGGATAACTTCAGCTGGGGCTGAAATTTGTACTCGTCAGTGTGTCGAAAGTGTGGCCATTAAGATTAGTGGCAGGGTATTTGTCAGCAGTCTCATTGTGTTACCTAGGCTAGGGCTGGATGTTATTCTGGGGGTATGCTGGATGAAACAGTGGGATGTGGTTATAAATATTCCCAACCGGATGTTGACATTAAGGGAACCACAGGGTGAAGGCACCTTTCAGGTTTATTTGCCCCGTAGGGGAGATCTTTTTAGTCTCTGTTTTGCAGCTGGGGCTGCAACCCTTCATGATATCCCTGTAGTGTGTGAATTTCCTGATGTCTTTCCGGACGATCTTCCTAGACTTCCTCCTGACCGGGATGTGGAGTTTGCGATAGAACTTATTCCCGGAATAGCACCTATCTCTCGGAGGCCATACAGAATGCCACCACATGAGTTAGCTGAGCTTAAGAAACAACTCCAGGAGTTATTGGACAAGGGGTTCATTCGCCCTAGTTCTTCTCCGTGGGGCTATCCTGCTATCTTTGTGAAGAAGAAAGATGAAACTTTGCGCATGTGTGTGGACTACAGGCCACTTAATGCTGTGACGATTAAGAACAAGTATCCTTTACCTCGTATTGATATCTTGTTTGATCAATTGTCCAAGGCTAAGGTTTTCTCCAAGATTGATCTAAAATCTGGGTATCATCAAATTAAGATTAGGCCACAAGATATTCCCAAGACGGTTTTCTCCACTCGGTATGGACTGTACGAGTATTTGGTTATGTCTTTTGGGTTAACCAATGCTCCTACATATTTCATGTATCTAATGAATTCAGTTTTCATGCCAGAGTTGGATAAGTTTGTGGTAGTCTTTATTGATGACATTCTAATTTATTCTGAAAACATGGAGGATCATGCTGAACATTTGAGGATAGTTTTGACTAGACTCAGAGAGCATAAGCTATATGCTAAGTTTAGCAAGTGTGAGTTTTGGCTAACCAAAATACCTTTTCTGGGCCATATCTTGTCTGCTGAGGGTATTTCAGTGGATCCCTCAAAGGTGCAGCAGGTGTTGGATTGGAAATCGCCCAACAATGTGTCAGAGGTTCGTAGTTTCTTGGGGTTAGCTGGGTATTATTGTCATTTCATTCAAGATTTCTCCAAGATAGCTCAACCTATGACCAAATTGTTGCATAAAGATACCAAGTTTGTTTGGAGTGAGGAGTGTGAAGCAGCTTTTCGCACCTTACAGACGTTGCTGACCACTGCTCCAGTTCTTGCACAACCTGATATTGAGAAGCCTTTTGATGTGTACTGTGATGCCTGTGGCATTGGGTTAGGTTGTGTGCTCATGCAAGAAGGCCGAGTCATTGCTTATGCCTCGCGTCAATTGAGAAAACACGAGCAGAATTATCCTACCCATGATTTGGAGCTTGCTGCAGTAGTACACGCACTGAAGATTTGGCGTCACTACTTGATGGGCCATAAATGTCATATCTATTCTGATCACAAGAGTCTTAAGTACATTTTTACTCAACCTGAGTTGAACATGAGGCAAAGAAGGTGCTTAGAGTTGATCAAAGATTATGATTTGGAGGTACATTACCATCCGGGCAAGGCTAATGTAGTTGCTGATGCTTTGAGTCGAAAGTCTCATTGCAATACATTGCAGCCATTGCTAGCGGACCGGTTTAATCTTATGCATCCAGTGGTATTGAATAATATTACTCTTAGTTGTACTTTGAAAAGTAGAATTATTGAAGGCCAGAAAACAGATCCGGGTATATATCACATCAAGAGAAAGATGCAAGAGCAAGAAACACTTCACTTCCGGGTAGATGAAAGAGGTATATTATGGTTCAAAGACCGATTAGTAGTACCAAAAGATCGTGAGTTGAGGAATCAGATTATGGATGAGGCTCATCTTTCCAAGTTACCTATTCATCCTGGTAGCAGTAAAATGTATCAAGACTTGAAGCCTAGATTTTGGTGGACAAAAATGAAGAAAGAAATTGCAGCTTATGTGGCTAGGTGTGATACCTACGGTCGTGTGAAAGCTATTCACCTTAAGCCAGCCGGTTTATTACAACCTTTGCCAATTCCTGGCTGGAAGTGGGATGAGATAACCATGGACTTCATAACGGGCTTACCCTTAACGCAAAAAGGCCATGATTCTATTTGGGTGATTGTAGATCGACTGACTAAGATTGCACATTTCTTACCAGTTCGAACTACGGATCGTCCTCATCAGCTGGCACAGCTCTACTTTGCACAGATACTTCGGTCACACGGTGTGCCGAGGACGATAGTTTCCGACAGAGGCCCGCAATTTATTGCACGCTTCTAGGAGCATATACACAAGTGCTTGGGAACCAATTTGGTTCACAGTTCAGCTTATCATCCTCAGACTTCGGGTCAGACTGAAAGAGTAAATCAAATATTGGAAGATATGTTGAGAGCCTGTGTCATTTCGTCCAAAGGTTCGTGGGAAGAATGGTTACCATTAGCAGAGTTCTCATACAACAATAGCTATCAAGAGAGTATTCAGATGGCTCCTTTTGAAGCTTTGTATGGGCGCAAATGTAGAACTCCTCTTAACTGGGTTGAACCAGGAGAAAGGAGGTACTACGGAATTGACTTTGTGAAAGAGGCCGAAGAACGAGTGCATACCATTCAGCAACATCTCAAAGCCGCACAAACTCGCCAAAAGAGTTATGCGGACAAGCGTCGAAGACCATTGGAATTTCAAGTTGGTGACTATGTGTACTTGAAGGTGTCACCCATGAAGGGCGTACAACGTTTCGGAGTAAAACGAAAGTTAGCTCCAAGGTTTGTGGGTCCTTTTCAAATTCTGGAAAGAAGTGGGAAAGTGGCATACAAGTTACGGTTGCCACCACACATGTCCACTATTTTCAATGTCTTTCATGTATCGCAACTCAAGAAATGTTTGCGAGTACCGGAAGAACAAGTGGATCTTGGTGATATCAAGTTAAAATCAGATTTGACATGAAATGTTTGCGAGTACCGGAAGAACAAGTGGATCTTGGTGATATCAAGTTAAATCAGATTTGACATATGAAGAGAAGCCTATACAAGTGGTGGATTACAAGGAAAGAGTCACTCGTAGCCAAGTCGTCAAGTTCTACAAGGTGGTTTGGAATAATCAAAGTGACTGGGATGCGACTTGGGAAAGCGAAGATTATCTCAAGAAAGTTTATCCTTCTTTCTATAAACAATGGTAATTAACTCTAATCTCGGGGACAAGATTCTTTTAAGGGGGAGGGCTGTAACACCCTAGTGTTAGTTACTATTTTCACATTTGCATTTGCATGCCATCAAGCATTGATCATGTCATTTCATGCATCATCACCATTTCAATTGAATTAAATTCCTTTATAAGCTATATGTTGGTTTATACGTTTACAATGCCATAGATGTGCTAGCATGCAAATGTGATGCTTGTTTACTGTTCTAGATGACTTAAACATGTTTGGGTTAACTTTTGGAACAATGTTCATGTTGGTGAAATCCCCAAAATACTCCTCTAGCTCATAGTTGACTAGAAAACACACCTAAACCTATTTTGTTTGACCAAACAAGAAAGTTAATTTATAGACTTTGCATGTCAGAGCACCCTTAATCAAAGTTGTGTATAATTTTATAAGCAACAAACTTTATTTTTGGGTCAACTCAATAAAATGGGTGTAAGGTGGTCAAAATTGTGAAATTGTGCAGATTTGGGGCTGTTTTGGAGTTGCTGAAATTTGCTAAGTCAAAAGCTGTTTTCAGTTTCAGTGTAGCTCTGTTCTTCGATCCATATCTCTCAAACCAAGCCGAATCAGTTCAAAGTGCTCTAATACCAAATGATCTACTCATGTAGCTCTTTGATCCATATTAGTGAAGTTTTCGCTAAAACGCCCTAGATCGAGAGTTGTGGCTCGAGCAAAATCGGGTTTCAGTCGGTTTTCAGAAACTGAATCGAAGTCGATTCAGTTCAAATCGGTCAGCGTCGCCACACGGCCGCCGTCAGAAGGATAGCGCCAGGTGGCGCCATACGCCGTCGTTGCCCTCGGCCAGCCTGCAAAAGCCCGAAGGCAACACGCCACCCGGTCTCCTGCGCACTCCACCCGCTCTCTCTCTCTCTCGCTCTCGCCTCTCTGCTCTCCGTTTTCCTCTCCGCCGTCACCATCACCGCCGAGCCAGCTCCACAGTGAAATCCGCCGCCACCGCGCCGTCTCTGACCGCTCCATCTCCATCCTTGCTTCGCCTTCCTCTGCTCTACCTCCTCGACCTACTCTCAGCGCCTGAGACCGCGAGGTAAAGCCTCTAGGGTTCGTCGCCGCCGCGCCATTGCCGGAGCGCCGCCGAGCTCACTACTCGCCGCGTCGAGCACAATGCCGTGGCCGGCTTCCCTCTCTCTTGCTCGTCTAGGTGTCTCCGTTAGCTGTAGATCTAACCTAGAGAGTTGGTTGGGTCGTTCCCGCCCTAGGTTCGCCGGAACGCTGGTTCGCCGTGGTTCCGCCTGCCGCCGTGCCGCCATAAGCACGGTTAGGTCGAGTTGCCGTGGGTTGCAGCTCGATTCTTGAGAAGTATAGTTTTGTTAGGGTTTGGTGCTCGCGGAACGGAGTGTAGTTTCGCGGGTAACGACCGGAATCGGCCGGCGTGACTTCGCCGGACCTCCACCATCCGCCATTGCCGCCGATGAGCTAGTTCCAGTGCGGGTTAGGTCTCGGGAGTTAGCTCACCGTGTTCGTCTCGTTCCCAGAAACACGTAGGTGCCCTCGGTGCCGCCGGCGACCTCGCCGCCGGCGAGATAGCACCGGTCAGCGCCGGTGGCTCTGCTCTCTCTCTCTCTATCTGACGCGTGGGACCCGTTTGACCGGCGAGCCCACCGGTCAGTCGCTCTGGTGCGCTTCGGGTGCACTGCGCCGGGTGTGTGTAGCATTTTGAACCGAGTTCGTTTTAAAGGATTTAAGAAAATGATTTTCAGAAATTTGGTAAAATCTTCCAAAAATCATATCTGGAGCTAGGAGTGTCCAAATGAGGTGAACCAAATTTTGTTGGGTTTATATTTCTGAGCACTATACAGGAAAAATATGAAATATGACTTTGTGGTAATTTTTACATGAAGTTATAATTAATTTGTTATATGCTTGTAAACTTGATAAATGCATAACTAATTATAGGAATATGCTAAAAATGTGATTCCACTTGCATTAATCTTGTTTAGAGTAGTAGGATCTGGAAAAAATATGTTTGTTGGTTGGTTACTGTTGTTTATATGATGTCATGTGTAACATGCCTTTCATACTATCTTTTTGATAAATTCACCATGCTTAGTGTAGATAAGTTATGGTTATGAATATTTTTCCTGAGACTTGTTTTGTGATAAAGAAGCTAAGAAAAATGGGAAATCTGTTGTTTGATACCTTTCACTATAGTAAGTATTTTCCATTGCTTAAATGGCTGTCTGCTTGTCATTTTTGTGTAGCATGTTATATCTGTCCAAATAACTTGAAATTTTAAGCCTAATGTGGGAGTGTGTTATCTACTGTAATTTTTCTAGAATTTTCTGGGCACAGAAAATAAAGGGTCCAATTATAAGCTAGGGGTAAATTAATTGCTTTTAATCGAATAATGAGTTGTTAGCAAGTAATTTTTATGCAATTCTGAGATGTTTTAGTTCACAACCTTGCTGGACATTTGTGTTGCTGACTTTATTTATGTATAAAGGCAGCAAGATTAATATTCTTTGTGTAGGCGCTTGTACATGCTTGTTTCTTTACTAGTAAGTGTAGTTAGGTAAGTTTGATTCAAATTAATTGTTAGTGCAGGTTGTAGACCTCTTACGCAAGACGAGAAATTGTTCTATAGCTTGCTTGAGAAGGGTGAGTATGTGTGGTTGTTTAGAGAAGAAATATGCACATACTCAGTAAATGTTTGATAAATTGTTTGGATGCTCACATGTTGCCTATTGCATCTCATGGTTCAAGTTGTGCATCTTTTTATTGCATTCCATGTGCATTCTCAGTTCTCATATATACATATCACGCATACAGGATCGCCGAGAGGAGTTACACTGCTGCAATTCGATCCGCCGGAGGAAGGAGTGCGCCCGGAGATCGAGGTGTCGGAAGCTCCCGAGGCCGAGGAGAAAACTGAATTGCCGGAGTGCACTGAGCATCAGCCATCTAACTTTGTGAAAGGCAAGCCCCGGAGCATCCCTAAGCCTTCACCTATCTCTTTTTATATAAATGCACTGGTCCTTATTAAATCGTATGATTGTGCACTTAAGTATAGGAGTTGAATTAATACCGTTGCCGCATTTATACCTTGTACACTTGTCTACTATCCTGGTACTACTACTAGACAAGGGATGGGTTCGATCTTATGCTTAGCCATGCTTAGACCGGTAGAAGCCGAGTGATTTCCTGTCCTTCGCGAGCATAGGTGGTGACTAATGATGATGGGGATGGATTCCACATGGTTGACTATATGTGCCACCATGCCACAATGATAATGAGAGAATCAAGGCTAGGTAGCGGGGAGCCACATGACATGGTTGAGGTCATGCTGTCTTCAGTGCTGCTTGCGGTCGACTAGGACTGAGGCCACCAGACATCAGTTGAGATTGAAGGACGTCGTCACATAGCTGGCCAGATAAGTCGTTCTGACCGCGAAGCCGAGTAGTTCTTTCTGAGCCAAGAATTTGTGTGACATGGATAGACATATTCTGGAGGTAGGAAGGATGTGCGGAGACACCATTTTGCCATAGTCAGGTCAGGGACCTGCACTTCCTGTGAGTGGGTTTGTCTCCGAGAATATGGCCCCCGCCAAGCTCGCGATATAATATGACTCTGAAAGATCTAACGGTGACCCAAGAAGCCACTGATCAGGCTGACAGGCTTTGTGATTGGCATGTTTGCCAGCTGGTACAATCGATTCGAATCGCCATCTCTTCTGGTTAGTGAGAAACTGAACTGATCTTCTGGTGAGGTAGAGGCTAATAACTTGAACACATGGATTATGGTGAGATGAGGTTGATATCTGTGGATATCGGAAATCATATGGTTGTATTGTTTGCTATAATATCAAGTGATTGTTTAGTATAGCTGCAAACCTTAGCTTAATAGCTTAACTGAAATCGAAGCTAAACCATATCTAAAATTTATAAGTTGAGGAACTACTGTAGTAATGCTTTTTATGCAAAATGTTACTATCCTCTGAGCTCCACCAAATAAGCCTGCATATCCTTGAGAGTCTTTTTATTTACTTCCTGTCGGGTAAGTCTAGCTGAGTACAATTGAGTACTCAGGGTTTCATTCCCATTGTTGCAGAAGGAGTAGTCTACTATGCTTATTGCAAGAACTGCTTCACCCCTGCGGGCGAAGAAGATTAGACCTGGGGCAATGTCGTTATCCATCTTTAACTTTTGTAAGATGCTGTGACATGGTCAGCTGGTGGTACTCGTATGTGAACTATATTGTTTCAAAACTATGTTGACTTCCGCTACTGTTACACTTATGTAAAAGACTATGTTGTAATCTGATGTTTTAATTCGGTTGTAAACTTATGTATCATTTGATGGGTTGTTGCTGAATTTGTAAGATCCTTGGGGTATGTTCTGTTTAAAATGTTAGAAATCCTTCGAGATTTTCGGACTACCGGGTTTATATTGGCTCAAGTGTGACTTGATTGCTATTAAATTGGCGATCGTCGTACTTATGCTCGTATAAATTGGTTGGTTCTGTGACACTGGGGAAATCACTATAGGGAAAGATATCAACAGAGGATGTTTTCCTTGGCAAAGCTATCCTACTCTTCCTTCTGACGGGAGGTGGACTACAAAGGACTCAACAGGCACGCTCACCCCCGTGATCTACCATCGATCCAGCCAGACAGGACGCATTTACGAGTAACTATAGTCTAGGCACCACGCCTACACTAGAGATTACCACTTTATTCCCCCTAGGAACAGGAATAAAGCACTCAAAAGAGAGTCCAAACCCATCCCGTCTTCTCTGGTGAGTCTCTGGTGTCTTCTAGATTCTTCCTGATTTCCTTTCGTGGTGAAATTCGTGTTTTAGTCTGACATGTGGTCTCCTTTGGTTCTTTTCTGATTACACCATGCAGAAACACAGATTCACTAAAACTCATGGAATTCTGTCAGCTCAACCCCTAAACCTATGTTGGTGTTTGCTTTTATACACTTTTCATGTTTAGTTGACGGGTAAAATCATACAATAACTACCGTCAACAAGCTCCCCCCAAGCTTAACCTTTGCTAGTCCCTTAGCAAAGCCAAACTTAGCAATGGATACAGGAGTTCATTAGAATTTTTAAATGTAGTAGCAACTCCTCAAAAGCACACTAGTATTCAAGCAAGAATTCTCCTCAGGATTAGAGCAAACTATTCTCATTTTCAAATATACCTTTATTACCTTTAACTATGGAGCTTGTAGCCTTCTCTTGGGTCTTGGGTAATTGAAGGATAGAATGTCTAAGTCAAGCACTATGTCTCAAGCTCTTTTGTTCAATCCTCATCCTGGAGCTTTTGTAATTTTTCAAAATAAAGATCAGATATTCCTTTGTATGACCCTCTCAAGTCTCTCAATATATGGTATTTGTGGATCCATACCAAGGTAATAGTGATGCATGCCTTCTCTCTCTCACCCTATAACTAATGGCTTATGTGGAGCTCATGGGTAAGAAGTCAGCTCATACATACTTGCAGTGCATATATTGTAAAGTCAAATAATAGATCCAGAGAAAACAAGTCATACAATCTAATCAAGATGTGCATGTGTGTGGATATGTGGTGGCTAACCTAATTCTACTTTTGCTCCTTGAAACATTTCTCTCTCTTTTTCAACATTGGAGAATTGTGTTGCAGGACAACATGGGCTATCTTTTCTTTTTTTCAGGCGGGCGTCGGAGTGCCCATTGTTTTGATAATTCGGACACTTGTCCATTTTTACCTCTCAGGCGGGCATCTTTGTACCTATTGTTTTCTCTCATCTCATACTTTTGCATAGCCACATGCCTCTTCTCTGCAATAATACTTCCCTCTCTTCTTTTATTTTTGAGAGATAGTAACAAGAACTTGGAGCATTTATTTGGTGGTATCCTAAGGGCTTATTTTTGGTGTTTACTCCCAGTGTAGGTGTAGAACATTTTCAGGTGGATATGGAAGGCATGCTTTTGCGTACTCCTTGTGTAGGAGTAGCAGGTGTATGTGGTGTGCACGTGATCTTGATTTTGAAAGCATGACAAGTTTCTAAGGTATCAACAAAGCTTGACAAAACTCAATGTAAAGCAAGCAGCATATAAATTTGTGGGTTTTTCTATTCTAGCATGTATGGCTGTGGTGGGAATTTAAGCTCTGTCATACAGGAACTCATCATGTGGTTTTAAGGATTTTCAAAAATAAATCTTCAGGACTCAGGTATCACTAGGAACAAGATAAATAGGAGCTCAAACTTTCCATATCATATCCCTCAATCACCTAGACTTAGAACTCTCGTCCACATAAGAGACCTCCAAGTGAATTTATGGAGGAGTCTCTTAGAAAGCATCCTTGCATAGGACATTGGGAGGAACTTGAGGATGGCATATCTAATGATGCCATAGAAGGAGAGCCAAGCCAATTATAAGCCAATCTTATCTTCTCCCCTTCTATGCCCACAGTAGATGACTTATCTAAACCCATCTGTGAACCCATCCTTAATCCCAATGATTCCTCTTGTGCTCTCTCTCCTAAGACTCATGATAATCCTAGAAACCCACTCAGACATCCAAAGCATAGGAGTCATCAAGGCCACAAGGAAGATCAAGAAGAGTTACAACAATGGCAGGAATGTGTAGAATGGATGGACAAATACGAAGCCTTATGGATGGAATCCATACTTGGTTCAGATCCAAATGATGAACTTATAGCTCATCCTAGTATGGAGGCCCTAGGCGAGATCAACCTGAGAGACACCAATTCAAGGGAAATCTTGGACAATGAAACGCCCAATGAATGTCATAGGCATGGAATGAAAGAGACAACGTTTTTGCCTATAAACATTTATGAAGAAACACCCTTGGAGATTGAAATAGATGATCCGGACCCACAAGAGCAAATTCCTAAATCAATAGGTCTCTCTATCATTTCCATACATGAGATCTCCAACCCCCTCACTTTACTGGTCCATAGAATCTTGAAAAGGTGGTTGTAGATGCATATGTTTATCATAAACATTGCAAATCTCGAGGTATGAATCTTAAGGTAGGTATATAGAGTTTGGTGTTGGAGGGGAAACCACTTCACCAACATAGATGTAATTAGAAGGTTTCCCAAGAACAAACTTGCACCCATTTTGCTACGATAGAATAAGCATAAGTGTGAAAATATTCCTTCGCGTATTATTGTCACTAACCATTTCAGGACTGAAGCAAAAAGGATGAAGGATGACAACTCCAAGGTATGTCCAACCAATTATCATGCAACATTGATCACATCCATCTAGATTTGATTTTTGCCTTGCAAAATTCAAGCTTGGGGGATGGGCTTTCTCTGAAAAATCTTATACCATGTTGCTAATTCATCTTGGTTGTCGCTACCCTTAAATCATGTTCGCACATCTCTATTTGAATAAATCCTCATAATGCTTTCATGCTACCTTTGCTTGCTATAGTATATGTTTAGGTTTGAAGTATCTTCATACATCTCTTAAATGAAGCATGGTGCTTAGTTTAGCAATGGTGATCTTATTTCATTGGCTTTTAAATTAAGCATGGTGCTTAGGTTAAAATGCCTTCCTAAATGAAATTAGACGTGGTGTCTAGGTTGATTTTTGAACCGATAGTATACTGTAGTAGACACTAGGATATTTTGTTAGACTAACCCCTCCAGGAAACACTTAAATCAATTTAGGGAAGTCAAAGGATAAACTCAAATCAAAGATGAAGCAGGACACATGAATCCCAACAGTTGTGCACAAGGGAGAGGTCCTCCTCAACGGACCTAAGAACCAGGAGCCATCACTATCCGGTTGAAGCATGAAGAAGGAAGACCAAATTCCACCAAAGTTGATCTGACCATGTTCTTCCTCCTCTCAATCTCCCGTCGCTCAGGCACGCTGGTTTGCAATCCCTCTACTCACCATTACCCTACTTCTATAAGTTTGATTAAGTTCTACAAATGCCATATATGAAAATCAAACTTAAGACAACATGACATCAATCCTCCGTAGAAGAAGTAATGGTAAATAATAAATGTTGTATACAACTTCTCTACATCATAGAAAGTGACCTTTAGCTTTATGACAACACTATCCCTGTCATTACTTGTATATTCCTTTGGGTATGTGTTGTCCACTAATGCTTTGCAGGAATAATAAGAAAAGCAAAAGGTTCGAACACAAGAACTAAAGGATGTCATAGGAGACAAACCATTCATGAACAAGACACTACAAACTCCTGCCCAAGCAGACACATACTAAAGTAGTGAAGATGATCAACTCGGTTCGAGCTAAACACGATCACCTCCTTGCATCACCACACTTGCCAAAGCTAGACGATCCAGTCATGCCAACGATCGGGTGCACCAGAGAATCTTCCACAAGACCTTCTGCAACACTGGATCAAACATCAACATAATGGAAAAGATGGCAGACCAGATGTTCAGGTTCCTAGAGATGACTCAGAATCACTATGTCCCCTCTGACTTCATGGTCCTAGACATGGAAGAGGAATAGTACGATCCACCGATTGTACTTGGAAGACCATTCCTCAACACCACACGAGCAATCATCTATATGAGAGCAGGAGACATTTACGAGTACCCATAGTCTAAGCACCATGCCTACACTATAGATTACTACTCTACTCCCTCTAGAACAGGAATAAAGCACTCAAAAGAGAGACATAAACTAGATAAATAATATGAACATAGACTTACGTGAATCAGAAGTTGGTTGCCCGGGACATCTTAAGAGCTAGCTCTAGTAGAGCTAGATCCTACCGAAGTACAAGCCGTAGAGGGATCACCGACAGGCCGGCAACTCCTCCTAACTCTTCCCTCGCTATCCATATCTCTACTATCTAGTCCCTAGATCCTAATGAGAGGTTATCCTTTCATGGGACACCTCTCGATTAGGGTTTACATATGATTGAATGAACTGGTATGAAACCCTAGGGGTCTGGGGCTGTATATATAGGCCGGTGTGATGAACCGTAGCCCTTGGATCAAACCGACTTCGATGGAGGGTGGAGATTGATCCTCAAAGGCGGTGGCGAGTCCACGTCGAAGTGGAGGCGGATCCGTGTCACTGACAGGTCGACCGACCAAGGGGGAAGGTCGGCTGACCCACTTCGGAGTCCAAATAGTCCCGCCTTCTCTGGTGAGTCTCTGGTGTTTTCTAGATTCTTCCTGATCCACTTTCGTGATGTAATTTGATTTTTATATCGACGTCCTTGATATTTTCTTCTTTTCATGATAACATCCTACAGAAACACAGATTCACCAAAACTCGTGGAATCTGTCAGTTCAACCCCTAAACCTATGTTGGTGTTTTCTTTTATACTCTTTTCTTGTTTAGTTGACAGGCGGCTCCTCCTCGGCAGCCTCTCGGGTAATGTCCTCCACGTCATCATCAGGAGGAGCTGTGCTCGAAGAAGGGTGGTCCCTATGATCCCGGCTAGAATGCGGCACCTCTCCTCATGAAGAATTGTCGGCTCGTGCGCCTGTACCCTGGTCGGAGTCTGCTAGCGGTGTCAACCTTTGGGGCTCGAACTCCAACCCACGACCTCCCTCAGTGTTCTCCGGCGGTTGCTCCACACCTCGGCCGGCGAAGAAGGCGATGGCGCCAAATTAGGCTGTGGCAGCTGCTCCGGCGGAGGGGAATATGCTCGTCGACCAGCCGCTGGTTCTTCGGGTGGAATCTTTCCTGTAGCGGGATTTGGCTGAGGCTCCTCTGACCTCCTTAGAGACTCATGGTCGGAGGGCCATGATGCAGAGCCGCCATCAGCTCCACTTTTCGTCGACCCGCCACCGTATGCTCCACCAGTCGCCAACCCACCGACGTCTTCATTTGAGGGACCTCTGAATAAGTATACGTACAAGTTCTACTCACCAACAGGAAAGCAAGAAAAATGCCACAAGAGAATTCAGAACACTCACATCTCCGACCGATAGCGCTTGCGCGCGAACTGTTTCTTTCGACCAGCCACCCATTCATATGGGGCAGGCATTCTGGTCGGGGGTACCTCGCCCTTCTGTCATTTTGGCTATGGCCCCTCATCATCACTCGAAGAATCAATCACTGCCTGACAATAATGCTGTCCTTCAGAAATCTTCACCAGCCTCTCCGGCCTCCGACCCCCGCCTTTCGACGATGTGGTCTTCTCGCTAACCGGCTGTTTGCCACGGGCTGCTCGGCGTGCAAGTTCTTCATCGTCTTCTTCCTCTTGTGCATCATCCTCCTCGTCGGCGTCTGGCTCTTCAAATACCTCGTCCTCGTCACCAAGCTAGTAACTGTGGCGAGGGCCCACGCCTTGGGGCCATTCATCGGTTGGCACATCCGAGAAGTAAAACTTTTGATCCTGACCATTGATTTTTGACCAATACAGTAAGGACTAAGAGATGGATGCCGACCAAGAAACAAAACAAGGGATATATACAAGCAACATACCTCTGGTAGTGGATTCTCTACATGGAATGGCTTCGCTTGGCCACGACTGTTGATAAAGGTTCCTTTTTCGAACAACTCCCTCAGCCTCGCCGTGGCCTCGGAAGATGGCAGACTCTCTGGTACCTCCCTCGTCAGGTCGTTCACCCCACGCCATTCGAAAACAGGGTAGACCCTCTCCTTGCAGGGCTGAACTCGGCGCAGCACGATACTAGCCGCAACCCCAATTCCGTCAAGAGTGTAGCTCTACAAGATCTCCATCAACTCATGTACTTGAGTCATCTCACCCGGTCCTGGTTTCTCAGACCACGTCGGCCGCCTCTCCAGGATCTGATCGACAGCACACCGAACAGGCGGCTGCTGGTTTGGGAGATAGAACCATCTCTTGTTCCGGTCCCTCAGACTCGTATTGAGAGGGATAGATAGATATTGGGCAGACATCCCATCCCGGAGTTTCAGGTATACTCCTCCAGCAATACGAGAACCTCCGCCGCTCGATTTTACGAGCGTGAAGAAATAACGGAATAGATTGAAGTGTGGAAGAATACCAAGGAAGGCCTCACACAGGTGAATAAAGATAGAAACATGGAAGATAGAGTTTGGATGCGGGTGGCACAGGGAAATTTCGTAATAATCTAGCAATTTGCGGAGAAAAGGGTGGCAAGGAATGCCAAATCCGTGAAGAAAATAATCGGCGAAGACCACCATTTCGTTGGTGTTGGGCATAGGATTTGGCTCACCGGATGATGGACGCCACCCGGTGGTGGCTTGATTCGGCAGAACAGCCTTGGCTACTAGATGGTCAAGCATTTTCTTCATCACCGTTGACTGCTGCCACTCCTGATCCAGATGCAGCTCTCTAGGCGCCGGCTCCTTCTTCTTCTTTGGGGGCACGCACGCGCTCTTCCTTGGACCCATCTCAACAAATGCGTTTGGAATTACAGTGGAGGATGGATGAATTGAAGAAATCCGAGCGGAATCGGAATTTGGCTTTGTGATTCAGAAACCCCATATGGCGGCGGCTAGGGCAAGAAGCGGCGGATTTTTCTTCGTGGCTACTAACTGCTTCACGATTGCGGTGCGAACCGGTTTTTTTTAAACATTCGGCGGCTTATGAAGGCAGGCACGATGTTTCGGCTTCTTTAGTTTTCTGCGCGACACGGTGATTCTAATTTTAGATCCCAACAAGACTATTCTGCGCACCATGTTGTGTTCGGGGACTTCGTCAATGCCTCGCCTGTTCGGGAGACTTTCCTGCGCACCATGCTATGTTCGGGGACTTCGTCAACGCCTCGCCTGCTCGGGAGACTGTCCCGCGCACCATGCTTTGCTCGGGGATTTCGTCATCGCCTCGCCTGCTCGGAAGACTTTTCCGCGCACCATGCCATGTTCGGGGACTTTGTCATTGCCTCGCCTGCTCGGAAGACTTTCCCGCGCACCATGCCGTGTTCGGGGACTTTGTCATCGCCTTGCCTGCTCAGAAGACTTTCCCGCGCACTGTGCTGTGTTCAAGGACTTCGTCATCGCCTTGCCTGCTCAGAAGACTTTCCTGGGCACCATGTTGTGCTCGGGGACTTCGTCAACGCCTCGCCTGCTCGGGAGACTGTCCCGCGCACCATACTATGCTCGGCGATTTTGTCATCGCCTCGCCAGTTCGGAAGACTTTCCCGCGCAGCATGCTGTGCTCAGGGACTTCGTCAACGCCTCGCCTGCTCAGGAGATTGTCCCGCGCACCATGCTGCGATCGGGGACTTCGTCATCGCCTCGCCTGCTTGGAAGATTGTCCCGCGCACCATGCGGTGTTCTGGGACTTTGTCATCGCTTCACATGATCAACATATTCAAGAATTTTGACCTTGACACTACGTGACTGTGTCACCTACTATCAGGCTCGGGGACTAAGTGGATACACTTCACCTGACGGCGAAGGTATTTCCTCTACCAAGCCAAAAGTGGATACACCTCACAAAAAGAAGCTCTTTTCAAAAATTTTCTGAGCTCCTTACATCCGTCTGGTCAAGTAACTCCGAAGATCTGCACCTCCCGACGAATGCAAGGTGCTCGGAGACTTGCTGTGGGGGTATAGACCCGTATACCCGCACGGCGCTACATGGGCCAATTCATTCGACCAGGCCCAAACTACCAAGGATGCGTCGTCTACACGTTATTTAGAAGATCACGTATATTCGCCGATTAAGAGTCTTGACAGGTAAGGAAATAGTTTTCCTAGTATATCAAGCCGATTAGTTTCCTTATTCGGTTAGGATTATAATCTGATATACATGGTAAAACCGACTTGTAACCCTGTCCCTCGGACTATATAAGGCGGGCAGAGAATCCCCTCAAAACAACTCATCTCATATAAATACAATCCACAAGAACAAAGGACGTAGGGTATTACGCCTCGCAACGGTCTAAACGTATATAAATCATGTGTTCCACGCTCTTTATGTTACGCTTGCTCGTTTCAAACGCACCTTTACCGATCATCTAGTTCATATCTCTGGATAGACTATCCATGATATTGCATGGATAACGACTTACGGCGCGGTGGCTGAAACCGCCGATACGGGCGAGGACGACGACATGGACATAGCAGCTGGGAACTTGTCAGGCAGTAGCTCAAATGCTAGCGGTAGCTCTCTCAAGCAATTGCAGTGACGAGGACAACGACAAGGCGACACGGCCGCCTATAGTGCAGAGGGATGGATGATAATTTTATAGTGCAGAGGGATGGATAACAAGCGTGAGGTTGTGCTCAATGCTCAATGTTGGTCCAAGGGTTCCTGTCATTCAGACAGACAGACGTGTACGGTAACGTCGGCTGTGCACTGAACGTGTGCAGGGCCATGTTAGGCTCTGTTTAGTTCCGACCACGAAATTTTTACACTCATCGCATATTTGGAGGGGGGGCTTATTTACTTCTCGTTTAAAACTTCTAATTTTTCTATCACATCAAGTCATATCAAATGTTTAGATAAATACATGGAGCTTTAAATATACATAAAACAGAAACTAATTACATAATTTGTATATAAATTGCAAGACAACGAATCTTTTGAACCTATTTAGATCATAATTATACATTTATTATATGCTTGCTACAGTGTCAAGATTTGAATCTAAACAGGCGCTCAGTCTGCTTGCATTGCTTATGGTAGAAACTTTTCAGCACCTTTGAAATCTTTCAATGATAAATTTTCAGACCCTCCGTCACATCGAATCTTTAGACGTCATGCATAGAGCATTAAATGTAGTCGAATCTTTTGCATGTTTGCACGGTTTACCTGCTTTTTACGAGACAAATCTTTTGAGTCTACTTGGACCATGATTAGACATTTATTGGAGAAGATTTTCCATATGGTGCAGCGACTTTTCGCCACCTTTTTCGCGAACCAAACAGGCTCACTGGCCCTGGTTAGATTCGCCATAACATAAAAAAATTCTGTCACGTCAATTTTTGGATATGTCCGTGGAGCATTAAATATTAATGAAAGTTAAAACTAATTTGACAGCTTCGCAAAATATTGTGAGACGAATCTTTTGAGTTTACTTGAGATATGATTAGACACTTATTGCAAAAGTTAGTATATTGCTATAGTAACTAATTTTGCAAAATGAGTGAATCTAAACGTGTCCAAATATGTATGCATATGTTAAAGCCCCTTTACGATTGGTACGAATACCAGAATAAATTTAAGTGTGCAATTTGGAAGTCAAGGTTAAAAAAAAACAGAAGTATCTGTTAGATATATTGTGAAATTAGCCTATACAATATTTAATCTCTACAACTAATAAGGCTAAAGAGGAGGCAGTTTTTTGGTGCGATGTTGTTTGGGGTCGTCCGTCCGCCACCGCTCCGTGCGATACCTCCGCGCGCAGCCTCCAGAGTAGGCCCGCGGCCAAGGATTGAATCCCACACAATAGAAAAAAAAGGGGGGAAAAAAAGGACAGCGCTCCTGCGACTCCTTCTCTCCCTCCCCACGCGACTCTCCGATCTCTCCCCACCACAGGACGTCGGCCGCCAGGCGCCGGTCGCGAAGCTAAGGTTTCTCCCGTCGCCTGCGCCGGGGTCAAGCTAGAGCCGCCCCTGCCCTACTCCCACCCCCGCTTCAGATCCACAGGTGAAATCCCTGGACTCCAATGCTGTTCGTCATTTGCTTCATGTTGGGTCGATCGATCGAACTCCATCAGCACCCTGTACGCGTGCTACGTCCCTGTCAGGCCTTCCGCGCCAAGTTCTGTCAGGCCGACTACTTCCTCTTCGATCGACGGTACGTTCTCCCCCTCGGTTCGGCTCCCTCCCCCGGCCGGCGGCGCTCAAACCATGGTGCCACGCTTCCTTCCCTTTGTACCTCCAGCCTCCGAGCCAGCGCTCGACGAGGACACGGTGGCTGGGTTTGGGAACCTGGACGAGGTCGCGCCCTTCCAGGATGCCTGGTGGGGGAGGAGAAGGGCTCACCGGCATCACCCGCGCCGGCGCTCGCGGACCTTCCGTCCGGCCATCAGGCCTACGCAAGGCCACGCACGCGAGTCGTCGGCCTCCTCCGTGCAAGGGGCTGCCGCCAGGCTCCTGTCATCCCAGGCCGCCCCCTCGTACCGGCCTCTTCCATGCAGACGCCGCCAGGTACGATCCCCCCCCCCCCCCCCCGCCCCCCATTAGGATCTTCAGATGCTGGTGGAGTTCGTTTGATTTTTTTTCGATCTGCTTTTCCGGAAAGGTCAGTTGGACAATGCAGTCGCTTCAGTTTTGATGCGTTAGTAGTAATCGCATCGTATCGATTAAATATATATTTGCGGTAGCGTGATCTTAGACATTGGGGCAGAATATGTTTTGGATACAAACCATCCGTTCCTGATTTTCCAAACTGAAAGCGTTCAACAATTTTTTTTTGAAATTTGCTTTGCTTTCATCAACGTGTTCCCATGGGCTAGGAGTTCTCTGTTACTGCCGTGGACATCGACCGCAGCTGCACACTTAGCCAAACCACTCCGAGGCAAAGCGCAGGTACGAGGCGCCCTCCTTCAAGTGTCCCTTTGCTGTGGACCAGCTATTTAAAAATTTCATCTGTTGTTTGATTAAACCATGTTGTCTACAAATGACGATTTGTATGTATATATGAATTGTTTGATTATTATACTTGGTCATCCTTGACTTGAGGTCCTGCGCCTTCTTCCAATTTGATGGAATGCCTAACCCATTTGGTGATGTTTATATCATGTTTTTTTTAATGAAATGGTTTGTATCATTTTTTTTATGAACTGGTTTGTATCATGTTTTGACTCTTGCTCTGCCACATAGGTAGGTGGTAGAAATGTTGGGTGTGGGAGGTGGAGATGGCTTGCTGTCAAGGAAATGAAGATGAATTATTTTGCAAAGTTGATCAGGCTAGGGTTCAGAAGTTTGTCATTTTTTATTGCTTTGGAGTTCAGATTTATGATTTTCAATAAATACCGGGATTCTTCTCAATGAATAGTAGGATTCTCTTAAGCTATATCATTCCATTCTTAATTTTGAATAGCATGTACTACCATATATCATCACCAAAATGTGGGTTTGGTTGTGTACTATTAGGCCTTCTATCCTGTTATGGCAACCATACAGTTCTGTAACCCTAGCTGCCGCCAGTTGATGCGAGGTCGCTGCGGGCCGCGCTGCCACTGTGATCCGCCCCCATGCGCTCCTTGTGACTGAGCAGCATTCGGCTCCCTCCCCCGGCCGGTGGCGCTCAAACCATGGTGCCATGCTTCCTTCCCTTTGTGCCTCCAGCCTCTAGGCCAGCGCTCGAGGAGGACACGGCGGCGGGGTTTGGGAACCTGGGACGAGGTCGCGCCCTTCTAGGATGCCCGGTGGGGGAGGAGAAGGGCTCGCCGGCATCACCAGCGCCGGCGCTCGCGGAGCTGAGAGCTTGCGGCGGGTTCAGGAGTGGGTGACGAGGTCGCATCGTCGCAGCCCCCGAGGTGCACCAAGGTCCGGATCTCCATCCATCTGTCTTCTACCGGTGATCTATCCTGACACCGTAACCAACTAACCATGTGCATGGTTGGTGTGTGGTGAGGTTTTGAGGAGCAGTGAACTAGGCGGCGAGCGGCGGCGGTGCCATCGGCAAGCAGCAGTGTGGCAGTGCAGCTGCTGCTGTGAGTACCTCTTCCATATTCTCTGATTTCACATATAATTATATTAACCAGCCTTAAGCAAATATGTTCATGGTTTGTAGCTCTACAATCTTTGTTTTGGGATGCAGGATGTATTCCTAAATGTTTAAAAATGTAAGGTCCTAAAGTTTGGTAATTTTGATCCCAAATTCAGAGTTCCATATTTTAGATATTTATTATTTATGACTCTGCTTCAAACTTTAGCTCCCAAAACTGAATGTCAATGATGTGTCTAAGTTTATTGATGAAACTTGAGTTTTTTTTACTTTATCTGATGAAATCACTCTGAAAGAATATGGTATATCAAGCTATGATGTGATGTTTGGCTTTTGAAGTTTGAGTACGCATTGTATTTTAAGACTGAAAAACCATAGTAATGGTGTTGGTGATGCAGAAACAATGGCAGAAGTGCAGCAGGACCATTGGCATTGCCAGAAATCATTTAGATACTTTGAACAGGGAGTTTGGGTGTGTCCCCTTCGTTCTTTTTATGAAATATTTATCAATCATTTAGATACTTTGACTTTCTTGACTAACATATATCTCTTCACTTGCCGTAAAAAAAACATATATCTCTTCACAACTAAAAAGCCTAAAAGATGGATCATGAAGTAGTTCTCGCAGCCAACTGGTTGACACACACCGATGCATCTAGAGTTCTAAACACTTGTGAGTTCAGTCCCTCTGTCCTTCCTAAATTTCTAATCTACTAAACTAAGACGAATTCATGATAGAGCTCTTCGACATGGTGAACAGCAGTGGAATTATCACAGGTGTGGGTGGAAATATCAACCATGATGCTTTGCACAACTTAAGTTTATCTCATACAGGAATACAATTCCTCTGAATTGGTCAGAGAGTCTAACAGCATTAGCATTTAGAATTTCACTGAACTGGTTCTTTTTTAGTTGATATATATTACAATTTTTATCCTGCACCAAGTGCCAAAATAATATGTACATTGTTTACAGGAGAGTTCATCCATCTCCCGCTGCAGTTGCAATCGCGTCACCAACCTTCAGATCAACGCCAAGGTGTGTGCTATGTAACCAGGTCAACTCTATTCAGTTGTTTAATTGCTTGTTATCCTCGCGGATCTGGGAACTTTATTTTCCTTATTGTCCGTCTGGATCTTGGAGCTTGTTCATTTAGGGCCTTTGGAGAAAGTCTGCTGCCTCTACATGCTATGTTTTAAGATCTGGTGTCAAGCTATCAAGGTAGTGGGAGCTCTAACAAGATTAAAAAGTAGGAGCTTAAATAGCTCGTATATGCCGTGTTTTAGGGATCGGTGTCAGGGCAGAGGGACTCTAACAAGATTAGAAGGCAGGAGCTAAAATGGTACCTAATTGCGGCCCACTAATAGCATGATAGTGACCCACATTATCACTACTACTACTATCTATATCATTTAGTAGATGCAAAGAGCAGCCACACTGTAGGAATGGAATAAATAATTGTAAGGACTTGTTGGCGCAAAAAGTGGTTCCCTAAGCCCAACACACCAGCGAAGCCGGAAACGATCCTTGAGGCAGTGAAGCTCTCGCAGATCCAGCTAGCTTCGGACCCGGTCTGAGAGTGTCAGTAACACCCAAGCGTGCCAGTCAATTTGACCTGCAATTGACAAGGAAAAAGATAGTAATCAGTAATCACAGGGCGGAACTAACCGGTATGTCCAGGTAGTTCCAAATGTATGGCTCGAAGAGCCGATGTAATGGGAGATCGACTAGAAAGCCGATTCCGTCATGTTATGAACCGATTGTAGCGAAAAATGCATTATAATTCAAGTTAACCGATTCAGACATGAATTCAATGACATATACTTGCATTAGACAGAAGTATACTATGAAAGATATAGCCACAGCAAGCTAACATGATCATAAGATGTCTCAATGTAAAATAGGAATGAAATCAGCTACTTTAGCCGATTCAGTGTATACGAGCAACATACAAGCCTATAAAGCAAACAATGTTTCAACTCTCCGGCTAATGGATCTAAATCGCAATCTTGCAACAGTGGAGATCAAGCGGATCGAGGCAGTCATGATGAAGTTGCAACTTAAATCCGTTAACCTTTGAATCTAGACAATGTTTATTTTATTACTTAAGTGCGACCCGTATCTAATCTAGATCCAAAATACAATCGGCTAGTGCAAAGCATTCAATATGAAACGTATGGCAAGTATAATTCGTTGAACATATAGATCTATTAGATATAAGCCGACGCATATGGATCAAGACGGGCAAGTTGATGATTGCTTTAAATAATAAACAATAAACATAAGCAACATTGGTAACTTAATGAATCTAGCTAAACTGCCAAATTTAACTAGAGCCGATAACTAATCCATGCATGCAAACTGTTTTAATCTATAGCCTGTCCACCGGATGACGTTAACTAATAGATTAATCAAGCAAACAAACACGAATCGATAACTAATCCGCGCGTGAAAACCGTCCTAATCTGCATCTCGTCCACCGGATGACGGTTAACACAGATTGATCGGGTAAACCAGCGTGAATCATCCTTGACTCACTATGCTTCCCGCGTCCACCGGATGACGCCAAGGAAACAGAGCTTAGCAAGGACCCTGGTCCGCCATGCTTCCACGTCCACCGGATGACGCTAAAAAGACATAGTTTAACAGGGGGTTGACGATACTTACAAGCAAGCCTGCGTCCACCGGATGACACCCAGCCTGGATGAAGTAACTCGCCGGACTCGACTGACTCTAGGGTTTGTTTGGCCGGAGCCGAAAGTTATGTTGTATTGATGTTGTTGTATTTTTTACAATGGCTGAGGGCTTATATTTATACCCTGAGCGTAGCTAGAGTCCTAGTCGAATTACAACTCATTATTAGATAAGGAAATCAACAAACTATCCTATATCTAAGGTAACTTGGAGTCACATCTTCCCTTTCATAACGGACTCCGATCGTGATTGCATCTTGGCGGCGCGTACTCTGGATGATGTCACCATATGCCGACGCTGCACGCCTTCTGTCACCTTCGCCCGATAACCGATTCACCGTTCAATCGGCTATTCTCCTTCCTTCCGCTGGACGGAATCTGCTTCCGAAATCGGCTATCTTCCTTCGGTATCGGCTATCGGCTCCCAGCCCAAAACTTGATGTTAACAGGACTTTAGTTGATAGTGTTACAGAGGAAGGGTAAGAAATAGTCACAAAACTAATAAGGAAGGTTGGAACTATTGGCAACCAGTGTTTATTGTCCTGTTTCACAATGCCAACTGGGCTAGGCCAATACAAGGCTAGCTATCAGCTCTGGTGACCCCGCAACTAGAGGATGCTGACAGCGCGCCAGGGGGTGGGTGGGGGGGGGGGCACGCCCTGGAAAGGATGCTGACTGGGTGGAGGAGGCGCGGTGGCAGTGGCTCTGGCAGGAAAGGTGGAGGGGGCGGGGCCAGCTTATGGTGCCTCAGCGACCCGGAGATGAAGCGGTGGCGAAGGGTGGCGAGCTACAAGGCCTACTCGGTGGAGGGCAAGGTGAAGGTGTCGCTGCGGCGTGGTCTCCGGTGCTTCAAGGGCAAATGCTCTGAGATCTTCCACCATGGTTGGTAAACTCTGACGGCTGGCTGGCTCTCCTTCTTGGACGGTGGCAGGGCCCCCAAGAAAGGAACCAAAAACTTCTGAATATGTTGACGATTTAGTTTTCTTTTTTTTTCTTTTGAAGATAATGATGCTCCTGCTCCATATGTCTATCTATCTGTCTACCTATTTGCCTACTAATTCGAAATGGATTTGAGATTGAGTGTATATTCGTAAGCTATTTTGCGAGGGATGCACACTCTGAACACTTGCTTCTGTGGATTGATCTGTTTGTGCTACTGCTGGTGCCTGTCATACTTGTTAGTAATCAAATCAAACAAATTTTTTTTTTTTGCAACTAATCAAATCAAACAGTTAGGAATTTTATATTACCGTCATGCTTTGTCTGTCATACTTGCTACCGAGCCTCAAAATTTGTTTGCAGGTCAGAAGCCACCACCAAGACTGGTTACTGACTATCAACATTATAGATATCTTGTATGAATGCAGGTCAGAAGCAGTCTTCTTGAGCACCAAGACCTTTGGTTGTGGCTGTGAAAATAAAAGCTGTGATGCTCAAACTCTATTAGTCATCATGTGTTTATTTATGTATAGCTAGGATGACTTATTGGCCAAAAGTGTTTAGCTAGAATGCATGAGGTAGTCGTTACCAATAGGAATTGGAGTCCAGATTTTTCAAACTTCAAATTTGACATCAAACTATTCAAACATCAAATTTGACATCCAAATTATCCAATTGATCTTCTGCAGGTATTCATATAAAAGGTTTATACATACCTGGAATATTGCGAAGTGAAGGGTTTAACACCCGTTGTAAAGTGAAGGGTTCAACAAGATGTTAAGAAGATGCAATGGAACTTATTCATAGATTTATTGGTGCACAGAAGAAATTGATATCGGATATTTATTTCCACCGATATAACATTATATTAGTTGCATCATAGAAAGGACTATGCAATAGAGTTTGTGAGCATGTGAAGTCGCAGTTTCTATGACTGTGTTAAGTTCCACGAACTTTGCATTTTAGATTAAACGTCACTTTAACATAGGTATTTAATTACAACATTGTTATCTTATCGTGCGATTCGTCTATTTTTAATATAAAAGTTAGTTATCTCGTAACAACGCACGGACACGCTACCTAATATATCAAATAAACTCTAAGGCTTCTATAAATAATATGCACGTGATGATGGTTTAATACCATAGGATGGTGGCCGTAACATGCATGCATGTGTTGTTTTGCCAATTAAGTCGAGTAACTATAGGAGTTTGAGTTTCTCTTACTTACAAGTCGAGTAAATACAGGAGTTTCTCTTACTTACAAGTCGAGTAACATGCATGCACGTTGACTCAGGAAGTCTACTCACAAATTATACATCATTATAGCATGAACAACGTTACAATACTTTATTACAACCAGAATTTGTCCATCACATCATAGCCAATGGTTTATTACAACGGACACATAGCAAAAGAAACTCCCCAACCCACGAGGACACCGGCTGAGGGCACGCCAACTTCAATATTCCTGGACATCCTTCGGGAACTTATCGAAGTCTTCATCTTTTGGTACCCATCCAAGATTTTGTTGATTGGTAAACCACTATAAGTGTCAGCTCACCATGTTCAGTAAGTATAACTATAGGGATGCAAGACTCAAGAGTTTGACACAGTTTACTACATTTAGCTTTTAGTTGGTCATATTTTAGTTTAGACCTGAGTATCTATCTTACCGAGTAACAAAATTACCAAGTGAGAGTAATAACATTAATCAAAATTAAAAGCATTTCTCTACTCCTCCAAATATCTGGCTATAAAAAAGGATTCAGGCCGCTCATGTTCATGAGCACGCTGATATATCAGATTAAAGATAACTCTACAGAGCTAGTATAACTTTAAATTCTGGTTGTAATGAGGTACTATAAAGTTCATGGACGAAGCCAGCGGTGGAGCTAGGGGACTCTAGCCCCCCTATCGACGGTGAACCAAAAGAACCCCTGTAATTTTTCTATAAAATTTGTAGTATATTCTTAAGAGTAGAAGGGGCTGAAAACACGATTTGAAGGCATTTTTAAAGGGTAGGAGAGGCTAAAAACGCAATCTGGAGGTTGAAGAAGACAATAATTGTTAAGTTGGTCTAACTCTGTGTTTAGTACAGTCCCCTAAATATTTTTTTGCTTCGTCACTGATAAAGTTGTTCGTGCTGTAATGATGTAAAATTCGTGAGTATATAAGGTTTTGAACTTCCTACATCCACATAAATTTTTTGGACAGGTTTATTCGTAAATCCGAGTGTGAAGATTTCTCTAATTAACGCTAAATAAAATAGGAGTTTTGGAGGCTATAGGGATTTAATCCTAATAGTAAGAGTTACTGGAGTTTCTCCGGCGAACATTAATTCCGTGACATTACTTACATCTCCTAATTTCCTGAGTCCGCTCGTCTTGCCTGGCTACAAGATAAAAGTCTCATGCCATCGTTCATTCGCTGTGTGGTTCAACACTCGCAAAACTCACAGCTTCCGCTGGTAAAAGTTTTCCCCGTCCTGGTACTTGTGTGCACACAAGTCCTAGAAGAGTGGTCCTCCGGACTGTTTGTTGTCTTTAAATTCGTCAGCTCGGGTAAAGGACGACAATCACATTTTTTAGAAGTATCATTGATGGGACGACTACTCGCTACTTCCTCTTCTTCTCGGTGATCGGTACTGCTACACGGATTGCATTGGAACGAGCGGGGCGATTACATTAATAGACACTATATATATTATTTCCCCAAGGTTCAGCATCCTTTCGGGCTTTAGTGGTAGGCTAGGGAACAACAAAGGCACAAGATGGCCTCGGGTCTAGGTTAGGGTACCATGGTGGGATTTAGCTCAGCTCAGTCATATGGTTTAGTGATGACTTGTGTCGGCGTCAGGCTTTCATGGCTTCAAGTGTTGGACACACCGAAGCTATGTCGAACCAGAACCGGCTAAGGACGAGGCCAGCAAGTGGAGGTCCACCTATGCTATAGTTCAGTCTTTGTCGGCTCGGTTATTTGGGATGAACAGAGTTGTCACCACCTGTCGCTTACCACCTCAACCGTGGAGTATGAAATGCATTCACCTGTTATCTTATACCCAAAACCGTGGAGTATGAAATGCATTCACCTGTTCTATTATACCCGAACACCACATTCACATATCAAGAAAATTACATGCCCCGGGTCCTCAACCCTACGGATTGACAGGCAAAGGACACCCGCATACCCGAAGGCATAATGAAACACCATCTAGTTCTAGTTCTAAATCTAAATGGATGTAACACATGATTAATCAAGTTTAGGGTCCGCACGCTCACCTATCTAGCTACCTGCTCACTGCTCGCCCGCCGCCAGGGAGCATTTGGCTGCCCGCTCACTGACGGCAAGCTCCCATGCTCGCGTCGCCATAGTCGTTGTAGGAGCCGTGCCACATGCGAAGGCGTGAAGCCGTCACTCGATGGCCAATGCAGATGGGAAAGGCTATATGCTGATGCTGATGTGGATGGAAAAGGGCATGTGAGACAGGGTACGGTGAATTAGAAATTTGGGATAGGATATGGTTTCTTTTAATAGTTGGGCCTTGTATCTTGGCCGGATAATTCTTTGGGTAATAATATTGTTGGCTCAATTAGCAAAAGAGGCCATCTTCTACCCTCAGTAAATCTGAGCCCCTCCTACCTTTGTTGAGCACCTATCTTGTATCTTGTACATCTACAACCTTTGCTGAGCACCTCCTATCTTGTACCTTGTACATCTACAGCTGAAATTTTAACGGATGCTTCATGGGGCTCCACATGAGGAGTTGCCATCTGCGGTGCGAACAGTGGAATGCCAAGTGAGCAAAACCGGGTAGCAAAACCAGGGTAGGGGATTTGAATGGTTTAGCAAATTTTAGGGTGCTGAATTCATGGTTTTGTACTTCAGGGGAGTAAAGTAGTCTACAAGCCAAACGTCGAGGGATTATATAGACTTTTTCCCTTTATGAAATGGACAAGAACAAGAGAAATTGACGAAAATCATGCATATAACATCTAAACAATATTTTTCATTATAAGTCATTGTCTATACTTGATGATATTTCTTCTTGGCTTTTAAATGGTTCAAAACAGCTCGATGGGCATCACATGATTGGCCTTTTTGTCAGTTAAAAGAATGAATCCAATCCCTTTTTAATTACTATTTTTACTTACTGTTAGAGCATCTCCAAGAGCCTAGGTAAATTTGGACATGTAAACCGGCTCTCCAAAATAATTTAGCTCGTCGAAATACCAAAGCTCCACGGCAGCTCTTCTAAAACCAGCTCGCTATCTTTTCTAACTTGTCACAAGTCATCAGGTCACTTTGGAGCATATCATCGAACACCTTCATGGCATGCCCTACTTCTCGTCGAAGCATCATGCCTCACTGTCACGAAGTCATGCGAAGATACTTCGAGTTACACAGGTCTCCTACTGCCGTACAAAAATTGTAGCACAAAACATCTATAATGGCTCACTTACAGCTAGCAAGCAATGGATGCTACCAATTCCCTGCCAGCGCTGCACCTCCTGAGGTCATCTCGGTCATGGCCCGTGGCAACGCGGGAAGCCAGGATAGGCCGTCACCGTAGTTTGCTTGTGCGGGTCGAGCGCAAGCAGGTCGATGAAGCTCGTGTTCGCGACGGCAACAACTCGTTTGCCATCGAGCACCTCATCATCGACTACCTTGAATCACCACTGAGACTCACCGATGAGCTAGGTACTCGTCTCATGCTCCTATGGAATGGGGACGAGCAGTGCAGAAAACACTGTGCTGCCCCAGATAGTGAGCAAAGCTCGCTCGCCTACTATGCCGAGCAATAAGTGCGGAATGGAGTACTCGATATTTTAGAAATGCAGATGGCTAGTCCGTTGGAGGCAAGTTTTTTTCTAATTTTACAGATAAAGAGTAGGATAACTAGGCTGTTGGAGTTGCTCTTATGATCACTCCAAAGAGATTAGGTGTACGTACCACAAGGTAAATATCAAGTCATACTGTCACAGTCTAGAGTACAAATATATATAAAAAAAAAAGTTGCAAAGCCAACACAATGTAGTTCAACACTGTCCTCATTGCTCACCACCATTGAGGATCCTCCGCACCTTTTCAAAGCAGCTGTTGAAATGCAAAGTATTAGGGCATTCATGTGCAGAACACAAAGGAGGACAAGGGAGGAACAGGAAACACCTTTCTGATAGATTAGGAAACAAAGCCTTGGCAGCATTAATAAGAATGTCAGCACTTTGTGTATCCTCCACTGCAGGAGCTACGGTAACAAAGAATACATTAAGATACAAGTGGGATGAACTGTGATGAATGGACAAAGTCTATACAGAAAAAAAAAAAATGTTAACAATGGTTCATGTCTTCATGATGTACCCTTGAGGACCTTGAGAAATAGAACACCCTCCAAGATAACCTCTGGTGCATTCATCAATCTCCTTGGTATCTGCACGCAATGAACTTTCTATAATTTGTCCAATGAGCTTGTGGGCCATCACTGCAGTCTCATCGCAGATCTCATGCAGATCTTTAGAACCACTTGCTGTTTCCACACTAGTAGCAGCCTTATTCAAATGAGAACCCATCATGCTAACAGCAGCTTCTGTTTCTCTAGAATGCCTAGAACTCACAGCAGATGTGTTGTGCCAGCTACTGGAACTGCATGGTTCATCAATATTTTGCTGAGGACAAAAATTGAAGTAATTGGTCTCTGTGAGTACAAAGTCATTGCCCTCGCTGCGGTCATCGCGGTCTAAGTTTATATGTTGATCATTGCATGCACTCCCTGAGTTCATTAACTGATTGTTGATTGGGTCTCCTGCTGCATCATAGCATCCTACAGCTCTGAGATGGCTGCTCAAATTCAAGACAGACTCTACCTCTACTTCCTTTCTCTCTTCTGTGGGCATATGTTGATGTCGAGACATCCGATCAAAAAAAGCAATGACTTGCCGTGCTTTGTCTGGTAAATTACCTTGATCGCATTCAAACAAACATTCTAACAGATACTTTCTCACAGTCATTCTGAAACTTGCGTGCTTTCTCTTTTCCTTGGAGCCATAACATAACATCGGACGGAGCAGTTTCAGTGTATCACGTGTCATCTTTTCTAGTGACCATAGAGCATTAATTACGTCATTCTGCAGGGAGATAACATGCCTGGGAAATGGAAAGAACTCTGACAGTGAAATATCCATGCATCTCAATTCTTTCTTCAGGCATAGGTTCACCACGGACATGGCTTTTGCTAAATTTGTTGGCAGGTCACAGCCTTCCTCAAGCTTAGATATGATCTTATTGCACCTTCTACGTACCTTTTCAAAAATTTCTTGCCTTGTGAAAGCTTGAGATTCTAGCTCAAACCTTGGGGAACGTGATTTTCCTTCAAGCTTCCTCTTCATTGCAACAAGAGCTTGCAATGGCAATGCATCCAGTTCACTTAAAGCTCGGTCCAATGATGAAAGCAGTCTTGGCTTAACTGGTGTTGCAAGGCTCAAGCAGTCAGATAGATAACTTGATGGATTAGTTAAGACCTGGAATAGCTGATGATAGCTGTTATCTTCATTATCCAAACCAGCTAAGTAAGCTGGGAGGTTATTCTTTACAAGTTCTTTCATTCTTGGCCTAGTCTTCTCAAAACTTTCCCTATTCTGGTTAACGATACAAGCCACTGAATGAAGAGCTTCAAGGCTTAGTTTGCTGATTGTATGGTCCACAAAGTTCAAACTCTCTGGACCAAGAGAGCCATCCTTCTCCTTTTGCAGTTTAAAAAGTTGCAAACCATCCAGAACTACATGGTGATTCCAGCCATTTTGTTCCAAACCAAAACATCTCTCAACATGGAATCTAACCCTCTCACAGGACAGCTGAAAAAAGATATTTCTTAAATAAGATGTATAGCTAAGCTCACTTACATACATGAATGTAAACAAAGCAACACAACTCAAGTAAAACACAGAGAGAGAGAGAGAGAGAGAGAGAGAGAGAGAGAGAGAGTACAAAAGAAAGGCATAGTAGAAATGGTGGGTATTTCAAAATGCCAGGCGACAAAGCACATGAAATAGATCCCCGGCTGACCCTTAAATGGATACAAAAGCTCATGTACATACATGTACTTTACATGAATTACAACCATGTTATTTGGGCACTACAGACTTACCCCATCCCCTCTGACATCTGATTCAGCCAAGAATCTGTAAAGCAGAGAAATGTAATTTTTTTGTTACTAAAATACTGATGACTACAAAGAAAATTGAAGTGAGAAAACTGAGAGCACATAGGTTATGGAATGGAATTTTTTTTAGCAAAGAAAGCCAGGTCACAGGCCCTGTTTGACATGGAGAGGGACACTAGCCAAAATATGGCTGGAATAAATTTGCTCACAAAATATAGCACCCGAAAGAATTGGTAAAACACCCCAATCGTCCCATTTTTTCAGCTTGTGAAGAAGTAAATCAGTACTAGAGCATAAATGATTTCACACTGTATATATGTAAAGTCAGGCCTGGAAACGGCAGGGGTCAAGCTACTCTGGACCCCCGAAACCAAACGTGTTTGGATAGCAGGTTGAACTGGGTTGGAGTGGGTTGAACCCATTTTTCTAGCTGTTTGGTTCAAGTTCGACTCAATCTGGGTTCAACCCACCAGGGAATATCCCTCGCAGATGCGGGTCAAGGTGATTGCTCCAAATCGGCCGGACCGTTCCGACCCAGATGAGCAGTGCGCGAGAGCGAGCACGAGTGCGAGCGACGCAAACGGAGGAAAGAATAGCGCGCCGCCGCGTCGGGGAAGGGGAAGCCGCATGAGGACGGCAGCGCAGCGGCGACCAAGCAGCCCGAGCACGCGGCTCGTGGCAGAGGGCACCTGCGGCGGCGCGACCAGGCCCAAGCGCAACTAGGCAAGCGACAACGGCGGCGCGCAGCAGCAGGCTGCAGCGGCGAGCGCGCGCATGCAAGCGGCAGCGACGCGCGGCAGCAGGCAAGCAGCAACGGCGAGCACGTACTGCAGGCAAGCAACGGCAACGAGCACGTACAGGCAAGCACCAGCGGTGGCGTGCGGCAACCGCAGCAGCACACGTGCAGGAGCAACGATGGGGCGCACGGGGCAGCAGCTGCTGTGCAGCGCAGCAACAGCGGCGAGATGCGACATGCAGGGTGGCTTCTACGGAGAAGAAGATAAGGGAGAAGGGGAAGAGAGGCTGACACCATGGACCCACATGTCTGGGAGCTGAACCCACATCACATGTATCTTCAACCAAACAAAAAATCAGAGACAACCTCAACCCGCTAACCAAACACAAACCAGGTTCGATCCAACCCAAAAAATCAGAACAGAGCTGACCCATCCCAGATGGTCCTGAAACCAAACACACGCCAAGGGGCCCTCCCAATGCACTGTCTAGTATCAGGGCCTGGTCGAATAGTAGATTGACTAGTCAGAGTTTTCAGACAGGCATCACAAATCCCGGATATCATTCTTCGATGCTTCCATCATTCATCTCACTGAGAATAAATTAATCGATGAGATTGGAATTGACAGTGACCTAGTGACTTTGCATATAGGAATGACAGAAAGCTGCAAGAAAATATAATTAAATTATTTTATATATGTATTGCTTTTGATGGATTTTAAGTGCTTGTTGATAGTATTATATATACATATAACAATGTTTATTTTAATGGCCTCGGTTTAAGTTTCACTTCAGGCCCCATAAGTCTCAAGGGTCCGGACCAGCCTTGTGTATAGTTGCTAGTTCCATATCATTGTTCACCATGCAGGCAGGAGATCAGACTCACAATTGTCCCATGAACTCAGGTCTCTTCACACGCTTGACACGTCCATCTTGTCCTTGAAGCATCGACAGCAGATATCTGCAATGGCCAATTCAATGATCAGCTGTAAATCAGGACTGCAAAAAGAATATGCTAGTACAATTCTAAAAGTAGGCATCACGGCATCCATAAGAAGATGGATAGTATTAGGGCTAATTTTCTTTAGCAAGGAGCTGATAACAAATTTAAGTAACACATGGCAAAATAGGAGATGATAAATAGGCCAAAGGACCAGGGAGGTCTGGGTATAATAAACTCCAGGGTGATGAATAACTGTTTCTTTGCTAAATGGATTTGAAAGAATCTTCAATAGCCTCATGAATTATGGTTCAAAATAATCAAGGCTAAATACCTAGATGGGTATAATTTCTTCTCAGCTCCCAACAAGGGCAGTTCTCAGTTTTGGAAAGGGGTGCACAAAATTAAACATGTGTTTAAATGGGGAGCAGAGTTCCAAGTTAGAAATGGTCTAAATTGCAGTTTTTGGCATGACTGTTGGCTCATGAAAATGCCACTTAAAGATTACTTTTGATGACTTGTTTTGTCTGGTTCGAAATCCTGATTATGTATTGGCTGATTGTTGTGAGGAGGGAGATTGGGACATAGAGTTTAAAATATCTCTTTCTGTCAGGAAGTTTGATAGATGGTTGCAGCTCAAGGGGTAGCTCAACATCACATTAGAGGAAGAGGGTCCTGATAGAGTCAGATGGGCTTTTCAAAGAAAAGGGAACTTTTCTGCTTCTTGGGAACTTTTCTACTAAATCTTTGTATAGGTTTTTGACAAATGGTGGAGGGGGGTATAGCCAGATTGGCAGGACATTGGAAATGCAATATACCTTTAAAAATTAGTGCTGCCTGTCTATTGCAATATACCCAATCATATTCTCTTTGACTGTACTATTGCTAAGATGATCTGGGGTTTTGTTAAAGAAATCTTTAATCTTTAATTTGGAAAACTTGTCTGAAAACGGTGTAAAGGGAAAGGGGCTCCTGCCGATAAGATTGTCTATTTTCTTGTTTGCATGCTTTGCCTGGGCTATTTGGAATAACAGAAACAAAATGACTCCAAAGGCTCCTTGACGTTATATATGGCACTATCATTCTTGCAGAGATGGAGCGTAATGCTCAAAGAGGAGGATCTTCAGCGTGTTATGCAAGTGAAGGATGATATTCTGCGATGGATGAAGAATTTAAAGACTAGCGATAAATTGGCCTCTGATATTTGCGAGATCTACTTCATGTATTAGGATGTTATTATTGGTTCTTTTGTTTTTCTGTGAAACTGGTGACCCCAGTATTATAGCCGACTATGCTTTCTTAAAAGCTGAGTTTAAACTCCGTTATATATATATATATATATATATATATATATATATATATATATATATATATATATATATATATATATATATAAAGTAGGCATCACGGGCTAGAAAAAACAAACCTCCGTTTCTCAACGACCAAGGATTCATTTCGATGCATAAACTCGCAAAGTGTGTTGGCGTCCTCCGCATTGAAGTCCCGCACCGCCTCCGAGCCTGTTAAATGCCCACAAAAAAAAGAGAGGAAAATATAAAGAATCAGGAAGTTAGGAGAAGCAAAGGGCAGCAGGCGGCAGGCGGTGAGTGATTCTACCCTCCGTTTCTGGAGACCCACGAATCCCTGCAGCACCAAGCAGAGGCTGCGACCTGATATTCATGGTTGCAGCCTTGCAGGAGAGGAATATTGCCGGCGCTGTTGTGGACTTGCTGAAACGGGCACTGGAAATCACAGCTGCAGTTAGTTGCCGACCTCTGCGTTATATAAGAAAGCGTAAGACGGAGCGCGCAAGCAAAGCAAAGCACGGGGTTGTCATTTAGCTCGGGGATGGGGAGTTGGGGACAGATCGATAGGATTTCTACTGCAACCACGCGCAAATCCGGAGAACATTCTAGATGGCAAGCAATTGATTGCATTGCTTGGTGGAGGGAGAAGCAGACAGGGACTAGAAACGTACCGGCGAGGTCAGCAGCGGAAGGACAGCCGGTGTCCGGTGACCGGCGCTCCGCGGGGCTTGACGGCGGCCGCCGCCTCCTCCTCGCGTACGGGGAAAGGGTCGGTCCCTACTCCCTGTCCCTAACCCTAATCAGAAGGACTTCGTTTTGGTAGCAGATGGATTGGGCTGGAGTAGGTTAGTCAGTTTTGGGGGCCCGGTTGGGCTATCGACTTTTTGCTTTCGGCCTGCTGGGCAGTTTTTTTTTATTTTATTTTATACATGGGCATGTATGGGCATCTAAAGACAAGGAGCTGACGCGCCCTCGCCTAGGCCACGTCGCCCAAAATATTGAGGGTCGTTCAATCAAGATCCTACGGTTCATCTGCCTCCCACACGACCAATATATACCGGTTCAAACCCTAGCTATTGCATGCTCTCTCCCCATTCCCCACCCTCTCCCTCCTCTCTCTCTTTGGCGCCGGCTCGGATAGCCCTCGGGCGCGCGCGTTCGGGCGAGGGCGCCACAACCCAGCGGCGTAGTGCCCCCACCGGGGCGGCGGCGTGGGCGGCGCGAGGGAGCGGCCTACCCCGCCCCCTAGCTGGCGACCCGGGCGAGGGCAGTGCCGGCATGGCGGCGCCCCCGCGCTAGTTGAAAGCCCATGTTTGGTTTTGGGTAATTAATGAAACTTAGTTTGCTAATATTTGCTCAAAGTGTTTCATGAGATTAATTAGCAAACAATAAGATGGAGCAAAGAACCGGGTCGGTGGAGGCCACAAGTGTAGGATAATGACGGCGTCCATGTAAATGGTGTAAGCACATCATCAAAAGGAGAAAGCCCTAATGACGGCGTCCAAGCGATTGGTGTAAGTCCATCATAAAAAATGTCCACATGCTTCATCAAGTGATGAGAAGGAAGATGGAGAAAAGGCTAGGAGCTCAAGGCAAAGGTATAACCAATAGGAGCTCTTTTGCTTTTGGTGATCAAGACTCTATAGAGAGAGTGATCACATTTAGGATAGATAGTCGTACCATCAAGAGGGGAGAAATCGTTTGTGAAATACGGTTATCAAAGTGCCACTAGATGTTCATTCTTATTGCATATTCATGTAGATGCTATTGACACTAACAAAACCCGTTGAAAACTCTTTGGAAAAGGCTAACGCACGTGCACTAAAGTGAGAGACACTTTGGAGTGTTAGTGACTTTGCAAACGGGGTGAAGTTTGAGTGGTAGAAAGGGGTTTGGGTCCTCTCTCCCTCCTGCCGAGCAAGGGGTTTGGGTCCTCTCGGCAGGATTCAGCGCTTTTCGGTGATTTCACTTAGTAGAAATGTGCACCGGAAACTTGCCGAAGTTCTACGGTGGCTAACTCTTAGCGAAAGGGCAAAAACGTGTGCACCAGACGCTGGGGGCGCCTGGTGGGGTAGCACCGGACGCGTCCGGTGTGAACCCTGTGCTCTCAGGTTGGTTCGGTGAAGTTTTCACCGGACGTGCTGGAAACGCTGTTCCAGCGTCCGGTGCCTATGACGTGGCGAGCAGCAGAGTGCCGTTGGAGCGGCAGACGCCGAGGAGCGTCCGGTGACCCTGCACCGGAGCGTCCGGTGAGCAAATGTGCTCTTTGGAACCTCTCTGGAACCGCACCGGACACTGGCGTCGGAGCGTCCAGTGTGACGGCTCCGCGTCCGATGTGAGCGCGCGCAGCAGGCGAATTCAAACGGCTAGTACACGTGTCGCTGGGTGTCGGGTACTCGAGTATGGGGTACCCAATTTCAACGCAAAAACATACTCCCCAAATAAGGCCTACCCAGACAAGCCCAGCAGAAGGCCCATAACAGTGCTACGTGTAAAAGGCCCGCAAGCAACGACGTCGCACCGACAGGTCACCCCCTCGGGCGCGCAGACCCCTTGGGCCAAATTCTCCGATTCGCCCGAGCCTCCATGACAGGGCTCGGGAAAGCTAGACCCTCAGGCGATGCCTTCCGATTCGCCCGAGCCTACCACCAAATGCAACAGCCTCGGGCGACCGACTTCTAATTCACCCGAGCACCCCGCTATATACAACCTCCCTTGGGCGCAGCTCTCCGATTCACCTAAGCCCTGCCGACGTCAGCAGAGCAGTCTTACCGCCCAAGGGACCTCCCTGACTACTTTACGAGCACGGTCCCATTGAGTGGACCCCTTAACACGACTGCGCCTCGCACGCGCAGGTCCGTCGTACCAACTGCCACATCTCCTCTGGCAACCAATCCGGAGGTCCTATTCCTTCAACACCGCCACAGGGACGGTCAACCGTACGACGCCCCGCGCCGACGGAGAGATTCTCCAACTACGATAGCGACAGCTCTTACCCCTGGCGCACGAACCGCCCAGGGGCAGGAGAGGCGTTCACTGTTCGGCCAACCCGGGAGGATGGACAAAGCTTACGACGAGGTCCGCCTACCCCTCGGAAAGTGCCGCACGTGGGAGGGGAACGTGCCCGAGGGAGGACACTCCCACCGCTCCGTCCCGTCTCGCCCCCGACAGCATCAGGGACTCCCGAGCCTTGGAAATCAGTACTCAAAGGTCAACCCGTCTTCTCAGTACACTGTGCAGGGTCGGATGCGACGCCATGACGTAGCGCCACGCAGCAAGCCGCGTCCCGCACTGTGCGTCACCTTGGAACTCACCAATCGAACAGTGGAAGATCAACCGAATGACCGTGGCCATACCTTCAAGGTACCAGGACGAAGTTGTGGCTGATGACAGGCACCGGTCACCATGATCGTTGCCATACCGAGCACTGTAATCACAGTAGAATACATGTAACTCTTGCCTCTCCCTTGTAACAATAAAAGGGAAGGCAGAGGTCACCCCTAAGCAGACTTCACGTCTACCCACGACACTCCATTGCAATAGAACACACTCGCACATAATCCACACGCACAAGAGACTTGGGAGCCTCTCCCTCTCTCACCTAGGCTTGTAACCCCTACTATAAGCACCCCGGTGCAAGGCAACACGACTCGACTCGCACTGGACGTAGGGCATTGCTAGCCCGAACCAGTATAACCCTTTGTGTTCCCCCTTGCACACCATCCGTGACCTCAACCGCAAATCACAAGTTTACTAGCCGGTGTTAGCACCCGCTAATCCTAGCATCAACAGTTGGCGCGCCAGGTAGGGGCCTTTTGTGTGTTGATTCAGGTCACGGATGGCAACCAGCTTTCCTGCGCTACCTGTTAGCGCGGTGCTCCGGTTCGGAAGCCTCGAGTTCGTGGCCACGGGCCGCGGTTTCGAGATGAACCTTCGACCGACCGAGCCCCGTGTCACCACCATCCCGACCTCGACCCAACGAGAGGCTGGAGAAGGGACCCCGGCGACACCTCCACCCGTTCCGGGGGACAGAGGGAACGTCACACGTCGCTCCTGCCGAGCTAGGAGGCGGAGGCGCAACCGCGTCAACCCGCGCCTCGCTGCGAGAGACGCGACCAACCCGGTGCCCCTCGCGCGGGACACCGCCTCTATGCTCGCCGCCAGCCCGACACCACGGGCGGTGGTAGCTCCGCGTCCCCCCACTGCTTCGCGAGAGATGTGGGAGGGACAATGGCATCGCCCGCCATTTCCCTTCGACCTCATTGGGGAAGGCCGGCGACGCCGTCACCCTTTCCTTTCGGGCTTCACAACGCTACGGACACCCACGTCCGTACCGTTCGCGTCTACCAGCGTGACCAGGCGATGGCGTCCGTCCATCACCTGGAGCGCCTGGACGATCTCTTTGACTCCCTGTCGTCCTCTCCTGGGAGCACCCCCAGGGCATGCAGCAGCAGGGAGACGGACTCCAGCGCCAACTACGCCTTGCCGGAGTACCCGAAAGGATGGGACTGCTACGGCCGCATCTCACCGACACGATGGGATCTTGGCAGCGATGACGACGACGATTTCTGGGCGAACGTGGACTTCACCGGCGTCCACGACCCCCAACTTTCCTCCCCCTCATCGATGCGTGGGATAACACCCTCAGCGTCTACGACTCCGACGAGAGCCTCATCGACCCTTCCCGCGAGTCCTATCACCTAGTGCACCCGGAGGAATCCCTGTTGGAGGACGTCCACTCGGAGGAGGAGGAAGACGCTCCCGCAGGACAGCGGCAACCACCGCAGCAACAGCTGCATACGCCGCCTCCACTGGCTCCTGGCCCTACGCCCTCAAAGGACCCGGAGGCTGGGACGTCCTGTCCTCTCCACCGCTCTCCGGAGTTAGAGCAATTATGGGAGCTCGAAGCCCGAATGGATAAGGATCGCCTGCGCCTCACCCAGCTTTGCGCCGTACTGGAGCACGAGGAGGAGCGAGGGGATGTGTAGGGTCGAGATGGCGGACTAGAGGGGGGGTGAATAGTCCTTTATAACAACTAATCGCAGCGGAATAAAACCTAATCGGTTCTAGCGACAATTCACCCCTCTAACTAAGACTCTAAACACCTTGCCAAAGATCCTAGCGAGAAGCAAAGGTGCAAGTCTAGCTTGAGCTTCCCTAAACCGTTCTAGCGCAAGATCACACAAACCTAAGCGCTAGTACTTTAAGCACCGGGGAAACTCCTATTAACTAGCAAGCAAAAACGTACTAAGCACCTAAGCTCACTACTTGCTCAATGACAAGGATACACAATCCAAATCAAAGAGCGCAACTCACTTTAGCTACACAAACTAAGTGAGAACTACTTCTAAGCTACACAAGCTAAGAAGGTGAGTGGCAAGCGACACAAGCTAACCGGTCTCACAAGAGCAACTACAATTACACAAATAAAGTAATGCACAATATAAATAACTTGTGTAGAAGGGAGCAAACCACCGCGAAGGATGGGAAGATGTTGACGCGGTGATTTATTTCCCGGAGGTTCACTTGTCGCCACAAGCTACGTCCTCCGTTGAGACAAGCTCCAAGGTTGCCGCCGGTCCTCTTGCTAGTGGTGACCCGCAAGTCACACTCTCCCACGTGGAGTGCTTACCACAAGCTCTAGCACTTGACTCGGCCGGACCACTTGTCGCTCTTCACGTCTCGCTCTACTAGCGATGCTCTTTGCGATCTCCCGCGGGGTGAGCTCCAACCCCTCACAAAGCTTCTCCGGAGCTAAGCACAATCTTCTTGCTTGCTTCACGGAGCCACAAGCCACCAAGCCGTCTAGGAGGTGGCAACCTCCAAGAGTAACAAGCACCACCGGCTTGCAACACGATCACCTAGTGCCACTCGATGCAATCTCACGATGCAACGCACTAGAATCACTCACTATCAATCAATCGGATGTGCACTAAGCAAGTGAGTGAGTGGGAGGGCTTCCAAGCACACCTACACAAGCCACACAGGCCCAAGGGTGCTCAGCTAGTCGGCCAAGGCCGCCAAGTGCTTGGATTTATAGCCCTCAAGCGAATAGAGCCGTTGCCCTCTCAAACCGGCCGTCGGACTGAGCGTCGGACGCTCAGCCGCGCCACCATCGGACCAATGTCCACGGTCCGATGCTCCCGATAGCCGCCACGTGTCACTAGCCGTTTGAAGTCAAACGTTGGATCACAACGGCTAACTTCCCGCGCTTCAGCTCACCGTTGGACGGAATACCGTCGGACCAACGAACTCCATGGTCCGACGCTTCCAGAGAGCTCCCCGAGGGCTGAAAACCGTCGGACGACCGTCCGACGCTCACCGTCGGACTAAACCCAAGAGTCCGACGCTCTCAGAGCTCGCCACGTGTCAGCTCTCGCACGATCTGCACCGTCGGACGCTCGGACAAAAGTCCGACGCCCACAAACTTCAGCGTCCGACGCTCACAGGCCAAACACCGTCGGACGCACGAGGATGGTCCGACGCTGTCACTGCAGACAGCGTCCGACGCTCGCACCACAGCACAAAAGACAAGGGCAGGCCGTTGGACCGAACCCATGGTCCGACGCCCCCTGGCCTTAGCGTCCGACGCTCTTGCAACTTCGCCGAAAACCTCCGAATCCTGCCTCGCAAGTTCGGCAGGAGGAAGAGAGAGAACCACACCCTCTCTACTTCACAACACCACCTCCAAACACTTTCACCTTTGCAAAAGTGCTAACACCAACAAGTGTACACCTCATGTGCATGTGTGTTAGCTTTTCACAAACATTTTTCAAAGGATTTTTCACTCTTTTCACCACGCCACTCGATCCTAGCAACGTATGCAAGTTAGATCACTCAAGTGGCACTAGATGACCGATATGCAAACAAGTTTGCCCCTCTTGATAGTACGGCCATCTATCCTAAATCCGGTCAAACACTTCTCTACTCAACCTTAGACCGGTGAAATGGAAATGCCCTAGGTTATACTTTTGCCTTGCGCTTTCCATTTTGATCACCGTCTTCATCACCGTCTCCGACACCATCGATGCCGGTGCAACACATGCACCAACACCTCATGAATGATATGATCCACTTCATATCATCACGTGGCTTTTGGTTCATCGATCCTTGACTTGCTTGCTCTTCACCGTTGCGTTGGTCCATCGGCGCCAAGCCATCACCCGACTTGCCCTTCACACTTGCAACCGGTCCATCGACGCGAAGCCTTGTCTTGATCTTCTTCACCTAGGCACATGACTCCATGTCATGTCTCATGCGTTTAGCTCCTTCATACCATATGTGTGAGCTAAGCATCATCTCCAAGCCATTTTCACCTCCATGGCATAGATGCTCACACACATGTAACTGTGGACTAATCACCTGTGTAATCAACACTTAAACACATATTAGTCTACTTAAGTTGTCACTCAATTACCAAAACCAAACAAGGACCTTTCAGGATGGCAGAGCAGCGCGACACCGAGCTCGCGATGTCCAGGCTCTCATCGTTGTTGTTGACGGGGCTGGAACGGCAAGGGCCGTGCCCCGAGCTAGCCGAAAGCTCACGGAGGCCGCGATGCTTCTCTGGAGCATGCCCGAGCCCTCCACTGCGGAGGCCCGGCAGCTCAGGGACCAGCTCAAGGACCTCTTGGAGGACGCCGCTGTTCTCTAGGCGGAAAGCTCAGCATCGCGGCACCGCGGCGCCGACGAATGCCAGCATGGCGCCCCGACGCGTCATGAACGAGAAGCCTCGGTACATCCCGAGGCACCGAGGGCTCCCTCGGTCTACCAGCGGCTAGGCAAGGACGTCGATGTCCACGCCATCCTTCAGGCCCGCGGACGACGGAAGACCGATGGGGCCACCCGAGGCTATAACGTCCACCGAGGAGGACGCTACGACTCCGACAAGGACCGTGCACCCTCACCCGAGCCCCCGGGTCCTTGCGTCTTCAGCGAGGCTATCCAGAGGGCCAAGTTTCCACCCTAGTTCCGACAATCGGTCAACATCACCAAGTACTCGGGGGAGACCAACCCCGATGAAAGGTCCTAGTATGGCTAGAGGGGGGTGAATAGCCTAATAAAATTTCTACAAAGTACTTAGGCCAAGAGGTTAGTAACAAATATGGCCAAATGTGCAATGCTATAGCAACTACTAACTTAGGCAAGCCACCTACACAATTCTAGTTAATCCTTAGTTCTAAGTCACACAAGCAAGCTAGCAAAAAGCTAAAAGACTATACAACTACTCAAGACAAGAGAACAAGCTACTTTGCACAAGGATAAGAAAGAGATGATTGTCGATTATACCTTTGCCTTGAGATGAAGTCAATCACCGGGATAAAGATCGAGTCACTCACTCGAAGGTGAGGAAAGCAATATGAACACAAAGATTTATTCCCGAGGTTCACGTGCTTGCCGGCACGCTACGTCCTCATTGTGTCGACTTCAACCGGTGGTTCGGTGGCTAATCGGTATCACACACCGAGCCTACACTAGGCGCCACAAGAACCTACCACGGAGGAAGTAACTCAAAGACACGAGCAATCCACTAGAGTTACTTTTGAGCACTCCGCTCGGGGAAGGCACAAGAATCCCTCACAATTGCCGGGTGTGGGTAAGCATAATCACCAAGCTCCTCCACACCTTCTTCTCCTCCAAGCCGTCTAGGGACACGGCAATGTCCCAAGAGAATAAGAACTGAACCAAGGCTTGCTCTCAAGTGCTCTAGAATGCAAATCACAAGCAATGATGCACTTAAGGTTCACTCAATCCCACTAAGGATGAAAAAGATGATGAACTAGTGAGAGAGTGGGAGGCTAGAATGCAACAAAGTGTAAGACAATGATCCAAGTGTGCAAGAGAGTCACCAAGTGACTAGGGAGGGAGTATAAATACCCCCAAATGCAAATCTAGCCGTTACCCCACTCGAAACAGCCGTTAAAGACGATTTTATGTCGTCGGACGCTACCGTTGGACTGAGTTCGTCGGACTAATGCCCTGCGTCCGACGCTCACGATCTCGCCACGTGTCAGCTCGGTTTAACGTCAATCGTTCGATCTCAACGGTCAACTGATTTCGCGCGTTTAACTACCGTCGGACGCTCAGGCACCGGACTAAACTCCAGAGTCCGACGCCACCACAGTTAGTTTCTCAGCACCGTCAGACGCTGCGCGGAGAAGGCGTCGGACTAAAGATCTCAGCCGTTCGACACTTCCAGAGAGGTCCAGAAATGCTAAAAACCCGTCGGACTACGTCCGACGCTTGTCGTCGGACTAACCTCGGTTGTCCGACGCTCTCACAACTTGCCACTTGTCAACACTCGGAACGCTGAGCCGTCGGACTGAAGACCACAATGGTCCGACGCTTGGTAGACGAGCGTCCGACGCTCACTAACAGCACAGGCGTCGGACCGAACCAATGGTCCGACGCTACGTCTACAACCAGTCCGACGCTCTGGAAACAGCCCATTTCAAGATAGTTTTTCACCCCTTGCTTCTATGTGCTAACACTCAAGGTCTCCAACACTTGTGCACAGTGTGTTAGCATTTTGCAAACATTTTCCAAGGGTTTTCAAAGAGGTTCTCTAGGTTGGTTAGATCAATGCACATGAGATGCAACGTAGAGCACTTGAAAGTAATCCAATAGCTTAGTTCTCCCCTTGATAGTCGGCTATCTATCCTAAATGTGATCACTCCCACTTGGAGTCTTGATCACTAAAAGAAAATCCCTATTTGGATATATCTTAGCCTCTAGCTTTCCTTCTTTAAGTCCTTTTCTTTCTCCTTGATCATTTCATCTTGATCTTCACTTTATCTCATGTCATCTTCCTCCTTATCACTAATCTACTCTTGGCTACACATACTTATCACTTAGATTAGTAACTAGGTTTCATCAATTACCAAAACCAAACTAGGGTCTTTCAATCTCCCCCTTTTTGGTAATTGATGACAACCCATTTACAAAAGAAATATGCATTAAGATTTTGAATTTATCATGCTTGTCCATGAGTAGATCATGAAAGGATTTGGACAACCATCATAAGTTCTATTTTGGTAGTATTGGCCCCCCTACATATGTGCATCGAGTTTGGATTGAAAGCTAGCACATATGCATTGAATAGAGTAATTTTACCAAAATTGTGCTAATGATGTATAGAATAGACCTTTGAAGTGTGATACCATCGGAGTTGCCATGTACACCATCCTTAGCACTTTAGTAACTACAAGGTCACAAATACTGGAGTATACCGTGAGATCACATTATAAGCAAGCTCTAGTTACCACTTGAAGAAAAAACGACCAACTAGTTACCCCTACACATGCTAGATAATCAAATCATCATTCAAATCCTACTACTAGCAATACACCACACAAGCATGTATAAGAAAGTAAATACAAATGCAATGAGCAATCATATGATTAATGCACATCCAAATGCAACAACTTGCATATGTGATTGCTCCCCCTACTTGTGTGCTTCAAAATTTTAATTACCCCTTTCCTTTAGCCTATTGCTCTCCCATCATCGGCCTAATGATGGTTCATCGCTCCTTCTCTTTCTTTTGTAACTTTCTCTCCCCCTTTGTCAACAATTGCTCAAAAAGGTTAAGTGGAGTAGAGATAGTTAGTAAAGTTCATTTGATTGTGGAAAGAGAGTTGATTTTTTACTTTGGCTCAATTTAGTGCACTTGCCTAGGATATACAACTAAGTTTGATCTAAGGACAAGCTTCTTCACGCCACTAGGGGTTATCTTGCCCATGTTAAATTATACACCTTGAGCTAGTGAACTAGATTGAACACTAGGGGATTAAACACACATGCATGTCATATGTTACCACTAGATCATACAATCAAACAAGGCAATAGTGGTAACATATATCCATCAAAAATATTTTAATTTCCATGAATGATCCTAAGAGGTGAATATGTCTATATGCTCTAAACATGTCCTAGCAAGTATGATGTTATGTCAAACAATTTTACCTTACTTTGTCTGAGTAGAGGCATGTCATATACGTGTGGCGATGATCTCAACTCATATTTGAGAAGTCTAGAATGTTCAACTCATTTCTCAACTTGCAAAACCTTTTCTCATCTAGTGGCTTGGTGAGTATGTCGGCTAATTGATCATCGGTTCCAATGCTTTGAATGTCAATGTCACCCTTTTGTTGATGATCCCGGATAAAATGGTGCCTCACATCAATATGCTTGGTTCTTTGATGTTGAACCGGATTTTGAGTTAACTTGATAGTGCTCTCATTGTCACAAAACAATGGCACTTTCTTGAAGTTGATTCCATAATCCCTCAAAGTTACCGTCATCCATAGGATTTGAGCACAACAACTCCCCGCACTAATATATTCGGCTTCGGCGGTGGAGAGTGATATGCTATTTTGCTTCTTTGATGACCATGAGACAAGAGATCTTCCCAAGAGTTGACATGTGCCCGATGTACTCTTTCTATTTATCTTGCAACCGGCATAGTCCGCATCGGCATATCCAATCAACTCAAATTTTACACCCTTGGGATACCATAATCCAATATCTTGAGTGTGCTTCAAATATCTCAATATTCTTTTTGCGGCCTTCATATGACTCTCTCTAGGAGATGCTTGATATCTGGCACACATGCACACACTAAACATGACATCTGGTCTTGATGCGGTGACATAGAGCAAACTTCCAATTAGAGACCGATATGCCTTTTGATCAACTATATTGCCACTTTTATCTTCATCCAAGCTTCCACTAGTCCCCATGGGAGTGCTAATTGGTTTTGCATCTTGCATTCCAAACTTCTTGATCATGTCTCTTGTGTACTTGCCTTGACTTATGAATGTGCCATTCTTTATTTGCTTAATTTAAAGTCCAAGGAAGTATGTGAGTTTACCCATCATAGACATGTCAAATTCTTTAGCCATAATCTTTTCAAACTCCGCACACAAGGCTTGACTAGTTGATCCAAAGATAATGTCATCAACATAGATTTGCATGATCATTAAGTCATCATCAACCTTCTTGGTGAATAGAGTGGTGTCAACCTTGCCCATCTTGAAACCTTTAGAGAGGAGAAAATTCCTTAGCCTCTCATACCATGCTCTTGGTGCTTGTTTCAAACCATAGAGTGCTTTCCTTAACTTGTACACATGATTTGGTTTCTTCTCATCTTCAAAACCGGGTGGTTGTTCAACATATACTAACTCATTGATGAATCCATTAAGAAATGTACTTTTGACATCCATTTTGTAAAGCTTGATGTTGTGAGCACAAGCATATGCTAGAAGGATTCTTATTGCTTCTAATCTTGCAACCGGAGCATAGGTTTCACCAAAGTCCAATCCCTCTACCTGAGTGTACCCTTGTGCCACTAATCTTGCCTTGTTCCTTATTACAACACCATCTTGATCTTGCTTGTTCCTAAATACCCATTTGGTGCCAATAACATTGTAGTTCTTTGGTCTCTCTACCAATTCCCAAACTTCATTTCTTTCAAAATTGTTGAGTTTTTCATGCATAGCATTTACCCAATCACTATCTTTTAATGCCTTTTCAATGTTCTCCGGCTCTTCAAATGACACAAATGAATAGTGAGCACAAAATGATGCTAGTCTTGATCTTGTTTGCACACCCTTTTGAATATCACCAACAATTTGGTTCAAAGGATGATCTCTTGCAATGTTTGTCGGATGAAGCACTTGAGGTTGATTGCTTGAGCTTGATTGTGCATTTGATTGATTTGCTTGAGAGGAACTAGCTTGATCTTGATTTTGCACTTGAGAGTCACTAGCTTGATCATTTGATGGAACTTGCACTTGATCTTTGTCATCTTCTATGTCAACCACATGAGTCGGCCTTATGTCACCAATGTCCATTTCTTGCATAGCCTTTGCCAATTGAGGTCCACTCACATCATCTAGATTCTCATTTTGATCTTGAGACCCATTGGTTTCATCAAATTCAACATCATGAACTTCCTCAAGTTGACCACTTCCCAAGTTCCATACTCTATAAGCTTTACTAGTGGTGGAGTAACCAAATAAGAATCCCTCATCACATTTCTTCTCAAATTTGCTCAATCTAGCTCCATTCTTCAATATGTAGCACTTACAACCAAACACCCGAAAATATGCAATATTTGGCTTTCTTCCATTCAAGATCTCATATGGAGTCTTCTCCAACATAGGATGGAAATAGAGTCTATTGGAATAGTAACATGCCGTGTTGATTGCTTCGGCCCAAAAAGATTGACTTACATTATACTCACTAAGTATAGATCTTGCCATATCAATGAGAGTCCTATTCTTTCTTTCAACTAGGCCATTTGATTGAGGTGTGTACTTAGCCGAGAATTGATGTTTGATTGCTAAGTCATCACATAGCTCATCCACTCTTGTATTCTTGAACTCACTACCATTATCACTTCTCACCCTCTTGATTGTTTCAAATTCATTGCAACTTCTCTTGACAAAAGATTTGAAGATACCATAAACATCACTTTTGTCAAACATGAAGAAAACCCATGTATATCTTGAGAAGTCATCCACTATCACCAAACCATACTTGTTGCCGCCAATGCTTGTATATGTAGTTGGTCCAAACAAGTCCATGTGCAATAACTCAAATGCTTTGCATGTGCTCATCATGCTCTTCTTAGGATGAGTGTTGCCTACTTGTTTTCCGGCTTGACATGCACTACATAACTTGTCCTTCTCAAACTCAACATCTTTAAGACCTCTAACCAAGTCATGCTTCACAAGTTTGTTCAATTGCTTCATTCCAACATGACCAAGCCTTCTATGCCATAACCAACCCATGCTTAACTTAGAGAGTAAGCATGTTGACAATTGTGATTCTCTAGCACCAAAGTCCACTAGATAGAGATTCTCATATCTAAATCCCTTGAATATCAAATTTGATCCATCCACACTAATGATTTCCACATCATCAACACCAAAGATGCATTTGAAACCAAGATCACAAAGTTGAGCCACCGACAATAGGTTGAAATTCAAACTCTCAACTAATAGCACATTGGAGATGCTTAGATCATTTGATATTGCAATCTTTCCAAGACCCTTGACCTTGCCTTTGCTATTGTCCCCCAAATGTGATACTATCATACTCATTGCCAGTAGAATTGATTTGATTGAACATTCTTGAATCACCGGTCATGTGTTGAGAACACCCACTATCAAGAACCCAATGCCTCCCTCCGGCTTTGTAATTTACCTACAAAACAAATCAATGTCTTTTTAGTACCCATACTTGTTTGGGTCCTTGGAGGTTAGCAACCAAAGCCTTTGGTACCCAAATAGCCTTCAACCTTGGGCTCTCTTTAGGTGTACCAATGTATTTGACTTTGACACTTTTCTCACCCTTGGTAAGCATGTAACAAGAATCAAGTCTAATAGATTTAGCACTTGCAAATTTTATTTGCTTGTTCTTGTTGTTAGTGATGCAATTTGCCTCAATATGCCCAACTTGCTTGCACTTGTAGCAAAACCGACCATTGCTCCTCACAAAGCTAGGCTTTGGAGTTACAAAGGCCGCCTTGCCTTTCTTGGGAGTATAGTCAAGTCCCTCCTTAGAGTTACTATATCTTTGACTACCCAACCATTGTAGCAAGCGGGCATTCCCACCATAGGCATTGCCTAATGCGCGGGTTAGCTTGTCCACTTACTTCTTCAATTTCTCATTTTCAACTTTTAGTGTTGGATCAACGCTAGTAGTGAAGGTAGAAGTAGAAGTGGATGATGATGAAGAACTAGTGTTATTAGGTGTGGTTACAACAAGTGTTTCATTAGTTGATTCATTCATTAGATCACAAGTTACACCCACATCACATGTTATAGCAACATTCTCTACCTTGCTTAGCTCTAAGAGTGAGGAGTGAGCTTCCTCAAACTTGGTATGAGCTAGTTTGAGATCCTCATGGTCTTCCTTTAGACACTCATGAGAAGCACTTACCTCATCAAAGGATTGTTCAAGAGTTTTTAATTTCTTGGACAATTCTTTGCACTTTTTAGACTTAGAGCTAATAAGATATTCGGCTTGCTCTAACCTGTCCATGAGTTGTGTTACACTAGGCTCATCATCATCACTATCACTATCATTATCATCTTTTTCATCATCACTTGAGTCATCGTATTTTACTTTGGTGGTCTTAGCAATGAAGCATGATGAATCAAATGATGAAGACTTCTTGTTGATAGCAATAGAAGCCATGGCCTTCTTCTCGAATGTCTTCCTCTCATCATCATCACTAGAGTCATCATCATCGGAGGAAGCATCACTATCCCATGTCACCACATAGGATCCACCCTTCTTTTTGGAGAAGTTAAACTTCTTTTTCTCCTTCTTTTCCACCTTGTCCTTCTTGCCTTTCTTCTTGTAATCATCTTCATCATCACTAGCATTAGGACAATCCGCCACAAGATAATCCGTGCTTTTGCAATTATAGCACTTCCTTACTACATTCTTGCCTTTGAAGTTATCTCTTCTCTTTCTAGCACCATAGCCCTTCTTCTTCATGAATCTTCCAAACTTGCGCACAAAGAGAGCTAGTGTCTCATCATCACTATCAAGACTAGATGCATCATCATCACTAGATTGTACTTTCTTGCCCTTGCCTTTGTGCTTGGAAGAAGAGGTGGTGGACTTGAATGCCACGGTCTTCTTGCTCTTGTCATCCTCCTTCTTCACTTCTTCACTATCACTTTTCTCATTGTATTGATCCTCGGTCATCACATCACCAAGAACCTCATTTGGAGTGACACCCTTCAAGCCGCCTCGAAAGATGATAGTTCTCAAGGTCTTGAACCTCTTGGGCAAGCACATGAGAAACTTGTGAGAGAAGTCCTCATCACTTGTTTTCTCACCCAAGGCCTTGAGATCATTGACAATCACTTGAAGCCTATAGAACATTTCCAGAATGCTCTCTCCATCATCCATCTTGAAGTTTGAGAGCTTGTCCTTGAGTATGTACAATTTGGCACTCTTTACCGTTGAAGTGCCCTCATAGGTTTGCTCTAATCTTACCTATACTTCACTTGCTTTATCAAAATCCTTGATTTGCTCGAACACCTTTGAGTCAATACCATTGTAAATGGTGTTGAGAGCCATTGTGTTACATTGGTTGTTCTCTTGCTCTCTAGGTGTGGGGCTTGCGGGATCAAGCACAACGTATTCCTTCTCGGTGACCTCCGACACCTTCTCATGAATTGAGCCAAGATACGTCATCATCTTTCTCTTCAAATAATCAAATGAGCTTGTGCCATCAAAGTGAGGTGGTTTGCCCCCAACATGATTGAACATGATATGAGCCATTTCAATGCACCGAAGGATGTTAAGCCTTGACTAAACGGTGACCACGGCTCCGATACCACTTGAAAGGTCCTAGTATGGCTAGAGGGGGGTGAATAGCCTAATAAAATTTATACAAAGTACTTAGGCCAAGAGGTTAGTAACAAATATGGCTAAATGTGCAATGCTATAGCAACTACTAACTTAGGCAAGCCACCTACACAATTCTAGTTAATCCTTAGTTCTAAGTCACACAAGCAAGCTAGCAAAAAGCTAAAAGACTACACAACTACTCAAGACAAGAGAACAAGCTACTTTGCACAAGGATAAGAAAGAGATGATTGTCGATTATACCTTTGCCTTGAGATGAAGTCAATCACCGGGATAAAGATCGAGTCACTCACTCGAAGGTGAGGAAAGCAATATGAACACAAAGATCTATTCCTGAGGTTCACGTGCTTGCCGGCACGCTACGTCCTCGTTGTGTTGACTTCAACCGGTGGTTCGGTGGCTAATCGGTATCACACACCGAGTCTACACTAGGCGCCACAAGAACCTACCACGGAGGAAGTAACTCAAAGACACGAGCAATCCACTAGAGTTACTTTTAAGCACTCCGCTCGGGGAAGGCACAAGAACCCCTCACAATTGCCGGGTGTGGGTAAGCACAATCACCAAGCTCCTCCACACCTTCTTCTCCTCCAAGCCGTCTAGGGACACGGCAATGTCCCAAAAGACTCAATCTCACTAAGGATGATCAAGATGATGAACTAGTGAGAGAGTGGGAGGCTAGAATGCAACAAAGTGTAAGACAATGATCCAAGTGTGCAAGAGAGTCACCAAGTGACCAGGGAGGGAGTATAAATACCCCAAAATGCAAATGTAGCCGTTACCCCACTCGAAACAGCCGTTAAACACGATTTTATGTCGTCGGACGCTACCGTTGGACTGAGTCCATCGTACTAATGTCCTGCGTCCAACGCTCATGATCTCACCACGTGTCAGCTCGATTTAACATCGATCGTTCGATCTCAACGGTGAACTGATTTCGCGCGTTTAACTACCGTCGGACGCTCAGGCACCGGACTAAACTCCAGAGTCCGACGCCACCATAGTTAGTTTCTCAGCGCCGTCGGACGCTGCGCGGAGAAGGCATCGGACTAAAGATCTCAGCCGTCTGACACTTCCAGAGAGGTCCAGAAATGCTAAAAACCCGTCGGACTGCGTCCGACGCTTGCCGTCGGACTAACCTCGGTTGTCCGACGCTCTCACAACTTGCCACGTGTCAACACTCGGAACGCTGAGCCATCGGACTGAAGACCACAATGGTCCGACGTTTGGTAGACGAGCGTCCGACGCTCACTAACAGCACAGGCGTTGGACTAAACCAATGGTCCGACGCTACGTCTACAACCAGTCCGACGCTCTAGAAACAGCCCCTTTCAAGATAGTTTTTCACCCCTTGCTTCTATGTGCTAACACTCAAGGTCTCCAACACTTGTGCACAGTGTGTTAGCATTTTGCAAACATTTTCCAAGGGTTTTCAAAGAGGTTCTCTAGGTTGGTTAGATCAATGCACATGAGATGCAACGTAGAGCACTTGAAAGTAATCCAATAGCTTAGTTCTCCCCTTGATAGTCGGCTATCTATCCTAAATGTGATCACTCCCACTTGGAGTCTTGATCACTAAAAGAAAATCCCTATTTAGATATAACTTAGCCTCTAGCTTTCCTTCTTTAAGTCCTTTTCTTTCTCCTTGATCATTTCATCTTGATCTTCACTTTATCTCATGTCATCTTCCTCCTTATCACTAATCTACTCTTGGCTACACATACTTATCACTTAGATTAGTAACTAGGTTTCATCAATTACCAAAACCAAACTAGGGTCTTTCACCCGAGTTTTGGCTGGTGGATTATCGTCTTGCGTGCCAGCTGGGCGGCGCGCAGGATGATCTCATCATCGTCCGCAACCTTCCTCTGTTCCAAGCCAACTCTGCGACAGCCTGGCTGGAACACCTGCCCCCTCGACTGATCTTTGATTGGAGTGATCTGGTCAAGATTTTCGTAGGGAACTTTGTTAGTGGTCCTTATGGATAAATTTTATATCACCAACTTAGACTAAAAAGAGGATTAACAATCATATTCTAGCACATAGCCTTTACTACTAACAAGTTCCACTTGTATCCCTAGCTTTCATGTTTTACAGGTTTTATGGCATAACAAGTGGAAATACGCATCAACATGGAGAAAGCGCAAAATCAAATGACGAATCCGACAAATGCGCAAACAAAGAATACTAAAGAAGCCTACCTTCAAAGCGTAATTGGATCCATCTGTAACCACGGGGGAGACCCAGGCCCAGAGAGTAACCGACCACCTGAAGGCGGTGGCCAGTTGGTGCATCCTAGGGACCGACCGCTCCTAGGGGCGACCGCCCCCTGGTGGGGCCTCCCGGGCCCATCTTCGGAGGCGGTGCTGATGGCGATTTCACCTCCTTCCAAGTTTAGATGCGCCAAACCGTCATAGTTCCACTATAAATAGATGGTGCTCCATCCCCTTCAACACACACATCATTTGGAGTCATCTACCTCACACCTCTCACTTGTATCTTTAGAGGAGTATTCGTAGTTTGTGAGCAAGGCAAGAGCTATCAAGGAGAGCTTGTCTCCTTGGAAGAAAAGGATCATCTTGGTATGAATACAATTCGGTCTTCTTCCATGAGCAAGTTCTTATCTTATTTATATGATCATGCATATGAACTAGAGTCTAATTATGATCTTGTTATGAGCATAGTATATGAGCTAGAACATAGTTTATGTATCATGTTCTTGACTTGTTCATCATCGTTCTTCATTGTTCATCAAATTAGTATGAATAGAGGAAGAACTAGGAAAGAGGTGATGGTTCGTCCTGCTATCATGGTTGCTCTTAACCTAGCCTGTCAATCCGAAGGGTTGGGATCCGCGGGGGTTAGGAGTTGTTTCCAAGTATGCAAGCATGGAGCTTGGGTATGCGGAGATCGGCGGATATGTCGGTATCCCACAGGCAGAGGGGTAGGTGGACAGGTGGTGACAGCCCTGTCCATCCCTAGCATTCCCCCACGTTAGGATATTGAGTAGGAGTTCGTAAAGTCTCTATCGGCTGGCAGACCAGCTGCGGGGATCTCCCTATCACCCCAGACTTAGTCCTGATACTAGAACTACTAATTAGATGATTTGCTAACAGTTCCTTGCATAATTATATATGACCAATGCCTGCTCAGTTAGATATATTCTTTTATTCGTTATTTTCCTTTTATCCTTGAGGTTGACCCAGATGTGCGTCCACTATCTTGAAATCATGTCTTATTCCTGTTTACTCTATGCCTACCAATGCACTCAATAAGTGATCATGTTTACACCACGCTTGATGAATATTGCCCTCCTACGGGAAATTATAAATACGACACCCTACTCACGGGTTGAAATGCTACAATGATAGTTCTGTGCGCTTGCAGAGTAATCTTATTTCTTACTGAGCTATCGATTGGCGTACCTAAGTACCATTACTTAAGGATTGTAATTCTTGTACACCCCACGCCGCCGTGTCACAGTCTTGCATATCGTAAGTAATGACAGTTAGGAAGGTCAATTCGGCACTTCTAACTGCTATTACCAGACTGCATTACCTAGGCCGGCACCATTAAGGGCCAAGGGTTACCTTTCTAAATTAATGGTGGTTGGGGATGTCAACTTACGTTTCTAGTATTATTATTAAGGACGGACTTATAGTCTATCTTTAGTAGTAATACTAAGAAACGCCAACAAGCATTTCTAGCGCCGTTGCCGGGGATGGACTTTTAGTCTATCTTTTGTAACGACGTTAAGAAATGCCAACAAGCATTTCTGACGCCATTGCCGGGGATGGACTTTTAGTCTATCTTTTGTAACGACGTTAAGAAATGCCAACAAACTTCTAGGGCACTTACGTGTGCCCTGGCAACTCCTAGGACCTCTAGAGCCACAAGCAGAAGCCAGGCGAGTCCCTCAGGGACTACATCCAGCGATTCTCCAAGCAGTACAACGAGCTACCCCAGGTCGCCGACTCCAACGTCGTCGGAGCCTTTGCTGCAGGCACGACCTGCAAGGAGCTTGTGCACTGCTGACACTCCTTAGCGCAACCACCAGAGACAGAGTGTTAGGCTATCTCTGATAACGGCACCAGAAGTACTTGTGGTATTTCTTATGTCTATTGGATAATTCCGCAAGCGCACAGAATATACCGATGTAGCACTTCACCCGGACGTATTCCAAGGTATCGTTATTTATTTTTATCCCAAGGAAAAGTGGTTGTTAGAAATAATTAATAAAAAGAGAGATCCTTAAGTCTATAACAACTTAGTATCAACTAGTGATAGGGGGTAAATTGATATGTAGAGGAAAGGGTAATGACACCAAGACACGACAAGGTTTTAGGATAACTAAAGATAACTAGTAGAGTATAGCTAGATGGGAGGACAACGAGTGAGTAAAAGACTCCTATGACACTTACTTTACTCTTGTGAATTATCTTATCAAATGGATGAATTATACTAAGACAGCTACCTTACTTCCGGTGTGTAGGGGATAGGCGAGACAGTAGGGGATATAACCTCTACCCGAAGCGGCTATTCTCTTATGGGAGCCTACCTTTTAAGAACTTGCCTAAAACACGTGGAGGGATACTAAGACTAAACAGGGCTGTCACCACCTGCTAGCACCCACAAATAATCCGTGCGACAAGCGGCATTTAAAGGCAAGATCTAGTCTAAGCACCACGCTTACACTAAGCCTTACTACTCTAGTTGCGTACCAACAACTAAAGCACCCTATGACAGGCGATGAACTACACACGTGAGCTGGTTATAGGATCACTATCTAATATAACTCAACTATAAGTTAAGACAAAATACAACAATACTATAAAGAATAGTAATGCACTAAGTAGAGACTTAGTAAAGTAAAGTAAAGATAATATATTGATAAAGGTAAAGTCTTACAGAAAGAAAGGTACAAGAGCTATACCAGACTCTCCAGCAGACGACTCCGGAGACTCCTAGCATAGCTCGACTCGACTCTAACTCCCACACTAGACTAATACTACTACTAAAGAGTGGAACACTCTAACTCTTGTGTTGCTTGTGTATCTTGCGTGTCTTGTGTGTGGTGATGGCAGCCTCTATTTATAGGGGAGAGTTGAGGGGCGCCACGTCAGCGATCCGCGTGCTCCTTGCTTCTCCACCCTTCGATAAACCACCCTTGTACCGCCATAAAATGGACGGCCATGGTGATTTCAGCACATGGGAAACATGCTGGAAGGCGGTGGAGGCCAACCGACCTGGCTGGGCACCAGGGGGGTTCGGCCAACCCCTCTATGGCAGGTGGGCCCAGCAGGGTCTTCTAGAAGGAGTCCCCACCTGTCATGGAGTGCAGCAGTGGCTTGGTCCCACCATGGGTGGTCGGTCGAACCACTTCTGGTGAGTTGGGCCCACCACTGTGGTCCCCATCTATCATTGATTGTCCCCATGTGTTGGTTCCACCTTGGTTGCACGTTTGTCACGTTGAATCCTTGTGCTTTGTTTCTCCACCGTTGAATAGAAACACATGTTGATCTGATGGATGAAATGAGCTGGGTGGAGGGTCACATAGATCATGCCATGTCACCAGAGCCAGGTAGACCCCATGTAGGGTTCGGCCGACCCATACATGGGCCCACCCTGGGCTCTCCTCTCTTCTAAGTGATGTTGTGCACCATTTCTTGATGTTTCTTGTCCTGTTTGATCTTTGCTGCATTCACAAGCTTAAGAGTACAAGTGGAACTCATTATTGATAAAATATGTTCATGATATGTTTATCTTCCCTTGAATCCGAGGGTTGTTGACGGTGTTTGAATGTGGAATTTTAGGGTATATCCACCGTCAACATGCACGAGCTAGTGCGCTAAACCCCCACAAGCATCGCCGAGCTCATGAAGATATCCACCAGCTTCGCCTCGGGCAATGAGGCGGTGGGAGCCCTCTTCTCTGACCCCAAGGGCAAGCGGAAGGAGGAATCCCCTGAGGGCTCCTCCTCCCGAGCCCCCAACAGCAAGAAGAAGAAGGGGAAGGGAAAGGCCCCCCTCCACAATGACCCCCTGGTCGCGGCTACCGAGCCCAAGGGAGCTCAGCCGCCCCGTGTCTGATTCGACGAGATGCTCACCAAGCCGTGCCCTTACCACAAGGGACCGGTAAATCACACACTCAGGGTGTGTGTGATGCTAAAAAAGCACTACGGGCGACAGGCGTTCAGAGGCGACGCCGGGAAGAAGCCCACGGAGGACAAGGAGGACAAGGGTGGGAAGGGCGACGAGCTCCCACCTGTCCACAAGTGCCTCTTGATCTTCGGCGGGCTCGGGACCGCTCCCACGCCGCGTCAGCGAAAGCGCGAGCATCGAGAGGTCTACACCGTCGGACCAGCGACACCGCGTTTCCTCGACTGGTCCCTTGGCACCATCACCTTTAGCCGGGACGATCACCCGGATCACGTCCCGTCGCTGGGACGTTACCCGCTCATTGTCGATTCCGTCGTTGGCAACACGCGACTCACCAAGGTCCTTATGGATGGAGGAAGCGGCCTCAACATCCTGTACACTGAGATCCTCGACTCAATGGGGATCAGCCGCTTCCTTCTCCGGGCAACGACATCCCCGTTCCATGGGATAGTGCGCGAGAAGAGCGTACAGCCACTCGGGCAGATTGACCTGCCCGTCTACTTTGGGACTCCTGACAACTTCAGGAAGGAGACGCCTCATGTTCGAGGTGGTAGGCTTTCGCGACACCTATCACGCCATCCTCGGAAGGCCATGCTACGCCAAGTTCATGGCGGTCCCGAACTACACCTACCTCAAGCTCAAGATGCCGGGGCCCAAGGGGTCATCACCGTCGGCGTCTCCTACCAGCATGCCTACCAGTGCAACGTTGAGTGCTGCGACCTCGACGAGCTGGCCAAGGACGTCCCCAACCCCAAGAAGGCCACGGGTACCTTTGAGCCCGTCGAAGGGGTGAAGGAGGTGCCCCTCAACCCCGGGTCTTCCGACGGCAAGGTGCTGAAGATCAGCGCCACCCTCGACCTGAAATAGGAAGCCGTGCTCATCGACTTCCTCTGCAAGCACGCTGACATGTTTGCTTGGTGTCCCTCGGACATGCCGGGCATCCTGAGGGAGGTTGCCGAGCACTCCTAGGACATCCGGGCTGGGTCCAAACCGGTGAAGCAGCGCCTGCGCCGATTCGACGAAGAAAAGCGCCAGGCCATCGAGGAGGCAGTGCAGAAGTTTTTGGCGGCCAGATTCATCAATGAGGTCTTCCATCTAGAGTGGTTAGCTAATCCTGTCTTAGTTAAAAAGAAAAATGGTAAATAGAGAATGTGTGTAGATTAGACTAGTTTAAATAAAGCTTGTCCCAAATATCTATTTCCATTACCTCGTATTGATCAAATAGTTGACTCCACTGCTGGTTGTGAACGACTTTATTTGCTTAATGCGTATTCCGGTTACCATCAAATTCGTATGAAAGAGTCCGACGAGTTAGCGACCTCTTTCATCACTCCTTTCGGCACATATTGCTACGTAACCATGCCTTTTGGCCTCAGAAACGCGGGCACGACGTATCAACGTTGCATGCTCAAAGTTTTTGGGGACCTTATCGGGCGAACCGTTGAGGCTTATGTTGACGGTCGTTAAGTACCAATTTTATACCGTCAACTAATGCCTAGGGAAGATCAATAATAGAAGCATAGGGGTTATTACTGACGAATTCCACGAGTTTTGGTGAATTGTGTATTTTCTAGGGATTATTCCAGAAAGGGCTAAAAGAAGGATTAAAGAGCATAATTGCCATAAAACTTGATCGTGATGGAAACATCATCACGAGAACACTAGAAGCATCTGGAACACACTCGAAGCACCAGGGCCCGAGACCCACCAGGGTGGGGCCAGCCGGCGCCCCCTCTAGGGTTTCGGCCAATCTTCTAGAGTCTTCTTCCACCGCCTCTCTGGAGTTATCTGGGCCCTTTGTTCAAGTCGGTTTGATCCCACAGCGCACGTTCATCCCACCGGGCTATAAAAAAAGGGGCAGACCCCCCTCCTAGAGAACCAATTCATTCATCAAGAGTAGACAGAAGTTAGGGTTTCCAGAGATTAGAAATAGGGCTCTAGTTCTTCAAGTTCATAGTTTAGGCGTCTAGCAAGGTTCAAGTAGAGTTGGGCGCTACGCTCGGGATTCCAGATCCGTTCGTCTAGAGATTGGTAATATTATCTTATATCTCATTATGACTTTGCTTTATTTTAATATATTGCTACTTATTCAGTCCTTAGTTTATTCTAGTTGCATATTCGATAAGTTGTGATTGGTGATGATTATTGTCATATGATCGTAAAGCGCCTAATTCAGTACTCGAGTACTCGAGTGAGTTAGGTGGTATGCATTATGTAGACGTGATGTCTAGATATATTGTGTACCTACGGAGGCACCCTGACATGCCGGGTCGTGTGGCAGTCCGCGTAGGTGACAGCTGCGTTGGTTTCTCTGTAGTCCACCCCCCGTATGTAGGACGAGCAGAGCGCGGTCGCGAAGGAGGTGACCCTTGCGTCTTAATATCCTCATTAGATGATGCTCCTTATGATGTTTTCTGAGTTGATTATGCTATAGATGAAGATGTGTAATGTGGCGTAGGCTGTAGACTTTGTATTTAGTAATTACATAGATTTCCTTTACTTTAGCCGAATCTTGAGATTGTCTTACTACATTAGTGAGTCTCTATATTCTACTATAATCATTTACCATTTATCATTGACTTATTTATCACTAAAGCACTAGCGTTATGGGTTATCATAGGTTTGCACTTTTATATTTCCAATCATTATAGTAGATTATCCTAATGAGTAGAATGCCACTTTATCCTTTTGGCATAAAACAAATCAACGATACTCGGAATACTTACCGAGTAAAGTGCTACAATGGGAGAATTATCTGTGCGCTTGCGGATATATTCTATAGTATTACTTTTAGGAGGCAAATGAAGATTATTTTACCTTTGGTTTTTGGCATCATGTTAGGGATGACAACTTAACGTGAAGTGATGTTAAAAATACCAACAGCTTACGTAGACGATATTGTGATCAAATTTAGGAAGGTGGATGACCTAGTAGCCGACCTAGAAGAGGCGTTCGAATGCCTCAAGAAAAGAAACATAAAACTTAACCTTGAGAAATGCGTCTTCGGGGTCCCCCGAGGCATGCTCCTCGGGTTCATCGTTTCCGAGCGAGGCATCGAAGCCAACCCGAAAAAGATATGGGCCATCACACGGATGGGGCTGATCCGTAACCTCAAAGGCGTGTAAAAGCTAATGGGGTGCCTTGCAGCTCTAAGCCGGTTCATCTCGTGACTCGGCGAAGAGGGGTTGCCTCTGTATCGGCTGCTGAAGAAGACAGAGCACTTCACCTGGACCCCCGAGGCCCAGGAAGCCCATCGACAGGGTTAAGGCTCTGCTTTCGGAAGCTCCGGTGCTCGTGCCGCCCACCAAAGGGGAAGACCTCCTGCTGTACCTAACCGCCACTAACCAGGTGGTCATTCCCCCTTGGGGAGGTGATCCAGAATCGGGAGACGACTGGAAGAATCTCTAAATGGGCTATCGTGCTCATGGGCGATGGCGTCACCTATGCGCCGCGCAAGGCCATCAAATTCCAAGTGCTGGCGGACTTTGTCGTGGAGTGGACCGAAACACAGCTGCCACCGCACCTCGCCCAAGAGGAATACTGGGTCATGTACTTTGACGGGTCCATGATGAAGACCGGTGCCGGCACGAGCATAGTCTTCGTCTCACCTCTCGGGGTCCGGCTCAAGCATTTGCTGCGGCTGCACTTCACGGCTTCCAACAATGTGGCTAAGTACGAGGCTCTCGTCAATAGACTCCACATTGCCGTTGAACTAGGAATTAGGCGCCTCGAAGTTCGAGGGGATTCCTAGCTCATCATGGACCAGGTGATGAAGGAGTCGATGTGCCACAACCCCAAGATGGCCGCCTACTGCAAGCTAGTACGGCTGCTTGAGGAAAAATTTAACGGCCTCGAGCTCAACCACATTGCGCGCAAGTATAACGAAGAGGCCGACGAACTGGCGAAAATCGCGTCTGAAAGGGCCTTGGTCCCAATAGGCGTATTTGCCAACGATCTCTACAAGTCTTCGATCAGCATTGATCCCTCGGGAGGCAAGGGGAACGAGATCCCTAAGCCCCCAGGAGGGCTCGGAGCATCTTCGAGCCCCGAAAGTCCCTCGGGGGCTGGCGACCCCTCTGGCAAAGAAGAGCTGCCCAGGACCGAGGCTGAAGCCGATGACGACAAAGCCGAGGCAATGGAGATCGAAGCTGAGATGCACGATGACGAGCCAGATTGGCGCGAGCCACTGGTCAATTGGCTCATCCGAGGGATCCTGCCCTTGGACAAGACCAAGGCTCGGTGGCTGGCACGCAGAGCTAAGTCCTTCACGATGATCGACGGCGAACTCTACCAGCGTAGTCCCGCCGGAGTCTTGCAGCGCTGCATCCCCTTCAGTCAAGGCAAACGCCTGGTCGAGGAGATACACGCTGGGGCCTGCGGTCACCACACCGCGCCGAGGACGCTCATCGGCCATGCCTTTCGACAGGGCGTCTACTGGCTAACCGATGTGGCCGACGCCACCGAGGTAGTGCGCTCCTGCGAAGGGTGCCAGTACTATGCTCGGCAAACCCACCTCTCGGCCCAAGCCCTCCAGACGATCCCCATCACTTGGCCCTTCACCGTGTGGGACTGGATCTCGTCGGGCCCCTCCAAAAGGCACCCCGGGGCTTTACCCACCTGCTTGTCGCCATCGACAAATTTTCAAAGTGGATCGAAGCTCAGCTGATTGCCCAGATCAGCTCAGCCCAATCGGTGCTATTCTTCACCGACATCATCCATCGGTTTGGCGTCCCGAACTCCATCATCACCGACAACGGCACGCAGTTCACCGGAAAAAATTCCTGGCATTCTGCGATGAACACCACATACGAGTGGATTGGGCAGCGGTAGCTCACCCGAGGACAAATGGCCAGGTGGAACGTGCCAATGGCATGATTCTTGAGGGCCTTAAGCTGAGAATCTTCAATAGATTGAACAAGTTCGGCAAAAGGTGGCTGACCGAGCTCCCCGCGGTGATATGGAGCTTGAGGACTACGCCGAGCCGAGCCATAGGGTTTACACCCTTCTTCCTGGTATACGGCGCTGAAGCCGTTCTCCCTACAGATTTGGAGTACGGCGCCCCGAGGGTCCGAGTCTATGACAAACAGGGCAATCAGACTTCTCGAGAGGACACACTGTACTAGGTCAACGAGGCTCGAGACAATGCCTTGCTACACTAGGCCAAGGACCAGCAATCCCTACGGAAGTACCATGCTCGGCGCGTCCGAGGCCGAGCCTCCAACGTAGGAGACTTGGTACTGTGGCTCAGGCAGGACAACATGAGTCGCCACAAGCTAACGCCGCCATGGGAAGGACCTTTCATCATCACCGAGGTGCTACGGCCTGGAACGTACAAGCTCGTGAACGAGAAGGGCGAAGTCTACAACAATGCTTGGAACATTGAACAGCTACGTCGCTTTTACCCTTAAGATTTCAAGCATTGTGCATTCTGTAAAATATTGAGATCAATAAAGGACTCGCCCTCCCTTTGGCGTATGTTCCTAAGATTTTACATACTACCGCGCAAGCATAAGTGAGGCTCGGCCCTACCTTCACTAGGATCAACCCTCCCTCGAGGGCTGGGATGGGGGAACCCCCGGACTCCTCCGAGCATCCGCGAAAACGAAAACGAAACTTTCGAAAATTTTCGAAAAAATTCCTGTCTCCCGAATGTCCCTCTTGCTCAAGCCGAACGCAAACTTATAAGTCTTAGACGAGCAAAAGAAACCCAGAGGGCAGAGCTGGCCGAGCCGCGAGGCCGCCTACGCCTCCGGGATACGGCATCTCCACTCGCCACTCTACGCCCAAAGGTAACTGGCGCTCAGAAAAGTACTTATAAGAATGGCGTTGTGTTGGTATTTTTAACATCACTTCACGTTAAGTTGTCATCCCTAACATGATGCCAAAAACCAAAGGTAAAATAATCTTCACTTGCCTCCTAAAAATAATACTATAGAATATATCCGCAAGCACACAGATAATTCTCCTATTGTAGCACTTCACCCGGTAAGTATTCCGAGTATCATTGATTTGTTTTATGCCAAAAGGATAAAGGTGGCATTCTACTCATTAGGATAATCTACTATAACAATTGGAAAGATAAATGAGCAGACCTATGATAACCCATAAATCTAGTGCTTTAACGATAAATAAGTCAATGATAAATGGTAAATGATAACTGAGTAAATGAGGTAAATGGTATTCCAGAGATAGAATATAGAAACTCACTAATGTAGAAAAGACAATCTCGAGATTCGGCTAAAGTAAAGGAAACCTATGTAATTACTAAATACAAAGTCTACATCCTACGCCACATTACACATCTTCATCTATAGCATAATCAACTCAGAAAACATCATAAGGAGCATCATCTAATGAGGATATTAAGACACAAGGGTCACCTCGTTCGCGACCGTGCTCTGCTAGTCTTACGTAGGAGGGGTGGACTACAGAGGAACCAACACATCTATCACCTACGCGGACTACCACACGATCCGGCACGTCAGGGTGCCACCGTAGGTACACAATGTATCTAGACACCACGTCTACATAATGTATACCACTTAACTTACTCGAGTACTGAATTAGGCGCTTTACGATCATACGACAATAATCATCACCAATCACAACTATATCGAATATGCAACTTGAATAAACTAAGAACTGAATAAGTAGCAATATATTAAAATAAAGTAAAGTCATAATGAGATACAAGATAATATTATCGATCTCCAGACGAACGGATCTGGAATCCCGAGCGTAGCGCCCAGCTCTACTTGAACCTTACTAGACGCTTAAACTATGAACTTGAAGAAGTAGAGCCCTATTTCTAATCTTTGGAAACCCTAACTTCTGTCTACTCTTGACGAATGAAGCAGGAGGAATGAATTGGTGCTCCGGGAGGGGGTCTGCCCCTTTATTTATAGCCCAGTGAGATGAACGTGCGCCGTGGGATCAAACCGACTTGAACAAAGGGCCCAGATGACTCCAGAGAGGCGGTGGACGAAGACTCCAGAAGGTGGGCCGAAACCCTAGCAGGGGGCGCCGGCCGGCCCCACCCTGGTGGGTCTCAGGCCCCGTGCTTCGGATGTGTTCTGGATCCTTCTAACTTACTGATGAAGTATGTTTCCGTCGCGATCAAGTTTCGTGGTAATTATGCTCTCTAATCCTTCTTTTAAGCCTTTCTGGAATAATCCCTGGAAAATACATAATTCACCAAAACTCGTGGAATTCCTCAGTAATAACCTCTATGCTTCTATTATTAATCTTCCCTTGGCATTAGTTGACGGTATAAAATTGGTACTTAACGACCGTCAACAATACCCCCAAGCTAAGTCTTTGCTAGTCCCTTAGCAAAGTTGACTTGAAATAATTTATTCCGGGTTCCATAAAATGTATAACTCACAACAAATATTTAAATATTTAAACAGAAATTCTTCACCGGATTGAAATTCATTAATCTACCTTTCAAACTTATTCTTTTTTCTTTTCAATCGTGGGGCTTTTAAACTAAGCCTTGGGTAATTGAGAGATAAAATAATCAAGCAAGCACTAAGTCTTTCATCCTTTAGTTTCAACCATTGCTCCAGAGAGATTTTTTTAAATAAGTATATAGTTTTTATTTAAGAAATAATGAGAGCCTACTAATAAGATTGCAGAGGATTACTAAGCTATACATCATGATTGAATGTGTGATTGTGATTAAATTTTATTTTTAAACTCCTATGCATTATCCTCTCTTTTCTGTCTTCTTGAAGAGCGTGGGTTATCTCCTAGCGGATACATTTTTTACCCATTTTTTCTCTCAGGCGGGTGCCTTTGCACCCATTGTTTTACTCTTTTTTTTTTTGCACATACCCTTTTGATATGGTATTTTTCAGGCTCATACTTCTTTGGTATGGCATCTTTTAATTTTATAACCCACACTTTCTGTTAGACTTCTAAGAGAGAGACTTATGCATAGAGTGAAAACTTTTTGTGCATGTGAATTCAATCATGAATGTATATTAGAATAGTCTACTTAAATCATATTAGCAGAATAAATTATTATATTTATTTTGATTTTGATTTTTGAAATGTTTAGAGCTTAGGTGCCACTTAGGATGAAATAAATAGCAACTCAAACCTTCTTATATCATATCCGTCAATTACTTGGAAAAACTTATGCTACGCACTGATATCAAGTTTCAGAATAAATTTTCATGGCAGATAAACTTCATGCAATTTATAGGAGAATTTAAATTTAAATACTAAGCAATTGCAGAAAATTATATTTAAACAGTTTAAATATCTTTTTGATTCTTCTATAGCTTCAAGTTCTAATTATTCTAAAGACAAACTGAATGCGGAATTTAAAGCAAACTTAATTATACAATCTATTTTATTTTTTTGGATTTTTATTTTTAAGCAAGCAGAATGTTAATGCAATTACTAAAGAAAGCAGTAAATAAATTTTTATTTAGTTTTCTTGTTGTTTTTAGCAATATTGAAATTGACAGAATTAAAGACTGAATTAAATATTGAAATAAAAGGCATATATAAAGGTGAGAAGTACTCACCTAGCGGGGATCTCCCCAAAGCTGGATGTTGCTCAGTAATATGGTGGAGGTGGTGGCGGGTATCCCATCTTATGTATTAAATACTCTAATCCGCTCTGCGTCTGCTGCTGTCCCTGATATATCTGATCCAGTCGTTGGTCCGTGCTGTGCTGTCATTGTTCATGTTGGTAGAACCTGTCGTCGACCTGCTGCTGCCACTGCTCGTTCTGCTGCAGTGTGTCGCTTATTGCGTTCTGCCCCTGTTCAATGTTAGTGAGACGCATAGATAAAGCTAGAAAATCGTTAGCGGTAGCTGTAAAGTGCTGCTCAGGCGGCCGATAGTAATCATCTTCTGGTGGTGCGTGGAACGGACATGGTCACCAGCGATGAAATCTGTGTTCCCACGTGTAGAAAAAGATGCTCATCCTCTCTGAAAATCAGTTGCTCCCCAACCCGCTGCTGCTGCTGCTGACAAAGACTCTCCTTACTGAAATGTGGGCTGTTCCTCCCGTCCTGCATGTGCAGTCCATTACTGGCGTGGCTCCTGCGTCGATACCTGTTCACCAAAATTGACATAGTGGCAATAAGCTAGCCCAGATGGTGCTGGGTCAGCTCCAGTGAAATTAGCTTTCGGCGCCCTGCTGATGCGCGCGGACAGATACCTGCCAATATTAGCTCTAACAGCTGGAAAAACAAAATTCTGAACAGAATAAATTCCTAACTCCCTGTCTGGCAATTCGTACTCATTGTCATAATTTTTATAAATCATAACTATTTTATTATTTCGGCGTTTGAGCATGTGAGCACGAAAGAAAAAAATTATAACCAATAATTCTCCGGGCATCAGAAATATAAGTAAGTGTAGCATTTGATAATAAACCTAACCCTACAACTAAACGAGTAATCCAGGAAGTAAAAGAAATACTGCACTTTCTTAAGGAAGGGACAGTTCTCCAATAATTTAACATCATTTTTACAGGTGACGCTTTCCTCTTTTTAATCATGATATATAACAAACGTAGTTCATCTTGTTTAATAGTATTTAACTCCTCTCTAGGAAAAAATGTAAAAGCTAACCATTCAAGCATAAATCTTAGTGCGGGATGATGAACTTCTTCAGTAGTATATTTGTGTTTTCTCTCAGGTTTGTTTGCAGTGATACTCTTCCAAAAATCATCTTTATCAAAGTTTTAGAGAGTTTCAAAAATATTGACCACACAATGATTATTAAATCCCAATGCTAAACTAAGAGTTTTCCATGAGAGGGTGAAAGGTTTATTAAACATTTTAAAATTAACCTCATCATCATCAAAGTTTAGGGTGCTAATAAATTCTATAGTGAGTAACTTGCTACCCTGCTCATTAATTTGCCATGCATTTTCCTATCCAATATTTCTAAAAATAAGCTCAAACTCGGAATCTATTCCGGTTTCATGGAGCAAAGTGGCATCAAAAATTGGAGTATGCGTAAATTCCTTGTTTTTAACCACATTTAAAATTTCTCTTTGGGGTCTAGTTGATAATGAATTTTGAGTTATGCTTGTGAGTTCATACCTCTCTTCTGGTTGGGAAGAGGATGACGGGTTGTCATATGTGAAGGGTGATGGAGGATCGATATTCATGTCGGAGCCGACGAACGATGGCACTTGTGATGACGATTGGCTTCTTGTTGTGCGACGTGAGAGGGCTCTTCCAAGGGATCGAATGGCACCTTTCATTCTATTGCTCATCTTGCTTGTAAAATGAAGAACACGAAGAACACGGCAAGAATGAACAAGAACACAAGAACAAATCAAGAACAAGCAAGAACAAGAGGAAAGAAGGAATCAAAGTGGTGATCTCTCTTCTAGGTCTTCTTGCTAATCTTCTTCTCTACCCTTTTCTTTGCTTAAACTTGAATCAAAAGATAGGATTATGAAAGTTGGTGATCACGAGTAGCAAAGCAACTTGGCTATGTGCTCTCTGGAGTGTGTGTGAGTGTGTGAATGAGTGAGAGAGAGGAGAGGCAGAGAAATGGAGGAGGGGCGCCGGCCGGCGTGGCCTTGGGGCCGGCCGGCCCCACCTTGTGCCATCTGTCTCTCAACTTTTGAAAAATGTCGATGCTACCTAGATGCTCTTCCAAATGCATGTGAGTTGGTTCCTTTCTCTGATGAATGTATGAGTGGAGAGTAGTACATGGATAAATGGTGGAGTTTGGATGGTAGTGGTTGATGATAATGCATGATGTGACTTGATGTGATGATGGTGGGTCCCAAATGTTTCCTGTATTTATACCGTATAATGACACAAGAATGAAAAACTAAGTTACTTTTATGAATCTATGAAAAATTAGAATTCTAATAATGATCTTTTTATAATTTTCTGCCACCACAGCAAATTTCACTGACGGGGGTTTAACACTCCGTTAGTAATAATCACATGGGGCTTAAGCTTTAATCATGCTATGCTTATTTTTATTTCTTTTCAATAATGCAATTTATGAGAAAGTAAATATGCAAATTTAAATGCAAGAATTAAATTACCGATAACTACCGAGTTATCTCCCGGCGATGGTTCGGGGTTTTTTTTTTGAGTCCACCGATCCAGACTTCTCCAGTTGAACTATTCTTCATGATTCATCTCCGGTGTCGGAGATGTTGTTGCATCTTGTTCTTCATGACACTTCAATGTTTGGCATTGCTCCAGTCATGGCTTGAATGCGAATCGCTCTTCGTGACCATTGATGGTGAATGTGATCTCTCCAGCTCCGACGTTGATAGTTGCATTTGTAGTGTTTACGAATGGTTGCCTGAGGATGAGGGGTATCTTCCTCTCTTCTTGCATGTCAAGTACTACAAAATCTACAGGAATGAAAAAGTTGCGGATTTTTACCGGAATATTTTCTGCGATTCTTGCGGGATAGCGAACCGATTGGTTAGCTAATTGCAAACAAATCATGGTTGGTGTGAGCGTAGAATAGTTGAGTTTGTCGAAGACGGTCTTGGGCATGACGCTGAAACTTGCTCCAAGATCACATAAAGCATTCTCGAACATCTGGTCTCCTATTGAACAATCAATAGTGGGACACCCTGAATCCTTCTTCTTAGTGGGAGAAGAACTCAGAATTGCCTCACTGCACTCCTCCGTTAGCTTGACAACTTCAGTAGAAGGTAATGGTCCTTTGTTGTTGAGGATGGTTCGAAGATACTTCGCGTATGTAGGTACCTGCATGGCATCTAACAACGGGATATTGACATATAACTTCTGAAGTACCTCTACAAACTTACCAAATTGATCATCTATTTTAGCTCTTCTTCTTCTGCGTGGAAATGGTAGAAGGGTTGTGTCATGAAAATCTTGAGTTAATTCTTGATCTTGTGGTTCAACTGGTGGTAAAGATGGTATAACTTCTTCTTCTCTGTTGTCCTTTTCAATCTCTTTTTCTACCTGCACTAAATGTGATGGTCTACGTGCCCCTTTTGGGTAAGGTGGATCACGTGTACACTTACCTCCTCTAGTAGATATTCCTTTTATTTGTTCATGGTTAGTGGTAAACAAAGTAGAAGATAATTGTGAAATTTGTAATTCTATCTTCTTATTAAATAATATTTGATCTTTAACAGCAGAAGAGAAATTATCCAACTTAGAATTAATTCCTTCTAAAACTTTATCATTAAAAACAAGCTTCTTATAAATACTTTCATTAATTCTAACTTGTTCTAATATTAATTCTCTCAAGGGTGATTGTCTATGATTTAAAAAATTAGAATTACCTTGGTACTTACTTTGATTGGTTGACCGAGGTTGATTCCATCCTTGCTTTTGAGAAGTAGACTTGATGACTGTACCAATATCTTCTGGGGGTTTTGCAAACTCAATTTTTAAAGATCCTTCATATTGATTCTGAGAATTGAATGCATCTTGAATAGCTTGACGATCTCTTTTATGATTGGCTCTTTGCTCTAACCAGTTCAACAGTACATCTATCTTGGTTGACAGTGCACACACTTCCTCTGAAATTTCTTCACTATTATGGCATGTCTGAGTATTGTTTATCCAATTCTGATTTTCTGCTATCCTTGCCATAATATCTTCAGCTCTTCCAGGGGTGAGTGACATAAATGATCCTTCAGCAGTGGCATCTAGCTGCTCACATGACCTTTGAGTTAGTCCGTGATAAAATGTTTGCATGAGCAACCATTTTTCCATTCCATGATGGGGACAATCTGATATGTAAACTTGAAAACGCTCCCAGGCTTCTGAAATAGTTTCACCTTTTTGCTGACAAAATTCTAAAATCTTTCCTCGTAGAGCATTGGTTTTGCCTACTAGGAAAAACTTTTCTAGGAAAGCTTTTGAACATTCTACCCAAGTCTTGACTCTATCTTTATTCTGATAAAACCACTGCTTCGCCTTTCCCTCTAGTGAGAACGAAAATAAACGAAGTAGCATGACGTCTTGAGGAATGCCTTTGATGTTGATGGTGTTGTTAATCTCCAGGAAATTCTGCAGATGGACACTTGCATCTTCATCTTTCTTTCCAGTAAATGTGATAGCTTGCACCATTTTGATGAGGCTTGGCTTGATCTCATAATCATGATCTCCAATGTTGAAAGTTGGCCCAACGTGAATATTCTAAGTGCTTGGGGCAGAGAATTCATGTAGAGTCTTCTCAGCCATGGCTTCACAAAATAATGTAAGACCCTTCTTCCTATGGTTGTTCCTAATTGATAAGAGTTAAAGTACACAACCAATCCTACACTTACCCTATATAAGATATTTAAATATAAACAAAACACGGGTAAGTCTGCTAAAGCAAAAGCTTATGGTTATCTCTAAGTATTTATGTGTATAGTTATTTTTGTGTTTTTTCTATTAATATTATCTATGAAGAACTCTCCTATATGAAATTCTACAAAAAATATCCTGGCGAATAAAATCAACGAACTCAATAAATTATCCTAATGAATACAATTGCCTTCCCCGGCAACGGCGCCAGAAATGCTTGTTGGTATTTTTAACATCACTTCACGTTAAGTTGTCATCCCTAACATGATGCCAAAAACCAAATGTAAAATAATCTTCACTTGCCTCCTAAAAATGATACTATAGAATATATCCGCAAGCGCACAGATAATTCTCCTATTGTAGCACTTCACCCGGTAAGTATTCCGAGTATCGTTGATTTTGTTTTATGTCAAAAGGATAAAGGTGGCATTCTACTCATTAGGATAATCTACTATAACAATTGGATAGATAAATGTGCAGACCTATGATAACCCATAAATCTAGTACTTTAGCGATAAATAAGTCAATGATAAATGGTAAATGATAACTGAGTAAATGAGGTAAATGGTATTTCAGAGATAGAATATAGAGACTCACTAATGTAGAAAAGAAAATCTCGAGATTCGGCTAAAGTAAAAGAAACCTATATAATTACTAAATACAAAGTCTACAGCCTACGCCACATTACACATCTTCATCTATAGCATAATCAACTCAGAAAACATCATAAGGAGCATCATCTACTGAGGATATTAAGACACAAGGGTCACCTCCTTCGCGACCGCGCTCTGCTAGTCCTACGTAGGGGGTGGACTACAGAGGAACCAATGCAGCTGTCACCTACGCGGACTACCACACGACCCGGCACGTCAGGGTGCCACCGTAGGTACACAATGTATCTAGACACCACGTCTACATAATGTATACCACCTAACTCACTGAGTACTGAATTAGGCGCTTTACGATCATACGACAATAATCATCACCAATCACAACTATATCGAATATGCAACTAGAATAAACTAAGAACTGAATAAGTAGCAATATATTAAAAGAAAGCAAAGTCATAATGAGATACAAGATAATATTACCGATCTCCAGACGAACGGATCTGGAATTTCGAGCGTAGACGCCTAAACTATGAACTTGAAGAACTAGAGCCCTATTTCTAACTCTGGAAACCCTAACTTCTGTCTACTCTTGACGAATGAAGCAGGAGGAATGAATTGGTGCTCTGGGAGGGGGGTCTGCCCCTTTATTTATAGCCCGATGGGATGAACGTGCGCCGTGGGATCAAACCGACTTGAACAAAGGGCCCAGATGACTCCAGAGAGGCGGTGGAAGAAGACTCCAGAAGGTGGTCCAAAACCCTAGCAGGGGAGCGCCGGCCGGCCCCACCCTGGTGGGTCTCGGGCCCCGGTGCTTCGGGTGTGTTCTGGATCCTTCTAACTTGCTGATGAATTATGTTTCCGTCGCGATCAAGTTTCGTGGTAATTATGCTCTCTAATCCTTCTTTTAATCCTTTCTGGAATAATCCCTAGAAAATACACAATTCACCAAAACTCGTGGAATTCGTCAGTAATAACCCTTATGCTTCTATTATTGATCTTCCCTTGGCATTAGTTGACGGTATAAAATTGGTACTTAACGACCGTCAACACGTTGGTAAAAGCAAGAGGCTCGGGCAGAGTCGATTGAACCCCTTCTTCTAAGTCTCCGCTGCATCAAAACCCTTCGGGATGTGGTCGCGTCTACGCCGATAAAGCTATGACACCCAGAAAACCCCCGAGGTTCAATGACCCGGGCTCAGCGCCATCGGAGAAAACGCTTACAAAAAGCCAAGTGAAAGAACGAATTGAAAAACAAAAGTGCAACGAATATTTACACAAAATATCAAGGCCACGAAGGGCCACATGTTTGTTTCTCATACATTGTTTTTTCAAAAAGGGCATGATGGCCCAGTGTTCAATCCAGGTTCAGGGGGAGCTCCACGTCATCCTGAAGGAGGGCTGCCAGCGCTTTCCCAGGGACCTCCATCGACCCGATCAGCGCAAGGAGCTTGTCGTCAGAAGCCTCGAGGAAGCCCTCATTGACGGCCTCAGCGTCGAAAGTCTCGTAGTGAGACTTCGCCATCGCTAGCGTCTTCTGGACTCCAGATAGCAGAGCCTCCTTGAGCTGGTCGCCCATCCTCTAGTGAAGGGCTCCGAGGCGGCTCCAGAGTGAGCTTCCCAAGGGCTCCCCACCAGTGTTGAGGGCATCGCACAACGCGCGCACCACCCTCTGCAGGTTCTGGTGGTCGGCAACCTCGGCGTCGTGAGCGGCGTTGAGGGCAGCGATGGTTCCCTGAGCACTGACGGTCTCCACCTTTAGAGCTATGGCGGAAGACCAGTCAGACAGGGTGTTGGCGCTTCTTAGTGTCAGCAGAAAAGTCCACAAGCACACCGAAGTACCGTTGTAGCCTTCACACGGAAGTATTCAGGGTATCGTAATTTCCCAGAGGAACGGTCTTTGTACTTAGTCTCTTAAACTATTTTATTCAGAAGAGACGGAAGGGATAGCTTGGGTAGAGAGGTTCTTCTAAGACCAAACGCATATAAGCGATGGTAACTTTCCCACTACTTGCTTGCTTCAGGCCCACTGACGCACATGGTCTGCCAAGTGATACCAGTATCAGTGCTATTCCGCGGCCGAACGTGGGGGGATGCTGGTACGAGTGGCCAGGGCTGTCACCACCTGCCACCTACCCCTCTGCCCGTGGGCGCGCACAACATACGAAGGTAGACTCCGACCTAGACACCACGTCTATGAAGACGACTACTACTCTAGCGGCGTACAGGAACATCCGTCTCTATCAGGAGTCCTCTTACTAGAGCATCCGTCCAAAGGACGAACGACGATCCCACAAACAAGTAGCTTTATGAAAGTAACATGAATAATGAATCAAACCAAAGTTGAACACGAACTTCTTACTTCAAGTAGAAAGACGATCGTAGAGGTACAAGTTGGATCGAGAGCCGACAAGCCCGGCACTTCGTCCACCCGAAGGCAGAACTGCTTTGACTCCGCTCTTTCTCTAGCTCTTGTCCCTCTCTCACTCCCTATACTAAATTAGCTAGAAGCTAATGGAATGGAGCTTGCTCTTCCTATCTACATTGTGACCTCTTGTGTTGGTGAATCAATTGATGAATAGGTGTAGAAAGGAGGCCTCCTTTTATAGCTTGAGAGGAGGGGGTTCTATGCAAAAGGATCATCCCCACATGGAAGGACCCAAACCGACCTCCAAAGGGCGGTTTCCACTTTCCATCTATGTTGTTCGTAGGTGGGACCGTCCTTGGGGAGCCGCCCTACAACCGCCAGAAGAAAATTAGGCCCGAGAGGCCCCACCAGGGGGACGGCCACCCCCGGGACTGGTCGGTCCCCTGGTGGGCCCGTTTGGCCACCGCCTTCGTGTGGTTGGTTCTCCTCTGTGCCTAGACTTCTCCTATGGTTACGAATGGGCCCAGATTTGTAATAAAGGTGGGCCTCTTTGTTATTCTTGGTTGCGCATTCTCTGAATTCACATTTCTCCTTTACGCTTTCCAATTGGTGTTGTGCACTTCCACTTGTTCCACCATAAATCCTACAAAAACATAAACACTAGGGGTACAAGTGGAACTCTGTTAATAGTATATGTCTATGTGTTAAAGTATGATAGTTTCTCTCCCTTTAGGCATAAGTTGGCGGTTAAAAATGATCTATAAGGACCGCCAACAAGACCCCCAAGCTTAACCTTTGCTCGTCCCGAGCAAATAGCTAAGTATGGTTGTTGATCAGGAGTTGCTACAATGCCGATCATATTTCAAATGTACCAAGTTTATAACAAAGTTTTCCACCGTAATTTGAATAAATCAGCATGCTATCCACCCTGCTATTATCTTGAAACAAATGGGGCCTTTTAGCCATCTCAAGTCTTAGGTGATTGCAAGACCGAACAGATTCATAGACATTGCTTATCATTCATCCCAAGATGAACCATCTTTCCGGAGGTTTTGAAAATTTTTGCAAAGAAATGTAAGTTCCTCAAATGATTCTCTCGATCGCTCAAAGTGTATGAATACCTCACCAAAGGCATTGTAATGTTGCCTTTCATATCCTACCACTAAGGCTTATGAGTGGAGTTTTGGGCAAGTATAAAGGTGGGCATACTTGCATCACATATATTGCTAAGTCAAAAACCGAACCACAAGGAGATACAAGTCATATACTTTGATTGAGATGTGCCAGTGTGTGGAGCATGAAGATGGTGGAATCCTAATTTCTAAATATTTTGGCACTCCATGCATCATGAATTTCTCCTATATTGGATGGAATGAAACTTTTTTGAGGGATATGGGTTATAAGATCATATATTCATACTATTATTTTTTCTTCTTCTTTTTTTTGAACGGGTACTTGGAACATTTTTTTTCCGTTTGTTTATTCCATGCCCCTTGGAATGGTTTTTGTTTATTTCTTTTAAGCATAACCCATATCTCTTGTTAGTATTTGAAGAACTTTGGCTGGAGAGATGTCATGATGGAATGCGAGGAGTAATTATATGGTGAAAAATGAATGTGCGGCTTCTCAGGGTAAGAGTCGGCATTTTTATTTGGTGGATAACAAATGCGCGGCTCTCAAGGTAAGAGTCGGCATTTTTATTTGGTGGATAACAAATGCGCGGCTCTCAAGGTAAGAGTCAGCATTTTTATTTGGTTGAAGAGTGCGCAACTCTCAGGGTAAAAGTTGGCATATTTTTGGTGGATGGATGGGTGCATGTTGTGCGCAACTCTCGGGGTGAGAGTTGGCTTTATCTGGTGGGTGCATGTGAATCTCAATCATGGGTGCATGACCATAATCTCACTTAGGTCTCAACAATTTGACCTAACTCAATGTTCCACAAGCAGCATATGACTAAAGGGTTTGCATAATTGAAACATGTCATATGGCCTTGGTAGGTATTTCATAATTATTGAGGAACTTTTGTTTTTGAAAGTTCTCGAAAATAAAACTCCGGATGTCAAGTTTCGCTCAGAACAAAGTCATAGCACAGCCCATGTCACCATATCATATCAGGCAATAACTTAGACAAGATTAAGCATATGTAACCCATTAGTCCAAGTTTTTAGGATGAGACATTTTTAGATGATAAACCCAAACCTTAGAGAAAGCTCGATTATAAAATGAGTACAGGTGAAACATAAGACAGAGCAACTGTTCATCATTTCAACAAGGGTAGAAACTAACAAATCTTAACACATATGAGAGAGGAGAACATATCTCACCTTTTTTAAGTTGGAGAATTTTAAAAAGAAATGTGAGATACAAGTTACCTTTGTGGGAACCCTCCCCCAAGCTTGCTTTTGACTTATCAATGTGTTTCACCTGGGGGTGCCGCTAATTGGTGGTGCCTCAGCTTGATGTGCAGTTCGTGGCCTCTCTTGAGCGTGCTAGGAAGCTCCCCCCAAGCTTGTTTTTATGGTGGTATTGAGATAACAAGACAACAAAACTTAGGGTTGGAAGATAAATTACTCTTTTTCTTCAAGATTTTATTTATCATTATATTTTTATTTTTTCTTTTCAAGGTTCACCTAAGAAATACTTGTCTCTGCTATCATCTAAAGACTTACCCTCATGGAGTTGATAAATTTCTGCAAGGGGTTAGTCCATAAGATTAACCAAAATCTATACTAGCAGCTTTGGTTCCATGATCAAACTAGACACCACGTCTAATTTGTCAAGGTAGGCTTAAGAATCTAAGCACCATGCTTACATTAAAAATCCTATAGAGGCATGATCTCACATCCCAGCTTCAAACTAAACACCGTGCTTAGTTAGAAAGATGTAAGACCAACACTTCCAAACCGAAACTTACTAGCATAGAGAAAGGAAATATGACAGGATAACCAAGAGTCACTCAACGGAGATAGATTTTTGAACAAAGGAACCTAGTCAGAAGTTTGCTCAGCCAATCTATTCAAACTCAAACAAGGCTAGGATAAGAGAGCAAAGAAAGGCATGCCTTGCTTCATCTCCAGCATGAATTTCTTCCATTATTCATGATAACAACTCAAAGTTCATTAATCAAAATGCAACACCATGTCACAATTTTGATTAAAGAAGGCTAGTTTAACCTAAGCACCATGCTTAAATTAAAAATCCTATGGATGTACCACAAGTGTACTCATGTGAATACACCCAAACTCAGAGCATATGGCATGAACAGAGGAAGAGCATGATATTATATTTTCATGGAGACAAATATGAGTGAATGAGTTGATCAACATTACCTTGACATACCTGAATGTGTGTACCAACAGCATGTATGGATGAAGCATCAAAGTTGTCGCTATGGTGGCTCGATTTCCATCTCAGGTGACTACCAAGGCGTGGGTTGGAGTCCGTCACTTTTAGTAGCATGTCGTCGTGTAGCAAGTCATTTATTGATAACTCCTGCATATTAGTGACTCGCATACACAACAAATGTAGGAGGAACAACTCATGCAAGCTTCTAACTAAAAGGAATATTGCGACCATGACTTGACTCCCCTTTGTTGTGTTTTTTTTTAGAATCTTTAAACAAAGTGTGATCCAAGATATGCATGGAGTCATGGTTGGTCAAAGGAGTGAGAGAGGTGTTGCACAAATCACTGTTGAAGATGAAGGAGGTTTATGGAAGTCATGTGTCCTGTCCTGGTTGCATGATGAGTCACTCGGTGTTGTGCAACGTGCAGGGGAGATCTTGAAGGTGTGTTAGGTATGCTTGAGAGATCTCCCCCACACTTATTCTTGTATCTGCTTTATTTTGATAAAAAGAAAACAAAACAAGAGCAACAACAACAAGCAAGGACTCTATTGGCTATAAGACTAGAGAGCAAGAAAGATTTTATTATTATTTCTTTATTAGTTTTATTGAAAACTTGTTCACTCAACTTTTTATAAACAAGGCCAAGATAAAGATGCAGAGAAAGATATTCCTTGGTTTATCTCCATATCAGATTACTTTCATTGATTATGTCAACAACTCAAAATTCATTGATCAAATGAAGACAGTTATAAGAAGTTGGTGAACATTTATTTACCTTCGCATACCTGAGTATATGTACCAGTAACATATATGTATGAGGCGTTGAAGTTGTTGTTGCGGCTAGCATGATGGTTCTGCTCAGGTGATCTCCAAAGCCAGGCCACACACACATCAATGCACATGGGCCATGGGCCTTGATGATACTAGCAAAGGTTCAGAAGTGGGAGACTCCCAATCTTTTTTTTCTTTTTTTTCATAGTTCTCTTTCTTCTTCTTTTTTAGTCTCCCTCATCTCTCTTCTTTTTTTTCTTTCATTCATTTTTTCTTCTCTATTTTTTTCTTTTAAGGCGAGGTTGACATCTTCATCATCATTTTTTTTTAATGACCCTTTGGTGTGCATGGAACTTGGGTTTCTCACCGTCCTCCCTCACACATGGACTTTTGCATAAAATTCAAGTGCAGAGTTAGGGCCTTCTTACGAGTGTGTTCCATTACCTAGGAGTGCATCAAGCTTTTGTAGTTGATGTCGTTCCATGTTGTCAAGCATCATATGACCCGAGTTCTTCTTAATCTTTCCTAAAATGGTTAGCGACATACCCGAAGGTGCATACTAACTTGACAACATGCCCTCACCATTCAAAGAAGATATATATATATTTTGAAAATAACTGTCACACCCAATTTTAAGGATAAAATGGGATGCATAATCTTATGTGCGCCCAGAGATCAGTCACACACATAAGCCAACAAATTACATAAATTGCATCATAACCAATGTTTAATATATAGCGTATAATATCAAAGTCATTACACAGCGGAAAATAAAGATAACTCTCGCGGTAGCTCCATAGCACAGGGACGTCGACTGGTGAAGCACAAGTCTAGTAATCCTCTGGGTAGTCCTCATCACTATCACCATCTGTTACCCATCCGGGATTTTTGACCAAGTAATGAAAAATAAACAAGCGTAAGTACATGTCGTACTCAACAAGACTAGCATGGGTTCATGAGGCTCAAAAGGTTGACACGGTTTAACAGCAGGTTGCTTTTAATTAATCTTCTTTTATGCAGTTGGATAGCAACAAGTTAATATGCCCATTCTCATGATCATAGTAAACATAATTAATGAGTAGCAATAAATAGATTTAGCAATAAGTAAGCATCACCCCAGAAGAATAACTACTCCATAAGACGTCCAAGGCCGCTCTTGACCGTGAGCTCGGCTAGTATACCAGTTTTACACTCTGCAGAGGTTGTGCACTTTCACTATGAGCCGTGATTCCCAACTGCTCGGGGTAATTACTCCCATAACACTACCAAGGTGAGAGAGCAGGGTTTCACTATGAAGCCTTTCAAAGGTTCGTCTAACATGTTAGGGCCGCGAGGTTTCCTCGGCAAGCAGATGTAGAGCCCCCTTCCATATGGCACAAGGTCACGCAGGTTATACACATATGGACAGAGGCCGCACTATACCCGAGTCGGCAAGCCCCTCTTGCGCCTTTCGGTAACCTCTAACAAGCTAGAAAAGGTCCTCATACTGAGCTAAAACCAGAGCCATATAGCCCTCATAGTTGCACTGTCAATCCCGGTGTCATACTTACAGATCATTATCAAAGGTGAAGGATTTTGAGCATCACAAAACTATGCTCGAATCCTCTAGCTCCATGTTGCTAAAAGGGCATCTTATATTCATATTGCAGAATCAGTTAATCAAGTTCACATGATCATGATATCAATAACGCACTAGCATCTATTACCACATGCATAATCCCATAGGTTGCAAGGAACAGAATAACAAAACTAGGAAGTATCTATGGTTAACAAGGAAGACACATGCAAATGTAATTACTTATTTGGTGAATAGGACAACAAGGATGATCCATACTAATACTTGCCTTGATCAGCAAACTCCTAGTGATCCGGGTTGTCGCAGTACTGATCTTGATCGCCCACGTAAAGCTCACCGTCTATACTCGATCCATCATAACAACACACACGCATACAGGGGCAATCACGTATACAAACAAGAGTTTTCATTAGAACAGTACACCAACAGAGAGAAAATAAATTGAAAAGATTATAGAACAAATCTACACGTTGCTACGATCACATCGATATCAAGTTTGCGCAAATCGGATTCAAAACGAGGAAGATATGAATTTTACAAGGTTTATAATAGAGTAATAATAGATTAAATATAATCTCGAATTTTAAGAGTGGAAAATATATGAAACAGTGGTACCATCAGATAGATTATAAAATTACGAATCTAATGCAATTTGAATCGTTCAAATCGGAGCTAAAACGTGGAAATTATAATTGAAACAATTTTGAATTCAAATCTGAAAACACATTTTCATATATACCGAGAATAAGTAAACCTTCAAACGTAATCTACTGAATATGCTGAGGGCTGCGGCTAAGCCTTAAAACTGCAGGGGGTTATTCGCAAAAACGCCGGCCGAATCGGTATGGGCTGCTCGGCGGCCGTCCGATTCAAAATCGGCGGATCAGATTAAAAGAGAGGAGGGTCGCGGTGCTCTCGGCCGGAAAACGGAGGCCGACGGCGGCGCCATGGCCAGAGGGCCACCGAGGAAGGTGAACTCGGCCTTCGATGCTTGAAATAGGTTGGGAAGGGTACCCATAGATCGGGAAGAGCGTCGCAAGCTCACCTAGGGTGATGGGAAGATCGGAAATCGACTCGGAGATAGCTCGCGGCGTGATCCGGCGGACGGTGGATCTCTGCAACGGCGGCGGAGGCGGTCAGTGCACAAATCGAAGGGGAAAAGTGCTCGGGAACTTCATAAGATCACAGCGAAGCTCCTCAAAGGCTTACCGGGAGGAAATTGGTGGCGAATCGAGCTAATTGCTCGCGGCGGCGGCTGCTCGGTTCTCGCGGGAGCTCGGCAATGGCGGCGAGAAGAGGCGGCTAGGGTTAGGTGACGGCTATGGGGGGGTGTGGCGTTGCTTAAATACTCCCGAGGTGTGGCGACAATCTCGGAGGTTGAAACAAACTCGGCGAGCGGAGAAATCGGCTTCGGCCGTTTCTTCTCTGCTACGGACTCTCGGCGCGGCGATGAACTCGGCTTCGGCCGTTTCTTTCTTGCCCGCGTCGGACTCTCGGCGCGCAGCAGAGGGAAACAGGGGAGGGGCTGTTCTGTGGGTCCACAGGTCGGTAGCACCGAGCGCTGGGGTCGGGCTGGCAGTCACGGCAGAGGGACGCTTCGCGCGCGCGAGCTCGGCCACGGTGGATGAACACGGCAGCGGCGTCTCTGTTCGCGCGGCGAGGGAGGTGTAGAAGGAAGGCCTGACCCGTGGGTCCCACTCGTCAGTCAGATGGGGTAAGGGAAAGGAAGGGAGCAGGTCGGCCGAGCTGTCCTCGGGCCATCCGACCTGGATCTGCTGGGGCCAGGGAGTGGAAAACAGGCCGAGCTGCTGCTCGGGCCAGAAAGGAGAGGGGAAGGGCTCTGCTCTATTTCCTTTCCATTTTCCAAAAGGATTTCAAATTGGGTTTTGAAATATTTTGAGAAGTTCAAATAATCCACAACAGTACAAAGAAGAAATGCTCCAGCATGAATGCATCATACATGTGTATGACCTAGGTTTGATTTTAGACTTGAGAAAAATTATTATTTCCCTATATTGGAATGATCAATTAATTGCACAATTAAATAAATTTCTACTATTTAAAAGAATGCAATTTTTCGGGTGTTACAATAACAATAGTAATAATAATAAAAAATATATATATTTTTTAAGGATAATCTGGGGTATCTCCTGGCAGTGCTTCAGTTATGGTCTTAAGCTTGACCGTGGGAACTTCTTCTTGCAGCAATCAATGGTGGTGTAGTTCCCAGCTTTACCACCAATCATAGGCATTAAAATTCAAGCTGCAAGGTACGCACCATCGTACTACTACGGGATTTGCAATGTTCATCACAAACATAAGCATTAACAACCATTTTCTCAAAAAGTTGAACAACTAGAATCAAGAGATGGTTGCAAGATCCTCGTAGAAGCAGGTGGTCCGAAGCGAAACAAACTCTGGAGACCTAGAGCATGAATCGTGAGGGACCTCAAAACCATGCTTGTTAGCGGGCCCCTTCTTGGCTCCAGAGTTGTTGCTTCGGGCATGTCCGTGGCATGGAAGTTTTCATTCTCAAAAGATATATCATGGAGGATGATCACTAAACCTTGACCATTATCGAGAACAATGTTCTTGATGGCCGGAGGGACATGCATCTTGTTCGAGCAAGGGCGCAGGAGAAGGATTTGCATACTCTAACAAGTAGCTTTGCTTCGCCTTTAGGTTTTCGAGCAAGTGCTATGGCTGGCAGAAGCAAAACTTTCAAACTTCTCATCGGGGCTCCCTTCTTCTTTTTTTTTATATATATAGATGAGATTTTCAAGAGGGCGCCCTATGAGAAGATCAAAATCGAGGATGGCATAGATGAGAAAGTATAAGAAACTTCGATTTCGTTAATTTCCAATGGCACAACCCTAACAATCCCACAAAACTCAAAGATGAGTCCGGATGGACTTCTAAAAAGTTTGTCGGTCGGGACTAGCGGCATATCGCCCTAAAAGGGTTTCCGCTGGAATGAAAGTAGTCCCAACTGTGAGGTTGTGTAGGGCTTTCATGGAAGTCCCCTTTAATGAGCAAGACATGGTTACGGGAAGTGAAAGAATCTGAATTTCTTCAGAAGAACGTTTCACTTCCAACAAGCAACAACCGTACTTTCGATGACTCCGCATTAGGGGAGACTTCCTAAGAAATGTCAGAATTTTGTGCCAAGAAATGTTTCGAAGTTCTGCCATAATCCTCGAATTTTGATAGTGAACTCCGAAGGATAAAACATTCCTTCCTTCGGTGTTCGTGGTTCGGGCGAAGGCTCAACAGACGAATCGAAAGGTGGCAAGGGAAAGGATTCGGCTACTGAGGGCTCTTCAGAACTTGACATGCCCTTGTATGGAGGGGTTTGGGTACGATGACAGGAGAAGCGTGCTTCTCTAGGATGTAAACAAGGATTTTCCTCTATTCTGTCATGGTTTTTATGAAGACGGCCCTCCAACGGTTATGTCAAAGCATAGGGCAGCATCTATGTCTAGATCCGAACAAAGGATATGCAAAAGCACATTATCGGATAAAGACAAGTCTAGGTCAGCATGTATAAACATTGTAAACCTGGCCAAGGGTGCACCTATGGACTTCTTCTCTTTTTGCACAAAATCGAGGTTTGCCCTTGGTAGAGCGGCGATACGAGACATGGGTAAGAATGCAAGATAAAACTTGATCTTAAGTTCATCCCATTCTCCATTCGTACTTTCTACGGCATCAGTGTACCATTGTTTTGCCTCCCGTTGAGGGAGAATAGAAACAACTTCCACTTAAGAATTTCTTGTGTCATGTCAGGAATGCTTAGGCATGAACACAATTCCTCGAATTTTTGCAAATGGTCAAAAGAATTTTCATTGTCGTGACCAAAGAAGGGTTTTGTCCGAACCATAGCTTTGAATCTCGGGTGGAGTTCACAACTGGATGGAAATTTTGGTTTTGAAAAAGAATGTGGTTCAAAGAACTCCCCCTTTGAAGCAGAAGAATTTTGAATTTGGAGCTAGCTTCATGGTGAAAGGATCGGATAAAAAGGAATATTTTGTTTTTATATAAATAAAAGATAAAAGATTTTTTTTGATAAAACACAAGGATACACGGGTGAACTAGGTTAGGAGATAAATACGACAACCGTTCACTGGAAACGGCGCCAGAAAGCTTGTTGGCGATTCTTAGCGTCAGCAGAAAAGTCCGCAAGTGCACGGAAGTACCGTTGTAGCCTTCAGCCGGAAGTATTCAGGGTATCGTAATTTCTCAGAGGAACGGTCTTTGTACTTAGTCTCTTAAACTAGTTTACTCAGAAGAGACGGAAGGGATAGCTTGGGTAGAGAGGTTCTTCTAAGGCCAAACGCATATAAGCGATGGTAACTTTCCCACTACTTGCTTGCTTCAGGCCCACTGACGCACCTGGTCTGCCAAGTGATATCAGTATCAGCGCAATTCCACGGCCGAACGTGGGGGATGCTGGTATGAGTGGACAGGGCTGTCACCACCTGCCACCTACCCCTCTGCCCGTGGGCGCGCACAACATACGAAGGTAGACTCTGACCTAGACACCACGTCTACGAAGACGACTACAACTCTAGCGGCGTATAGGAACATCCGTCTCTATCAGGAGTCCTCTTACTAGAGCATCCGTCCAAAGGACGAACGACGATAACAAGTGGCTTTATGAAAGTAACATGCTTAATGAATCAAACCAAAGTTGAACACGAACTTCTTACTTCAAGTAGCAAGACGATCGTAGAGGTACAAGTTGGATCGAGAGCCGACAAGGCCGGCACTTCGTCCACCCGGAGGCAGAACTGCTTCGACTCCGCTCTTTCTCCAGCTCTTGTCCTTCTCTCACTCCCTATACTAAATTAGCCAGAAGCTAATGGAATGGAGCTTGCTCTTCCTCTCTACATTGTGACCTCTTGTGTTGGTGAATCAATTGATGAATAGGTGTAGAGAGGAGGCCTTCGTAGAGGTACAAGTTGGATCGAGAGCCGACAAGGCTGGCACTTCGTCCACCCGGAGGCAGAACTGCTTCGACTCCGCTCTTTCTCCAGCTCTTGTCCCTCTCTCACTCCCTATACTAAATTAGCTAGAAGCTAATGGAATGGAGCTTGCTCTTCCTCTCTACATTGTGACCTCTTGTGTTGGTGAATCAATTGATGAATAGGTGTAGAGAGGAGGGGGTTCTATGCAAAAGGATCATCCCCACATGGAAGGACCCAAACCGACCTCCAAAGGGCGGTTTCCACTTTCCATCTGTGTTGATCGTAGGTGGGACCGTCCTTGGGGAACCGCCCTACAACTGCCCAAAGAAAACTGGGCCCGAGAGGCCCCACCAGGGGGGCGGCCGCCCCCGGGACCGGTCGGTCCCCTGGTGGGCCTGTTTGGCCACCGCCTTCGCGTGATTGGTTCTCCTCTAGGCCTAGACCTCTCCTATGATTAGAATGGGCCCAGATTTGTAAAGGTTGGCTTCTTTGTTATTCTTGGTTGCGCATTCTCTGAATTCACATTTCTCCTTTACGCTTTCCAATTGGTGTTGTGCACTTCCACTTGTTTCACCATAAATCCTGCAAAAACATAAACACTAGGGGTACAAGTGGAACTCTGTTAATAGCATATGTCTATGTGTTAAAGTATGATAGTTTCTCTCCCTTTAGGCATAAGTTGGCGGTTAAAAATAATCTATAAGGACCGCCAACACGGGGAGGACGAAGAACGGCAGATAACCAAAGTAGGCGAAAAGCAAAAAGGTAAGACTCACCTTCGACTTCCTCCCGTGCCTTCCTCGCCTCCTCCCGGACGGCGTCGACCTCGCCCACCGCCTGGTTCAAAGCCGTCTGGGAGCAATCCAAGTCCGACGACAGGACGTCGACGACGGCCTCCTTCTTGGCAGCAAGTGTTCGCGCGGCGTCCCGCTCCTGCTGTTGACACTTCTTAGCGCAACCACCATAGACAGGGTGTTAGGCTATCTCTGATAACAGCGCCAGAAGTGCCTGAGGGTATTTCTTATGTCTATTGGATAATTCCGCAAGCGCACAGAATATACCGCTGTAGCACTTCACCTGGGAGTATTCCAAGGTATCGTTATTTATTTTTATCCCAAGGGAAAGCGGTTGCTAGGAATAATTAATAAAAAGAGAGAGATCCTTAAGTCTATAGCAACTTAGTATCAACTAGTGATAAGGGGTAAATCGATATGTAGAGGAAAGGGTAATGACTCCAAGACACGACAAGGTTTTGAGATAACTAAAGATAACTAGTAGAGTATAGCTAGGTGGGAGGACAACGAGTGAGTATAAGACTCCTATGACACTTACTTTACTCTTGTGAACTATCTTATCCAATGGATGAATTATACCAAGACAGCTACCTTACTTCCGGTGTGTAGGGGATAGGCGAGACAGTAGGGGATATAACCTCTATCCGAAGCGGCTATTCTCTTATGGGAGCCTACCTTTTAAGAACTTGCCTAGAACACGTGGAGGGATACTAAGACTAGACAGGGCTGTCACCACCTGCTAGCACCCACAAACAATCCGTGCGACAAGCGGCATTCAAAGGCAAGATCTAGTCTAAGCACCACGCTTACACTAAGCCTTACTACTCTAGTTGCGTACCAGCAACTAAAGTACCCTAAGACAGGTGATGAACTACACACATGAGCTGGTTACAGGATCACTATCCAATATAACTCAACTATAAGTTAAGACAAAACACAACAATACTATAAAGAATAGTAATGCACTAAGTAGAGACTTAGTAAAGTAAAGTAAAGTAAAGATAATATATATTGATAAAGGTAAAGTCTTACAGAAGGAAAGGTACAAGAGCTATACCAGACTCTCCAGCAGACGACTTCGGAGACTCCGAGTGTAGCTCGACTCGACTCTAACTCCCACACTAGACTAATACTACTACTAAAGAGTAGAACTCTTGTGACTTTCTGGTGCGAGACCTGGAGCGCTGACCCCGTGCGTTTCCTAAAATAAGATAAGACGAAGTTAGCGTCCGCCACGCAAAGAACGGGATTCAAAAATGGAGTGATCGGAAATGCGACCTACCTGGTTTTAGGGAGCACCGTATTCCTCGCCGCTCCGGCGCTCGGCGGAGCAACAGGCCCAATGGACGACGTGGGCGGATTTGCCAGTGGTAGGGTGGGCAGCACCTCGACGTCACGGCCAGTTGTGCCTTGAGACGCCCCTAGAGATGGGGCCCCGTCTGGCCACCAGGGGTTGTCTCTGCACCACCGCCCCTCGGCGGGGATGCCCTGGTTTGGGCAGATCCCACCTCGAGGTCCGGCGTTCTGGCATCGCCAAGCTCCGAAGTGGGCGGTGTCTTCTCCCTGCTCCTTCCGCACGCCATCCTGGCAACCAGCAATGCATCAGGGGGAGGGTTCATTTAAACAGGGGTCCTTTGACCCCATCGCTAGCGCCGGTCAAAGGGACGTCCTTCGCCGCCTCGGGTGCCGGGCCTAAGCCCGTTCCCGGCCTCTCCGACAACTCCTTGCGGCCGCCGGTCGTCAAAGCCCCAGCCCTGAGGACCTCACCAATGGAGGCCGTAGACGCGACCTCTGAAAACTCTGCTCGGGGCTCGGGCTTTGGCCCCCGGCACTTCCGCCGGTGAGCGCCGACACAGGAGCCTTCCCCGGCTCATCGGCGCCCACCGCGGGCTCTATGGCCGCTATGGGCCAGGTATCATCACCGTCATCATCATCATCTTCTTCATCATCATCTTCTTCAAAAGGAGACTCCTCCTCCGGCTCCCCAGCCTCCCACTGGCGGTGGCGAAGCTGGGCGAGCCGGTGGGTCTCCCGGGCTTTCTTCCTCCTCTCCGTGGTCTTCTTGTCCTTCTCCGCCTTCTGCTGCTCGTCCCGGAGGTGGTTCTGGGCATGTTGGATGGCATCCTCCGGGACAGGGGGTAGGGAAGGTTTCCCCTCCCTCGAAAGGCCCTACGCCAAGAGGAGAAAGAAGGGTCAGAAAAGGGTAAAAGAGCGGGCAAACGACGGAAGGTTGGATACTTAACAACGAGATGCAGCCCGGACGCGGGCGCATGGCCACCCTCCAGAGATCATCCCAGGTGGGGTGACCGCCCACCGTGTACTTGACACAGCGCATAACCTCCTCGGGGCTGATCCCCTGGGGCAACATCGCTGTGCCCGCCCTCGGTGACCCCACGGCCATCTCATACGAGTCCAAGCGACGCTCCATCAAGGGCAGCACCGTCCGCGCGTGGAAGTGCGCCGCTACTCCAGCCGTCGTCAAGCCCCGGTCACGCAGCGTCTGCAGCGCGATGAGGTAAGGCCCCAGGCGCTTGGCGTCCTACGACGGACACCCCACTTCCACCACGGGAGGGTGGCGGAGATCACCTTTCCCGTGTACTCGAGAAAGGCGCCCCCGTCGTTGCGCAGGTAGAACCAGCCGTCATGCTAGCCCTTGTTGAAGGAAGGGGCCTTGCAGGAGATGTAGTCGGCGTTTGCGCAGCGAGAAGTTGCAGCCCCCGGCGCTCATGAGCTTCCGCGGATTCTTCGCGCCGAATGACTTGGTGTACATGTCGACGCGGAAGAGGTGCCGCCATAGGTCCCAGTGTGGTGCCACCCCGAGGTAACCCTCGCAGAGGGTGGCAAAAATCGCCGCCTGCGAGATGGAGTTGGGCGTGAAGTTGTGCAACTCCAGCTCGTTGGAGAAAAGGAGTGCCCGGTAAAACCGACTCGGCGGCGACCCGAGCCCTCGCTCGTGGACGGCGACGAAGCTGACCACGTACCCCGCAAGGGGCCGCGGCTCCTGGTGGTCGCGCAACAGCACGATCCACTCCAGGCACTGCGGGTCGGTGGGGGGGCACAGGAGTCCCAACGTCACGTGATCCTCGAGCTGCTCCTCCATCACTGAGGATGGGAGCCAAGGCTCCACCTCGAGTAGGGCGGCGGCAGCAGCAGCGGCATCAGTAGGTGCAGAAGTAGCCATGGCGAGCGGGCTAGAACGCGAGGAGAAGGAAGAAGACGACGGCGACGAGGGCGAGGGACTAGCAAAGCTAAGGATGACGAATGCGAGGAGGCGAGAAGCGAGCGGTTGCGGTGAATGGCTAAGGTAAAAAGAAAAGATGCGATTTTTTCCTTACATACCCAAGCTGCGAATCATAACAGGTGCGGTAAATCCGCCGCATTAATTGCGTGAGGGGCCTGGCACAAACCCCTGCACCGACGCCGGCTTCGCGCACGCAACCGCCTCGACTGCCCGAACTATCGCGTCCGTCGGGCTCCACGCCTCAAAAGGTGCGCCAAATCATTACGTTCTCTCCGCCTCGATTCCTCCGATATTCTCCTTCTCGACGAAGGAATCCCGGGCTCGGGTGCCCGTTAGTTCCCAGGGGATCGAAGACTGGCCCTACAGTGGCTCGAATAGTCGCCCTAGGGAAATCAAGTTAGGGACGGCTGGTGGATGGACCACTAAATGGTTAGCATCCTGACGCCCGAGCGTCACAAGGGACATCCTGTGCTGTGTCCGAGTCCTAGTAGCGAGTTGACAATTTGGGATCCCTTCGCGGGAGGCATCAGGCCCTCGGGACCCGTCGAAGGGACCCGGGACCCACAAGTCGACCCACGGGAAACATTTGGAGTGTGCTCAGGCCACTAGCCAACCCCAAACGAACGGGGCACGGACCTCCACTCGGACAAACCCGCTTGCAGCTCACCGGAAATGCCGACTCGCGCCCGCCGTGGGAAGTCGAGCATGACCAAACCTTCCTCTTCTCGAAAAAGAGCGTGAAGGTCAAACTAACGAAAAAGAACCCGATCGACTCCCGATACGAAAACAGAGGCTCGGGGCTCTCATTGTACCCTGGCAGGATGAAGGACGCTCCCAGATCGACCATCTACCCAAAGCAGAGGCTCGGGGGCTCCAGCACCAGGGAACTCCTACCAAGGGACGGGTCACCAGCAAGCAAGCCAAAAGGCACCCGAGACTCTACAACCACGATTTCAAGCCCTTGAAGGGATATACCATCCCTCCAAGGCCTCTGGGGCTACACCCGACGGGTGCGCTCACGCGCACCCATCGGATAAAATAGCCGAACCCACTAACCCGACAGGAGAAACTAACTTGAGCCTCTGGAGGAGTGCCTCCACTCCACCACAGGCTCGGGGGCTACTGTCGGGTACTCGAGTATGGGGTACCCAATTTCAACGCAAAAACATACTCCCCAAATAAGGCCTGCCCAGACAAGCCCAGCAGAAGGCCCATAACAGTGCTACATGTAAAAGGCCCGCAAGCAACGACGTCGCACCGACAGGTCACCCCCTCGGGCGCGTAGACCCCTCGGGCCAAATTCTCTGATTCTCTCGAGCCTCCACGACAGGGCTCGGGAAAGCTAGGCCCTCGGGCGATGCCTTCCAATTCGCCCGAGCCTACCACCAAATGCAACAGCCTCGGGCGGCCGACTTCCGATTCGTCCGAGCACCCAGCTATATACAACCTCCCTTGGGCGCAGCTCTCTGATTCACCTGAGCCCTGCCGACATCAGCAGAGCAATCTTGCCGCCCAAGGGACCTTTTTGACTACTTTACGAGCACGGTCCCATCGAGTGGACCCCTTAACGCGACTGCGCCTCACACGCGCACATCCGCCGTACCAACTGCCACATCTCCTCTGGCAACCAATCTGGAGGCTCTATTCCTTCAACACTGCCATAGGGACGGTCAACTGTACGACGCCCCGCGCTGACGGAGAGATTCTCCAACTACGACAGCGACAGCTCCTACCCCTGGCGCATGAACTACCCAGGGGCAGGAGAGGCGTTCACTATTCGGCCAACCCAGGAGGATGGGCAAAGCTTACGACGGGGCCCGCCTACCCCTCGGAAAGTACCGCTCGTGAGAGGGGAACGCTGAAAGCCCTAGTTTGGTTTTGATAATTGATGACACCCTAAGTACTAACCTATTTGCTAAGTGATGGCTAAGCATAGGTGGTCCTATCCTTGGAGTGATGATCCTAGGAGATGGTGATCAAGGTGGCTCAAACATGGACTTTGTGATGGTGAATCAAGTGGAGATGATCAAGGTGAAAAGAAAAGGCTTGAAGGCAAAGGTATAACCCTATTAGGGCTTTTCTTTCGGTGATCAAGACACCAAGTGGGTGTGATCACATTTAGGATAGATAGCCGACTATCAAGGGGAGAAAAACAAACTCGAATCGGTTATCAAGTGCTCTAGAGTTGCATTGCATTGGCATTCACACTTAGGACTCTAGATCACTCTAACTAGCCCTTCAAAATGCTTGGAAAAATAGCTAACACACGTGCCTTCATGGTGAGAACACTTGGGTGTAAGCACTTGAGAGAAGGGGCTGGTTTCTAGACTTGAAAAGTGCTTAAAGTAGCACCGGACGCTGCACCGGAGTCTGGCCGGAGCGTTTGGTGACTAACCCTAGCAGTGGTGCAGTGGTGCAAAGTGCACCGGACGTTGGGGGCGTCCGGAGGGCATGCACCGAACGCGTCCGGTGTGGTTTGGAGCTCTCTAGAACCTCTCTGTTTAAGCACCGAACACTGGAACAGTAACTCCAACGCGTCCGGTGGTGTTTTTCGAGCGTCCGGTGAGTTTGTTGGAACTCTGACTCGGTGAGTGCACCAGACGCTGGGAGGGCCCGGTGAGTCTTCAGCGGACGCGTCCAGTGCTACTTGGAGCTCTCGGGTTGCTCTCTGTTCGCGCACCGGACACGGACGGCGGAGCGTCCGGTGTGGCATTCCGCGTCCGGTGTGATCTTGGCGCGTTTTCAGCTGACTCAACCATTGGGATCTGATGGCTCGTGTTTGAACCTAGCGTGACGTGGCACTAATCTGTGCACCGGACGATGCCACCGGACACTGAGCGTCCGATGCTCCCGCGTCCGGTGCCCCTGTAAAACAGCAATGGGCAAATCTTTATGAGGGGAGTTTAAGTAGTGCTTGGGCTGGCTTGGGGACTAACTCTTGCGCATTTTGATCATTCCTAATCTCTTGTGAGCCAAGCCTAAGCCCTCCACACACATCTCACACACTTTGACTCCAATCTTTGTGAGATAGTGTCGATCCAATTGTTGATTGCTTGAGTGTTGCGTCCTACAGCACTTGGTGGCAATTTGCTTCGGTTTTCTTATTCTCTTGGGGCTTTGCCGAGTCCCTAGATGGCTGTGGAAGCAAGGAGGAGGTGTAAGCTTGATTGGTGATTGTTCAAGGCTACACCGACTTGATTGCGAGGGGTTCTTGCGGTTATTCCCCGACGGAGTGCAAAAACCGACTTTAGTGGATTGCTCATGGTTGAAAGCCACTTCTCTTGTGTTGGTGCACAGTTCCCAGTGAGGGATTGGCGTGTGAAGCCTATCTCGCAATCCACCAAGGAAGACCGGTGCCACAACGAGGAGTAGCGTGACGGCGATCACGTGAACCACGGTAAAAAATCGAGTGTGCTCTTCTCTACTCCACCATCGAGTGGATTTCTTGGTTGATCAATTGGATTTCTTGTTGGTTATCTACTCTTGGTGATTGGATCAACCTCTACCCTTCTCAGTGATATATCTTTCTCGATCCCTACTCTTGCGCTATTGACTTGTTTAGGTGCCATCTCCTTAGGACTCGGAGGAGTTGGTTTCTAGCGCTTGTGTGCTTATTCTTGTGAGTAGCATATTATGCTAGGTGGCTTGCATAGAGTAGCTGTAGAGCTAGTGCTTAGCTCTGCTTTGTTATTTGCTAACTTGTGGTCTAGTACTTTGTAGATTTTTTTAATAGGCTATTCACCCCCTCTAGCCTATCCGGTCCTTTCATTTGGTATCGGAGCCGAGGTCACCACCGTTTGAGGCTTAACATCCTTGTGGTGCAAAATGGCTCAAATCAATGTGTTGGGAAAGCCACCAAAGTTTGATGGCACAAGCTATGATCATTGGAAGAGAAAGATGATTGTGCACTTCATGACCATGCACATTGATGTGTGGAAGGCGACGGAGACAAAAGTTGAGTATGAGAACATTCAAGCTCCCACCGATGCCGACAAGAGGAAGATGGAGTGCAATGCCCATGCAATCAATGCACTTTACACCTCTCTTGAGTCTCACGTGTTTGAGCAAATCAAGGATCTTGACTTGGCTCATGACATTTGGAAGCGGTTGGAGGAGACATATGAGGGCACACAATAGGTCAAGAATGCCAAGGTGTACATGTTGAGAGAGAAGTTTGGCACCTTCAAGATGGAAGAAGATGAAATTGTGCCGGAGATGTTCAACCAGCTACAAGTGTTTGTGAATGACTTGAAGAGCTTGGGTGCGAACATCAAGGACAAGGACTTCTCTCACAAGTTCTTGAGGTGCTTGCCCGTAAGATTTGCTATCATCAAGACTTTGCTTGCAAGAGAAGACTTGAGCAAGAAGAAGCCCAACCAAATCCTCGGCGAGATCATCACTCAAGACATGAACAATGAGGAGGCGGTTGAGCAGAAGAAGAAGAGCATAGCACTCAAGGCTACATCATCCTCCAAGAGCAAGGGCAAAGCAAAGATGATTGAGATTGATGAAGAATCTACTTCAACTAATGATAAAGATAATGAGGCCATGGCTCTCCATGTGCGCAAGTTCGGCCGCTTCATGAAGAGAAAGGGCTACGGTCAAGGCAAGAAGAAGTTCATCTCCAAGAACAAGCAAGAGCCAAGGAGGTGCTTCAAGTGCAAGAGTCTAGATTACGTCATTGCCGATTGTCCACAAAATGGTGGGGATGCCCGCTTGCTAAAGTGCTTGGGTAGCCAAAGATTTAGTCACTCTAAGGAGGGACTAGGCTATACCCCCAAGAAAGGCAAGGCCGCCATTGCAACTCCCAAAGCTAGCTTTGTGAGGAGCAATGGTAGGTATTGCCAAAAATGTAAGCAAGTGGGGCATAATGAACAACATTGCATGGCCAACAAGATCAAGCAAGTAAAATTTGCTAGTGCGACTTCAATTTGCCTTGATTCTTGTTACATGCTCACTAAGGGAGTGAAGGTTGTTAAAGCCAAGTACATTGGTATGCCAAGAGGCAATCCAAGGATAAGATCCATTTGGGTGGCTAAGTCTTTGGTCACTAACCTCTAAAGACCTAAGAATGCTTGGATACCTAAAACCAATTGATATATTCTTTATAGGTCAATTATAAAGCCGGAGGAAGATATTGGGTGCTTGATAGTGAACGCACTCAACACATGACCGGGGAGTCTAGTATGTTCAATTCTATCAACGCAAATGGCAATCAAGAATTTGATTCTATCACTTTTGGTGACAATGGCAAAGGCAAGGTAAAAGGATTAGGCAAGATTGCAATCTCCAATGATATGAGCATATCCAATGTGTTGCTAGTTCAATCTCTCAATTTCAACTTATTGTCGATAGCACAACTTTGTGATCTTGGTTTCAAGTGCATTTTTGGTATTGATGCTATTGAGATTGTTAGTGTGGATGGTTCCAACTTGATCTTCAAGGGCTTTATATATTGGAACCTATACTTGGTGGATTTCAATGATAGTGAAGCTAAGCTTTCTTCATGTTTGATCTCAAAATCAAGTCTTGGTTGGTTGTGGCATAGAAGGCTTGGACATGTTGGGATGAAGCAACTTGGAAGATTAGTGAAGCATGACATGGTTAGAGGCTTGAAGGATATGCACTTTGAGAAGGATAGGTTGTGTAGCTCTTGTCTATTTTGAAAACAAGTTGGAAATACACACCCTAAGAAAGGGATGATGAGTGCATCTAACCCACTTGAGCTATTGCATATGGATTTGTTCTGTCCAACAACTTATGCAAGCATTGGAGGAAAGAAGTATAGCTTTGCGATAGTTGATGACTTCTCTAGATACACTTGGGTATTCTTTCTTGTTGACAAAAGTGAAGTATATGAAATCTTCAAATCTTTCATCAAGAGAAGCCAAAATGAGTTTGATACAAGGGTGAAACAAGTAAGGAGTGACAATAGGAGTGAATTCAAGAACACAAGAGTTGATGAACTATGTGATGATTTGGGTATCAAGCATAAATTCTCGGGCAAGTACACTCCACAATCAAATGGTCTTATTGAAAGAAATAATAGAACTCTCATTGATATGGCAAGAACCATGCTTTGTGAATACAATGTTAGTGATGAATTTTAGGCTGAAGCTATCAACACGGTTTGCTACACTAGCAACCGTCTTTATTGTGATCCATTGTTGAAGAAGACACCCTATGAGCTCTTGAATGGAAGAAAGCCCAACATTGCATATTTTAGAGTGTTTGGTTGCAAATGCTACATCTTAAAGAAGGGCACTAGATTGGGCAAGTTTGAAAAGAAGTGTGATGAAGGTTTTCTACTTGGATATTCAACTTCAAGCAAAGCTTATTGAGTATGGAACTTGGCACACAAGATTGTTGAAGAAGTCCATGATGTTGAGTTTGATGAAACTAATGGGTCACAAGAAGAAAAAGATAATCTTGATGACCCCAATTAGTTGATGCTATGAAGAACATGGACATCGGTGATATTAGGCTAAGACAAGTTGAAGAAAATGATGATCAAGATGTCACCCCTCCTATTGTGCAAGTGGAAGATGATGCAAACCAAGCAAGCTCAAGTCACTCTCAAGTTCAAGCTCAAGATCAAAGTCGAGATCAAGACCAAGTACAAAATGCAAGTTCAAGTCATGTGTTCCAACCTATTCATATTGCAAGAGATCATCCTCTAGATCAAATTGTTGATGATATTAATAGAGGTGTGCAAACAAGATCAAGGGTAGCATCTTTTTTGTGAGCACTATTCTTTTGTCTCACAAGAGGAGCCTACTAATATTGAGAAGGCACTCAAAGATGAGGATTGGATAAATACCATGTATGAAGAGCTAAACAACTTCGAAAGGAATCAAGTATGGGAATTAGTTCCAAGACCAAGCAAGTACAATGTGATTGGCACCAAGTGGGTCTTCCGGAACAAGCAAGATCAAGACGGAATTGTTGTGAGGAACAAATCTAGATTGGTTGCACAAGGTTACACTCAAATTGAAGCCTAGATTTTGGAGAAACTTATGCACCCGTGGCAAGATTGCAAGCAATCCGGATTCTATTGGCTTATGCATGTGCTCATGATATCAAGCTCTTTCAAATAGATGTCAAAAGTGCATTCCTAAATGGATACATCAATGAGTTAGTGTTTGTTGAAAAACCTTCCGGTTTTGAAGATGACAAGAAGCCAGACCATGTGTACAAGCTCAAGAAGGCTCTATATGGTTTGAAACAAGAACCAAGAGCATGGTATGAAAGTTTGAGAGACTTCCTACTCTCTAAAGGGTTCAAGATGGGAAAGGTTGACACCACTCTCTCCACTAAGAAGATTGGAAATGACTTGTTCATCATGCAAATCTATGTTGATGATATCATCTTTGGATCAACAAGTCAAGCATTTTGTGAGGAGTTTGGAGAAATAATGGCCAAAGAGTTTGAAATGTCCATGGTTGGTGAACTTAGTTACTTTCTTGGACTCCAAATCAAGCAATTGAAGAATGGCACCTTTGTAAGTCAAAGCAAGTATATCAAGGACATGGTTGTTGGTGGTCCTTATGGATAAATTTTATATCACCAACTTAGACTAAAAAGAGGATTAACAATCATATTCTAGCACATATGCCTTTACTACTAACAAGTTCCACTTGTACCCCCAGCATTCATGTTTTACAGGTTTTATGGCATAATAAGTGGAAATACGCATCAACATGAAGAAAACGCAAAATCAAAAGACGAATCCAACAAATGCGCAACCAAAGAATACTAAAGAAGCCCACCTTCAAAGCGTAACTGGATCCATCTGCAACCAAGGGAGAGGCCTAGACCCAGGGAGCAACCGACCACCCGAAGGCGGTGGCCAGTTACCGCCTCCCAGGGACCGACCGCCCCCCAGATGGCACATCCCGGGCCCATCTTCAGCCACAGTATTCAAGGCGGTTTGATGATGGCGGTTTCACCTGCTTCCATGTTTAGAACGCCCAAACCGTCAAAGTTTCAATATAAATAGAGGGTGCTCCATCCCCTTCAACACACACATCATTTGGAGTCATCTACCTCACACCTCTCACTTGTATCTTTAGAGTAGTATTAGTAGTTTGTGAGCAAGGCAAGAGCTATCAAGGAGAGCTTGTCTCCTTGGAAGAAAAGGATCATCTTGATATGAATACAATTCGGTCTTCTTCCATGAGCAAGTTCTTATCATACTTATATGATTATGCATATGAACTAGAGTCTAGTTATGATCTTGTTATGAGCATAGTATATGAGTTAGAACATAGTTTATGTATCATGTTCTTGAATTTTTCATCATCGTTCTTCATTGTTCATCAAATTAGTATGAACAGAGGAAGAACTACGAAAGAGGTGATGGTTCGTCGTGCTGTCATGGTTGCTCTTAACCTAGCCTGTCAATCCAAAGGGTTGGGGTCCGCGGGGGTTAGGAGTTGTTTCCAAGTACGTGAGCATGGTGCTCAGGTATGCGGAGATCGGCGAATATGTCGGTATCCCACGGGCAAAGGGGTAGGTGGACAGGTGGTGACAGCCCTGTCCATCCCTAGCATTCCCCCACGTTTGGATATTGAGTAGGAGTTCGTAAAGTCTCTATCGGCTGGCATACCAGCTGCGGGGATCTCCCTATCACCCCAGACTTAGTCCTAATACTAGAACTACTAATTAGATGATTTGCTAACAGTTCTTTGCATAATTATATATTGTAATACCCTAGTGTTAGTTACTATTTTTACACTTACATTTGCATTACATCAAGCATTGATCATGTCATTTCATGCATCATCACCATTAGATTTGATTTACATTCCTTTATATGCTATATGTTTGTTTATATGCCTACAATGTCATAGATGTGTTAGCATGCAAGTGTAATGGTGGATTACTGTTCTAAATGCCTTAAACATGTTTGGGTCAACATTTGGAACAATGTTCATGTTGGTGAAATCCCCAAAATACCCCTTAGCTCATAGTTGTCACACCCAATTTTAAGGATAAAATTGAATGAACCAACTTATATGCGCCCAGAGATCAATCACACACATAAGCGACAAATTACATAGTACCATCACAAGGTTCAATATATAACGAATAATATCACAGAGTCTTTACATAAATAGCAACGGAATAATATAGATAACTCTCTCGCGGAAGCTCCAATCCACAGGGAATAGTTGACTGGTGAACACAATCCTAGTAATCCTCAGAAGAATCATCATAGTCATCTGTTACCCATCCGGGATTTTTATCCAAATATGAAAAATAAAGCAAGCGTAAGTACATGTCGTACTCAACAAGAATAGCACGGGTTCATGAGGCTCAAATAAGGCATGACACTGGTTGACAGCGGTTGCTTCTAGTTGATCATATTTTAGCAATTTGAGTAGCAGCAATAGAATATACCAAGGAATAAGATTTGCATGATCATATAAACATGATAATTAATATGGAATAAACATCAATAAAAACTCCAAATAAATCAATATTAAATTAATTAAGTTCCTGTAAGACGTCCAAGGCCGCTCGTGACCGTGAGCGCGGCTGATAGATCAGTTTTACACTGCAGAGGTTGCACACTTTCACCATAAGTCGTGATTCCCATATGCCAAGGGTCATGACTCCCATGTCACCTCACCAAGGAAGTGCAGCAGGGTACACTATGAAGTCTTTCAAAAGCCTTCCTAACATGCCACTAATCAATCCGGGCGCAATGGCAAGGGGTGGTAGAACCCTCCTTCTAGTGGCACACACACGCAGCAGTACACACAAAGACAGGAGCCGCAAAACAACCAGCTCGGCAAGGAACCTTTCAAGATTAACAACATAATAGAAAGTAACTTCATACTTGACTAAAGTCAGAGCCATATGACCCTCATGGTTGCGCTGTAAGTCCCGGTGTCATACTTACAGATAAGTCCTTAGTCCATGTTGCTAAAAAGCATCTTTTAATCTTTATTTCATAATCAATTATTCAAGTTCATAAGATCATGACACCATCAAGCGCTAGCATCACTACTCAAATGCAATCTCATAGGTATCAAGGATCAAGTTATCAAAACTTAGAAATAAATACTAGGGTTATCAAGGTAGACACATGCATCATGAATTTAGTGATTAAAGTGAACAGGCAACAAGGATGGTCCATGCTATACTTGCCTTGATCAAAGTGCCCTGGAGAACTTGGATCCTCAGCGTACTCTTGATCACCAACGTATTGCTCACCGTCTGAACTCGATCATAAAATCACCACACAATCATCGAGGCAAACATACACGAAGCAAACAAGATCTATATTAGAAACAGTACACCAATAGTGAAAAAACGGATGGAAAAGTTTATAAAACCAATCTACGTGTCGCTACGATTCCAACGATATAAAGTTCACGAAAATCGGAGTTAAAACGGGGAAGTTATGGAATAAATAAGTTTTACTTTAATAAAATAATAGATTAAATCTAATCTCGAATTTTAAAAGTTGAAAACATCTGTAACAGTAGTATCATTAGATAGATTACGAAATTACGAATCTAACGAGATTTGAACGGATCAAATCAAAGTTAAAACGAATATTTTATGGCCAAAATAAACTGAGTGGCAAATCTGTAAATATTGAAAACGCCTTTTGAATTTAAACCGAGGAAATACGTTTTCTAAAAAGGAAAGCGTAATCTGAGAAATACACCAAAGGACCGTGGGTTAGAACATTAAAAAGCTCAGGGGGTTTTCTGCAAAAGTGCCGGCGAAGGGGTATGCTTCAATTTGAGCCGTCGGATCTAAGATGATCGGCTCAGATTAGATCTGAGAGAGGGAAGGGGGCCGGCGGGCCGGAGGGAAGGACCGATGCGGTGGCGCGGTCGCCGGAATCTCATCGGAGATGGCGATTCGGGGGTTACGGTGCTCGGTTTCACGTGGGGTTTGGCCCTAGAGGATGAGGGGCTCAAGGCGAAACCATCTTGGACCCTAATTTGGACAGAGGTAGCACGAGGAAGGAGCAGCGCCGGTAATGGCGGCCGGACTTCGACGGTGAGCTCGCAGGCAGCTCGGGCGGGCGAAAAAACGAATAAGGAACGGCGACAAAGCTTGTTTACCACGCTATGAAGCTTCGGGGATGGTGGGATTGGAGGGAGAAGGTCCCGGTGACGATCTCGATGGCGGCGGCGCGGAAGCTCTTCACGGCGGCGGCTGTTAGGGCAAACTTGGAGGCGGTGGTTGCGGGATTGGCTTGTGGGAGAGGCACCGCAGGTTCGGGGCACTTATATGGGCCCGAGGGAGGCGTTGCAGGGAGGGACTCGGAGGATACGGCAGTTGAGGCACGATCGGAGGCGGCAACCGTGCTCGGTTCGGACTCTGTCCGGAGGAAGGGGACGGCGCTGTGCCGTGGGCCCAACGCGTCAGTGCCAGTGAGAAGAGAGGGAGGTGGACGCGCGCTGCCCTGCTGGACTCGGTCTGGGCCTTGGCCTGCTGGGCTTCGGAACAAGCAGAAACGGGAGAGCAGGCCATCGGCCTTGAGCAGCAGGGAGGGAAACGGGGAGAGCTGGGCTTGGCCCAGAGAGAGAGGGAGAGAGGTTTCTTCTCTTTTATTTTTTTTCAAACTCATTTTCCAATAGGTTTTCCAAATATATTTGAATATTTTCAAATCTCAAAAAAGTGCAAATCAAACAAAATATCTTTGAGCAGCATGGATGCAACAAATCATGTTTCTAATTCCTATGATTTATTTTAATTGCTAAAAATTATTATTTACCAGGTTAATATGCCAACAATTGCATAAATAAATCAATTTATCCCTATTTTAATAAAAGCAAATTTTAGGGTGTTACAATAGTTGACTAGAAAGCCCTCCTAAACCTATTTTGTTTGACCAAACAAGAAAGTTAATTTAGAGACTTTGCATGTCACAGCACCCTTAATCAAAGTTGTGTAGAATTTTATAAGCAACAAACTTTATTTTTGGGTCAACTCATGAAAATGGGTGTAAGGTGGTCAAAATTGTGAAATTGTGCAGCTTGGGAGCTATTTTGAAGTTTCAAATTCTCTCTAAGTCTAAAGCTGTTTCCAGTTTCAAAGTACCCATGTTCATCAACCGATATCTCTCAAACCAAGCCGTTTCAGTTGAAGGTGTTCTAATATGGATTGGAGTACTTGTGTAGCTCTTTGACCCATATTAGTGAAGTTTTCGCTGAAACGCCCTAGATCGCGAGTTATGGCTCGATCAAAAATGGGTTTCAGGCCTGCTCGCTGAACTGAATCGACCGATTCAGTTTGAATCGTGTCGAACAGCTGGCGCCGCCGTTAGGCATCACGTGCCAGGTGGCGCCGTACGTCGTCGTTGTCCCCTTGGCCGGCCTGCAGTGCAAAGGCGACACCTCATTCTGTCCCCTGCGCGCTCCACTCGCTCTCTCTCTCTCGCTCCCGTCTCTCTGCTCTCCTCTTTCCCCTCCGCTGTCGCCATGGCCGCCGAGCGTGCGCGCCGGTGAAATCCGCCGCCACCGCACCGTCTCTGACCGCTCCACCTCCACCATAACTTCGTCTTTCTCCGCTCTACCTCCGCGACCTACTCTCAACGTCTGAGATAGAGAGGTAAAGCTTCTAGGGGTCGTCGCCGCCGCGCCATTGCCGGAGCGCCGCCGAGCTCTCTGCTCGTAGCGACGAGCGCAATGCCGTAGCCCCTTGCTTCCGTTCTTGTTTGTCTTGGCGTCTCCGTTAGCTGTAGATCTAGCCTAGAGAGTTGGTTGGGCCGTTCGCCCCATAAGTTCGCCGAAACCCGAGCTCACCGAGGTTCTGCTCGCCACCATGTCAACATAGACATGCGGTTAGCGTGTTCTCATGCAAAATAGTTCGATTAGTCGTGCACAAAGAACCGTTAGGGTTCTAGGGTCGTGGAACGAAGCTCAGTTTCGCTGGTAACGGCCGGAATTGACCGGCGCGACTTCGCCGGACCTCCGCCGTCCGCCATTGCCGCCGACGAGCCAGCTCCAGTGCGGGTTAGGTCTCGAAAGTTAGTTCTTCGGGTTCGCCTCATTCCCGTGAACACGTTGGTACCCGCAGTGGCGCCGGTGACCTCACCGTCGGCGAGATATCGCCGGTCAGCGCTGGCGGCTCTCCCTCCCTCTCTGTCCCGTGGGGCCGTGTTGACTGGAGGTCCCACCGGTCAGCTCCTCGGCTGCGTCTCTGGTTCACTGGACCGGGTGCATGTAGCATTTAGGTCGGGTTTTGTTTTAAAGGAATTAAGAAAGTGAATTTTCAGAAAATTGGTAAAACCTTCCAAAAATCATATCTAGAGTTAGGAGAGTCCAATTGGGGTGAACCAAATTTTGTTATGCTTGTCTTTCTGTGATCTATGCAAGAAAAATATGAAATGTGCCTTTGTGATAACTTTTCTATACAGCTTTATTTAAATTTTTATATGCTTGTAAACTTGATAAACGCATAACTAATTGTAGGAATGTGCTAAAAAATATGATTCCACTTGCATTATTCTTGTTTGGAGTATTAGAATCTGGTAAAAATATGTTTGCTGGTTTGTCACTGTTTTATATATGGTATCTTGTATAATGTGCCATTTATGCTATCTTTTTGATAAATTCACCATGCTTAGTATCGATAAGTTATGGTTATGAATATTTTTCTTGAGCTTTGTTTTGTGATAAAGAAGCTAAGAAAAATAGGAAATCTATTGTTTGATACTTTTCACTGTAGTAAGTATTTTCCATTACTTGCAATGCTGATTGCTTGTCATTTTTGTGTAGAATGTTTTATCTGTCCAAATGACTTGAATTTTTGCCAGTAGCCTAATCTGGAGATGTGTTATCTACTGTAATTTTTCTAGAATTTTCTGGGCACACCAAATAAAGGGTCCAGTTATAAGCTAGGGTTAAATTAATTGCTTTTAATCGATTAATGAGTTGTTAGCAAGTAATTTTTATGCATTTCTGAGATGTTTTAGTTCAACAACATTGCTGGACATTTATGTTGCTGACTTTATTTATGTATAAAGGCAGCAAGATAAATACTCTTTGTGTAGGTGCTTGTTCATGTTTGTTTCTTTACTAGTTAAGTGTAGTTAGGTGAGTTTGATGCAAGTTAATTATTAGTGCAGGTTGTAGGCCTCTTACTGAGGACGAGAAATTTTTCTATAGTTTGCTTAAGAAGGGTGAGTATGTGTTTGTTGTTTAGAGAAGAAATATGCACATACTCAGTAAATGTTTCATAAATTATTTGTATAATCACAAGTATGCCTATTGCATCTCATGGTTTGAGTTGTGCATCTCTCATATTACATTTCATGTGCATTCTCAGTTCTCATATATGCAAATCATGCATACAGGATCGCCGGGAGGAGCTACACTGCTGCAATTCGATCCACCGGAGGAAGGAGTACCCCCGGAGATCGAGGTGCCGGAAGCTCCCGAAGGAGAGGAGGAGACTGAGCTGCCTGAGTGCACTGACCGCCAGCCCTCTAACTTCGTGAAAGGCAAGCCCCGGAGCATCCCTAAGCCTCCACCTATCTCTTTTTATAAATGCACCGGTCTTTCTTAAATCGTATGATTGTACACTTAAGTATAGGAGTTGGTTGATACCGTTGTTGCATAATTACCTTGTACACTCTACATATGATCCTGGTACTATTACTAGAAAAGGGATGGGTTCGATCTTATGCTTAGCCATGTTTAGACCGGTAGAAGTCGAGGGATTTCCTGTCCTTCGCGAGCATAGGTGGTGACTATTGCTGATGGGGATGGATTTTACATGGTTGACTATATGTGCTACCATGCCACAATGATAATGAGAGAATCAAGGCTAGGTAGCGGGGAGCCGCATGACATGGTTGAGGTCATGCTGTCTTTGGTGCTGCTTGCGGCCGACTAGGACTGAGGCCACCAGACATTAGTTGAGATTGAAGGACGTCGTCACATAGCTGGCCAGATAAGTCGTTCTGACCACGAAGCCGAATAGTTCTTTCTGAGCCGAGAATTGGTGTGACATGGATAGACATATTCTGGAGGTAGGAAGGATGTGCGGAGACACCATTTTGCCATAGTCAGGTCAGGGACCTGCACTTCCTGTGAGTGGGTTTATCTCCGAGAATATGGCCCCCGCCAAGCTCGCAATATAATATGACTCAGAAAGATCTAACGGTGACCCAAGAAGCCACTGATCAGGCTGACAGGGTTTGTGATTGGCATGTTTGCCAGCTGGTACAATCGATTCGAATCGCTATCTCTCCTGGTTAGTGAGAAACTGAACTGATCTTCTGGTGAGGTAGAGGTTAACAACTTGAACATATTGATTATGGTGAGATGAGGTTGATATCTGTGGATATCAAAAATCATATGGTTGCATTGTTTGCTATAATATCAAGTGATTGTTTAGTATAGCTGCAAAACTTAGCTTAATAGCTTAACTGAAATCGAAGCTAAACCATATCTAAAATTTATAAGTTGAGGAACTACTGTAGTAATGCTTTTTATGTAAAATGTTGCTATCCTCTGAGCTCCACCAAATAAGCCTGCATATCCATGAGAGTCTTTTTATTTACTTCCTGTCGGGTAAGTCTAGCTGAGTACAATTGAGTACTCAGGGTTTTATTCCCATTGTTGCAGAAGGAGTGGTCTACTATGCTTATTGCAAGAACTGCTTCACCCCTGCGGGCGAAGAAGATTAGACCTGGGGCAAGGTCGTTATCCATCTTTAGCTTTTGTAAGATGCTGTGACACGGTCAGCTGGTGGTACTCGTATGTGAACTACGTTGTTTCAAAACTATGTTGATTTCCGCTACTGTTACATTTATGTAAAAGACTATGTTGTACTCTGATGTTTTAATTCGGTTGTGAACTTATGTATCATGTGATGGGTTGTTGCTGAATTTGTAAGATCCTTGGGGTATGTTCTGTTTAAAATGTTTGAAATCCTTCGAGATTTCCGGACTACCGGGTTTATATTGGCTCAAGTGTGACTTGATTGCTGCTAAATTGGCGATCATCGTACTTGTGCTCATATAAATTGGTCGGTTCTGTTACATATATGACCAATGCCTGCTCAGTTAGATATATTCTTTTATTCTTTATTTTCCTTTTATTCCTTGAGGTTGATCCATATGTGTGTCCACTATCTTGAAATCATGTTTTATTCATGTTTACTCTATGCCTACCATTGCACTCAATAAGTGATCATGTTTACCCCACGCTTGATGCATATTGCCCTCCTACGGGAAATTATAAATACGACACCCTACTCATGGGTTGAAATGCTACAATGATAGTTCTGTGCGTTTGCAGAATAATCTTATTCCTTACTGAGCTATCGATTGGCGCACCTAAGTACCGTTACTTAAGGATTGTAATACTTGTTGCACCCCACGGCGCCGTGCCATAGTTTTGCATATCGTAAGTAATGACGGTTAGGAAGGCCAATCCGGCACTTCTAACTGCTATTACCAGACTGCATTATCTAGGCCGGCGCCACTAAGGGCCAAGGATTACCTTTCTAAAGTAATGGTGGTTGGGAATGTCAACTTATGTTTCTAAGTATTGTTATTAAGGACGGACCTTTAGTCTATCTTTAGTAGTAATGCTAAGAAACGCCAACAATCATTTCTAGCGCTGTTGCCGGGGATGGACTTTTAGTCTATCTTTTGTAACAACGTTAAGAAATGCCAACAAGCATTTCTGGCGCCGTTGCCAGGGATGGACTTTTAGTCTATCTTTTGTAACGACGTTAAGAAATGCCAACAATGGTGAAGAAGTTTAGATTGTAAAATGCAAAAGCAATCTCAAGCAAAAGCAATCTCAACTCCTATGAGCACTAGTGGAAGCTTGGAACCAGATGAAGCAATATCGGTCAATGATTGGTAGTCTACTCTATGTGACAGCTACAAGGCCGGATGTGATGTTTAGTGTGTGCATATGTGCAAGATATCAAGCCTCTCCAAGAGAAAGTCATTTGAAGGTTACAAAAAGAATTTTGAGATATTTGAAGAGCACACCTAACATTGGTTTGTGGTATCCCAAGGGCTCCAATTTCACATTAATTGGTTATGCGGATGCGGACTATGCCGGTTGCAAAATTGATAGAAAGAGCACTTCCGGTACTTGTTGTTGGTATAAATTAACTGCACTCTATTAAATATTATTATTATCAAAGTATCCGCAAGCGCACAGATAGAATACCAATGTAGCACTTCACCAGACAATCCCGGTTTTAATATCGAACCCAAAGGAACAGTAGGTGATACTGACTAAATCTATTGATTCTTAACCCGATAATACAATCAATTCAGAGAATATTAAGAATGAGGAAATAGCTAGTGACTATCTAGTTCCAACAACCGGCAAGCTTTGAATAATATCGTTCTAACTGGGCAGTGACCCGAATAAGAGCAGAAATCAGAATTCTCTCCTACCGAGCACTTATACACCTATCGATCCTATCAACGGGAAGTGGACAACAGAGAACTCAACGTAGCTGTCATCTACGCGATCTACCACTATCCGGCTAATCAGGGGACATTCACAAGTAATTATAGCCTAGACACCACGTCTACACTACAAACTACTACTTCAATCTAGGAGCTACCAAGATCAAAGCGCTCAAGAAGAGTTGCAAACTTAAGAACGAATAAGAACAAATGCTTACTTGAATCAGAATGTTGAATACAAAAGTACCTCAGAACGCAGCTCTGGGCGAGGGAGCTGAATCCAGACGAATACAGTTACGAAGAAGCTCCGATAGACTGGGACTCCTCCGAATCTCTACTCATCTACTCTATCACTGTAATCTCTCTTTCTTGATTGCTAGCCTAGATCTAATGGATATCTATCTAATGCTTCAGGCTCTTCAGCTCTTGATCTGGCCTCCTCCAGGGGGGGTCTGGCCCTTTATTTATAGCCTGGTGGGATGAATACGTGCCGTAGGATGAAACCGACTTAACTAAGGGCCGAGATGACTCCTCAAAGGCAGTGGAAGAAGACTCTAGAAGCCGGCAGGCAAAAACCCAAGCGGGCGCCGCCTGGCCCCCCTTAGGGCCGGCCAGCCCCACCACCTGCAAGGTGGGGCCCCGGTTGCTTGGGTGACTTCCAGAGGCTTTTAGCACGTCGATGACGTATGTTGCCTTGGCGTTCAAGTTTCATGGTAATTAAGCACTTAAATCCCTCTTTTAAGCTTTTCTGGATAATCCCCTGAAAAATATACAATTCACCAAAACTCGTGGAAATTATTAGTAATAACCCTATTCTACTAGATATTCATGTGTAATGCAAGGATAATTGATAGTAAAATTTAGACGTTAACAAGTGTCAACACTTGTCAACTCTTGGGAAGGTCACTAGTATCATGGTCATCCAAGAAGCAAAATAGTGTTGCACTCTCTACCGCCGAAGCCGAATACATTAGTGCGGGAAGTTGTTGTGCACAAATCTTATGGATGAAGCAAACCTTGAAAGACTATGGTTTGAAATTCAATAAGGTTCCATTGCTATATGACAATGAAAGTATGGTGAAGATCACAACCAATCCGGTGCAACATTCAAGAACCAAGCACATAGATGTGAGGCACCACTTCATAAGAGATCACCAAGCAAAGGGAGACATTGCAATCATAAGTGTGGGTACTGATGATCAACTAGCCGACATATTCACCAAGTCACTTCATGAAACTAGATTTTGCAAGCTAAGGAATGAATTGAACATACTTGACTACTCCAACATGTGTTGATGCTTCATGAAAATCTTATATCATGTCTCTCCTCCAAGCAAGGCAAAGGTATCATTATTTGACATGTGCATACATTCTTTGTTAAGGACTTTCTAGATCACATAGACATGATTTTGTTTTCTCTAGGTTATTCATTGAAAGCCAAAATGGTTTTGAAGTCTATATGGCATCACTATTGCTTGATTGATTGCTTGATCTAGTGATGGCATATAACTTGTTCATGGGGATGCAAATCTAGTGTTGAATCTAGTTAAACGAGCAACTAAGTGCTTAACTCAATATAGGCAAGATAACCCCTAGTGGCGTGAAGAAGCTTATCTTTGGTTCAAACCGAGTTAAGAAACTTGTGCAAATTTGCTAGATTGAACCAAATTTGACTAAGAAAGTCTCTCACTCCATTAACTTGACCCTTTTGTGGTACTTGATGCCAAGGGGGGAAAACAAGGATAAAGAACAAGGGGGAGAGAAATTAAGCTTCGCGATGAACCATCGTTAAGGCCAATAATGGGAGAGCAATAGGCCAAAGTAAAGGGATCAAAAATTTAAATCAAAACCTTTACTTAAGATAAGCTCACCTTAAGGGGGAGCAAACTCATGAACTTGGTTGCATGCATTTGGAATGTGTATTTACATATGATTGTTGCATATGCACTTGTATTTACATTCAATTGCCTTGTTCTTGAGTGGTGTATGCTAGTATAAGAATTGATTGTTGATTTGATGACTAGCATGCTTAGAAGGTAGCTAGATGATCTTGTGGTTTCAATTTGTTATCGGAGCGTTGCTTATAATTTTGATCTCACGGGTATGCTCAAGTTTTGTGATCATCTAGTTATCTAAGTGCTAAGGATGGAGATTCTGCAACTTTGATGAATATTTCAATTGGTATCATGCTTCAAAAGTTTATCCTAACCATCCCAGCACATCTTGGTGGAAATTTACTCTCTAATTATACATATGTGCAAGCTTCCAAATCCAAACTCATGCACATATGTAGGGGGAGCTAAATAGCCACCAAACCGAATTTGTGTTGTTTGTCCATTCCAATACATGACAATCTTGTTTGGACAAGCTCACAAGTTCAAAAACAAACTTAACTCTTATATATGTATAGGATGTCATCAATTACCAAAAAGGGGAGATTGAAATCCCTATTTTGGTTTTGATAATTGATGACACCCTAAGGACTAACCTATTTGCTAAGTGATGGTTAAGCATAGGTGGTCCTATCCATGGAGTGATGAGCCTAGGAGATGGTGATCAAGATGGCTCAACCATGGACTTCGTGATCGTGAATCAAGTGGAGATGATCAAGGTGAAAAGAAAAGGCTTGAAGGAAAAGGTATAACCCTATTAGGGCTTTTCTTTCGGTGATCAAGACACCAAGTGGGTGTGATCACATTTAGGATAGATAGCCGACTATCAAGGGGAGAAAAACAAACTCAAATCGGTTATCAAGTGCTCTAGAGTTGCATTGCATTGGCATTCACACTTAGGACTCTAGATCACTCTAACTAGCCCTTCAAAATGCTTTGAAAAATAGCTAACACACGTGCCTTAGTGGTGAGAACACTTGGGTGCTAGCACTTGAGAGAAGGGGTTGGTTTCTAGACATGAAAAAGTGCTCAAAGTAGCACCGGACGTGCACCGGACTCTGGCCGGAGCGTCCGGTGACTAACCCTAACAGTGGCGCAGCGGTGCAAAGTGCACCGGACGCGTCCAGTGTGGTCTAGAGCTCTCTAGAATCTCTCTATTTAAGCACTGGACAATGGAACAGTAACTCCAACGCGTCCGGTGGTGTTTTTCGAGCGTCCGGTGAGTTTGTTGGAACTCTGACTCGGTGAGTGCACCAGACGCTAGGAGCGTCCGGTGAGTCTTCAGCGGACACGTCCGGTGCAACTTGGAGCTCTCGGGTTGCTCTCTGTTCGTGCACCGGACACGGACGGCGGAGCGTCTGGTGTGACATTCCACGTCCAGTGTGATCTTGGCGCGTTTTTAGCTGACTTGACCGTTGGGATCTGACGGCTCGTGTTTGAACCTAGCGCGACGTGGCACTAATCTGTGCACCGGACGATGCCACCGGACACTGAGCGTCCGGTGCTCCTGCGTCCGGTGCCCCTGTAAAACAGCAACGGGCAAATCTTTGTGAGGGGAGTACAAGTAGTGCTTGGGCTGGTTTGGGGACTAACTCTTGCGCATTTTGATCATTTCTAATCTCTTGTGAGCCAAGCCTAAGCCCTCCACACGCATCTCACACACTTTGACTCAAATCTTTGTGAGATAGTGTCGATCCAAGTGTTGATTGCTTGAGTGTTGCATCCTACAGCACTTGGTGGCGATCTGCTTCGGTTTTCTTGTTCTCTTGGGGCTTTGCCGAGTCCTTAGACAGCTGTGGAAGCAAGGAGGAGGTGTATGCTTGATTGGTGATTGATCAAGGCTACACCGGCTTGATTGTGAGGGGTTCTTGCGGTTATTCCCCGGCGGAGTGCCAAAACCGACTTTAGTGGATTGCTCGTGGTTGAAAGCCACTTCTCTTGTGTTGGTGAGCAGCTCCCGGTGAGGGATTGGCGTGTGAAGCCTAGCTCGCAATCCACCAAGGAAGACTGGTGCCACAACGAGGAGTAGCGTGGTGGCGATTGTTGACACTTCTTAGCGCAACCACCAGAGACAGGGTGTTAGGCTATCTCTGATAACGGTGCCAGAAGTGCCTGTGGTATTTCTTATGTCTATTGGATAATTCCGCAAGCGCACAGAATATACCGCTGTAGCACTTCACCCGGGGGTATTCCAAGGTATCGTTATTTATTTTTATCCCAAGGGAAAGCGGTTGCTAGTTATAATTAATAAAAAGAGAGAGATTCTTAAGTCTATAGCAACTTAGTATCAACTAGTGATAGGGGGTAAATCGATATGTAGAGGAAAGGATAATGACACCAAGACACGACAAGCTTTTAGGATAACTAAAGATAACTAGTAGAGTATAGCTAGGTGGGAGGACAACGAGTGAGTATAAGACTCCTATGACACTTACTTTACTCTTGTGAACTATCTTATCAAATAGATGAATTATACTAAGACAGCTACCTTACTTCCTGTGTATAGGGGATAGGCGAGACAGTAGGGGATATAACCTCTACCCGAAGCGGCTATTCTCTTATGGGAGCCTACCATTTAAGAACTTGCCTACAACACGTGGAGGGATACTAAGACTAGACAAGGCTGTCACCACCTGCTAGCACCCACAAACAATCCGTGTGACAAGCGGCATTCAAAGGCAAGATCTAGTCTAAGCACCACGCTTACACTAAGCCTTACTACTTTAGTTGCGTACCAACAACTAAAGCACCCTATGACAGGCGATGAACTACACGCGTGAGCTGGTTACAGGATCACTATCCAATATAACTCAACTATAAGTTAAGACAAACACAACAATACTATAAAGAATAGTAATGCACTAAGTAGAGACTTAGTAAAGTAAAGTAAAGATATTATATTGATAAAGGTAAAGTCTTACAGAAGGAAAGGTACAAGAGCTATACCAAACTCTCCAGCAGACAATTCCGGAGACTCCGAGCGTAGCTCGACTCGACTCTAACTCCCACACTAGACTAATACTACTACTACTAAAGAGTAGAACTCTTGTGACTTGTGGCTCTGGTGTCTCTTGGGTGTCTTGAAGAGGGTGATGGCAGCCTCTATTTATAGGGGAGAGTTGAGGGGCGCCACGTTAGCGATCCGTGTGCTCCATGCCTCTCTACCCTTGGATGAACCGCCTCAATACTGCCTCAAGATGGACGGCAGAGGTAATTCCATCACATGGGAAACATGCTGCAAGGCGGTGGAGGCCAACCGACCTGGCTGGGCACCAGGGGGGTTCGGCCGACCCCCATATGGCAGGTCGGCCTAGCCAGGGTCTTCTATAAGAAGTCTCCACCTGTCAGGGAGTGCAGCAGTGGCCTAGTCCCACCTTGGGTGGTTCAGCCGACCCACTATTGGCATTTCTTAACGTCATTACAAAAGATAGACTAAAAGTCCATCCCTGGCAACGGCGCCAGAAATGCTTGTTGGCATTTCTTAACATCGTTACAAAAGATAGACTAAAAGTCCATCCCCGGCAACGGCACCAGAAATGCTTGTTGGCGTTTCTTAGCATTACTACTAAAGATAGACTATAAGTCCGTCCTTAATAATAATACTAGAAACGTAAGTTGACATCCCCAACCACCATTACTTCAGGAAGGCAACCCTTAGCCCTTAAAGGCGCCGGCCTAGGTAATGCAGTCTGGTAATAGCAGTTAGAAGTGCCGGATTGGCCTTCCTAACCGTCATTACTTACGATATGCAAAACTGTGACACGGCGCCGTGGGGTGCACAAGAATTACAATCCTTAAGTAATGGTACTTAGGTACGCCAATTGATAGCTCAGTAAGAAATAAGATTACTCTGTAAGCGCACAGAACTATCATTGTAGCATTTTAACCCGTGAGTATTCAATGGTGTCGTATTTATAATTTCCCGTAGGAGGGCAATATGCATCAAGCATGGTGTAAACATGATCACTTATTGAGTACAATGGTAGGCATAGAGTAAACAGGAAAAAAACATGATTTCAAAATAGTGGACACAAATCTGGGTCAACCTCAAGGATAAAAAGGAAAATAAAGAATAAAATAATATAACTAATTGAGCAGGCATTGGTCATATATAATTATGCAAAGAACTGCTAGCAACACATCTAATTAGTAATTCTAGTATCAGGACTAAGTCTGGGATGATAGGGAGATCCCCGCAGCTGGTCTTCCAGCCGATAGAGACTTTACGAACTCCTACTTCAATATCCGAACGTGAGGGAGTGCTAGGGATGGACAGGGCTGTCACCACCTGCCCACCTACCCCTCTGCCCGTGGGATACCGACATATTCGCCGATCTCCGCATACCTGAGCACCATGCTCACGTACTTGGAAACAACTCCTAACCCCCGCGGACCCCAACCCTTCGGATTGACAGGCTAGGTTAAGAGCAACCAAGAAGGCACGACGAACCATCACCTCATTCCTAGTTCTTCCTCCATTCATACTAATTCGATGAACAATGAAGAACGATGATGAACAAGTCAATAACATGACACATAAACTATATTCTAGTCCATATATTATGCTCATAATAAGATCATAACTTTGCTCTAGTTCATATGCATGATCATATAAATAAGATAAGAACTTGCTCATGGAAGAAGACCGAATTGTATTCATACCAAGATGATCCTTTTCTTCCAAGGAGACAAGCTCTCCTTGATAGCTCCAGCCTTGCTCACAAACTACTAATACTACTCTAAAGATACAAGTGAGAGGTGTGAGGTAGATGACTCCAAAATGATGTGTGTTGAATGATGAAGGAGCACCATCTATTTATAGCTAGGGTAGGGCGGTTTGGCGTCTCTAAGTTTGGAAGGAGGTGAAACCGCCCTTGGGAAACCGCCTAGAGCACCGCCTCCGAAGACTGGGCCCAGGAGGCCTCGCCAGGGGGCGGCCGCACCTGGGGGCGGTCGGTCCCCTGAGTGGGCAAGCTGGCCACCGCCTTTGGGTGGTCGGTTGCTCTCTGGGCCTGGGCCTCTCCCGTGGTTACGGATGGATCCTATTCAGCTTTTGAGGTAGACTTTCTTATTATTCTTGGTTTGCGCAATTGTAGAATACATCATTTGCTTTTGCACCTTTTCCATGATATTGCGCATTTCCACTTGTTGCACCATTAAACCTGCAAAACATGAGTACTAGGGGTACAAGTGGAACTTGTTAGTAGTAAAGGCATATGTGTTAGAATAGGATTGTCTTTCTTTTTTTTAGTCTAAGTTGGCGGCATAGAAATGATCCATAAGGACCGCCAACACCCACCCTTGGTGAGTTGGGCCCACCACTGTGGTCCCCATCTGTCACTGATTGACCCAGTGTGTTGGTTCTAGCTTGGTTGCATGTTTGTCACATTGAATCCTTTTGATTTGTTTCTCCACCGTAGAATAGAAACACATGTTGATCTGATGGATGAAATGAGCTAGTTGGAGAGTCACATGGATCATGCCATGTCACCAGAGCCAGGTGGGCCCCATGTAGGGTTCGGCCGACCCATACATGGCCCCACCCTGGGCTCTCCTCTCTTCTAAGTGATTTTGTGCACCATTTCTTGATGTTTCTTGGCCTGTTTGATCTTTGCTGCATTCACAAGCTTAAGAGTACAAGTGGAACTCGTTATCGATAAAATATGCTCATGTTATGTTTATCGTCCCTTGAATCCGAATCTTGTTGACGGTGTTTGAATGTGGAATTTTAGGGTATATCCACCGTCAACAAGATCCCCCAAGCTTAACCTTTGCTCATCCCGAGCAAATAATTAAACTTAGCCTTGGTGGATCAGGAGTTGCTACAATGTTCATATTTCTATAGTACCATGTGTACAACTAAATACTTCTCTTTTGAATGGAAAAATTGGCTAAAAAAATTCACCCATTTTACCTTACTCCTTTATGGGGCTAATGACTTTTCCTTTGCCTTAGGTGGTTGAGGGACAGAACAGTTTAACTTGAGCACTACTTTTCTCATTCTTTGCAAGTTTCATAATGGAGGTCTTAGCAATGTTTTGCAAAAGACAACTTAATGTTCCTCATATGGTTCTCTCATGTCGCTCAAATGGTGTATGATTCCTTACCAAGGCACAAAGTAAATATTGACTTCTCTTTATCATCCTACTTCTAAGAATGGCTTATGTGGAGCTTAAGGTAGGAATGAAAGAGTATAGCATACTTACTTTGCATATATTGTAGAGTCAAAACTTGGATCCAAAGAGAGAAGTGTCATGTCCTTAGATCAAGATGTGCAAGTGGGTGGAAAATATGAACTATAGTGCTCCTCTATTTGAAATTGTATCTCTCTCTAAAATTTAGAGACATGGCTATCATTTTTCCTTTCTTTTATTTATGAGCCTAGACTTGCTCAAATATCTTTCTTTTCTTTTCTATGGACTTTCTTGTGCCCATTTCTCTTTTCATTTTGCATAGCCTTTTGTCTCTTCTACCAAGTTAAATGAGAGAGATATTTTATATCTTTAACACATGGAGCATTTATTTGGTGGAAATAAAAGGCATGTGGTTGCGTACTTTTAGTGTAGAAGTAGCATATATGTGTGGTGTGTACATGATCTTGATCTTGGGAGCATGATAAGACTCTCAATAAGGGTCAACAAGACTTGACAAAACTCAATATAAAACAAATAGCTTATGTAGAAGGTTTTAGACATGTGTGGCTTATATGGCTGTGGTAGGAATTTATCACCATTGAGGAACAATAAGGTTTTGATTGATTAAGAAATAAATCTCCAGTAATCATGCATGCTTAGAACAATATTATAGTAGCTCTTGTTTCACTATATTATATCCCACAACAACTTAGACTTAGTTCTAGCACTTAGCATCCATAAAGTTTTTAGGTTCATGATGATTTAAATAAGCCAAGTAATCCATACTCAAAGAAATACTAAGTTGTAAACTAGGCATTAAAGAAACATTAACAGAGCAACTATTCATCATTTCCATGAGGAAGATAAATATTTATGAGGCATATGGAAATAAGGAAAATATTTTTGGTATTTTTATCTTATACATTTTTTTGTATGCAATAAATTAAAATAATGTAAATATCTAGGATAAAATACTTACCTTGGTGGGGGAGAGGATCTCCCCAAGCTTTCCCTTTTGCTCATTGTGGTGGCGAGTAGTATTGGAACCATCCCGCCCAGCGTTGTGCTTCTTCGTCTTGGATAGCTTGCAATAGTTGAGCATTTTGTTGTGCCATATTCAGAGTTGCATCTTACTCAACTTGCATTGCGGCCATATCATTGATGAGTTGGTCCATTTCCGATCCTTGGCTTCGATGACCCCTCGCCCGAGCGGACGGACGGGGAGTGCGCACTCTTGGAGTGTGCTGTTGAGGTCGTTCCGTGGACCTTGAAATGTCCATGGAACTTGCCTCATCGCCTTCTTCTTGATATCTCCCTGCAGCTCATGATATGCCGTCTTGCTCAAATTGGGCAGCTTGTGACATGCTCCTTGTCACCCTTCTTGATCCTGCAATATTTTGGCTTCTTGCCTCTCGGTCCCAATTTATGGTTAGTGTGTGCAGCGCATACAACCGGCGCCTCTCACATGAGAGAGAGATTTCGGCTGTATGGCCGGGATAAATCATTTTTATATCACCATTTTCATCTCTTTTAAGGACTTGAGCACTTGTGAAGAAATCTTCGGTTACAATATCTCTAGGAGAAGCAATGTATTCAAAGTAATGTTTTCTATCTAGCAAGTCCATTGTTTCCGCAATGCGAGTGATAAAAGAAGTAAAGAATATGGGCTCGCTTCTATGGAAAATACCAAGCCAAAAGTGGACTAGCATCTTAGCAGGTGAAACTTTTATTTTCTTTGTCATGGCATAGAGCAGTCTTAATTCATCATTATACAGAACTTGCACATTAGAGCCAGGAAAAAAAGTTATAGCCATCCAATAGCGGATCAAGCGGAAAGTAGGATTATGGATTTCATCGGTTTTAGGATCAGAGCAATCATTATATCCTGTTATAGCTTTCCAAAATTCAGCTTTATCAAATCTTCTTGTTGCATTAACAAGGCCTAGATGACAGTCATTATCAAAACCAAGTGCCATGTTAAAAACTCCCCATGTTAAATTATACTCTTGGTTGAACATGTGAAAGCAGACATTATTTTCAGTGGCTTGTAAAGAGCATAGAAATTCAATGGTGAGCTTTTCTATTCCAAGTTCTTGCACTTTCCAAAAACTTTCCCAACCGATTGTATTGAAAATAGTATTAAATTCCGCTGTCGTACCTGTGCTGTCCAAAAGGACAGGGTCGATGATGCCGGTATGTTCATACCCTCGGTGTTGGATGGAGGTGTACCTTTGGTACTCTTCTTGATTTAACATGAGGCCGCTCTCGGGATAGAACGTCCTTTCGGAAGGCACTCCAAAGCTTCGTCTTGGTGGGGCTTCTCTTTCCTCATCTTCATCATGGCGGGGTCATCGGAAGGAACTCCCTACGACACTCTTAGCCTTCTAGAGTGCGGAGGAGAACTTCTTCATCCTGCAACAATGAACTAACACAAGAACACACTACAACAACCGGGATTAGCGTTAGCATTAGCGTTAGCTATCCCACTATTAGTAGTCCTTGCGGGGTATGGTTACCTCCACAAACAAGAATTTGAGAGCAAAGATGAGAGTAAGACAAGCTTCTACTACTACAATATTTTTGTGTTTTTGATTTGAGTAGCTAAACTTAAACTAAACTTGAGAAAGAACTTGCTCAAATGGAGAGAAGAAGGGAGATAGTGTGTTCGAACGAATTCAGCTGGTTTGGGTGTGGATTTGAGCACACAATGCAAGGGTATTTATAGGGGAGAGAAGGGCTGGTGGCCAGGCCACCATGGCTAGTTCGGCCGACCCCCCCCCCTAGGATAGGTTTTTGTTGTTTTCACCTTTGGACAGGGAATCTATTTGAATTCAAACTCAACCTTGCTGACAGCTCTCCATTGATGGGTCGGCCGAACCCATTATGACATGATCAGAGTTGCTTTTACCTTTGGACAGGGAATCTATTTGAATTCAAACGCAACTCTGCAGACAGGACCTTAATTGTGGGTCGGCCGAACCACTTATGACAAGTTCAGTGTTGCTTTTACCTTTGGACAGGGAATCTATTTGAATTCAAACATCACTTTCTTGGGGGGAGCCAAAACATGGTTCGGCCGAACCAGGTATTGTCCCCCTTCAGCTTTAAACAGTGTGTCCAGAAAAGTAGAGACTAGTGGTGGACCAAAAGTTTTGAAAATCTCAGAGATTCCCTTGTCTAGTGTTTTGTGAAGGTAAAAGGTGTATGACAAAAGTGGGGACATATTTAAAGTGATTCCCATGGACCATGGGAACACTAATGCATGCCAAAGTGTCCACTTTTTAGGATTGGATGGTAGTGGATGTTGGATTCTCCTTGGAGCAAGTGAAAGTGGTCATAACCAAATTCAAGAAGGAGCTGGTGTTAAAATTTTAGGAAATGATTCAGCACACCAGGCCAACACTACCAGAGGTGGGTGGGCCCCATGGTGGGGTCGGCCGACCCCACCTAGGTGGTCCCACCACCTCAGGTGTGAGCACTACTGTTCATTCTCAAGTTTTATTCATTTGAATATTTTATTTTGTCGAAATAAATTCTTGCAAAATTTAAATATGAAATGCAATGAAGAAAATGCAAAAAAAAGAAATGCAAGAATTAAATATGAGATAAATACTGATTTACCTTACCGGTAAGGGCTCCATGTTTTAGGTCCGTAGAGCAGGACCTCTTCGTTTCGGGTTCATTCTTCGGGTGCTTCGATCGGTCCCGGAGATGGAGACCGTGATGATCGCACCTCTTTCTTCCGCCATTCCTTCTTGGTTGATGCTTGTGATTCAGCGGAGTCAGCCTTATTTATCACCTCAGCCTTACTTACCAATTCGGCCTTTTTGGACCTTGGCGGTTGATTCTTTCGGCGGGGTGCATATTGTGGCTTGTTTCTCCACAGATTCTTCCTTGCCTGTTGCATTGATTTATAACCATTGAAAGGACAATTAATTCTCATACCTGGGAGTTGGAAGTGGACTAGGTCGGATCCCACGTAGATGATGGCATTCACAGTGTTGAGGAACGGCCTTCCCAGGATGACGGGGACTTCGTCATCAGCCCTCCATGTCAAGAATGATGAAGTCGGCGGGGATGTACTCATCTTGAACTTTGACAAGGATGTCCTTTGCCAATCCCTCGGGAAACCGGATTAATTGGTCGGCCATCTGCAATTTGACAAAAGTGGGGTACAAAGGTCCCCCTAGCAGGTTCTCATACATTACCTTGGACATGATGTTCACTCCAGATCCAAGGTCACAGAAGGCGTTGTTGAAGGTGTGCGGCCCGATTTCGCAGGTGATGGTAGGATGGCCGGGGTCACTCTTCTTGGCCATGAATAGCGGGTCAAGAAGACAACCCGGGTTTTGCCTAACCGGAGGCTTACCAAACCTCATGGAAATTAGTTTAACACCCTCAATTGGTTCCTCAGGTTTCCCTGGGATCTTACCTTGTTCGAAGGATAGGACAGCTGCTGCTATTTGAGCTAATTGGGTTTCTAACATTTTATTGAAGCTCAATTGATTTTTCATAACAGTGTTAAAGCTATCCATTTTCTCATTAAGATTTTTAAGAATCTTATCATTAGCCATTATTTTCTTTTTTATGCTATCATTAATTTTATATTGGCTTAAGACAAGATCTTTAAGAGAAGGTTGGTTACCATAAGAATTATTAAAATTATTGCTGTAACCATTACCTTGATTTCCTTGGTAGAAGGGGCGCGAGTTCCATCCTCCTTGTTGCTGGGGTCGATACCCATTGTTGTTGTTGTTGATGATGATGAAGCTCACTTCTTCCTTCGTCTCGGGACAGTTGTTGCCCGAGTGATCTTCTCCACCACATATCTCACACCATGGATCAGCTTCGATTGCTCGTGCGGTGGCAATGGTTCGAATGGCCTCTTGTTCCTTCTTAGAACCTTCCTCAATCTTTTTCATCAAGAGGTCCATTTTTGCTGAGAGCATGTCCACCTCATTAACGGTGTGCATACCCCTTTTCTTGGGCTAGAGACGCTCCTCATTCCATCCTTAGTTGATGACTATCTTTTCAATGAGTTCTTTGGCATCCTTGACATTATGTTGCAGGAATGCTCCTCCAGCGGCAGCATCAAGGTGACTACGGGCTAATCCAGTCAGCCCATGGTAGAAACCTTGTATTAGGAGCCATTCTTCAATTCCATGATAAGGACAAGCACGAATGTACTCCTGGAGGCATTCCCATGCTTCGGGAATCGTCTCGTCAGCTTGCTGTTGGAAGCTTGAGATTTTTCCACGAATAGCGCTGGTTTTGCCCATGGGGAAGATTTTCTTGAGAAATGCATTGGCGCACTTCTCCCAGGTGGTAGCTTCATTCTTGTTGGCATAAAACCATTGTTTCGCCTTCCCAAGCAGTGAGAATGGGAACAGACGAAGACGGATGGCGTCAGCCGAGACATTCTTGATAGTAAAGGTACCACACACCTCCAGGAAGTGCTGGAGATGAGCATTGGCGTCTTCATGCGGCTTCCCACATAATGGATTGGCTTGCACCATATTGATAAATGCTGGCTTGAGCTCAGAGGCAACATCCCCAAGTTGAGCTGCGGACCGGTGGCAATGTTGTCAGCCGACGGTGCAGAGAACTCGGAGATGGTCTTTTGGGCCATAGCTTCCTTGGTTGATAGAGCGGAGCTTCTTTCCTCGAACGGATTCAGGTTTGAGATGAACCTTTGAGGTGGAACTTGACGGCGTCTAGTTCTCCTCAACAATTGCTCAGGATCTTCAATGAAATTTGACGGCAATTGGAAACCGTTCATGCACTGTCTAACTTCACGATAATGAGAAACACAGACAGGGGTAAGCCCCTAACACTAATCGATAACTAAATTGATAGTAGACTCCGGATTCAATTTTTTATTAATATTGCTAGACTGATACTTTCCCCAGCAACGGCGCCAGAAATGCTTGTTGACACTTCTTAGCGCAACCACCAGAGACAAGGTGTTAGGCTATCTCTGATAACGGCGCCAAAAGTGCCTGTGCTATTTCTTATGTCTATTGGATAATTCCGCAAGCGCACAGAATATACCGCTGTAGCACTTCACCCGGGAGTATTCCAAGGTATCGTTATTTATTTTTATCCCAAGGGAAAACGGTTGCTAGGAATAATTAATAAAAAGAGAGAGATCCTTAAGTCTATAGCAACTTAGTATCAACTAATGATAGGGGGGTAAATCGATATGTAGAGGAAAGGATAATGACACCAAGACACGACAAGATTTTAGGATAACAAAACATAACTAGTAGAGTATAGCTAGGTGGGAGGGCAACGAGTAAGTATAAGACTCCTATGACACTTACTTTACTCTTGTGAACTATATTATCAAATAGATTAATCATACTAAGACAGCTACCTTACTTCCGGTGTGTAGGGGATAGGCGAGACAGTAGGGGATATAACCTCTACCCGAAGCGGCTATTCTCTTATGGGAGCCTACCTTTTAAGAACTTGCCTAGAACATGTGGAGGGATACTAAGACTAGACAGGGCTGTCACCACCTGCTAGCACCCACAAACAATTCGTGCGACAAGCGGCATTCAAAGGCAAGATCTAGTCTAAGCACCACGCTTACACTAAGCCTTACTACTTTAGTTACGTACCAACAACTAAAGCACCCTATGACAGGCGATGAACTATACGCGTGAGCTGGATACAGGATCACTATCCAATATAACTCAACTATAAGTTAAGACAAACACAACAATACTATAAAGAATAGTAATGCACTAAGTAGAGACTTAGTAAAATAAAGTAAAGATATTATATTGATAAAGGTAAAGTCTTACAGAAGGAAAGGTACAAGAGCTATACCAGACTCTTCAGCAGACGACTCCGGAGACTCCGAGCGTAGCTTGACTCGACTCTAACTCCCACACTAGACTAATACTACTACTACTAAAGAGTAGAACTCTTGTGACTTGTGGCTCTTGTGTCTCTTGGGTGTCTTGAAGAGGGTGATGGCAGCCTCTATTTATAGGGGAGAGTTGAGGGGCGCCACGTCAGCGATCCGTGTGCTCCATGCCTCTCTACCCTTGGATGAACCGCCTCAATACCGCCTCAAGATGGACTGCAGAGGTAATTCCATCACATGGGAAACATGCTGGAAGGCGGTGAAGGCTAACCGACCTGGCTGGGCACCAAGGGGGTTCAGCCGACCCCCCTATGGCAGGTGGGCCTAGCCAGGGTCTTCTAGAAGAAGTCCCCACCTATCAGAGAGTGCAGCAGTGGCCTGGTCCCACCTTGGGTGGTTCGGCCGACCCACCCTTGGTGAGTTAGGGCCCACCACTGTGGTCCCCATCTGTCACTGATTGTCCCCGTGTGTTGGTTCCAGCTTGGTTGCATGTTTGTCACGTTGAATCCTTGTGCTTTATTTCTCCACCGTTGAATAGAAACACATGTTGATCTGATGGATGAAATGAGCTGGTTGGAGAGTCACATGGATCATGCCATGTCACCAGAGCCAGGTGGGCCCCATGTAGGGTTCGGCCGACCCATACATGGCCCCACCCTGGGCTCTCCTCTCTTCTAAGTGATTTTGTGCACCATTTCTTGATGTTTCTTGGCCTGTTTGATCTTTGCTGCATTCACAAGCTTAAGAGTATAAGTAGAACTCGTTATTGATAAAATATGCTCATGTTATGTTTATCTTCCCTTAAATCCGAGTCCTGTTGACGGTGTTTGAATGTGGAATTTTAGGGTATATCCACCATCAACAGGGATCACGTGAACCTCAGTAAAAAATTGTGTGTGCTCTTCTCTACTCCACCATCGAGTGGATTTCTTGGTTGATCAATTGGATTTCTTGTTGGTTATCTACTCTTGGTGATTGGGTCAACCTCTACTCTTCTCGGCGGTATATCTTTCTCGATCCCTACTCTTGCGCTATTGACTTCTTTAGGTGCCATCTCCTTAGGACAAGGAGGAGTTGGTTTCTAGCGCTTGTGTGCTTATTCTTGTGAGTAGCATATTATGCTAGATGGCTTGCATAGAGTAGCCGTAGAGCTAGTGCTTAACTTTGCTTTGTTATTTGCTTACTTGTGGTCTAGTGCTTCGTAGATTTTTTTAATAGGCTATTCACCCCCCTCTAGCCTATCCGGTCCTTTCAAACGCGCCCGAAGGAGGACACTCCCACCGCTCTGTCCCATCTCGCCCCTGACGGCATCAGGGACTCCCGAGCCTTGGGAATCAGTACTCAAAGGTCAACCCGTCTTCTCAGTACACTGTGCAGGGTCAGATACGACGCCATGACGTAGCGTCATGCTGCAAGCCATGTCCCGTACTATGCGTCACCTTGGAACTCACCAATCGAACAGTGAAAGATCAACCGAATGACCGTGGCCATACCTTCAAGGTACCAGGACGAAGCTGTGGCTGACGACAGGCACCGGTCACCACGATCGTTGCCATACCAAGCACTATAATCACAGTAGAATACATGTAACTCTTGCCTCTCCCTTGTAACTATAAAAGGGAAGGCAGAGGCCACCCCTAAGCAGACTTCACGTCTACCCACGACACTCCACTGCAATAGAACACACTAGCACATAATCCACATGCACAAGAGACTTGGGAGCCTCTCCCTCTCTCGCCTAGGCTTGTAACCCCTACTACAAGCACCCTGGTGTAAGGCAACACGACTCGACTCGCACTGGACGTAGGGCATTGCTAGCCCAAACCAGTATAACCCTTTATGTTCCCCCTTGCACACCATCCGTGACCTCAATCTCAAATCATAAGTTTACTAGCTGGTGTTAGCACCCGCTAATCCTAGCACCGACTCTGAGCGATACACCAGACGCTGCACCAGACACGTCCGGTGTGAACTAACTGCGCGTCCGATGCCCCCGTAAACTGTGAGTAACATTTAGTTTTTGAGTGGGGGGCTATAAGTAATGGAGTGGCCGGCTTGTGCCCTCTCTCTTGTACATTTTCATTGACTCTACAAGCTAGTGAGCGCCTCCACTCCTCACTCACACCTTACACTTGATTGAGATCATCATTTGGTGAGATTAGAGAGCATCAAGTGCATTGCACGAGTGTGTTCATCTATATGCACTTGGTGATTGGATTTCGTAGCGGATTCTCTTGTTACTCTTGGAGTTTGCCGACTCCTAAACGGCTTGGAGCTGTGAGGATCGTTGAGGGGAGTTGGTGATTGTCTCCGCCTCCGATCGGTGAAATTGTAAGGGGTTCTTGAGCCTTTCCCGCGGGAGATCGCAATTGGCTACTCTAGTGGATTGCTCGTAGCTTGGTGGATCCCCATCTTGTGTTGGTTGTGCGGCACCCTTGAGAAAGGTTTGGCGTGTGATGCCAATTAGCGCGTGAACCTCCAAGTGGGTGTATCGCTACAACGAGAAGTAGCTTGCCGGCAAGTAAGTGAACTTCGGTAAAAAATCTTGTGTCTTCTCTCTACCGAGAATTTCTCTTGTGTATTGTGATTGTTTGGATTGGTATTCATATCATTTCATTATCAACGGTATAACTATCACTCTCTCCTTTAGTTTTGAGCACTTACTTTTATTCTAGTGTACTTGTTGTAGTTGTTCTCTTAAGAGTAGAGTAAAGTAGTGACTTAGCTTCTTGTGTGTGAATTAGAGACAATAGCCTAGAACGGTTAGGCGGCTTGCATTTTTAGTAGGCTAGTGCAAAATTCGCTTCGCCGCTTAATTATCTGACCACTTTGCTTTGAGTGTTGTTTGTAAAATTTTTATAGGCTATTCACCCCCCTCTAGCTATTTAGGACCTTTCACTAGTGGGCCCCAGCGATGGTGCAACCATGGCGCTAGGCTCAGCGCGAGGGCGAGAGCGCTCTCTGACCCAGCGGCCTCGGCGCTAGCGGCCCGGGCGAGGGCAGCCCCGGCACGGCGGCGCCCCTGCGCTAGTGGGCTCCAGCGGTGGTGCGACCAAGGCGCTAAGCCCAGCGCGAGGGCGAGCGAGCTCCCCGACGCGGGGCCAGCGGCACGGGGCGAGCGCAGCCCCTCGACCGGCTGCCCAATGGCACAGCGTCGCGGCTCCTCGCCTTGCCACTCGCCGCCAAGTGCCGTTCGCCTCCCTTCTCCCACCCTTTTTCTGATTTGTTGTTCTTTTGAATCTCCCACCCATGCTGGAGTCTCTCCACGCTGCTAAGACCTGCCTTTTGTGAATAATCTGTTTTCTGCGGTGGATTCAAGTTTCGGTTTTGCTTTATTTCTGTCTTTTTAGGTTCTACGTTTTCTAATCTAGGATTCGAGTTGTGCAGTTATACATAATCCGGCCAGGTTGGTGATGTGGTGGCAGCACGCCTGCAGACCATGGCAGTGCATAGCAGCTGGAAGCAAGGAAGAAGCTAGCGGAATGGATGGACGCGGCTGCTTGCATAACATACATTCCTGTTGCAATATCAGGGTAATTTGATTCCCTTTTTTCTTTTGTCATATTTGTTGGTACCAAGCGAGAGATCCTTTGCCCTGATGCAAAGGTTTCACCTCCCTTGCTGCGAAATTGATCTGTATTATCATGGTGTATTAATAGCTTCAATTATTCATTGTCCCCTTGTAGATCTTGGTTCATGGGCCACCAAAGAAAGGATAGGGGTTTTGTGTAATAATAGCATTTTGGTCTGTTTTTGAACTCCTATGGTTGCTTATTTTTCACTTCCATGTTTTCAAGCCCTACTATACAGAGCCACTGGTTTTCAATTTTGCATTCTCAGTTATCCCTTGCTCAGTAGATCAAGCTTTGGTGCTATCATGAACTAGAGCAACAAAAGTGTAAATCTCTATTCTAGGTTTTTAGATACAGTGACCGCTAAGTCCCTTCTATAGTATGTGACTTGCAACTAAATGAACAATTGTTAACTATCCATAGTTTGTTTTAGATTTAATCTACACTGACTGTTCTATAAAGAAAAAGGAATTGAATAAGGCTTCTCTACCCAGTGCAGCAATTGCTAGAAAATACGATCTTCTTTTTTATTGCTTCTCTATATATCGATGAGATATCGTCGGTGGTCTACCGAGGGGTATATCCGAGGTAGTAGATTGATAGGTGAAGGTGCGCCTTAGACGAGTAAGAGTTGCGCAGTAAGCGCGGGACACGAGGTTTATACAGGTTCAGGTCGCCGCGAGGCGTAATACCCTACGCCCTGTGTGTTGTTGTATTGTATTGCTAGTAGATAAGATTAGATCTGATTTGTGGGATCTATCCTTGCCCCTCCTTATATAGTCTGAAGGGACAAGGTTACAAGTAAACTATCCAAGTTGGTACAATAACCGTGCGGTGCAGTGCCTTATGCCGCACGCCTTTGTCTTCTAGGTCGGGCCACCTCTGATGGTGCGGCCCATGTCTTGTCTTGTGGTACCGGGGGTTTATCCCCCCACAGCTAGTCCCCGAGCGCCTTGCATTCGTCGGGAAGTGCAGATCTTCGGAGTTGCTTAACCAGACGGATGTAAGGAGCTCAGAAAATTTTTTGAAAGAGTCTTCTTTTTGGTGAAGTGTATCCACTTTTGGTTTGCTAGAACCAACGCCTTCACCGTCAGGTAAAGTGTATCCACTTTTGGCACGGCAGAGCCAATACCTTCACCGTTAGGTGAGGTGTATCCACTTAGTCCCCGAGCCTGATAATAGGTGACGTAGTCACGTGGTGTCAGGGTCAAAAATTCTTGAAATTGTTGATCATGTGAAGTGATGACGAAGTCCCCGAGCACGACGAGACGCATATCAAGACCCCCGATGTGCTGTCCAAGATCAGCACCCCGATCCAGACAGCGTGGAGTGACTTGATAGTTCGGCGACGAGACCCAGCGTGGTCAGTGGCGACGAGAAGCGACAAGGAGCGGCGACGAGTCCCCAGCATGATCGAAGACAGAGTCCAAGCAGCACAAGGATGGCGAGAAGCGGTGACGAGTCCCCAGCCTGGTCGGATATGATGTCCGAGCAGCGCGAGAACGGCGAGAAGCAGCGACGAGTTCTCAGCCTGGTCGGAGACGATGTTCGAGCAGCGGCGACGAGTTCCCAGCCTGGTCGGAGACGCTGTCCGAACAGCGTGAGGACAGCAAGGAGCGGCGACGAGTCCCTAGCCTGGTCGGAGATGGTGTCCGAGCAGCGCGAGGACGGCGAGGAGCGACGACGAGTCCCCAGCATGGTCGGAGACGGTGTCCGAGCACCGCGAGGATGGCAAAGAGCGGCGACGTGTCCCCAGCCTAGTCGGAGACGTAGTCCGAGCAGCGCGAGGACGGCAAGGAACGACGAGGAGTCCCCAGCGTGGTCGGAGACGATGTCTGAGCAGCGCGAGGACAGCGAGGAACGGCGACGAGGACGGCGAGAAACGGCGACGAGTTCGACGAAGAGTTCCTGCAAAAGAAATATGTACAATGGGTAGTATATGATGTAGGTTTTAGAGCAGATCTCAATATTGTAGAATGCATGATAAGATTGTCCGTTTCTTGCTCTTGTTAGGTCACATAATTTCCACTGGTAGTTGGCCTGTTACGTTTAAGCACCTAACCCGGCGTATGGTTCAGAGGTTTCTTAACATGACCATGTAAGTTTACGGCTTAGGGACGTAGACAGGTTTCATGGATTAAGGCGTGTGCTACCAAGGTACGTTAGGCAACCCTTAAAAGAAGAAAACGGAGAGATACTTAGTATTTCGTCTGCGAAGAAAAAGTCTTCTGTGGAGATACTTAGTATCTCATCGGTGAGTGCCTGAACGTGGTCGGGGCTCATGGAGAGGTCGGCGGCGAATCATAAAGATAATATCCGAAGATATATGGAGGTCGGAAAATATGTAGAAAAGTATTAAAAATATGACTTAGCTTATTCAACATCGGGTGAAGTGGTCGACGTGTTGCTGGCTGCTCGGAGGAGTTGCTCGACGTAGCTCGCACGATGGCTCAACATGGTGGATGCCTCGACAAGTCACTTTGTTGATTGGTCCTTGTTTAGTGGTCTCCTCAGTTTGCTCACCACCGTGCATGCCAGATTCCATATACACAATACATGATGTACGCTTCCATAATTGGCCTGCCTGCCATGCTGATCCGTTCACCTTCCTTGCTTGTTTCCTCGATTGGTGCAACCTTTCGTAGGACGGCTGCCACAGATGAAGACGACAGGGGCACAGTAATAATACTAGTAGAAGGCGTGCACCCTCGCGCGTGAAGTGAAAACATATCTGAATTTCCTTGCATAATAAGACTGAATGGCAAGTATATTATTTTAGTTGTGTATATTCATTTGAAATATTTATGTATGGGATATGGTGTGCTCGCGTATGCGAATGGACGGAATATCATATACTCTGTGTTGAAGTATTTTTTTTATATACCTAAGTATGTACGCTAGAATTTATATTCTAATAACTATATTTCGTTTTGGCGTTAAATTAACTGTTCACTAAAGTTTATTAGAAAATGTATATGATATTAGAGTTAAAGTAGATGAGCTATTTTTAGTTTATATGAGGTACGAAAAACAAATCAATCATCCACGTTGAAGCGTAGATCTACATTATACCTAATTAAATACACTAAAAGTAGGATATTTTAAGTTTAATGCATAGATTTAGTCATAATAAATCCAACAAAACTGGTTTGGTATTTTTATGATTTTTTATGATTTTATATGAATTTTGAAAGTTCTTTAGCTCTAAAGAAAAAGATAGAAACCTTTTAAAAAAGAGGATATTTTAAGTTTAATGCATAGATCTAGTCATAATAAACCCAACAAAACTGGTTTGGTATTTTTATGATTTTTCTGTGATTTTATATGAATTTTGAGAGATATTTAGTTTTAAAAAAAAGATTAAAACGTAAAAAAGAGAAGAGGATCACGGGCCGTTTTTGGCCCATTGAGGCAGGCCGGCCCACTGAAAATTATGGACTGCGGGTTGGTTTTTTTAAAGTCCGAGGGTTTTTTCGGAAAAATTCTGTGAGAGGAAGCGGACTGCGGGTTGATTTCGTCAAACTCCGAGGGTTTTTTTGCAAAATAACCAGGACCTCACCGATCGGAGCCGTCCACGCACCGGATCGGATGGCTCCGAAAGTCCGACGACGTGGACGGGATCACCGGCGGGCTAGCAATGCCGCCTTGTATCGGTTAAATGCGAACGTGGAAATCAACTATACTTCTACAAATTTTTATTATGATTTATCATTTACATTTTTCCAGGCCAGTGAGTGATCCTTGGTGGGTGCTTAGAAAATAAGTAATCCTTTTTCTGACCTGCACGGTTTGGTCCAATGAAATTGATATGTCTGGTCACTAAGGACCTCACTTATCTTATTTATTATTTTCGTCACACGCTGTAGCTTATGCCACTTGCACTCTAATACGATGAGGATTGATTGGTTTTTTTTTTTAAACTGATACCATTGTTTTCTTGGCATCCACCACCAGTCTCATAATATACCAGTCCTTATTTTGCATAAACAGAGTCTTTTTGAAACACAATCAAACATTGATTTTAAGCTGGTGTCTTCTTTCATACATATCTGTGGTACCGTCCTGGGTATCTTGAAACTGCTATATATGAATTGTATTATACCTATATATTTTGGAGGACGACACTCGAGTTAGTGTTTCTATGGTGCTGCTAGCACATGTATGTGCTAACATCTTTTATTTATGTACAGAAACTCGTTGTTTTGACTTGCCCTGCCATCTTTTAGCATGTTGGTTTCTACTATAGGGTTGGATGAGGTAGGTCTGATCTAAAATCTATAGGGTTGATTTAGCAGAACTTACCATTTCTTCAGTAGACTTAGTTTCATGTACTCCCTCCAACTTCACTCTTGCTATCCCTTGCCATACAGTGGCATACAACATCGTTGTACTTTGCTTGCATAAATATTACTCTTTTATTATGCAGGCTCACTAATTAAATTAACAGTGTTTCTTCTTGGTCATAAAACTTAGAGATAACACATGGTTCAATCCAGTATATTTTTGTACACGTCGTAAGAACTTTGATGTAATACAACTCTACAATGTTACCATTTAATGTTTCAGGACACGTGAAAGTATATTCAGAGTTAGTTAATGATTTTATTCAGTTGAAAGTTCGTTAGAACTTTGATATCTGGGATTGTTATATAATATTATTATTTTAAAATCCAGCTAACAATGGACTGTTATACTAATTGAAGGGATACATATTTATAATGGATTGTGTAACCATATATTTGCAGTTCTGTTGAAGGTGGTCTTTCCTTTATATTGTAAGGGCAGTGCAGATGAAGCCATTCTTGATAATACTATCAATCTTATCTGGAAGATTAGGTAAACTCGGAAGCCATGGCTTACTTATTCCTTTCTTATATCAAGAAAAAGGTGTCTTCTGCTTTTGTATTTCTTCATGCTATTTTTCCTTTGCATCTATTATCTAAGCGTTCTTTTTCTAGCTTTTGAGAAATCTGTACATAATGAAGGTTGCATGGTGTAAATCTCTGATAATTTTCAAATGTGGGTGCAAGTGGTTCCTTCTGTGTTCTCACTCAATGAGTATTGATAATTTTCAAATGTGGGTGTAAGTGGTTCCTTCTGTGTTCGCATTCAATGAGTATTGCCTCCGAGGTCGTCATGTATAAAACTTAGATAGCATCGTTTCTTATTTGTGGATTATAATTTTCAAGATTAGTTTCTGTTTTCACATGGATGTTTCTTCTTTTATTTTCGTTATGTGCTTGTATGAAAATTTTCTGCTCCTTTGGGCTTGGAACTTCGTTTTGCCTTTTATATGTTACTCCCATTTTTTCTTCTATTGTTTGTGATAGTTCTTTTCTGTGTGCTCTATATGCTGCAGGACGGCCAACGAAAGAGAAGTGTTGTTTGCAATCGATCAGCTAGGTTCGGTGATGTAACATGTAATGTATCATGTTTATATCAGCTTATTATGAAGATATATAAGTGCTATTTGGACACCCTCTCTGAGTCATGTAATATATATGTATGTATGAACATCTCATAGCCATTTTAGAAATCTTGAGGTATGCCACACGTTGCTGTATTGTTGCCCTAACTGTGGCCTAACCGCCTAAGTGGTGGAAAGAGATACCTCATATGATTTGTTCAGTTCGTATCAACGTTATTCCATCTTCCAGATAAAAACTGTCAATTCTGTCATTCATTCTTTGTCAACATTAGTTCAACGTTATTCCATCTCCCATATAAAAACTGTCAATTCTATCATTCATTGTTTGTCAACATTAGTTCATTTCCTAGATAATACTGTGGCCATGACTCGCGCGCATGGGCGCAAGCAAATAACTAGTATTTAAATGTACTTCAAAATTTTAAAATCTCCATCACATTGAATGTTTAGACACATGCATAAAATATTAAATATAAATGAATCTTTTGTATGCTTGCACTTATAAATCCGCATCACATCGAATGTTTAGACACATGCATAAAGCATTAAATATAAATGAATTTTTGTATGTTTACATAGTAAGTGCAACATCCACAAGACGAATCTTTTGAGTCTACTTAAGTCGTGACTGGACAGTTATTGCAAAAATTAGCCCGCGTGCTACAGTATCTTTTTCTCCAAAAAATTGGCTTCTAAATAGCCCCTTAATGAAAACAAGGACACAAATGTTAGAGAAAACTACTTGTATGGTCTTAAAAAAATAGGTCTTCCTTCTACAGTCATATTTTTTTGAACTTACATGTATGAATCTCAAAATAAGAAAAATCTCTTACTTATATGGCCTTCCATTCAATTTGGCCCACTAACGGTGTTAAGTGTGGAGTAAAATGGTTATTTTACCCTGGCAAAAAAATAAAGTACAAAGTCTAGTTTAGTTTGTCTCTTTTTGATTTGAAGTAATATTGCACATGATTAAAAGTGCTTATAATTGCATAAAACTTATCTATATCTATATCTATATCTATATATATATATATATATATTAAACATGAAATAGTTCATAATTTTGATGTTTGGATGGTTACCACAAATATTTGATAAAACATTAAAATGTTACCACAGGTGGTTAAACTATACCATACTAAATCAAATCAAATTAATAATATTTGGTGCATATCAAGAGATGGACGGTTCAATGTCTGTGTCAGATGTGAGTTATGTGTACTAGTATTTCCATTGTAATTCCTAGATTTATTTTTGAAAAGAAAAACGGTCATTCGACCTTCACGTTCACAAACGAACAGACCAAGGCAAAGCAGAACACAGTACGGCGTGTTCGGCCTGCGCGGTGTCGCGCGTGCGTAGGCATTATAGAGCGCCTGACCTTCATTATTTTTGCTCGCTGCTTTTTTCACATTACCTCCTGTCACATGCAGTAGAAACAGAGGAAGGAGCTTTTTCTTATTAGATTATTTGAATAAGATAAGTGTCTACAATCTGAAGCAATAAATAGCATTAAGCCAAATGAGATACGTGCCCTTTTGATATACTGTAAACATTATGTAAAAAAGAGTCCTTGATAATTATTTTTGACTAAATTTATTTGTATCTATATTATTTTGCATCATATTAGCGGTTAAAAACAATCACTTATGTATATACTTACAAACATAAAAAAAACGCAAATCACACATCGTACAAGGGCATATTATGCCATTCAAGAAAAAAATTCCTTTTTTTGAGCTGGATAGGTTGTGTGCCAACCAATACCATATGCTCCAGTGCTCTACAAACTCCATGATGGAGCTGCTGCATGGTATAGTGGAGCTGCAAAAATAAGAGCGGAATAGTCCCGAACAACCTCTTAAACACCCCTCAGAATGGCAATTACATAGGCTGTGTTTAGATCCCAGTTGCAGTTGTAATTCTGTACTGTAGCACGTTCGTTTGTATTTAATAATTTTTGTCTAATCATGACCCAAGTAGGCTTAAAATATTCGTCTCGTGATGTACATACAAAAAGTACAAACATGCAAACATTTCGTTTACATTTAATGTTCCATGCATATGTCGTAACGTTGATGTGACTAGTTACAATTACAATTTGCAGTGGATCTAAATAGGGCCATAATTGGCACCAAAAATAGTAATTGCCGTACATTTTTTTGTCATTTTTGCTAAAATAGTAAAAACATAGATGTTATAGTTTTCTATTTTTTAACTGGATGTTACAGTTTTCGATAACAAATGTCAGTTATCTTTATAAAACTGGAGAAGGGAGATGTAACAAATAGTTAAAAATCCCCTCGCCACCCCACCCCCTCTCCCCACACATACACACAACCCACGGTATACAAATTAGACACCCTCACTCCTCATTAGAGATATAGAAACAGATCGGATTCACATGAAATCGGATCCGGATGTCACCTTTACTATATTTTAATTTGGATTCAAATATGAATACAAAATGATGTCTCGGATTCAGATTTTTATTTAGATATTTACTCAATTCAACTTAAAGTACATACTATTAAATTTAGTATAAATGAATAATAATTTTACTATTGAGTCTGTCAATAGTCAAAGTGAAATAAAATCAAAGTACACTTCTTATAATCTTCAATTTGGAAGTACAAAATTATTGTGAATAATATTTAATAACATGATATGTTAAGTTAAGAAATTTAAATATGAAGCTAGATAATAAGTTGCCACTTTGCTTTATCATTTTTTATGACCACAGAACTACTACACAAGTAAAGAATAAAGTGTGTAGGTATACAACATAGACAAAAATAGCTCATAAAAATAGTATTGTTATCACTAATTTATTTGATAATTCATTATATAATATTTATTATCATTAACTTGTAAATAATTTACATCAGCAAAAATAATTAAAAGTATTAAATTAATTTGCATAAAAAATATATTAGGTTTAAAATAAATTACAAAAATACTAAAATTAACTTGATGTTTATATGTCATGAATACTATTAAATTAATATTTAAAGTTACTTATAGATATACTACTAAATAGTTGTAATGCATTATTAGTAATATAAAAATTAAATAATTAGTCATTAGTTATGGAGAGAAAACTTTTAAATTGGTTGAGTATACCTTGTTATTTGTGGGTACGGAATACAAATCGGTTATATTTCTATATTTTTGTCCAATATGAATCTAAAATCAGATAGAGAAAAACACCGAACAATAAATTCCGATATCTTTACACCATCCACGTTAAGAATACAGATGTACTAGTTAGGGATGCAAACGGATCGGATATAGACGGATATCATTGATATTATATTTGTTTTCATATTTCTATTCGGATTCGGATTCGAATTCGAATATGGATAGGATCAGTTATGTCGGATATAATACGATTAGATATCGACATCATAAAATATGCGATTTGAACATTCGGATACAGATATGATATTGGATATTGATATCCAGACTTAGATACGATTGAATAAAAACTTCTCTATACGAATTTAGTCTCAAATATGGTCGAAAAATATCCATAATGTTTTGATCCTAGTACTGGTATTACTAGCTATTATTATAGCGGATACAATCCGGATTCCAAACGTGCATTTCCTTCCCTACTACTCTTCCACTAGGGGCGACGCCTCGTCGCCTCGCCTCCTGCTCCACTATCGCTTTGCACCCGACGTGACACTGCCTCGTAAACCGAGCCAACACTTGTCAACCCAAGTGAAGGCCTGAAGGGTCACGCTTTCAGTCGCAGTTCCCCTCCGGCCGATACTCTCGAGGTCGCCATGGCCTTCTGGGGTACTACACAGCTAGCGCGCTCGTCTTCCATACCACCGCTCCAGCCTCTCTCAACATTTTGCTTCCTGTTTCCTGCTACCAATCTTGCTAATTGATCTTATTTTGCTTTGGATTTGATTTTTACCGCTGTCTTTGGACTCAGGAGTGGAAGTGAAGCCCGGTGAGCCGTACATCCACCAGCCCTCCCCGGGCCGCCGCTTCCGTATCACCCAGGTGGGTTGCTCTAGGCCCCTTCATTTAGGTTACATATCTCCTTTTATTTTTGTACGATGGTGCTTTCAGAAGCTCTACTATGTTGTTGTACGCACAGATGGAGACGAAACCCGTGTTTTTAATTAGGTGCATTCTGCACGCCGAAGTACTCTGTCTTTTCTTAGTAGTTTGTGCTCACATTTTCATTTGTTCTAATTTATTACTTCGTCCTTTGTTTTGTCTGTGTACTATAATAACAACAGGAGTTAAAAATGGCACATCTAGTCACAGAGGAAAGTTATTTTCCTTGTAAGGAAAAAATCATTTTAGTTGCGCAGATTTTAGAGTTGACTCCTTGATTGTCTGCTACAACCAGCTGTTGGGAATGGCAGCTAGTTACTAGTATCTCTCATCAGTTGTAAGCCAACACATGGTTGTCACCATATTAATATGTATGCATGTGTTATATTAATGTGTTTATATCATTTTGCAATGTCATTAATCAAACCATTGATCATTATTATGCTTCCTTCAGTGGGTCTTCAGTACCAAGTGTTAGCACATTGATCCTCAGTTTCAGTTTTCTACAGAGTCATTGCTTCTTGTTCTATCACATTGTTTAAGATATGTGTTCTGTACTATAATTTGCAATTCATGATTATACATAATCCAAAGGAGTGTCTGAATTAAGATTTTGGAAAACATTGGAGCGAATTTAAGTCTTACATTCCTTAAACTAATGACCTGCTAGATAATATTTTACTAACCACATAGGCTATCAAATTTATTTTGAAAGCATATTAGACTTTCCTACATAATAATAGTTTTATATCTGTATTACGTCATTTACAAACTTCTCTTCTTTTTTTTTTGCTTCATGTTGCTACATGGTGTAATTTCACTCATTTATTTAAATGTCCTTGTAAAATTTGACATGTATAGACATTTCTTCACAGTAATAACAATTCCTCTAAAGACATGGAGTCATAGTCATTACACTTATTGATTATTTCCATGGGATCCTTTCCCTTTAGGGGCTTGTTTAGATGCCCATGTATCCACCTCATTCCATGTGTGTTGGGGTGGTTTAGTGTGGAATTTAGTTTAAATTTCACACCAAACCACTCCAACACGCATGGATTGAGGTGGATACATTAGCATCCAAACAAGCCCTAACATGGAACGAAGGGTGCAGTGAGTGCAATAACCTTTATAAGGTGAAAATGATATCTTATCCCCTTTAAAGTAATAGCAGATCCTAGCCATTCGATCAAAGGAAACCAGTGTCTTTTATGAAAGTGGTATACCTTAAAATCTCCCTTCACTAAAACTTGAAAGCATCTTGTTTATCCATATTTTCATGCATGCCATAACATCTACCAAAATCAGTGTATTTCTAGTGCTTGTGAAAACATGTATTTCTTGTAATTTCATTTTCCATTTTTATAGGCATTACGATCATTGGATTTCAAAGACATGGGCTTCATTTTTTTAGCTTCTTATTACCTGCGGGAGTCCCACTCAGTCACGATGCTCCATTCCAGAAATATTTTCTCCCGATATATTGAAAGCATGTCACAAAAATCTTATTGGCGTCTGTAATTTCACTGATAACTAGGTTCCATGCCACATGGCAGTGCAAAATCTGGTCTTTGTGGTTGATCAATTTAGGAATTACTCTTCAACCTCCCATTAATTAAGTTTTGCACTTGTGCCTCACACTTAAAATCTTTAGCTAGTTCTGTTTGTGGGTGCAATCTTAGTTCCTTTTTGTTTCTTTAGGCTTGATATGTGAAATTTAGCTAGTTCTGTTGTGCAGTCATAATTTATTTTATTTTGTTCACTGCAAATCTTTAGCTAGATCTACTGTACAGTGAAAACTCCTCTTAGTTGCATTTTTGCATAATTGGAATTTTCGCATCATCTGCAACTCTAATGTTGGGACAAAATTCACGGAACTCATTTGGTGCAGTTCTTGATTATCATGTGAGTACACTGCCAGCTAAACAATGACCTATAAAAGACTACGAAAATTAATGCCCTGTTTGGATTATGAGAATCTAGGTTCTAGATAGTGATTACGACAATCTGGATTCTGGATAAAAATGAGATTTGTTTGGATCCTAGATTATTAATAGAGATACTGGTTGGTTGAATTTGTTACCTCCAAATAATAGGATTGTGGTGGATAGTTGGATTATGAGAATCTAGTTGTTGGATTATAAAAAAATGCCCTTGGAATCCATCTGTTTGGATCTTATTCTTGTAATGTTTAGCAGATCCACACATGCCACCAAGGTTACTGTCCTTTCCATTGATCATTATAAATGCAATCACACATTTTATTATAATGATTTTGTCATGAATCCCTGTCATTATGCATGGAAATGTAGTAGTTTAGTGCTTCTATCTGAACACTATAACCCTTGCTTAAATTCCCTTCGCTATTTAAAGCATGATTTCATTTTGGTGATCTACTTTTCAGGCGTTGCTAGGTAGTCATGCTGATGTTGGCTGGAGCATACTGAAGTGTAATGTTGGCAATATGAATCCTGTGAGGATCTGTGCGTTGAACCCAACGAACCACGTTTGCGACCTGGAGATTGACTACGAGGAAAAAGAAAATGTCTTCCTCTCAGTTTCTGGGAGTAGCTCTATTCACTTGTCAGGAAGAATTTACAATCATTCTGCCAGTGATGATCAAGCCCACACTAGTAATAAACTTGCTAGTAAAACTGAAAGTCCTGCACGCTTGAAGAGAAAACATCAAGGCAATGAGACTAATAGAAATAAAGAGCCTTGTCTCAAGGAGCCTATTGTTACTAAGGATGATGGCAAGAATGATGCCTCCTCGAAAGAAACTCTAGTTAGTGGGGCTGGTGGCAAGAATGCTGCTGCTCCAAAGCAGCCTATAGTTGGTGAAGATGATTACAGTGATGACCACATACCTATCCGCATTGCTTATGAGAAGAGAATGGCTACCAGAAAGTATTTAATTTTTGAACTCAGTGTGTTAGATTTTTTTTCATTTATCTATTTAATTACAGCCTACATTTGTTCTTCTTGCTTGAAATTTAGTAGCTCTTTTCTGTGCACTCTATTTTCTTCTAGCAGGAGGAAGTGCAGAACTCCTTGGATAGGGAAAATGTTAAGTGGTCAAAATAATGATTATAAAATTATGTAAGTATGTGTTCTACAATACTTCAAATTCGAGTCACTTCTATTATTTATTCTTGGTAGAACAATATTTGACCTTTGCCTAAATGTTGCGGTACATTTTATGCTTATTGCAAGTCTCTCTTGCTCGGTTTTAGATAATACAAAGCTTCTTGTGCTCAACAGGAAGTCCAGTGTAGTGCATACTGTGCCAATTCAAGATCATGAGATCACACAAGACATTGTTACTAAGACTGATGGCAAGAATGATGCTTCCCCAGAAGAACCTATAATTAGTGAGGCTAGTAGCAAGAATGATGCTTCTGCAAAGCAGCCTATAGATGTTGAAGATGACAACAGTAGTGACCACCTACCTGTCCTTGTTGCTTATAAGAAGAGAATGGCTACCAAAAAGTATTTAATTTCGAACTCAGTGTATTTAAGTTCCATCCTACAGCTGTCCTTATTGCTTGAATTTTTTTAGCTCTTTTCTGTGTACTGAAGCGCTATTTTCTTCTAGCAGGAGGAAGTACAGAAATCCAGGGATGGAGAAAGTGTTAAGTGAGAACAATAATGATCATAAAATTATGTTAGTATATGTTCTAAAATAATTTAATTTTAAGTCACTTCTATTATTTATTCTTGGTAGAACAATATTTGACTTTTGCCTAAATGTTGCGGTACATTTTATGCTTATTGCTGATAGGATTCCGGATCCTACCAGCGAGGGGACGCAGGTTGTAGGGATGTGGAGCAGGTGCGCTGCGGCTGGTTGGGCGACAGCGGCGCTGGGGCGCCGTGGTCGCGACGTGCGTGGGCGCAAAGAGAAAGAGAGACGCGGTGGCTAGGGTACCTCCCGGCTCCCTGAGGAAGCCGGAAACAATAATATGTTTCTGCTTATTCATCCAAACCAGGTTACAAGATATATATAGTCCCCTCTCTAACAATAACTTCCTAATAGGACTCTCTAATAATAATAGGAATAGGACTCTATAATAGGAATAGGACTCTATAATAGGAATAGGACTCTCTAATAGTAATAATAGTAATAGGACTCTCTGAATACTAACAGAAATAGCACTCCTACGCAGCCCTTAGCCACTAACAGGTTGTCGCCTTGTATACGGAATGCCGGTCATAACATCTCTCCCCGCCTGCGCAAACAGCTCGTCCTCGAGCTGGAAGTCGGGGTATAAGGTGCGGAACTCGTCGACCAGCTCCCACGTTGCGTCCTCTTCCGGAAAGCCGTGCCATTGGATGAGCACGTGCCAGGCGCCCCGTCGCTGCTGGGCACGCAGCACCTTAGCCGGCGCTGGAGCAAACCGCCCGTCGAGCGTGGGGGCGAGTGGGCCTGGAGTAGCAGGGGGTTCTCCACGGTGAGGCTTGAGTAAGCCCACGTGGAAAACATCATGGAGACGAGCGCCCTCGGGTAGCTGCAGGCGATATGCGACGGCGCCGATGCGCTCGGTGATGCAGAAAGGTCCCGCGTACCGGGGGCCGAGCTTGGTCTTGGCGCCCGGTACCAAGGACTGGGCGGTGCGGTTCAGCAACCGCAGCCACACCCAGTCGCCCACCTGGAACTCGACGTCGCGATGACCTGCGTCATAGTACTTCTTGGACATGTGCTGGGCCTGCAGTAGTCGTTCCCGCACCTCGGCGAGGACCTCATCCCGGGTCCGGAGAAGAGCGTCGGCCGCTTCAGTGCGGGCCGTCCCCGGCGTGTAGGGCAGCATCGGTGGAGGTGGTCGGCCGTAGACGATCTCGAAGGGGGTGGCGCGGAGTGCCGTGTGGAAGGAGGTGTTGTAGCAGTATTCCGCCCACGCCAGCCAATCCACCCATGCACGGGGGCGGTCACCTGTCACACAGCGGAGATACATGGCGATCACCTTGTTGACCACCTCGGACTGACCGTCCGACTGTGGATGGAAGGCGGTGCTCATGCGCAGCTGGACGCCGGCCATCTTGAAGAGGTCTCGCCAGACATGGCCGGTGAACACGGGGTCCCGGTCGCTGACGATGGAGAGGGGGAACCCGTGCAGGCGGACAATGCCATCGAAGAAGGCGCGGGCGACCGACGTGGCGGTGTAGGGATGGCCCAGCGCGATGAAGTGGGCGTACTTGGAGAAGCGATCCACGACCGTGAGGATGACGGACTTGCCCGCCACCTTGGGCAGCCCCTCGACGAAGTCCATCGAGATATCCGCCCAGACTTGGGTGGGCACGTCGAGAGGCTGTAGCAGCCCCGCCGGCCGCAGGGTTTCCGTCTTGTTGCGCTGGCACGTGAGGCAGGAACGCACCAGGTCCTGAACCAACGTGCGATCCTTGGGGATGTAGAAGTCCGCGCGTAGGCGATGTAGGGTCTTCTGTACGCCCTCATGACCAGCAGTATGTGCTAGTACGAGCACCTGCTGGCGCAAGTCGTCGTGGTCCGGCACGAAGATGCGGCTGCCGTGAAGTAGGAGGCCGTCGGAGAGGCGCCAGGGGACCCCCAGGGCACCCGCCTGGAGCTGCTCGAGCAGCGAGCGGCTGTCCGAGGAGAGGGCTGTGGCCTGTCGGATCTCGTCCAGGAGAACAAACGATGGTCCGGACAGGGCCAGGGCCGTCGCGGCCGCCCCCGGTGAAGCAGCTGCAGCCACCTCCTCGGCGTCTCGTCGGGAGAGGGCGTCCGCCACGGTGTTCAGGCGCCCCGGTCGGTACTCCACCGAGAAGTCGAAGCCGAAGAGTTTGCTGATCCACTGGTGCTGGGGAACTGCGGACAGGCGCTGGTCAAGCAAGTACTTCAAACTGTAGTGGTCAGTGCGTACCAGGAACTGGCACCCCCACAGGTATGGCCGCCAATGACGCACCGCCTGCACCAGGCCGATCAACTCGCGTTCGTACGCCGCCAGCTTTAGGTGACGGGCGGCGAAGGGCCTGCTGAAGTAGGCGAGAGGTCCCGAGCCTTGGTGAAGGACCGCCCCGAACCCCACGCCCGAGGCGTCGCAGTCGACCACGAAGGTCGCGTCGAAATCTGGCATCTGTAGAACCGGGCCTGTGGTCAAGGCGCGCTTGAGCGCCTCGAATGCTGCCGTCGCGTCGTCGTCCCAGGCAAACGCGTCTCGTCGCAAGAGACGCGTGAGCGGGGCCGCGATGATGCCGAAGTCGCGGATGAACTTCCGGTAGTAGCCCGCGAGGCCCAGGAAACCGCGGAGACCGCGAGCTGACCGCGGCTGGGACCAGGCGGCCACGGCCGCCACCTTGTCGGCGTCCATAGCCACACCCCCGGCGGAGATGACGTGGCCGAGGTACGTCACCGACGACGCCCCGAAGGAGCACTTGGAGCGCTTTAGATGGAGACGGTGGGCGCGGAGGGCGTTGAGGATGATGTTGATGTGCTGCAGATGGGCGGCCCACGAAGAACTGTAGATGAGGATGTCATCGAAGAACACGAGCACGAACCTTCGAATATAGTCGCGAAGCACGTCGTTCATCAACGCCTGGAACGTGGCCGGGGCGTTGGACAGCCCAAACGGCATCACCAGAAACTCGAAGTGGCCGTGGTGTGTGCGAAACGCCGTCTTGGCCACGTCGTCCGGGTGCATCCGCACCTGGTGGTACCCGGAGCGAAGGTCCAGCTTGGTGAAGAAGCGGGCGCCGTGGAGCTCGTCCAATAGCTCATCCACCACCGGGATCGGGAACTTGTCCTTGTGGGTCTTGGCGTTGAGGGCACGGTAGTCGATACAGAAGCGCCAGGACTTGTCCGCTTTGCGCACCAGGAGGACCGGAGCGGAGAACGGCGATGTGCTTGGGCGGATGATGCCTTGGTCGAGCATGGCCGCACACTGCCGCTCCAGCTCGTCCTTCTGCAGCTGGGGGTAGCGGTATGGGCGCACCGCCACCGGGGCGGTGTCGGGCAGTAGGTGGATCCGGTGGTCATATGGTCGCCGTGGTGGAAGGCCGGTCGGCTCGATGAAGATGGCGTCGTGGTGCTGCAAAAGGGCGTCGAGCAGCGGCTGCTGCGGGTCCGCAGCGGCCGCGTGCAGCAGCTGTGCCGCGGTGGCGGTCGGAGCAGGACCGGCCGGCTGGTGTGGCAGCTCCCTGGACACGCCTTGCCAGGTGACGCGCCGGCCGTGCCGCGCGAACGACACTGTGAGGGCATCGCAGTCCCACGTCGTTGGTCCTAGCATCCGGATGAAGTCGAAGCCGAGGATGACTTCGAAACCGCCCAAATTCAGGCCGGCGCAAGTGACGGAGAAATCCTCGCCGAAGATGCGGACGGGCACGTTTCGGGCGATCCCTTGGCATGGTAGTCGGTCGCCATTGGCCACCGTGATCCGAAGGTCCCCCCCGTCCTCCGGCGAGAGCCGCAAGCGGCGCATCATGGTGGCGGTGATGAAGTTGTGCGTCGACCCCGTGTCGAGAAGAGCGAGGAAGCGCTCGCCCTTAATGTGGATCGGCACCAGCATGGAGTTGGGCGCTTGTAGGCCCGCGACCGCATGGAGAGAGATCTGGAACGCCCCTGCCGGTGGCGGTTCCTGGGCGGCCAGCTCCGGCTGGTTGGCGGCCTGGGCAGCTTCAGCCGGCGGGTCGTCGAGGTAGTCGTCCGCCTCTAGGTAGAAGAGGCGCGGGCACACATGGCCGCGTACATACGGCTCGTCGCAGTTGAAGCAGAGCCCTTGGCGGCGACGCTCCTGCTGCTCGGCCGGGGATAGACGGCGGAAGGGCCGGCCCCCTGGAGCCACAGGCCCCCCCTGCGCCCCGGCCGCGGCTGGCGGGGCACGCTGCGGGGCAGGGGCAACGGGCCGCTGGGCTGGCCGAGCACCCCGCAGTGGAGCCGGAACTGGGACCGGCGTGCACATCTCGAAGGCCCGCGCCAGGTACATGGCCGTCTGGAGGTCCGGGGGCCCGTGCATCTGGACCTGAGCCCGGAGGTGGTCGGGAAGGCCGCCCACGTACAGTTCCGCCTTTTGGCGGGTAGTGAGACCTTGGGCGTGGCAGAGGACGTCGTTGAAGCGTTCCGAGAAGTCCTGCACGGTGGAGAGGAAGGGCAGACGGGCAAGCTCTGCGAGACGAGTTCCCGGAACGGGCGGACCAAAGCGGAGCGTGCAGAGCTGTCGAAAGCGATCCCATTGAGGCATGCCCTCATCCTGCTCGAGGGCGTAGTACCAGGTCTGTGCCGTACCCCGCATGTGATAGGAGGCCAGCCACGTCCGTGCTGCCGGCGGCGTCTGTTGCCCCCGGAAAAACTGCTCACATTGGTTGAGCCAGTTCAGGGGATCGACAGAGCCGTCATACGTCGGGAACTCCAGCTTGTAGGGCTTGTGGCCTCCGTGAGCCCCCAACAGAGCGGTGGTGAGGACCGGGTCGAACGTCCCGGCAAGCGGATCGGCGCTGGGCGCTCCGGGGAGGAGCGAACCGCCGATCAGGGTGCTACCGCCCAGAGACGTGGCCGCGGCAGCCGAGGTCGGCTGGGTGGTCGTGGCAGTGGCGAAGACCGGAGCCGCCGTAGCCGAGGTGGCCTGCAGCCAAGCAGGAAGCGGCGATGGAGACCGGGGAAATTGCAGCAGATGCAAGGGCACGCCGGTGCTGGACGTGATCGGCATGCCGTAGGGGAACGACGTCGTCGGCGCGGATGGGAGCGGCGCGGTGGGAATCGGCGGCGTCGGTGGTGGCAACGTGGATGGCGGTGGTGGCGGGGTCTGGAGGAGACCGGCCACTGCATTCTGCATGGCCTGAAGGCCGGCCGCCAGGCGATCCACCTTGGCCTCCAACGCATCCAAGGAGCGGGACGGAGCCGGCGCAGCGGATTCATCGGTCACCTCCGACTGGGTGATCGGCGGCGGCTGGCTGGACACCGGCAGCGTCGTCATCGAACCCGGGAAGGCTGATACCAGATTGATAGGATTCCGGATCCTACCAGCGAGGGGACGCAGGTTGTAGGGATGTGGAGCAGGTGCGCTGCGGCTGGTTGGGCGACAGCGGCGCTGGGGCGCCGTGGTCGCGACGTGCGTGGGCGCAAAGAGAAAGAGAGACGCGGTGGCTAGGGTACCTCCCGGCTCCCTGAGGAAGCCGGAAACAATAATATGTTTCTGCTTATTCATCCAAACCAGGTTACAAGATATATATAGTCCCCTCTCTAACAATAACTTCCTAATAGGACTCTCTAATAATAATAGGAATAGGACTCTATAATAGGAATAGGACTCTCTAATAGTAATAATAGTAATAGGACTCTCTGAATACTAACAGAAATAGCACTCCTACGCAGCCCTTAGCCACTAACAGGTTGTCGCCTTGTATACGGAATGCCGGTCATAACAATTGCAAAGTGTCTCTCGCTCTGTTTTAGATAATACAAAGCTTCTTCTGCTCAACAGGAAGTCCAGTGTAGTGCATACTGTGCCGATTCAAGATCATGAGATCACACATGACATTGTTACTAAGACTGATGGCAAGAATGATGCTTCCCCAGAAGAACCTATAATTAGTGAGGCTAGTGTTAAGAATGATGCTTCTGCAAAGCAGCCTATAGATGTTGAATATGACAACGGTGGTGACCAACTACCTGTCCTTGTTGCTTATAAGAAGAGAATGGCTACCAAAATGTATTTAATTTCGAACTCAGTGTATTTAATTTCCAACCTACAGTTGTCCTTATTGCTTGAATTTTTTAGCTCTTCTCTGTGTGCTGAAGCGCTATTTTCTTCTAGCAGGAGGAAGTACAGAAATCCAGGGATGGAGAAAGTGTTAAGTGAGAACAATAATGATCATAAAATTATGTTAGTATATGTTCTAAAATAATTTAATTTTAAGTCACTTCTATTATTTATTCTTGGTAGAACAATATTTGACTTTTGCCTAAATGTTGCGGTACATTTTATGCTTATTGCAAAGTGTCTCTTGCTCTGTTTTAGATAATACAAAGCTTCTTCTGCTCAACAGGAAGTCCAGTGTAGTGCATACTGTGCCGATTCAAGATCATGAGATCACACAAGACATTGTTACTAAGACTGATGGCAAGAATGATGCTTCCCCAGAAGAACCTATAATTAGTGAGGCTAGTGTTAAGAATGATGCTTCTGCAAAGCAGCCTATAAATGTTGAAGATGACAACGGTTGTGACCACCTACCTGTCCTTGTTGCTTATAAGAAGAGAATGGATACTAAAAAGTATTTAATTTCGAACTCAGTGTATTTAATTTCCAACCTACAGTTGTTCATATTGCTTGATTTTTTTAGCTCTTTTCTATGTACTGAAGCGCTATTTTCTTCTAGCAGGAGGAAGTACAGAAATCCAGGGATGGAGAAAGTGTTAAGTGAACACAATAATGATCATAAAATTATGTTAGTATATGTTCTAAAATAATTTAATTTTAAGTCACTTCTATTATTTATTCTTGGTACAACAATATTTGACTTTTGCTTAAATGTTGCGGCACATTTTATGCTTATTGCAAAGTATCTCTTGCTCTGTTTTAGATAATACAAAGCTTCTTCTGCTCAACAGGAACTCCAGTGTAGTGCATACTGTGCCAATTCAAGATCATGAGATCACACAAGACATTGTTACTAAGACTGATGGCAAGAATGATGCTTCCCCAGAAGAACCTATAATTAGTGAGGCTAGTGTTAAGAATGATGCTTCTGCAAAGCAGCCTATAGATGTTGGAGATGACAACGGTGGTGACCACCTACCTGTCCTTGTTGCTTATAAGAAGAGAATGGCTACCAAAAAGTATTTAATTTCGAACTCAGTGTATTTAATTTCCAACCTACAGTTGTTCTTATTGCTTGATTTTTTTAGCTCTTTTCTATGTACTGAAGCGCTATTTTCTTCTAGCAGGAGGAAGTACAGAAATCCAGGGATGGAGAAAGTGTTAAGTGAACACAATAATGATCATAAAATTATGTTAGTATATGTTCTAAAATAATTTAATTTTAAGTCACTTCTATTATTTATTCTTGGTACAACAATATTTGACTTTTGCCTAAATGTTGCGGTACATTTTATGCTTATTGCAAAGTGTCTCTCGCTCTGTTTTAGATAATACAAAGCTTCTTCTGCTCAACAGGAAGTCCAGTGTAGTGCATACTGTGCCGATTCAAGATCATGAGATCACACAAGACATTGTTACTAAGACTGATGGCAAGAATGATGCTTCCCCAGAAGAACCTATAATTAGTGAGGCTAGTAGCAAGAATGATGCTTCTGCAAAGCAGCCTATAGATGTTGAAGATGACAACGGTGGTGACCAACTACCTGTCCTTGTTGCTTATAAGAAGAGAATGGCTACCAAAAAGTATTTAATTTCGAACTCAGTGTATTTAATTTCCAACCTACAGTTGTCCTTATTGCTTGAATTTTTTAGCTCTTCTCTGTGTGCTGAAGCGCTATTTTCTTCTAGCAGGAGGAAGTGCAGAAATCCAGGGATGGAGAAAGTGTTAAGTGAACACAATAAGGATCATAAAATTATGTAAGTATATGTTCTAAAATAATTTTTTGTGTCACTTCTATTATTTATTGGCGCTACAAGTCAATCGACCAGGTAATTCTGTTATTAAATGGAACCGGTAACCTCATCTTGCTAAATTATCTTGATTCCTAATGATGTATGATGTATGCAGACCGCATATATGTTTCAACTTTCAATTTTCATCTTATTAGGGATGAAGGTTTCCTTTTTACCGGTGCTACTAATCAACATAACTGGGTGACAGTAGAGGACTTATATAATGGAGACGGCAAATCCACTGCATCTAATGGCAGCAAGGTCATCTTCAATGTACTTGTATCATTCATCAATTCATAATGCCTTTATTGTAGGTCTATAACTAGATCTCTATGGTATTATCTAAAAAAATGTAAAGCTGGTATAGCCTTCATTGTATCATGCTCTGCCTCTCCCTTTGAAAACAAATATTATTGCTGCGATGTGCCAATATTTACTCGCAATATCATATTTCCTTCTCAGGTTACTCAAGTTAACGATAAAAAGGTTAATTTTGCAGGTTACTGTGGAATATCTTGGTAAATTGCAAGGTGGCCAAATTGTCGACCCAATGGGCATTCGTAAATTCAAGCTTGGTAAATGAGAAAAGGCTCTAATTTTACCCCATGTTTGGAATCCACAGATTCTCACAACACTTTTCCCTTTTTGGCTCCAGGTGCTGGAGAAGTGATGCCTGGATGGGATGCTGGGATTTCTGGTTATCATCTTTACTCTAAACCTCAGTTCTCATCCTTTCAAAATGATTTGTTCCAAATATATCTTTATTCTGTGCCCTGTAGGTATGCTTGTTGGTTCCAAAAGGAAAGTGACCATCCCTCCGGCTCTGGGGTGAGCACATTATTCCCCTCCATCTTTTTTATTTCACTGGTGCATATCACAATATGTGAACATTTCTTGGAGAACATTAATTGCGGGGTTTTTTTTTTTCAGCCATGGGAACCTGGCAGTAGGAATGATACCAGCAAACTCATGGCTCGTCTATGAATTTGAGCTAAAGAAAGTGAGGCGAACTAAAAAGGCATCTCAGGTCTCTAAGAACCCAAGCTAGATGATGACGGCAACAAAACTTCTTTTGTTTTGCTTTCAACAGAAAACTCTCTAAAGAATGCAGCAATCTTTTGTGGATCTTAATTATCTAGTCCGCTGTATATTTTAGCAGGAAGGCGGATGATACTCCGCCTGAACCGCATGTGTATATAACAGCCACACTAGTGAGTGCAGTGCTGGACGTCTGCCTGCTATGCTCAAACTTGAAACTGTCATCTACTTAGACCTCAATCTACTTAGACCTTCATGCCATGTAGAAAAGCCCCTCTTGATTTTGTAAATGTGCTCGGAAGTTTGGATGGTCACTAAGTTGGGTTTATTTGCAGTGTGCTCTAAATACAGTATCTGGGACCAACAATTGTGGCGTGAAGAGCTTGGCTGTTTAGTAACTTGTGTTGAGTTCTTCATTCTTGGCCAATTAATATATTGTTCCAAGTTTTAAGAAATTGAATATATAGGATAAAGGTGAATTTTATCAGCGTGTACAATTTTACAGCAAGACCTTTCGAGCGTTGTCATTGCTGAACTGGAATTAATCTATTATGTTCGCCTTAGGGATCGACAGTACTAATACACTAGCACATGGTGCATTGAGTAACAGAGATAAACCAAAGACGACTGAATATCATTCTTGATAACCAAGATGCTGGTAGGTCATATGACTGCATATTTGATAATTGATGCATCAGAGATGAGATACTTGACAAAAGCACAAAACACAATACAGGATAGTGAGCATCATTGGTCATACACAAAACACACTACTACTAGACGTCTAGACTAGTAGTTCATATAGAAACGGTTGATACTTACAATACATTACACATCAGGAATTAGACTAGATGTAGGATAACATGAATGTAGCAGCATGACCACTAAACACACTACAATACTAGCTTGTGTACACTTACATACTAACATACATATAGGTGAGGGTCACACCTATTGCTACTGGAGTTGAGACAGCAGTGCACAAAAAGAGCACCATTAGACGAGACGATGATCAGAGGCGTCGTTCGCGGCCGCGTCTGGCGGCTTTGGCCACCTGAACCGGAACAGCAACCGCGACGTCGCCTGCCAGCACATCCGGCCACACCTCCATGGATATCCTGTAGAGCACCCGGTCACGGTACTTGCGAAAGCGCCTGCCGCCGCTGGCAGCGGCCTTCACGAGCTTTTTCTTTAGCTTGGACACCTTATCGGAAAGCTCCGTGGAATCCACGCCACGGCGGTGGAGCCCGCCGTCGGCGCAGATCTTGCTGAGAAGCACCGAGGCCTGGGGGCGCACGCCCAAGTTGTTCTTACGGAGCTCGGCCAGGGTATCGAGGACCTTGAGCTCGTCCTCGACGACCCATTTTTGATACCGCGCCTTTCTCTTGGCCCGGCTGGTGGCCTCGTCAACATCGTCGCCGCCGCCGCTGGAAGGAGGGGCTGGGACGACGCCGCCTGGTGCGCGGACGGCAGAGCGCGGCGACGATGGCGCCGCCGCCGTCCGCCGGCCTCTGGCCTCGGCTCCACTGTAGTGAATGAAGCTGCAATGACTGAACGGACGGAGGGCGCCGGCGAGAGCGGACGTCGGTGCCTCGGCGCGCTCCTGTCGCTGCCACGGCTGGCGGATGAGTCTGAGAAGGTCGATGAGGATAGGATGACAAGGGTGTTGGTAATAGATTGGTTAGATTCAGAGGAGGAGGAGGAGGAGGAAGAGGAGGACATGACGAGGGTGTCGGTGTCAGATCCAGAGGAGGATATGGTGATGGCTGCGTCGGCGGCGCACTGGTCGCCGGGGGGAGGGTTGGCGGCATGGTGGAGTGGAGACTGGAGATGGGGGCCGTCGGCGTGCTGCTGGTTTGCTTCTATATCTATTGAAGAAGTTTGGGATTGGGAGGAGCAGCGAGCAGGATCCAGCCTGGTCAACAACCACGCCTTTTTCTCCCGCCAAAAGAGCTGCCGCCGGTTCTTGCTGGAATTTTTCATCCTCCGTTCGGAATGCCAAGCGTTTCCTTTCCTCCTCTTTCGCTAACAGAAAATTTTATACTCCCTCCATCCCAATTTAACTTCTACTAGAGCTGTGTGCAATTCTAATTTTAACTTCTACTAGTATATAATTCAATTCAATTTAACTGTCCCATCTGTCAGTATGTGCCTACTTATATGTTCTGTTTGGAACAATGCATTTCTTGTTTTCTTTTTTATATATAAAAAATAAACCGATTCCTCTAAAAGTAATGTCTTCCAAAAAAATCCTTGTGTTTATTATTCATTATTTAGGGATGGAATCGATCCATCATCCATGGTCTTACACCCGTCATTAATCAATTTCTACTGTTCCAACACTCTGAGCAGTCCTATCATTGGACCACATGCACATTTGCTTGTTATTCTCTAAACTAAAAGCCACATAAGACACCAATACTTATAGAGAAAGTTAATCCCTCGAGGCCTCCGCCACTTTAAACCTATATTTAAAAATGCTAAAAAGCAGAATCAGTCACTACTTTATTGCATAAAAACAAATTTGTGTTACCACGGTTATGTTTGTATCCGAAGAGGGGATTTTTGCTGTGAAAATGGAGGGCACCTTCTCCTTGTATAGACATTTTGTTGCCAGAATGAGCGAAAAGGATAAATCAATCAATCTGATTGGCCGTCATCCCCCTTTCTGTGAGCTATGCCATGTCATCATCTTCACCGCTGTATAAAAAATGTATAATTGTTGATTTTAAATTGAGAGTTTGCATCAGTCATTTTCTCTATGAATCCTCATATTCGCTTAAGCTTATGAGTCAAAATCAGTCTTACTTTTCAATCATAAAATATTCAATTTCTCTCACAATAAAATAGCCCTGCAAATCAGTCGCAACCGCAATAAGTCTTTCATAAATAATTTTCTACCATAATAAAACGTCACCACTTGCACTCGGAGGATGAGTACCTCAGGTCATTGTCAAACAGTTCATGGCTCTCGCAGGTGTGATTCAATAATGACTAGGGCATACCTTAGGTCCATGACTATGGTTTGTGACGGATCCATGGGGCGCGAGCTAATGAGGTTGATGGCGGATGCCCCAATGTGGAATGGTTGTGGGGGCAAGAGCGGCAAAGCGATGCCGTCGAAGGCAAAGTTAGTTCCATCTTTGGGCGTAGGGAGGCATGGGCGTCTACAGCCGCGCTATTGGAGTCTGTGGTGTCGTTCTTGAAGTGGGAGCATGGCCTGAGGCTCCTAGAGTATTGAGCTTGATGGTGATGCCACAACTACTACCTTTTGGGCGCAGGGTGGTCATCCATGCCGGGGTCGGATCAAGACGTAGTGGAGTTCTCCACCGCCGAGGTAAAAGCCAGGCAATGGCTGTAGACTTAGGGTTAGGGTTACATGACAATGTCTTGGATGGAGACTGAAGAAGGCATTTGATGGTGGCTGTTGTTGCTTCTGTGTCGGATGCCTCAGACACCAACCCTAAGGTTGCCACGGAAGTGAGCCAAATGGAGAGGAGCAAGAAGATGAAGGGGGAAGACGAGGGGTCGAGGGAGGGGCAATGTACTATGCAAACTTGAGTAGCTACGCCACCATAATTTTTTGGACTCGTGAACTTGAGCGTAGATGTGCGTTCATGACCCTTGGCTCTGATGTTCTTTCGTATCTCTAACGCATATTGTTGTTCCATCTTTAATATTGTGGCTCCCTTCTGTTATCCCCGCATAATGTTCGGTTTTTCGGTTCCTTTTAGACCTTTATAATCAGTTGCATTTTACTCTGTAGAAGAAGAATAGTGTCAAAATATATCTTGACAAACAAGCTCTACATATCATACTTGATAATAAAAAAGTGCCAATACTACAATCCAAATCGCAATTGTTTTATCTAAAAAATGAAGGTGCCTCAAATTTGGTTTACTCATGGTCTCCTAGGCTGACCAGACTTCCTATTTATTTGTTTGAAAAGAAGCATTAATTTTAGCATTGACGTGTCATGATAAAATATTTTTGATCGGTTGTCTTGAGTAGAATCCAAAATAGGTATACTACTAGAAATTAGGCGCGGTGTTGCCGTGCACCTACCTGTCCTGAGCTAGCCTGCAATACAATGAGACCATTCAAAGAAATTAGTGTGCTAGACATCATCGGATAGAAGAACTGTATACACACATTGATGTAACGATGTGTTCAATTCAGCGATGCATGATATAATATAAAAGGCACTGTAAATGAATAATTTATATTTCTAGAAGGAAATGACATGCGGGAAAGGAATAAAAGAAGACAAAAAGATTAGGATGAGGAAGCATATTATTCAAGTTGATAGAAAATTAAAAGAGAAATATTTTCCGGTCAAAATTAAACAAGTTTAACATAGCACAAAAGTAAACACAACTTATAGTTTGAAACAAATGAAGTATTAATTTGATGAGATTTTACAATTCAACTTTTGAAATTATAAGTGTCGGTGCTAATTTTGGCGAGGCTAACACCGGCTAGTAAATATGTGATTTGCGGTTGAGGCTACGGATGGTGTGCAAGGGGGAACACAGGGATTATACTGGTTCAGGCCGAGCGAGCCCTACGTCCAGTGGAGAGGAGAGTCGTGTTGCCTTGCACCGGGGTGCTTGTAGTAGGGGGTTACAAGCTAGTCGAGAGAGGGAAGAGCTCTCAGGTCTCTTGTGAGTGTCTAAGTGTTTGCAAGTCGTTTGCTGTGGGTGAGAACTTAGAACTTCTCCGTCGGTTCGTTCCTTCGTCTCCCTGTCCTAAAGCTGGCCTCTGCTCTCCCTTTTATAGCCGCAAGGGAGAGGCAAAGGCGGCTACGACGCTACCTATTAAAATAGTGAGAAGTTGCCGTTCTCCGTTTGACTAGCTGCTGCCTTTTCTCCGTGCCTTCGGGGCATGGGTATGGCTATCTTGGTTCGCGAGTTCCAAGGTAGAAACAGTCGTCTGACCATGTTTTGTTGTCGGCTCTCTGGGTCTTCTGGATATGGCCGTCGTGGTCCGCTCGACTTTGGTGCGTTTACACCTGCCGGCTATCCTTCCGTACGATGTGACAAGAGGGAGAATCACCTTGGGGCGCTGTTTCCCGAGGCTCGGGATCGTGCTCGTCCTTTCGTGTGGACGGCGCAGTGGGCGTCTTTCCCGAAACGGGGCGGCGCACCGTGGACCACACCGTGGAGGACGATCGTAGTGGGCCCATCAAATCTTGGGGCGTTGTTTCCCGAGGCTCGGGATCTTGAAGGCGTGCTCATCCTTTCGTGTGGACGGCGCAGTGGGCGTCTTTCCCGAAACGGGGCGGCGCACCGTGGACCATACCGTGGAGAACGATCGTAGTGGGCCCATCAAATCTTGGGGCGCTGTTTCCCGAGGCTCGGGATCCTGAAGGCGTGCTCATCCTTTCGTGTGGACGGCGCAGTGGGCGCCTTTCCCGAAGCGGGGCAGCGCACCGTAGACCATACCGTGGAGGACGGTCGTAGTGGCCCATCAAATCTGCTGTCAGGGAAATCCCGACAGGTGGTATGGCCATCAGGGGCGTGCGAAGCACAGTCGCGTCGAGAGTCTCGCCTGACGGGACAGTGCTTGTAAAGTGGTCAGAGAGATTTCTTGTGGTCCAAGATTGCTTCGCTGACATCACCCGTGCCTTGGATGCCGACTTTGGCGCCGTGGATGCCGCTCTCCCGAGTTCTCCCGAGGAGGCTTCGGGTGAGGCTCGGGCGAATCGGAGACTTGGGCGCCTAGGATGCCGCCTCCCGAGCTCTCCCGAGGAGGCTCGGGCGAATCGGAGACTTGGGCGCCGAGGACGCCGCCTCCCGAGCTCTCCCGACGAGGCTCGGGCGAATCGGAGACTTGGGCGCCGAGGACGCCGCCTCCCGAGCTCTCCCGAGGAGGCTCGGGCGAATCGGACACTTGGGCGCCGAGGACGCCGCCTCCCGAGCTCTCCCGAGGAGGGTCGGGCGAATCGGAGAATTGGGCGCCGAGGACGCGGCTCGCCCGAGCTCTCCCGAGGAGGGTCGGGCGAATCGGAGAATTGGGTCGCCGAGGACGTCGCTCCCCCGAGCTCTCCCGAGTAGGCTCGGGCGAATCGGAGATTTGGGCGCCGAGGACGCCGCTCTCCCGAGGAGGCTCGGGCGAATCGGAGAATTGGGGCGCCGAGGACGCCGCTCCCCCGAGCTCTCCCGAGGAGGGTCGGGCGAATCGGAGAATTGGGTCGCCGAGGACGCCGCTCCCCCGAGCTCTCCCGAGGAGGCTCGGGCGAATCGGAGATTTGGGCGCCGAGGACGCCGCTCTCCCGAGCTCTCCCGAGGAGGCTCGGGCGAATCGGAGATTTGGGGCGCCGAGGGTGCTAGCTCGCCCGAGCTCTCCCGAGGAGGGTCGGGCGAATCGGAGAATTGGGTCGCCGAGGACGCCGCTCCCCCGAGCTCTCCCGAGGAGGCTCGGGCGAATCGGAGACTTGGGCGCCCAGGACGCCGCCTCCCGAGCTCTCCCGAGGAGGGTCGGGCGAATCGGAGATTTGGGGCGCCGAGGGTGCCGCTCGCCCGAGCTCTCCTGGGGAGGCTCGGGCGAATCGGAGATTTGGGCGCCGAGCGATTTGGACGCCGAGGGTGAGGCTCGCCCGAGCTTTCCCGGGGAGGCTCGGGCGAATAGGAGATTTGGGCCTCTGTAGACGCGGCCTTCGTGGGCTTCGACTGGCCTTACTTGGGCCAGACCAAGTTGGGAATGAGCGTTTTTTGCATGGAAGTTGGGTACCCCTAACTTTGGTAACCGACAGTAGCCCCCGAGCCTGTGGCGGAGTGAAGGCACTCCTCCACAGGTTCACGCCGGTTCTTCCTGTCAAAAAAGATAAAGTGTGGGTTGTTTTTCCGGGGGGTGCGCGCGAGCGCACCCGCCGGGTGTAGCCCCCGAGGCTTTGGAGGGATGATATATCCCTTCAAAGGCTTAGAATCGTGTTTGTTAGTCCTCGGGTGTTTTTTGATTTATTTAGGTGGGTTGTTTCCTTGGAAGCGGAGCCCCCGAGCCTCCCACCGTGTTGGGAGATCATTCGGTGGTCTTTCCAAGGTGCAGGGCAAGTTTCCGAGCCTTCGTTTTCGTATCGGAGATCGATCGGGTTCCTCCCTGTCTTTTTTAATTCGACCTTCACGCTCTTTTTTCGGGAAGAGGAAGGTTTGGTCTTGCTCGACTTCCCCGCTGGGGCACGAGTCGGCATTTCCGGTGAGCTACAAACGGGTTGGTCCAAGTGGAGGTCCGTGCCCTATTCGTTAAGGGTCGGCTAGTGGCCTGAGCACACTCCAATTATTTCCCGAGGGTCAGTTAGTGGATGTCGGGTCCCTTCGACGGGTCCCGAGGGCATGATGCCTCCCACGGAGGGATTCCACGTAACCGACTCACTACTGGGACTTGGACACAGCATGGGATGTCCCTTGTGACGTTCCGGGCGTCGGGATACTGGCCGTTTTCGTGACCCATCCGCTAGCTGTCCCTAACTCGATTTCCCTGGGGCGACTGTTCGAGCCTCGGAGGGCCAGTCTTCGATCCCCTGGGAACGTAACGGGCGCCCGAGCTCGGGGTTTCTTCGTTGAGAAAACGTAGGTGGAATCGAAGCGTGCGGTTTGTAATGATTTGGCTCACCTTTTGAGGCGCGAAGCCTGACGGACGCGACGGTTCGGCTCAGTCGAGGCGGTTTGCGTGCGCGGTGTTGGCGGGTCTCTTCCAAGCCGAGGTCGAGCTCCCTCCTCTGAACCTGCCGTGAAGAAGAAGCGGGCCATAGTGCCCTTGTAAAAAGTAACCTTTCGGGAGTGGTTTGAAAGGAAACAAACAATACGGCCCTTCGTGGCCTTAACATTTATGTAAATATTTGCTGAATGTTTGTTTCGCTTTGTTTCGTGCTTTTTTCCTTAGGCATTTTTTCTTGCCGATCCTGTGCCCGGGCCATCGAGCCTCGGGGGACGCTTTTCGGGTGTCGTAGCTTTAGTGGCATAGACGCAGCCGATGTCCTAGGAGCTTTGGCAGAAAGAATCCCTTAGAAAAGAAGCTTAGGTGTTTCCTCCCGAGCTTTCTCCCTTGGCCGAGCGTAGATCTTATAGGTTTTCTTCCGAGTGCGGGTTAGCCTTCGAACACGGAGTGGCGAGGGAAGATGCTGTGGCCCTGGGGCATAAGCGGTCTCCGACTCGACCGGCTCTGTCTTCTGGGGCTTCCCTCATTCTTCGAATTCTATAAGTTCATGCTTGATTTCCGGAAGGAAGCGTGTTTTAGGGAGAAACGAATTCGACAAGTTTTGAAATTTTTGCGTTTCCAAAATTGTTCAATCTCGGGATAGTTCGGGGGTTTCCCCCGTCCTAGCCCCCGAGGGAGGGTCGGCCCTTCCGTAGTTTAGGCCGAGCCTCGCATTTGCTGTGCGGTGAAATAAAGGGTCGCTTCACCCCCGAGTGTAGGCTCGGATTGAAAATCTAAAATCATGTTAAAAAGAGTAGAAGTCGGGTCTTTTCATCGATTTCAAGATTTTCAAAATAGTATAATGCTTGGAATCTTAAGGATAGAAGCGACGTAGCTGTTCGATGTTCCAAGCGTTGATGTAGACCTCGCCGTTCTCGTTCGCGAGCTTTGCCGGGGCGTTGCACCTCGGCGACGATGAACGGTCCTTCCCACGGTGGAGTGAGCTTGTGGCGCGAAGTCCTCTGTCGTCCTGTGAACAATAAGTCTTGGCCGAGTGCCCATGTAAATATCAGACTTTGTGATGAAAGTTGAGGACTTAGCGTTTTTAGGGATGCCGTAGCCTCGGTGGTGTAGACAGAGCCAGAGCTGTGCCAGTCCGACCCGAGGGGTTCCCGCTTTGTCGCGCACACAGCTAGGTATCTCAGAGAAGGCTCGAGTGAGATCGTTTTTTACTAAATTTCCCAAACGCCCGTCTCTCTTCTCGCACTCAGGCAAAATTCGCGAAATCTTTCTGGAGCGCAAGTTGACCCTCGGGCGGAGGGTGGTGAGTGGAGGTGCCGTAGCCCGGAGGCGTAGGCGATCTCACGGCTCGGCCAGCCCTGCCCTAAGAGTGTCCTTTTACTTATTTGGATCTCGCAAGTTTTGCTAGAGTGCAGAAAGGAGTTCGGCGCGGAATTTTCGAAAAAGCTATCGAAAAGGCGCAGAGAAAATTAGATCGTCGGTCCCCAAGCGTCCACCCCTCGTCCCGTACTTGAAAAACTCCATGAAATTGCCTCGAAGCGTAAGTCACCCGTCGGACGATGGGTGGTGAGTGGAGGTGCCGTAGCCCGGAGGCGTAGGCGGTCTCGCGGCTCGGCCAGCCATGCCCTAAGGGTGTTCTCTTGCCTGTTCGGGTTTCACGGATTTTTTCAAGAGTGCTGGAGAGGTTCGGACGTGAGGGAGGTTTCAGTTTAAATCTCAAAATTCGTGATAATTGAAGAACGCTTATTTATCGATTCCGAGACCACAAATATGAATAAAGCATGGAAGCTTAAGGGTAACTGTGACTTAGCTGCTCGAGCTACCAGCGTTGCGCTGGTGATGATCGTAGAGGCGGTGTCTCGCGCGGGGGGCACCGGATTGGTCGGGTTGACGCGGATGCGCTTCCCCCGCCTAGTTCGGCGGGAGCGGCGCGTGGCGTTCCCTCTGTTTCCCTGAAACGGGTGGAGGTGTCGCCGGGGTCCCTTTCCCAGCCACCTGCTGGGCCGGGGTCGGGGTGATGATGGCCCGAGGCTCGGGTTGGGCGGAGGTTCATCTCGAGGCCGAGGACAGTGGCCCGAACCGGAGCACCGAGCCAGCAGGAAGCGCAGGGACGCTGGCTGCCATCCGCAACCGGGATCAACACGCAAAAGGCCCCTACCTGGCGCGCCAACTGTCGGTGCTAATTTTGGCGAGGCTAACACCGGCTAGTAAATATGTGATTTGCGGTTGAGGCTACGGATGGTGTGCAAGGGGGAACACAGGGATTATACTGGTTCAGGCCGAGCGAGCCCTACGTCCAGTGGAGAGGAGAGTCGTGTTGCCTTGCACCGGGGTGCTTGTAGTAGGGGGTTACAAGCTAGTCGAGAGAGGGAAGAGCTCCCAGGTCTCTTGTGAGTGTCTAAGTGTTTGCAAGTCGTTTGCTGTGGGTGAGAACTTAGAACTTCTCCGTCGGTTCGTTCCTTCGTCTCCCTGTCCTAAAGCTGGCCTCTGCTCTCCCTTTTATAGCCGCAAGGGAGAGGCAAAGGCGGCTACGACGCTACCTATTAAAATAGTGAGGAGTTGCCGTTCTCCGTTTGACTAGCTGCTGCCTTTTCTCCGTGCCTTCGGGGCATGGGTATGGCTATCTTGGTTCGCGAGTTCCAAGGTAGAAACAGTCGTCTGACCATGTTTTGTTGTCGGCTCTCTGGGTCTTCTGGATATGGCCGTCGTGGTCCGCTCGACTTTGGTGCGTTTACACCTGCCGGCTATCCTTCCGTACGATGTGACAAGAGGGAGAATCACCTTGGGGCGCTGTTTCCCGAGGCTCGGGATCGTGCTCGTCCTTTCGTGTGGACGGCGCAGTGGGCGTCTTTCCCGAAACGGGGCGGCGCACCGTGGACCACACCGTGGAGGACGATCGTAGTGGGCCCATCAAATCTTGGGGCGTTGTTTCCCGAGGCTCGGGATCTTGAAGGCGTGCTCATCCTTTCGTGTGGACGGCGCAGTGGGCGTCTTTCCCGAAACGGGGCGGCGCACCGTGGACCATACCGTGGAGAACGATCGTAGTGGGCCCATCAAATCTTGGGGCGCTGTTTCCCGAGGCTCGGGATCCTGAAGGCGTGCTCATCCTTTCGTGTGGACGGCGCAGTGGGCGCCTTTCCCGAAGCGGGGCAGCGCACCGTAGACCATACCGTGGAGGACGGTCGTAGTGGCCCATCAAATCTGCTGTCAGGGAAATCCCGACAGGTGGTATGGCCATCAGGGGCGTGCGAAGCACAGTCGCGTCGAGAGTCTCGCCTGACGGGACAGTGCTTGTAAAGTGGTCAGAGAGATTTCTTGTGGTCCAAGATTGCTTCGCTGACATCACCCGTGCCTTGGATGCCGACTTTGGCGCCGTGGATGCCGCTCTCCCGAGTTCTCCCGAGGAGGCTTCGGGTGAGGCTCGGGCGAATCGGAGACTTGGGCGCCTAGGATGCCGCCTCCCGAGCTCTCCCGAGGAGGCTCGGGCGAATCGGAGACTTGGGCGCCGAGGACGCCGCCTCCCGAGCTCTCCCGACGAGGCTCGGGCGAATCGGAGACTTGGGCGCCGAGGACGCCGCCTCCCGAGCTCTCCCGACGAGGCTCGGGCGAATCGGAGACTTGGGCGCCGAGGACGCCGCCTCCCGAGCTCTCCCGAGGAGGCTCGGGCGAATCGGACACTTGGGCGCCGAGGACGCCGCCTCCCGAGCTCTCCCGAGGAGGGTCGGGCGAATCGGAGAATTGGGCGCCGAGGACGCGGCTCGCCCGAGCTCTCCCGAGGAGGGTCGGGCGAATCGGAGAATTGGGTCGCCGAGGACGCCGCTCCCCCGAGCTCTCCCGAGGAGGCTCGGGCGAATCGGAGATTTGGGCGCCGAGGACGCCGCTCTCCCGAGGAGGCTCGGGCGAATCGGAGAATTGGGGCGCCGAGGACGCCGCTCCCCCGAGCTCTCCCGAGGAGGGTCGGGTGAATCGGAGAATTGGGTCGCCGAGGACGCCGCTCCCCCGAGCTCTCCCGAGGAGGCTCGGGCGAATCGGAGATTTGGGCGCCGAGGACGCCGCTCTCCCGAGCTCTCCCGAGGAGGCTCGGGCGAATCGGAGATTTGGGGCGCCGAGGGTGCTGCTCGCCCGAGCTCTCCCGAGGAGGGTCGGGCGAATCGGAGAATTGGGTCGCCGAGGACGCCGCTCCCCCGAGCTCTCCCGAGGAGGCTCGGGCGAATCGGAGACTTGGGCGCCCAGGACGCCGCCTCCCGAGCTCTCCCGAGGAGGGTCGGGCGAATCGGAGATTTGGGGCGCCGAGGGTGCCGCTCGCCCGAGCTCTCCTGGGGAGGCTCGGGCGAATCGGAGATTTGGGCGCCGAGCGATTTGGACGCCGAGGGTGAGGCTCGCCCGAGCTTTCCCGGGGAGGCTCGGGCGAATAGGAGATTTGGGCCTCTGTAGACGCGGCCTTCGTGGGCTTCGACTGGCCTTACTTGGGCCAGACCAAGTTGGGAATGAGCGTTTTTTGCATGGAAGTTGGGTACCCCTAACTTTGGTAACCGACAATAAGTTTGTATAAAAATTGTTTAACAGGTTAAGCTCTTTTAAGAAGAATTTCATGTGATGATTATTTGCATAGAAGGGAGACCGAGCTGTTCTTCTGCCGTGAATAAAAATAAACTGCTTGGATGGTGCGGAAAAAGCCTTTTCAACTGTACTAAGTTAATTTTCTATCTAGTCCATAGTAATTATGTAGATAATAGTATACTATATTCTTTGGCGGCAAAATCAGCAGAGTTTCCCACGAAAGAAAAATAAAATCAGCAGAGTTTCCCGCGAAAAAAAATAGTTACGGACCTTTTAGCTTCGCCGCTTGGCTTCCATCTATTCCCCATTTTCTTCCCGTTCATTCACTTCCTTCCCAATCCCGGAGAGGCCTCACTTCCAATCACGCCGCCGATCGCTGAGGCGGTCCCCGTCTCTATCCCCCTCCTCCAGTTCTTTTCGCCGGCGTGCACTATGTCGTCAACGCCGCCGGCAGCGCCGGCAGAGGAGTTGGAGGCGTCGCGTCAGAAGAAGCGGAGGAGAAAGAAGCACCGGGAGCAGGCGGAGGCTGTAGCAGCATCCTCGGAGGCTCCCCAACCTCCGGCAACCCCGGAATCCAAGCCCGAGTCTACAGCCTCCGTCGCTCTCGAAACCCTAACCACGGCGGCGGCGGCGGTGATGGAATCTCCCCGAGCTCCGGCAAATCCGGAATCCAAGTTCGAGTCCCCGGCACCAGTCGCTCCCGAAACCCTAACCTCGCCGGTGATGGCGGAGGCGGCGGCAGTGAGGCTGGTTATGGAGCGCGAGAGGAAGAATCAGGTGGCGCCGCCGGCATCTCCATTAATGGAGGAGCCCGTGCGGAAGGAGGAAAAGAAGCGCAAGAAAAGGAAGCACTGGGAGGCTGCAGCGGTCATTCCATCGCCGCCTACTCCAGCTGCGGCTCAAATCTTGCAGATGGAAAGCAAGGTGATGGCAGAGGCGGCAACGGTGAGGAAGAAGCAGAGGCGGCGGAAGGTGGAGCAGGAGCAATCCAGCCAGCCACCATTTCCCATTGATGTCCATCCACAGGGAGGGGAAGAAACTGCTGATGGTGGTGGTGTCATGGGCAGTCAGTGTGTCAAGAGGAGCAGCCGCAAGAAGTCCCGGGTCTTGAAGAAGCAGCATCCCCTGCCCCAAGGCTTTTTTCCTCCCATGGCCAATCTCAATTCCATTGATCAGGACCCCAACTATTCCTCACCTTTTGGTCCATTCTTTGCCCAATTTGCCTACAAACTTGATCGCCGGCAAGATGGCAATGGTCTGCCACTTCCTAATACCGTTGATTGCTCCGCGAGGCTGCCTCCTCAAGGTCACCCATCATCTGGGTCTTCTCTGCTCACTGCAAAAGAGACCTCCAAGGCTGCCAGGAAAACTATCTCGAACACCGAGCAACCATGCCCAGCCTCAGCATCAACCTCAGGTTCACAAGAAGAGGTAAGGACCAAAGGGAAGGAAAAGCCTGAGAAGAAGAGGACAAGGGAGATGGCGATGAGGGAGCCTCCCCAACCTCTGTCAAACCTGGAATCCAAGTCTGACTCTCCGGTCCTAGTTGCTCCTGAAATCCTAACCTCGGCGGCGATGACAGCAGTGGCAGTGAGGCGGGTTAAGGAGCACGAGAGAAAGAATCAGGAGGCGCTGCCGGCATCTCCATTAATGGAGGAGTCTGTGCAGATGGAGGAAAAGAAGCACAAGAAAAGGAAGCATGGGGAGGCCCCAGTGGCGATTCCATTGCTGCCCACTGCTGCTGTGGCCCAAATCTCGCAGATGGAAAGCGAGGTGATGACAGAGGGGGTGACGGTGAGGAAGAAGCATAGGCGGCGGAAGGTGGAGCAGGAGCAATCCGGCCGGACACCATTTCCCATTGATGTCCATCCACAGGCAGGGGAAGAAGCTGCTGCTGCTGGTGGTGGCGTCATGGGCAGTCACTGTGTCAAGAGGAGCAGCAGCAAGAAGTCCCAGGTCTTGAAGAAGCAGCAGACACTTCCCCAAGGCTTTTTCCCTCCCATGGCCAATCCCAATTCTATTGATCAGGACACCAATTATTCCTCACCTTTTGGTGCATTCTTTGCCCAATTCGCCTACAAATCTGATCGCCGGCAAGGTGGCAATGGTTCGCCACTTCCTAATACCGCTGATCGCCCAGCGAGGCAGCCTTCTCGAGGCCAACTGTCATCTGGGTTTTCTCTGCTTACTGCAAAAGAGGCCTCCAAGACTGCCAGGACAACAACCTTGAATACCAAGCAACCATGCCCAGCCTCAGCATCAACCTCAGGTTCGCAAGGAGTAAGGGTCAAAGGGAAGGAAAAGCCTGAGAAGAAGATGATAAGGGAGAAAAAGCCGAGGATGCCACCACCATTACTTAGTGCTGCCGAGAAGCGGTCAGATAAATACCGCCGCCTGCCGCTGGATCAGCTGGTGCCCCCACCGCGCTCCCCCCATAAGCTATTGCAGGAGAAGTATGCTTCTGACCCCTGGAAGGTCATTGTAATATGCATGCTCCTCAACTTAACACAGGGAAAACAGGTGAGATGTTCAATTATTTCTACTTTCTGTTATCTCTGCGAATGTTACTTCACCGAACAATTGTCTAGATTCATAGTCAGCTGCTTGATCATCAGAACACTTTTCATGATTGTCAAAGAGAAAGAGACTAACTTTTGTTTCCATGATAAATGACTCGTTTAGTAATGGTTACCTGTGCCTACTTCTTTCTTTGATACAGGATGATCGATTATATGTTTCCACAGTGCGCATGGCAAACAAATTTGAACAGTGGAGCACTTGTTATAGATATGTAGGGCATGCATGTTTGGGTCCAATCCTTTATGGACTATACTGCAGCCCAGAACAGGCTAGTTTATTATGCGTTTAAGTGTAACACTGGCTCCGATAGGCGTTTCACATTTTCTTTATTTTTAAGAAGAATTTATTACCCTGATGATTTATGCTAGCTCATAAAATTACTTATCCAGTGTATATTTATTGCAATGCTAATTCAGCTAGGTGTTTCGCATTTGCATTTGTTATCACCAACGTTATTCTCCTGTTTGCTGTTGCTCTGGTGGAACATTCATTCTTTGTGTTCAAGGGTTGAATTTTCTTTGTTTACTGCTGCAGGTCAGAAAAAAAGTGAAGGGTTTCTTCAAGCGCTATCCTGATCCTCAGACTGCATATACAGCTGATCCTGAAAAGATGGCAGAGTATCTAGCACCTCTTGGATTGCAGCGTGTGAAAGCAAACAGAATCCAGAAATTCTCTAAGGCTTATGTTGGAGAAGAATGGACCTATATCACCGAACTTTGTGGTGTTGGCAAGTGAGTGGGTCCCCCTGCCGCGCGTGCACGCACCTATACTCTTCTGTGTATATTGTATATTTGTAGATTGCTGCTTTTTCTCTTGCCCTGTCAAGTTATTAATTTGAATTTTGCTTCTCATTGTAGGTATGCGGCTGATGCTTACGCAATCTTTTGTGCTGGAAGGGCAAATGAAGTGATTCCAAAAGATCATAAGCTAGTTGATTACTGGAATTATGTCTGTTTTGAGTTGCCCTCAATTCAGGTAGGAGTCTCCTGCATGGGCTCTCCATTACTTATGAGCTACCTTATGTTGTAAGCTTTTATTTCTCTTTGTGTGATGTCAATTGTGGAGGTATTACAAGCATCACCGCCACAGTAAAAATTTAGTGCTGATCCTCTTCATAATCCTTATATACTCCCTCTGTCCTGGAATATAAGATTCTAGGACGTTTTATGGGGTAAAGTGGATGAAACATTTAATAACCCCTTTAAACTGGGAAGATATTGTGCTTACATATTTTGAGCTTGGTTGTTGGGTGACAATAGACATTAATGGTAGGTAGGCATGTCATTGGTGCCTGGGGAGTTAAATTCACTAGAATCCTTGTAATTTGGGGCAATTTTTGAATGATTCGAAACTTTATATCTCAGGATGGAGGGAACAGTTGTTTGCTTAAGTACTCCAATAGGAAAGAACTAGGAACTTTAAAGGAGTGCTACTTAGCTATTCTCAAGATCGCAAATGTGTGTGTAATTATAGATAGTTAAACCCATGATCTATATTGAAAGTAAACTTGTTGAGATGTGTTTTTACTTATTCCATATGTATGCAATGCAATCTGTATTAGAGCTTTAGTGGCAGACATGGCTACCTGAGAAAGAAATCGGTGAAGGAACTTGCTTTAACAATTCTGTTGTCATTTCTGCTCATGCTGTTTTGATGTTTTGCATTCTTTATTTTTCTGCCATGAGGGTAAACCAGTGTTGTATGTATGATAGTTCTGGGATATCCTTGCCAGAGGCCATTATTATAGGGGGGGTTTATGCAGTGGATTGTATTGTCCTAGTAGTCTCTGGAGGTTAGTCTGACAATGTGCCTTTCTTCTCCATGGATGGGTTAACCTGATGCTGTATTTTGCTTTCGTTTTGAATTGGAAGGTTTTCCTTTTTATCATTGGTGTTCTTTGATCATTTCTTATCTATTTTTCATTCCTCTCCCCCCCCCCCCCCCCCCCCCTCTCCTTTGCCTCAAAACCTATGCAGTGTCCAAAATTTTTTAAAAAAAGAATCAAGCGATCAAAGGGGAAACCACCATTCAGTAATTTGACCTGGGGTGGTAAACTCCTTTCCTCTAGAAAAATCTATATTTAATCTGTTTTTCATATGGTTTCATTTTCCCTGTTGGGACAACTGTCCTTGAGAACAGCAAGGGTTTCTACTTTCTAGGCTGATGAACAATGGAGGGTTAGACTGTTAGAGCAAGAGTATAGGAGAGTATGTTAAAATGCAGAATTAGGTGGTTGGGACCCTGTCTAATAGTTTGCTTTTAATCTTAAACCAACTATACTAATGTTCTTGATAATGGATATAAATTCTTGAACTCCATTGACTTAGTATTGAAGTTTTTTTTTTTATGAAAATAAAACAACAAATGTTTTTATTGTGTATATTATCGGATCATCATCCTCTATATTATATGTACACTGAGTTACTTCACATGAAAACTGTACTATGTTTTGCTTATTCTTGTACAACAATCATAGTAATATTTGAATTTGAGTCAAATGCTTGGTGACTCCTTCAAACTTTTCCCATATGCTAATCTATGTTCGTTCAACTTTTCAAATAGTTCATTCTAGCTCCAGTCATGTACCTAAGTTCCCACCTTTGATTGAACCACTTGAAAATTGAAGAACCTAGATAATCAATTTGAGAGTTATGGACCCATATGAGAATATGGGGAAATTTTTGGGAGCCACAGTGCATTTTCACTCTTTGGATTTTATTAGCATCGTAACTTACAAGCAAATACTATTTGGCATTGCATCAGATGACATTGGTTTGCTTTATGTTGGGATGAACTCGGTGGTTGTGGCCACTAACTTTGAGTGAGCTATGCTGACATACTGTGTCAATGCAGCCTAGCAGAAATCGAATTGTTTTCTTTTTTTTTTCCTAGAGAAAAACATAAAGAAGCAATGCCGACCTTTTTTTATATATGTATGTAATTAGAAACTGTATACCTGTTGCAGAAATCGCAAGATGCGCAGGGGGCCGGAGTGATGGGGCTGGGAAACCTTGTCGCTAAGGTGCAGGAAGTTGCTGTCAGCTGTTGACATGGAAAAACAGTTACGCTGTGCCTCGGTGGCAAGCATTTTTGGTGTTTCTGCTCGCAGCTTAATGTTATAATATACTAGTGTTTATCTAATTACTGGGGCAGCCTGTAAGTAAGCTTCAATGCTGGTTAAGGTGGGCCTTGCATTGATTTGCTCCAGAAATTAAACGGGCAGGACAAAATTTCTAGTGATCAAGTGGTAAATGTTATAATTTGTGGAAATTGTATGTGATGTGAGATGGTTGCATGCTTTTCATTGATTCTCTGGGGCTAGGATGCAGGATTGTAGCGTTTACATTGAGTGCAGGTCAACAGATCGTGAGCAGGGATGTGTTTGTTTTCCCAGACTTGGGCATCCTATATCGTCTGATGGATACTGAACACGAGAGCTTTTCCTCGCACTAACGACAACAAAATAAAGCAGACACAAATAATACGCAAATAAGACTATCTCTAACAACATCATCTAAAATACAACACTAATTTTAGGTTTGGGTTGCAGTTACAGTGAATAGATTCGATATCTAATTTTAGTTTTCTTTAACAGTAATACCTAAAATTTAGATTGTGTCTTTCCTAGGATCCAAAATGAGTCTTGATATTATATAGATATTTTATTGACGGCTGAAACCGTAACGTCGGACATCCATTTTATGTTAGGTCTAGCAGATAGCCTAAGGCCCTCGTGCTGGACAGCTGGCCTCGGGATTCGGGAGTCGGACGGATCAGGGCGACCCCTCGGGAGTGGAGTTTCCCAATCTCCCTCCCTCCCTCCTGCCTGAAAAATCAGATCTCCCGCGCGGGCGCAGGCCATTCCACTTTTCATCTCCCGCCTCCCCCACGCTTCCCCGTCATGGCGCCCTCGTCGGCGCTGCCCGAGCGCATCAAGAGGAAGACGCCGCTAGCGCCCCACGAGGCCTCGGGCGCCACGCAGCCGCCGGCCAAGCGGAAGCCGTTCCAGCGCACGTGGCCCCCCGGCGACGAGGTCCGGATCCTGGAGGCCCTCGCCGCATACCGCCGTGAACACGGCGGCCGCCTGCCGACGCGGGACGAGCTCTTCGGCGCGCTCGATGGAAGCCTCGAGAAGAAAGGCGTCGGGGCAACGGAGCTCGTCGCCAAGCAGCGCAGCTTCAAGCGCCGCTACGACCGCGACGTCAAGAAGACTGACCCGCCCGCCGATGAACACGAGCGCCGCCTCTACCACCTCTCCAGGCAAGTCTGGGGACGCGTTCCCCCGCCCAGATCACCGGTTACCCAAGGGAATGGCGCCGGCGCCCAAGCAAGCAAGGACGCTCCCCAAGCCAAGAGCGCCGACGACCACCAGTCGGACAAGGAGGCGCTCAAGCCCAAACCCAAGACTTTGGATGAGATGCGCGAGCTGTATCCTTACCTGGTTGATGAGGCCGGGATCCTTGTGGAACCGGCGGTGCTGGAAACTGTGCTCCTCAGCATTGAAAACAGGGATGCTCAGGTGTTGGACAAGAAGATCAGGAAGGCGAGGAAGCAGCTCGCCAAGGCCATCACGGAATCGGTGAGTGCGACCTTCTTGTCCTCGATTAATTAATTACTCATACTACTTAGTCACGTTATGCAGAGCTATATTTCTGGTCTTTGTTTAATGATCGTGCTTAGAAAAATGTGAAAGCTTTTGTCGGTTCCCAGGTGGGGTACATGAATGGCTAAAATTTATCTGATTAGGTTATTTCAAGCTCCAAATTAGTGCGAAATAAAAATGTGGAAGGTGATATGTAAGTTTCAGCCTGCCGTTGCAAATAAAAAATATAGGATAGGATGAGAGTTCCCATTGAGGGAAAGAAACTAGAAGGTGAGAAGTTTATAAACTAATGAAAATTGTTCTTTGAAAGGCACTAATTATGTCTGTCGCCCCCACCAGGTGATAAATACACCCAAATTTCCTTGAAGGCACTTAATGATTGCACTTAGAAAAAAAAAAGTAAGCTTTTCTCGGTTCCCAGGTGGGCTATGGGAATGCCTAAAGTTTACCTGATTAGGTTGTCTCAAGGTATTGACTAGACCTGCAACATATGTTTCACTAGTGCCAAACTACTGCGAAATAAAACCGTGGTAGCTAATTCAGCCTGCCGTTCCAGAATACAGAATTAAAGTTCCCACAGGGGAAAGAGACTAAAAAGAGAGTGCACATGGCTCATTTATAAACTAACTAATGAAATTTGTTGTTTGAAAGGCACTAATTATCTCTGTCACCTCCACAAGGCGATAAATACACCAAAATTTCCTTGAATGCACATTGTATCTTTTTCCCCCCTGCATGCTAGCTGTTTTCACGTGCTATGTATATGATATTAGAATTTTGTATGCTGGTATATGTTTCTTTACATTTGTGCTTGTTGCTTGAAAAGTATGCCTCGAACTCAAAAAATTGCGTCTCAGGGGTTCATGCATGATGTGTCAAAAACTCAAAATTAACTGTTGGTGCTAATGAACTTTTTGCTACCTTTAGTGGAAACCCTAAATCACCAAAATACCATCAGGCTCTATCAATGGCAGGAGGGGCTTGGTCCTGCATGTCATTCAGACTGGTGTTTTCGCAAAGTGCAATTTCTCTTTTGGCATGATAACAGTTGTATGAGATATGAAAATATACATATAAAAATTGTACAAGAATGGTTTCAGAATATACTGAAATAGTAATCACTGCTTAAAGATCCCTTCTTAGGTAGTGTTGATGTCCAAATCAACCCTTTTTTTTTTGTTTTGCAACAGGAGGTCCTACCTATTTCATTTCATAGTTGCTGCAGTGTGCATGCAGCATACCAAACTATATGATTGCTTGGTTCACTTGCTTCCTTTTGTTCTCCAATAGTTAGGTTTCATAGGAGTTTGTCCCTAATTTTGTTTTCTTATATCGTATAAATTTACCACTCAGGTACCATTCTTCATGCTTGTCAACCAATTATATCCTATGGATATGAAATAATAAAATCACTAGCTCCTTATAACTAAATGCAGAATTAGTTTATTATATTTATTGAATTTAGTACATGCTGTGCTTGATTAAATTTATTACAGTAAGCAAGGCACATAGTAAACTATTAGCCTTCCATAATCTTGTTCAATATTATCATCAATCTCTAATGAATGTACCTTGATACCAATGTAGGCAAGGATTAACAACATGGAAATGCCTACAGTATTTCTATTTACATCCAGTAAGCTTCAAGCAGAAAAGTTAAGAGTGGAAAGTGAGAATAATCTCTTGGTTGATCATTTGGACAAAACTGATGATGTGGATATTTGCGCTAAACAACGATTGGCAAGAGTGGAACGTGAAGTCGTGGAGTTGAGACAGGCTGTGATAGCTTATCAGTCTCAGGCAAAGGTACAAAGTATATCACACCATAATATTTCATCAGTAAAGGTTATACTTCTGTTTGCTTATCTGTGATAATCTCTAATGTATATGCATATATTGCTACTTCTCTCCCCTTTTGTCTATAGGGTATAAGATGTGAATCAGCCAAGAGCGGTCTTCAATCGATTGTAGCTGAAAATCAGACTTCAGCCAATGTAACTGTTGTGCCTTTTTATATTGTTTTATTTGGGGTTTGGCTTCATATCATATTTTCTTTTTAATATCAAGTTTCTGTTGCAGATACTACAAAAGAAGATAGAAGTACCAGATGGCTTGACTCATGAAAAGAATGTGGAGGTTACATCAAAATATTACCGTGCTGTTCCCCGCAATGTTCCTCCCAATAAGCCGGTATTCTCTCTTATCTAACATTTCTATGTTGACATCTAGTGAAATTCATCAATTTGGTGAGAAGTCAAGTCTTTGGTTTCAACACTAACCCTTAATGATTCTTTGGTTTGTAAAAGATCAGTTTTTTGTTTAAAAACTAAAACTTTTGGGAGTGCAATACACTGTTTTATAGGTTATATCCTCAACATCTCCATTTCTTTTTGCAAAGTCAGCCATTTTGGTGCTGGATACCACAGTTATGTTTTTTACCAAAGTAATTGTTCCCGCTAGATAAATCCTCCACCTTTAATAGTGGAATTTGTGATCTCTTGATCAATGTGTAACAGAAAATGCAAGGGGTGATGTTGCCACCATTTAATGTGTTACCTGGTATGCCTAAGAAGATTGGCAAAAAAAGTCCAACTCCATGCAGAGCGGTCAGCTTCCTCTCTCTTTTTGTTATATTCTTTCTTTTTCGCATATCTACATTTACTGAACTTGCATAATGCATGTTTTACAAACATTATTATGATGTTTTACGCAAAATCTGTGCACATGTTACTGTATACTTGTAACTTAGTAGTAGTTGAAAAGGCTTGCATATTTCCTTCTGTTTGGGTGCCAAAGAGGTTTTCTTGTTCTCAATAGTAAGACCGCATACTACAGTTACGAAGGCTATTTCTTCAAAAACGTTCTCAGTTTACAATAGTAGGAGGCATGTGACTTGGAACCGTTGTTTTAATGTGTTCGCGAGTGAGGTGCTGCAAGAGATGCTCCATTTTGGCAATATTAGAAAATCTGATGTCTGACACGGTTAAATGTTGCACGGCCAATTGGCCAAGTAATATCTTTGACTCCTTGTTCTTGTTTTTTAGATAATAGAAGAATTCCTTGTTCTAATTTGTCGAGATTCTTTAAATATCATAGAAGTTTTTTTGAAACAAATAAATATCATAGAAGTAAAAACGTATATGAATGCTTTCTTTGTAGATCTGTGATAATACCATTGCTAGCTATTTTAGCTAATGTCCAGTTGGCAAGGCCTGTTGTAAAGAAACAGTTCCCAGTTGTTTGGTGTTTTCTTGTTGACCATCTATAGGTATAGGCCGACTTGGTGAAAGATAAGACCTGGTGAGCAATGTCAAAATGCTGCGTTTGGTGTCAGCTAGATTCTTGTTGACTTGTTGGACTTGTAAACATGTTCTAATCATTGCAGGTTGATTCACTAACCTTATGTACCGAATTTGTCTGATCTAGCTGATTAGTATGTTGTCTGATAATATTTTCTTGGTGCTTGGTAATGCAAAGAGAAATTCAATGAGCATGGGGTCCTGATAGTCGATTGCAAACAATAAAATTGCCCTCACTAGCTAATGCAATCATGTAGAATTAGTGGATCTTGTTGCATGAGATAATGCAGAATTAATGCATGCCGATTATCACTAAATCAAGTTGAGATGGTTGTACGGGTGGTTATGAATTATGATGCATCAAGAAAGAGGCCCAGTATGACGTAGGAATTATATTAATTGAGTAGGTAAGGTACTAATGTCTTAGCTTCTAAAGAATGAATATGTTAGTGGCAAAAGAAGTGTTACTTGAATTGTTTGAATTAGTGAGCATTAGTATACTAAGATTTGAAAGGACACCGAGAAATGATAATAAACCTAGAGAGATAATTATTGAAAGATGTACTAACATACCCTATGCAGTAAGTAGCTAAGGCCAAAGTGTTGCATGTTGTAATCTTCTTTGCAACAATCAGTTATTTAGAAGTTTACTTGTAGCCTGTGCTACCTATTTATCTATTCCTATTGTTTTAAGGCTGTATGATAAATCAAGTTTGGTATGATTTGCCTATTTATATTTAGTCTCTATGCTTTTCCATCGTGATTTTGTGTGGCATGCTCATGATGACATGTAATATGGACAAGTCTGTTTTATGGCACAATCACTTACTCGCATGTACATATTTAGTTTGATTTGTTGTTTTAATGAGCCTATATGGTAGAAAATGTGTAGCACTCATGCTGTAAATATGTGTATAGTTGTAAATGGCTATTGATATTCATTTTGATCTGCACATTGACTTTGTTTCCTTACTTGGGGGCACATATTGTATTTAGGAAATCCCAAGTCAACACATCCCTTCCTAATTTGGTAGATAAAAAAGTTTTTTGATCAATTTTTATGCAACATGATATTTTGTATGCAGCATGATGATTTCTAGTAGTTGCCAACTCATGCGGTTTCCAGTTCCTGTTGAAATGCTACATACCACTAGACTGAAGTCGGTATTTTGCACTAATTGATGCACAAGACCTTTTACCATCAGGAAACTTTCATAGAAGTGGTTATGCAGTAGTATTTGATAGATTATTAATAGCACACTTTGCAGTTGGCAATCTGGAACAGTTCGTCATATTCTGTCTCTTTGCACCCACACTTCTCTATCGCCCCGCCCCTTTTTTTATTTTTGTTTTGTTTGGTTGAGCTCTTGGGTTTGTCATGGTTAGGTGGCTCTTTTTGGAAGATGTCATGTTCCAATTTCTGAAAATACAAAGCTGTGACATTGACTACTCACAACTATGGTCAGAATGATTGTAATGCCAATGAACAATGTAGTGAAGCAATGTTCTGACACAAGTTGTTTGATGCAGATTAGGAGGGGTGCCATATGTTGAGTAGGTTCTAAAGGCGACAATGAGATTTCCCTCACAATAGAATGATACATAGCTCTCCTGTGTGTTTGATGAAAAAATGTGACAGCGAGATTGCGCTTTGTTCTTCTGTGTTGATTCTGCCCAGCATCTATATACTTGTTGCTGTGTATGTCTCGCTGCATCTCATTTTGGTCCAAGCTGCACATGATCCAGCAGTATGTATGGCTGGGATGGTTCTGCACATGATCCATACCATGTAAATATAGTAGTGGGTTTGTATTTTGGTGAAATGCCAGCAAAAAGGTTATCTAGATCGATGTTGCAAATGTGTCAAACTGATGACCTTATTTAAGTGAGACCTATTACCTGTTCTGCCCTACAGATATTAGAGATGGGTGTCCTCTGTGAAAGGATCAAGGATGCTCAAGAGGGGGGTTGAATTGGGCAACTAATAAATTTTTCGCAAATCAATTCAACCTATCGCACTTTGTCCAATGTCACCCCACAAGTGCTTGCGTCAATTCTATTCCTAAAACAAATTATGCAACCTAGAGCCAAGTCCTATCATAAGTATACTACTCTAGGAAAGTAGAGAACACAAGGGAAATGCGGGAATGTAAAGAGTTAGAAAGACAAATCCGGTTTTTCCCGAGGTATCGGAGAGTCGGCACTTCCTACTAGTCCTCGTTAGAGCACCCGCGCAAGGGTGAAGCTCCCCCTTGATCTTCGTAAAGACCAAGTGCTCTCTACGGGCTGATCCTTTACCTCTCCGGCGTGGTGGATCGTCCACAACCGCTCACAACTTCGACTTGGGCCGCCCACAAGCTCTCCAAGCGGTCACCAAGCCACCGATCGCCACCAAACCGTCTAGGTGATGCCGATCACCAAGAGTAACAAGACTAGACTCTCACTTGACCAAGAACAAGGCCAAAGAGGGTGATGGATGCACACAAGTCACTCTTGATCTCTCTAGGGAAGAAGCTCACAAGCAATGGAGTTCACTCAATGCTCCCTAGGGCTCTTGCTCTCTCACAAGATCAACAAGGGTTCCTTCAGCTGTTAGAAGTGGAAAGAGAGATAAAATAGAGGCTTTGGTGGAGTATAAATACTCACCCTCTTCAAAACTAGCCGTTTCTCACTTTCCTGCGAATCGTCGGACGCTGCCGAGGCTCGACCGTCGGACCATTCACCATGGTCCGACTCTCACAGTTGCACTGTGCTCAGTCCTGTGCCAGAGGGGCATCGGACCGAACTCGATGGTCCGACACTCCTCAGTCCAACGCTTTTGAACAACTGACACAGTGCCTCTCAACGGCTATAACGCGGATCAATGGTCCGACGCACACCGTCGGACCAAGTCCGACGCTCCTTTTCGCTGCGGGAACCTCTCTGAAAGCGTCGGACGCTAAGAAACATTAGTCCGACGCTCACTCTCTCGACGGTCCGACGCTCGCTGAACACCCAGAGGCACCGTCGGACTCTGGCCAATGGTCCGACGACCATCCAGCCAGGGTCCGACGCTCCCTGGCACACTGAGAATCGTCCAGGGGCTGCCACGTGTCGTCGGACTCTAACTATTGGTCCGACGCCCATACTAGGTAGAGTCCGACGCCTCTAATTTGATCAAAACTTCGCCGAATCGAAAACTTTCCAAAACGAAGTTTGATCCTCTCTCTCTCAAGAGTCTCCCTGTGCTGTCTAGAGCTATGTTGGACAGGTGTGCATCACATCTATACTCTCTAATCTTGCTCTAAGTCAAACTACCCATCCAAACCCCTCTTAATAGTACGGTCAAAGAGAAAAACAAAACCTAAGACTACGCCAAGTATCTCTCAACTCCAAACGACACTTGGCACTAGCCTATCACCGTCTTGTCTTCCATCCTTAGAAAACCGAATCGAATTCCATCGCTAGGGGCTTGAACCTACATGTTATTATGACCTAACCTCTAGGTTATCCTGTAAAACACACGTTAGTCATAATAACTGTCTTGTTGTCATTAATCACCGAAACCACTAGGGCCTAGATGCTTCACTCTGATACACTACTGCCACTACAAGATTGTTGAACTCTGATTGCAATCCTAGTTAAGCAATGAAGCTCCTTGTACCTCGTCCCAGGCGCTCGTGGCTCCTCGTATCGTATCCATCGTGGCAATAGATGTGGCATCGTTCTTCCATTCCGTCAAATACCCCTCCCTTTAGACCAACTGCACCGGCGTCCGGTATCGGCTCCTGGAGGAGATCGATACCGGAAAAAATCGCCGCAGCGGGTCCTGTATGCACCTCCGGAAGCGACCAGGACGGGAGCGTGGCTGGTGTCTGCCTCGGACGTACGGCAGCTCCGGTACGCGCCTATGTGGGGCCCTCGTCGGGCGGGTGGAAGAGAGAGAATGGGATGGAGATGGGGGTCGCCATGGCCGCGCCTAGCACCGCGCCGGGTGTGGAGGAGAGGGAGGAGGAGTTGCGCCCGCCGGAGAGGGAGGAGGAGCCCCTGCTCCGCCTCGCCATCGTGGTGGGAGAACCGCCCACGCCCCTGCTCCGCCTCGCTGGCGCGGCCCTGCTCCGCCTCGCCATGGCCTCCCCTGCTCGCCGGAGGAGCTCGCCCCTGTCCCGCGCCAGCCGGAGGGAGCAGAGGAGCTTCGCGGCGGCCGTCCCCGCGACCCTGCTCCGCCTCGCCGTGGGGAGGGCCGCCGCCGCTGCACAGGTCGGGTGCGGCCCCGCGGCTCGCCGGCCGGGGAGGGGGAAGATGCGGCGGCGGAGGAGGAGGGAGCAGAGCAGGGCGGCGGTGCCCTCGTTGGGGGTAGGCGGAGGTGGCCGCGCGCCCGCGGCCTCGCCGGGGGCGGCGGAGGTGGCCCCGTGCCCTCGCCGCGGGGAGGCGGAGGTGGCTAGGCGCCCTTGCCAGGGGAGGCGGAGGTGGCCCTCGCCAGCGAGCTGCCACGCCGGGCGCCCTCGCCGGGGAGAAGAAAGGGAGAGAGAGAGAGAGAGAGAGAGAGAGAGAGAGAGAGAGAGAGAGAGAGAGGGGCCGGGTGGGGAAGAATGGAGGAGAGAGAGACCCGGAGGGGAGAAAAGGGAGAGAGAGGAGAGAAGAAAAGTGAGAGAGAGGGATGATGTATGACACGTGGAGCCCATGACATAGAGGATGGAATATGGAAGATGCATGAATAAGGGAAAACTAGATGTAGAGGAGGGAATTTGGATGACTAGAACAGAATATTTCTTTTAGAGGAGAGATTTAGAGGATGATGAGTACGATTGGTCTTAGCCTCCACGTTAAGTTCAGCCATCTGTTGGGCGTCTTATATCGACCGTGCAAGGCTAAGTAGGATGTCTGGCGGCAAAAGAAATTTGCTTTTCAATTTTGGTTGCAGCGACCAGGTTCGTGACATCGCGGAAAAGGCTCGCAGCAAAGAAGAAAAGGAAAGGAAGAGAATTACGCACGATGCCGGGCAAGGTGAAAAGGAAAGGAAAGAATTTTGGCACGCTTATCTTGTTGCAGCCGTGGTGAAAAGGAAACGACCCAGGCCAGGCATGCGCGGTAACTTCGTTTGGAGCGGGGTTAGCGGTAATTCAACCGTCGCCGCGATTTTATTGTTAACTGGGGGTCCGCCGTCGCCCCTTGTGGCCTTGTCCTAAAACCATTCTGATAAATGGACGGAGGGAGTAGCATTTAAAATAGCAATTGTGCATATGAATCTATTTGCCACGGCTTTCCTAATCACTACTGATAAAAACTGTTCGAGACATTACATATTTCATCTTATGTTTAATTGACACTTAGGGGTAGTCTGTGCTTGTTATTTATTAATTGACACTACTTTGCATTATGTGCCACTTGGCAACAAATATTTATTAAAAGTAAGTGGAAATGGAACAAATGGTTGGAAAACCTGTCTTTCATTTATCTATGTTGGAATATATACATGCGAAAGGTTGTGTTGAACATGTGCCTCTTCATGAATTAATAAGCAACATTTTCATTGTTGTAATTATCAAAGATCATCTCGTGAATAGCTTCATGAAAGGACGGGGTTGTCAAAGTAACTCACATCATAAGCAAACCACGTCGGGGTTAGGTGATCCACGCGCGTCCACCCGATCCCCTTCCAATCCCCTCTCATGTCTTTTTTTTTTATTTGGCTTAGATCACTGCTGATGCGGCTTCGTGGAGCAAAGAAACATAAAAATATCGTAACAGGCTAACATCGTCCAATAAACTGATCTAGAGTACTAGCATTCATCTCTAATGTTTGAAAAAGAAACAATAAAAAATACAGAAGCTAAACAAACATTTTTGTGAAATACAAAAATGGATAAAATAACTGAGACTTTCTTTAAAAAAATTATGAAAAAAAAACAAGTGCAAACAAGGGACCGGCATGATCTAGATCTGAAGACTCATCTATAATTTAATAGAGCATTTTTTTATACAAAGTTACAAGCTACGTGCTAACATATGCTGGCATACTGCAATCCTGTTGGGCAATATTGCAAAACAAATCTTTCATACCTTCAGCTCCTGCAAAGCAAGAATCAAAGAAAACTTAGTTAACGCGTAAGTCTTAACTGTCTTTACACAAACAAAAAGGAAGAAAATTCCCACTATTAGCATTTCTTGTTTGTAGTCTTGTTAAGATTAAGATAAAAAATAGCCTTACACTGAACAAGCACTAATGCACAGATACAAAGTCAATGGACGATGATGAGGTATACCTATGACTCATTATGCGTAAAACCTTTCGATATATGCATTCATATTTCTTGCAAGGTTACAAACATTTCACGCTGTTGCAGTGGCCCAGTGCAAAACACAATGGAATGAAGTTGATGTGCTCACAAATCAAATTCGCAGAGACTACAGAAGATTTATCTGAGGCACACAAGGATGCAATCAAATCATTAAATGGGCTAGGAAGCCTACTCCACATGAAACCAGTATATCTGCGGCATATTAGGACGCTTGTGAGGATTGCACACAAATTAAGAATATAGAATCCGTGCATTGAAATTGGTGGCCAGAAAATTCCTACGCTCCAATTGATGTGTTATTAATAATGGGCCATCCCATACAAGGTCACATTCTCTAGTTACGTACACAACAAGCAATAAAAAGCAATGAGTTGGTCAAAGGATATCAAGATGAAAACAAACTTAAGCTGCCATCTAATTCAAGTGCGGTCATGCAGGGGTAGAACACAAGTTATATGACATTGGACCATCTACACCAACATAGTGGCCAGGAAGACTTAACCTCAAACTCAAACTCAGTACAAATTACCCAGTGAGTAAAATCAAAGACTAACCTCAAACTCAAAACCCCATACTGTTTCTTATAAGAAGAGAATGGCTACCAAAAAGTATTTAATTTCGAACTCAGTGTATTATATATTTTTTCAGTTATCTTATATAATTCCAACCTACAGTTGTTCTTCTTGCTTGAATTTTTTTAGCTCTTTTCTGTGTACTGAAGCGATATTTTCTTCTAGGAGGAGGAAGTACAGAAATCCAGGGATGGAGAAAGTGTTAAGTGAACACAATAATGATCATAACATTATGTAAGTATATGTTCAAATAATTTAAAGTCACTTCTATTATTTATTCTTGGTAGAACAACATTTGACTTTTGCCTAAATGTTGCGATACATTTGATGCTTATTGCATAGTATATCTTGCTCTGTTTTAGATAATACAAAGGTCCTTGTGCTCAACAGGGACTCCAACGTAAGGCATACTATGCCTACTCAAGATCATGAGGTTACACAAGAAGACAATATTTCTCAACTTGTTGGCGCTACAGGTCAGTCCACCTGGTAAATTCTTTTATTAAATGGAACCGGTAACCTTATCTTGCTAAATTATCTTGATTCCTAATGATGTATGATGTATGTAGACCCCATATATGCTTCAACTTTCAATTTTTAGCTTATTAGGGATGAAGGTTTCCTTTTTACCGGTGCTACTAATCAACATAACTGGGTGACAGTAGAGGACTTATATAATGGAGACGGCAAATCCACTGCATCTAATGGCAGCAAAGTCATCTTCATTGTACTTGTATCATTCATCAATTCACAGTGCCTTTATTGTGCTCTGTCTATAACTAGATCTCTATGGTATTATCTAAAAAAAAAAATGTAAAGCTGCTATAGCCTTTATTGTATCATGCTCTGCCTTTCCCTTTGAAAACGAATATTATTGCTGCGATATGCCAATATTTACTCACATTCCTTCTCAGGTTACTCAAGTTAACAATAAAAAGATTAATTTTGCAGGTTACTTTGGAATATGTTGGTAAATTGCAAGATGGCCAAATTGTCGACCAAATGGGCATTCGTAAATTCAAGCTTGGTAAATGAGAAAAGGCTCTAATTTTACCCCATGCTTGGAATCCACAGATTCTCACAACACTTTTCCCTTTTTGGCTTCAGGTGCTGGAGAAGTGATGCTTGGATGGGATGCTGGGATTTCTGGTTATCATCTTTACTCTAAACCTCAGTTCTCATCCTTTCAAAATGATTTGTTCCAAATATATCTTTATTCTGTGCCCTGTAGGTATGCGTGTTGGTTCCAAAAGGAAAGTGACCATCCCTCCGGCTCTGGGGTGAGCGCATTATTCCCCTCCATCTTTTTTATTTCACTGGTGCATATCACAATATGTGAACATTTCTTGGAGAACATTAATTGCGGGGTTTTTTCTCAGCCATGGGAACCTGGCAGTAGGAATGATACCAGCGAACTCATGGCTCGTCTATGAATTTGAGCTAAAGAAAGTGAGGCGAACTAAAAAGGCGTCTCAGGTCTCTAAGAACCCAAGCTAGATGATGACGGCAACAAAACTTCTTTTGTTTTGCTTTCAACAGAAAACTCTCTAAAGAATGCAGCAATCTTTTGTGGATCTTAATTATCTAGTCCGCTGTATATTTTAGCAGGAAGGCGGATGATACTCCGCCTGAACCGCATGTGTATATAACAGCCACACTAGTGAGTGCAGTGCTGGACGTCTGCCTGCTATGCTCAAACTCGAAACTGTCATCTACTTAGACCTTCATGCCATGTAGAAAAGTCCCTCTTGATTTTGTAAATGTGCTCGGAAGTTTGGATGGTCACTAAGTTGGGTTTATTTGCAGTGTGCTCTAAATACAGTATCTGGGACCAACAATTGTGCCTGGAAGAGCTTGGCTGTTTAGTAACTTGTGTTGAGTTCTTCATTCTTGGCCAATTAATTATATTGTTCCAAGTTTTAAGAAATTGGATATGTAGGATAAAGGTGAACTTTATCAGCGTGTACAATTTTACAGCATGACCTTTCGTGCGTTGTCATTGCTGAACTGGAATTCATCTGTTATGTTCCCCTTAGGGATCAACAGTGCTAATACTAATAACACAAGTGCATTCAATAACAGAAGATAAACCAGAGACGACCGAATATCATTCCTGATAACCAAGATATATGACTGCATACTTGATAATTGATGCATCAGAGACTAGATACTTGACAAAAGCACAAAACACAATATAGGATAGTGAGCATCAATGTTCATACCCAAAACACACTACTAGGTGTCTAGACTAGTTCATATAGACACGGTTGATACTTGCATTACATTACACATCAGGAATTAGACTAGATGTAGTATAATATGAGTATAGCAGCATGACCACTAAACACACTACAATACTAGCTAGTGCTAGCTTGTGTACACTTACATACATATATAATATCATGAACAGTACAATAATATACAATAACTGGCCTGCTAGGTTGGGTGGGGGGTCACACTCACACCTACTACTACTGGAGTGAAGGCAGCAGTGCACAAAAAGAGCTCCATCAGACGAGACAATGATCAGAGGCGCCGTTCGCGGCGGCGTCTGGCGGCTTTGGCCACCTGAACCCGAACAGCAGCAGCGATGTCACTTGCCAGCGCATCCGGCCACACCTCCATGGATATCCTAAAGAGCACCTGGTCGCGGTGCTTGCGCAAGCGCCTGCCGCCGGCGACCTTGGCAGCGGCCTTCACGAACTTTTTCTTTAGCTTGGACACCTTATCAGAAAGCTCCGTGGAATCCACGCCACCGCGGTGGAGCCTGCCATCGGCGCAGATCTTGCTGAGAAGCACCGAGGCCTGGGGGCGCACGCCCAGGTTGTCCCTGCGGAGCTCGACCAGGGTATCGAGGACCTTGCGCTCGTCCTCGACGAGCCATTTTCGGTACCGCGCCTTCCTCTTTGGCCGGCTGGTGGCCTCGTCAACGTCATCGTCGCCGCCGCCGCCGGAAGGAGGGGCTAGGGCGACGCCGCCTGTTGCGCGGACGGCAGAGCGCGGCGACGGGCACTGGCTCGGCGCCGCCGCCGTCCGCCAGCCCCTGTTGGCAAATGAAGCTGCGGTGACTGAACGGACGGAGGGTGCTGGAGAAAGCGGACGCTGGTGCCGCGGCGCGCTCCTGTCGCCGCCTCGGCTGGCGGATGAGTCAGGGATGATGAGGACGGAGCGGGAGGAGGTCGCCGAGGACACGATGACGATAGATTGGTCAGATCCAGATAAGGAGGAGGAGGAGGACATGACGAGGGTGTTGGTGTCAGATCCAGAGGAGGAGATGGTGATGGCGTCGTCGGCGGCGCACTGGCTGCGGGGGGGACGGAAGTATGGGAGGGTTGGTGCCATGGTGGAGTGGAGACCGGAGATGGGTCGCCGGCGTGCTGCTGGTTTCTATATTTATGGAAGAGGTTTGGGATTGGGAGGAGCAGCAAGCAGGATCCAGGTCCAACCGCGCCTTTTTCTCCTGCCAAAAGAGCTGCCGCCGGTTCTTGCTGGAATTTTTCATACAAAAATAGGAAAAATCAGTCTTCAAATAAATTTGAAATGCTTAGTACACCACTACGCCAAACCATAAAAATATGCAAGAATTTCTTGAAACTTCTTACATATCAAGTAATAGGGGACCTTCAGATTTACCAATCATTGTAGAAGGCCAGAGATGAACATATGAATAGTCATGACTTTATTTTCAGCAGGCATCAACAAACTTGTGAAACCCGTTTTGATGTGCTAGAACAACTCAGCTATGTGCAGACTTGATGAGATTTCAGAGACGCGCTAGTCAAATAAGAGAAAGGGAAATCTATAAACTTTCTCACTAAACAAGCTATCAAAGCAGCAGTTACACAGGACATGGATCCAGATAGAACTAAGTTTTTTCAGTAAAGCATTCTGCTGCTACAATTCCTACACACAAGAAACTGAAAAAAAAAGTCCATAAAACCATTTTGAAAAAAAATGTTTGGCAAAAAAAACTTACACCTAATGAAGCTACTGTGAGCAGACCCTAATTGTGTGTGTGTGTGTTTTTTTCACGGGGGGCCCACGACGCTTCATTTCCCCATACCTTCCTTCCTTTCCGTTTTATTTGTAGGTGGCCTCCCGAATGAAAATGACCTTGTCGCGCCCCTTTCCACGCTGAAAAATCACAACCCGCCGTTTGTTCCCGCCATGGCCCCAACCCTTCCCGCCATGACCACGCCGCCGCCGCCGGAGCATAGCATCAGCACGGAGCCGTCGTCCGCAGCGAAGAGGGCGTCCACGAGCCCGACGGCGCTATCCACCAAGAGCCACAAGGCGCCGTCCGCGCGCAAAAAGAGGAAGCCGCCGCCTCCCGAGTTAACGCCGGCCAAGACCTCCGATGCCACGGAACCGGCATCCAACAAGAAGCTAGCGCTAGCCGCGCCCTGCCACGCCGGCGGCGGCGGGCAATCTAGCTCGAGGAGCGCCGGGCACCAATCAGGCAAGGACGTGCTGGCGCACAAGGCCAAGACTTTGGATGAGATGCGCGAGCTGTATCCTCACCTCGTTCATGAGGCCATGGCCCTTGTCGATCCGGCGGTGCTGGAGAGGGTGCTCCCCCGCATTGATGACAACGAGTCCCAGGCGTTGGACAAGAAGGTCAGGAGGGCGAGGAGGCAGCTCACCAAGACCATCACGGAATCGGTGAGCAAAACCTTCTTATCCTTAATCAAACATTGGGGGTACGATTTCCCTCTAATTACACTCAACTCAAGGTTCCGGCCTTCGGGGTCTTTATTTAATTGTTGTGATTGTGGTTGTGCTTCTAATGAATAATTTATTTGACTAGGTTGTTTCAAAGTATTTAACCATTGGTGAAAGAGTTTGGATTTTATACCCATGGCATTTAACTATTAGTCATGGTTCCACTCTATTTTAAAAAAAATGCAGCGATAGGAGTATAGGACTGCGGTACCATTGAATAAACTGCACGAAAGTTAAAAGGTTCTGTATATGCTTCTGCTGATATCAAGATTCCTGGTCTTTGTTTAACAATTGAGTTCGTAAAGTTGCATCTTTTCTTGTTCTGGTTCCCAGATGTAGCAGGTGCCTAGTCACTGCCTCCAAGGATTACTTTACATTAGTAGGCTACCTCAAAGTATTTTACTGTGACTGATGCTATTTGATAGTGAAGAGGACATAGCCAATCTTTTGCGTACAGTTGTGGTCATCGCCTACAAATAGTTCACCTTGGACACTGTAAAATATAGAGTGCATCTGAGGCTGTTTGGTTGCCCAGCCATAGTGCGCCACGCCACCGACGGTTTGGCCAGCATTTGGTTGGTTCCTTGCGCATGCGAGCCACGCCACATGCTGTGGCGGTCACAGGTCTGCGGTTTGTGTTTGCTTTCTGACAAAGCTGCGGCGGCCACCACTGTTCTCAGCACAAATTCACGCCACACTTGTGTCTATCAAAAACGTCGCCTAACCTTTGGTGACGGCGCTGTCATCGCGTGGCGAGCCACAGTTCAAAAAGAAAAAGCTTCGGCGGTGCCACAGGCGGTTTGGCAGTGTTGGGCACCAACCAAACAGCCTCTTACTCCCAACATACATTCTGATGTCCTCTGTTTTCAAGGCACTCATTGCCCTACTTTAGTATAACCAGTGCACCATAGAACACTCTGCATAAATATTATTGCAAGTTAAGCTTTCACTTTCAGCACACTGTTCAAGAATCCAAAACGACGTCGATTGGGGAAAGAAACTGAGAGGAGAATTGTGCAAGTGTGACAAAAGTATACTAATGATAAATTAAACTCTATTGTTTGAAGGCACCATATTTTGCAAAAGAACTGAAATTTGTGATATCAAACTCTGCAAATAAACTGAAATTTTATCAATAGCAAGTAATCATCACCCTTTTGTCTTGGCAACTCCTATATATACCGGATATTTTTCTGCTCATCTTAAATCTGTTACCCTACCAGCTTGCACTTGCTCTGAAACATTTTTTTGTATGCTGAAAGATGCATTTTACATTAGTGTCAAATTACCCCTCCAATAATTCCAAAAGAATTCTATTCAGTCTGCATACTGTCTGTCTGACTTCTAACTTTGGGTGCTAATATATTTACCACTGGTGAAACCCTCTGTTGCCAAAATAACACTAGCCTAGGTCAAAGACAAGTGAGGTTGGGTCCCACATGTCATTCACAGGCACAGCGATACAAATTTGCCAGTCATATAATGGATTGAACACATGAAAAATATTTGTAGATTTTGTAAAAAAATTGTTTGAAATCTATTGAAAGTTTGAGACAGGATAACTGATTGATTAGTGTCAATGTATAAAGCATTTCTTCTGCTGAATGGGTGCCTACTTATTGTATTTCATGCTTGCTGCAGTGTGCTTGCCACATAAAATTTATGATTTCTAGATTTACTTGCTTATTCGTGTGCTCCTAATCTCTCTCTCTCTCTCTCTCTCTTTTCTTTTTTTTTTCTTATTATTTTTTTTTGCGTCAAACTCCTAATCTTATATATGATAGGAGTTTGTCCCTAATATTGTCTCCTTAAGTTCTTATGTAGTATTAGTAACTTCTTAAATACCATTTTTATATGAGCTGGATAAAATCTTCAGCTCTAGATGAACTGATCTTTCACAACCAAGTACGTCATGCCTTTCAGATAATATATATTTAATGCGACTGTTTGTATTAGAATAGTTTAGAGTTAGTCGGATTCGTATATACATAAGTGTAAAAGAAAGGATGTAGATGCTTGTGATAAGGATTGTGACTTGTTTCTATTAAAATAGTTTACACTTAATCAATTTGTATAATATAATAATGACAGGATGTAAGATGCTTGTGATAAGAAATGGAGCCTATGGCTATGAAGTAATAAGATTACTGTCCCCTTGAAATCAAGATATGGATATTATATATATTCATTTAGTTCAGTGCATTCTTTAATTGATCATACATTTTACAGTTAACAAGACACTCAGTAGATTATTAGCCTTCCATAGTCTTTTTGAGACATTACCATCAATACTTGAAGTTGATGAGTATAACTTGGTAATAATGTAGGCAAGGATAAAAAACATGGATATATCCACAGTATTTCTGTTTCAAGCTACTAGGCCTCAACTAGAAAAGTCAAGAGTGGATAAAGAGGATGGTGTGGATATTTGTGCTCAAGAACGATTGGCGCGAGTGGAACGTGAAATAGTGGAACTGAGACATATTGTGACAGATTCTCACTATGAGGCAACGATAGAAAGCAATCCACTCCATGATAATTCATCATTGAAGGTTATACTACTATTTGCTTGCTATTGATATATCTCTAATGACTAATGAGGATGAAATTTTTCATCACTGCTTCTCTCCTCTTTTTGTTCATAGGGTGTAAGATGTAAATCTGAAGAGAGTCACCCACAGTTGGTTGTAGCTGAAAATCAGATTCCGCGCAATGTGATTATCCCCCTTTGTTGATTTTTTTTTGCATGGCTTCATGTAATTCTTTATGTGTCACATCAAGTTTATTTTATTGTAGATACTACAAAAGAAGATCGAAGTGCCAAATGGCTTCCCCCATGAAAAGAATGTGGAGGTCACATCTAAGTATAAATTGGAGGGTGCTGTTCCCTCAAGAATCCGACACGAAAATCTGGTTATCTTCCCCTTTTGCTACTTTGCCATTTAAACATATGGAATAAACAGTTCGGTGAAAAGCAGAGAACTCTTTGGTTTTAACAGAAATCAACATGAGAAGACAAACCAACCCCCTAATACCCCACCTCTAGAGAGAAAAAAACCGTTGACATTTGTGCATCATCATTAAGAAAGCTTATGCTCAAATTTATGATGTCTTGGGAGACATCCTCCTTTGGTCTAAAAAAACTCAAATTTGATTTTAAATTTGAAAACCTCTAAAAGTGTGATACAATATTTCATAGATTCTCTCTTCAATCTCCTTTATTTTTTGTGCAAATTTGCAGTAGGTGCTGGGAACCAAAACAGTTCTTAGGTTTTCACCAAAGTAACTGTTTCCACTAGATATGTCTACCTTTAATTAGTGGAATGATAAATCATCTCTTGGTTAATATGTCCACAGAAACTGCAAGGGTTGATAAAGCCACCATTCAATACATTTCATGGCCGGACAAGAAAGATTGACGCGGAAAGTCAGACTGCACCCAATTGGTTAGCTTCCTTTAAATTTATTGAACTTATATCTTGCATGCTTACTTTCAGGTAGAGGAAATGAAGCCTATGTTAGGACAAAATATATGTACACATGCAACTGTATTACCTGTGTCTTAGTATTTGAATAACATTCCATATTTGCTTGTGCTGTTTAGGATGGCAAAGAGGTGGTCTTGCTTTCAATAGTACGGCCACATACTCCAGTGGGCAAAGCTATTCTTCAAAGCAGTTCTCCATCTACAATAGTAGGTGACATGAGAATTGGAGCTGAATGTTGTAAGTTTTCTTGATTGAGGTGTTAAAAAGAGATGCTCCACTGTTTCGGGAAAACGGGGAGATGAAGAAGATGTTTGATGCACTTAAATGTTCCATTGCATGGCCAAATGCCCTAGTAATATCTTGAATTCCTTGTTCTAGTTATTCAAGATTATTTTATTGCCACATATGTAAAGAAGTGAAAATATTCTTTTCAGATCCAAAGATAATACCATTGCTAGCAAGGGAGTACCTGACCAACCGTCTCATCAAGGTATCATAACTGCTATTTGGCTTCTACCATATGAAACTTGTGCTCTTGAAAAATACCATGTGATGTAACCTCATTCGTTGACCATCTATGTACGGTAACTGGTTGAAGGTTAAACCTTATGAACAATATCCAAAATGCAAAATTCAGTGTATCTTGCTGGACTGGCAAACATGCTCTACTTTACAGTGATTAGTTTCTTTTGATGAGAGAGAAACTTAATTGTGCCTGTTGCCCAAATTTGCATTATAGATAGGGACAACTACCAAGCCTTTTTTTTTTGCTGGTAGGTAGGAACAACTACAAAGCCATTAATTTCGAGATGCAGCTGAGCAGGTTCATGAAACTGATGCTAAAAACCTTGACATCAGTTTTTCTGTTCAGGAAATTCTAAATTAATTTCTGGAAAAACATGGAGCTACAATTTTCTTGGTTTCTGTGACAATTGCTTCAACGTGGAATGCATAAGCTGCATTGACATGGCAATTACTGTATGGCCACTCGTGAGTAGGTTGATACTATAGGGATGCTACAAAGTACTGATCCTCTGGCAGCATGCAATGCTAGCTCTTACTGGGTGCTAAATAGTTTTGGTGTGTGCTCAGTAGTGTTTGTTTGTGGGGAACATACAATAGTATCATCAAATTTTATATGAGATATATCATTTCTGAGCTAAGTTTGATATAAAATTAAATCCTGTCGGTATCACTTTAGTGCAGCAGACAATTATTTTTTTGTGTTATATAGGTCATCGACAAAGCGCCTTGTGCAACTGCCAACTGAATGATGATGTGATTTTGCACATAACGTGGATTTCAATAATAATATTATGCTTTTGATCTTCAAATAGGACAGATACTTTTGGAATGGGAAGTTCCAAGGAAAGAAAATGTCTAAAGTTGGATGTAACGGGTCTTGTGTTGACTTTTGTTTATATATTGTGGGTGACAATGTGTGGTGTTGCTAGACCACTTTTTGGTCAACTGGAGTAAAAACAAATCTAGTGATCCCTCTAATGATGCTTTTGTCGATCGGTAATGCATGGCCACTGTTTGCTAATTGCTACAGTACATCTAGCAAAGGAAATCATATAAAGACATGAAGTCCTAGTTTTTGACAACCATAGGTGTAACTCTTAGCAGTAAATGAAAAAAATTGGGGCACGTGGTGCGTCTGTATATATGCAGCTAAATCTGTGTGTAATTTTTTGTTTGGAAAATTGTATACACTGTTAGTTTGTGATTATAATAAAGTATTTCCTATCCTATTTACTGATGTTGCCCTTTTATACTTAGAAAAATTGACACAAATCGCCAAATACCATGCGCACACAAAGGATTGGGGGGGGGGGGGGGGGGGGGTTCCCTTTTAGTTAATGCAAGTATATGAGAAATTTTACGGTCACCAAGCACTGAACAAAATTCCATCCCAAACAAATGCTTGTGTACGGGCAATGAGACATGACTGACTAAATATTAGGCACCGCTTGGGCGCCAAACTGTCCTTGACAGCATTGGTTTGGCGCCAAAGTGTCCTTAACAGTGTTGCTTTGGCGCCAAATCTCTGCCGTCGCTCCGCATTCCTCTCCCCACTTCATCTCTCGTCTCCTCTCACTACACTCAAGAGCTAGCTCAGTTCCCTTCCGCTCACCGGCCATGGCGCCCACCTTGCCACGGCTTAGGTCTGGCTCTGGCGCTGCTCTGTCCTCCTCCTCGTCGTCATCGGCCGGCTCCAAGCCCAAGCCCGGCGTCATCATCCTGTCCTCCTCATCGGATGACGTGCAGGAGGTGAGCCGCTGGAAGTGGTCGCCATCGGCCGGCTCCAAGCCCGATGTCATCACCCTGTCCTCCTCCGATGACGAGCAGGAGGCGAGCAGCTGGAAGAAGTCCAAGTCCGACGTCATCACCCTGCACTCCTTCTCCTCCGATGACGAACAGGAGGCGAGCAGCTGGGAGAGGTCGTCATTGGCCGGCTCCAAGGCCGGCCCCGTCGTCTTGACCTCCTCCGACCACTGCACCGATGCCGAGCTCCTCGCCAACTGCCGGAAGAGGCGCCCGCCGCGCAACGTGGCCTGGGTTTTCCACGACGAGGTCAGCATCCTCACCGCGCTCGCCGCCGAGCGCCTCGATTCCGGGCGGCTGCCGGGCTCTCGGTCCGCGCTCCTCGACGCCATCCGCCGCCGGGTCGACCTGAGGCGGGAGAACCCCACAGCCGGCGACGTCGCCAAGAAGGTACACAACCTCATGGACAGGTTCAAGAAGGTGATCGCCTCCGGTGGCCCCAGCACTGAGCTCCGCGACAGGGAGCTCTTCGACCTGTCCAGGAAGGCCTGGCCGGAGCTCCTCCCGATTGAGACCACTGCCTCGTCCTCCTCATCTTCTTCGCCAGATGGAACCTGCCACTGATGGCGGTCGATCACTCGATCAGGGAGGAGCTTGGAGCCTAGATGCTTGGTTTCAGCACTTTTGTTGATGCTACTGTCTAGTACTAGCAGTAGGTCTAATTTCAGCACTAATATGTTCAGTAAGGACTAGTAGTTCAGGCATCAGTAGGCTAAGCTACCTTTATAGATAGATATTAGCTAGATAAATGTTGGCCTAATTTCAGTACTTTTGTTCGCTATGTATGTATGTATGTACAGTCTAGGCGTTAGGCTAAGCTACGAGTGTCGTCCTAATGTCATCAGTTTCTGTGCTTGTTGTCACCAGTTGTTGCTCAAGAAGTGGCAGCTAGTTTAAGCACCTTTTGCATTGCAAGGATTAATATAAATGTAATCCACCGATCAACTTGCCAGTTTTGTGATACAGTTTTTCAATCATTTCATCTTAATTCCAGTTTCAGTCAAATCGACAATTTGGTTTCTCTTCCATAGTCGAATTTGCCCGGAATCTGAATATACAGGAACCTACCGATTCCCTCACTGAATCAATCAAAGCAAATCAACAATTTTCTAACTGAATATAACCAGATATATACTGGAATTGTTTCAAGTTTATTTCAACAACTCTTTTCTTCAACTAAGAAGTAAGAACCTTGACAGTTATTGCCGACCTTGTGCATATCAGTACTGGAGAGACAGAGTTTACGTACCTTTTTTTTTGTGTGTGTGTGTGTGTGGGGGGGGGGGGGGGGGGGGGGGGGGGCGGCGGGCTTTATGATTTTTGTGCCTACAGATTGAGAATGGACTACTGCAACCATTATAGGAACATGATACATCCTGCAGCATTTTTCAAGAACAATCCATACCGACATTGTGAAACTACATGTTAGCTAATTTTGATCCAGGCCAGAAATTAGTTGATCCTTACCGACACTGTGAAACTACATGTTTGCTAATTAGTTGATCCATGCCAAATTGTCTGAAGTAAATCCAAAGGACTAACAACAAGAGAAAGCTACAACCAAATCATCTGAAGTAAACCTAGGCACTTCTACCGTTCTACGTGCTCCATAATCCAAGATGATAGTTCTTAGAGTTGAGATTCTGTGGCAAAAAGACAGCAATGTTCCTGTAATTTTTAGCACAAGTAAAACTAGACTGACAATAAGAAAAGCTAGGCATTTCCAGCCGATTCTATGTGAGCCGTGCCGAGCGCGACAAGGCAAGTAGATGAGCTGTGCGTGCGATTGGACCAAATTACAGCTGGCCACGAAGAAGTCTTTACCAAACTATATAGAATATAGGAGCTTTGTAGGATTTTCTCACTCTTGATTTTGCGATACCGAGAGTGTCTCGAGTAGTTCTATAGCTTCGGCTAGTTTTAGTCTCCTGACATATCTCCTATTATATAGTCTAAAACAACATCTCTTTGGTGATTCATCTCTTGACATATTATATATCCAAGTTTTTTAAGCAAGTCATGTACCTGATAGATGGGTTGCAATCTTGAAAAATGCAAGAGCGATAGACGAAATAAGAGATAAAGCTAGCATACTTTCTTTCCTAGCCCTTTCTCTCTATTACGAGGGCACTCTAATAATGACTTTCTCTAAGTATATTTTCTATATTTAGTAGAAGAGTGAGAAAAGCTATATCTTGATCAAAAGACATTACTATAGATTCAAACATCACTGCCAGATTATGTTGGACCAAAGCGGTAGTAAAGGGCTATATCACTGCCGGTTCCAGCCACCAACTGGCAATGATATGGCCCTTTACTACTAGTTTAGGCCATCAACCAGCAGTGATAGGTCTCACTGTACATAAGCACGCTCCCTCCCTCCCTCCCTCCCTCTTCTGTCCTAGTAGTACAGAACAGAGGCGCGTTTTCTCTCTTCCCCTCCATTGTTGCGTCTTCTCTTCACCAAAATGCTCAAAGATACTCTGAGATGCTTAAGCATGATCATGATCTTCTAGCTTAAGGTTAATAACAAACATACTCCTTTAGATTTGTAGGTTTACAATGCTTTGGTGTTTGGAGATTTTTTTTTATTTTTATTGTAGTTGTTTAATTTCTCCATTTGAGCAAGACATCAAAATTGGTTGTTGAGAAGGTTAGTGTATACGATTGCTACATGAACCCTACCAGATTCGCTTTTAACTTGTGGAAATCTATATGAGACCTACAAATCCATTGTCTCGAGCTACACTGTTGTTCATGATGAAGGATTTTTTTTTTTTGAATTTGTGTCTTCATTTTTATGTGGCAAGTTATGGAATAATTATTTTAGCAATTCCAATTTATATGGGCCTACCAATTTCTAATTTTCTTTATTTGTTTGTGCAGAATAATAGGTATTTGAAAAGGGGCGATCAATTTCAATTATCGTACAATTAATTGAATTCATGAGCTACAATTAATTTTTTTACTATTTCTTTTTTTTGGAATTTGTGTCTCCATTTTAACGTGGGATGTAGTAGAATAATGGGCTATCTATTTCAATTTTTATAGGGCTACTAATTTCAATTTTTATCGTAGAATACATTGTGCTCATGTGCTTCAAATAATATTGTTTAGAAAGGCTCTTATTCTAACTTTCCTATATTTTCTCTGCCCATTTTCTCTCTGCATACATGGATCGAGGTTGGACGTATGGTCTGTCATGTATAGAACGACAGTACTTGACGGACACCAACGATTTCATCAAGCTCGCCAGAGCTAATCCTAGGGACTCAAATTAGCCTGTATTCTGCCCATGCAAGTATTGCAAGAATACGAGAAAATGGGGTGACGTGGAGCATATACGATTGCACTTGATTACCAAAGGGTTCATGAGAGACTACATGATTTGGAATATGCATGGGGAGGTTGGTCAGAATATTCCACAAGAAAACAATGATGACGTGTCCATACGTAGCTTAGCCCTAAACAAGTTTGTGGCTGCTGATTACATAGAACCTGTGCCTACAAACGATAATGTGTTTAAGAATACGTTAGCTAACGACACAGAGGAAAACAATGACATTTTTTAACTCCTACATGATATGCATGTCGAATTCCTTAGTGCTACACAGTTGAAAAAACTGGAAATAATGAGAAAGGATGCAAAGACACCATTGTATTCTATAACTTGTTAGTTATAATGAAGAAACTACTCCCAAAGGGTAGTGAATTACCAGAAAAGACATACATGGACAAGCAAATGATCTGCCCAATCGACCTCGAGGTTGAGAAAATCCACATGTGTTTCAACAATTGCATATTGTACCGTGGAGAAAAATACAGAGACTTGGATGCGTGTCCCGATTGTAAGATCCCCGGTACAAGTAAGGGCCATCAAATGAGGGTAGTGTTGGCATTTCTTAACGTCACCACTAGAAATAGAGATAAACTCTTATCTCCAATAATAGAGACAGAAATATTAGATATAATAAATTAACTTGTCACTTGATTTAGCTACAGATCACTTGAACTCTTAACCTCTATCTCTTAGAAATAACTAGGTTGTCATCCCTAGCATGATTCCAAAAGATCTCGTGGAATTCCTCTAGCAAGTGACTAAAATAATAATATAATATCCGCAAACGCACAGATAAAATATACATCATTGCAACATTTTACTCAAGAGTGTCACGGGTTGTTGATCTATATTTTTACCACTGGGAAAGGCTTGACTATAAAAAGGGTAGATAGATAATTCTCATATGCACATGCAATATGGAGATAACCATGTATAATCTAATTACTTAGAACAGGGGTTATGTCACAATAATAATGATATGAATGATAAGCATAATGATCAATCCATAGATAATAATGTAAATCACCTAGAGCACTTTCTATCTAGGCACTAGCATGGATTAGGAAGAAGCATAAGAATATTCCTAAGTTACTCTAACTATACTACTAAAGACATATTAAATTGGTGCAATTATACTACCAACCATGGCAAAGATACCTTATACTTACACATAAGTGAATATTACTAAGGAAGACCAAGAACATAGCCAGCCTTCTATAGTAATAATAACTTCCTACTATCTCAATATTCGAGGTGTGGACTACAAAGGACTCAATGGGAGTATCACATCCGTGATCTACCACATGACCCAGAATATAGGGTGCAATTGCAGACAAACCACATCTAAGCACCATGCTTACATGCTGTTGGTCACCCATCCATGACGTCAATGAATGAGAGCTATACAATCTTATGTATAAATATAAATGCATCCTAACTATGCAAATTATGCAATCTAAATAAGCACTGAATAGCATAATTGAGAACATAATCAATAAGTAGAACAATGTCAATCAACTTTATCTAAAGCACTCAAAAGAGGTATTAGATACAATAGAGAGCTTCTTACAATGGCTCTGGAAAGCCTCGCTCCAGACGAGATCCGGAATTCAAGTAGAACTTGCCTTCTTTTACTTCTAATCCTATGTAGTTATGCTCTAGATGGTGAAGCTCTAATGATCTAGGGTTTTTGCTCTAGTTTCTGAATGCTACGAACTAGTTATGAATTGATATGAAGCCCTGAGGGTCTGGGGCTGTATATATAGGCCGGAGTGATGAATCTCAGCCCTCGAATCAAACCGACTTAAGGTAGTAGTCCAGATTAATCCTCAAAGGCAGTGATATACCGATCATGGGGGGAGATCGGTGTTGATAGTTACTAACGCTATCAAAAGAGTGTAGCCAAATCTATCCTCTAGCAATGATAACAATACTTCTCAACGCAATCACTGGGGTTGTCAATCCCTATGCTCAAAGTATGTGGTTGTTGACACTTCTAACGTTGCTACTAGGAATAAAGTTATTTCTAGCAACTGCGCCAAAAATGCTATGGGTAGCTCTATAGGATAGGTGATGGAATTCTGCAAGCGCATAGAACTATCGAGTAGCACTTTACCTGGGAGTACCAGGTGTCGAATTTATATTTTCCCAAAGGAAGGCGGGGTTTGTGATTCCAAGGATCTGATAGTCAAGGATCTAGATATGGATAAATGTGGTAATAACCTTAGTAAGGATAAATCAATGAAGTATAACTAAGATAGAAACACACTAGGATAAGTTTAGGTAGCTCTGGAGTTTTATGGGAGAACTCTAACTCAGTAAAAGATCAAGTGATTGTTATACCAAAGAGATTGCTATACCCGGGACACACAAAGTCCTAAACTCGCCGGGGTTCGACTGATTAGGCACCGTACGTCTAAAAGCCTACGCTGATAAAACTAGACCGAACGTGGTGGAATCCAGAGGATTCTAGGAATGTCACCACCTAGAACCTACCACTACTATCCGTGGGTCTAGCCACACTCAAGGGTAAGATTATAGCCTAAGCACCTCGCTTAATCTATAAAGCTTACTACTCTAACTCTGGCCAAGGAATTAGAGCACTCTAATCAAGCAATGAGACAAATATGCAACTGTTTAAAGTATGATAATAAATAAATGAAGCAGGGTATCTTTATTACCGATAAGAGTGAAGAACACCACAGAGGAGGTCGCCGACAAGCCTGGCTCCTCCACAGACTTCCTCCTTCTCCCGACTTCTCTCACTACTCTACTCTTCTCTAGCTAGCACTATTCCTAAGAGCTGAGCTTCACTAGAGAGAGGAGCTACTACTGATTATGAGCTGAATTTCTAGTGGTTTCTAGTGGTGTTTGGTCTTACAAGTGAGGATTCAAGTCCTATTTATAGTGTAGGAGCGCTCCAGGGGTACTTGTAGGGGTCCTGGAGGTCGGTGGCGCGAAGTGGCAGGGCGGTCGCCCTCCTAGGGGGCGGGCGCCCCCTTGGATGCACCGCCTTGCATCCTACGGCCCTCCTTCACCCTCAAGGGCGGTTGCAAGATCTGTTGGAGCTCAGGATTGGCAGTTTGCAACCCTGGGAGGATGACATGTGGGTCCTTTGATCCATGGCACATCTCTTGATCACCGTTGGATGAAAACTGACTTCATTTGATGGCTTGGATGACTCTTGGACACCTTCCCTCGGATTGTGGACGTGTCACTCAATTTGGACAGGGCGGGCGCCCTGTTGGTAGGGCCACCAGATCCTTGTGTCTTGTTTCTGAGCTGTTGATGTTGTTTCAACGTGCCATAGGCCATTTGGGAGGATGGCACATGGATCCATGAGGTGGCATAGTGCATTTGGCACTCTTCACAGGGCGGGCACCCTATGTAGGGGGAGGTGCCCCCTCTGGCCCCCATGTGGCAGCTGAGGTGCTGAGGTGTCTTGGTATGCTTCATTTTTACCTGTTTTTACCATTTTTCCTGCATACACAAGATTTCTCCAAGGACATGTGGAACTAGGTAAGTTTCAAGGTGAGTCCTTTGCATTTCATGTGGTTTTTTGATTATGGGTGAAATGTTGACGGTAAAATAGGGTGTTAGCGACCGTCAACAAACTCCCCCAAGCTAACCTTTTACTTGTCCTCTAACAAAGATGTGATTTTAACATGGCAATATTGGATCAACAATTTCTTTAATGTAATGATTCATAAAGATCTTGCATACAAACCAACACTATTCTAGTATTGAGCATGATTCAGAAATTCATCTTATGTCTTAACTATATGGGGCTTTTAGCTTTTTCACCATGGGTTATGTAGAAACAAGATAGCATAGATAAGTAAATACTTCATCCCTTACTTTGGTAGAGTGAGACCATTCACTAGAGAATTTTTGTCTTTTTGAAAGGAAAAATCTTGCTTTGGTTCCTTTAATGGTACTCTCAACCACTCCTTAGTGTGATGGACCTCACAAGAGTTCAAGAGAGCTTTTCATGTCTATCCTAAAGCTTATGTGGGGTTTATAGGATTGGAGCAAAAGCATACTTGAACTGAATATATTGCAAGATTAGACTCTTAGATCACAGGGAGCAACAAGTCATATAAGATGATCAATAAGTGTAGGTGTAAATTATTTGGTGGGCACCATGAGACTTATTCCTTTGCCTTAGACAGGGGAGAGCATGGTTACTGAATACACATTTTTTTTAATGAAGCATAGATATATGGGCACCTGCCCATGGGACATTTGTCCTCTTTTATTTTTCTTGAGCACTTGCTCTCTTTTTTTCAGTAACCTATACTCCCCATCTATCAAAAGGTCAAAGGTTGATTGTGGTTGGTTGTCTCAATTGGTGTATGGAGCATAGATGTATACTTCTAGTGTAGAAGTAATACATAGGTGGAATGTGTACGTGATCTTGATCAAAGAATATGACTAGTTTCTCTACCCAGATCAAATAAGGTCTAAGCATGCTCAAAACAGACAAGGACTCTTTCTTTTGGTGGTTTTAGTTGTTTGTGGATGTATGGCTTGATAGTAGGTATTTAACTCCATAAAGGAACCATGAGCAAGAATTTGAATTTTATAAATCAGAATCTCTAGTTGGTTCTCACTCATTCCTTAGGTCAGGTAAAAGTTCTACTTATACCAATTTCAATCTTGCAAGAGTATAACTTGGGTTATTAGCATGTGCAACCCATAATAGTGTTTGACTTAAGACCGAATTCAGATATCACACTCAAAACTTTCATAGTAAGGGTTGTGTAACAAGATTTTGCAAATCATCATCGAGCAATTGTTCATCATTTCCAACAAAGACATCATATTCTTTTTCTCATCTTATCATTATTTTCATTTTTTATTTTTTTATTTTATTATTATGCAAGAATTTAGAATTGCTTTTCATATTATAACTCATAGTAATTAAGAAAAAGTGCTGGGGTTAGAGACCATACCTTGGCGAGGATGACGACTCCCCCAAGCTAGCTTCTTCTCCATGATCAGATTTTCTTCTTGGTCGGGTAATTTCCTCTTTTGCATCTTATTATGATCACTAGGCTTTGTTTTTTTTATTCTATTCTACCCCTCTTTTTTTTATTTATTGCTACTATGATAAACCAAATTTATATTATATTTTATTATTATTATTTTATTTTTATATATATAATCTCTCTTTTAAAATGGTCCTTATTAAATGCAAGACATGAAATTAAACATGCTTCTAACAATTAATTGATTTAATGCACGAAGAAGAGAAATATGACAATGCAGTAATTAAAGAGAGAGATAGAATACTTACTCCCATAACTATCCTTCCTCAGAAGAATGTTCTTTCTTGACCGATGTCTTCTTCTCATCTTGTCCTTCTTTGACGGTAGCGGGGTCTGGTGTAGAGGCTATAGATGATGGTTCCTTCTTAACCGCATCTCTGTCTTTCTTGTTTCTCCAGATTCTTGGTTTTCTCCTCCTCATGGATCGACTCTTATTTTTCTGCATGTTAGTTGCGTGGTGCAGTGCACAAGAGAAAACAAACCTCTCTTTCTTCCCATTTATATATAAATTCATGCTACCACTAGCAACAAATATGCATGGATTCACAGTATTCAAGAAAGGTCGGCCAAGAATGAGGGGTAAGTTGTCTCTATTACCCATGTCTAAAATTATGAAATCGACAGGCACAAAGTTGTTTCTTACTTTTACCAGAACATCACAAAGTACTCCTTCTATGTAGCAAGTTGTTTGATCAGCTAATTGCACATATGCAGAAGTTGGTACTAGTTCAGTGTACAACAGCTTTTCATAATGTTCTTTAGACATGATGTTAATGCTAGATCTTAGATTACATATAGCATTATGGAACTTTTGAGATTGAATAGAACAAGATATGACAGGGGTTCCAGGATCTTCCTTTTTAGTTGAAAATTTCCATCCATTTAGTTCATAGCGATGATAACTAATAGTAACAAGATTAGCAGATTCTATGGTTGTTTCAGGCTTTTCTGGTATTCTATCTTTTTAAAAAGATGGAATTGCAGTTGCTAGTTGTGCTAATTGGGTTTCAAGCATCTTATTGAAACTAAATTGATTCTTAATTGCAGAAGAGAAATCATCCAATTTAGCATTTATGCTATCTAGCATCCTATCATTAGCATGGAGCTTCTTGTTTATACTATCAGTCATTCTACCTTGACCATAGACAAGATCTTTAAGAGAAGGGTAGTTATTACCTTGGTTGTTCGGACGTTGCGAAGAATTGAAGGTGTTACATTGAGAATTGGAGCGCTGAGTCCATCCTTGATTTGAAGAACGAAAATTGTTATCATTGTTGATGAAGTTGAGGTCTTCATGTGTCTCAGGACAATGGAGTCCAGAATGACCAACTTCTCCACAGACTTCACACATCATGTGAGTCTCCATGGCTTGCACGGTCTCAGGTGTACGCATCCTCTCGCAATTTTCTACCCTTTTGGCCAGTAGGTCCACTTTAGCTGCAATCATGTCAGCTTCCTTTAAAGAATGCATACCTCGCTTGTGCAGTTGCAGACGTTCCTCGTTCCATCCTTGATTGGACACCATCTTCTCTATCAAAGCCTTCGCATCTGAAACTTTAAGAGAAAAGAATGCTCCACCGGCGGCAGCATCTAGATGGCTTCTATCAAGAGGGGTTAACCCATGGTAGAAGTTTTGGATCAAAAGGAAATCCTCCATTCCATGGAGTGGACAGGCAGCGACATACTCTTGCATTCGTTCCCAAGCCTCGGGAATTGATTCATCGGTTTGTTGTTGGAAACTAGAGATTTTATTGCGAAGAGCATATATCTTGCCTGGAGGAAAGAATTTCACTAGGAAAGAGTTGGAACACTTTTCCCATGTGTCCACATCATTTGGGTTCGTATAGAACCATTGCTTAGCTTTTCCTAACAAGGAAAAAGGAAAGAGTCACAAACGAATTACGTCTGGGGTTACTCCTTTAATGGTAAAGGTGTTGCATATCTCCAAGAAGTGTTGGAGGTGTGCATTAGCATCCTCACAAAATGGGCTAGATTGAACCATTGTGATCAATGTAGGCTTTAACTCAAACTGAGTGCTTGCCTCGATGACACCAGGGCCTGTTGCTATATTAGCAGCAGAAGGTGCAGAGAATTCACGGATAGTCCTTTCAGCCATATTCGTGATTATAAGGATATCTATCTAGAATTGACTCAAATTAGAGGAATTAAATAGTTGCCTTCCCCGGCAACGGCGCCAAAAATGGTTGTTGACAGTTCCTAACGCTATCAAAAGAGTGTAGCCAAATCTATCCTCTAGCAATGGTAACAATACTTCTCAACACAATCACTGGGGTTGTCAATCCCTATGCTCAAAGTATGTGGTTGTTGACACTTCTAACATTGCTACTAGGAATAAAGTTATTTCTAGCAACCGCGCCAAAAATGTTATGGGTAGCTCTATAGGATAGGTGATGGGATTCTGCAAGCACATAGAACTATCGAGCAGCACTTTATATTGTCCCAAAGGAAGGCGGGGTTTGTGATTCCAAGGATCTGATAGTCAAGGATCTAGATATGGATAAATGGGGTAATAACCTTAGTAAGGATAAATCAATGGAAACACATGTCACACCCAATTTTAAGGATAAAATTGAATGAACCAACTTATGTGCGCCCAGAGATCAATCACACACATAAGCGACAAATTACATAGTAGCATCACAAGGTTTAATACATAACGAATAATATCACATAGTCTTTACATAAATAGTAACGGACTAATAATTATAATCTCTCGCGGAAGCTCCAATTCACAGGAAAGTTGTTGACTGGTGAACATAATCCTAGTAATCCTCAGAAGAATCATCATAGTCATCTGTTACCCATCCAGGATTTTAATCCAAATATGAAAAATAAAGCAAGCGTAAGTACATGTCGTACTCAACAAGAATAGCATGGGTTTATGAGGCTCAAATAAGGCATGACACTGGTTGACAGCGGTTGCATTTAGTTGATCACATTTTAGCAATTTGAGTAGCAGCAATAGAATATACCAAGGAACAAGATTCGCATGATCATATAAACATGATAATTAATATGGAATAAACATTAATAGAATCTTAAAATAAATCAATATTTAATTAGTTAAATTCCTGTAAGACATCCAAGGCCGCTCGTGACCGTGAGCGCGGCTGATATATCAGTTTACACTCTGCAGAGGTTGTGCACTTTCACTATGAGCCGTGATTCCCATTTGCTCGGGGTAGTTAGCCCCATAACACTACCAAGGTGAGTGAGCAGGGTTTCACTATGAAGTCTTTCAAAGTACTTCGTCTAACAAGTTAGGGCCGCTAGGGACCCGGCAAGTAGATGTAGAGCCCCCTTCGTCGTGGCACAAGGTCACGCAGGTTATACACACTCGGACAGGAGCCGCACTATACCCGAGTCGGCAGGTCCCATCACGCCTTTCGGTAACCTCTAACAAGCTAGAAAAAGTGCCCATACTTGACTAAAACCAGAGCCATGTAGCCCTCATAGTTGCACTGTAAGTCCCGGTGTCATACTTACAGATCATTACCAAAGGTGAAGGATGTAGAGCATCACAAAAACTATGCTCCAATCCCCTAGTTCCATGTTGCTAAAAAGACATCTTTTGATCTTATTGCATATTCAACTAATCAAGTTTACATGATCATGATTCCAGTAGCGCGCTAGCATCGACTACCCAATGCATAAACCCATAGGTGACAAGGTAGAAGATAACAATTCTAGGTAGCACTTATGGTTATCAAGGTAGACATATGCATCATGAATTTAATGATTAAGGTGAATAGGCAACAAGAATGGTCCATGCTATACTTGCCTTGATCAAAGTGCTCTGGAGAACTTGGATCCTCAGCGTACTCTTGATCACCAACGTATTGCTCACCGTCTGAACTCGATCATAAAATCACCACACAATCATCGAGGCAATCATACACGAAGCAAACAAGATCTATATTAGAAACAGTACACCAACAGTGGAAAAATAGATTGAAAAGTGTATAAAAATAATCTACGCGTCGCTATGATTCCAACGATATAAAGATCACGAAAATCGGAGTTCAAACGGGGAAGTTATGAAATAAACAAGTTTTACTTTAATAAAATAATAGATTAAATCTAATCTCGAATTTTAAAAGTTGAAAACATGTACCACAGTAGCATCATTAGATAGATTACGAAATTACGAATCTAACGAGACTTGAACGGATCAAATCGGAGTTAAAACGAATATTTTATGGCCAAAATAAACTGAGTGGCAAATCTGTAAATATTGAAAACGTATTTTTGAATCTAAACCGAGGAAAATACGTTTTCAAAACAGGAAGGCGTAATCCAAGGAATACGCTTTGGGCTGCGGGTTGAGAGGTTAAAAACTCGGGGTCTCTTTTGAATAAAGGCCGGCGAAAGGGTATGGAGGGCTCTGGTTCGCTGGATCTCAGATGGATGGTCCAGATTAGAAGCTGAGAGAGGTGGGGGGCTCTGTTCGCCGGAGCACGGTGACCGACGATGTCGTCCTCGCCGGAGATGGCCGTTCTGGCGCTAGGAAGCTCGGTTTGACTCGGGATTTGGACTGGGAGAAAGCCAAGGCCAAGGCGAACCTATCTAGGGCTTCGGTAAAGGCTAGGGCGGCTCGGGAAAGTGCCAGTGCAAGCAATGGCGGACGGGCTTCGACGGCGAGCTTCGCGGGTGCCTCGGGAGGGCGAAAACTCGAATAAAGAGTGGCGGCGAGGGTTCTATACCTCTATTCAAAACTTCGGGAAGGCTCAATTTCTCCAGTGAAGCCTTCTTGAAGCGAGAACGACGGCGGCAGCGGAGCTCTGCGCGGCGGCGATGCGGCGGCACAAATTTGGGCAGCTCGGGCTCGATTGGAGGTGGCGGCTGCGGCTGGAACTTGTGGGGAGAGAGTTAGGGCTCAGCCGGCTTATATAGGAGCGCGAGGGAGCGGGCTTGGGACGGACTCGGCCGAGAAATCCGGCGGTTGCCGTTCGGTTGGAGATGGCGCTCGTGCTCTGCTCGGACTCCGTCCCGAGGAGGGAGACGACGCCGAGCCGTGGGCCTACCGAGTCAACGAGACCGAGAGGAGGGGACGGCACGCGCCAACTTGGGTCGGCTCCGAGCTGGGCTTGCTGCGCGTAGGAGTTGGGCCTCGGCCTAGAGCTGGGCTCGGCCCACGTGGAAGAAAAACGGGGAGGGCACTGCCCTTGGCCAGAGAGAGAGTTGGGAGGTGGGCTTGCTCGGCCCGGCAGAGAAGGGGAGGGAGTGGCGCCCTGGGCCAAATGGTAAAGGGCAGCAAGCAGGGGTTGAATCCCTTTTTCCTTTTTCAAACTCATTTTCCAAATTCAAATTTCCAATGGATTTTCAAATAGAGCTTGCAATCCAAATGAGATGCAATAACACAAAATAAATATTGGCAGCATGGATGCAACACTCAAGTTTCTGATTCCCAAGATTTATTTTAATTGCTAAAAATTATTATCCACTAGATTATATGCCAACAATTGCAAAAATAAATCAATTGATCCCTATTCAATAAATGCAAAAATTTTAGGGTGTTACAACACACTAGGATAAGTTGAGGTAGCTATGGAGTTTTATGGGAGAACTCTAACTCAGTAAAAGATCAAGTGATTGTTATACCAAAGAGATTGCTATACCCGGGACACACAAAGTCCTAAACTCGCCGGGGTTCGACTGATTAGGCACCGTACATCCAAAAGCCTACGCTGATAAAACTAGAACGAACGTGGTGGAATCCAGAGGATTCTAGGGCTGTCACCACCTAGAACCTACCACTACTATCCGTGGGTCTAGCCACACTCAAGGGTAAGATTATAGACTAAGCACTTCACTTAATATATAAAGCTTACTACTCTAACTCTGGCCAAGGAATTAGAGCACTCTAATCAAGCAATGAGACAAGTATGCAACTGCTTAAAATATGATAATAAATAAATGAAGCAGTGGATCTTTATTACCGATAAGAGTGAAGAACACCGCAGAGGAGGTCGCCGACAAGTCTGGCTCCTCCACAGACTTCCTCCTTCTCCTGACTTCTCTTACTACTCTACTCTTCTCTAGCTAGCACTATTCCTAAGAGAAGAGCTTCGCTAGAGAGAGCGAGGAGCTACTACTGACTATGAGCTGAATCTCTAGTAGTTTCTAGTGGTGTTTGGTCTTACAAGTGAGGATTCAAGTCCTATTTATAGTGTAGGAGCGCTCCAGGGGTACTTGTAGGGGTCCTGGAGGTCGATGGCGCGAAGTGGCAGGGCGGGCGACCTCCTAGGGGGCGGGCGCCCCCTTGGATGCACCGCCTTACATCCTACGGCCCTCCTTCACCCTCAAGGACGGTTGCAAGGTCGATTGGAGCTCAGGATTGGCGGTTTGCAGCCCCGGGAGGATGACATGTGGGTCCTTCGATCCATGGCACATCTCTTGATCACCGTTGGATGAAAACCAACTTTATTTGATGGCTTGGATGACTCTTGGACACCTTCCCTCAGATTGTGGATGTGGCACTCAATTTGGACAGGGCGGGCGCCCTGTTGGTGGGGCCACCGGATCCTTGTGTCTTGTTTCTGAGCCGTTGATGTTGTTTCAACGTGCCATAGGCCATTTAGGAGGATGGCACATGGATCCGTGAAGTGGGATAGTGCATTTGGCACTTTTCATAGGGCGGGCGCTCTATGTAGGGGGCGGGCGCCCCCCTCTGGCTCCCATGTGGCAGCTGAGGTGCTGAGGTGTCTTGGTATGCTTCGTTTTTGCCTGTTTTCACCATTTTTCCTACATACACAAGATTTCTCCAAGGACATGTGGAACTAGGTATGTTTCAAGGTGAGTCCTTTGCATTTCGTGTGGTTTTACCTTGATTATGGGTGAAATGTTGACAGTAAAATAGGGTGTTAGTGACCGTCAAAATCATCTGATCCCCCATCTCTACCATCTGGGTCCTACTTTTGCTGGTGAGTCTCTGGTGTTCTCTAGAATATTCTTGACATGCTTTCGCTGCAGAATTCGATGTATTAGTCCGACATATGGGTCTCTTTTGATTCTTTTCTGAATGACACCTTGTAAAATACTGAATCACCAAAACTGTAGAATTCTATCAGTTTAAACCCTATTCTATGGTGGTGTTTGCATTTATACCCTTATTTCATGTTTGGTTGATGGGTGAAATCTTACAATAATTACCGTAACAACAAACTCTCCATGTAGCTCAAGCCTTGCTCTACTAATTCTACTAGCTACTACTAAGACCTATGAGAGGGTAGAGCACTACTACACAAAATTTAACCGAGGCTAGCAAATTTTATTAACAGAGGTGAGCAAACCAACCGCCTCGGACCAAGGGTCAATGTTAATCATGCCCTTAACCAAGGCGGTTCGCCGCATGCCTTGGTTAATCAAATAATAAACAAAAAAAGAAACATCACTGGACAAGCCCAGCGAACCCATCCACATGGGCCCACTGAGCCTCCACACGCCGCCACTGTAGCCACTCGCTAGGATCTGAATTGGCCTTCCCACCATCAGATCTGGCCTCGACACCAGATCCAGCTTCCCGCCACAGGATCCGCGCAGGCCGCTGACGCCGGGACTGAAAGAGATAGAGGAAGGGAGAGGAGAGGGACGCCGCCATAGGCCCGCGCACACCGAGAGGGAGAGAGGGAGAGAAGAGGGACGCCGTCATGGGGTCACAGCCCCACAGCGCGCCACGGGCCCGTAACCACGCCGTGCACTGCCGCCATCACCTCCCACGCATCACCCACTGTGCCTGCGCCGTAGCACGCCTCGCCTCGCCAGCGCAGCCCACCACTGAAAGCTATAGTTTGGTTTTGGTTAATTGATGACACCTAGCATCTAACCATGTGCTTAACTATTGTGATTACAAGATTGGTTAGTAGAACAAGTGGAGAGCTATGACGGCGTCCATGCAAGTGGTGTAAGTCCATCAAGATGTTGGATCAAATGCTTCTCAACTTGGAGTTTGAAAAAGGGATCAAGGCAAAGGTAAAATTCATAGGGCTCTTTTCATTTTAGTGATCAAGACACTATAGAGAGTGTGATCATATTTAGGTTAGATGACCGTACTATTAAGGGAGATGAAATTTCGTTAACAACCTCGGTCATCAAGTGCCTCTAGTTGACATAGTTGAGCATATGCATTTAGATCTAGAGCACTAACCTAAAACCTTGCAAATGAACTTAAAAACAATCTAACACTCGTGCCTAAGTGCTTATTCACTTGGTTGTTAGCACCTAGAAGCAAGGTAGTTGCAGCCAGGACCTCTCTGGAACCTTTCTGGATGTGCACCGGACGCTGGAACGGTAACTCCAGCGCGTCTGGTGATGTTTCTCGAGCGTCCGGTGAGACTTCATGCTATCTAACTGAGTGAAAGCACCGGACGCTGCCAGCGTCTGGTGACCTAACAGCGGACGTATCCGGTGCAACTTTGAGCTCTCTGGATGCTCTCTGGACGTGCACCGGACACGGGCGTCGGAGCGTCTGGTGTGACGACTCTGCGTCCGGTGAGTTGGCGCGCTGCAGGAAGTTTGAAACGGCTAGTACACGTGTCAACGGGCGGTACACCGGACAACCACCGGACGCATCTGGTGCTCACTTAACCAGCGTCCGGTGTCCACGCAGAAACTATAAAATGGCTAGTTTTTTACCCTCGCTTATAAATAGCCAATCAAATGGTTTTGGGAGTCTCTCTTGCGCATTTCACTCATTGCTAAGCATCTCTTGCGCATTTCACTCATTGCTAAGCATCTCTTGAGCCTCCTAAGCCTCTCCCACTCACTCTAGAGCTTGATTCTCATCCATAGTGAGCTAGGGAGTGATCCAAGTGCATTGTGTTCATCTAGATCATCCATTGGCACTTGTTGATCGTTGTTGCTGCGGATTTTCATCTATTCTCTTGGTGATTGCCGTCACCTAGATGGTCTTGGAGCAGTGGAGGAGTTGGCGGAGTTGGAGATTGTCTCCGGCCACTTCCGGAGGTCTTTGTGAGGGGGTTTGCACCTTCCTCGGCGGAGAGCCGCAAGGTAGCCTAATACATTGCTTGTGTCATTGAGTTACCTTGCTCGTGGTAGGTTCTAGTGGCGCTCATCGGTTGAGCTTGACATTGGTTGTCAATTAGCCACCGAACCACCGAGTAGTGGTCGACACAACGGGACTAGCGTGCCAGCAAGCACGTGAACCTTGGGATAAATTCATTATCTCCATTGTGTTAATTTGGATTTCATTGGACCATCACCTTCGAGTGTATTGGTATATTTCCCGGTGATTGGATATCTACTCTACTCAGCGGTATAACACAACAACACCCTCTCCTTTACTTTTGAGCACTTATTTGTGTAGTGGTAGTTGTTGTAGTTTGCTTGTTCACCTAGGAGTAAAGTAGTTGTAACCTAGGTTAGTTTGTGTGTGACTTAGAGATATAGGTAAAACGGTTAGGAAGGCTTGCATTTTGAGTAGGCTAGCGTAAAATTTGCTTCGCCGTTTTTGTTACTAATCCTTTGGTCAAGTGTTGTTTGTAGTTTTTTAAATAGGCTATTCACCCCCCTCTAGCCTCTTTGGACCTATCAACCATGCCTCTACCCTGCACGCTCGTGTGGTGCCAGAGATGGAGATGTCATGGTGGAAGTGCCAGAGAGGGTGTTGAAGGGAGGGAGAGGAAGGGGCACCATGTGGGAGAGGGAGCACTGAAGGAGCCATGCATGGAAGAAGAGGAGAGGAGGAGTGAACCCATGGTGGAGAGGAGCAGTGAACACACGGTGGAGAGGAACTGCCATGCTTGTGGTGAACGAGCGGTGGAGAGCGGTCTTCGGAAAGGAAGAGGCTGGGAGATGGGAGGCAGTTGGGTGAGGTAGAGAGAGTGAGCGGATGAGAGGTGGGCTAGGGTTTCATTCTTGTATATATACTGTGATTCAGTGTCGGGCTAAGAAGGGCCAAGATGGACTAGAAGTTGGTTGTCCTTATCAACAGAAGTGGGCCTTTTAAGCGGTCTGGCTCTAAAAATGGCCCTTTTTCCAGGCGGACCTTTTATAAGACCCACCTTGGTTAATAGATTTAAGAGGCGATTATCTTTTAACCGGCTCCGTAAATTGATTTTCTGAGGCAGTTAATTGTGACCGCCTGGGTTAATAAAAAATTCTTGCCTCGGTTAATCTCAGGTATTTATGTAGTAGTGGAGAGGATAGCTCTAAGTGTGATGTGTGTGTGAGAGATGGGAGCCTCCTCATGGTCATATACTAGTGTGGAGGTCGGTTTGAGGAGAGAATATTCCCAAGTAATGCCCCAACTGACCTCCCCTACTGATGACCAAACCGACCCAGCAAGGTGGGCCAGAGAGCCGGCAGGGGGTCGCGTGCGCGCCAGGGCCGGCCTAGTTGGCCTTCTGGTGGGCCTCTGGCTGGGTCTGGATTGGTGTGGCGCCACGTGCTTGCCCTGTTTTTTCTTCATTTGGGCCTATTTGCCTTCCTTTGCTTGGTTTGCTTGTTTACGCTTTCTAGAAAGGCGTCTTTTTTACTCGATTCCCTTGTGAATGGCCTCTTTCTAAAAAGTGTAGATTCTACCACTACAAGTGGAATTCGATCAATAATAAATGTATATGTGTGTAATATAGTGTCTATTTCTCCCATTTTTGTTCTCTAGTTGGCGGTAAAAATGTGTCACTAAGGATCGCCAACAACGACCCCCCTGTTTGTTGAAATTTTGGGGATGGGGGTCGTCCTGTATCTCACCGAATATTCCAATGAGGGATGTCCCCACCCTTGCTTGCCTCTCAACCAAACTCTGCTCATCCTAGGTCCATCCTATCCAATCCCTAGTCCCTCCAACCAAACACATGGTTAAAGATCATCCAAAGCATTGAGTGGTCACAAAATATTTCCAAAAGTAGGGCACCAGTATATTACTAGTATTTCTCCAGCCATCAAAAGAAACATAATACAAGTAACAATGCCTAACAAAACTTAAACACAAGGACAACAAACACAATAAGGTAGTAAATTATCGATAAGCTGTACAACACAAAAGAAAGAGTAATTCTGGGCACAACATTAAACCAAAGCAAACTAAGCCCTCATGAACTGCTACACTAAAAGTATATGAAATGGACTAATTCATGTATGGTGCTCTGTAATTAGCTGACACAAAGCATGGCATAAGTCGCAACAATATTACAAATGTGCTATAGCAAACAAAGTTAAAGCTACATACCAGTATTCACTAGACAACAGATATATCAGAAAATGTACTAGGCATCACCAGTATTTAATTAATGCCACAAACTAGAGAACTAAAAAGATGTATTAAGTCATCATATACAGTAGTAATGTAAGAGAGCAAGAAATTATCATACCGGGCTAAGATTGGTCCTCTTAGAGTCAAGCTCTGCTTCCGGGCCTTGACACGGGTAGCCTCAGCAAAGGTGGCCATCTTCCGGGCAGTGCCGAGGTAGGGGTTGAGCTTGAGAACAGCAGCCATGTTCTTGAGCGGGTTTTCCTCTTCTCCCTATGCTTCACCGCCTCCTTGTTGAGTATTTTCACAAAAGACTGCACCTCGTTAGAGTTGATGATCCTGCCCAGGTCAGCATAGGTCATCTTGGGCCTCGGCAGAACAAAGCCCTTCTTCTTGTGCGATGGCGCGTCAAAGCTCCCATACACCTCCTCAAGCTTCTTGATCGTGCCCACGGTCCATATCACAAAGCGGACAAGGTGGCCACCGGGGGCGAGGTCAAGCAGGTTGAGGTTCTCGGAGTTGGCAACATCCACACCGGGGAGGTTGCGGAAGGCCTTGACGACCTTGGAGCCCTCGGTGCCGTAGACGATGAGCGTGCCCTTGCGGTTGATGTAGCGGCGGTTGCGCATCTTACCCTTGCCGGGGTGGATGGCGACGGAATCCTTGGCCTTCTCGACATCGCCGTAGGCGCCGATCTACTTGAGGATCTTGAGCGTGTGGATCTATATAGCGCGTGGAGGGTCTTGTCAATGGACTCCATGAAGTTGGAGAGATGAGGAGGAGCAACTTGGGGACAGTCAAGATGTGGTGACCGCGCGCCTGGACGAGGGCTGGGACGGCTGTGGCGGCGAGCGTGGAGGTGATGGCGACGAGGTGGAGGTTGATGTTGACTCGGTGGTGCCACTTGCTATAGGTCTTGGTGGGCGCGAAGATGCTGCCGCCGCGGCACATGTTGTCGGAGGCTCCCTGGCTGGTGGGTGTTGCTGTCGGAGGTGAAGGAGGTGTAGGTAACACGGGACACAACACGATGGGTACCCCAGGACTTGGCCGAGTTTTAGTGACCGGCGTGGAGGGAGACTGTGTAGGGCTGCCGCTTGTTGCAGGACAACATTTGGTGGGTGAAGTTGATTAGGTTAGGGCGGATCAGCACCCAAATTACGTGCGGTAAGGCGATGATGCGAGCAACGGTGCCTCCCTCCAGGTCATTCACGGAGACAAGCGGGCCGCTTGTAACACCCGGAAATTTTCAATTTTTGAAATAGGAATTTAATTTGATTTATTTATGCAATTGATTGAGCATTTAATATATAGAATAATATTTTTTTTGTGAATTAAAATAAACCCTTGGGCATAGAAACATGATTTGTTGCATCCATGCTGCTCAAAGATATTTTGTTTGATTTGCACTTTATTGAGATTTGAAAATATACAAATGTATTTGGAAACCTATTTGAAAATGAGTTAAAAAAAAGGGAAACAGAAACCTCACCCCTCCTCTCTTTCGGCCCAGTCGAAGCCCAACTCCTTCGCGCTGCAGCCCAGCTCGGAGCCCATCTCCTCCTCCTCCTTTCTCTCCCGCTTGGGCCAGGGCCCAAACTTGGCGAGCCAGCCGCGCAGCGCCGTCCTCCTTCGGTGACCGACACGCGGGGCCCACGAGTCATCTTCCTCCTTCTCCCGCTCGTGTTCGAAGCGGACACGGCCGCACCGTAACCACCCCGGCCTCCTCTCTTGGCGTGGCCGAGTCCATCCCGTGCATGCCTCCACTGGCCCGTAAAAGGAAGCCACGACCCTCTTCCCCCGCCGCTGACGCGTAGGGCCCGCTGCCCCGCGCCATCCTCTTCCTCCAGTCGGAGTCCGAGCGGAGCACGAGCGCCGCCTCCGACAGAAGGCAACCGCCGGATTTTTCGGCCGAGTCCGTCCCAAGTACGCCTCCCTCGCGCCCCTATATAGGTCGGCCGAGCCCTGCCGTCCCTCCCCACAAGTTCCCGAGCAAGCCACGCCCTCCAATCTTGCCCTAGCCGCCGCCCCGAGCTCCGCCGTCGCCCCGAGCTCCGCCGCCGCCGTCGATTTCTCCTCGGGAAGACTTCTCCGTCGAAATTGGTTGTTCTCCAAGCTTCGCAGCAAGGTCAGAAACCTTTCCGACCCCTTCTCCCTCGGTTTTGTGCACTACAGCAATGATGCCGAGCTTCGCCGCCACCATAGTTCCGCCACCTAGCTCGCCGCATCCTCCCCGAGCTACCCCTGTGGCAACCGAAACCATAGATAGGTTCGGCTTGAACTCCTCTTGCTTCCCGACCAGGTCCCGAGGTGTGCCGAGCTTCCTAGCCCCGAAAACGCCGTCTCCGGCCATCTTGCCGGCGAGGAATCGGCCGGGCGCCGCCCGACTCCGGCGACCAGAGCCGTCACTCTTTTCCCGAGCTACCTGCGCCGTCCACGGCCGATCCAACGGCTCACAGTGAGAGATACCCTTTCGCCGGCACTTTTGCAAAAGACCCCCTGAGCTTTTTAATGTTCTAACCCGCGGTCCTTTGGCGTATTTCTCAGATTTCGCTTTCCGATTTAGAAGACGTATTTTCCTCGGTTTAGATTCAAAAATACGTTTTCAATATTTACAGATTTGCCACTCAGTTTATTTCGGCCATATTTTATTCGTTTTAGCTCCGATTTGATCAGTTCAAGTCTCTTTAGATTCGTAATTTTGTAATCTGTCTAATGAAACCACTGTTACTCATGTTTTTAACTTTTAAAATTTGAGATTAGATTTAATCTATTATTTTATTAAAGTAAAACTTGTTTATTTCATAACTTTCCCGTTTGAACTCCGATTTGCATGAACTATATATCGTTGGAATCGTAGCGACGCGTAGATTATTTTTATACACTTTTCAATCTGTTTTTCCACTGTTGGTGTACTGTTTCTAATATAGATCTTGTTTGCTTCGTGTATGATTGCCTCGATGATTGTGTGGTGATTTTATGATCGAGTTCAGACGGTGAGCAATACGTAGGTGATCAAGAGTACGTTGAGGATCCAAGTTCTCCAGAGCACTTTGATCAAGGCAAGTATAGCATGGACCATCCTTGTTGCCTATTCACCTTAATCACTAAATTCATGATGCATGTGTCTACCTTGGCAACCATAGTGTTTATTCCTAGTTTTGATGACTTGATCCTTGTTACCTATGAGATTGCATTTGAGTAGTGATGCTAGTGCTTGATGATGCCATGATCTTATGAACTTGATTAATTAATTATGAAATAAAGATTAAAAGATGCTTTTTAGCAACATGGACTAAGGACTTATCTGTAAGTATGACACCGGGACTTACAGCGCAACCATGGGGGCTATATGGCTCTGGTTTTAGTCAAGTATGGAGTTACTTTCTACCATGCTATTAATCTTGAAAGGTTCCTTGCTGAGCTGGTTGTTTTGCGGCTCCTGTCCTTGTGTGTACTGCTGCGTGTGTGTGCCACTTGGAAGGAGGGCTCTACCGCCCCTTGCCATTGCACCCGGATTGATTAGTGACATGTTAGCGAGGCTTTTGAAAGACTTCATAGTGAACCCCGCCGATCTACCTTGGTAGTGGATCGAGAGGCTGATCACCTCGAGAAAAAGGGTAAATCACGACTCATGGTGAAAGTGTGCAACCTCTGCAGAGTGTAAAACTGATATATCAGCCGTGCTCACGGTCACGAGCGGCCTTGGACGTCTTACAGGAATTTAACTAATTGAATATTGATTTATTTGAAGTTTCTATTGATGTTTATTTCATATTAATTATCATGTTTATATGATCATGCAAATCTTGTTCCTTGGTATAATCTATTACTGCTACTCGAATTGCTAAAATGTGATCAACTAAAAGCAACCGCTGTCAACCTGTGTCTTGCCTTATTTGAGCCTCATAAACCCATGCTATTCTTGTTGAGTACGACATGTACTTACGCTTGCTTTATTTTTCATATTTGGATAAAAATCCCGGATGGGTAACAGATGATTATGGTTATGAAGACATCTAAGAGGATTATTAGCATTGTGTTCACCAGTCAACTATTCCCTGTGGAATGGAGATTCTGCGAGAGAGTTATCTATATTATTCCGCTGTTATTAATGTAAAGACTATGTGATATTATTCATTATATATTAAATCTTGTGATGGTACTATGTAATTTGTCGCTTATGTGTGTGATTGATCCCTGGGCGCACATAAGTTGGTTCATTCAATTTTATCCTTAAAATTGGGTGTGACACCGCTGAAGGCAACCATTGTGGCGGCGATGGTGGCTAGGGTTTGGACGGTGCAGCTGTGGTGCGGAGGCGAATATATGTGTGCAGGGGTAGGATTAGTGGGATGCAAGTCGCACACATTCGCATCCAACGGTGAGACGCTTGGTCTGGCCGGACACCAGTGGCTACTCCATGCAACACAGGCACGACAGATCAAGCTACTCTATGCAACTGACCGTATGAGCCAGTTAATTTGCAGAATCTAGAGAAGCACGCAAACATACATGATAACTAAAATGTTCTTGCAAGAGCTATTCACCACATGGACAATGCAAGGTTACTGATGAGCCTGCCAAGCAACTTCCAAGCACATTCACAGTCCCCATAGAGCAGAGTTTATCTTTGCAAAAAGTATGCTAGCTGGAGCCATGAAACGAGTCAAGCACTAGGACAATATTTACACGTGCAGTTCACTCGTGTCAGAATACACCAAAAGAGCACTGGCCATCCACTGATCCAACGACATACCACCCATGCCAGAATACACCAAAAGAGCTCTAATCTGTGCGAGTGTGATATGCTATCTGAAAGTTGCTGCTCCAATCTAGTGATGATTCACCGAACGAGACTTCTTTTTAGGTTTCTCTTTATCAGGTTCCAACACTTTAAGTAACTCAATGTCATAAACAAGCCATGAGTTTGCGGGTATCATCTCCTGTGGTTTGTCCTTGTACCTGAAAAATAAGCGCAGATATTTAATTTTCCCTTCCACAAACGTGCAAATGTGAACGTGCATTTTCTTATGAAATAAAAGAAACATGTGAATGAAATGAGACACTCACGCCAGAGATGGAGGAATGGTCAGCCTCCTTTTCCCACCAACACGCATGCCTGCAGGACAAACCAAAAGCTGATTTCAACCAAATTACCACAAAAATAAAATCCGAGACGTGTGCTTTAGTAAAGATGCTTATACCCTGAATTCCTTGGTGCCATCCAGGAATTATTTGGTCAGCACCTGAAACCATCAGAATATGCATATGTTGTGATCATCAAAAGGATTAGACATGGAAAAGAAATGAGAGCTTTTGCTAATCTTTTACCGAGCGTGAACTTGCAAATGGCATGGCGACCTTTAGCAGAATCAATAACTTTTCCATTCTTCAGCTTTCCAATATATTTCACTTTAACCTACACAAGTAGACTTAAAGTCATTACACAGCATTGCAGATACTGTGATCTATTATTTAGGAGTAGTCATCAGTAATTGTGTGTCTGTGTGTGTGTGTGTGAGAGAGAGAGGTAAGAATTTGCAAGAAAAAACCTAGACATTGTTATAAACATCTAATACAATTTTATCAGACGATGCACCAACAATTATCCAAGTTAATGAATGTCACTACTAAGGTTGAGATGAGGATCACCTTCTTCCCAACAGATGCCATTTCAGCATTGCAGTCTCCCAATTCTAGTTCCTTTATTCTCAACTTGCCTTTAGGGCCTCCTACATCTTCTTTGTACCCTGGACGATGACTAGAACCAAGGGATGCTCCATCAGAGATCCTACAAAATAATACATATACAGTATGAGAATAAATATTTAGAAAGACAAAAAATTACTGGATGAGTCAATCAGATTTGTTCCTTACTTACGACCAGCCTGCCCAACTATTTGATTTGTAGCATCATTACGTACTTCAGTGTCTAGAGCATTGTGTTCCTGTGCAATGACATGAACATGTGTGGTGTCACGATCAGCTTCTTGACTTTTTGATACAAGAGCTTGTACGTTTGCAGCAGCATCAGGGGTACTACAAAGATAAAAACACATGCACAACAGATTAGAACAAATCCACATAGTACCATGATTTAGAGCTTATGGTCCATTTATATCTCATCGATTTCATGTACATACATAGGCTTCAAAATAAATAATTAGAAAGAGAAAAAAATACTAGATGAGTCGAACAGTTTTCCTCCTTACTTAATGTTAAGACCAGCTTGTTGAACCATTTGATTTGTACCATCATTATGTACTAATTCAGTGTCTAGCGCATTGCGTTCCTGTGCAATATCATGAACATGTGTGGCTTCACAATCATCAGCTTCTTGACTTTGTGTTACAAGAGCTTGTATGTTGGCAGCAGCATAAGGGATCCTACAGAGATAAAACATATACACAACAAATGAGTAATCCTACAGAGATAAAACATATACACAACAAATGAGTACAAATCAAGATAGTAGCATGATTTAGAGCTTATGGTCCATTTATATTTCATCAATTTCATGTACAGATATAGGCTATAAATCATATCACTGTTGCTCATGAACAGGAAAGGCATGTCCAACCATTATGGGCCAAGTCTTGTGTACTGATATAATATGCTACACCCAAATATAAATCTAACTATATCTGATTAATAACATGTACATAAGCTCTAAATGATATCAGGTAAGCAACAAAATTGAACTACGGAAGGCAGATGCAACCATTTTGGTCCATTCCTAACACAAGTCTTTTGTGTTGATAGAATATATATGCTACACCCAAACAAAAATTGTGTAGTTTATGAGCCCGTATGATAATAACTGCAAAAATACTATATTCTTACATTAATCTATATAATAAGTATACATAATTAAATTGAATTGGTGCTTGTCCATCTTGATTTACTGTTATGATGGGGATAATTTAGGCCTTATGCTTTGCCTAGAGCTTGAGAGATTGAGGGAGACTAGATAATTGTTTCTTCATTATTCATTGCTTGCCTAGATTGATACATCTCCCCTCCTTATATAGAGAGGTTTACTTTACCCCTAAGCAAACGACTCTTATCTCTCTAATAAATCTAATCTAATATCTATCCTAGGACTCTAATTTCTTAACTACTCTATTTTCTAACTAATAGGACTCTATTTATTTCCATCTAATCTATTCCCTTCTAATAGATCTAATCTAATATCTATCCTGATACTTTCCTGCTACATTATGCTCTACAGTACCTGCGCGGTACTGGTCACGCCTGGGCTAGGCCCAGCCCCATTGTCAGCCCGTTGGCTGCCCATGACATCTCCCCCGCCCTTGAAGACCCAGCTCGCCCAGGATAGCTTGATGGCGCCATTTGCTGTGCCATACTGGAGCAGCGCACCTACCCATAGGATTGCCTTTCCCGACTTATCTTGGACCCTGAAATTGAATCCCAAAAACTTGCCTACACAATGCCGTGCATAGACAGGATTGATGATGGAAGTCGAAGTGGGATCAATCTTGAGATAGTAGCCTCGACCCTCCTGTCCCTTGGCCATGTTGATGACGAAAACAGGTAGCACCGGCCTGCTTGAGGCTGCGCTGGCCTTTGCTGTGGCACCAAGGTAAGAAGTAGCTTGTCGTCCTGTGTCGGGTTTGCCGCTACCGCTGTTCCTGTTGACGACAAGAAGCTGTGGCTTGATGATCTCGGACTCGAGGCCGTGAGTCGTCTGCAATTTGTTGGTGCCTGGACTAGTTGTGGCTCCCTCAGAACGCTGGGTGGTGGTAGCAGTGCTTCCCAGTGGTCCTGACCCGTGCTTTTGGGAACCACGAGCTCGTCGAGAGGCCGTAGGGGCGGCTCAAATCGAGGTTTGAGCAGCTCAGAGAATCGGCGCCATCGTGGCTACCCTCGTCCTGTTGGACTTGGATGTACCACAACTGGGCGTTCTCCTCTAGATGGCAGGCGACCATCCAGACGTTCTCTTCCATGATCTGCTGGTGGAGGAAGTAGGAGTCGCAGCGATTTATGAAGACGAGCGGATCGGACTTGCCATCGTACCGCGGGAAGTCCATCTTCTGGAACTTCGTCGGACGATCGGTATGGCGCTCGCCGGTGGCCTGCTTGCTGGATGAGGAAGAAAAGCGATCGGCGGACAAGGCTTGGATCACCTTGGCGTTGGCCTCCGTGATGGCCTATAGAGCCTTGAACTCAGCGACAAGCATCTCCACGGTGGTCTTGAGGTCACTTTGATCACCCATGGCGGCAGCACAGGAGAACGCATTGGATGAAGACGCGGGGGAAAGTGGCGCGGCGGCTGGTGACGGAGATGGCGAGGTTTTTGGGTCGGTGTAGGCAGAGCTAGGGCGGCGGCAGACGAGTGGCGGTCATGATCGATGGGGATCGATGGTCAGCGGCGCTAAAGTTCGTGGAGGCGCCTGACAGATGAGCAAAAAAATGTGGAGGATCTGTGGTGGCGGCTGTGGTGGAATTGGGGAGGATAGTCTAGATCGAACCGAAGCTAACTGATACCAGGTGTTATGACAGGGATAATTTAGGCCTTATGCTTTGCCTAGAGCTTGAGAGATTGAGACTAGATAATTGTTTCTTCATTATTCATTGCTTGCCTAGATTGACACATCTCCTCTCCTTATATAGAGAGGTTTACTTGACCCCTAAGCAAATGACTCTTATCCCTCTAATAGATCTAATCTAATATCTATCCTAGGACTCTATTTCCTTAACTAATTAGGACTCTATTTCCTAACTAATAGGACTCTATTTTGTTTCCGTCTAATCTATTCCCTTCTAATAGATCTAATCAAATATCTATCTTGATACTTTCCTGCTACAGTATGCGATATAGTACCCGTGTGGCACTGTTCATGCCTGTGCTAGGCCCAGCCCCATTGGCAGCCCGTTGGCTGCCCATGACATTTAACAACTGTAGGATCATATACGCTGAAGTTCTTTTTTCCTTCACGTTGTGGCAAAAAGGAAATGGAAAAGGAAAAGGCAAAGACAAAACAAACAAACAAACCGACAAATTTAACATGGTGTACAATCTTATTAATCAGGTTCCTTAATGACTGTTTGTGATTGCTCGCTCGAGAGTGATCCGCGGCCTCGCTCGTGCCCTGGTGTGTACGTGGAGGAGAGATGCGGGCGAGGCTCCCTCAGAAATGCAAGCGGCGCGGCCTCCTATCGTTTCATGTCCGCACACGGATTAGGTGCCCCCTTCATATCTCCGGCCCCATGTGACAATGATGGGTGGTTTTATGCCTAGAGTGTCCGTGCGTAGGAGAGAGAGACAACAATGTTACGATCTTGTGGGCTTCCAACTCGATACTGCGCGGTGTTCTAGTGGATGGCTTATTGACCCCTCTTTTACTAGCCCTACATGATAGCGGCTAATGGTGCGAGGACAAGAACAAATCAGAGCATGGCGATAGAGCTGTGGGCGAACAAAACGCTCGGTTCATCCTCTGCCTCAGATCCAGATTCACCCTCCCCCGTTGCATCGGAACAGTACCAGGCGGCGACGCATGCTTGTCATATGCACGTGCGCGGCCATCACCTGCTATCGATGATCGTGTTGTCTTGTCAGAACAGTGCCCAAACGACCCTACCATCCTGCCGTACAGAGCACGCGTGGCCGTTGCCCGTCGCCATAAGGGTCCCCCGCGCGGAGCGCCTCTCTCACGGCCTGGCATTTGGAACTTGAGGTGAGTAATTCCCACTTCTTTATGCTCTTCTCCGGGATGAGTGAGGCTTCCATTGCCCTTTCGTTTAGAACCCTAGATCTCGAATCTCATACGTTTGTCCTTCTTGCAAAAGGTCCTGGCGGCTCCCTACTGCTCCTTCCTTGCTTTGTGCGTCTTACAATTCGGATCATGTGTCTGCACCGCCACCGTCGTCCGAGGCAGTCTGGCGTCGGTGATAGCGATCTGATTCTGCCAGTGTCCTTCGTCTCAGGTATCTTGGTTTTTTATGGTTCACGCTTGTATTTTATTCTTGCAGCATATTTTTCTCTCTTTTTTATTTTCTTCATCTATTTGGGACTTTTTTTTTCCTGCGGCAGGTTTGTTCTTCTTTTATTTCCTTTAGCTGTTTGGAATACGCGGCGCTATGCTTCGTGGTACCGTATGCTTTGCTTTCGTTAGGTATTACTCTGAATCTTCTATGTCTCTTTTCACTTCTATGTGCTTTGCGTCTATTTTGTCTTCCTTCCTATTACCGCTATGCCCTGATATGTTGCATCTGCCTGAACTGTAGGTCCACAGATCTCGGTCTTTTTTCTGGTGGTGGTGGAGACGTTGGTAAAATTATGCCAGCGTGGTGGTGTGGAGATGGGTTGGTAAGTCATGAGCCTGCAGTTATAGTTTCCTAAACAAACTACGAGAGGAGATTGGAACTGGTTTATGTGTGACCTTTAAACAAAATAAATGATGCTACATTCTTCTCGATTATCTTTAAGTGATCTACATTTCTTCCTTCTTCCGTGTTCATCTATGAGCTATTGTGAAGGTAAGTGTTTTCCTCTGCTTGGTACAGACTCTGGCCAAGATTATATGTTTCGTTGAGATTGCTTGAGACTTCATGAGAATCTTATTCAGAGTCTTTCTCAGTTATCTTGAAGTGATCTGAGCCAGGGTATATAGCCTATCTATTTCTCAATTTCTTCACATGAGAATAAATGTTAGTGCGATTGGAGATGACAAAAAAATAAACACCCATCTTATTTAAGACATGTGGCCAATTCCCAGAATTATTCAATGGTCTTAGCCATACTTTCCTTGCAGGGCAAGCAATGCTTAGCCACCAAGAAAGAAAGAAGCGCCAACCCTTTTGTCTCCAAATTGCAGCCAGCTCTTTTTCTGTATGGTTACTTGACAAGTACCACCTGGTCTTTTGCATCAGAGAAACCTGATATTGGTTTCGTCAGCTGTATATTTTGTTATGAAGGAATGGCAGTGCTGCGTATGCATTTGGGATTACGTCCTGTCTTTCAACTGAAAGGGCACGAGTCCGTATTAATATTTATGTGGACTTTAAACGACAACATGTCTTGGCAAATAAGATAGAAACATAACTAAAATCAATTTCTCTCTCTTTGTATTGTATTGGATATTTATGACTCTCATGATGTTTTGGTTCGATGTCTAATGCATTGCTGTTGACTGTAGTTTTATCTCTCAAGATGTCCTTCGATGCTTAAGGGTTCACTTGTTTGCGACGAGGTACACCGGACTAAGTGAGCAAGGACAACCAAGCCAGTGCCTTAATATGCATAACACAGCATCCTCCGTTGGAAAAAAAGTTGTTTCCGTTTGAGTAAACTGGACATGTTTGTAAGTTGCTTGGCTGCTGAAAGCGTGTCTTCTTTAGTATTGTAGACATGCTTTGGTTGGATGAAAATTAGATCAGTGTTTGAACAGCTAGAACCTTTGCTATGCTCAATATGGGAAGGTGTGGAGTTGTGTGGGTGGGTGTGTTTGGGTCTATGTATGACTCCTTTTTTCTTCTACTAATTCAATGATACACAGCTCTTCCGCGTGTTCGAAAAAAAAAAATCCTGATCCTGCATGTAATATGCCATTGCACAAAACCCTATGGGACTGCATGTAATTTGCCTTCAGACATAGCCCTATGGTCTGCAAGACTAGGATCCTTATATATCGTATTTATGTGACAAGAACTTATTTCATTTCCATTTTTTGTTGCAACTCCCTGCCGGCCAAACATGTATCATTGATTGCAAATGTTTATTGACTTCCTCTCATGGCTTGCTTGGTACAACCATACAATTAAGGGTTACTATCAGCAATATATATCTATGAGTTTCTTCATATGTATTTTATATTATTGGTTTACAATGACACGCTGGTAGGGTGCCTGTAAGGGCGCTTCCTTTTCTAGTAGTATTCAATGATGCTATTCAGTTAGACTCAATACCTCGAAAATGTACCAGCTTAGTAGTGCCAAACTATTAGCTGACCAAATTAATAAAGCGATACCTTAGCTTAAAGCACAGTGCGCCACCCCACCCCTTGCGAACTACGCATGAAATGTATTTTTGATTTGTGCAATGGAAAATGTTGCTCTACCAAGAATATTGAATAATGTAAAACTCTAGTGATTTCATGTTTATTCCAGAACAATGTAAAACAATAATACCATGAATATATATACTTACTTGTAGTATCCTGCTAGGTGAACTGAACTATCTCCAATCACAGTGAAAACAGCATTTCGCTCCTCGTCATATTCCAGGTCTAATCTGTACATGCCCGATGTAGAGTTCAATGCACAGAGCCTCACCGGCATCATACCACCAACACTGCATGTCACGGTGCTCCAACCAACACTCTCAAGATTACCTAGTGTAGCCTGAAAAATACACAAAAAAAGAAACATGCTTAATCAAGAGTTTCTTAAACATTGCATGTTCTGTATAGCAAACACTGCAGAAAATATTTTCTATAGCAGGTGCTTTGCTGAATTGGCATGCATAGCTTCCAAGTTCTTAAAATTGTTTTAAATTGGCATAAATATAGAAAATGTTTTTGCACTGTTACTGCTAAAATCCACTTTTTTTAATCTCTTTCTATTGTGCCACAAAACTAAGCTAGCCGGGGGTTTCCTGTAGTCGCAGATTAAGAGCATACACCATCTATGAAGTCACTGAATGAACAAATAAAGCTTTGGATACAAAAGAGACAGGTAATAGAACACATGTCCTCCATGGTGCAACCTTCTCCACTGCATATGTAGAATATATATGACTAGATATGCTAAGACCATTTGTTATTAGCAACACCAGATTGATCAGCTGCATCAATTAAACAAAGCGATCAATACAAATGAAACATGTTATTTTTTTTATAAAACAAGGTTCTTGAAAGAATGACATCCAAATGCAGCAAAAGAATAGATAAGAACACGGGTAGTGGTGGAGGACGTAAAACAAAATTAAGGTACGAATCAATCAAAGAATGCACTGAGCTAAATGAATATATACAATATTTATCTGTTGATTACAAGGGGACAGTAATCTTATTACTTCGTACTCATAGGCTCCATTTCTTATCACAAGAATCTTACATCCTATCACTGTCATATATACATACATACATATATATATATATATATATATATATATATATATATATATATATATATATATATATATATATATATATATATATATATATACACACACACACACATATATGTATGTATAGATACATATACATATGTATACATACATATACATACATATACATATGTATACATACATATAGGTATACATATGTATACATACATATATGTATATGTATATATACATACATATATGTATATATATATATATGGTAAATTTTTCCTACTCCCTGGGAGTAGCTACTCCCTATTGCTTTTCCAGCAACCCGTATATATAAGCAACGGATCCGCCATGACATGCTACCCGTTAGGAGAGGTCGATCCTAATTTTTAGCAAACTTATCCCGTATAGTATGTGTATATACGGTTGCAAGTCAGGTCGATCCTAATTTTCAGGATCTGCCCTAGTCTACTTGTTCTGTATATCTCCATATGTGAATATATGCACATATACTCTGATTATGTGGTTTAAGTATGCAATAATACTTTTCTTTTTGATGTGGATATAAACATATTCCAACGTACAAGAATGCACCTATACTTATACGTGTATGCATGGATACCTTCCATCCTTAATATATTCACAAAATTAAATATGAATACTTTAGCATGTATACGTACTCTAAAAGGTTACGTATCTGACCATACCCAATCGGATTAATTGTATGCATACATACTCCGCAATCCATACGTGGCAAGTAGATACACATACACATACTATCGAAAAAGTATGTCCATGTACTCTTCTCAGAATAGGATATTTCATTCTATGTATATAATTCTATTAAAAAGTAGTATGTATATATACACACACACGGTTACTGTATTTGCGAGTTCAAATACTCGGACGAACATGTACTGACAAATACAAATTCAAAATCGTCATCCGCAAGTACGGAGACGTACATACTAATGCTCAAACCTGCCTCCATATATAAGCATGCCACCGTACATCGATCAGATCCGTTTTTGCCGGTGATTATGTGGCCGTGGACCTTTTTTAATTCACGTATATATGTCAAGTAAAATACGGCTGCGGTATACGCACCGGCACCACTCCAAACGTGTCCGCTCTACGCCGCCCGTTAAACAGCCCCGAATTGTTGGTTGATGCATATACTCTAGGTGGGAGTAACTACTCCTGAGAGTATAGAAAACTCACCTATATATATATATATATATATATATATATATATATATATATATATATATATATATATATATATATATATATATATATATCAAACCCGAGATTAAGTGTAAACCATTTTAATAGAAACTAGTCTCAATCCTTATCACAAGCATCCACATCCTTTCACTCTCATGTGTATACTAATCCAACTAACTCGAAACCATTTCTATTACAAACAAGTCGCATTAAATATATATTATCTGAAAAGGTATGACCAGCTTGGTTGTGAAATATCAGTTCATCTGACAGGTCACTGCTGAAGATTTTATCCAACTCATATAAAAATGATATTTAAGCAGTAAATCGTAAGACCTGAGAAGAATATTTAGGGACAAACTCTTATATAGTATCTGAGGTTAGGAATACACAAAGAAGCAAGTAAATCTAGAAACCACACATTTTATGTGGCAAGCACACTGCAGCAAGCATGAAATGCAATAGGTGGAATCCATCTAGTAGAAGAATGCTGCTTTAAACATTGACATTAACCGACCAGTTATTCTGTTTCAAACTTTCAATAGATTTCAAACCATTTTTTTTTACAAAAATCTATGAATATATTTCATGTGTTCAGCCCATTATATGACTCAATTGTATCATATAAGATAGGCAGAAAAAAGTCTAGTACAAATAGCAGTTGCCAAGACAAAAGGGTGATGACTACATTTATATTATTATACATTAGTCTGGTAAAAATTTTCAGTTTATTTGCAGAGTTTGATATCACAAATTCCAAAAAAAAAAAGAGGGTTTGGACCCTTCAAACAATGAAGTTTATATTAGTATACTTTAATCTCAATTTACCTCTTAATTAGTTTCTTTCACAAATAGACATCATTGTTTTGGATTCTGGAACAGTATGCTGAAAGTGAAAGCTTAACTTACTTGTAATCATATTTCCTATTTCTATGCAGAGTGTTATATGGTGCATTGGTTGTACTAATGTGGGGTAACCAGTGCCTTGAAAACAGAGGACACCAGAATGTATGTATGTAGGAAGTAAGGGGCGCAGTTTGACTGTAGTGAGGCATTCCATGTTTTACAGTGTCCAAGGCAAACTATTTTTAGGCGATGATTGGCCACGCATGTCCCCTTCACTATCAAATAGGATCAATGGCAGTAAAATACTTTGAGGTAGCCTACTAATGTAAATAAAGTAATCCTTGGAGGCAGGGTAGGGAACCTATTACACCCGGGAACCAGAACAAGAAAAGATGCAACTTTAATTTATGAACCCAATTGTTAAACAAAGACCAGGAATCTTGATATCAGCATAAGCACATATAGTAATTAGTAGCAACAGAACCTCTTAACAACTTTCGTATAGTTTATTCAATGGTACCCCAGCCCTATGCCCCTATCGCTGCATTTTTAAACAGAAAGTAGAACCATGCATGTCTAATAGTTAAATGCTGTGTGTATAAAATCCATATATTTGAACAATGCTTAAATACTTAATTTGAAACAACCTAGTCCAACAATTTATTCATTAGAAGCACAACCACAATCACAACAATTATTAAACGCAGACCTGGAAGGCCAGAACCTTGAGTTGAGAGTACTTAATAAAGGGAGGAAATCGTACTCCCAAGTCCCAAGTTCGATCAAGGATAAGAACTACACGAGCTAGCTCGACTGAATTAATCGTGTACCTACCGCACATTCGCACTATGAACAAATATACGTTTCTTGATCATCTGTGTAAGAGAGAGAGAAAGAGAGAGGAGGGTGGAGGGGGTTCCGTTCATCACCTGGGTGATGCGGAGGCAGCCTCGGCGGGACGGCTCATGGATGTACGGCTCGCCAGGCTTCACCTCCACGGCTGCAAAGCATGAGAAAGGATTAGAAGAAAAAAAAAAAGATAGATCAGGCCATGGATAGAGTCCCGGTAGTAAAAAAAATTGATCGGCGATGAAAAGCTAAGTGGTGATTAGAGTCGTTACCCCAGAAGGCCATGCGTTCCTGATCGGATCGGGGGTTGCTTGAGACTGGGACTGGGAGGAGCCAACGAGGTGGCGATGCTATCCAGGAGGAAGGAGAAGAGCCCGCTGCTGCCTGGCTAGATAGTAGTACTCCGCTAGTATTTGCGATATTTGCTACGAGTACTCCGGTACCGGTAGTGCACTCTCATTTCATGGTTGTACGCGCGGTTTACGAGGTGAAGTGCTGCAAGAAACTGGGAGAAGCGAGTGCTACTGTTACCGACTGCTGAACCGAGTGCTACGGCTACCGACTACTAGGCAGTTTGGGAGAGCTCGTACAGCCTCCAGATCTACGGCGCTAGCCTCAATGAATTTCATACATTAAATAAGGTGTTATATCAGTAATTTAGTATATTTGTACTTTTTACATCAAACAAGCAGAAAAGAGAAGCGAAAGGTTTCATGGGATGAAATTATACTAACATGGTTTCTAAAAATATTGGAAACTGTGTAAAATCTCCATTAAGAGTATTTTTTTAATTTCATGAGATGCATGCAAAGCAAATATCTGGTAAAGAGAGAAAAGAAAAAGAGACATTAGTGAAACCCATTAAATACTATAAATAGTCACATGAAACTATATAATGAAACTATGCATTGAGAGAGAGACTCATTTCATATTAAGTTTCAGGTCTAGAAAAGTATAAAGTGTTCCATTAAGACTAGCATGACGTCAACCATGAATGCAATAGAGAAGCTGAGCCATAATAAAAGTCCTACCAAACGGGCTCTAATATTACTTTGGTTTAGACTCTATTTAGCACACCTCTGTTTAACAAGTGGAGATTACTATTAGACCGTTTAATAAAATCACTCTTTTTTGTTATTTTATCTTTTTTTCCCCCTCTCTCTCTCTCTCATTTTAAATTTTTCAAACAACCTTCAATGGAGACACATTGTTTACCAAAATTTAAAACTTTATATAGTTGAAACTGTTTTCATTTGAGTTCTCTTGTTAGCCAAAACATTCAATATAAGATTACACAATGATATAAATCACAAATGATTGTGTGGGTAAATAGGTCTTAAGATTATGTAGTAAGTGGGCGGTAATTCCTCAAAGATGCTAACACTAGTAGAGAATATACTTTTGATTCGACACCGGACTTGGGTTTTAGTTCTAGTATTTTTTGTGTTCAGGAGTAAAGGTGGCTTTAGTCCCGGTTCTGGACACCAACCGGGGCTAAAGCTCCCTACCCAACGGTTTTTTAGTTTTTTTTGAAAACCATTTAAAGAGGTGAGTATTTAACAGTTGCGTAATCTCCTCTAGAAATAGAAGATGAACAGGCCGTTTGCCACCTGCGGACACGTCGCGTGCCTCTCTTAATAGAAAACACACGTCTTAAAAAAAATGCTTCATCTACTAGTGCAAGCATTTAATTTAACAGTCCACATAAACAATCGTTTTATTTATCTATATTTTCATTTGGTTTCCAATCGAAGTGGAAATCAAAATATTGTTTTATCATTATATTTGTGTTCCCTGTTTAACTATTTTTAATTATAGTTGATACAAACTCTGTTGTTCATGTATTTCGCCTCATGATCGACATGATAATTGAAATAAAGTTTACTTATTTGATATGTATTTATTGATAAAATTATTTATATGAGTTACTTACTTCGCCTTTTCTAATCCAAATGTACTATATTCTATCATTTTATTCTAATTTAGATATTTATTGATTATTCATTTATTATTTACATCAACTTTGGACTTGCGTATTCTTTTTGAGTTAAATGCAGGAAAAGCTCTTGAACTTACGAGGGTACGTCGGTCTATAAACTTAGAGAATACATTTTTTGCCAGTAAATTTGTTAAGTGATGAACTGCAGGTCTATATCATATTCATTTGGACATTTTATCCAACGTTGCGTTACCACTATGGCATTGACTATGTCTAGCACTTTGCATTTAACACCTCAAGTAATTCATCTATTTTACCCTCACCCATCCTCCCTTATTTGTTTTTGTTCCTCATCCCGTTCTCTTGTGGAGTTTCTTCTAGTCCATGTCTCTCTCTTTATCTCTCTCCGCATCTCTTGCCTCTATGGCTAGCACCCAGTGGCTCCTCATCCATCGTGAGGGAGCAAAAATTGTGTGTCCCATGGTCGAGATGGCTATCCATGTCTCTACATGCACAAGTTGAAAAAAATGGGTAGTTTGCATATTTGCGAAGGGGTTGGAAACGATCTCTGGTGCAGGCTGTGTCGATGGGTTGCATCGGACCACAAGCTACATGGGGGCGTGTGGCAAACTTGTATCATGGCCATCGGATCGACTGTGCATCGAAGCATGCAATGCTGGTGGGACCACGTGTCATTGAGAATGATGAGCATGGTCGTATGGCATTGGCCCATGCAGTCGCGCTGTTCCTCAACTTGGCCCTATATCAGCATGTAAGAGCTTTAACTTGGTCATTGGGTTTCTCTAGCAGTTCCTTCTCTCCCTTCCCCCTGCTACAGGGAAAAGAGGGCGAAAAGGAGGCGACGCCGTGTTTCGGCGGCGATTTCACCGGCCTTCCTCCTCTCCGGTCACCGCCTAGGTGCTGGAAGGGATGGTTGGCCGTGGAATCGCTGCGCGGATGTAGATAGGCTAGGTTTTAGGTGTCCTAGGCCTAGGGTTCGCTTGCCGTCCATTGGCGGCGGATCTAGGTTTTGCCGGGAGGACGGCGGTCCTCTGCGGCTTGGTTTTCTGGGCGTCGTCGGCGAGGCGGAGGCGGCAACGGCATCGTGGAATAAATCTTCTCGAGCTTGTCCCTACCTTTTGACGGTGGTTCACTCCGGCGCCGTCAACGAGCTCGTGGAGATGGGGCTCTTGATGTCGAGCCCAGGCAATGGAGTCCGGGGTCAGCGGCTCGCCGTCTTTGCCAGGTGATTGTGCTGCCCCCTTGACCTAAATTTGTTGACTCCATGTATGTGACTGAAAGGGACGTGCTTTAAATTTGTTGTTTCCATGTGACTGAAAGGGATGTTCCTACCTAGGGCATGTTTGCCTCGTAGACAAATTATAAAACAGGACCATTTTTGGTACAGTGCGTGTAACGTTACTCAGCTTTGATGACCAAAGCCTCTTTGAATTTGGTTGATAGCGATAGTTAGGATGGCAAGGTTTCTTTCATGTCGCCATGGTGCTGCATGCACAAGTTACTCAAATAAGTGTGTGACAGTATTCTCTTAATAATGCCAAAGTGATAAAACAAAATTTTCATCAGCTAACTTTAAATAATAGGTGTGGCAAAATAAATTATGGCTTTTGGTATTAAATTTAATTATATGAACCGAGGATCTTATTTTTGTCTCCGCGTCCCTTATCCACCCACTGTGGAAAATTAAAGTGTCTAATATATATTTGTAGCATGTTCGCTTGAGCTTATCAGCTTAAATCAACACTATTTTTCACTCATGGAACAATTGTTTTCTCTCGTAATTAACAAATCAGTATGGAGTAGTAGGCAGTAGCAGCCAAAAATTAACCAGGCGAACATGCCGATTGATATTTCCAATAGAAAAAAGTTCCATTAATACCACTGTATAGACACCACATGATTTCTTTAGATCACAACTGAACTATTGTAATTCAAATTATATAGTATTACTATAATCTAAGACATGTTTAGGATCATAGCTGGATTATGCTGATCTAGATTATATACATAGGATTATTAGAATCTAGATAATTATGAACTATAACAATTAAAGTGTTTGGTTTTCTCGATTATCATGTTGTTACATCTTGTTTGGATCCACCCACTAAATTTGATTGATTGGGATCCAAAAGAGGCCAACTAAACTTTAATTAGATAGTAAAATATACACAATCCTTTTAGTTGTATGTGTAAGGACAAAATTGCCTTTTATTTTTCATGTCCACATCGGATTTAATAAAAGCAAAGGCAGCACAGTAAATAAACACTAATTAGCTAGAGGATCTAAACAACCACAACTAAACTTTAGGTGGCCAAATTAGTTGGCTAATTAAGTTTAGATAGAAGGGCCTTCATTGGTTTTTCAAGTGAAAATATTCACAATCTCCAAAAACAAGTCCCTACATTAGACAATGTTTTGGTTAAACATTGGGAACATAAGTAATGGATAACTTTTAAATTATTGAGTTTAGAAATATTTTTATAGAAATATGAAATCAAAGTCATGCTTCGAAGACCGTGTCGTTGTCCTAAACGACTTCTAAATCAGATACGGAGGGAGTACGTCTAGGCCTTGGATAGATACATCACCAAATGTCAAAAGTTCCGTCACATAAATATTTGGATATATGCATGGAGCATTAAATGCTTATGAAAATTGAAACTAATTTAGCAGGTCCGCAAAATATTGCAAGACGAATCTTTTAAATCTAATTAAGTCATGATTAGACACTCAATATAAAAGTTAGCACGTTACTATAATAAAAAAATTTATAAAATAGACAATCTAAACACCCCTTAATATCTATGAATGCCCCTTCATTGGTTTTCAAAACGAAAAGTAATTACGTCCTCAATACTATTGGCCAGTTGGCCTGTGTGTACTAGGATGATATATGGTGACGTAGTCTAGTTGTTGATAGAGATTTGTTCGCGGGCTAAGGGACCGACAGAGGTCGAAATCTTAAATTTTCAATAACAGGATCTATGTAATTATTTCTTTGAATAAATATGATATTTTTAGAAAATATATAGACCTAGGCCCTATTTAGATACACTTCAAAATTCTACGATTCCCATCCTATCGAATGTTGCGACACATGTATGGAGCATTAAATGTAGATGAATTTTTTTTATATATTTGTACAGTTTGCGTATAAATTACGAGACAAATCTTTTAAATCTACTTAAGACATGATTTAAAAAGTTTTCCGTTCAAAATTACAAAACAAAATGCATGATTGAGACTGTCTACAGTGCTACACGGTAAATCATCCTGCAGGTGATGAAGCAACCGCAGCGGGTACTTTATCGGCCACACTATGGGCCTGTTTGAGAGCACCCCAACTAAAATTTAGTTAGCTAATTGATAGAGGTAAAGTTTAGGTAGGTAAAGATCACTTTAGCTGAGGTGTTTGGATGCTCTAGCTAATTCAAAATCTTGACCATACTATCTCTCATTAATACTATTGTTTAGATAGCTAAGCTTTAGCTGAATGTGTTTGGATACTCTAGCTAAACTTTAGTCGATGATAATTTGGTCATTTAGATCTTTTAACTGATTTTAACTAGGTTAAAATAACTAATTAGATTATGTATATTTAAGCCTCTAGCTAAACTTTAGTTAGGTGCGGCTTATTTAAGCGGAAGGGGGCACATTCCGCTATTGCTGGCGCGGTAGCGGCCTCGCGCTATGTGCTGCTGCGGGCCCACGACGTGACCGCGCGGAGAGAGAGGCGCTGGAGGCAGGCGCATGCATGGGAAAGCGGCGGGCCCCGCTCTTTTTATTACCTATAAAAATGTTTTAATTCACACACTAGAAACCCAAATCAAATTTCAATTACACTATTAAATTCGTTGCAATAAATCTTTCAAAATAAGATCTCAATGGACATATAAAGATAAAATTTATTTACAGATATATGAGCCCTACCGTGAATAAAGGATAATATAGAGGATAGATAGATGTGAGATAAAATAATATAGAGAAGAGGATATTGATAACCAAGATAGAATATTTTTTTTAAAAAATAAATTTAAAGTACGACGAGTGCGATAGCATGATGTCTACCGTGATTGAGGATATGGAGCAGCGTTACGGTAAATGGAGGCATCTTCCTTGTGAAACGTGAACCGATCTACCAATAATCTCGACGAGGAAGATTTTTGGTGCGACATTTGTTTGGGTCGTCCGTCCGCCACCGCTCCGTGCAATTCCTTCGCCGCCCACCCCACCTACGCCATCTTGCGTCTGGCCACCAGGGATCCAATCCCACGAGCACCGCAAAAATAATAATAATAAAAACTGCGACGCTCACGCACGCCCTCGCCCACGGCGCTCTCTTCCGCAATCTCCGCTCGCCGCCGTCGCCTGCGCCTCGCCAGCTGCGTGGGCCGCCAACTCGCCGTTGTCGTCGCCATCGCCGCCTTCTCTGCTCGCCGCGCACCCCTCCTTCCCTCTCCCGCGTGCCTCTCCGCTGCCGAGGCCTTCCTCAGCAAGGTCATTGGGGCGCTCGTCTCTGGCCATCTGGATCGCCACCTCGCCGTTGTCGTAGCCATCGCCGCCTTCTCTGCTCGCCGCGCACCCCTCCTTCCCTCTCCCGCGTGCCCCTCCGCCGCCGAGGCCTTCCTCAGCAAGGCCATTGGGGCGCTCGTCTCTGGCCATCTGGATCGCCACCTTGCCGTTGTCGTCGCCGTCGCCGCCTTCTCTGCTCGCCGCGCACCCCTCCTTCCCTCTCCCGCGTGCCCCTCCGCCGCCGAGGCCTTCCTCAGCAAGGCCACTGGGGCGCTCGTCTCTGGCCATCTGGATCGCGGCGGCGCGGCCCCACCTCTGATTGCGAGCAGAATCCTACGTCCTCCACCATCGGTGACCACATTTGCTAGGGCGCGCGAGGAAGGCGAACTCTGCCCCGGCGTCGCCGCCGACGAGGTGAGATCTTGGGCTTTTTTACCTGTGCTCGCTCTTGTTATTTATGGGTGAATCAGTTCTTGTTTGATTAATTTTGAGTAGCGGCTCGTCGGTTTGAGACTATCTACGGCAAAATGGATCTGGATTTCATCAGTTCAACTGCAGGCAACCTCTTTCATTAACAGGAGCATGGATGTTTCAGTCATCATCAACTTGTCTGCATCATTGTCGAAACTTTAATTAGTTCAGTATATTAGCTCGTGGTTTGTTGAATGTGAATGTCACTTTCTTGCCACAGCTACAGATAGCATTCATCTCTGTGAGTGAGCTTACTGGTCCATGTGTGTCAATTGTAGATACTTACACCTCTTGTTGAATGAATGGTGTCTTGTGCTGTTTTCATAGAGTTGCAATTGCAAATGATGGCTGACCAATTTGAGTTAAATCAGTAACTACCTTAGTAATGGAACTTTCTTTACAGTGACCGCAGTTGCGAGGGGGCAGAAGGAAGGCAAACTCTGCTCCACCGCCACCGCCACCGAGGTGAGCTCTCGGGCCTTTTTGACCTGCACTCGCTTTTGTTATTTATGGGTGGATCAGCTAGACTTTCACCTTACAAAAAAAGCTTATGGAAATCCCAACTTATAAGAGAACTCAAATAAATACCCCATGTTGCCTTGGATTGATGTATTGTGATCGGTTATTAGACATTGACTATGATGTTGATGAATGAGTCATTTTGTGTAGAATACTTAAATTTATCTGGCGGTGTGACCATGTTGCTTTCATGTTTGTCTACAGGAGCCTTTGCAGGCTATGATTTTCGAATCAAATCAAATAAACCATCTTCAGTCAAGACTTGGACATTGCAAAGAAGTGTAAGCACGTATAAAAATAACAAAATAAAACGAATGCGCTACAAGGCGGAACCTTATCTGTAAGCTCCTGGACAAGGGAATTAACATGATCAAGCTCACAATAAGTACTTGCTTTTATAATTGTATATATCCATCTGGGCGACCCACGTGCCTTTCCAGGCTATTGATTATCTCCTTTGTTTCTTTGAACCAGTAAGCGTAGGTCTGACTAATTTATTAATTGATTTTCTTTACGCATAAGTAGGACCTGCGTGAGATCTGGCAGCAGATCACCGAGAACAGCTTCCACTTGCGCCTCTAGATCTTCGATATGTAACCATTGCAATCTGAGAATTGCTATCAAATTAGCACTATAGGAGGTGTGTAATAATTTTGTTCATTGTACTTGGTGGCTGTAGTTCCAATCTGAAAAGGACTAAGTAACCTCATAAGTGCGTCTATCAATTGGTGTGTAGATTCCAGAGGAGGTGAAAAATATAGGTCCAAATGATCGGCTAATTCATGTTTATCACTTCATGAAAGATATTAATCAGACTCACGTAGTGCACTTATTGGGTTCTATTTGAAGATAGCTGGTTCTTTTGTAATGGGCCGAATTCAGATGCCAATTACATTTTGTTAACTGTGAAAGTTATATTCAGTAACAGATCTTTAACTTCTGGGTCTTTTGGATTATTGCTATTCTTTTTCTTGTCATTGTGTTTCCTTTTCTTTTACCTTGAGTTGCATTGTATATTGTGCAGCTACAGAATTAATATACCTGTTAATATTCATGCGAGCAGTGGAACTTTGTGTTTATATTGAAAAATCAGCCAGATTACCAGTTATTTAGTTCTATTAATGTCTCTTCATTTTTTTTGCTATAGAGATATATATATATCATTTTAATCAGGATGGATAAGAACGCAGATGGGCCCATATCATAGAGGCCGAGGTGAAAGAGGTAACCAGTCATCGTCGCTGTGTTTCAATAGCGATTTTTTCTTTTTTATAAAAAATCGCTCTGTCGTTTGGGGATATTTTCATACCATTATTTATAGTCTTTTGATAACTGGGCTATTGATGGAGATAGAACTGACCTATAGGAGAGCTGGAGGCCAGAAAGCAATGGCCGGTGTGGTGGAATTTTAGTATGTAATATTTCCTGCACCTCATATTCCCTTTCTAGGTTCATAATCACAAAGTTTTCATTAAATTTTTTATGATAAAGATCAGGAGGGGTTACCTCTACTTTCTTGCTATTGATTGAGTCTTTTTTTTAGAATTGTTATTAATTGAGTCTGGCAATGGTTCTAAAGGAATGGTCAGCAAGGATTCAAAAGGGAAGATGTCTATTAGAGTGAAAGAAGTTGACAGAGTCCCTCTGTGTTTGTTCAGTAATGCATTTTCTCATTTACAACCATTGCTACAAGGTGAACTCCTTAGTGTATTACATAGAGATTCAAAAGATACTAGATTTTACAAGCCTATTATGCATCCCGTCCCTCCCCGCCGCCGTTGCGGACGCCAGGAGCGATCCGTCGCCCTTCAGTTCTCCAGGACAGCGGCTTCAAGGTTATTGTGTGTCTGCGCTCTTCAGGAGATCTTGAAGTTCTTGGGCTTCATGTGGAACCCACTGTCCTGGGTCATGGAGGCGGCTGCCATCATGGCCATCGCGCTCGCGAATGGGGGAGTAGGTTCTGATTCTTTCTTTTTTCCCCATACCATTTGGACATTGGCCTCAGCCTTCAGAGGTTTTGATGTGTGTTTGCTCTGAGATATATATATATATATATATATATATATATATATATATATATATATATTCAGAACAAGCCGCCCGACTGGGAGGACTTTGTGGGGATCATCACTCTGCTCATCATCAACTCCACAATCAGCTTTATTGAGGAGAACAATCCCGGCAATGCAGCCGCTGCTCTCATGGCGCGTCTCACCCCAAAGGCCAAGGTGCTGATAGGATCTTGTTTGCTGCGCTGTGCTGTTTGCCTGTAGGGTGTACTGATATTAGTTTGACCCTGATAAAGGTTCTCAGAAATGGCCGTTGGACCGAGGAGGAATCGGCTATCCTTGTGCCAGGAGATATCATCAGTGTGAAGCTTGGGGATATCATTCCAGCTGACGCTCGTCTGCTTGAAGGCGATCCGCTGAAAATTAGCTATCAGGTAGAGTGGTGTATCGTGCCCGTACGTTTCAATGTATTTTGTATATTACAGTTCTTAGAACTACTTGGAGAAGGGGGAACTCTTAGTACCAAATGATGTCAGATTAGCCAGTGCAGATATATATCGAATATTGATGCCTCATTGGTTGCTTTAGCTATTCAATGGTAAGCCTGATTTGTGGGGAAAATACAAAAGCATAGATGGTCTCCTGCTCATATATGATATAACTTGATTGCAAACCATCAATGAAAATTTTAGCCATGCAAAAAAAAAAAAAAAATCCAATTTGTAGTATTGCCATTCTGAACATCATGCTCGCATTATCGTATTTTTTAATAATACAAATTATCAAAGCACTATTTGTTCTCGCTACAACGCATGGAAAAATCCAAAGTTGGTTAGCCTGAAACGTCACGCTCTCTATGACTGTGTTAATTTTACGAGCTTTGTTTTTTTTGATTAAATATCATTTTAACGTTGTATTTAATTTCACATTATTGTTATCTTATTGTGTGACCTATGTATTTTGAGTATAAAAATTTAGTTATCCCGTAGCAACGCACGAGCACGCACCTAGTAAATAAATATAAACAAGAATGGGAAAAAAACGGATGGGAGAGACGGGGAAGTCGATGAGACACCCTCACACTCGGGCATACTTCGTGCTCGTGCAGCAGCAGCAGCAGCACCGCCATCGATCGGGCCTCCATGGCCGCCAAGCGCCGCCCCCGCCCCCGCCCCCGCCGGCCAAGTTCCGCCGATACATTGGGCCGCAACGGTGGCAATGAGGGTTCCGACGAGAAGGAGGGAGAGGAGAGCCGCGAGTCCGGCGACACCTCCTTGTCGTCCGATCCCAAGCAGATCCCGCTGAAGCAGCCCTCGCCGAAGGATGCTGGTGCCCAGGGCTCCGGCGCGGCGTCTCCGGCGAGGAGCGCGCCGCGCGGTGGGGCCACCACGAAGGCCAAGACGGCGATCTCCAAGCGGCTGAAGAAACCCCCTCCGGCGTCGCAGGAGGAAGATGATGCTGGGGATTCCGGTGATGCGTCACCGGCGAGGGGTCCGCTGCCCGACGACACAGCTGGCGCCGGCCACAACAAGGGGCCCGTGACTAGGAAGCGGGGCGAGAAGCGCTCCCCGCCGCCGCGGCAGGAAGAAGAGCGCCCGGAGAAGCGTGCTGTGGGACCTGTTGACGAGACTGCTGCCGCGTCGGCCCCTGGGCGCAAGAAGAAAAGCACACCTCTGCTGCAAGGGGAGGAGCAACCCAGCGACACCTCGCACCCACAAGAACAGAACGGAGTCCAGGAGGATGAGGAGACGGGGGCTGAAGTGAACGCCAAAGCCTCAACGCTTTGGTCCTATGATGACGAGGTCAAGATTCTCAAAGCTTTGGTCACGCACGCCAAGTCCCATAATGGTGATTTGCCAGAGTCAGCACACCTTTTGGAAAATCTCACCTTTGACAAAATTGATGCCAATGAGGACAAGCTCAACTCGAAGATCCGCAAGCTTAGGGCACGGTACCTTAAGCTCGTTTCACAAGGCTGCCCGTCTGATAACCATAGACGTCAGCTGTTTAAACTGTCTGAAATCCTCTGGCGCCCAGTTGACAAGGATGAGCGGGTTGAGCCAACAGCTAGGGACTTCAGTGTGCTATCAAAATTGTATCCTCACCTAGCCAAAGAAGTCAAAGCGTACGCTGAAACACACAGCTCGGGGGATGCAGTCATGGCAATGTTCATGACCATAGGTGATCAGAAGGCCCGTGAACTTGATGCTAAGTGCAAGAAGCAACAGATTGAAGCATTCAAGTTGGAGTTGGGCCAGGCAAGCCTAACCAATGAATTGCTCTCTGCACTTTCAAGTCTCACCCGTGCGAAATTCTATTGAAGATCTCTGCTACCTTTTGTTTTATTGTAATGAGGAGACTTGCTGTCATTAGGTTAATGTAGGACCAAGAGGCTTCTTTTGTGGTACTGGAAAGCCCTATTATCTGTTAACTAGTTGGTTTTCTAGATTTGATATCTGTCTCTGCATATGGAGCTAGTTGTTGCAGCTCGATGGTGGAAAACAGTACTTTAACGTTTAAGTATAATGAACTTAGTGGTCTAATCAGACTGTTTGTGTGATCTGTTGGTTTTATGATATGTTATTGTGTTAGCTTGTGTCTGGGATGAGAATTTATACTCCACTGAAAGAAGCAAAATTACTTGTTATTTACTATTATTTGACAGGGACTTGTCCTCAAATGGATAACATAATCTGCATATGTTAATTTAAGCACTGAAATTTTCCAAAAGGTCTAATGGCCCTGAGCATTTAAGAATTTACAGCTGCATATTTCTGTTCGTATGGCATTCCCACTACCGTTGTGAATTATCGTGGTTAATGTTGTCCTCTATTGGGCTTGGACCTTTCTGTTAACTCTTGTACTTTACCACATTGAATTGGTTTCTGTTTGTGCTGTATTTTTCTGAACTAAATTCGCACTTGGAAGTTCCATAGAACCAGGGATTAGTGATAAAACTGCTCTGTGGCCTTATTGTTTGTTTGGTTGCTGCTCACCTTCATAAACATAACCTTTGCATTTGCTGATATGGCTTACCTGTTGCTTCTATTGTGCCACTGGCATCCTGGTGACAGCAATTGCTGAAACTGCCATTTTTCCAGTTACTCCAAGGTGGTAGTTGTTGTTTATTTAAATCTATTGTTCTGAAATTTACAATTACTTGATAAATTCTTGATAGAAAGGCTAGTTGTTGATCATGTGCCACGAGATGCACCTGTTCCTTGAAATTCAGTCTGTCATCTAGATTTTTCACAAATTCAGTCTTGTAACCAGCTTGCGGTATGACTCGTATATATATTGATTTTCTAGTTTGCTAGCACTTGCATGAAGTTTCCATGCAATGTAGCCTGTAGGTGCCACAGATCCCATTTGTGGTCATTAACAAGGTGTCCAGTATTGACAGTGTGGGTGCTTTGGCATGCGGTCCGCTTGTGTTAGGCGTTATCACTGCCTGAGGTAATCCATCCAGTTTCGTGGTTGCCTGTGATGGTCGAATTCTGCAGGAATTTAATGGTTTTACGTTTTAGTTGCTCTGCCTGCAAGCTGGTGTTATATGCTTCCTGGTCCTGGTGCTGGGCCTTTGTCCCCTCGAGGTTGATGCATCCTGTTCCTTGTCTTTTTCCTTTTCAAATGTGTTGATGCTTACCTGGTGGTTCCAAGTTAGATGCTATAACCGCTGACAGCATTAATTTACTTACTCATCCTAAACCAAGAGTGCAGGTTACTAGCAGATCACAATGAAGTACTTTAACCAATTCTCACTGGCAGTATCTTTCCGAGGCATGCATGTCTTGTTTGTTTAAATTTTATCTGTGACCACCTTTTAATTTATTTCAGATTTTGTGCTTTGTTACTAGCAAAGTAGTTTGACCTCCTCGCCCGCAGACAGCAGCAGGCAGCTCCTCCCAAGCTGCCGCCGCCGCCCCTCCCATCCGGCCGGGCCTTCTTTTCATCTTCTTCTTGGTAAGAAACTTTCGTTGCGTATCATCGCTCTTAATTTACTTCTTTAATCACTGCTCTATTTTGTTTTCGGTGGACTAGCATCTTTGGAAACCATTCAGTTCAACCCACTTGAGTTCATACTTCATAAGCTGCCACACCAATGAGATCTGTGGAGGAGACCAAGAGATCTCTGACAGTTGCCCCCTTCGAGTGCGTGTGGGGGGAGGAACATCGCTTCGAGGAGCCTGGTCTGGTCGTAACTGCATCGCCTTCGAGGCATCAGCCCAGAATGATGTCACCCTGGTCTTCCACCACCATCTTGGTAGCCAGCACTACCACTACAAGACAGACACCAGCCGCCACTACACCGTCATCTTGGGCAGCCATAGGAACAAACTGCTCAAGATTGAAGTAGATGGAAACACTGCCATTGATGTTGCTGCCGTCGGGTTCTGCTGCTTCTTGTCTTTCCAGAGCAACTGGATCAGCATCTATGACGGACACATAAACATCGGCCAAGGAAAGCATCCAAGCAACAATCTCCTCCTCCAATGGCTTGATCCTGATCCCAACCAATATGTTCAGTATGTCGGCCTATCCAGCTGGGACAAAGCATGAGCCTTCTTCCATCAGCTCCCCCCAAATAGCATATTTTGGACTCATTGAGTATGCCAATGTCCACCGGGATGTTGATGTAGGTAGTAGCAGCAACTATAGGATGAGCAGGAAGGGAAACTGAAAAATGTCTAGGCAGTACACAATTCTGTCTTGGGACTGCAGGAGTTGAGAGGAGAGACTTGGTTCTTTTGAAGCTACCAAGTATATATTATGACATACAAGCTTACATTACATAGGAGGGGTACATGTCCTTTTATAGGACTATAGGTCGGTGCTACAGTAGCAGCTACAGTAACCGACATACTGTGCAATCTGTTTACAGCTAAAGAAAAAACCAAATTGACTATTACTACTGATTGTTATCTAGTAGGCAGCAGCTGTAAGACTTACTAGCTAAGTAAACAAGATCCTAGAGACATCTAGTAACTAGTAATAAAATATAAATACTAACACAAGGATTACTGCTAACAGTTGATGCTGGAGGCCATGCAAGGAAACGACTTTTGAGAGATGATTGTCATCGAAGGTTACTTGCAGACTTTCTAGAGAACTGGGATTTCTCTGATGTTGTATTTGCCGTTGGCACTGAAAGAAAGGTCGTCCCTGCACACAAACTTGTCTTGTGTGCCTCCGGAAATTTCCCTTTTGAAACAGGGGATAGAGCTACCATTGTGCTTCCATCAGCATCCTACCCTGTTCTCCACTCCCTTCTTGAGTATATCTATACAGGTTCGACACAGGTAAGCTGCTTTGACCTGTTTTGTCTGCTCTTTTCTTAAAATCTAGCAAAGCCTGGAAACTGAATCCCCGTCTTTCATTTTGTTGTTTGTGTAGATTGCTCAATAGCTACTAAGTTCTCTGCTAGAGTTGAGCTCGCAGTTTAAAGTGGAACTACTGGTGAAGTGCTGTAAAGAAATCATTGACTGTTTAGAAATCGATAAGAAACCTTTTGATTCTCAAAAAATCTTAAAATTATCAAAAAACGTACTCCAAGATCATAAATTTGACTCCTCTCTACTCAAATCGCCACTGAATGGCCAGAAAGTTGGAGAGTTCCTTGCAAATGGCGAGCATAGTGATATAAATATCTATGTTAATGGACATGGTCTTGTCGGCTAAGGATCATAAGCTTATCCTTAGCTTGTGGAGCATGCCCCTTGCCAAGGTACACACATTTTCCTTTATGAACCCAGTCTCATATTCTAATTTTATCATAATTAGTTAGTAGGCATCATGCACAATTTTTCATAAATAATAAAGTATAGGCACAACTGTTTGTGCAGATGTTCACAAATGGGATGAAGGAAAGCAGTGCCACGGATATCTGTTTTGGAGATGTTCCTCCTGAATCATTCTCTCCTCCTTCAGTTTATGTACTACGGGGAACTTAAGTTGGATTCTAGGGATATTACATCAGTGTTAGTTCAACTGCGTCAACTAGCAGATCAGTTCGGTGTCACTGTTCTTCAGTTTGAATGCTGTAAACGAATAATGGAACACCTTTCAGAGGTAATTATTTTTCTCTTTAATGTAGAACACTACACCAAGAAAAGTTACCGGTACAACTTAATAGAATTTTTTTTTGAAAGATATACAACTTAGTAGAACTAAAGAGTAAAAACTACTTATGAAAGTAATTCATTTTCACCAGTTTGTAGAGCTGTGCTGTTCTTAAAAAGGTACTTGTGATACTTCATTCTGCATTCAGTGATGTCTGTACATTGGCAAAAGGCAAGTGTTTTTTTTTTCCGCTTTTTATGCAATATATCTCATGTCTATATACTTTCGCCACAGTTCCTGGCTTTGCGAACACAGGTAATCTTACATGGGTGGAAGGCACCCGGAATAGGTTCTGCGATGCATAATGGCAGCAGGGCATTGTACATCTTGAAACAAGTATTCACAGTTGAAAAACCTGAGTGAAAAAACTTGTTAGAACGACAGGCCCAAGACTTCGACGGTCTGGAGTGGTGGTAATCTCTCTTTTTTGCAAGGTTTTGAACTTTTGATGGTCGGATTGGACATGTCTATGGTTTTGAACTTTTGATGTCAAATCTTGGCTATGGTTTTGAACTTTTTATGGTCGGATTGGACATGTCTGCAGTACACATTGGAGTAAAAAAGGCCATTCTACAGTTATGCGAATTGTTTTTTTTTTTCATTCATCTAGGTGCCTTTCAGTTCTTGTTCTTAAAATTATGAACAAATATGCTAACTGAAGATGGCAGGATTAAATGAACTTCATGCTAAATTTTCATTTGTAGATGAGAAAAAATTGTATATGCTAACTGAAGATCAGAGAGTGAACTTATTCTGTCATATTACCACCCTAGGCAGTATTATCACTTTGCAACAGTCTTATATGATCCTTTTTTTAATTTTATTTTTCTATGAACTCACACAAAAGCACCATTAAAAGAGCCACCCCCGCCCATTTAGTCAAATTTAGAGCAATTTCATGTTATTTTATTATTTGTTGCAACAATAGAATCAGGCACTCTATGCCTGCGCTTGTGTTCGATAATCAGATTTTAGTTCAAGCTATAGTACTTGTACAGCAGTACACTATAGTTTAGTGGCAATTGTATGGGCTTCAGATCAAACATGGTGCTGGTTAATACTCTTCATTACCGGATATTAATGCCTGAATCTGCTCTTTAACAACTAGCACCTTTTCTGATTGCAGGGCTTCAAGGAGGCACATCTTCCAGCTTTTAAGGAAAAGAATCCACACTTAGAGGTGGTGACAGAGCTTGTCCGTTGTCAACATCCTAACTTGGAGGCAATTTACAGGGTGCCAATGCAACAATTCTGTGGATTGATACAGATTCTTGTATTGGCACCCTTCTATATATGGCCCAATTACAATATAAGCAAGCAAGTTCCTGTAGTATAGGATTGGTATTTTGCACTAGCGAATTTATTATGGGATTGGATATACATCCTGTTTGTTATAAATTTCATCATACGCAATAGAACCTTTTATCCGCAGCCTTTTATTAACTACTTTAGCGATTGAATGATTAGGTCCTGATAATAAGAACTTAACTTGTATCACTGTTCAGATCACTCCATTTCTTTAACATATCCTGCTCGCGCTTTTACAGCCACAAGAGGTGGCGGAGTTAACAGGCTAAAAAAATGAGTCTCAACTTCTGCCTAATCAGCTCTTTCCTGATTCCATGAAGATCCATGGCGACGGCGTTCGTCTATCAGATCTGGGCGCCGAGGTGTTTTATCCTTCTGGTTTGGTGATGAAACTGACATTTTAGATGTACCCTCATCCACTTGTATTAGATGGATCTGTGTACTCATGTAATCACAAATCATGACTAAAAACTCGTGCAATCACTGTAGTATTCGCTTTGTTCGCTTGAACTAGATTCAGCTTCAAAACATAGGAATGAGACCAACTTATTCGCTCTGTTTGCTTGAGCTATAGATTCAGCACAGAACAATAGTTTCCTCGCAGAACAATTTAGCCATACAATTCAGCACATTCAAATTTCAGCTTGGCTAAACAGACTGATTATTACAGATAAACAGCACAACTCAATTCGTAACTCAATCAGCGACAGGAACTACACAATCTGGCAAAGGTCTCCCGAAACCATATTTTACTGCTCAAAAGGCCCTGGGCATCGTCGGACTAGGCACTGAAGCTTGCTTCCCTGTGCGCAGCCGTGCACCGTACATGCCGAGCAGGAGGCTGCCTCGCCTTCTTCCCCTGTGCGCGGGTGCGGCAATGACCATATATCCCATATTTTAAACAGTTTAGCAAGTTCCCAGCATATAATTGGTTGGATACAAACATAATAACTGACCTCCACCTGAATAAGTGAGTGTTCATAGACCTGTGCCTTTTGAAGACTCATGTTGTCGGTAAGTGCAGCCACATAGTATCTTGGTAAGCGCAACAACATCAGGGATTCAGGGTGTTACACGTTATTATTAGCTGATGAAGCAATGTTGCAAGAAAATGACTCGCTACCACTCCCAGCCAGTGGTTTAGTTTTCATGGAGACCACCATCAACATGTTCATTCCTACAAGTCGCTGACCCATTATTCTCTACTAATGATATCAGCGCAACAACATCAGGAATTTAGGGGGCGCGTTATTATTAGGCGCCACCCCTCCTCCCAAGATCAAGTTTTTCTTCTGGCTTGCGCTCCGCGGATGGCTGTGGATGGTGGAACGCAGGCAACACCACGGTCTTCAGCATCAAGCGGACTGCGCGCTCTGTGGGTAGGAGGACGAGAGCTGCGGCTACCTACTCGCCTCCTGCGTCTTCACCAGAGAGGTTTGGTTTCGCATCATTCAGCTCATTAGGTTTCTGTCACACCCCAAAATCTCTATTTTGGGCTGTGAATAGAAACACTAAATAAAATAATTGGTTTTATGAATTTTCTAAAATTTACAATGGTTTGGATTATGCTGATATATTTTAAACAGTGAAATGTGATTTTGTTAAACTTTTGAAATTAAGCTTGATATGTTTGTTGCATTCATGCTGATGGCATTAAATGTTCTTATATAAAAAATGAATTTACAAATCTCGTTTAAGCCTCGAATAGGGTTTGCTCTATTTTTAGTTCTAAAAGTCTTTGAAAATGTAATTTAAATGTATCTCAAATTATGTTTAAAAAATAGTCTATAAGAATAGTTTAAACACATTTTAAAATGAGACTAAATATTATTTCTAAAATCATAGTCAAACTCTTCCATCCTTGTTTAACTAAAATCCTTTTGATCTCATGTCAAATCTTTGATCATTCTTTATCCATATCATATTCCCTTCCGATCACGTTATGACCTTTTAATCCCAAATAGTCATGCTCAATTATTAATTCTTTTCCTTTCTTTTTCTCTCCAATTTCCTTGGTCTATCTTTTGCATGTAATAAGATCACCAATCAATAGCCACCAGTGCGTTCTTTTCTATCTCTCAACACCCAACGTACCCAGCCCAGCATGCGCATGCACCTACTCCTTTGTGGTTCAGATGTCCATTCTCCCTAGTCATTACCATTCACCAACGATCGATCCAGAGTTCATGCAAGTGGGCACCTATCAAATACCAGCTCATTCTTCAGTTACCCCCACCAAAAATAGAAACTGTCAGTTGATATTAATCTCAAGCTCCACCAATTCCTGATCTCCACCTCACGTGAGACTTGCATAACAAAATCAGAGCAACACTGTCCATGTCTTATACGTAACTTTCTTGCATGCATCCATATACTACCAATATCTCACTCCTTAATCCATGATAAAATAATGCCAACTTCTTACACGCTTTACCTTTTGGTCTTCTCCCAATTGTGCCAAGGTTCGTGGCCTCCTTCCAGGCAGCCATGCATGGTTGAATGCATGGCCATTCAAAGTAGTGATGCACGCTATTAATTAATGAAAGCAAACTGAGTTCCCACTCCACCATCCTTCAGTTCCCATTACCACCAGAGATGGAAACTGCCGCAGCAGCTAGTGGCATTAACACAAATCCTCACGCCACCATCATCTACCGTTGCTCCCTGGCCATTCACGTTGTATCAACTGACGTTTCTGCTCCTTTGCCTTCTCGATCAACTATATATAGAGGGCCTAGGCAGTCCGTCTATCCTTTGCCTTCTCGCACTCACATAGTTTCACCATGCTGTGCCATCCTAGCTTCCCATCCTACGCCCGCCGGACGTCTCCCTCGTTTTCTTCCACGATGCGATGCTGTCGCCCAGTCGCATATTCACCTGCAACTCAAGTTCCAGCTCGTGGCTACGGTAGTATGGTGGTTTGTTCATGGCGGTCGTCTTCTTCTCGGAGAGGCGCCGCACCTCAGTCGTGTGCTACTCTCTGTTGTCATCGCACCGACTACTCCTTGCCGCCGTTATCGTACATACACCATCTGGCTCGGCGTCGACCACAACATGCAGGCATGCTGCTTCCCTGTTCTTCGGTGGCCGCCAGCCAGATGCAGCAACCGTTGCTTGTGGCCTAGCTGGATGCAGCCGCAAAATGTGGCACCTGAGCCCAAATTCTATCACTCAAATGGTTTGTTTCTCACTTTAGTCAATACCTGTTGATATTCTTGTGCCTTGCCAAACAGAACCATCGCCATGGGCTGCATGCAGTAGTAGCTACTATACATCCCATCTTCCAAAATTTTATGCACATGCTTGACAACAATCCCAACCAGTTTAACCTTTGCTTCAAAAGATCCATGCATGTGGCTTTTATCCATAGGCGACGTCATCAGTACACTGATAATTATCTTTTGCACTGCATTTGCATGTTACGTAGCCTATCCTTGATGATGTTGGTATTACATCATGCTGATGTCACATCTGCATTATATCTTGTCTCCAAGATATAATCCTAGAATTTTATAAATACCACTTTAGCCATGTCAGCCCTTGTTCCCATTATTTCTTCTATGTCACAATCATCTTGCTTTCTAGTCCTTGATATGCAAGTCACAATTCCGTTTTTCTTGTGTAATTTAAATTTATCTCCTTAAAATGTTTACTTTCATCCAAATGTCAATTTTATATTTAAGATTCTAAAACTTCAAAAATCTCATTTAATCTTAAGTGGCTTAGTTTAGTGTTTTTGCGCTCATTCGATCGTAGGATCACACCCTCATGTTAGAATCGTTTTTATATCATTTTGAAATGTTTGATGTACTGTTTTTAGGGTCATTTTCAGATGTTTGTTTTGGTTGGTCCTATCGTTAGAAGTGGAGCTATGCAAGAATGATCGTGAAGAAATTGGAGAGCCTGGAAAGCTTTTGGAAGGCAAGTGTAACGAGTTCCCTTGTTACCTAATAACCATTTAGTCACCTTTTCATATGCATGTGTCTAATATGATAAACCCATAAGGACTTCACCTAGAATTGTTGATATCTTGTATCCTTGTTACCTATGGATTATTGCATATGGGTAGATTGGCTTAGTTTGCTATCACCAACTATAATGATTTATAATATTCATTATTTATTTATGAAACTATAGATGAAAGATGTTTTTAAGCAACATGAACACAAGAGATCTAGATAGTCCTTTGTGGTCGCTCTAGTCTGCCCTCCGTATACATCTGAATCTTAAAACGGCCACCCAGAATTTACCTTACAACCATAAGGACTACGTGGCTCTGGTCTTAGATGAGTAACTAGATCTTCTCTACCTTGTTAGTAGTTACCGAAATGCGCTAGAGGGGGTCTAGGTTAAAGAATGGGTTCCGAGCCTGTCAAGATGTGTGCTGGGCTGCGGTCATATGGTGTGCCAATCTTGAAGGGGGCCTCCATTCGCCTAGTTGAAACCTTGCGTCTACTAACTTGTTAGAGTGACTAGTGAAAGACTTCATAGTGGTTCCCTGTCTGCTCATCTTGGAAGTGATAAGAGGTTGGCCGTCTCGGGGCATATGGGAATTCACGACTCATGGTGAAAGTGTACACACTCTGCAGAGTTTGATCAAACTGATATATCAGCTGTGCTCACGGACACGAGCGGCCTGGATCCTTTTCGAGACATATGGTTCTATGGATGGTTCGGGATGATAAATTAATCTTGATGATAATTATTATACTCTCACCTGGGGTGTTAAGCATACCTTAGTTACATAGGTTCTTAATAAGTAAAATGTGATCAACTAAAAGTGCTTACCGCAGTTCAGCCGTGTCAGCCTTTTTGAGTCTTTCATCCCCTCATGTTATACTTGCTGAGTATGGTGAGCTGACGCTTGTGGTTGTCACCAATAAAAATTCCGGATGGGTACCAGTTGGTGGTTCAAGTAAAGCGCTTCCATGAGCTGTTCCAAGAGTATTAGGCAAGTGCTCCCTCAGTCAACCGTCCCTGTGGAGTTTGGTGACCCAAAGACAGAAGACGAAGAATAGTTTCCGTTGTGCTTTGATATATTTGTAAGTCTTAATGTAAATATATTTCGTTATTTAATAAAGTATTGCTTTTGATATTTACCATTGTCGCTATATGTGTTGTGTGGACATCCTGGGCACACATATAGTTAACGCTCGTTATTCTTCGGAAAAAGCGGGTGTTACAGTTTTAGCACCTAGCACCGGGTGGCACGACGCGCATCTGTGACTGGTGGCTGCACGCGCGGAAGCTAATCCCCGAGGTCTTCCGCCGCGGATTCGACTCCCTCGTCCTGCTGGTTTCCTAGGAGATGTGGAAGAAGGAACGCAACCGAAGAATGATCGGTGGGAAATGCGTTTCGCCGACGCAGCTGCTTCACCTGATTCGTGAGCTGGGTTTAGCAAGCTCGCCCCTCTGTTCGTGGTGATTGCTTAGTTCGCAGACCCACCCGATCAGTAGGACATTCAGTTCATTTGTTGATACGCCCCCTCTGGGGGGCATGTTATTATTAGCTGATCGAGCAATGTTGCAAGAAAATGACTCCTACCACTACCAGCCAGTGGTGGAGTTTTCATGGAGATCACCATCAAAACACCTAGTTACATGTTCATTCTTACAAATCGCCAACCCATTATTGTCTACTAATGATCGCAACAGCAGTTCCTGGCTGAACTCAATTGCCGACGAATGGCATCTGCGGCTGCTGCCTGGAGCCCTGGGACCATTTTTAGTTGACAAACTCTACTTTCGTGAAGAGCTTCCCTGAATGAAGCTGAAGAGCGGTGTCACCAATGGACTGCAAAAAGGCACAGCAAGAGTTACCACAAATATCCAAAATAGCAAAAATAACTCTTTCCTTTCTCCAGTTCTTTGCGTTTTCATCCTAGCCTGAGGAGCTTCACGACATAATAATTATCAAAGGGCTTTATGTCAATATGTCATCTAATCTAACTTATAATTGGAGTTTGGTTGCACCATTCAAATCTGCTGACCAACTGTAGTACTTGGTGGTTGCTCAATGCTGAACAAGAGATTAGCGATGATATAATTTAATTCGAGCAAGCACAAAGCGCAGATCTTTGCCATAGTTCTGTAGGAATATTAAGTGCCACCGGCCACATGTGGCGTTATAATGACGATTGGGAATTTCAGAATATGATTCTCTGGACCAAATGGCTCCATCCAAGCAACATCAATCCCCAACCAGCTGACCCGATTCCAGGTGATCAAACACAGCCTTGTAGTCCAGCAACCGCGCCTTGCAATGTTGACCAGGTATGATCCCTGCTTTAAAATATGGCAGCCAAAGTAAATCAATTGCAGATAATGGTGATCTGTTTATCCAGCGAGATTATGCTCCCAAGTCCCAACAAGATTTTATAGTAAAAATATTCTCAAACTGATAGCATGACTCATGGTTCATTCCTTCTCTATTATCTATATATAACACTAAAACCAAATAATGGGGTCAGCAAAATGAGGAGCTCCCAGATACGATAACAAGGAAATCAGTATGGCACAAACAAGCATGTACCTTTTTCATTGATGAAACAAACTTATGGTCCACAATTCCAACCTGTAAAAGATGATCAAATCCTAACCAAGGTCAAGTACAGGTCATCTGGAAGGAATATTTGTAACCAAGTACACTAAGAGAGGTATTAACTGTTTCGTTGGTTAAGGTCATGCATGTTAGGCCAAAGATTAGGCCAGACGCAAAAAAATTTGGTTACTGAAATTAGTGGACACACTTGAAATAAAGCTACTGCCAGTGTTCCTAAATAGGTGCCGCTAAGATAAAAAACATAAAACATTCATTATTTTGAACACCATTATAAATTAAAGTTATTATGATTTTCAAAGAGAAATGGTACTGATAGATGTATCATCTTTTTTCTCATATTTTGTATATTTCATATTTTTGCTAATTCATTGTTAGAAATACCTGTGATCAAAGTCTAATCTCAAATAGAGAAAAAGGTGTTGGAAAACACCATCAATCTAGGATAAAGGGGGAGTAGTTTTAATAATCAAGGTGCAACAATTTTCGCAGAATCACATACTCCTTTTTCTTTGAAAATGCATTGTAAGTCATGACAGTGACTCAGTAATCGATTTCATGTTAACTGCCCAACTCGAAACATAATGAAACGGGGATGGACCATACAATTTTTCCCGATTTTAGACAAAACAAAAATCAAACTAGGAATGTTTGTTTTTATCGAAACACGCAGACCTCAAACTAAAAGTAGTTAAGCTGAAACAATTATGTTTTTATTAGTCTTCCATAGAATATTAAAATTTTAACTGAAGGATCTATTGTTGCATAATAATCATGCTTGCTTGCATCATAGAGAAAGAATAGCTATAAATTATAATATCTTGAGAAGTCTAGAAACTGTAACTGCTTATTATGAATGTGGAAACGTTCAATTGGGAATGTCATTAACTTTTATCAAAGAGAAGATTAAAAAATTGAAACAAAAGAGAGCACTTCCAATTTCTGTAGAATCAGCACTACTAGACATACAACACATGCTTACACAGAATGCCTAGAGTAAGATAGTTTGCCATTTCTGCGCAAGAGACAGCATTTCCTGTTGTACTTTCAGGTATTTTGGGCAACTTTGATTTTGTGTTCTATAGCAGCATTTACATCGACGCATGTGGAAAATCATGCAGTTAATACAATTTATGGGCTAGTTAAATTGACAGATTGAGTAGACAAGATAGCATCAGAATTTGAATCACCTTCTAACCCGACACCATATTGCATTAGAGTTGCCTTGGCAATGATATCACTATATCAGAATCTATACGTCGATTTTTTACTACAAATATATGATAGTTGTGAATAACACCAGGTCTTTCCTCAAGACCTACTTCATCAACCTGCAAACAGAATTGAAAGTCAATTGCGACTCGCATAAAAAGACGTGCTCATATCTCAAGACTATGAGTTAAGCACCTACTGCCAAAATACTATATTAGAATATGGATCCAGAATTTGTTTCATGGCATGGAGGAAAGAGAAACTAAAAAAGGTGAGTACATCAGTACACCCCTTATCCCTAATAAAAATGTAAACAAGGAACCAGTGAACAAGTCTAAGCCTAAGTTACAGAGCTTTAGTAATTCTAAGCTTTCAGAAATACACATCTGTAACAGTTATTGTATTGATATTTAGTACATCAGTACACATCTTATCCCTAATAAACATGTAAGCAAGGAACCAGTGAACAAGTCTAAGCCTAAGTTGCAAAGCTTTAGTGATTCTAAGCTTTAAGAAATACACATCTGTAAGAGCTATTGTATTGATGATATTATAATGTTTGTTTGTGGAAGAAGATATTTTTTATATTTTCAATGGGAAAATTTGGAAATTTGTATGATGTTCCATTTGTAGTGGACAAGTCTAAGCCTAAGGTGCTGAATGTTGGCTAACAAAAAGACAACATGTCCAACAACTGAGTGTAGCAGAGATGCGTATATTACGTTGGTTTTGTGGGCACACAAGAAGGGATGGGGCCCGGAATGAAGACATTCGGGATAGGCGATAGGGTCGGGGTGGCCCCAATTGAAGAGAAATTGATTCAACATCGGTTAAGATGGTTTGGACATGCCCAACGGAGGCCTCCTGATACGCCGGTGTGTAGTGGGTTCTAAAGCGGGTCTACGATATTAAGAGGGGTAGAGCTCGACTTAAACTGATTTGGGACGAGTCAGTTAAGAGAGACCTTAAGGAGTGGAATAACCCCAAGGAATTAGCTATGGATAGGAGCGCTTGGAGATTAGCAATCAGTGTACCTGAACCGTGACTTTTGTTTCCTTTTCTGTTATCCCTAACTCTACCTTTTGCTTTGTGCTCGTTTTTTGTTTCTCTTATCTTGCATCTCGTGGGTTTCATCTCTTGCCTACTCCAACTTGCTTGGCACAAAAGGTGGTGGTTGTTGTTGTTGTTGTTGTTGTTGTTGTTATTGTGTGATGTTCCATTTATAAAGGAAGTTCACTATTAAGAAACACGTCAGCATCATATATTTGTATGATATTATGTGATCAGATTACTCCTATGGTCATTGAGGAAGCAAAGCATGCCCTGATTTCTATTCTTCTTATGAAGATATGACCATCTCATGGTTGCCCTGGGGGGCAAACCATGTCCTGCTTTCTGCTCTTTTCAAGGACATGTAACCATCTGATGATTTTGCTCTGGTGGGCAAACTATAACTACAAGGGCCAAATGAACACAATCGAAACAGCAATGGTAACTATTAACTAGCAGAGGACAAGAATGATATCCTGCAATGCATATTCCAAATGTGACCCTCCCACAGCATCAGATGTATATAAATTTAACTTCCGAATTCAAATTTTGGTACATTATGCCTACTAGTACAATAAAAATAAAACTAAAAACAAAGGACAGTCAGCTAGTACATTCCTATGCATCTCAATAAATAGATACATGAATCAGCAGGTATTTGCATAGTACCATGTAAAATGTGCAACCAACCTGAATGAACGTATAGTCCTGCAAATACTCGGTGTAGTTAGTAGAAGCAGGCCAATATGGGCCACAGAATAGCACCCGTGTTAGAGCGCCATGGCCATTACTCTCACTTGAATAAACCATTTTTGATTGACCTGTAACCCACTTTTGACATATATTGTGTGGAATCACAGATAACAAGATGTCAAAGACGTGCATCCATCCATTGTACTTTCCAAAATAACTATTTGCATTCAAATTTAACAGAAACAGAACAATACTTCTATAAAGGCAACTGGACTGATATATATCAGAACCAAAACTTTCAAGAAAGCAGTAATCATACTAGACTATCTGCTGCCAGGTTAAACAGTAGTTTCATCCAGAGCAGTTGTTCTTTAGCTAACATGGTCATTTTGGCCTCTGCCTTATACTGGCTAAAAGTTCAACTCATGAACGAAGCAAAATCATGTCAGACAAGGAATAAAGAAAACGATGAAAGGGACAAATCTAGACCCAGTACAGCAGGGAAAGAACCATGTTTACTGGCTCCAACATAGATTGGTTGAACAACTAATACACTCATTTTCCCCTGCATCTCATAGTTTTCATGGTTACTAGCTGTGCTCTGCAGCATTCACCAGCACAACAATACAAACTAATCTGAACCTGCTCTCGCTGACAACAATATAAATAAACTCTGTCAACACGAATGTGCAAGCTCAACCTCAGTGCATGTGTATTCACTAGTTATGCATTTCCTCGTCACGGTATCCAATCCGATACGATTTCATCGGCCCCGTACCGTTTCATCCCAATAGTCAATTATTTAGGAAAAAAGTCTAGATAACCCCCTCATCTTTAGCACAGCGGCTACTTCACAACTTTAAAAACGTCTAACGAGCACATTAAAGTTTCCCAAACCGTTTAATTAACCCCGTAGAGTGGTTTTCGTGGCCGGTTTTGCCTACGAGGACACGGTGGCATTGGCCCCTGAAGTCAGTCACCTTCGCCCAGGCCCAAATACGATGCCTTCCGGGAGGCAGCCTCTCTCTTGTTGGTGGCTGTTTCCGTGCAGACACGCCTTGAACCGGCGGGGCCTCCTGGTTTGCGCGAGCCGCGAGGAGAGGGCACAGCAAGACCTGCGTCTGCGCAAAGCTGTGCCGGCACAAGAAGAGCAGCACTTGGGCGAGGTTGTGCCACGAGCAGAACCACGGCAGCGGCGGCAGGGCTCCGTTCCGGCGTGTTGGCGGCAAGGCGCGAGCAACAAAGAGCCAGGGAAGGACGGGGCGCCCACCTGTGCTCAGTAGACCGCCATGACGCGAGCAGCGGCCTGGGTGCACTTGATGAGTTAGTTCATCACGTAGCGGGTCAACGGGGGTAGTGCGCCGCGTCCAACTCCTTCTGGATTGCCGCCTCAAAGCTGCTCCGGGCCACACGTGCAACCTCTGACCATGGTGAACGCAGCGGATCATAAGAGCAGCCCTGGTGGCGACCTCGGAGTTGTCCCCAAAACGGACAAGCTAGAGCACGGCGCGCGCCTTGCTGTTGCCACCCATGGCGCAAACAAGAACATGGTTAAGCTAGTGGGCCGGCACCCAACCGGAGGAAGTCGCATGCCCTGCAGCGGTAGGTGTCTGCTCCGATCCGGCCGGCGCCGTGGACGGTGGTGATGGCGAATTCATTCGGTGATTCGGACGAACCCCTCCCGCCCAGGCCCAGCAAACACGTCCGATCCACCACCTTTTAAGCCTCACAAAAGGGAATCAATGGATCGCGAGGCGAGCACCCAAAGAAACCATGGACCAAAGCAATTATTATATATCCCCGGCCAAAAGTTTCTGGTGCAACCACCGGCGCGATCGAGCCATGCATGGGTGGCACTCCGCGCAACAGCATCGGCCACATCCTTCCTGGCGGTCGGCCTGTGGTACCTGTTCAACCACGTCAGGCTCTTCATCTGTGCTGTGCCACATCAGGCGTATGTCGCGCCTGTCTGGTTCCCGGCGCCGCCTCGAGCTCATCCTCGTCATCACCGGCGGCACCTTCGAGTTCTGCATGGAGATGTTCGTGGATCACTCCACCTTCCTGTCGTTCGACTCCCACAGGTCCATCCTGTCCAACCGCCTGCACAACCTCGACCACGCCACCATCTGCGTCGCGCTCCTCGTCTACGTACGTATACGCGGCCTTCGCACTGCAACTCGACCGTGCCGGCGCATGCGGTGCCGCGTCGCGCTCTCCCTGTTCCCCAAATCGACATCGTTGCAGTGTCACCCGAAGTGGTGGCAGCGGATGCCATGATGCCGTGCGCTTGCCCATGGGTGGCCAGGCCAGGCTCAGGCGGCGGCCTGCGACCTCGGCACGAGGGAGGAGGAGGGGCAGGTCACGGCAGAAGGGCGAAGGAACAGAAACAGGTGTATCAGCCGGCCGCGCGCAAAGGAAAGATCCAATCGACTGTGGTGCGAGGTCGTCGAGGACAGACCTATGGCTAGGGAGAAGACGACGGCATGTTCTCCGGCCTTCGTGGAGACCACGCGCTCCTCAGCGTCCACGAATCAGGAAGAGTCGACGGACACTGTGCTGGGGCATGCACCAAGGGACTGACATCAAGGGCCCACCGCCACCGTGTCCACTCTTTCCATGTTGGAGTGCCATGTAGGCAAAACCAGTTGCCAAAACCGCTCCAGGGGATTAACATTAAACAGTTTGAGAAACTTTAATGTGCTCGTTAGACGGTTTTAAAGTTTAGAGGGTGAAGTAGTCGTAGTGCTAAAGGTGAGGGGGTTATCTAGAGTTTTTCTGAAAAGAAAAAAGAATGGGAAAACAAAAAACCCACCATTCGAGAACCTACACCACACAACCCGAACCCAAACAGTGACACCCAAATGTTAATGAATTTTATTTTTCAGATGAAAATCTAATAGAAAGAAAAACTGAATGGGGCAGCATATGTTTCATGTTTTATTGGAAATAAAATCCACTACAAAACAACTTTAGGTTTTCCCTGCTGGGTGGTCTACACCTCGCTTCATCGCTACGGAACAAAGAAGGAGCTCTAGTTGTTCATCGAAGAGCGCTGATGTTTCGATAGAGCCGCTGCTCCTGTTGATGAACAAACGTCCAAACCTCTTTGATCAAAGGCAGGGAGATACAGTCAGAAGCGGACTAACCTGCGGAGACGGAGGCAATCTTGGTTGTGGATGCAACGGTGGATGTGGAGATCGCGGCGACGGCGGCCTCTCCCAAGCGATTTGGCGGAGACGCGAAGCGCCGCGACTGGCGGCGGAGCGGGGAAGCGCTCCAGACCTCCGACCCGGCCATCCCCGGCCGCTTCCGCGCGCTGCATACAATGGCGCCCGTGCTTGGCTTCCTCCACAGACCTAGGACGAGCAAGCTTCCCTGTCCGTCCCGACAGCTATTATCTTGCGTTGGAAGACGGTTCGTAACTATTCGCTCCATCCTATTACGTTTTAGGTTTTTCAGCCGCACAACATGTGCTTATTTAATCCTACCCGAATCTTAAAGTGCATCCAACGACTGTGAGATAGGGGTGTACCTCCGCCCTGCGGTAGAAGAACTCAGTTACCGCCGGTCTGCTGCCGCCGCTACCATCACAGCGAGAAGCAGCGTCCCGATCCCGGCAAGCACAGCATCATGGAGGATGCCACCGCTGTGGTGGCGCTGGTGGCTGGGTGCGTTGAGAGCCTGGAGCCCTTTACGTGGGGTGCTGATCCTCCTCGATCTCAGGGCAGCGCAATTAATGCCAAGGGCACGGGATAAGGCCGCCGCCATGCTGCTCGGTGATGGACACAAAGGGCATGGGACGCGGGATGCATTGGGATCGGAGTCACGGATCAAGAGGCCGATGGCGTGCGCCTGCCCATCTCCAGCACCCGCGCACGCCAGGCCCAATCACGGGTGTTTTTTGTTTTTTTTGTGCATAATAGGTGGACTCTCTCAGCGGAGGATATAATCTTAGGTGTACGGAATATAGTTTTGAATTCCCTTGAGCTAGTTTCAGATTTTAGCCAGCCACAGAACAATATTTTTTCTTACAACGAATCAACCATACAATTTAGCTAACCGTTCAAACCAGCTAGCTGAACAATAGATTCAAAAAATCCACTTTAAAATTTTGATTTTCCAGAGACCATAAGATCCCGAGAAAATAGAATACTGTCATGTATAATATCACAGTATGTAGGCCTGAAGCTATGTAAGTAAAAAAAGGTTGAAACTGTGTGCTCTTCCTAGAAAACTAGCGAGAACCCCGCGGCGGTTGCCACGGGCTAGGCAAAGCCAGCTTACATATATATTTATAGGTGAGTAATTGTTGCGCAAACATATATAAGTATAGCTGATCTTAAACATATATATGGCTTCTGTTCGGCTGCTCATACCAGCTAACATCAGCCAGCCACTCAGTAGTGTTTTCTCTCAGAACAATTAGCCAGGCAGCCATACCGTACCAGCAAGCCGAACAGAGTGAAGTGATAATCATTATACATAATAGATAATATATATGTGCAACTCGATAGCTATAAGGTTATATGGCGCAGCGGCAATTCTATACATGAGGAATTGTTTGTCCTAAACTGCCAAACTGTACGGAAGTAGACATTGCCTGTAAAACTATAGGGAAGCAGGCATTGCTAGTTCGGCAAATGCTCCTGCCCGGGCGTCCGGTGTGCCGGACGTGGCTCCCAACGGGGCCGCGGGCCGTCCCTCACTAACGCTCGGCAGTTTTTTTTTCGTTTTTTATTTTTTGTTTCTTTTTCTTTTTCGGTTTTTCTTCTTTTTTCGTTTTTTTTTTATTTTTTAATTTATTTTTTAATTTCGTTTTTATTTTTTATTATTTTGACATTTATATATTTTTATTTCTTGATATGGATGTTGTAAAAGTATATCGAAAATATTTTACATGTGTTGCAAGTATTTCAGATGTATGTTTTAAGCGTTGTTTAAAATGTTTTATCTCTTTCGGACGTCACGTTTCAAGTGCCCGTTTCCCATGTTTCATATTTTTTTCTAGATGAATATTTTGCGAGTGTTTTCATTTGAATGTTGTATATCTTTTCACATGTGTGTTGCAAATGTTTTATCTGAATGTTGTGTATATTTGCAAATAATTTTTCAAGTGTTTTCAAGTATTTTTTTTCAAATGTTTTATACGCATACTTTAAGTGTTTTCAGTAGTTTCATACATATGTTTCAAATGTCGCATATGAATATTTCAAAAGTAGATCTGTTGTTATAGTTAGTGTTTTTGTATGCTATTTTTCACTGCTCATCGGTCGGATCAGGAGTTCCGCCACCGGCAGCTACTCTCCTCCGCCACCACCGGCGCGATCTCGCTTCTTCCAAGTAACTGTCATCGTCCATCTACCCGCGTGCTCATCTTGCTTGCCTAATTCTATGTTTCATAGCAGGCCATCCTCCATCCCTGGTAACTCCGGCACCCAATCCGGCTTGGCTGGCATGACTTCCCATTAGCCATCGTCTACCTCCGTCGTCGGCTGGCCAAAACCGGTCGTTCTCTTCCTTAGCTTTGCGTTGTCCAAAAAAAGAGGTGAAACATATATGTTGCAAAAGTACATACTCAATGTTTCATTAGTTTCAGAAATATGTAGCATGTGTTTTGTATGTAAAATATTAAATATTATATAAAAAATAAAGTTATCAAAAAATGTGAGATATTGTTTGAAGGTTTATTATAAAAATAATCATGTATCGATTTTAATTAAATATTATTTTAGGAGCTACAAGTTTTTTTAGCGTAACACAGGAGCATGCAGTAGTAGAGTGGGGGCGTTTGGTTGCCGCAGCTGTCCGCGGCAAAATCAAGAGTTTTTGGTTTGATCTTTCGGGCAGCTTGATGCGGCAACCCTCTCACCAGGTCTCTTGATAACGCAAAATGGCCGTTTCTGTCGGCCAGGTCGCGGGTGCAAGCCTATAATGTTCGTGTATATTAGTACAATTAATGATTTAACATATTTTGACTAATTTAAGGAATAAGAACTAGAGCTATAAGATATAGTTCTATTTATGTATGATCGTTATTGTATATCTTTATCAGACTATTCTCATGCGAACACCAAACAGTTCTCATAACACTAGTTCAAGTAACCAAACAGCATGTGAGTCTGTCTACGAGAGCCAGCTCCTTTCATACGAGCCAGGCTGGGTTCATCTGTCAAACAGGCCCGTACTGGACACCAATCCATCAAAACGTCCGGCGGCGCACGTACTTCCCTTGCTAGTTTGGCTGCGAAGAAGCAAAGGTTGAGCTACAATCTTTCCACCACACAGCAGTGCCTACTGCACCACACTCCGATACCTGCAAAAAAGGAGGTTTCCCTTAATATCACAAGTTGCTTACGCATGCTGAAATAAAGTCTTCGATCACGCCTATTGCATTAAAAGGGACAGAAACGGTTAGATGATGAGGCATTAGCAACACTGTATGATTGGGTTTTGCTAGTCTTCTTTCATGACTCATTCAGAAATTTGAAAGTTCACATTTTTTTCCAAAGGTGTAAACTAATAAAGAGTGAGGACAATAATTTCACCTTTGTCAAAGGTTGAACACACTTGCAGCACCAGTATTTGGTATAGCATCCCGTTGTTCCATACATCCAGGAACAGCATTGGTTTCTTTGGTTTCTTCATATTACCTTCTGTACAGAGTCGATCAATAATGGTACGATAGTTAATGCGCTATTGAAGATATGTTTAGGCAAAAGTATCACTGTGCTTAAGTATCAACTATAGCATCTCTATTCGACAAGCACGAAGCCCATCGTTCCTGTAAAATATGAAATCCCTACTAAAGGGGTTCATACAAAAACATGTTGTCATGCCTAATAAATCTGTTGTAATAGAACTACCAACATTCTAAATATTTCATAAGCGATTGTTTATTAACGGATACTATAACATCTATAAAGTAGATTACCAGGAAGGTTAGACTTTAGAATAACAAAATTTATGCGTATTGTATACTGTAGTAACCACCATATAGTAACTATGAGATTTCTAGAGGTGAGAACGGGAGTTGGGCAGAAATGTGTCCCTTGAGGTCTGAATCTGACCACAATTTAAAACTCTATTCTATGTTGATGGTTGCTTTTATATCATTTTCCAAGATTAATCAATAAATAAATTCATATGATAAGCTTTTACTCGTCCCGAGAAAGGATGGATCACTGCAAAGTTAACCAAGAATAAGCTCCAACATTTCACTATTCCTAGTCATACCTGCACTGCGAAATTCATGGTGTCTACCACGAAAATTTAGGCGGTTGAGAAATAGAACAGTCGAAACAGATCACCTTTTTTCCTTCAATCAAGTCAGCTGGAGTTTTTTTAGAAGTTTTTGAAAATAAAGCATACCTTACCTTCTCCTCTTTGTAGTCGTCTCAGATCACTCGTATGTGGTATTTGTAGATCCTTACCAAGGCATGGATGGTGTTGCCTTCTCTTTGCCTACTTCTAAAACTTCCCTGGGGCTTAGGTAGGGGTAAAAGAAAACATACTTGTATCACATATAATGTCAAGTCAAAACAAGGATGCAAGGAGAAAGATATCATACTCTTAGATCAAGATGCGCATGTGTGTGTGGAATATATGGCCTAATTCTACAATGCTCCTTTGAAAGATTTCTCTCTCTCTCTCTTATTCTCTGCAGGACAACATGGGCTATCTTTGTTTCTTCTTCTTTATTTTCCCTCCTTTTTCTCAGGCGGGCATCTAAGTACCCATTGTTTTTGATATTTCGGATACTTATCCATTTTTACCTCTCAGGCTGAGCATCTTTGTACCCATTATTTTCTCTCTTCTCACACTTTTGCATAGCCACATGACTCTTCTCCGCATAAACTTTTTGTGAGATGATAACAAGAACTAGTAGCATTTATTCCTAACAAACTTCTTTTTGTGTTTTCTTCTAGTATAGGAGTAAAACATTTTTGGATGTGTGGGAATAGCAAGTATATGTTAAGTGGGTGATCTTGATCTTGAGAGTATGATAAATTTCTCAACAAGGTTCACTAGGTTTGACAAAACTGAATACAATAGCGAGCAAGATATGTAAAAGGTTTCATCTATCCTATTTATGGCTCTGGTAGGCCAATGCTTTACTACAAATGAGAAGAATAGTTATAGTTATTTATTTTATTTTTATTTCTTTGTGAAATAAAATTCTCTAGTGACTAGATATCAAGAATCAAGTTTTCATTATCCTTACTATATCTTATTCCACAACAACTTAAGTGGCATGGGGTTCCCTACTGTTAAGTTTCCAACAGTAGCAAGACTTCTAGAAAAAGTGCTATGTGAATCTATTCTTAAGTCAAGGCAATAGCAATGGTTTTCCTCAAGTTTTAAGTTGTTTTTATCAAAGGATTTTCAATTAATTTTGAAATAGAGAGCATCATATATAAAAATAGAGTATATGGGGTGTGTACCATGCTGTGGACAAAGGACGTGGCGTAGCGGGGTTGGGCTGGTTCGGCCGAACCACTTCTGCCTCGGTTCACGCTTCGTTTCGTTGTGTGCGGTCTCTACGTTGTTTGCTTCTGTTTTGGAGTCCCGTGCAGTTGTGATTCATTATTTTTCCTGTCGTGCTTCTCCCCCACACTTGTTTTGCTGATTACCTTCATGCATAGCAAGGTGGAGACAAGAAAACACATGCATCCAAAAGATAGAGTAATAGTATTCAACTCCATTATTTTTATTGATATGGCACTTTATTACTGGCACTCAAGATCGCCGTTACCTCCGTGTTCGACGCATTCAAGATCGTCGTTACCTCCGCGCCGGTCCTCGCCCTTCCAAACTTCAACAAGCCATTTGTCATAGAGTGCAACATCTCTACGCAGGGTTTCGTGTAACACCCGGTTTTCTGAATAATACCAAGGTTAGCCATATGTGTACCCAAGATGTCCACACAACACATATAGCAACAAATATGGTAAATATCAGAAGCAATGGTTTACTACATAGCGAAACATATTTACATTAAGACTTACAAATATATCAAAGCACAATGGAAAACTATTCTTCGTCTTCTATCTTCGGGTCACCAAACTCCACAGGGACGGTTGATTGGGGGAGCACTCGCCTAGTACTCTTGGAACAACTCATGGAAGCACCTTACTTGAACCACCATCTGGTACCCATCCGGGATTTTTATTGGTGACAACAAAAAGCGTCGGCTCACCATGCTCAGCAAGTATAACATGAGGGGATGCAAGGCTCAAAAGGCTGACACGGTTGAACTGTGGTAAGCACTTTTATTTGGTCATATTTTACTTATTAAGAACCTATGTAACTAAGTTATGCTTAGCTCCCAGTAAGAGTATAATAATTATCATCAATTTTATTTCATGATCTCAAACCATCCATAGATTCCATCTGTCTCAAAAAGGATCCAGGCCGCTCAGGGTCCGTGAGCACGGCTGATATATCAGTTTGATCAAATTCTGCAGAGTGTGTACACTTTCACCATGAGTCGTGAATTCCCATATGCTCCGAGACGGCCAACCTCTTATCACTTCCAAGGTGGGCAGGCAGGGAACCACTATGAAGCCTTTCACTAGTCACTCTAACAAGTTAGTAGACGCAAGGTTTCAGCTAGGCGAATGGAGGCCCCCTTCAAGATTGGCACACCATGTGACCGCAGCCCAGCATACATCTTGACAGGCTCAAAACCCATTCTTGAACCTAGACCCTCATCTAGCGCGTTTCGGTAACTACTAACGAGCTAGAGAAGATCTAGTTACTTAGCTAAGACCAGAGCCCATTAGTCCTCATGGTTGTACGGTAAATCCTGGGTGGTCGCTTTAAGATTCAGATGCATACGGAGGGCAGACTAGAGTGACCAAAAAGGCCCAATGCTCTAGCCCTCTTCTATCCATGTTGCTTAAAAGCATATTTCATCCATAGTTACATAAACCATTAATCAATATTATAAATCATTATAGTTGGTGATAGCAAACTAAGCCAATTTACCCATATGCAATAACCCATAGGTAACAATGATACAGGATATCAACAGTTCTAGGTAAAGTCCTTATGGGTTTATCATATTAGACATATGCATATGAAAAGGTGATTAAATAGTTATTAGGTAACAAGGGAACTCATGTTACACTTGCCTCCAAAAGCTTTCCAGGATCTCCAAATTCTTCACGATCATCCTTGCATAGCTCCACTTCTAACAATCACAACAACCAGCACAAGCCTCACATTTAAACCTAGAAACAGTACACCAAGCATTATAAAAATAAATTACAAAAGTTTTGAAAACGTATGGCTTGTTCTATAATCGTGAGAGCGCAAAAACTAAACAAAAACGAGAACCCCAACAAAAAGATGTGAGAGTAGAAAGGTATATGTGGCAAGGATTGGATTAGATGAGTATGGTGAAATTTGGATTAGAACATATTTAACATAACAAAAGGATTGAATATGTATTGGTTCTAAACACAAGGTTTAGCTTTGGAGAGCATGATATATATTATGAAGTGTGGTAGATAAAGATTGCATTGGAGAATAAGATTGAATTGATATACATCATGTGGCCAGGCTCCTAGGGATATATGAGAATTAGTGATATGTTGTTGCCATGACTAAGCTAGATTGACACATCAAGGTTGATTGCAATGGATAGATGTTTATTTGTGGTGAGGATGTAGGAGATTTGATGTAACACCCGGTTTTAAGAACAAAACCAGATACAGTCATATGTGTGTCCAGGAAGTCCACACATACAACAACAGGAATAGAGTATCAGAAATAATGTTTATATATAGCGTAAACATAAATATATATTAAAACTTACATCTATCAGAGTATAGCGGAACGATTGCTAATCGCTTTCTTTGGGCCCCATTCTTCACAGAGATAGTTAACTGGGGCAACATACGCCTAACACTTCTAAAAGTCTTCTAGAAATTCAACCGTATTCATCTTCACTCTTCTGAGCAACCTTTGACTGAGGTGAGGGGGAAATAGCAATAGTGAGTCCATGTCGAACTCCGCAAGTATAGTAATAAGGTAGTATAGATCCCATAAACTCATGATCAATGTAACATAAATAATGTAAAGCATAAAACGGTAAACAATGAGCATGTTAACAATTAAAAGTCAGCATCTTAAATGTAAGGATTCCAAGGACCGCTCGTGTCCTTGAGCAAGGCTAGTATACCAGTTTAATAAACTCTGTGCAGAGGTGTACACTTTCACTATGAGCCGTGATTTACCCTTTTCGCCCGAGGTGATCAGCCTCTTAGCCCACTACCAAGGAAGGCCGACAGGGTTCACTATGAAGCCTTTCAAAGGTTCGTCTAACAAGTTAGGGTCCGCTAGGTTTCATCAGTCAGTCTGTGTGATACAACCAGTCACAGGGATCCACAGTCTGCTTTTCCCCATTTGCGCCACAAGGGTAACCTCTAATAAGCTAGAAAAGGTCCTCATACTGAGCTAAAATCAGAGCAATGTAGCCCTCACAGTTGTACTGTTAATTCCCGGAGGTTCTCTTGCAGATTGATCCTCAAGATGCTAAAAAGTCATTTTTATCGTTTGTTGCTTAAACATTAATCAAGTCACAAGATCATAGTTACAGAAAGTAAATCCAAGCTATACTTGCCTTAAATATGCTTTTCACCCAAAGCAGTTGGTCAAAATCTTCAAACTTCATCTTTCTCAGTTGTAGCTTCTGGTCTCCAGCGCCTACGTACGGTTCTCTTCTACTCGTAGCAAACACCAAGCACAGGCAATACATACAAACAAACAAATAGAGACAACTAAGAACAATACATGACACAAGATAAAAACAACGCGCTAAAAAATACGAGCTTGTTGCTACGATCACGAGAACACAAGAAACGCCAAAAATAGAGGTGCCGTTGGAAAGAATAACTACGGAGAAATTTACTTTATTATAAAGCAACAAATATAAACTTGGCTCATGTTAATTAAGAAAACTATGTGAATAGTGTTAATTGAGATCAACCCAAACATATTTAATTCCAAAAGTCAAGTTATAGATAATCATATTTTATTTACAGAAGATCATATATCTTTAGTTCATTTAAACATTAATAGATTAGAAAACATGGAATAAGTGAGAGAAACTAATCGAATCATCATATGTTTCGTGTTTAAAGTAAACAAGTTATAATTAATAGAGAAATATTAAAGTTGGTGTTAATCAAATTAATATTTATTTATAAAAGACCGTAGATCATCTCTAAATTTATTTGGATTCAAAACTCAGGTTGCATAAATATTAATCAATTAATATTTCACTCATAAAATTCAGAGATATTTGACAAAAAGCTACACGAAGGCATCTATATATAAAAGTGGAACTGATCATGTTATAAATTAAAAGGCATAAGTATTGGCATTTATCATATTAATAATTATTTGGACTTATAAAATTCGGAGGCATGAAACATGCAAAACGATCGACGTCGTTAACACCTACCTCGGGTCGGCATGAAAAAGCATTGGCACTAATATATAGACTATGTCATGAATCTGACACAAGTTGAAACATCCGAATCAGAGTTAAAATGAAAATATTATGAATTAAACAAGATTTACTTTTATAAAATAATATATTAAATCTAACCATAAATTTCTAAAATTGAAAAATATCTAATAAGAGTGTAAATTTGTAGACAACATAAACACGAATCTAATGTAATCTGAACGAGTTAAATCAGAGTTAAAACGGAGAAACAAGAGGCAAAATACTATCGATGGCAAAACGGTAGATACCTCGTCTCCTTCTTCTGTTATCGTCTTCAGGGGTCTGTACATACAGAACACCATGGCTTCAAGCTGCCGCTACGGTTCGCAAGGGAGGGGGAGCTTCGGCAGCGGCCCAGCAGCAGGTGCAGGCGCCCTGCTCGTCCGGTGGCCTGGCCCCTAAGAGGCAGCAGCGCAGCTGGAGGGGAACTCGGCCCTCGGCCTGCTCATGAGCGAGCAGCTGGCTGGCGGCCTGCTTCTCTTCCATGTACAGGTACGCAGGGAGGCGCCGGAAGGCCGGCAACGTTGCAGAGAGGAGCGAGGCAGCGCCGATGCACGTCAACTAGAGAAAACAATGCCGGATCACGTGGTGGCCGGGTAAATGAGAACATGAGCTGCTCCCACGGTGCCTCGCTAGAAAACACAGAGGAGAAGGAAAAAAAAAACAATGAGTGGGGAACAATCAAATGGAGATGGGCGAAAAGAAATATGATACAGTTTAAAGAACGACGACATCAACCTTGTGACGATCCGGCACAGAGGAGACGTCGAGAGATAACACAGTAGAAAGAAGAGGAAAATTAATTTACTATCGGATTCCCAAACTAGAGGCATTCCTTAAGGTAATTTTTGGTGTACTTAGTCAAGGGATTGGTGGGTATATATAGGGAGGAGAACTCCTCACCTCAACATCAATTAGCAATATGGTACTAATTGGTGCTGCACTCTCCACCTTTATTAATGGGTCTAATTAATTTTTAAAGCCCGTTAGTAAAGAATGCATGGGCTAAAGGGATCTATTAGGATTATTGCACATGGGCTTTGCGGGCTGGAGAATAATGAAATATTTTATCATTTTCAGGAATTAAATAATTTCACGTATAAAATGATTCTAGAAAAGTCTAGAATTAGCATTTAGTCCGTGAAAAATATTTTGACAGCTTAGAAAATTATGGGAAAATTTTCAGAGACATTTTGGAACATGATGAGCCAAATAAAGTGTTTGGAGCTCATAAAAAGATATCTTGGAGCATCTAAAAATTAGATTTTTCTCACAGAAAAAGAGGAAAATTTCTAGAGGAAGGTGGAAATATTCCAGGGAAGTTGTTAGAGATAAGTTGAAGAATGATAAACGCCAAGTAATGATTTGGAGTATAAGAAAAGGATTTTGGGAAGCTTTGAACGAAAGGATCGAGGTGGAAAACAAAAGAATTTGATTCCAGAGAACAATGACAAACACCAGATAAAGATAAATGACTTACTACATGTGTTTTGAAAACTTTACTCGCACACAACACACAAAGTCAAACATCAATACAAACATCACGTCAACAAAAGCTCGTCATTTTAGTTTAGAAAATTTTTAGAAATTCACATTTTGCTATAACTAAATTTCTGCTAGCTTTGAACTAGGCTGGACAAATTTTATCCAAATATTAAAACATTCATTTTATTTGGTGTTTTTGATGCACAACCCAAAATATAAAATTTTGGGGTGTGACATTTGATAAAGCATGACTTTGAATCAGAGAAGTGTTTTTACTGATCACAAGCTCATAGTTCTGTCTGGATGATGTAAATGATTACCAAAAGATAGAGAATATGCGTGCAACATGTGAGGGCACTAACAGTATTGCACATGCTTCGGTAATACCTTGAGGATATGTGGGTGGTCTTTTGAGTGTGTAGGATATGTATGATGACACTCCATGATCAACTAGTGCACATTGACACATGATCAACGGGGGATGTAGTTGTAGCGACTAGTGCACGAAAGATATAAATGTAGGCGGACAGTGAGGGTTTCGATCATCATAGGCTTGGTATTTGTAGAACCAATTGGTGATACATTTTGTGGAGATGTAATGGAAAGTATGGAGTATGATATAATAAAATGGCATGATGTTTTGATGGTCGGTTAGTAGGAGAATGCAATTGCAAAACATGTTACATGGCTGTTTCTGGTCAGCAGGAGTAGCAGTTAGTGAAATCTTGATATCTCGACCATGATAGTCATGTATGACCAAACTAATTTTTATAAGCATGTGCAAGGATATGAAACACATTGTGGTTGAAGGGCTTGATCACTGGAGCGACGAATCATCGGGAACACGCATGCCAACCAGCATTGCGCGGCTGCAAGATAGCAGCACAGCGAGCACAAAATAGGAACATATCTCATTCATATTTGATCCTATAGCCATGGAGTTTTTCATAGGTGTGTGCAACTATATAAAGGAATAATATAGTCAAAAGGTTCATCAAGGGATTCAATGGATCAATGGGAACGCCGCTGCCAAAAACTAGGGTGTTTACTGTTTGGACAGCAGGGCTGGTAGATGCTTCGATATCAATATCTCAACCATCATGGATTTCATGGCCAACCCAACTTGTGGGATCATGTGCAGTGATGTCATGAATATGTAGGTTCAATGGCTTGGTGATTTGGATAATGGATTAGCGGGGAACGCCTGAGACAACTCAGAGCTGCAATCTGCCCAACAGCAGAAACAGCGGGCACGAAGATGATGACATCTCTAGATTCTCAACCCCTATGAAGAAACCATTTTGCAGGGACATTGATCAAATATATAAAATACAATTTCACCAAAGGGTTTGATGATTAGATCAAAGGAACAGCAAGGAACGCCGTTGCTACAAACAGCAGCGCTGCTGGCCGATACATCGGGTAAAATTCGATGGGGATCAATCATACGTCATCAAAGGTACTTGATATTTAGAGAAGAACATTGAACACATGATGGGAGATATTATGGAGGGTTCTCACCATGGGGGTTGGTGTGGTGGAGCGGGGAAACACATCGACGGTTCAACGGCGCATCCTTCTCGCGATGCGGTTGATCGGGGTGACATCCATGGTGGTAGAAGCTATCACCATGACTTGACCAGCAGGGAGGGTGATGATGATGTCCTCCAATCCTTGTTGGGTGCTTGGGAAGGGAAATCAAGGAGGCAACGTGGGTTGCAACCACCGATATGCATCGTTTTCATGGATGGGAAGGAGAGGAAAGTCGGGGAATGATTGAGGCAGCCATGGGGGAGAAGGAGGGGCTGCAGGGGTGTTCCTCCTCTATTCTTGACGTGGAAAATGAAGGGGAAGGCGTGAGGGGGCTGTGGGAGAGGTGCATATGAAGGGGAAGGGATGGGAGGCCAAGGGGTTGGAAGCCAAAGGGTCTTGTCTTGATATTTTCTTGACTTGGTTGATATTTTTGTGCAATATGGTGGGCTTCCATGAGGCGGACGTGGGAGAGGGGTGAGGAAGACGTAGAGGGCTGGTTGGGCTTGGTGTTGAACCACAAATGAGAGGAGGATGGTTGGGCTTCAACCCATGGTGAGAGTTACGGCATGGTTTGGCCCGAAGCGATATCGGAGGACGGAACGAGTTGGGTTGACCCTAGTAGCAAAAGAGAGAGAGATGGGTAAGATGGTTTACTAATGGGATATATTAGGTGCTTTCACAGAGAGAAGAATACAATATGGAATGGTAGTGTTGAGCTCGGGCCACCAAATTCTCAGAGACACAATTTACGGTTTTGGAAAACTCAAGAGTTTCAAAAGGTGACACCAAAGCCATAGAATTTTTGAAGGATGGTAAAAAATAAAGTTTGTCTTTGATTAAGAGTAGAAAAAGTGGAGGTGATAGAGTCCAAGTGGAGGTTGCCCAAGGTGAGGAAAGAAAAGAAAGTTAGAACTGAGATTATCATGGGTACATGACATGTGATTGATTTCACTTGAACAAAGTAATGGTAGGATTGTGTGAGAGAGAAGGGATACAATGATTGCTCATCTAGCATAGGCTTAAATGATTTGGAGATGACTCAATCAAAAAGGATTAGGAGCTCAAATATAAGGAGGACAAAGAAAACAAGTTACGATATGAAATGTTAGGGATTTCGAGAACATGAGCTTGAGTGCTTGACAAGGTGAAAGTTTAGGGTGCCATCAAGGTTTTTAGAACAAGGATCAAGGTGTATGGTTTCCAATGATTTAATCATAGATGTAAACTTGATCAAAGATTTTGAGACAATTGATACCAATCAAACCCTATGCGCGTTTGAAAACTTTTAAAATCCTTTTTCATATAAAACACTATGTAAAGACATGAATGTAACAAACCATTAAATTATTCGTAAAATTTTTAGAAACTCACATTTTCCACTATCTAGAATGTCAATGAGTTAAGCTAAGTTGGAATTTTTAGAAAATGGTAAAATCTTTTGTTTGCTTTTAGTGTTTTCTAGTTGTTGACGGTAGTTATTGTATGATTTTACCCATCAACTAAACATGAAAAGGGTGTAAAAGCAAACGCCAACATAGGTTTAGGGGTTGAACTGACAGAATTTCATGAGTTTTGGTGAATCAGTGTTTTGTAGGGTGTTATTAGGAAAAGAACCAAAGGAGACCCACATGTCAGACCAAAACATCGAATTCCACCGTGAAAGGAAATCAGGAAGAATCTAGAAGACACCAGAGACTCACCAGAGAAGACGGGACACGTTTGGACTCCGAAGTGGGTCGTTGTTGGCATTTCTTAACGTCGTTACAAAAGATAGACTAAAAGTCCATCCTCGGCAACGGCGCTAGAAATGCTTGTTGGCGTTTCTTAGCATTACTACTAAAGATAGACTAAAGGTCCATCCTTAATAATAATACTTAGAAACATAAGTTGACATTCCCAACCAACATTACTTCAGAAAGGTAATCCTTGGCCCTTAGTGGCGCCGGCCTAAATAATGCAGTCTGGTAATAGCAGTTAGAAGTGCCGGATTGGCCTTCCTAACCGTCATTACTTACGATATGCAAAACTGTGACACGGCGCCGTGGGGTGCACAAGATTTACAATCCTTAAGTAATGGTACTTAGGTACGCCAATCGATAGCTCAGTAAGAAATAAGATTACTCTGCAACCGTACAGAACTATCATTGTAGCATTTCACCCCGTGAGTAGGGTGTCGTATTTATAATTTCCCGTAGGAGGGCAATATGCATCAAGCGTGGTGTAAACATGATCACTTATTGAGTGCAATGGTAGGCATAGAGTAAACAGGAATAAAACATGATTTCAAGATAGTGGACACACATATGGATCAACCTCAAGGATAAAAGGAAAATAAAGAATAAAAGAATATATCTAACTGAGCAGGCATTGGTCATATATAATTATGCAAAGAACTGTTAGCAAATCATTTAATTAGTAGTTCTAGTATCAGGACTAAGTCTGGGGTGATAGGGAGATCCCCGCAGCTGGTCTGCCAGCCGATAGAGACTTTACGAACTCCTACTCAATATCCGAACGTGGGGGAATGCTAGGGATGGACAGGGCTGTCACCACCTGTCCACCTACCCCTCTGCCCGTGGGATACCGACATATTCGCCGATCTCCGCATGCCTGAGCACCATGCTCACGTACTTGGAAACAACTCCTAACCCCCGCGGACCCCAACCCTTCGGATTGACAGGCTAGGTTAAGAGCAACCATGACAGCACGACGAACCATCACCTCATTCCTAGTTCTTCCTCTATTCATACTAATTCGATGAACAATGAAGAACGATGATGAACGAGTCAAGAACATGATACATAAACTATGTTCTAGCTCATATACTATGCTCATAACAAGATCATAACTAGACTCTAGTTCATATGCATAATCATATAAGTATGATAAGAACTTGCTCATGGAAGAAGACCGAATTGTATTCATACCAAGATGATCCTTTTCTTCCAAGGAGACAAGCTCTCCTTGATAGCTCTTGCCTCACAAACTACTAATACTACTCTAAAGATACAAGTGAGAGGTGTGAGGTAGATGACTCCAAATGATGTGTATTTCCACTTGTTATGCCATAAAACCTGTAAAACATGAATGCTAGGGGTACAAGTGAAACTTGTTAGTAGTAAATGCATATGTGCTAGAATATGATTGTTAATCCTCTTTTTAGTCTAAGTTAGTGGTATAAAATTTATCCATAAGGACCACCAACAAGACCCCCAAACTTAACCTTTGCTCGTCCTGAGCAAATAGCCAAGGCATGGTTGTTGATCAGGAGTTGCTACAACGCCGATATAATTCATAAGTGTCATACCTATAACATAGCATTCATTCTTAATTTAAATAAGTTGGCACTCTATCCACTCTTTTACCTTGCTTTCTTATGGGGCTTATAGTTTCTCCAATTTCTTGGGTGGTTGCAAGATAGAATGGTTATAATGGACTCACCAATCATTCATTCTTTGATAGACCTTTTATCCGGAGATTTTATGAATTTTTATAAAATAAAACAAGTTCCTCAAATGATTCTCTTAATCACTCAATGTGTATGATTTACCTCACCAAAGGCATTGTCGTGTTGCCTTTTCATCCTACTATTAAGGCTGAGAGTGGAGTTTTGGGTAGGTATGAAGGTGGGCGTACTTACATTACTTATATTGCTGAGTCAAAGACCGGACCATAAGGAGATACAAGTCATATACCTTGGTTGAGATGTGCAAGTGTGTGGGATTGTGAAAACCTATCTCTAATCTTTTTGGCACTCCATGCATCATGACTCTCTTTTTATTGGATGGAATAAAACTCTTTGGAGGAATATGGGCTATAGAAATATCATCCTCTTTTTCTCTCTCTTTTTTGAACGGGTATTTGGATTTTCTTTCCCGTTTGTTTTCTCATGCCCTTTGGCCTTTTTTTAGCATAGCCCATATTTTGATTTGACATATGAAAACTTTTGGATGGAGAGACGTCATGATGGTGAACAAGGAGTGAAATTTTTTTTTGTATGCTCGGCTCTCAAAGTGAGGGTTGGCATTTTTATTTGGTGGATGAAAGGTGTATGTTGTGCGCAACTCTCAGGATGAGAGTCGGCTTTATTTGGTAGGTGTACGTGAATCTAAATCATGGGTGTATGACCATAATCTCACTAGGTCTCAGCATTTTGACTCAACTCAAAGTTCCGTAAGTAGCATAATACTAAGTTTTTGTGAAAGTAGAGCATGTCATATGTCCTTAGTAGGTATTTCATAATCATTGGGGAACTTTTGATTTTTGAATTTTTGAAAAGAAATCTCCGGATGTCATGTTTCTCTTAGAACAAAGTCATAGCAAAATCTATTTCTACCATCTCATATCTTGCAACAACTTAGAAAAGGATCTTGCAATTGCAACCCACAAGATTTCAAGTTCTCAGAATGAGATATTTTTACCCAACAAACTTAAATCTCGAGGAATACTAAGTTATAACTTAGACACAGACGAATTATAGACAGAGCAACTATTCATCATTTCAACGGAAGAGAAACTAACATATGTTAGCACATATGGGAGTGGAATATTTTATTTATTATTTTTATTATATATATTTATTTATTTTTTTAATAAGGAAATAAAATTGCAGAATTTAAAAGTGCGAGAAATAAAGTGCAAGAAATTGAAAGATAAATGTTACCTCTTGTGGGGTCTCCTCCCCCAAGCTAGTTCAAGGCCTAGGTCCCGGGAATTGTCCCATGGACCGAAGGTAGGCCATCTGTGCCTCGTGCCACCGCCGGTTCGCATCTTCGAGGTTCATGCACTGCTGCTGGTACTGCTCATGCCATTGGGTAGAAGTCTGGATGTGAGCATTGAGTGTACCTTGGATTTGTCTGTTTTGCAGTTCTAGTCCTCCCATGCGTGTGTTGAGGACTTCTAGTGTGACCGGCTGTGGGTGTATCGGAGGTGGCATGCCTTCAGAATCTAGAGAATGCTCGTGCTCGGGCTGCCTTGATCCCCCTGCCTCCTGCGAGTGTTGCCACCCTGACCCTCCAACCGCATAAGGATGAGGAACATGTCCCATACCATATCCAAACCCGGGGGTGAACCCAGGTGTAGATATGACCGGGGACCATTCCATCCTTGGTATCATGGTAGGCATGGCCGGGTGTGGTGTAGACTGCACAGGCTGCGCAGGCTCTTCCTCCTGTACTTCTCTCCTCCGTGATCTCCTGCGAGAAACAAAACTCCTGCGTGCTTCTTCCTTTTCAACAAGGTTGAAGGTGAGAGATGGGGATTTATATAAAGCGAGATCCGGGTTAGGTAACGGAATCTCGTTTATATATCCCGGATAATAAAATACCAGGTTTGTTCCCGAGTCATCACGTTTTATGGTATGAGCTTGAGTAAAATAATACTCATTGATCATAATGCGCGGAATGGAGAGATAAACAATAGTGTTAGCACCATGAGGATCAACACTAGCAGCAAGACGTGTGATGAGTGAAGTGCACATAATTGGTGTGGAAGTTTTAAAAGAGTTTAACCAGTGCTTAACAATGTCATAGACAGGAGCGACCTTAATCTTTTTAAGCACGGCATAAGCAACTTCAACTCAATATCATAAGCATGGTGAGCGTCCTCTCTAGGAAAGAAAGAATTAGCAATCCATTTATACATAAGCCTTAGAGAAGGATGGTGGATGGTGTTGATGTTGGGTTGGAATTTTCCAGTCACATTTTGTCCGGTTATCAAGTTCCAAAAAGTATGAAGCTGATATCCCGAAAGAGTAAAACCCAAATTAACAGAGCATCGCTCATGAGAACCCAAGTGTGTAGCAAAATCTTTCCAGTAAAGGCTATGTTCTTTCCCAAAGCAGCGAAAGGTAATACCATAGTCGACAACTTGTAAAGTACCCAAGATTTGGATGGTCAAGAGACGAGACCCATGTTCGTGCACGGGGGCTACTTGGCTCCAACCAACATTTTTGAAAATGGTATTAAATTCGATGTTCATACCTGTCTGCTGGAGAAAGTGTGGGTCGAATGCCGGTGTATACAGGAATTCGCGTCCCTTGAGGAGGTTGTATGCTTGCATCTCCCGCTCGCTCTCCAAGTCGATGAAGGGAGCGTCGGCCTCGTCGATGGCGTGGCCTCTTGGCGCCTCCTCTTCTTCATGCAGCGGGCTCTCCTCATGTTTGGGAGTACTTTGACTAGACTCCCCACAAGAGCGACGGCCTTTCCAGAACATGCCGGAAATCCGACCTTCAATCCCACTCATGGTGAGCTTGGCACAAGAACTTGACTTGTGATGGGACTGGAAGAAGTTTATGCAGGATTTCCTTGCACTTGAACTTTGTGGAAAAATGCTTTGGAGAATGGTGGAGCAAGAGAGTGATGGAGGGAGTAAAAAATATGAGAATGAGAGGGGTGAGGAGCTCCACCCGAATGCTCTGGTATTTATAGACTTGATCGTAGGTGAAGGAGTGTTGTATGCAACGGCTAGTAGCCGTTGGCAAAAGGTTGCGCCACAGAGCCGTTGGGCAGGGGGCGATCGCCCTTGGGACCGGCCGGTCCCCTCACAGGGCCGGTTTGGTCTAGCCTTTTTGCAGTTCCCTCTAACGGTTATCTCCAGTATGTCGCCGGTTACGAATGACTCCCATTCGAAATTTTGCTCCAGTTTTTGATTTTCCACAAGTTTTATTTGAAACTTTTTGATTTTCAAAATTATTCTAAAAATAATATTTAGACTCAACAAAATTTATTCTTTCAGAAAATTATTTTTATTGAATTTTTTTTGGAGAAGAATTTATTTTGGAATAAAATTTTATAATTCTAGGATGAGGGAATAATTTCTTTTAATGCAAGAAAATAATTTTATGAAATATATATATTTTTATTATATAAATATGTATATAAATATTCATTTATTATATATATTTTTTCAAAAAGATAAGTTACAATACCTGAGTGGGGACACCTCCCCCAAGCTTGAATGATGGTGTGGGCCCCTTCAGATAATTATTTATTTATTTATTTCTTTATATATATTTATTTTTAGATAATTATCGATGACCTTTGGTAAGGGCTCAACGTTTATAGTCTGTTGGCCAGACTTTCCTTCGTTTATTGATCTGTAGCTGCATGAACAAACTCAGAAGAAGTCTCGGGTTGCCCTGGGATTTTTCCCGCATTGTTGACAGGAATAGAAGCAGCTATTTGTGCCATTTGTGTTTCTATCATTTTGTTAAAACTTGCTTGATTTTAAATAGAAGAAGACAAAGTTTCAAGCTTGGCATTTATATTTTCAAACATTTTATCGTTGAAAGATAGCTTTTTGGTCAAATTTTTATTGATTTTAGCTTGTCCTAGAACGAGATCTTTTAAGGAAGGTTGGTTTGAATTGTAATTTGAATTGAAATTATTACCTTACGGGCGGTGTTGGTTGTTCCACCCATTATTACCTTGCTGAGGTTGGCGAAACCCATTGTTGACATATGAAGCTTCTTCTTGGGTTTCGGGACAGTTATTCCCTGAGTGGCCAACGTTTCCACAGACTTCACACGTCATATGTGAGTCCATGGCCTGGACGGTACTCATGGTAGGGTTGGTAGCACAATCGTCCAGCTTTTGCATCAGCAAGTCTAATTTTGCGGCAAGCAAGTCCGTCTCCTTCACGGTATGCGAGCCTTTTTGTGTTTTTCTTCCTTCTCCCCAACTCTGATTGGCCACCATCTTCTCAATAAGTGCAGTTGCATCTGCGATGGTGAGAGAGAGAAATGCACCTTCAGCTGCGGCATCTACGTGCCCCTTTGACATGGCCGTGAGACCTTCATTAAAGTTTTGGAGCACGAGCCAATCTTCCATTCCATGATGAGGGCAGGCTCGGATGTACTCTTAAAACCTTTCCCATACTTCGGGGATAGATTCATAGGAAGATTGCTAGAAGTTTGAGATCTTTCCCCTTAGAGCGCTGGTCTTGCTCATGGGGAAGAACTTGGCGAGGAATGCTGCGGAACACTTGTCCCACGTGTTGACGGCTTCCTTATTTTGATAGAACCATTGTTTCGCTTTCCCCGTGAGGGAGAAAGGAAACAAGCGGAGCCTGATACTGTCTTGTGCGACGTCTTTGATGACAATGGTGTCGCACAGCTCAAGGAAGTGTTGCAAATGAGCGTTTGCATACTCGCTTGGTAAGCCACAGAATTGGCTTGCCTGCACCATCGAGATAAGGCCTATACGGATCTCGAAATTTCCATTTCCGATGTTGGCAGCGGGCCCAATAGGCACGTTGGCAACAGCAGGGATGGAGTAGTCACGGAGTGTCTTGGCCATGACGGTAGTAGCGGATGGTGCGGGAATGAACGATTCGTCTGCTGACGGAGTAGCAGAAGAAGAAACGGTACGAGACCTTTTCTTCCTTAGGAGTGCTTCCGGATTGCTGATGAAATTGTTCGGCAGAGCAAAACCGCTCATACACTATCCTGTTTTCATTCCAATAAAAAGAGGAAGAAAACAGCGAAGTTAGCCTGTTTAAACTACGTTTACCAATGCTTATTTTGTAATTGATGTTTATGCCAGCTTAGATGTTTTTGCCTAATCCCCGGCAACGGCGCAAGAAATGCTTGTTGGCATTTCTTAACGTCGTTACAAAAGATAGACTAAAAGTCCATCCCCAGCAACGGTGCTAGAAATGATTGTTGGCGTTTCTTAGCATTACTACTAAAGATAGACTAAAGGTCCGTCCTTAATAATAATACTTAGAAACATAAGTTGACATTCCCAACCACCATTACTTCAGAAAGGTAATCCTTGGCCCTTAGTGGCGCCGGCCTAGGTAATGCAGTTTGGTAATAGCAGTTAGAAGCACCGGATTGGCCTTCCTAACCGTCATTACTTACAATATGCAAAACTGTGACACGGCGCCGTGGGGTGCACAAGATTTACAATACTTAAGTAATGGTACTTAGGTACGCCAATCGATAGCTCAGTAAGAAATAAGATTACTCTGCAAGCGCACAGAACTATCATTGTAGCATTTCACCCCGTGAGTAGGGTGTCGTATTTATAATTTCCCGTAGGAGGGCAATATGCATCAAGTGTGGTGTAAATATGATCACTTATTGAGTGCAATGGTAGGCATAGAGTAAACAGGAATAAAACATGATTTCAAGATAGTGGACACACATATGGATCAACCTCAAGGATAAAAGGAAAATAAAGAATAAAAGAATATATCTGACTGAGCAGGACATTGGTCATATATAATTATGCAAAGAACTGTTAGCAAATCATCTAATTAGTAGTTCTAGTATCAGGACTAAGTCTGGGGTGATAGGGAGATCCCCGCAGCTGGTCTGCCAGCCGATAGAGACTTTACGAACTCCTACTCAATATCCGAACGTGGGGGAATGCTAGGGATGGACAGGGCTGTCACCACCTGTCCACCTACCCCTCTGCCCGTGGGATACCGACATATTCGCCGATCTCTGCATACCTGAGCACCATGCTCACGTACTTGGAAACAACTCCTAACCCCCGCGGACCCCAACCCTTCGGATTGATAGGCTAGATTAAGAGCAACCATGACAGCACGACGAACCATCATCTCATTCCTAGTTCTTCCTCTATTCATACTAATTCGATGAACAATGAAGAACGATGATGAACAAGTCAAGAACATGATACATAAACTATGTTCTAGCTCATGTACTATGCTCATAGCAAGATCATAATTAGACTCTAGTTCATATGCATAATCATATAAGTATGATAAGAACTTGCTCATGGAAGAAGACCGAATTGTATTCATACCAAGATGATCCTTTTCTTCCAAGGAGAGAAGCTCTCCTTGATAGCTCTTGCCTTGCTCACAAACTACTAATACTACTCTAAAGATACTAGTGAGAAGTGTGAGGTAGATGACTCCAAAATGATGTGTGTGTTGAAGGGGATGGAGCACCATCTATTTATAGTGGTAGCTATGACGGTTTGGCAGCATCTAAACATGGAAGGAGGTGAAACCGCCATCAGCACCGCCTCCGAAGATGGGCCCGAGAGGCCCCTACCTAGGGGGGCGGTCGCCCCCGGGGGCGGTCAGTTCCCTGGGGAGCGCCATCTGGCCACCGCCTTCGGGTGGTCGGTTGCTCCCTGGGCCTGGGCCTCTCCCATGGTTGCGGATGGATCCAATTACGCTTTGAAGGTGGGCTTCTTTAGTATTCTTTGTTTGCGCATTTGTCGGATTCGTCATTTGACTTTGCGCTTTCTCCATGTTGATGTGTATTTTCACTTGTTATGCTATAAAACCTGTAAAACATGAATGCTAGGGGTACAAGTGGAACTTGTTAGTAGTAAAGACATATGTGCTAGAATATGATTGTTATTCCTCTTTTTAGTCTAAGTTGGTGGTATAAAATTTATCCATAAGGACCACCAACAGTCGGCCGACCTGGCCCCTAGGTCAGCCGACCTGTCAGTGTCACAGAACCGCCTCCGCTTCGACGTGGACCCACATCCCGATATTTCATGCAATCTACACCGTCCGCCGAAGTCGGTTTGATCCAAGGGCTACGGTTCATCGTACCGGCATATATATAGAGCCCCAGGCCCCTAGGGTTTCATACCAATTCATTCTATCATATGTAAACCCTAATCGAGACGTGTCCCATGAAAGGGTAACTTCTCATTAGGATCTAGGGACTAGATAGTAGAGAGATGGAGAGCGGGGGAAGAGTTAGGAGGAGATGCCGGCCTGTTGGTGATCCCTCTATGGCTTGTACTTCGGTAGGATCTAGCTCTACTTGAGCTAGCTCTTAAGATGTCTCGGAAAACCAACTTCTGATTCACGTAAGTCTATGTTCATATTATTTATCTGGTTTATGTCTCTCTTTTGAGTGCTTTTATTCCTGTTCTAGAGAGAGCAGAGTGGTAATCTATAGTGTAGGCGTGGTGCTTAGACTATAATTACTCATAAATGCATCCTGTCTGGCCGGATCGGTGGTAGATCGCGGGGGTGACTGTTGGTATAAATTAACTGCACACTACTTAAATATGATTGTATTCAGATTATCCGCAAGCGCACTGATATAATACCGCTGTCACATTTCACCCGGAGGTTTTAAATATCGAATCCACAAGGAACAGTAGGTGATAATGACCAAGCCGATGAACTTAACCATACAATTAGGCTAGATAATATCAAGAAAGAGGAAATAGCTAATGACTATCTAGTTCCAACAACTGGTAAACTTTGAATAATATTGTTCTAACTGGGCAGTGACATGAATAAGAGGCGAAATCAGAGTTCCCTCCTACCAGACACTTATACACCTATCGATCCTATCAACGGGAAGTGGACTACAGAGGACTCAACGCAGCTGTCACCTACGTGATCTACCACTATCCGGCTAATCAGGGGACATTCACAGTAAACCTAGCCTAGGCACCACGCCTACACTACGAAATACTACTTCAATCAAGTAATGACCAAGATCAAAGCACTCAATATGAGTTGCAAACTTAAGAACGAATAAGAACAGATGCTTACTTGAATTAGAAGTTGAATACAAAAGTACCTCAGAACGCAGCTCCGGGCGAGGAAGCTGAATCCAGAAGAATACAGCCATGAAGAAGCACCGACAGGCCAGAACTCCGCCAGAATCTCTACTCTCCTACTCTATCTCTCTAATCTCTAAACAAGACTAGATCTAGATGAACTAGTCTCTCCTAACTGCTACAACTAGATGAACTAGAACTAGATCAACTAGAGGGACCCTAACCCTAATTTATGTAGAGAATATGAAGCACCGGGGTGTAGAATGCCTTCTGGAGGGGGCCTGGGGCGTCCTTATATAGGCCCAGGTGGAGTAGGGGGCAAGGAACCGCCACGTCATCGATCCGCGTCTCATGTTACATGCACCGTCGGATCAAACCGACCTTAGATCAACGTAGGGATAATTTTCTTGGGTGCCAAGGAAGCGTGGGAGGAACATTCCAGAAGGCGAGGGCTCAGAATCAGCAGGGGGGCGCCGGCCGGCCCCACTTTGTGGGATCCGGGGCCCCGGTTGCTCCGGTGTCTTCTAGATCCTTCCCACGTCCTGAAGACGATGTTTCCTTCGCGGTTAAGTTTCATGTCTTTTATGCTCTTTAACCCCTCTTTTACGCTTTTCTGGAATAGCCCTAGGAAAATACAGAACATGCAAAACTCGTGGAAACTATCAGTTAAAACTCTAGACTAGTGTGTATTCGTGTATCCTTTGGTGTCTAAAGTTCTAATAAAAGTTGACGTTATCCACCGTCAACAACACCCCCAAGTTTACCTGTTTGCCAGTCGGGACTGGCAAACAACCTAAGCCTAATGACTATTATATTTGGATCAGGAGTTGCTACAATGCTTTCATGCCTTCCTAGTACACATGCTTTCAAACAGAAATTCTCCCCCGGATTAGACAAAACTGCTCTAACTTTCAAACTTACCCATTATACCTTTAACTATGGAGCTTCTCAGCTTTTGCCTAAGTCTTGAGCAATCGAAAGATAGAACAATCAAGTCAAGAACTATGTCTCAAATTCTTCACAGTACCAATATTCCGGAGTTTTGCAAGTTTTCGAAATAAAACTCAGAGCTTAATTGTATGACATCCTCAAGTCTCTTAATATATGTGGTATTTATGGATCTCAGGCATTAATGATGTTATGATTTCCTACAACTAAGGATTATAGTGGAGCTTATATGAGTGGCAATAACAAAGATGAGTATACTTGCAATTCATATATTGTAAAGTCAAACAATGGATCCACAGAGAGTCAAATCATACAATCAAACCAAGATGTGCATGTGTATGAAATATGGTGGATAGGTGTATGTAAGGTGGCTAATCCTAATTCTACTTTTGCTCTTTAAAAATAGATCTCTCTCTTGGAACTTGGAGGAACACATGGGCTATCTTTATTCTTTCTCTCTCTTCTCTTTTTTTCATAGGGAGGCAGGCATTTAAGTACCCATTGTTTTAATTGTTGGGACACTTGTCCATCTTTTACTCCCTTTTCTTTTTTTTTCAATACTTTTGCATAGCCACATGCATCCTTTGAATATAAATAATTGGAGAGATAATGATATGAACTTAGAGCAATTAAACAGGGGCTGTCCTATAGGGTATATTTTTGAGTGTTTACTCCTAGTGTAGGAGAAAAACATTTTTAAGGCGGATCTGGTTGGAAGTGGAAAATGATTGCGCTTACTCCCAGAGTAGGAGTAATGCATATGTGGGTGGAGTGTGTAAGTGATCTTGATTTTAAAAGCATGACAAGACTCTCATGAGGTATACAACAAAGGTTGACTAAACTCAATGCAAAGCAAGCAGCATAAATTTGCAAAGATTTTCCTATCTCTAAATGTATCATATATGGCTTTGGTAGAAATTTACACTTTGTCATACAAGAGCTCATCATGTAAGATTTTAAATTTAAAATAAATCTTCAGAACTTAGTATTGTTAGGAATAAGATAAATAGCAGCTCAACCTTCATGTATCATATCAATCAATCACCTAGACTTAGCTTAAGCATATGCCTCCACAAGTTTCAGATTCAGAGTAAATTCTTGAGTCAAAATAGTAATATCTAAAACTCGGAAGAATTTGAGGTTGAAAACTAGGCACTTGAAAGGAATTACGGCAGAGCAACTATTCATCATCTCCAAGATAAAATTTTAATGTTCTCTAGTTTTTATTTGACTCTAACCTAGACTGACTATAGACACACTCTAAGACCACTCTAATATATAGCTAAGTTTTTATTTGGTTTTCAAATTTTATCTTACTAGCTAACTCACACGAAAAAAACGATATTGTACAATAATAATAAGGTGGAAAACTTATACTTAGCTTGATTTTAAATAGAGGGTGCCCTCCCCAAGCTTGACGTTTGACAGGGTCTTTGATGTTGCAAATTGAGTGATCCTTCTGGGAGCAGGTGTATCGGCAATGTAAGGGCGTCGGGTTAACTAGCTCTTTGATCTTGTATTTTCCTGTGAAACTCAATTGCCAACAAAAATACCAAATCTCATGGAGAGGGGTTAGGTTTAGTACTACTCCATGGTAAGTGATTGATTTTATATTTCTAGCAGAAGTTTAAGCTTCTTTACCCAATTAGAAAACTTCTCTAAGAGTGTGGACCTTCATGTGCCCACATATTTTTGGTTTTTTTCTAGATATTCTTATGATACTATTGTGAACCTTCATGTGCTCACATATTTTTGGTATTTTATGACTTTATAAAACAGACTCGATAATCGCATAGGTATAGTTACCTGTGAAGCATCTAGGCCCTAGTGGTTTCGGTGATTAATGACAACAAGACGATTATTATGACTAACGTGTGTTTTGCAGGATAACCTAGAGGTTAGGTCATAATAACATATAGGTTCAAGCCCCTAGCGATGGAAATCGATTCGGTTTTCAAAGGATGAAAGACAAGACGGTGATAGGCTAGTGCTAAGTGTCGTTTGGAGTTGAGAGACACTTGGCGTAGTCTTAGGTTTTGTTTTTTCTCCTTGACCGTACTATTAAGAGGGGTTTGGATGGGTAGCTTGACTTAGAGCAAGATTAGAGAGTGTAGATGTGATGCACACTTGTCCAACATAGCTCTAAACAGCCCAGGGTTTCTCCTGAGAGAGAGAGGATCAAACTTCGTTTTGGAAAGTTTTCGATTCGGCGAAGTTTTGATCGAATTAGAGGCGTCGGACTCTAACTAGTATGGGCGTCGGACCAATAGCTAGAGTCCGACGACACGTGGCAGCCCCTGGACGAGTTTCAGCGTGCCAGGGAGCGTCGGACCCTGGCCGGATGGGCGTCGGACCATTGGCCAGAGTCCGACGGTGCCAGTGGTTGCTTGAGCGAGCGTCGGACAGTCGCGAGTGGGAGCGTCGGACTAATATCTGTTAGCGTCCGACGCTTCCAGAGAGGTTCCCAGAGCGAGTTTGAGCGTCGGACTGGGTCCGACGGTATGCGTCGGACCATTGCTCCGTGTACTAGCCGTTGAAAGGCACTGTGCCCGCAGGCAGTAGCGTCGGACTGAGGAGCGTCGGACCATCGAGTTCGGTCCGACGCCCCTCTGTCACAGTTTTGGGCGCAGTGTCTGTGTGAGAGTCGGACCGTGAAAATTAGTCCGACGGTCGAGCCTCGGCAGAGTCCGACGGTTCGCAGGAAAGTGAGAAACGGCTAGTTTTGGAGAGGGTGAGTATTTATACTCCACCAAAGCCTCCATTCTAACTCTCTTGCCATTTCTAACAGCTGAAAGAACCATTGTTGATCTTGTGAGAGAGCAAGAGCCCTAGGGAGATTAGTGTGAACTCCATTGCTTGTGAGCTTCTTCCCTAGAGAGATCAAGAGTGGCTTGTGTGCATCCATCACCCTCTTTGGCTTTGTTCTTTGTCAAGTGAGAGTCTAAGCTTGTTACTCTTGGTGATCGGCATCACCTAGACGGTTTGGTGACGATTGGTGGCTTGGTGACCGCTTGGAGAGCTTGTGGGCGGCCCAAGTCGAAGTTGTGAGCGGTTGTGGGCGATCCACCGCGCCGGAGTGGCAAAGGATCAGCCCGTAGAGAGCACTTGGTCTTTGCGAAGATCAAGGGGGAGCTACACCCTTGCGCGGGTGCTCCAACGAGGACTAGTGGGGAGTGCCGACTCTTCGATACCTCGGGAAAAACGGATTTGTCTTTCTAACCCTTTATATATACCCGCATTTCCTTTGTGTTCACTACTTTCCTAGAGTAGCATACTTGTGATAGGACTTGGCTCTAGGTTGCACAACTTGTTTTAGGAATAGAATTGTCACAAGCACTTGTGGGGTGACATTGGGCAAATTGCGATAGGTTGAATTGTGTTTCGAAAAATTATTAGTTGCCCAATTCACCCCCCCTCTTGGGCATCCTTGATCCTTTCAATTGGTATCGGAGCCTTGTTGCTCATTAATTTGGCTTAACCGCCAAGAGGAAGGATGTCCGGTGGTCACGATGGTCCCCCTCCCGTCTTTGACGGTAATGATTTTCCTTATTGGAAAATTTGTATGGAGGCATACCTTGAGGCGGTGGACCTTGGTGTTCACAAAGCCGCCACACAAGGGTACCCCACTCCCAAACCCGGCGCAACCCTCACACCCGTTGAGGAAGAGCACGAGAAGTGGAATGCTAAGGCTCGAAACATCATATTTAGAGGCCTTAGCAAAGAGGTGTTCAACCGTGTGAGGAACCACAAAAACGCCCATGCACTATGGTCGGATATTTGTGCGCTCCATGAGGGAACTAAGAATGAGCGAGAGGAACGATATTATCTTATCATTGACAAGCTCAATTCTTTCAAAATGCTATCCAATGAAAGTGCTAATGACATGTATTCTCGCTTGAATATCATTGTAGAAGAAGTAAATGGCCTTGGACTCACTCAAATCTCACCGGCCGAGGTTGCAAGGAGAATCCTCAATGCTCTTCCAATTGAGAAGTATGGTCACATTGTAACCGTACTTCATCAAACGGATCTCTCAAATGCAACCCCCACCCAAATATTGGGGAAGATCAATGCTCATGAGATGTACATGAAGATCACTCCTCAAGATGGATCATCATCCAAGAAAGAAGAGAAGAAAGACTTGGCCCTCAAGGCCGACAAGAAAGGCAAAGCTCTAGCAAAGTACTCTTCTCTTGACTCCACAAGTGATGATGATGATGATGATGTGGAGATCGCTCTCATGGTGAGGAAGACCACCAAGATGCTCAAGAAGCTCAACAACAAGGGAATCAAATTTGATTCCAACAAGAAGAAGTTCTTCACTAGTAGCAAGAGAAAGCCCATCTCCGAGATGGATTGCTACAATTGTGGAGAGCTTGGGCATCTTGCTCATCAATGCCCAAAGCCCAAGAAAGACAAATTCAAGAACAAGAACAAGGGCAAAAGGCAAGACTCTAGTGATGAGAGTGATGATGAGAAGAAGAAGGCCAAGCCATTCAAGAAGAAAGAATTCAAGAAAAAGCAATTTCACAAAAGCAAGAAGAGTGGCAAAGCTTACATTGTTGGTGATTGGCTCACCGACATTGAATCTTCTAGTGGCTCATCCGGTGAAGAAAGTGATGATGAAAAGGAGAAGGTGGCCGCTCTTGTGATTGGGACTTCACTTCCTCCACCGCCATCACCGCCCTCATCTCCAACACACCTTTGCCTTATGGCTAAGGACAAGAAGGTACAAAGTGATGATGAGAGTAGTGATAGTGACAATGAGTATGAATCACCCACCTATGATGAACTTGCTAGCTTGCTAAATGACTATACCAAAGTTATAAGAAAGCTAACAAGGAAAAATGAAAACTTAAAACTTGAGAATGGAAACCTTTTAGCTCAAAATGAACAATTCACTAAAGCTAGTGATGAGCTTAGAGTTGAAAATCAAAATGTGTCATCCAAGGTTAAGGAGCTCAAAGCCAACATAAAAGAGCTCAAAGAAAAACATGATAAACTTGAGAGGATACACATTGAGCTCACCACTAGCTACAACAAGCTAAAAGAGGACTATACTCAAGTGAAAGTGAATCATGACAACCTTGCTATGGCCTATGACTTGCTTTCCAATGAAACACATGATGCTCCTAACCATGTTGTTAAGTGTGACATAGCTACATCATGTGATGACTTGATTGATGAGATCATTGAGCAAGGTAGTAGTAGCAAAGGCAAGGAAGTGGTGGTGGCCGATTGTCATGATGACTATTGGAAGCTCAAGATTGAAAATGACAACTTGAAGAAAGAGCTTGAGAAGCAATCAACCACAAATACCATTGTCATTGAAGCGGTGCAACAAGATGAAGAAGTTGAAGTGCTTAGAAAAGAAAACAAGATTCTCAAGAATGAGAAGTGTCACTTTGCAAGCCTATTGGAAGAGAACAAGAAGTTGAAGCAAGACAAGAGCCATCTCACTGTGGGCTTGCAAAAATTCACAAGAGGTCAATATCTACAAAGTGATCTCCTCATGAACACCGTGATGAAATTTGATAGAAGTGGGATTGGATACATGGGTGAGAAGGTGCAAAATATTAGAGCTCAAAATCGTCTCAACAAAGCAAAGAACAAGCCCAAGCCCAAGCCAAAGAGATGCTTTGAATGTGGTCAAGAAGGTCATTTTGCTCATGAGTGCAAGACACCGCCACCACAACCTTTGCCCAAGCATGCTAGGCCTTTTGCCTTTAATGCTCATTATATACTAAGGAAAGATTCTAAGGGCAAAGTGAAAGTCATGTTCCTAGGACCCCCTAACAAGAATAGGCCTAGGCAACTATGGGTGGCGAAAGCTTTGGTTGAGAAAGTCCGGAGCCCTTCTCAAGTATGGGTTCCTAAACATCAAGCTTGATTTGTTGTGTGTAGGTGAACTACAAGACCGGTGGCTCTCATTGGGTAATTGATAGTGGATGCACTCAACATATGACCGGTGATGCTCGTATGTTCACCTCCCTTGAAGAGAATGTAGAAGACCAAGGAAAGATAACATTTGGTGATAATTCCAAGAGCAAAGTGCAAGGGCTTGGCAAAGTGGCTATATCTAATGATCATTCCATTTCAAATGTGCTTCTAGTTGCTTCTTTGAGCTTCAACTTGCTATCCGTTGGTCAATTGTGTGATCTTGGCTTCCAATGCCTATTTACTAGTGAAGAAGTGGTTGTCTCCAAGAAAGATGATAATGAAGTCATATTCAAGGGCTTTCGGTACAATCATCTCTATCTAGTGGACTTCAACTCGGAAGATGCAAATTTGAAGACTTGTCTTTTCACCAAGCAATCTCTTGGGTGGCTTTGGCATAGAAGGCTTGCACATGTTGGAATGAGCACACTCAAGAAGTTATTGAAGAAAGAAATGGTAAGAGGATTAAAAGATGTTGTATTTGAGAAGGACAAATTATGTAGTGCTTGCCAAGCCGGGAAGCAAGTGGCAAATACACATCCATCCAAGGCATTTGTGTCAACTTCAAGACCATTAGAGCTACTTCACATGGACTTATTTGGGCCAACAACTTATGCAAGCATTGGTGGCAAGCTCTATTGCTTAGTGATTGTTGATGACTTTTCAAGATACACTTGGGTGTTCTTTCTTCATGACAAGACCGAAGTAGCCCAATCTTTCAAGAAGTTTGCCAAGAGAGCACAAAATGAATTTGGAGTAAAGATCAAGAAGATTAGAAGTGACAATGGAAAAGAGTTTGACAACACAAACATTGAAGTATATTGTGATGAAGTTGGGATCAAGCATGAAGTCTCATCCACCTATACCCCTCAACAAAATGGTGTAGTTGAAAGAAAGAACCGGACGTTGATCACCCTTGCAAGGACTATGCTTGATGAGTACAACACACCGGAGAGGTTTTGGGCGGAGGCAATCAACACCGCATGCTATGCATCCAACCGTCTATTCCCTCACCGGTTGCTAAAGAAAACCCCCTATGAGCTACTCATTGGCAAGAAGCCGGACGTCTCCTACTTTCGGGTGTTTGGTTGCAAATGCTACATCTACAAGAAGCGGCAACACCTAGGGAAGTTTCAAAGACGTTGTGATATTGGTTTTCTTGTTGGTTACTCATTGAAGTCCAAAGCATATAGAGTATTCAATAATGCCACCGGCCTTGTTGAAGAAACATATGATGTGGAGTTCGATGAAACTAACGGCTCTCAAGGAGAGCATGAGAATCTTGATGATGTAGGTGATGAACCCTTGAGGAAGGCCATGAAGAACATGCCAACTGGAGACATCAAGCCAAAAGATGATGGTGATGATGTGCAAGTGATCATTCAACCATCTTCATCAAATGTGCCTCAAGATGATAAAGATAAAGATGGGGTGGATCCACATGAAGACACCCACATCACACAAGAAGAAATTGAGGCACAAGCACAAGATGTTGATGCTCCACAACCTCCTCCTCAAGTAGTTGATAGAAGAACCACTCCACTTCTACAAGCACATCCTCAAGATCTCATAATAGGGAGTCCTTCAAGGGGGGTAATGACTCGCTCACAAAGGCATGCTCAATTCATTGAACATCACTCGTTTGTCTCTTGTATTGAGCCTACTAGCATAGAGGAAGCTCTTCAAGATCCAGATTGGGTGAATGCCATGCATGAAGAACTCAACAATTTCACCCGCAATCAAGTTTGGACACTTGAAGAGAAGCCAAAAGGAGCAAGAGTCATAGGCACCAAGTGGGTGTTCCGCAACAAACAAGACGACAAGGGCAACATTGTGAGAAACAAGGCAAGGCTCGTGGCAAAAGGGTTCTCCCAAGTTGAAGGCTTGGATTTTGGGGAGACCTTTGCCCCCGTGGCAAGATTAGAGGCCATTCGTATCCTACTTGCATATGCATCTAATCACAATCTAAAACTCTTTCAAATGGATGTGAAAAGTGCATTTTTAAATGGTTTCATAAATGAACTTGTCTATGTTTCGCAACCGCCGGGTTTTGAGGACCCTAGATATCCAAACTATGTTTACAGATTGTCCAAGGCGCTATATGGCTTGAAGCAAGCTCCACGGGCTTGGTATGAGCGCCTCCGTGACTTTCTCATCAACAAGGGCTTCAAAATCGGCTTGGTTGACACCACACTATTCACCAAGAAGCACAAAGGGCATATCTTCATTTGTCAAGTTTATGTTGATGATATTATCTTTGGTTCGACTAATGAAGATTTTTGCAAGGAATTTGGTGATATGATGTCCAAGGAGTTTGAGATGTCCATGATTGGTGAGCTCACATTCTTCCTCGGCTTTCAAGTCAAGCAAATGAGGGAGGGGACGTTCGTGTCGCAAGAGAAGTACACGAAGGACCTCCTCAAGCGCTTCAAGATGGAAGAATGCAAGCCCATCAAGACCCCCATGCCTACCAATGGACATCTCGACCTTGATGAGGGAGGTAAATCGGTTGATCAAACTCTCTATCGTTCTATGATCGGTAGTTTGTTGTATTTGACCGCATCTAGGCCCGACATCATGTTTAGTGTGTGTATGTGTGCGCGCTTTCAAGCCAATCCTAAGGAACCTCACTTAGTTGCGGTAAAAAGAATCCTTAGGTACATAAAGCATTCCCCGAGCATTGGCCTTTGGTATCCCAAAGGAGCTAACTTTACTCTTGTTGGCTATTCCGATTCGGATTATGCCGGTTGCAAGATTGACCGGAAAAGCACATCCGGAGGGTGCCATTTGCTTGGAAGATCACTGGTTTCTTGGTCCTCCAAGAAACAAAATAGTGTTGCCTTGTCAACAACCGAAGCGGAATACATTGCCGCGGGTGCTTGTTGTGCACAAATTCTTTATATGAAACAAACCCTACTTGATTATGGAATCAACTTAAAAAGGGTGCCTTTGTTGTGTGACAACGAGAGTGCGGTAAAACTTGCAAATAACCCGGTTCAACACTCCCGCACAAAGCACATTGACATCCGTCATCACTTTCTTAGAGATCACGTTGCCAAGGGTGACATTTCCTTTGAGGGAGTGAGAACGGATGATAACTTGGCAGACATTTTCACTAAACCATTGGAAGAGGCACGCTTTTGTAATCTAAGGAATGAACTTAATTGCCTTGATCTAAGCAACTTCACTAAAAGATGATGTTGTGTTGTCATGTGCATTGCATTGTAACATAAAACATGTCTAACATTGAATTGCACGTAGGGTTTGTCTAACTCGGTTAAGATAACCGCCTAAAAGCGTGTGAAGAAGCTTACCCGAGGAAAAACTTGACAACAACTAGTTTAATTTACGTGAATTTGCATTGCATATTGCATGATTGTTGTTTTGTCGTTTTGTTTATGGATTTCATTGCCTATTTTCATAAAATTCACATATGCCTAAGGCAAAATATTTGAAAAATTGAGGGTTTGAGAGAGGGCCTCTCATACTGGTTCCAACTGGTGTTTATTTGACTCTTATTGAGGTTGGAACTTAGTTGGGAAGAGTCGGTTTGAAGAAATCTGGAAGAAAACAGGTTTTAGGGCGTCGGACCGAGGCGTCGGACGCTGTTTTTCCAAGCGTCGGACCAATAGCCTCAGTCCGACGGTCCCTTTCCCTGTTGTCCGAGGCGTCGGACGCTGGATTTCACAGCGTCGGACTTTCAACCTCAGTCCGACGGTGGTCCGCAAAGCCGAAGCAAGCGTCGGACGCAGCGTCGGACCGGAAATTTTCAGGCGTCGGACTTTTGGTTAAGAGGGTTCACGCCGTGTCGCGCCGCGTTCACGCCGCGTTCACGGCGTCGGACCGAAAGTATTGGTCCGACGTTGGGCGTCGGACTAAGTCCGACGGCCGCTGGAGCTTACTGGAAGCGTCGGACTCTGCAGAGTATTGGTCCGACGCTTGCACAGTAATGGTCCGACGGTCGGTTCGAAGGCGCGCCTCAGTTCTTTTCTTTCTCTGTCGCGTGGGGCCCCGCTGTCAGTTCCTGTTCATCTTCCCGAGTGGCTCGCTGCGCCGCGCCCGTTCGCCCTAAAACGCCGCCGCCGCCGCCGCGACGCCCCCTAAAACGCCGCCGCCAGCTCGCCCGCGCCCTCGCCGCCGGCAGCCTGGCTTTCCCGCGCGTGCGGGCACCCCCTCCCTTCTTCCTCGCGCGCGTCCGCGCTCTGCTGCAGCGGCACGACGCCGTGCCGAGCGCCACCGAGCAGCACCGCCGCCGCCGTTTTCTCGCCGCCGTTGTGCTCATCACCGCGGCTCACTCGAGTTCCCCTTTGTCGAACTCGTCATCCGTCTTCTCCTCAGCTGCTCACATGGTGGTAAGATTTGAATCCCTTGTTTCAAATCTACTTCGCACACAAGGTGTTCGATGAAATGCCCTAACCATTATTCCTCGCGTTCCTCGCAGTTATATTGAAGTTTGACTCTTCTCTCGGGCATTCTACGGCTTGTGAGGGTGCTTTACACCTAGTGTGATTCCCTGTGGTGCCTCGCGTCGACAGAGTCTCTTACCCCTTCACAGGTTCCTTTTCTCGCAGGTTTCTTGCTATTCCCCTCTTATCTCATTATGCTTGCTTCCTAGGATCACTCTTCTCTAGATTATATATGCTTATGTATCCCTGTCTATCTCTCTCTTGCAGCTGTCGTGGTCAGAGAGTTTGGCAGTGCGTCAGTGAATCCGGGGCCAAGCTCGCGGATACGGAACGAGGCCAAGCCTCTGAGTGTCAGCTAGCAGCTTCAGAGAGACAGTGACAGTTGGCAGAGATGGTTCGTTGCAAGCAGGTCAGTCGCAGTCAGGGAGGCACAGGTGGAGACGAGAGGCCTCCTCCTCGTCCACCTTTGGACAAGGGGAAGGCTCCTCTCGTCGAAAGCAGCAAGAAGAGAAAGAGGCTTTCAGCAGAGCAGAGGCAGGCCATCAGGGTAGCACAGGCTGCAGAGGAGGCAGAGCGTGGCAGGGGTATACACATTGGAGGCATCTCTGTCAGTTTGTCAGGCAGAGATGAGACCGAGGAGCAGCCGCAGCCTCAGAGGCAGCCAGAGACTGAGTCAGCACAGCCAGTGGTGGCAGAGCCGAGGCAGCCAGAGCAGCAGGAGGCAGTTACTCAGGGGGAGCAGGCCCAGGCTCCACCTCTTCGTCGCTCGGGCCGCACTCGACCTTCGGTGCCACCCCGGCCCGCTGGTCAGAGGTGCGGCGACCGAGTTCCCAGGGTGCCTGCTACCTCCGAGCCTCAGCCGGTGCCTGAGCCGGATGTTCACTTGGACTTACAGAGGATATCTGCAGCTCGAGTCAGAGAGCTCCGGTTGACGTCGCTTTCCAGCTGGTTTCCGGATCAGAGAGATCCCAGAGCTTCTGAGGGCTGGTACACTCCTCTTCACGAGGATTTCTTCACCGCCCTCATGGCCACAGGAGTTGGACTGCGACAGCACAGAGTATGTCCCCTAGAGGACATAGTCCAGGCAGCAGGAGAGGAAATCAGGCCATATCTGACATACCTGCCTGGACTTGCAGAGCTTCTTGGCCGATCAGGCCGATACGTGGAGTCGTGGGTCCGAGAGTTCTATGCTTCCCTATGGATCGACCCCGACCACGAGTACTTGCAGTACACCTTCGGCGGAGAGCCATACCGGCTCTACGCGAAGGCTCTGCGAGAGCTGCTTGGAGTGCCAGAGTCAGCTACCAGGTTGCACAGCATTTGCTATGCCACGACAGACCCGCCGAGGAGGGCTCACGGAGGACTGGCACCTGGTACTGCTCATATAGCAGCATGTTTTCGACCACCGTTCGGAGACGGCTCCCGTAGGACACCTTCGGAGCTTCGTCCCGTCGTTCGTCTCCTGAACGACGTGATGAGGCGTACTCTTTTACCGCGGGAGGGGTACAAGGAGGGTTTGACACACTTGCAGCTATGGCTCCTTAGTGCCCTGGTCCAGCAGTCCGAGTTTGACATTGCCGATCTAATTATCAGTGAGATGGAGGACACCATAGCAGAGGGCATCAGGTCTCGGCGACAGCTCCCCTACGCTCATTGGATCTCACATATCCTTGAGCGGAGGTTGCACCGGATTTGGACAGGCATCTCTCGTGAGTTGCGCCAGACTGAGACAGAGTTTCCAGTATATCGGATGACCTCTCTGATTGACGGACGTCGTGGCAGCCGAGCTTTACACAGAGTACAGCGCCGTCAAACTTCAGGGGCAGACATGGTAGAGGTTCAGCAGCAGGACGAGGCTATGAGGCACGTTGCCCATAGCGAGCTTGAGCAGTTACTTGCAGACGACGACCCCGTCGACACCTCCTCGTCCAGCTCTGACACGGACTACCGGGCCATCCCTTCACGTCCACGAGCTCACGACTCGGAGGCCGGTGGGTCCAGCTCCGCTCCTTAGACTTCACAGACCGACCCTGCACTGCTTGCTATTCTTCAGACCTTACAGCAGACACAGCAGCGACAGGCAGAGGAGCAGTCCCGTTTTGCCAGGGAGCAGGCTGCAGCTCTCACTCAGATTCAGCTTCGGCAAGATCAGTTCCAGCAGCAGATGCTCCAGATGCAGCTCCAGAGCCAGCAGATACAGTTACAGACCTTTGGGTTTATGGAGCACATCATCAGGCACACCGGAGCCCCACCGTTCCTAGCCACTGCCTCTCCAATCCAGCAGGTTGGACCGGCAGCCACTGCAGCCCAAGTGACTCCAGCGATACAGTCTGGTGGACTTCAGAGTCAGGGCACAGCTTCTCTACCGAGCCAGTTTGTCACTCCTACTCAGCAGACTCAGCAGTGGTTTGCCACGCCAGGCACTCAGGGGTTCACTCCGATCCACACCGGTTTCACACCTGACCTAGGTGGCCCCTCAGTATCCAGGAGCTTGGGTGCTACTTTCAGTGAGATCACAGGCATTCCCACTCCTCCTGAGCTCAGATTGCCTGTTACCACCACCACAGCTCCACCTGCCACTGGGACTACAGAGACACTACCGTCGTCAGTCGCCTCTTCAGAGCCTCTCCCGACTTCAGCAGGGCCTGCGACAGTAGTAGTCACAGCGGCAGCTACAGAGACAGCTCAGCAGACCCGGACCGCTTCTCCTTCACGTGCTCCGTCAGAGGGTCAGGCTGTTCAGAGCTCCGAGTCCGAGGAAGACCCTTCTCAGTTTGAGCTTCGACCTCACTCCTCCGACCGCGACGCTGCAGCTTCTTCTCCTCCTCCTGAGTCTTAGGTCTTTGGTGCTTGATGCCAAAGGGGGAGAGAGCATAGATTTAGGGGAAGCGCGTGAGAGGGTTTTGACTCTTTTGTTCTTTTGGATGTGACATTATCATGCATTATGTTTATTTTCATGTTTGAGACTTGCTTGTGACATGTGATTGAGTTTCATGATTATTTATATATTGTGACACTTGATTCTCTTTTGGTTACGCTCTTGTCTTAGCTTCCGCACTTCATTCCGATCTTGAGCGTATTGTTTGGTACTTGTGCCTATTTCATATCTTATATGTACCTTGTGGTCTTGATTTGTATAAGCATGCCTAACCCTTTTGCTCTTATTGTCACATGCTTATATGGATCAAACTTTTAAAAACCTCATTCCTTCTAAATCTATTTGAGGTTGTTGTCATCAATCACCAAAAAGGGGGAGATTGAAGCATCTAGGCCCTAGTGGTTTCGGTGATTAATGACAACAAGACGATTATTATGACTAACGTGTGTTTTGCAGGATAACCTAGAGGTTAGGTCATAATAACATATAGGTTCAAGCCCCTAGCGATGGAAATCGATTCGGTTTTCAAAGGATGAAAGACAAGACGGTGATAGGCTAGTGCTAAGTGTCGTTTGGAGTTGAGAGACACTTGGCGTAGTCTTAGGTTTTGTTTTTTCTCCTTGACCGTACTATTAAGAGGGGTTTGGATGGGTAGCTTGACTTAGAGCAAGATTAGAGAGTGTAGATGTGATGCACACTTGTCCAACATAGCTCTAAACAGCCCAGGGTTTCTCCTGAGAGAGAGAGGATCAAACTTCGTTTTGGAAAGTTTTCGATTCGGCGAAGTTTTGATCGAATTAGAGGCGTCGGACTCTAACTAGTATGGGCGTCGGACCAATAGCTAGAGTCCGACGACACGTGGCAGCCCCTGGACGAGTTTCAGCGTGCCAGGGAGCGTCGGACCCTGGCCGGATGGGCGTCGGACCATTGGCCAGAGTCCGACGGTGCCAGTGGTTGCTTGAGCGAGCGTCGGACAGTCGCGAGTGGGAGCGTCGGACTAATATCTGTTAGCGTCCGACGCTTCCAGAGAGGTTCCCAGAGCGAGTTTGAGCGTCGGACTGGGTCCGACGGTATGCGTCGGACCATTGCTCCGTGTACTAGCCGTTGAAAGGCACTGTGCCCGCAGGCAGTAGCGTCGGACTGAGGAGCGTCGGACCATCGAGTTCGGTCCGACGCCCCTCTGTCACAGTTTTGGGCGCAGTGTCTGTGTGAGAGTCGGACCGTGAAAATTAGTCCGACGGTCGAGCCTCGGCAGAGTCCGACGGTTCGCAGGAAAGTGAGAAACGGCTAGTTTTGGAGAGGGTGAGTATTTATACTCCACCAAAGCCTCCATTCTAACTCTCTTGCCATTTCTAACAGCTGAAAGAACCATTGTTGATCTTGTGAGAGAGCAAGAGCCCTAGGGAGATTAGTGTGAACTCCATTGCTTGTGAGCTTCTTCCCTAGAGAGATCAAGAGTGGCTTGTGTGCATCCATCACCCTCTTTGGCTTTGTTCTTTGTCAAGTGAGAGTCTAAGCTTGTTACTCTTGGTGATCGGCATCACCTAGACGGTTTGGTGACGATTGGTGGCTTGGTGACCGCTTGGAGAGCTTGTGGGCGGCCCAAGTCGAAGTTGTGAGCGGTTGTGGGCGATCCACCGCGCCGGAGTGGCAAAGGATCAGCCCGTAGAGAGCACTTGGTCTTTGCGAAGATCAAGGGGGAGCTACACCCTTGCGCGGGTGCTCCAACGAGGACTAGTGGGGAGTGCCGACTCTTCGATACCTCGGGAAAAACGGATTTGTCTTTCTAACCCTTTATATATACCCGCATTTCCTTTGTGTTCACTACTTTCCTAGAGTAGCATACTTGTGATAGGACTTGGCTCTAGGTTGCACAACTTGTTTTAGGAATAGAATTGTCACAAGCACTTGTGGGGTGACATTGGGCAAATTGCGATAGGTTGAATTGTGTTTCGAAAAATTATTAGTTGCCCAATTCACCCCCCCTCTTGGGCATCCTTGATCCTTTCAACCTGATAACTAGGGGATGCTCCTCCCCCAAGCTAGATGTTTGCAATACTTGGTGTTGATGATCTTTTAGAGCAAGCTTGTTAGCAACAGTCCTAGTGGGCTCCACTGATGGACTCACTCCTCAGTCATAGTGTCATTCCTGCAGAATTATACTCCAACAAGAAAACCAAAACTCGAGGCTCGAATGTGATAAGGGGTTAGCGGTCAGCCAATAAGTAATCGATTATTCTTTTGAGTTGATTTCAATTGACAGATTCTAGCAAGATTCTTTTTAGGATTTTCTGATTTTCTTATGCAGAAAAGTAAATTTGTGTGCATGATATGTATTTTATTTTTATGCCACCACGGAGAATATTTATTCTCATGGGGCTTAGGATTTTTATAATGCAAGAAAGTAAATACAGATGTTATTATCATTTTTTTATGCCACCACAGTAAATACTCCTACAGGGTTACCATAAGTTTATTCACGTAGGGCTTTAATATTTTATGATGCAGTAAATAACATAATAAAGATTTTTCTTTTTCTTTTGATATGCATAAAGACGAATATGCTAAAGTAAAATTACTAATGTAAATTATGAATACTAATTAATTAGATAATTACCATATTACCTTATGGCAAGGGTGCGGAATTTAAAGTCTACCGACAGGACTTTTTCTTCCACTCTTGTGTATCTCTCCGTCTTAGAGATGAAGGTCTTGATGGTTGCACCTCTGGTGATGGTGATGTCACTTTTGTTCTTTGCTTGGCCAGCAGGTTGGAGTAGAGCATTAATAGTTGGATCTGGCAGCATCTTACTCAGTGTGCATGTTCACAGGACTTCTACTTGTGGAATTTTGGGAATTAACAAACTTTGCTCGAAGTGTTGTCCTGTTTGTAAAACCAAGGCAGAGATCAAGTGCATGGCTCTGTTGGTGGAAAACACCAACAGAACCAAATCTATTTCTTTATTTATTCTTATCTAGCCTTAGGCACATTGAACAAGACGAAATTGGTGTTGCATAATTTGTTTACTTATGACATGAGTGGTAAGATCAGAAGATTAAGCATTTATGTTGCATTTAAGTTCATATGGTAGAAAAGATTCAAATTGCATAACCAATGGAAGAGTTGTCTATCTCTACATAATATATAAATTTTCACATGAGTTTGACTATCATCTTCCAAAGATAGAATACAATGTTTTAGCATATTTGGTTAAGACTGAGATCAAAAGAATGGTGCTATGAACAATCTTAAAGGATAGAGCATGTTGAGTTAATTAGGTTAATCAATTAAAGCTGTAACTCTAACATGTTTGCATCTTCATTTATGTGCATACCACGATCAAGAGGAAAATTGTGACCGCTTACCTTAAGATATTACCTTCATTATTGGAGCGTGATGGCACTTAGTAATGAAGGGTAGATGACTGGTGGTCCTTTCCTTCTCTTGCATCTTGAGTTGTTCATGAGCATCTTGTCTCCTTTGTTGCTTATCCTCTTTGCCATCTTTTGCTTCTTTGATCTTATGACACCTTGTCAGTCCAGTCATTATTATGCCTGCAACAGATTAGTGGACAACACATACCCAAAGGAATGTACAATTTTTGAAACATAGGTTGTTTGTCCAGAATCATGTTCCATCTATGCTACTAAGAAGATAGGATTGATATTATGTTAACATAGATTATGTTCTATATAGGCATGGCTTGAGTTCAAGTAACTTACAGCAGAAGATAAAGTGAATGAATCATTAATACTCACAGTTCTTCTATTCATGATGAATGAGCTGTGTCTTCCTCTACAAAGTTATTGAAGTTCAGCATGTGCCCTGTCTCATTTCTGATTCGAATTCACCTCATGACTTACCCAGATTAATTGTAAAAGTTTCCTGCAGGGGTTAGTCCAACAAAATATCCAATGTCTACTACAGTAATTTCTAGTTCAATAACCAAACCAAACTCCATGTTTAGTTTTAAGTAAGGAAGGCGTTTTTAACCTGAGCACCACGCTCAATTTAAATTCCAATGGAAATATTTGCAGTACTTCCAAACCAAATCTTACTATGGAAAATAAAGGTGACATGAAAGCACTTATAGAGAGTTATTCATTTAGAGATGAAAAGGCAAACAATTGAACATGGATTAGAAAGGTATAGACAACCAATACTAGCAACATAAGATTTTCTGATTAAGCCCATTCCCCCAAGCTAGAATTTTTCAAAGCAAAGTTAAGCTTGGATGGATATAATTCAATGATGATTGGTTGGACATACCTTGCATTGTTACTCTTCTACTTCAAACCTGAAATGGTTAGTGACAAAAATACCTAAAGGACTATTTTCATAATTATAATTCTATGCTCAATTCAAAAGGGCATTATCGTGAAATTAAAGATGCAAGCTCAATTTATTTTTCAAGAGTGGTTATTTTAGGACACAAAGTCGTTCTTGGGATACCTTCTAATTATTGTACTTTAAATTCATGGGGTGGTTTCCTCTAGAACACCAACCTATGTGCACCTATCTCAAGATTACAACGAGATCTACAATATTTATGATAAACATATGCATCTACAACCACCCTTTCAAAAAATTTATAAATAGGTAGAATGAGGGGGTTGAAGATCTCGCGCGTGATAATATTAGAGAGACCAATTGATCCAGAACATTTCTCATATGAGCATGAATTCGATGAGGTGTTAATGAAATAATTCCCATGCTCATTGATATGATCTCCCTTTTCAAAGTCCAAGGGTGTTTCTTCATGGATGTCTATAGGCAACAAGTTTGTCTCTATTATTTCATGTCTGCGACATTCATTGGATGTTTTATTTTCTAGGATTTCCCATGGATTGGTGTCTCTAAGTTTGGTCTTGTCTAAGGCTTTCTCTAAACTTGGATGAGTTATGTTTACTACAGAAATTGATTTAAGCTCACCATTTGAATCTAGACCAAGTTTAGATGCTAACACTAAGGCTTCATCCTCTTCCATCCATTCTTTGACAATAGTGTATGTGTTTCTAGTATGTTCTATGCATTCCTGCCATTGTCGTAGCTCTTCTTGGTCATTCCAAAAATATTCATGACTCCTATTCTTGGGATGTCTTAATGGGATCTTAGGGTCATTATGAGACTTAGGAGAGAGAGTATAATAAGGATCATCAGGGTCAAGGATGGGTTTAGATTTGGGTTCAGATGAGACATTTAATGTGAGCATAGAAGGGGAGAAGGTTGAATTGATTCCTAGGTGGCTTGGCTCTCCTTCTATGGCATCACTAGACATGCCATCCTTACATTCTTCCCAATGTCTTTCAGGGGGGAAAGGAAGTTGACGATATTTTTTCCAAGATGCTCTTCTAAGAAGATCTGATGTACATTGATTGAAAAGCATCTTAACTAATTGGAAGTCTAAATCATCAAAGTGGGGTTTCAATTGTTTAGGATTGACAGCTAAATCTTGGGATTGGAGTGATTGTGTTTTAGCTACCAAAACTTCCTCTTCTAATTCGGGAGATGATTCCTTCTCTTCCTCGGGGAGCTCAAAATTAGCTAGAGCAACCTTGTTAATAATTGCTCTTAATTTACTTATAGGCAAATAAGGAAAGGCTCCTCCAGAGGATAAATCAAGGGATTCCCTAGAGTTCTTGGTAAGACCCAAATAGAAATGTTGAATACGCACAGGGTATGAAAAACCAAGGTCAGGGCCAGATGTAACAAGTTCATTAAAACGATCCCATGATGTACTAAGAGATTCTTGTTCTAGTTGCCTAAAAGTTAGAACTTCTTTTCGAAGGTTAACTACTCTATGGATGGGAAAGAAATATAAACAAAATTTAGAGCATAAAATTTCTCAATCCCCTTGCATACTTCCTACGGCTCGATTATACCTATGTTTAGTTCATCCGATCAAAGAGAACGGAAAAAGCTTCCATCTTAAAGACTTATCAGACATGCCAGCAATGTGCAAGCATGCACAGGTCTGCTCGAATTCTCGTAGGTGTAAGTATAGATTTTCGTTACCTTCTCCCGAGAAGGGTTTATCCTGAATCATATTAATTAGACATGGGCGCAGCTCATAGCCAGGTGTTATGATAGGCTCTACAGATTTTGGTGGCCCAAAGCTTTTGCGCATGCCATAAAGATAGATAGGTGTGGAATTTCAATCATCCATAAGGATGAACATAAAATGATGAAAAGGTGGGGATAAAATAGAAAAGATAAAAGTATAATACAAGATTAAGCTAAACTCAGTCAAAATCAGCAAACCGTTCCCCGGCAACGGCGCCAGAAATGCTTGTTGGTATAAATTAACTGCACTCTACTGAAATAAGATTGTATTCAGATTATCCACAAGCACACAGATATAATACCGCTATCACATTTCACCTGGAGGTTTTAAATATCGAATCCACAAGGAACAGTAGGTGATAATGACCAAGCCGATGAACTTAACCCTACAATTAGGCTAGATAATATCAAGAAAGAGGAAATAGCTAATGACTATCTAGTTCCAATAACCGGTAAACTTTGAATAATATTGTTCTAACTGGGCAGTGACATGAATAAGAGGCGAAATCAGAGTTCCCTCCTACCAGACACTTATACACCTATCGATCCTATCAACGGGAAGTGGACTACAGAGGACTCAACGCAGCTGTCGCCTATGCGATCTACCACTATCCGGCTAATCAGGGGACATTCACAGTAAACCTAGCCTAGGCACCATGCCTACACTACGAAATACTACTTCAATCAAGTAATGACCAAGATCAAAGCACTCAATATGAGTTGCAAACTTAAGAACGAATAAGAACAAATGCTTACTTGAATTAGAAGTTGAATACAAATGTACCTCAGAATGCAGCCTCGGGCGAGGAAGCTGAATCCAGAAGAATACAACCATGAAGAAGCACCGACAGACCGGAACTCCTCCAGAATCTCTACTCTCCAACTTTATCTCTCTAATCTCTAAACAAGACTAGATCTAGATGAACTAATCTCTCCTAACTGCTACAACTAGATGAACTAGAACTAGATGAACTAGAGGGACCCTAACCCTAATTTATGTAGAGAATAAGAAGAACCGGGGTGTAGAATGCCTTTTGCAGGGGGCCTAGGGCGTCCTTATATAGGCCGAGGTGGAGTAGGGGGCAAGGAACCACCACGTCATCGATCCGCGTCTCATGTTATATGCACCGTCGGATCAAACCGACCTTAGATCAACATAGGGATACTTTGCTTGGGTGCCAAGGAAGCGTGGGAGTAACATTCCAGAAGGCGGGGCCCAGACTCAGCAGGGGGGCGTTGGCCGGCCCCACCCTAGGGCTGGCCGGCCGGCCCCACTTTGTGGGATCCGGGGGCCCGGTTGCTCCGGTGTCTTCTAGATCCTTCCCATGTCCTGATGACGATGTTTCCTTCACGGTTAAGTTTCGTGTCTTTTATGCTCTTTAACCCGTCTTTTACACTTTTCTAGAATAGCCCCTGGAAAATACAGAACATGCAAAACTCATGGAAACTGTCAATTAAAACCCTAGACTAGTGTGTATTCATGTATCCTTTGGTGTCTAAAGTTCTAATAAAAGTTGACGTTATCCACCGTCAACAGTGACCGTGCCTGTTGAGTCCTTTGTAGTCTACCTCCCGTCAGAAGGAATAGTAGGATAGCTTTGCTATGGGAAACATCCTCTGTTGATATCTTTCCCTATAGTAATTTCCCCAGATGAATAGTAGAAGACAGAAACTTACCCAAGTCAGAAGTAGAAACCCCTAGTTATCCTCTCTACACTCCTATTATCTACAACCTAGATCACCACAATCATATTATCAACACCCTTGACCTTAGTTACAACACCACTATCCTTGATTGCATCACCATACCCATCATTTACTACCTACTTTTAACTTAGTTTTTACCTTTACTTATTGACTACCCCTGGTGTTGGTATAAATTAACTGCACTCTATTAAATATTATTATTATCAAAGTATTCGCAAGCGCACAGATAAAACACCGATGTAGCACTTCACCAGACAATCCCGGTTTTAATATCGAACCCAAAGGAACAGTATGTGATACTGACTAAGTCTATTGCTTGTTAACCCGATAACAAAATCAATCCAGAGAATATCAAGAGTGAGGAGATAACTAATGATTATCAAGATCCGACAACCGGTATACTTTGAATAATATCGTTCTAATCGGGCAGTGAAATGAATAAGAGCGGAAATCAGAGTTCCCTCCTACCAAACACTTATACACCTATTGATCCTATCAACGGGAAGTGGACTACAGAGGAATCAACACAGCTGTCACCTACGCGAACTACCATTATCCGGCCAATCAGGGGACATTCACAAGTAATTATAGCCCAGACACCACGTCTACACTACAAACTACTACTTCAACCAAGGAGCTACCAAGATCAAAGCACTCAAATAGAGTTGTAAACTTAAGAACGAATAAGAACAAATGCTTACTTGAATCAGGATGTTGAATACAAAAGTACCTCAGAACGCAACTCCGGGCGAGGGAGCTGAATCTAGACGAATACAGCTACGAAGAAGCTCTGACAGGCCGGGACTCCTCCGAATCTCTACTCATCTACTCTATCTCTCTAATCTCTCTTGATTGCTAGCCTAGATCTAGTGGATATCTATCTAATGCTTTAGGGTCTTCATCTCTTGATTTGGCTCTCTTCCAGGGGGTGTCTGGCCCTCTATTTATAGCCCGGTGGGATGAACGCGTGCCGTTAGATCAAACCGACTTAACCAAGGGCCCAGATGACTCCTCAAAGGCGGTGGTCGAAGACTCTAGAAGGCGGCGGGTGGAAACCCTAGGGGGGTGCCGCCCGGCCCCCCTTGGGGCCGGCCGGCCCCACCTTGTCAGGTGCGGGCCTCCGGTTGTTTCGGGTGCCTTCTACACTCTTCCAGGGTCTTCGTGATGATGTTTCCTTCGCAGTCAAGTTTCGTGTCTTTTGTGCACTTTAATCCCTCTTTTATGCTTTTCTGGAATAATCCTTGGAAAATATACAATTCACCAAAACTTGTGGAAATTATTTGTAGTAACCCTATTCTACTGGATATTCATGTTTAATGCAGGGATAATTTATGATAAAATTTAGACGATAACAAGTGTCAACAATTGCCCCACACTTAGGATTTTGCTCGTCCTAAGAAAAAGGTTGGTTTTAAGATGTAAGATTTTTAGAGAAAATGGAGCATTTAAAACATAACTTGAGAGTGCATTATATAAAACGTCATGCATGTACTATGGAATTCAAAGTGTCTACCATGAATCTTTGAGTAGTTGAAGAACAGAATAACTTGAAAATAGATCACTCTCTTCCTTTAGTTAAGTCAATTGGAGGTTATGTAATTTTGCAAATAAATTTAGCTTTACCTTCTCCTTTTATAGTACTCTCGAATCACTGATGTATCTGGTATTTTTGTATCCTTTCCAAGGCATTAATGATATTGCCTTCTTTATCCTACTTCTAAAAAGCTTATGTGGATCTTAGGTAGGTAAAATGTGAAAACATATTTGCATTGTATTTATTGTAAAGTCAAACAATGAATCCACAGAGAAATAAGGCATATAATCTCAAGCTTTATATGGTGGAATATGGTGGAACCTAATTCTTCCTTGCTCCTTGAGAAAATAAGTCTCTCTTTTATACAATTGAGCTTATTCAGAGTGTATGGGCTATCTCTTTCTCTCTTTCTTCTTTTTCTTTTTTTTAATAAGGGAGGCGAGTATCTAAGTACCCATTGTTTTAATTTCTTCGGACACTTGTCCATTTTTTATACTCCCTTCTTCTTTTGCATAGCTCATACCTCTTTTGAATTTGGTAGTTGAGAGACTTTAACAAAACATGGAGCAATTATTTGGTGACTATGCTATACAATTATTTTTGGTGTTCTCTCTCAGTGTAGGAGGGAAACATTTTTAGTAGAATGACTCGTTATTACTCTGGATTAGAGTAATGCTTATGTGGAATTGGCACTTGATTCGAAAATATGACAGATTTCTTCAAAGGGTTACAAAGGTTGACCAAACTCAATACAAAGACAAGTATTATATGTAGCAAGTTTCTATCCTATATATGGCTCTGGTAGGACAGTATTTTTACCACAAAGGAGAGGTATAACTAATTATTTAAATTTTTGAAATAAAATTTCCAAAGAAAAAACATCAGGGATTGAGTTCTCATTATTCAACTATATCATGTTTCACAACGACTTAAGCAATCATGGGGTCCCTATAAATAGTTTCCAACAGTAACATGATTCCTAGAAAAAGTGTTATATAATTTATTCTTAAGCCATGAATTAAACAGTCTCTTCTTCTCTTTTAGAAGTAATTTAGCATGTGAATTTTAATTCGGATCGAAACAGAAATCGACACATGTGCAATTATATTGTGTGGGGATCAAACCTGACCATGACCGAGAAGGGGATGCAGAGGGGGCCGGCCGGCCTATGTAGGGCGCCGGGCGGCGTGCCTATGTCGTCCCACGAGGTCCACTTCGGTGCGCGAGGTCCTGGTTCAATTGTCTTTCGAATTACGTGATTTTCCCGAGCGAATTGATTTCCATAGTCGCGATGTGCCTCCTCCACACTTGTTTTTCTGCATACTTTTCTGCGCAACATGTGGAGACAACATGTGTACCAAAAATATAGAGAGTAGAGTAGATTAAAACATTAATATTGATAATAAGAATAAGGCACTTTATTCATTAACGATACTAGATAACTCTGACAACTGACTGGGCTAACGACTGCCCTAGCTCATTAGGCTTGCCTAACACACTTAATATCATAAATCAAACCTAGCACACTCAATAATATAATCAAACCTAACACACATGTGCCTTATTACATAGATAACGAGGGCAACTTAAGGCTGCCCCTTCTTCGCGAGCTTCCTAATTTCTTCCTTAGGTTTACCAATCTCTTCTTTCAGCTGATCTTTTTCACGCTTGAGACTGCGAAATAACTTGACATTGACTTCTATCTGCTTAGTCATGTCACTCATAACCTTGTTCCTTAAGTCCTCATTCCTCTCTATACCCCTAACGGTGCTAGAGAGAGCTTCCATCTTCTCATTGAGGATTCATAGAGAGAGCGGGGGCTGTCTAGGGACTTTCTCTAGTGCTGATGTTGATGTAGCCCGCTGTCTCTGTCACAGAACCTTCAAAATTATATGGCCCACAAGCACTAATCATTATCCCAAAGACCTCTAATGATCATGCTTGTGTCCCAAATAACTTATAAGGGTCTGCCGGGTTTTCGCAGAAACCCGTATTCTCCGAAAAGGATCTCATTGCGAAGACATTGCAGTATTACAACATTTCATACAAAATATATCAGAGTAGAAGTGCGAAAGTCTTACATTAAATAATATTACAAACCAGTTGTTTCAAACTTAACATAGGTACAATTTATTACAACCATATAACAGTATTAGCAGTGGAGTAGCTTTTGTACATATCTTACAATATTAACCCTGCCCAAGGGTTTTAAACTTTCACTCATCTTCATCATTGTTCACCTGAACGACCGTCATACAGCACGGCCTAAGACAGACTTGTTCAGGCTGCTCACCTGCAACATGGGGTTAACAAACCCTAAGTACATGGGGTACTCCGCAAGACTTACCCGACTAAAATTTGGGAGAAGACTCAGGAATGCAGGCTGAGGGGAATCAAGGAAAGGCTTTAGCAAGAATCAATATGTTTTGCAGAAAAGCTCTCTAAACTTGTTCTACTATCAACATTTTATTTCAACATTAATCTTTAGCCCTAAATCTAGATTGATTCATAATTGTCATCCAAATTCAAAACTTTACCAAATTTTTATCCTAGTTCCGAACCACTTTTCGGTGTATGATTAGTGGATCAAGTCTCCATTATCCGAGGAGCAACGACGATTCGAATCGATTAAATACCCAGCTGGGGATCCCTTTCCACACTGCATATGTAGCACTTAAGCTTGCATATGCCAACCCCGTCTACCACGGCTCCTCTAAGTGAGAATGGCTCCATGCCACCCGAGAGCATAGTACTCCTCCAATCCAGCACGCCGGTCACGAGGGTACACGCTACTCTCGCCATCTCTCCACTCCCAGTGCATGGGTAACCCTTCTCGCCTCAGAATTGCCGGAGCCAGGGCTTTCCGTAGTATGTGGCTAGTTGCAAAGTCATGATCACAACAGGCTTACAACGAATGGTCCCTAATGGATTCCATTTCGTTTTCTTAATAGACAGTCAGAGACACTACATTGAGATTCCTTTCTCAATGCAATTCTACTGCCCTGTCGAATAATTACAATAGTACATAATTGTATATCCCAAGCATACAAAATAGCTTTTTCATAAAATCTAACTCTTAAGCATGGCTAAGCATTTTATAATTGTTTGCATTTAAATCAGGTTGCAAGGGTAATATATCAAGGTAGGTAAATGCAGCAAGTAGGTGACAATCAACTCCTATCAACCTAATGCATCAATTTAACTCAAAGTGATAAACATTTTATAAATCACAAGGAAAGGTTTGAATGCACCGGGGCTTGTCTTGAGTTGCAGACAGAGTAGGATCCGGATCTGAACCACAGATATCAAACCCACCAACAACAGCCGGTGCTTCTTCAACGGCTACCTGCTCGATCTTGATCTCCTCACCCTCGGTCACTACACGTAATGTAATGATGCATGCTTTAATAATGGTGCAGAAGTAACATGAACAAGATGTAAAGTAAATGTTTACTTAAGTAACCTTGAGTACAACTTTCCTTCACGGTAAAGTTGCAAGCCAACACAACCAACTACTAATTACCGAATTTGGGTTTCTTTTTAACAGTTGTTGAAAGCCGCTGCACAGCTGTTTTAACCACTACCTAACAACACATTTAAAGTGCCGAGGATCACTATAGTGAAGGATCCAGGGTAAACACACAATCCAAAAGTCACACAAAACCTAACTTAATAAGGTTTATAATTGATTTTTATCAATTTTATAATTAGTTACTATTTATGCATAAATCAAAAATCGTCCAAATGACTTGTAAATTTTTGTATACATAGTTTACAGTACCAAACAGTGACACAAGAAATTTTAGGATTTTTAGATAATTATCTTAGCCTATAAAAATCCCAGAAACTTCATTTATTAATTAAAAGGCATATTTTTATCATCTGCAGAAATTATTCAACAGCCATATTTAGTATTTTTATTAAATATTACATACTTCAGAGAGAATGTAGAATTAATTTTACAATTTTTGGAGCTCTAGAATTATCTCTACAAAATTAACAAGATACTACACTATTTACTTATTCAGAAAGTAGGAAAATCACAAAAACCCCCTCGGGCCAGCAACCGGGCCGGCCATCCGGCCCACAGCGCGGCCCAGCTCTCCCTCTCTCCCTCTTCCGCGCGTTACCGCGCTACTGGACCGGCCCAGCACGGCTCGAGCGGCCCAGCGCGACCCCTCTCTTCTTCTTCCCCCGCGCAGGCACACGCGGCGCGCGTGCGCTCAACGGCGCGGCGCAACAGCTTGCCGCCGGCGACCTCACCGACCAACCCGAGCACACCTAACTACTTTCCACACTCAAACTAACTAGCACAGAGGCTACTAGGTACCTAGAGCACCATGGCACGAGTAACAGCGGCCATGGCGGCCCGGTGGTGCACTGCACGCCGGCACGACCGCGTTCCGATGAGTCCAACCCGGTAGCGTTCAATCAGACGGCACAGTTATGACCAGAGGCTCACCGAGACTTCAAATCGATGGTCCGTTGAAGCAGAGGCGGTGCGGAGTGGCGAGCGTGATGACGATGGCGGGTTCAGCAGCTCGGACACAACGGCGAGCCCTCGTTCCGATAACTCCTGGACACCATTCACCAAACCGTCTAACGCATCAGCTACACGGAAACCAGATAAGTCAAAAACACGAGTTTTTTTAAAGAAAGTCGCCTCCGGAGCGACCTAGCCACGCGGAGGTGCTTACGGCGACGCCGTTGCCAACCGCGAGGAAGAAGGTGGCCCTCCAGATGATTCAGGCAATGACAAATAGCGCGAGCAGGTTCAAACGACTCGTGAGGGTGTGGCAAATCTTTCGAGTAAGATGGAGTGGCTTGTGATAGAGTGGAGACGACGAATTTCTGCACGAGCAGAAAACTCGTCGGCGGCAACGGAGAAGACGAGAAGGCGAAATCGACGACCGACGGTGCTATTCATAGGGCAACGGAGAGCACGCTACGTGGCTGGAGGCTTCGCGAAGTGAGCCAGCTCGAGGGACGCGCGGCCAGGGTGAGCAGGCGTCGGGAACGCGCGCCGTCGCCACGGCGATGACATGAACAGAGGGGAAGAAGAAAGTCAATTCCATTTTACTGTAGCCATACCCTTATGTTCCTGATCTTTGTTTCCAAATTACTTTTATATTTGTATATAAACTCGAAAAATTCCCTTAATACAAGTTGTAGGAAATTTTAAATAGAACAAGTTTGCTTTTTAAATCATTTCAAAATTTTGAACGCATTTTGAATTATCAAAAAGGGGCTAATTGGATCATTTCAAATTTAGGTTTAACTTCAAAAATCTATCGAATAACTTCAAAATCTCCAAACAACAAAGTTGTTCTATTTAGTGAGCTTAACAACTTTTATTAAAGGTCCAACCTCAGATTCTCAATAGTTTTTGAATTGTAGTTTCAAATTCAAATATTTGAATAGAAATTAGTGTATTTAAATTTCCAATTTGAAACTTGAAAAACTTTATATATGAAAGTTGCTCCAATAAATAAGAACTACAACTTTGCTTTTGGGACCAACATCAAATTCTATTTATTTAGCAAATTAGGATGTTGGTCCTATTTAGGACTTTATAATTGATTTCCATTAACTTTTCCAATAAACTTTATTCACAATATTTCATGTAATAAAATCACTCTACAGCTCCTATGCACAGTCACATGATAAAATAAAATTTATTTTAGTTGATGCATAGCAAAGGTGATCTACACATAAATGATTTGTAGTAATTATGATGACATGGCCAGTTTTAATTTGTCGTAACACCAGGGTGTTACAGTCTCTTGGGCGGAGGTGGTACAAACTCGGTGTAGCGGACTTGGCCTGGACGTGCAGGAACTCCTTGCTTGGCAGGGTGAGCAGTGGTGTACTTCGCATATACCAGCGTTCCGTTCTTATCGGTATTGACCGACAGGAGTCGCTCATTGTCTCTAGGTGGAAGAAGCGTGGTGCCTCAGGGAATGGCAATCTGCTTCCCCTTGGTACCATCTTCTAGCAGCAGTCTCTTAGGTGGCGATGGCAGAGAAGGCTGAGCATGCGTGTAGTAGACTTGCTCGAACTGCTAGGGCACCGTAGCAAGATGCTTCGGTGGCACGATGGCGAGGTGCTTCGGTGGCATGATGGCAAGGGGCTTTGGCTGCACGAGGACGATGGCCTTCGAGTCGTCGCCTTGGATCTTGCCAGAGTCAGCGCCGACGACCGTTTCGCCTGCCATTGCTACAAGATCTAAACTAGAGAGTTTCTTTGGAGGAGAGGAAGGCAATGATGATGGGATGCCTTTTGAGGGTGGTATAGGTGCGTATTTATATGGGTTTTCAGGAGACATGATAAGATCAAATCGAGGTTCTACAGGATTCGTACGAAAGATTATCCGTACGCATCGGAAATCTACGTGATTGTGTTTAGGAAGGATTGAGAAAGAAAAGGAAACGAGAGTCGGGACGAGAGGGGACAGGGGGGTGCCACCCGGCCCCATAAGGGCGCCGGCCGGCCCCACCTAGTGTCCTCCCAGGGTGGCCGTGCTCGTGAAGCCTCTAGACTCTTCCTACTCCCTGTTAGTTGCGATGCGCGATAATTTTTTGTAACAGATGATGACGGGACTAAAAAGTTAGTAGTTGGACAAAGTCCAGCCCATCAACAACTTCTGAATTAAATGGTTCTAAAAATAATTTAAGTTGGTGACCATTTACCTTGAATAACGTACCTTCGTGTGATTGTAGAGTTACCGCTCCATGTGGCGATGCATTCACAACCGTAAATGGTCCTTCCCATTTGCTCCGTAGTTTTCCAAGCCCGAATAATTTAAACCTGGAATTAAAAAGTAATACCTTATCTCCTGGTGCAAACTCTTTCTTCTTGATCCTCTTGTCATGCCATCTTTTTGTGCTTTCTTTATAGATCTTTGAATTGTGATAAGCCTTTTCTCTTCATTCTTCTAATTCTGATAGTTGCATCTTTCTCTTTGCTCCAGCGGCTTCAAAGTCCATATTCCATCTCTTAATAGCATAGTGAGCTTTATGCTCTAACTCCATTGGTAAATGACAGGTCTTACCATATACTAGCTGGTAAGGTGACATGCCCAAAAGTGTCTTGCATGCGGTCCGATATCCCAAAGTGCTTCGGGTAATCGGTCTTTCCATGCAGTACCCATCTTATTTACTATTTTCTGTAGAATATTCTTGATTTGTTTGTTTAATGTTTCTGCCTAGCCACTTTTCTGAGGATGGTATGGTGTAGAAACATTATGATGGATGCCATGAGCTTGCAAGTATCGATGAAACTTTTTATCAGTGAAGTGTGTCCCTCCGTCACTAATGATCATCCTTGGTGTTCCAAACTTTAGAAATATAATCTCTTCGAACATTTTCTTTGAATATTTGGAATTAGCATTCATGCATGGCATAGCTTCTACCCACTTGGATACATAGTCAACTGCCACCAGAATGTATTCATAATTTCTTGATTTCACAAATGGTCCCACGTAATCAATTCCCCAGACATCAAAGAGCTCGATCTGGAGATTGTTGGTGAGTGGCATAGCATCTCTTGCATTGATATTTCCGTGCCTCTGACATGATCCACATCTCAGGACAAAATCTTTGGTGTCTTCATACATAGTTGGCCAAAAGAACCCACTCTGCCAGATCTTAGCATGAGTGCGGAATGCTCCATAATGACCTCCATATGGTGATGCGTGGCATTTCTGAATGATCTGTATGCCCTCTTCTACTGGTACACATCTTCTAAGTAATCCATCTGAACAAATTCTGAGGAGGTATGGTGGATCCCATATGTGGAGACAACTTTCATTAATGAGCTTCTTTTTATTTTCCCCTGGTGGTACATAACCTGCAATCATAAAGTTGACAATATTCACATACCAAGCATCTAACTTGGTCACTTTAAGCAACATGTCATCTCTCAATGAGTCATTAATAGGCAATTCCTGAGGTTTCTCAGAGTGTATTCTAAACAAGTGATCAGCAACTGGATATTCTATTCCTCTTCTATCTTTAATTTCTAAGTCAAATTCTTGGAGTAACAAAATCCATCTTATCAAATGAGGTTTAACATCTTTCTTAGTGAGCAAATATTTTAGAGCAGTATGATCAGAATAAACAATTACTTTTGCTCCTACTAAGTAAGATCTAAATTTATCAATAGCAAAAACAACAGTCAGGAGTTCTTTTTCAGTTGTTGCATAATTTAATTGTGCTCCTGTCATAGTTTTACTAGCATAAGCAATTGCATGATGCTTCTTATCTTTTGTTTGTCCTAATACTGCTCCTACAGCATAATCACTAGCATCACACATAATTTCAAAAGGTAAAGACCAATCAGGGGGTTGAATGATTGGTGCTGATGTAAGTGCTTCTTTAAGAATATTAAAAGATTTTAAACATGCATCATCAAATTCAAAAGGAATATCCTTAGCTAGCAAGTTAGTCAGTAGTCTAGCAATATCTGAAAAATCTTTTATGAATATGCGATAAAAACCACAATGACCAAGAAAACTTCGGATTCCTTTTATATTAACAGATGGAGGTAGTTGTTCAATACTTCAATTTTTGCCTTGTCTACCTCTATACCTCTTTCAGACACTAAATGTCCTAGCACTATTCCTTGTCTAACCATAAAATGACATTTTTCCCAATTAAGGACTAAGTGCTTTTCTTCACATCTCTGCTAAATCTTATCTAGATTTTCTAGACAATCATCAAAAGTTTTTTCATAAACTGAAAAATTATCCATAAAAAATTCCATGATTTCTTCTATCATTTCAGAAAATATAGACATCATACATCTTTGAAAAGAAGCAGGTGCATTACATAATCCAAAAGACATTCTACGGTATGCATAAGTTCCATAAGGACATGTAAAAGTGGTTTTGCTTTGATCATTAGGGTGGATAGGAATTTGTGATATCCATAATAACTATCAAGGAAACAAAAGAAAGAATTATTTGCCAAACGCTCTAACATCTCATCAATGAAGGGCAGTGGAAAATGATCTTTCTTGGTTGCTTTATTGAGTTTTCTATAATCTATACACATTCGCAATCCTATAACAGTTCTCTGGGGTATCAATTCATTTTTATCATTTTTAACTACGGTCATACCATCCTTTTTAGGTACAAGTTGAACAGGGCTTACCCACTCACTATGCGGAACAGGATAAATAATCCCAACATGCAAAAGTTTGAAGACCTCTTTCTTAACAACTTCCCTCATCGCATTTTGAGGCCTACGTTGGGGCTCTCTAGAAGGTGTAATTTCTGGGTTGGTTGGAATACGATGGGTGCATAAAACAGGACTAATCCCCTTAAGGTCTTGGAGTGAATAACCAAAAGTAGCACGATGTTTTTCTAAGACAGTTATTAATCTAAATGACTCTTCATCAGAAAGTTTATCACTAATAATCACAGGAGAATTTTGATCATTATTCAAAAAAACATACTTAAGACCAGAAGGTAGTTGTTTAAGCTCAATAGAAGGTTTAGGTGGCTCTAGTAAATCATCCAGAGGTTCAGGATCAATCGGATCCTCCTTCTCTTCATTAATGAAGAACTGAGTATCATCCTCTAAATTAGGTTCAATAAATCCCTCAAATGACACAGCCTTAACTTCTTCTATCGGATCTAACTCAGGAGGTGGCTCTGCCTTAACTTTTAATGCATGAGTTATAGACACTGAGAGGTTAAATCCTTTCCCAAGTTTAATGTCTAAATTGCCCGCACAACCTTCTCGCAAAATCTTTCTTATTGGTAATCCAATCATTATCAAAATCCCAAACATCAAAGATATAAAAATTCAGCAAAATTTGGAATTCATTAATTACAATAGGAAGAGAACATAAAACACCTGAACTAGGAATAATATGTCCTGAACTATTTTTCAATAATTTATTTGTAGGAACTAATGGCATATCTTTCAAGAATTTTTCAGCAAATATAAGAGATATGATATTGACACCTACTATTGGATTATAAAAGGCATCAAAAGGATATGCATAAATTTAACATTTAATAGTAATGGCAGGAGAATTTAAACGAATTATATCATTTGAAAGCTCAGATTCTATCAACCACTCATTACTCATAACAAAAATCAATTCTCTTGTTATTTCTCTAAGGAATTTTAAATCAGCAGGATATGAAATATTGAAACTCTTAAAATTCAGAGAATCTTGTGGTTTCATAATTTTATGATAGCGTGAGGTGTCTCCATAATCATCAAAAAGTTCATCCTCAAATTCAAGCATAAAATCAGAAATAGAAATTATCTCCTTCTCATTAGATAGTTCAGGTAAAGGTTGAAATGAATCGGACAAAAGTTTAGAATTGAATGACAAAAATTCATCTTCTAACAACTCTTCTTTTTCTTCAGGAAGATCAATTAAGATATTAGTAAGAATAGTTTTAGTATGTGAAGCAGTAATATACATAAATGCTCCTCCTGCGGCCAAATTAAGGTATTCTTTATTTATATCATCAAGGCCTAAAAAGAAATGTTGCAAAAGCATAGGTTCTGGCAAAGCAACATTAGGTCCAGATTTTATAAACCATCAAAGCGTTCCCAAGCCTTGCTAATGATTCGTTATCTAATTGTTTAAATCCAATAATTTCAAAACAAAGTTTAGCGACCTTTTCGATAGGGAAAAATTTAAGATAAAAATTAGCACGTAATACTTCCCAATCTCCTTAGCTACTCTCAACATGGCGATTATACCATTTCTTTGCTTTTCCCGTTAATGAAAATGGAAAGAGTTTCCATCTTAAAGTTTCATCTGCCATGCCCTTAATGTGCAAACATGAACATGTCTGCTCAAAATCGGCTAAATGGGAATAGGGGTTTTCGCTAGAACTACCAGAAAAAATATGATCCTGAACTAACTTAATTAATCCCGGGCGTAACTAATAGCCAGATGGTGTGATGGGTAAAGATGATTCTTTTGGATGGAGATACGATCCCGATGGTGCTCCATATTGATATAAAAGTTGGAAAGTGGGTTCCATACTGTTGACACTTCTTAGCGTAACCACTAGAGACAGGGTGTTAGGCTATCTTTGATAACGGCGCCAGAAGTGCCTGTGGTATTTCTTATGTCTATTGGATAATTCCGCAAGCGCACAGAATATACTGCTGTAGCACTTCACCCGGGAGTATTCCAAGGTATTGTTATTTATTTTTATCCCAAGTGAAAGCGGTTGCTAGGAATAATTAATAAAAAGAGAGAGATCCTTAAGTCTATAACAACTTAGTATCAACTAGTGATAGGGGGGTAAATCGATATATAGAGGAAAGGGTAATGACACCAAGACACGACATGGTTTTTGGATAACTAAGGATAACTAGTAGAGTATAGCTAGGTGGGAGGACAACGAGTGAGTATAAGACTCCTATGACACTTACTTTACTCTTGTGAACTATCTTATCAAATAGATGAACTATACTAAGACAGCTACCTTACTTCCGGTGTGTAGGGGATAGGTGAGACAGTAGGGGATATAACCTCTACCCAAAGCGGCTATTCTCTTATGGGAGCCTACCTTTTAAGAACTTGCCTAAAACACGTGGAGGGATACTAAGACTAGACAGGGCTGTCACCACCTACTAGCACCCACAAACAATCCGTGCGACAAGCGGCATTCAAAGGCAATATCTAGTCTAAGCACCACGCTTACACTAAGCCTTACTACTCTAGTTGCGTACCAACAACTAAAGTACCCTATGACAGGCGATGAACTACACACGTGAGCTGGTTACAGGATCACTATCCAATATAACTCGACTATAAGTTAAGACAAAACACAACAATACTATAAAGAATAGTAATGCACTATGTAGAGACTTAGTAAAGTAAAGTAAAGATAATATATTGATAAAGATAAAGTCTTACAGAACGAAAGGTACAAGAGCTATACCAGACTCTCCAGCAGACGACTCCGGAGACTCCGAGCGTAGCTCGACTCGACTCTAACTCCCACACAAGACTAATACTACTACTAAAGAGTGGAACTCTTGTGACTTGTGACTCTTGGGTGTCTTGTGTGTCTTGGAGAGGAGTGGGCAGCCTCTATTTATAGGGGAGAGTGAGGGGGTGCCATGTCAGCGATCCGTGTGCTTCATGCCTCTCTCTCCTTAGATGAACCGCCTCAATACCGCCTCAAGATGGACGACAGAGGTAATTCCATCACATGGGAAACATGCTGGAAGGCGATGGAGGCCAATCGACCTGGCTAGGCAACAGGGGGGTTCGGCCAACCCCCCTATGACAGGTGGGCCCAGCCAGGGTCTTCTAGAAGGAGTCCCCACCTGTCAGGGAAGGTGTAAGTGGCCTGGGTCCACAAATAGTGGTTCGGCCGACCCACACCTGGTGGGTTAGGCCCACCACCATGGTCCCCATCTGTCACAGACTGTCCCCTTGTGTTGGTTCCACTTTGTTTGCATGTTGTCACGTTGAATGGAAACACATGTTGATCTGAGGGCTGAAATGAGCTGAGTGGAAGGTCACACGGATCCTGCCACGTCACCAGAGCCAGGTGGGCCCCATGGGCAGTTCGGCCGACCCATGGGTAGGCCCACCCTTGGCTCTCCTCTCTTCCAAGTGATGTTTTGCACCATGTCTTGATATGTGATGACTTGGTTCCCAAATACATGGTTCGGCCGAACCACATTATTGGGCTCCAAGTGTTCATTTCTGCTCTGTTTCATCTTTCCTGCGTTCACAAGCTTAAGAGTACATGTGGAACTACTTATTGATAAAATATGCTCATGATATGTTTATTCTCCTTTGAATCCGAGGCCTGTTGATGGTGTTTGAATGTGAAATTTTATGGTATATCCACCATCAACAAGATCCCCGAAGCTTAACCTTTGCTCGTCCCGAGCAATTAATTAAACTTAGTCTCGGTGGATCAGGAGTTGCTACAATGTTCATGTTTCAATAATACCATGAGCACAACTAAATACTTCTCTTTTGAATGGAAAAATTGGCTATAAAAATTCACACATTTTACCTTAGTCCTTTATGGGGCTAATGACTTTTCCTTTGCCTTAGGTGGTTGAGAGACAGAACAGTTTAATTTGAACACTACTTTCTCATTCCTTGCAAGTTTCATACTGGAGGTTTTAGCAATGTTTTGCAAAAGATAACTTAATGTTCCTCATATGGTTCTCTCATGTCACTCAAATGGTGTATGATTCCTTACCAAGACACAAAGTAAATGTTGCCTTCTCTTTATCATCCTACTTCTAAAAATGGCTTATGTGGAGCTTAAGGTAGGAATGAAAGAGTATAACATACTTACTTTGCATATGTTGTAGAGTCAAAGCTTGGATCCAAAGAGAGAAGTGTCATGCCCTTAGATCAAGATGTGCAAGTGTGCGGATGATGATGGAATGTAATGCTCCTCTATTTGAATTATATCTCTCTCTAATAAATTTTAGAGACATGGCTATCATTTTCCTTTCTTTATTCATGAGCCTAGACTTGCTCATTTTTTATGGACTTTCTTGTGCCCATTTCTCTTTCCATTTTGCATAGCCTTTTGTCTCTTCTACCAAATTAAATAAGAGAGATATTTTATATCTTTAACACATGGAGCATTTATTTGGTGGAAATGAAAGGCATGTGGTTGTGTACTTCCAGTGTAGAAGCAGCACATATATGTGGTGTGTACGTGATCTTGATCTTGGTAGCATGATAAGACTCTCAATAAGGGTCAACAAGACTTGACAACACTCAATACAAAGCAAATAGGTTAAGTGGAAGGTTTTAGACATGTATAGCATATATAGCTGTGGTAGGAATTTATCACCATTGAGGAACAATAAGGTTTTGATTGATTTAAGAAATAAGTCTCCAGTAATCATGCATGCTTAGAACAATATTATAACAGCTCTTGTTTCATCATATCATATCTCACAACAACTTAGACTTAGTTCTACTGCTTAGTATCCATAAAGTTTTCAGGTTCATGATGATTTAAATGCGCCAAGTAATCCATACTCAAAGAAATACTAAGTTGTAAACTAGGCATTAAAGAAACATTAACAGAGCAACTATTCATCATTTCCATGAGGAAGATAAACATTCATGATACATATGGATTTAAGGAAAATATTTTTGGTATTTTTATCTTACGCATTTTTTTATATATGCAATAAATTAAAATAATGTAAAGAGTTAGGATAGAATACTTACCTTGGTGGGGGAGAGACTCTCCCCCAAGCTTGTCCTTTTGCTCATTGTGGTGGCGGGTAGTATTGGAACCATCCTGCCCAGCGTTGTGCTTCTTCGTCTTCGATAGCTTGCAATAGTGGGGCATTTTGTTGTGCCATATTCAGAGTTGCATCTTAATCAACTTGCATTGCGCCCATGTCATTGATGAGTTGGTCCATTTCCAATCCTTGGCTTCGACGGCCCCTCGCCCGTGTGGACGGACGAGGAGTGCGCACTCTTGGAGTGTGCTATTGAGGCCGTTCCGCGGACCTTGAAATGTCCATGGAACTTGCCTCGTCTCCTTTTTCTTCATATCTTCCTGCAGCTCGTGATGTGCCACCTTGCTCAAATTGAGCGGCTTGTGACATACTCGTTGTCACCCTTCTTGATCCTGTAATATTTTGGCTTCTTGCCTCTCGGTCCCAATTTATGGTTAGTGTGCGCAGCGCATACAACCGACGCCTCTCACATGGGAGAGAGATTTTGGCTTTATGGCCAGGATAAATCATTTTTATATCACCATTTTCATCTCTTTTTAGGACTTGAGTACTTATGAAGAAATCTTCGGTTACAATATCTCTAGGAGAAGCAATGTATTCAAAGTAATGTTTTCCATCTAGCAAGTCCATTGTTTTCGCAATGCGAGTGATAAAAGAAGTAAAGAATATGGGTTCGCTTCTATGGAAAATACCAAGCCAAAAGTGGACTAGCATCTTAGCAGGTGAAACTTTTATTTTCTTTGTCATGGCATAGAGCAGTCTTAATTCATCATTATAAAGAACTTGCATATTAGAGCCAGGAAAAAAAGTTATGGCCATCCAATAATGGATTAAGCGCAAAGTAGGATTATGGATTTCATCAGTTTTAGGATCAGAGCAATCATTAGATCCTGTTATAGCTTTCCAAAATTCAGCTTTATCAAATCTTCTTGTTGCATTAACAAGGTCTAGATGACAGTCATTATCAAAACCAAGTGCCATGCTAAAAACTCGCTAAGTTAAATTATACTCTGCGAAAGTAGATATTATTTTCAGTGGCTTGTAAAGAGCATAGAAATTTAATGGTGAGCTTTTCTATTCCAAGTTATTGCACTTCCCAAAAACTTCCCCACCCGATTGTATTGAAAACAAAATTTCGCGGTCATACCTGTGCGGTCCAAAAGGACAGGGTCGATGATGCCGGTATGTTCATACCCTCGGTGTCAGATGGAGGTGTACCTTTAGTACTCTTCTTGATTTAGTATGAGGCCGCTCTCGGGTTCGAACGTCCTCTCGAAAGGCACTCCAAACCTTCGTCTTGGTGGAGCTTCTCTTCCTTCATCTTCATCATGGCGGGGTCGTCGGGAGGAACTCCCTACGACACTCTTGGCCTTCTTGAGTACGGAGGAGAACCTATTTATCCTGCAACAATGAGCTAACACAAGAACACACTACAACAACCGGGATTAGCGTTAGCGTTAGCGTTAGCATTAGCTATCCCACTGTTAGTATTCCTTGCGGGGTATAGTTACCTCCACAAACAAGAATTTGAGAGCAAAGATGAGAGTGAGACAAGCTTCTACTACTATAATATTTTGGGTTTTTGGTTTGAGTGGCTAAACTTAAACTAAACTTGAGAAAGAACTTGCTCAAATGGAGAGAAGAAGGGAGATTGTGTGCTCGAGATGATTCAGCTAGTTTGTGTGTGGATTTGAGCACACAATGCAAGGGTATTTATAGGGGGAGAAGGGCTGGTGGCCAGGCCACCATGGCCTAGTTCGGCCGACCCCCCTAGGACAAGTCTTTGTTGTTTTCATCTTTGGACAGGGAATCTATTTGAATTCAAATTCAACTTTACTGTTAGCTCTTCATTGATGGGTCGGCCGAACCCATTATGACATGATCAGAGTTGCTTTTGCCTTTATACAGGTAATCTATTTGAATTCAAACACCACTTTCTTAAACGGAGCCAGAACATGGTTCAGCCGAACCAGGTTTTGTCCCCTTTTAGCTCTAAACAGTGTGTCTAGAAAAGTAGAGACTAGTGATGGACCAAAAGTTTTGAAATTTTCAGAGATTCCCTTGTCTAGTGTTTGATGAAAGAGAAAAGGTGTATGACAAAAGTGGGGACATGTTTAAAGTGATACCCATGGAACCATGGGAACACTAATGCATGCCAAAGTGTCCACTTTTCAGAATTGGATGGCAGTGGATGTTGGATTCTCCTTGGAGCAAGTGAAAGTGGTCATTACCAAAGGTGGTCGGCCAAATTCAAAAGGAGATGGTGTTCAAAATTCAGAAAGTGAATCACTACACCAGGCCAATACCACCAGAGGTGGGTGGGCCCCATGGTGGGGTCGGCCGACCCCACCTAGGTGGTCCCATCACCTCAGGTGTGAGCACTACTGTTCATTCTCAAGTTTTATTCATCTAAGTATTTTATTTTGTCGAAATAAATTCTTGCAAAAATTAAATATGAAATGCAATGAAGAAAAGGAAAAAATTGGATTGCAGGAATTAAATATGAGATAAATACTGATTTACCATACCAGCAAGGGCTCCATGTTTTAGGTCCGTAGAGCAGGACCTCTCCATTTCGGATTCATTCTTCGGGTGCTTCGATCGGTCCCGGAGATGGGGACTGTGATGATCGCACCTCTTTCTTTCGCCATTCCTTCTTGGTTGACGCTTGTGATTCGACAGAGTCAGCCTTGTTTACCACCTCCGCCTTACTTACCAGTTCGGCCTTTTTGGCCCTTGGTGTTTGATTCTTTTGGCGGGGTGCATATTGTGGCTTATTTCTCCACAGGTTCTTCCTTGCCTGTTGCATTGATTTATAACCATTGAAAGGACATTTGATTCTCTTACCTGAGAGTTGGAAGTAGACTTGGCCGGATCCCACGTAGATGATGGCATTCACGGTGTTGAGGAACGGCCTTCCCAGGATGACAGGGACTTCGTCATCGGCCCCCATGTCAAGAATGATGAAGTCGACGGGGATGTACTCATCTTGAACTTTGACAAGGATATCCCTTGCCAATCCCTCGGGGAACCGGATTGATTGGTCGGTCATCTGCAATTTGACAAAAGTGGGGTATAAAGGTCCCCCTAGCAAGTTATCATACATTACCTGGGACATGATGTTCACTCCAGATCCAAGGTCGCAGAAGGCGTTGTTGAAGGTGTGCGGCCCAATTTCGCAGGTGATGGTAGGATGGCCGGGGTCACTCTTCTTGGCCATGAATGACGGGTCAAGAAGACAACCTGGGTTTTGCCTAACCGGAGGCTTACCAAACCTCGTGGAAATTAACTTAACACCCTCAATTGGTTTCTCAGGTTTCCCTAGGATCTTACCTTGTTCGAATGATGGGACAGCTGCTGCTATTTGAGCTAATTGGGTTTCTAGCATTTTATTAAAGCTCAATTGATTTTTCATAGCAGTGTTAAAGTTATCCATTTTCTCACTAAGATTTTCAAGAATCTTATCATTAGCCATTATTTTATTGTTTATACTATCATTGATTTTAGATTGACCTAACACAAGATCTTTAAGAGAAGGTTAGTTACCATAAGAATTATTAAAATTATTACTGTAACCATTACCTTAGTTTTCTTGGTAGAAGGGGCGTGAGTTCCATCCTCCTTGTTGCTGGGGTCGATACCCATTGTTGTTGTTGTTGTTGATGATGATGAAGCTCACTTCCTCCTTCGTCTCAGGACTGTTGTTGCCCGAGTGATCTTCTCCACCACATACCTCGCACCATGGGTCAGCTTCGATTGCTCGTGCGGGGGCAGTGGTTCGAATGGCCTCTTGTTCTTTTTTGGAACCATCCTCAATCTTTTTTATCAAGAGGTCCATTTTTGCTGAGAGCATGTCCGCCTCATGAACGGTGTGCATACCCCTTTTCTTGGGCTGGAGACGCTCCTCGTTCCATCCTTGGTTGATAACCATCTTTTCGATGAGGTCTTTGGAATCCTTGACATTGCGTTGTAGGAATGTCCCTCCAGCGGCAGCATCAAGGTGACTACGGGCTAATCCAATCAGCCCATGGTAGAAACCTTGGATTAGGAGTCATTCTTCAATTCCATGATGAGGACAAGCACGAATGTACTCCTGGAGGTGTTCCCATGCTTCGGGAATCGTCTCGTCAGCTTGCTGTTGGAAGCTTGACATTTTTCCACGGAGAGCGCTGGTTTTGCCCATTGGGAAGAATTTCTTGAGAAATGCATTGGCACACTTCTCCCAGGTGGTAGCTTCATTCTTGTTGGCATAAAACCATTGCTTCGCCTTCCCAAGCAGTGAGAATGGGAATAGGCGAAGACAGATGGCGTCAGCCGAGACATTCTTGATAGTAAAGGTACCACACATCTCCAGGAAGTGCTGGAGATGGGCATTGGCGTCTTCATGTGGCTTTCCACAGAATGGATTGGCTTGCACCATGTTGATAAGCGCTGACTTGAGCTCAAAGGTAGCATCCCCAAGTTGAGCTGCGGACCGGTGGCAATGTTGTCAGCCGACGATGCAGAGAACTCAGAGATGGTCCTTTGGGCCATAGCTTCCTCGGTTGATATTGTAGAGCCTCTTTCCTCGAACGGATTCAGGTTAGAGATGAACCTTTGAGGTGGAACTTGACAGCGTCTAGTTCTCCTCAACAATTGCTCAGGATTTTCAATGAAATTTGACGGCAATTGGAAACCGTTCATGCACTGTCTAGCTTCACGATAGCGAGAAACACAGACAAGGGTAAGCCCCTAACACTAATCGATAACTAAATTGATAGTAGACTCCGGATTCAATTTTTATTAATATTTCTAGACTGATGCTTTCCTGGGCAACGGCGCCAGAAATGCTTGTTGACACTTCTTAGCGCAACCACCAGAGACAGGGTGTTAGGCTATCTCTGATAACGGCGCCATAAGTGCCTGTGGTATTTCTTATGTCTATTGGATAATTCCGCAAGCGCACAGAATATATGTTGGCGCTTCTTAGCGTCAGTAGAAAAGTCCGCAAGCGCACGGAATTACCGTTGTAGCCTTCACCCGGAAGTATTCAGGGTATCGTAATTTCCCAGAGGAACGGTCTTTGTACTTAGTCTCTTAAACTAGTTTAATCAGAAGAGACGGAAGGGATAGCTTGGGTAGAGGGGTTCTTCTAAGGTCAAACGCATATAAGCGATGGTAACTTCCCCACTACTTGCTTGCTTCAGGTCCACTGACGCACCTGATCTACCAAGCGATACCAGTATCAGCGCTATTCCGCGGCCGAACGTGGGGGGATGCTGGTACGAGTGGACAGGGCTGTCATCACCTGCCACCTACCCCTCTGTCCGTGGGCGCGCGCAACATACGAAGGTAGGCTCTGACCTAGATACCACGTCTACGAAGACGACTACTACTCTAACGGCATACAGGAACATCCGTCTCTATCAGGAGTCCTCTTACTAGAGCATTCATCCAAAGGACGAACGACGATCCCACAAACAAGTAGCTTTATGAAAGTAACATGCTTAATGAATCAAACCAAAGTTGAACACGAACTTCTTACTTCAAGTAGCAAGAAGATCGTAGAGGTACAAGTTGGATCGAGAGCCGACAAGCCCGGCACTTCGTCCACCCGGAGGCAGAACTGCTTCGACTCCGCTCTTTCTCTAGATCTTGCCCTCTCTCACTCCCTATACTAAATCAGCTAGAAGCTAATGGAATGGAGCTTACTCTTCCTCTCTACATTGTGACCTCTTGTGTTGGTGAATGAATTGATGAATAGGTGTAGAGAGGAGGCCTCCTTTTATAGCTTGAGAGGAGGGGTTCTATGCAAAAGGATCATCCCCACATGGAAGAACCCAAACCGACCTCCAAAGGGCGGTTTCCACTTTCCATCTGTGTTGATCGTAGGTGAGACCGTCCTTGGGGAACCGCCTTACAACCGCCAGAAGAAAACTGGGTTCGAGAGACCCCACCAGGGGGGCGGCCGCCCCCGGGACCGGTCGGTCCCCTGGTGGGCCTGTTTGGCCACCACCTTCGCGTGGTTGGTTCTCCTCTGGGCCTAGACCTCTCCTATGATTACGAATGGGCCCAAATTTGTAATAAAGGTGGACTTCTTTGTTATTCTTGGTTATGCTTTCTCTGAATTCACACACTACAAGAGATCTAGGCTTCTATGACAGACAGATTATGACAATTACAACCTGTTTCCTGCCACTGTCTGCATGCAGTGATGAAGTGACTGTCGTCACAGAAGGTGGGTTACTACCAGGCTTCTGTGACCACCAAAGGACTTCGTCATTGATACAGTGACGATAGATCTCCTGTCATTGATGCAATGATGAGACAAATTCGTCATAACAAAGTGAACAGAATAATGCCACTTGTATGATGACATAGCATGGTAGGTGATGTGGCACATGACATAGAAGATGCAATAGCAATTCACATTCAACCCATTCAGAATGGGCTTTTCTTTATTATTTACAATTACAATCAGCCCAATTGGCCTAAATGTTTATTTTTTTTGCCTTGATATTGGTTGGCCAGCCCAATTAAAAAAGTAAGAATAGAATATAAATCACAACCAAATTTATATTTATATCATAATTACATTCCAGCTCATACAAAAGCATGTTCGAGCATATATGTGTACACAAAAATATGTATACAACAGCATGATGCAGCCAACTAAACAAGTCCCAAACAATTCCCAGCCAACTAAAAGTCCCTACAGTTAGTGCCAAATTCCTGCACCAAAAAATTCAACAAGCAGCCAGTGTCAAGTTCCAGACCAAGTGGATCCTGCCAACAGCAGCAACAGCGCACCAAAAAGCTAAAAATTCCTTCATTCGAGCAACCATGCAAGCGACAAACAGTTAGCAGCCATCACAAAATATTCCAGCCACCAACCAGCAACTAGCACCAAGTTCAGCAACCCTTAGACACAAAAAAACACCAGCTAGCAGCCTTCCAGGAACCAGCAACACCAAAAACTCCTCCAATCTGCAAGCAACAAGCAGGCAGCAGCCATCACCAAAAAAAAAAAAAATCCAGCCATCAGCCATCACATAAGAAGCTAATGGTGTCACTTCTGTAAGTAAATACACAATTTACAAATTTTTTCAACCTATAAAGACATGTTCTCAAGACAGAAAAGGCCTAATTCCCTGAAAGACATGTCGATAGAGATTACAGTATGGTTAGTCTGATACTTGTAGAAATAAATACCAAAAATTTAGAACAACAAAATATAGTTAAATGGATTCAGACAGCAGACCATAGACCATAGACCAGTTGATGGCATAAACAAAACTTGACATTTATTAGGCATGATAAATCCCAAGAATATCTATATTGCATTTCTACATAGATAAAGATATACAGATTTTTTCACAAGTGATCCATTTTTCATCCCTTTCTTTCATTGTTTAAATTGATCCGAAAAGTAGTCTAAAATTCTGTACCAGTCTAAAATTCTGTTTTAAAGCCAAGTACGACTACACACCATCATGCAATGAACAGGAATAATAAAACAATTGCACAAAAAAGTGGCATCTTCACCTTTGGTACAGCAATCCGTATTCTTTTTGTCCTCAGATTTTCCTTTAATAGATGCTGGTTCCAATTTTCAAATATCTACACATGGGCAAAAATCATTAACTTTCTCACACACTTGTGTACAGGCTTTTAGTAAAATGATAAAATATTTAGGAACATATTATTGATAAGTGATTACAAATGACTTGTTTTGGCATCCTATTTATTATCTATTAACAACACTAGTGCTAGTGTGAGAAGCAAAATCCTACAAAAGCAGCGACTACTTTTGTTTCTTGTAGCTAAAGAGCCAACTGATCAGTGCAGTAAGACATCAAAATACTACTATAGCTGCAGCTACCAAGCAATCATGTAAACACTTTTTTGCACTGATAACACTAGTCAGGAACCACCGCGTCTCCTGCACAGATCAAAACTAGGAACAGATTAATAATATTTATCATCAGTTGAGATGAGCAGATAGAGAGAATAGAGTAAACAATTCCAAAGGGAAGAAGAGAAACACAATAGATCTGGTAAGAGCAGGGAGGGTCGACCAGATTGCGAGGCCTCACGCACCGGCTTGGAATGATGGGACTATGCAAAGACATAGCCAGATAAATTAAAGCAAAAGACTGGCTGTCAAGTTAACTTACTTTTTTTTATCAACAGATACTGGCTTGGACAAATTCAAGATCATATTTTTTTTATTGGCCCTGATTCCCTATATAGTGATAGTGAAGAAAATATAGTCCACTGCATAGAACAAACATATGCCTTAGATAGCTCATTTTGGTTATCTCTTACCTGTAAAGGAAATGTATGATATATCAAAGATAGAATGTCAAAGGTTGGCCCTTCCAATCCCTTCACACTGCCATGCTAATTTACCAAAATCTAAAACACCCACTGAATGAAACATATGCTGCTTGCGATATAAAAACTAGGCCGATGGGAAAGACTGTAGTGCGCTGACAGTATATCAAGTTAGATGTATCTTTACACCACTTAAATTATAATTCAAGTTTTTCAGTTCCTTGCATAGGTTTGGAAAAAGAAAAACAACTATTGTAGCCTCACAAAGTATCATGTTGAATACACAATCAGGACTCAGTAACTCATCAGGCCAATAAATTATGAGAATAAACAACAAAACATACATTCGTGCTGCAACTGTGTATGCTTGCATTAATCTATCAGCAAGATTGATTTTCTGTACATACTGGAGAGGGATCTTGTTTCGGCTGGTTTCTGTGTGGAGATAAATACATATATATTTCATAATACTATACAAGGAGGTTATCGACTGGTTTCTGTGTGGATTTAGGCATACATATTTCGTCCTCATCATATCATACTACAAACAAAAATGGAGATATGAGACTGAGAGAGATGAGATTCAGAACCTGCAGCATGAAAAGTCGACGCCGGACAGCCGCAGAGGAGCTGCTGGAGCTGGACTCACGGCACCACAGCAATCCTTGAGCGTGGAGGCAGTTGGCTCGGCCAGGAACATGGAGACCACGCGAGGTACCCGGATCCGCCGCCGTAGCCCCCAAGGATGTGGAGCCGCTCGTCGCCGCTCGGACCGGGGGAGCCGCTGCTTGGGGCTGCGGGGCGAGGGAGTCAGATCCACCGCCGTCGCCGCCGTAGCCTTGCGCTCCACCACCTGGGGGGCCAGCGGGGAGGGCGCCGCTGCTTGGTGGCCGGAGGAGGCGCCGGCGCGGGGCGAGCGAGCCGAGAACCGGATCTCCCGCCATCGCATTCTAACGAAGTGGAGGCGGCGGCGAACGGGTGGCAGAGGAAGAGAAACAGTGTGGCGCTAAGGTTTGGGGCGCAGCTTTTATACATCGGCGGTATAACCCACCCATTTTTGGGCCGACTGAAAAGCCAACGCAGGCCAGGCCCAAGTTGGCTGCATGTTTCGTTCTCTAGCGCTCATCAACTTTGTTGTACATCACAAACCTTTCTCAAATCATAAAATTCAAACCTCTAAACTTACAAACTCTGTCAAATAAAGATATGGACTATACAAAAGTTGTACATCATATTATTCCCTACAACTTTATTACTCAACACTTTTTCATTAAAGATCATTTAGTGCCCCAAATTTCAGTTACCACCTGCCGGGCTTTAAAATTTTTAAACCTTAAAAGAAATTCAGTAATTCAATAGTTTGTTAGAAAATCCTAAATTTTTGTGTGGTGACATATTTTGACTACCTAAGCTCCAAAAAAAAGAATAGAATGATTTCAGTCATGTGACGTCATAGATGTTTCACAAGTGGCCACGTCTCTTATAAAGTTTAAGTGAGAATATGAAAGATTTACACTAAATGAGACAATATATGCTGAAACAGTGTCAAATGGAGAAGTGACAAGAACAAAAGTTGTAGGTTATATTGTTCCCTCCAACTTTGCTATTCAAAACTTTTTCATTTGAGCCAAATTTAAATCCATTAACTGCACAAAACTTTCAAAACTTGAATTTCAAACCTCCAAACTTACAACTCTACCAAATAAAGGCGTGGCCTATACAAAAATAGTACACCATGTTGTTCCCTATAACTTTGTTACTCAATACTTCTTCATTAGAGATAATTTAGTGCCCTAAATTTTAGTTGCCACCTGCCGGTCTTTAAAATTTCTAAACCTTTAAAAAAATCAGTAATTCAATAGTTTGTCAGAAAATCCTAATTTTTTGCGTGGTGGCATGTTTTGATCATCTAAGCTCCACAAAAAATGGAATGATTTCAATCATGTGGCATTATAGATGGTTCACAAGTGGGCACATCTATGACAGAGTTTAAGTGAGAATATGAAAGATTTGTGTTAAATAGGATAATGTATGCTGAAACAGTGTCAAATAGAGGAGTGACCAAAACAAAAGTTGTAGGTCATATTGTTCCCTCTAACTTTTCTATTCAAAACTTTTTCATTAAAACCTAATTTAAATCCATTAACTGCACAAAACTTTCTTAAAACTTGAAATTCAAACCTCCAAACTTACAAAATCTACCAAATAAAGGTGTGGCATATACAAACCTTGTACATCATGTCGTCCCCTACAACTTTGTTACTCAACACTTCTTCATTAGAGATCATTTAGTGCCCCAAATTTCAGCTGCCACCTGTCTGGCTTTAAAATTTCTAAACCTTTTAAAAAATTCAGTAATTTAATAGTTTGTCAGAAAATCCTAATTTTTTGCGTGGTGGCATGTTTTGACCACCTCAGCTCTACAAAAAAGAATGGAATGATTTCAATCACGTGGCATCATAGATGGTTCACAAGTGAGCACATCTCTGACAAGTTTAGGTGAGAATATGAAAGATATTCACTAAATGGAACAATGTATGCTGAAACAGTATCAACTGGAGGAGTGACCAAAACAAAAGTTGCAGGTCATATTGTTCCCTCCAGCTTTACTATTCAAAACTTTTTCATTAGAGCCAAATTTAAATCCATTAACTGCACAAAACATTCTCAAAACTTGAAATTCAAACCTCCAAACTTATAACTCTGCCAAATAAAGGCGTGGCCTATACAAAAGTAGTACGTCATGTTGTTCCCTACAACTTTGTTACTCAATACTTCTTCATTAGAGATAATTTAGTGCCCCAAATTTTAGTTGCCACCTGCCGACCTTTAAAATTTCTAAACCTTTAAAAAAATCTGTAATTTAATAGTTTGTCAGAAAATCCTAATTTTCTGCGTGGTGACATGTTTTGACCACCTAAGCTCTAAAAAAAGAATGGAATAATTTCAATCACGTGGCATCATAGATGGTTCACAAGTGGGCATATCTCTAACAGAGTTTAAGTGAGAATATGAAAGATATTCACTAAATGGGATAATGTATGCTGAAACAGTGTCAAATGGAGGAGTAACTAAAACAAAAGTTGTAGGTCATATTGTTCCCTTCAACTTTGCTATTCAAAACTTTTTCATTAGAACCTAATTTAAATCCATTAACTGCACAAAACTTACATCATATTGTCCCCTGTAACTTTGTTACTCAACACTTCTTCATTAAAGATCATTTAGTGCCCCAAATTTCACATGCCACCTGCCGGGCTTTAAAATTTCTAAACCTTTAAAAAAATTCAGTAATTCAATAGTTTGTCAGAAAATCCTAATTTTTTGTGTGGTAACATGTTTTGACCACCTAAGCTCCACAAAAAAGAATGGAATGATTTCAATCATGTGGAATCATAGATGGTTCATAAGTGGACACATCTCTGACAGAGTTTAAGTGAGTATATGAAAGATTTTCACTAAATGGGACAATGTATGCTGAAACAGTGTCAAATAGAGGAGTGACCAAAACAAAAGTTGTAGGTCATATTGTTCCCTCCAACTTTGTTATTCAAAACTTTTTAATAGAGCCAAATTTAAATCCATTAACTGCACAAAACATTCTCAAAACTTGAATTAGGAGTTTCTTTTCCACTGCAAGGCTTCATTTTTTTAGCAACAATTAAAAATACAAATATAAAACAAAAGAGCAGGCCGTCGCCCAATTACTTGAATAGTTCAGTAGTACAAGTACAACTATTTCTTCTTTAGTGGGCGGACTTAGGTTCGAGGCCTTCTTGCACGTCAAATGGGCAAACTCTTGTCTCAGGCTTTAGAGGGCGGTTTTTTGAACTTTTTCACGTGGAGTTCAAATGGGCTGCTTGAGACAAAAGGAGGGACGCAGGCCAGCGCGGAGTCTGTGGCATGCCAGGTCGATTGGGTGGCTCGGGCCGTTTCGGGCCATATGTGTGAAAGGTCCTAAATGGCTAGAGGGGGGTGAATAGCCTATAAAAATCTACAAACAACACTTAACAAGCCGATTAGTAACAATAACAAGCTTTGCAAAACACTAGCTCTAAATTATGCTATGCAAGCCACCTAGACAAGTATACTACACTATGATCACTAGTTCACACTCAAAGGCTATGTCACTACTATACACTACTCCTAAGTGAGCAACTAACTAACAAGCTACACACGAGAGTAAGTACACAAAAGTAGAGAGAGAAGGTGATTTCAATACCCCCGGTGTAGAGAAGATATGAAGTCCAATATAACCAATCAATCAAATATAAGGGAAATCCTCGGTAGAGAGATGACACAAAATTTTTTACCGAGGTCCACTTGCTTGCCGGCAAGCTAGTCCTCGTTGTAACGATACACCCACTTGGAGGTTCACGCGCTAATTGGCATCTCACGCCAAACCCTTCTCAAGGGTGCCGCACAACCAACACAAGATGGGGATCCACCAAGCTACGAGCAATCCACTAAAGATGCCTTTCGCGATCTCCCACGGGGATAGGCTCAAGAACCCCTCACAACTTCACCGATCGGAGGCGGAGACAATCACCAACTCCCCTCAACGATCCTCGCAGCTCCAAGCCGTCTGGGAGTCGGCAAACTCCAAGAGTAACAAAAGAAACCGCTGTGAATCACCACTACCAAGTGCCTCTAGATGATCTCTATCAATGCAATGCACTTGATGCTTTCCAAACTCACCAAATGATGATCACAATCAAGTAGGATGAGTGAGAGTGGAGTGAGAAGGCTCACAAATATGCTATGATGTTCAGGAGTGCCAAGAGATACTCTCCAAACCGGCCAAGTCGCTATTTATAAGCCACACACAAAGAACTAGCCGTTTTCATTTCTCTGCGTACCGTCGGACTGTCCGACGGCCAGAGCGTCGGACTAATCCGCACGGTCCGACGCCTCGGATGAACGCCATGCGTCACTAGCCGTTTGAAGTCGAACGTTGGATCACAACGGCTATTTTCTTACGCCAAAACGACCCGTCGGACGATAGGCCGTCGGACCAATCCTTACGGTCCGACGTCCACCGCCGTTGCACCGTCGGACTGAAAATACACGGTACGTCGGACCAAACGAAACCACGGTCCGACATTTCCAGAGAGCTCCCTGAGCCCTGAAAACACGCTCACCGTCGGACTAACGCCGAGAGTCCGACGCTCTCAGAGCTCGCCACGTGTTATCTCTCGCACGAACTGCACCGTCGGACGCTTCGGCTAATGGTCCGACGCTCAGGAATTGAGCGTCCGACGCTCTCAGCAGTGTTAGCCGTCGGACTGAGGCTAATGGTCCGACGCTCTGTGACAATACGGTCCGACGCTAGTTTTTCTATTGTAATGTCTCCGAAATTCGCCGAATCCTGCCTCGCAAGCTCGGCAGGAGGAAGAGAGGACCAAACCCTCTCTAACCCTCGAACTTCACCCCGTTTCTTAAGGTACTAACACTTCCAAAGTATCTCTCACTTAGGTGCTTGTGTGTTAGCCTTTCAAAGAGTTTTCCACGGGTCAAGTTAGTGTCACTAGCATCTATATGCATATGCAATGATCATGAACACCTAGTGGCACTTGATAACCGTATTTCATCAACGATTTCGCCCCTCTTGATAGTACGGCTATCTATCCTAAATGTGATCACTCCCTCTATGGAGTCTTGATCACCAAAAGCAAAAGAGCTCCTATGAATTATACCTTTGTCGTGAGCTCCTAGCTTTTTCACCATCTCTTGATGAAGCTTGTGGACTCCTTTTGATGATGGACTTATACCATTTGTATGGATGCCGTCATTGCCCTTCACTTGTGGCCTCCACCGACCCGGTCCTTTGCTCCATCTTGTTGTTTGCTAATTAATTCTCATAAAACACTTAGAGCAATCGTTAGCAAACTAGGTTTCATCAATTATCCAAAACCAAACATGAGCTTTCAATGTGGAAGTCCGCTGCCTCAAGTGAGAGAAGGGGAGATGGGCTAGGTTGTGGGTATTGGTCCATTGAGATTTCTATAGAACATTATAAACTTAATAATAAAATATAATGTCAGTTCAAAAATATTTTTGCACATAAATAAAACACTACATATAGGGCATATAAATGCAACAAAACTTTATAACCTATATATCATATTTTAGTTTAATTGGGCAATATATCTTGCTCCAAGTAGGTCAAGAGCTAATTAATTCTATAAATTTTAAACTATGGAAAAAATGAACGAAACTAATTTAAAGATCATTTCCCCAATTCAATAGTTCGGTGTAACCACGTGCATGTCCCGACCACTATTTAAATTTGGGGAAGTGATTTTCTATTTTTATTTAAGGGAACAGAAACAAAGTTAGACGCTGAAAAATGCTTGTTGCCACTGTTTGCTCACTCAGTTTGGCGGTCGAGGTTCGATCCCTACATTCACTACATTTTTTATTTTTTCTGCTGATGCAGTACATAGCCCCGATCGAACACTTTAGTAGGCACCAGTTGATTCTTGTTGTAGAGTTCAACATTTGTGTGCTGCAAGTATTTTCCACCACACACATGACGTATAAGATTGGATAGGAAACATGTACTTAATAACTTCTTCATTATTTGATTGGATTGCGTTCTTCAAAGCTAGGCCACCGATCCTACATGAATGTGAAGAGCCCACCTAGGATATATGATCCGTGGACCAATAGCCATATTTATAATTGTACTATTTTTTATGACGATTAACTATTGTCATCAATCTGTCATCACAAAGCCTATGCAGAGTATGCTGTGACCACATTAATGACAAATACACAGTTTGGTCATAAACAGTTGTCATCCATTGAGTAGTCATCATAAATAGCCTCTGTTTATGACAGATAGGTGCTCTGTCATCTGGCAGTCGTCATAGAAGCCCAGATCTCTTGTAGTGACATTTCTTCTTTACGCTTTTCAATTGGTGTTGTGCACTTCCACTTGTTTCACCATAAATCCTGCAAAAACATAAACACTAGGGGTACAAGTGGAACTCTGTTAATAGCATATGTCTATGTGTTAAAGTATGATAGTTTCTCTCCCTTTAGTCATAAGTTGGCGGTTAAAAATGATCTATAAGGACCGCCAACAAGACCCACAAGCTTAACCTTTCCTCGTCCCGAGCAAATAGCTAAGTATGGTTGTTGATCAGGAGTTGCTACAATGTCGATCATATTTCAAATGTACCAAGTTTATAACAAAGTTTTCCACCGTAATTTGAATAAATTAGCATGCTATCCACCCTGCTATTATCTTGAAACAAATGGGGCCTTTTAGCCATCTCAAGTCTTGGGTGATTGCAAGACTGAACAAATTCATAGACATTGCTTATCATTCATCACAAGATGAACCATCTTTCCGGAGGTTTTGAAAATTTTTGCAAAGAAATGTAAGTTCCTCAAATGATTCTCTCGATCGCTCAAAGTATATGAATACCTCACCAAAGGTATTGTAATGTTGCCTTTCATATCCTACCAATAAGGCTTATGAGTGGAGTTTTGGGCAGGTATAAAGGTGGGCATACTTGCATCACATATATTGCTAAGTCAAAAATCGAACCACAAGGAGATACAAGTCATATACTTTGATTGAGATGTGCCAGTGTGTGGAGCATGAAGATGGTGGAATCCTAATTTCTAAATATTTTGGCACTCCAAGCATCATGAATTTCTCCTATATTAGATGGAATGAAACTTTTTTGAGGGATATAGGCTATAAGATCATATATCCATACTATTATTTTTCTTCTTCTTCTTTATTTTGAACGGGTACTTAGAATTTTTTTCGTTTGTTTATTGCATGCCCCTTGGCATGGTTTTTATTTTTTTTCTTTTAAGCATAACCCATATCTCTTGTTAGTATTTGAAGAACTTTGGCTGGAGAGATGTCATAATGGAATGCGAGGAGTAATTATATGGTGAAAAATGAATGCGCGGCTTCTTTGGGTAAGAGTTGACATTTTTATTTGGTGAATAACAAATGCGCAGCTCTCAAGGTAAGAGTCGGCATTCTTATTTGGTTGAAGAGTGCGCAACTCTCAGGGTAAGAGTTGGCATATTTTTAGTGGATGGATGGGTGCATGTTGTGCGCAACTCTCGGGGTGAGAGTTGGCTTTATCTGGTGGGTGTATGTGAATCTCAATCATGGGTGCATGACCATAATCTCACTTAGGTCACAACAATTTGACCTAACTCAATGTTCCACAAGCAGCATATGACTAAAGGGTTTGCATAATTGAAACATGTCATATGGCCTTGGTAGGTATTTCACAATCATTGAGGAACTTTTGTTTTTGAAAGTTTTCGAAAATAAAACTCCGGATGTCAAGTTTCGCTCAGAACAAAGTCATAGCACAGCCCATGTCACCATATCATATCAGGCAATAACTTAGACCAGATTAAGTATGTGCAACCCATTAGTCCAAGTTTTTAGGATGTGAGACATTTTTAGCTGATAAACCCAAACCTTAGAGAAAGCTCGATTATAAAATGAGTACAGGTGAAACATAAGACAGAGCAACTGTTCATCATTTCAACAAGGGTAGAAACTAACATATCTTAACACATATAAGAGAGGAGAACATATCTCACCTTTTTTAAGTTGGAGAATTTTAAAAAGAAATGTGAGATACAAGTTACCTTTGTGGGAGCCCTCCCCCAAACTTACTTTTGACTTACCAATGTGTTTCACCTGGGGGCGCTACTAATTAGTGGTGCCTCAGCTTGATGTGCAGTTCGTGGCCTCTCTTGATCGTGCTAGGAAGCTCCCCCCAAGCTTGTTTTTATGGTGGTATTGAGATAACAAGATAACAAAACTTGGGGTTGGAAGATAAATTACTCTTTTTCTTTAAGATTTTATTTATCATTATATTTTTATTTTTTCTTTTCAAGGTTCACCTAAGAAATACTTGTCTCTGCTGTCATCTAAAGACTTACCCTCATGGAGTTGATAAATTTCTGCAAGGGGTTAGTCCATAAGATTAACCAAAATCTATACTAGCAGCTTTGGTTCCAAGATCAAACTAGACACCACGTCTAATTTGTCAAGGTAGGCTTAAGAATCTAAGCACCATGCTTACATTAAAAATCCTATAGAGGCATGATCTCACATCCCAGCTTCAAACTAAACACCGTGCTTAGTTAGAAAGATAGTAAGACCAACACTTCTAAACCGAAACTTACTAGCATAGAGAAAGGAAATATGACAGGATAACCAAGAGTCATTCAACGGAGATAGATTTTTGAACAAAGGAACCTAGTCAGAAGTTTGCTCAGCCAATCTATTCAAACTCAAGCAAGGCTAGGATAAGAGAGCAAAGAAAGGCATGCCTTGCTTCATCTCCAACATGAATTTCTTCCATTATTCATGATAACAACTCAAAGTTCATTAATCAAAATGCAACACCATGTCACAATTTTGATTAAAGAAGGCTAGTTTAACCTAAGCACCATGGCTTAAATTAAAAGCCTATGGATGTACCACAAGTGTACTCATGTGAATACACCCAAACTCAGAGCATATGGCATGAACAGAGGAAGAGCATGATATTATATTTTCATGGAGACAAATATGAGTGAATGAGTTGGTCAACATTACCTTGACATACCTGAATGTGTGTACCAACAGTATGTATGGATGAAGCATCAGAGTTGTCGTTGTGGTGGCTCGGTTTCCATCTTAGGTGACTACCAAGGCGTGGGTTGGAGTCCATCACTTTTAGTAGCATGTCGTCGTGTAGCAAGTCGTTTATTGGTAACTCCTGCATATTAGTGACTCGCATACACGACAAATGTAGGAGGAACAACTCATGCAAGCTTCTAACTAAAAGGAATATTGCGACCTTGACTCCCCTTTGTTGTGTCTTTTTTTAGAATCTTTAAACGAAGTATGATCCAAGATATGCATGGAGTCATGGTTGGTCAAAGGAGTGAGAGAGGTGTTGCACAAACCACCGCTGAAGATGATGGAGGTTTATGGAAGTCATATGTCCTGTCATGGTTGCGTGATGAGTCACTCAGTGTTGTGCAACGTGCAGGGGAGATCTTGAAGGTGTGTTAGGTATGCTTGAGAGATCTCCCCCACACTTATTCTTGTACCTGTTTTATTTTGTTAAATAGAAAACAAAACAAGAGCAACAACAACAAGCAAGGACTCTATTGGCTATAAGACCAGAGAGCAAGAAAGATTTTATTATTATTTCTTTATTCGTTTTATTGAAAACTTGTTCACTCAACTTTTTATAAACAAGGCCAAGATAAAGATGCAGAGAAAGATATGCCTTGGTTTATCTCCATATCAGATTACTTTCATTGATTATGTCAACAACTCAAAGTTCATTGATCAAATGAAGACAGTTATAAGAAGTTGGTGAACATTTATTTACCTTCGCATACCTGAGTATATGTACCGGTAACATATATGTATGAGGCGTTGAAGTTGTTGTTGCGGCTAGCATGATGGTGTTGCTCAGGTGATCTCCGAAGCCAGGCCACACACACATCAATGCGCATGGGCCATGGGCCTTGATGATACTAGCAAAGGTTCAGAAGAGAGAGACTCCCAATCTTTTTTTTTCTTTTTTTTGTAGTTTTCTTTCTTCTTCTTTTTTAGTCTCCCTCATCTCTCTTCTTTTTTTCTTTCATTCATTTTTTCTTCTCTTTTTTTTAAGGCGAGGCTGACATTTTCATCATCATTTTTTTAATGACCCTTTGGTGGGCATGGAACTTGGGTTTCTCACCGTCCTCCCTCACACTTGGACTTTTGCATAAAAGTCAAGTGCAGAGTTAGGGCCTTCTTACGAGTGTGTTCCATTACCTAGGAGTGCATCAAGCTTTTGTAGTTGATGTCGTTCCATGTCAGTCAAGCATTATATGACCCTGAGTTCTTCTTAATCTTTCCTGAAATGGTTAGTGACATACCCGAAGGTGCATACTAACTTGACAACATGCCCTCACCGTTAAAAGAAGATATATATATTTTGAAAATAACAATAGTAATAATAATAAAAAATATATATTTTTTAAGGATAATCCGGGGTATCTCCCGGCAGTGCCTAAGTTATGGTCTTAAGCTTGACCGTGGAAACTTCTTCTTGCAGCAATCAATGGTGGTGTAGTTCCCAGCTTTACCACCAATCATAGGCATTAAAATTCAAGCTGCAAGGTACGCACTATCGTACTACTACGGGATTTGCAATGTTCATGACAAACATAAGCATTCACAACCATTCTCTCAAAAAGTTGAACAACTTGAATCACGAGATGGTTGCGAGATCCTCGTAGAAGCAGGTGGTCCGAAGCGAAACAAACTCTGGAGACCTTGAGCATGAAACGTGAGGGACCTCAAAACCATGCTTGTTAGCGGGCCCCTTCTTGGCTCTAGAGTTGTTGCTTCGGGCATGTCCGTGGCATGGAAGTTTTCATTCTCAAAAGATATATCATGGAGGATGATCACTAAACCTTGACCATTATCGAGAACAATGTTCTTGATGGTCCGGAGGGACATGCATCTTGTTCGAGCAAGGGCACAGGAGAAGGATTCGCATACTCGAACAAGTAGCTTTGCTTCACCTTTAGGTTTTCGAGCAAATTCTATGGCTGGCAGAAGCAAAACTTTCAAACATCTCATCGGGGCTCCCTTCTTTTTTTATATATCTAAATGAGATTTTCAAGAGGGTGCCCTATGAGAAGATCAAAATCGAGGATGGCATAGATGAGGAAGTATAAGAAACTTTAGTTTCGTTAATTTCCAATGGCACAACCCTAACAATCCCACAAAACTCAAAGATGAGTTCGGATGGACTTCTAAAAAGTTTGTCGGTCGGGACTAGTGGCATATCACCCTAAAAGGGTTTCCGCTGGAATGAAAGTAGTCCCAACTGTGAGGTTGTGTAGGGCTTTCATGGAAGTTCCCTTTAATGAGCAAGACATGGTTGTGGGAGGTGAAAGAATCTGAATTTCTTTAGAAGAATGTTTCACTTCCAACAAGCAACAACCGTACTTTCGATGACTCCGCATTAGGGGAGACTTCCTAAGAAATGTCAGAATTTTGTGCCAAGAAAAGTTTCAAAGTTCTTCCATAATCCTCAAATTTTGATAGCGAACTCCGAAGGATAAAACATTCCTTCCTTCAGTGTTCGTGGTTCGGGCGAGGGCTCAACAGACGAATCGAAGGGTGGCAAGGGAAAGAATTCGGCTGCTGAGGGCTCTTCAGAACTTGACATGCCCTTGTATGGAGGGGTTTGGGTACGATGACGGGAGAAGCGTGCTTCTCTAGGATGTAAACAAAGATTTTTCTCTATTCCGTCATGGTTTTTATGAAAACGGGCCTCCAACGGTTATGTCAAAGCATAGGGCAGCATCTATGTCTAGATCCGAACAAAGGATATGCAAAAGCACATTATCGGATAAAGACAAGTCTAGGTCAGCATGTATAAACATTATAAACTTGGCCTAGGCTGTACCTATGGACTCCATCTCGTTTTGCTCAAAGTCAAGCTTTGCCCTTGGTAGAGCGGCGATATGAGACATGGGTAAGAATGCAAGATAAAACTTGATTTTAAGTTCATCCCATTCTCTATTCGCAATTTCTACAGCATCAGTGTGCCGTTGTTTTGCCTCCCCTTGAGGGAGAACAGAAACAACTTCCACTTAAGAATTTCTCGTGTCATGCCAGGAATGCTTAGGCATGAACACAATTCCTCGAATTTTTGCAAGTGGTCAAAAGAATTTTCATCGTCGTGACCAAATAAGGGTTTTGTCCGAACCATAGCTTTGAATCTTGGGTGGAGTTCATAACTGGATGGAAATTTTGGTTTTGAAAAAGAATGTGGTTCAAAGAACTCCCCCTTTGAAGGAGAAGTATTTTGAATTTGGAGCTGGCTTCATGGTGAAAGGATCGGATAAAAAGGAATATTTTGTTTTTATATAAATAAAATATAAAAGATTTTTTTTTGATAAAACACAAGGATACACGGGTGAACTAGGTTCGGAGATAAATACGACAACCGTTTCCCGGCAACGGCGCCAGAAAGCTTGTTGGCGCTTCTTAGCATCAGCAGAAAAGTCCGCAAGCGCCTGGAAGTACCGTTGTAGCCTTCACCCGGAAGTATTCAGGGTATCGTAATTTCCCAGAGGAACGGTCTTTGTACTTAGTCTCTTAAACTAGTTTACTCAGAAGAGACGGAAGGGATAGCTTGGGTAGAGGGGTTCTTCTAAGGTCAAACGCATATAAGCGATGGTAACTTCCCCACTACTTGCTTGCTTCAGGTCCACTGACGCACCTGATCTGCCAAGTGATACCAGTATCAGCGCTATTCCGCGGCCGAACGTGGGGCGATGCTGGTACGAGTGGACAGGGCTGTCATCACCTGCCACCTACCCCTCTGCCCGTGGGCGCGCGCAACATACAAAGGTAGATTCCGACCTAGACACCACGTCTACGAAGGCGACTATTACTCTAGCGGCGTACAGGAACATCCGTCTCTATCAGGAGTCCTCTTACTAGAGCATTCGTCCAAAGGACGAACGACGATCCCACAAACAAGTAGCTTTATGAAAGTAACATGCTTAATGAATCAAACCAAAGTTGAACACGAACTTCTTACTTCAAGTAGCAAGACGATCGTAGAGGTACAAGTTGGATCGAGAGCCGACAAGCCCGGCACTTCGTCCACCCGGAGGCAGAACTGCTTCGACTCCGCTCTTTCTCTAGATCTTGCCCTCTCTCACTCCCTATACTAAATCAGCTAGAAGCTAATGGAATGGAGCTTACTCTTCCTCTCTACATTGTGACCTCTTGTGTTGGTGAATGAATTGATGAATAGGTGTAGAGAGGAGGCCTCCTTTTATAGCTTGAGAGGAGGGGGTTCTATGCAAAAGGATCATCCCCACATGGAAGGACCCAAACCGACCTCGAAAGGGCGGTTTCCACTTTCCATCTGTGTTGATCGTAGGTGGGACCGTCCTTGGGGAACCGCCTTACAACCGCCTTACGACAAGGTTTTTGGATAACTAAGGATAACTAGTAGAGTATAGCTAGGTGGGAGGAGAACGAGTGAGTATAAGACTCCTATGACACTTACTTTACTCTTGTGAACTATTTTATCAAATAGATGAACTATACTAAGACAGCTACCTTACTTCCGGTGTGTAGGAGATAGGCGAGACAGTAGGGGATATAACCTCTACCCGAAGCGGCTATTCTCTTATGGGAGCCTACATTTTAAGAACTTGCCTAAAACACGTGGAGGGATACTAAGACTAGACAGGCTGTCACCACCTGCTAGCACCCACAAACAATCCGTGCGACAAGCGGCATTCAAAGGCAAGATCTAGTCTAAGCACCACTCTTACACTAAGCCTTACTACTCTAGTTGCGTACCAACAACTAAAGTACCCTATGACAGGCGATGAACTAAACACGTGAGCTGGTTACAGGATCACTATCCAATATAACTCGACTATAAGTTAAGACGAAACACAACAATACTATAAAGAATAGTAATGCACTATGTAGAGACTTAGTAAAGTAAAGTAAAGATAATATATTGATAAAGATAAAGTCTTACAGAAGGAAAGATACAAGAGCTATACCAGACTCTCCAGTAGACGACTCCGGAGACTCCGAGCGTAGCTCGACTCGACTCTAACTCTCACACTAGACTAATACTACTACTAAAGAGTGGAACTCTTGTGACATGTGACTCTTGGGTGTCTTGTGTGTCTTGGAGAGGAGTGGGCAGCCTCTATTTATAGGGGAGAGTGAGGGGGTGCCACGTCAGCGATCCGTGTGCTCCATGCCTCTCTCTCCTTGGATGAACCGCCTTAATACCGCCTCAAGATGGACGGCAAAGGTAATTCCATCACATGAGAAACATGCTGGAAGGCGGTAGAGGCCAACCGACCCGGCTGGGCACCAGGGGGGTTCGGTCGACCCCCTATGACAGGTGGGCCCAGCCAGGGTCTTCTAGAAGGAGTCCCCACCTGTCAGGGAAGGTGTAGGTGGCCTGGGCCCACAAATAGTGGTTCGACCGACCCGCACCTGGTGGGTTGGGCCCACCACCGTGGTCCCCATCTGTCACAGACTGTCCCCTTGTGTTGGTTCCACTTCGTTTGCATGTTGTCATGTTGAATCCTTGTGCTTTGCTTCTCAACCGTTGAATGGAAACACATGTTGATCTGAGGGCTAAAATGAGCTGAGTGGATGGTCACACGGATCCTGCCACGTCACCAGAGCCAGGTGGGCGCCATGGGCAGTTCGGCCGACCCATGGGTGGGCCCACCCTTGGCTCTCCTATCTTCCAAGTGATGTTTTGCACCATGTCTTGATATGTGATGACTTGGTTCCCAAATACATGGTTCGGCCAAACCACATTATTGGGCTCCAAGTGTTCATTTCTGCTCTATTTCATCTTTCCTGCGTTCACAAGCTTAAGAGTACATGTGGAACTAGTTATTGATAAAATATGCTCATGATATGTTTATTCTCCTTTGAATCCAAGGCCTGTTGACGGTGTTTGAATGTGGAATTTTATGGTATATCCACCATCAACCCATACTTTAAAAGGTAAAAGATAAAAGATAAAAGATAAAAGTATAATACAAGATTAAGATAGACTAAGTCAAAATCAGCAAACCGTTCCCCGGCAACGACGCCAGGAATGCTTGTTGGTATAAATTAAATGCACTCTATTAAATATTATTATTATCAAAGTATCCGCAAGCGCATAGATAAAACACCGATGTAGCACTTCACCCAACAATCCCAGTTTTAATATCGAACCATAAGGAACAGTAGGTGATACTGACTAAGTTTATTGCTTCTTAACCCGATAACACAATCAATCCAGAGAATATCAAGAATGAGGAGATAACTTATGATTATCTAGATCCGACAACCGGTATACTTTGAATAATATCGTTCTAATCGGGCAGTAAAATGAATAAGAGCGGAAATTAGAGTTCCCACCTACCAAACACTTATACACCTATCGATCCTATCAACGGGAAGTGGACTACAGAGGAATCAACGCAACTGTCACCTACGCGAACTACCACTATCCTGCTAATCCAGGGACATTCACAAGTAATTATAGCCCAGACACCACGTCTACACTACAAACTACTACTTCAACCAAGGAGCTACCAAGATCAAAACACTCAAATAGAGTTGTAAACTTAAGAACGAATAAGAACAAATGCTTACTTGAATCAGGATGTTGAATACAAAGGTACCCTAGAACACAACTCTGGGCGAGGGAGCCGAATCCAGACGAATACAGCTATGAAGAAGCTCCGACAGGCCGGGACTCCTCCGAATGTCTACTCATCTACTCTATCTCTCTAATCTCTCTCTTGATTGCTAGCCTAGATTTAGTGGATATCTATCTAATGCTTCAGGGTCTTCATCTCTTGATCTGGCTCTCTTCCAGAGGCGGAGGTCTGGCCCTCTATTTATAGCCCGGTGGGATGAACGCGTGCCGTTAGATTAAACTGACTTAACCAAGGGCCCAGATGACTCCTCAAAGGCGGTGGTAGAAGACTCCAGAAGGCGGCGTGTGGAAATCCTAGGGGGCGCCGCCTGGCCCCCTCTTGGGGCCGGCGGGCCCCACCTTGTCAGGTGCGGGCCTCCGGTTGCTTCGGATGCCTTCTACACTCTTCCAGGGTCTTCGTGATGATGTTTCCTTCACGGTCAAGTTTCGTGTCTTTTATGCACTTTAATCCCTCTTTTATGCTTTTTCTAGAATAATCCCTGGAAAATATACAATTCACAAAAACTTATGGAAATTATTAGTAATAACCCTATTCTACTGGATATTCATGTTTAATGCAGGGATAATTGATGATAAAATTTAGACGATAACAAGTGTCAACACCTGGTTAAGTTATATTGTAGTTAACTAAGCCCGTTTCCCTATGGATACGATATTTAAAACCCTCCGGGTGAAAGCTACAACGGTATCCATCCACTTGTGGATTTATCTTTGTGCACTTAAAAATACCAACAAACTTTCTGGCGCCATTGCCGGGGAAACAGGTTGCTAACTTAGCTACAAGCCTAGCTTATCCTTTTTATTTATCTTTTACCCTAGATTCCACTCCTACCTGCAAGTATGCTGCACCCACTAGCACCAGCTATAGGCCACCAGAATTGTCAAAGCCTATCCTAACACCTGCCTATGAGCTGCACCCCTGCTTCATACAATTGATTCGGGATCAACCCTTCTCGGGAGAAGGCAATGAAAACCCATAATCTCACCTACGGGAGTTTGACCAGATCTGTGCATGCTTGCATATCGCTGGCATGCACGACGAAACCTTAAGATGGAAGTTGTTTCCATTCTCATTTGACAGGAATAGCTAAACAGTGGTAGAAACTCACCATAGAGAGAATGCACGGAGATTGGGAGATGCTATGCTCTATCTTTTGTCTACGTTTCTTTCCCATCCGTAAAGTTGTTAGCCTTCGCTTAGAGGTTCTAACTTTTAGGCAACTAGAAGAAGAACCTCTTGATACATCATGGGATCGATTTAATGATCTTATCATCACTGGCCCGGACCTTGCTATTCCAGACCCAATACTCATTCAACATTTTTACACGGGTCTTAGTAAGAATTCCAGGGAATCCCTTGATATAGCCTCTAGAGGATCTTTCCTTTATTTATCTCCTTAGTGAAGCAAGGCTTGTCCTTGACAAGATCAGTGGACACATCACCTTCACTAGCATTCATGATAAACTCTTAGAGGAAAGAGAAGGAACCATCTCTCGAGCAATGAAGGGGATGTTTTGATAGCCAAATCACAACCATGCCAATGCCAGGACTTAGCTATCTATCCAGAATCATCAATATCCCAAAATTCCCCAAGAGAAGGAGGGATTCCACTTTTGGAAAACCCTTTTGAATTTGAGGGCAACCTCAAGGATTTTGGGAAAACAAAGAACTCTCGTCCACATAAGAGACCTCGAAGTGAATTTATGGAGGAGTCTCTTAGAAAGCATCCTTGCATAGGACATTGGGAGGAACTTGAGGATGGCATGTCTAGTGATGCCATAGAAGGAGAGCCAAGCCAATTAGAAGCCAATCTTATCTTCTCCCCTTCTATGCCCACAGTAGATGACTTATCTAAACCCATCTATGAACCCTATCTGTGCTCTCTCTCCTAAGACTCATGATGATCCTAGAAACCCACTCAGACATCCAAAGCATAGGAGTCATCAAGGCCACAAGGAAGATCAAGAAGAGCTACAACAATATAGGACTGTGTTGAATGGATGGACAAATACGAAACCTTGTGGATGGAATCCATACTTGGTTCAGATCCAAATGATGAACTCATAGCTCATCCAAGTATGGAGGCCCTAGGCATCATCAACCTGAGAGACACCCATCCAATGGAGATCCTGGACAATGACATGTCCAATGACTGTCTTAGGCATGGGATAAAAGAGACGATGTTTTTGCCGATAGACATTCATGAAGAGATACCCTTGAAGATTGAGATAGATGATCCTTGCTCACAAGAGAAAACTTGTGAATCATTTGGTCTCTCTAACATTGCCCCACACGAGATCTTCAACCCCCTCATGCTTCTTATTCATAAATATTTTGAAAGGGTGGTTGTAGATGCATATGTTTATCATAAACATTGCAAATCTCGAGGTATGAATCTTGAGGTAGGTATATAGAGGTTGGTGTTGGAGGGGAAACCACTTCACCAACATAGATACAATTAGAAGGTTTCCCTAAGAACAAGCTTGCACCCTTTTTGCTGTAATGTCTCTGTAGCATAGAAACATAATTGTAAAAATATTCCTTCAGGGTATTATTGTCACTAACCATTTTAGGACTAAAGCAAAAAGGATGAAGGATGATGACTCGAAGGTATGTCCAACCAACCGCTTTGCAACATTGATCACATCCATCTAGACTTGATTTTTACCTTGTAAAATTCAAGATTGGGAGATGGTCTTTTTCTAAAAAAAATCCTATACCATGTTGCTAATTCATCTTGGTTGTCATTATCTTTAAATCATGCTTTTTTTATCTCCAATTGAGTAAATCTCTTTGGTGCTATCATGCTACCTTTATATATTATAGTATGCTAAGGTTTGGAGTATTCTCATACACCTTTTAAATTAGGCATGGTGCTTAGTTTAACCTGTTTTCCAGAATTAAATTAAACATGGTGTTTAGTCTAATTCTTGAACCAAAAGGGTGTTGTCGGATACCAAAGAATGGGGTACACAACTTCGATGCAAAAACACATATTCCAAAAACGGCCCAGCCCAGGCAAAACCTGTGAAAGCCCATGAAGGCCGCACCGACGGAGGCCAATGACGGCGCTGCATCAACACCAGCCTACCCTCAGAAAAGCGGCACCCTCGGGCGCCAATTTTCCGATTCGCCTGAGCCTCCCCGAGAGAGCTCGGGAAAGCAGCACCCTCGGGCGCCAATTCTCCAATTCGCCCGAGCCTCCTCGAGAGAGCTCGGGAAAGCAGCACCCTCGGGCGCCGATTCTCCGATTCGCCCAAGCCTCCCCGAGAGAGCTCGGGAAAGCAGCACCCTCGGACGCCAATTCTCCGATTCTTCCGAGCCTCCCCGAGAGAGCTCGGGAAAGTGGCACCCTCGGGCGCCAATTCTCCGATTCACCCGAGCCTCCCCGAGAGAGCTCGGGAAGGCTGGCACCCTCGGGCGCCAATTCTCCGATTCACCCAAGCCTCCCCCTATCGTCCCTCGGGCGCAACCTTTCTAAAGCATCCAATGCACAGTTGACGTCAGCATAGCAATCTTGGACCACAAGAGACCTCTCTGACCACTTTACAAGCACTGTCCCGTCAGGAGAGATTCTCGACGCGACTGTGCTTCGCACGCGCACGACGGCCATACCACCTGTTAGGATTTCCCTGGAGATGAATTTGACGGACCCACTATGACCATCTCCCTCCCCAATATGGTCTACGGTGCTCCGCCCCGTTTTCCACCGGGATCAACCAATTACGACTACGACAGTCCAAGCGCCTGACGAACGGGCTACGCAAGAACGGGAAAGGCACCTCCTGCACTGTCCACTCGAAAGGACGAGCACGCCTTCCATCCGGACCCACCTGACCCTCGGGAAGCACTGTCCTGAAAGCAGGAAATGCGCCCGAGGGAAGAGATCGCCCTTCTCCATTCCATCACGCCTCCAGGAGTCCCGAGCCTTGGGAGACAACACCCCGAGGCGACTCACCCTCTTGTCACATCGTGTAGGTAGACGGCCATCGGGTGTGACACTACGCCTTGCCGTGATCCTGACGACTATTGCCGCCTTGGAACTCACCAAGATCACACGAACCACTACGGCCATACCCCTGGGATGCGGAGACAAGACCGTAGCTGACGACAGTCAAACAGAAACAACAACTCCTCAGTGTAACATGCATGGAAATGTACGCGCTGCCTTCGCCTCTCCCTTGTGACTATAAAAGGGAGAATAGAGGTCAGCCTTAGGGACATTCTCACACGCACCACTCCACACCACATACAACAACGAGCAACTTGTACACACTTAGACACTCACAAGAGACTTGGGAGCACTTCCCTCTCTCGCCCAGCTTGTAACCCCTACTACGAGCACCCCGGTGCAAGGCAACACGACTGTCCTCTCCACTGGACGTAGGGCTCTCTCGGCCTAAACCAGTATAAACCCAGTATTCCGCCTTGCACACCACCCGGAGCCTCAATCGCAAAACACAAAATCACTAGCCGGTGTTAGCACCCGCTAAAACTAGCACCGACAGTTGGCGCATCAGGTAGGGGCCTTTTGCGTGTTGACTCAGGTTCCGGATGGCTGACAGCTCCATGACGCTTCCTGCTAGGGCGGTGCTCTGGTTCGGGAGTCTTGAGTTCGTGGCCACCGGCCAAGGACTCGAGATGAACCCGAGCCCCGCACCGTCATCATCCTGACTCCGGCCCATCAGGCGGCCGGGGAAGGGACCACGACGATGCCTCCGTCCGTCTCAGAGGACGAGGGGAACGTCGCACGCCGCGTTTCTCGGTGGACCAGGAGGAGGAGGCGCAACCGCGCCAACCTGCCCTTGGTCGCAGAAGGCACGGTCAACCAGGCGCCCCCCGTAGGGGACGCTGACTCGGCACCGGCCGCCACGGCGACACCTACGGCGCCGGCGGCCACACACCCGCCAACCGCCCGAAGGACGGGTGGGGGCGGGATCGCGGCGTCGACAGGGCTCTCTCTCCGCTCTCATTGGAGGAGGGAGATGGCGCCGTCATCTCTCTTTGGGCTCCAAAGCGCTGTGGATGCCCACGTCCGTGCAGTCCGTGCTCTGTTGCACGACTTGGTGGAGACACCTGTCCATCGCCACGAGCGTTTGGATGACCTCATGGGCGACCACATGGCTTCCCTACCGTCTTCTCCCGATAGCAGTCCCAGGGTGTATGGCGGGGGGAGACAGACACCACTGATAGCCTCACTCCCCGAGAATACTCGGAGGAGTGGGATCGTCGTGGTTGGACCTCGCCGTCACGACGGGGCCTCAGCGACGACGACGATGAGTTTTGGGCGAACGTGGACTTCACCGCCCATCCCGACAACTCGTGGGAGGATGCCCCGAGCATCGTCACCAACTCCGACCAGTCCTACATCGACCCCACTCGGGAATGCTGCCACTTGGTCCACCTCGATGACGGATGGGTGGAGGATGTCCATCTGGGGGACGACAAAGAAGCACCTTCCCCGCTCCAGCGCAACATACCCCACCTCCAGCGACTCCGTGGCCTGCGCGGTCAGCTCCGCCGTAGGACCCGGGGGCTGGGACGTCTCACCCCGCGCACCAGTCTTTGGAGCTAGAGCAGCTCCGGGAACTCGAAGCGCGGATGGATGAAGACCGCCTGCGCCTCACCCAGCTGCGAGCCGCGCTCGAGCACGAGGAGCAGCAGGGCACCGGCGGAGCAACTCGTCGCCGGGCCCGGGATGTTCAGGCTCGATCATCGCCGACGATGGAGCCAGGACACCAGGAGTCCCGCCTCGAGCAAGTCGCAAGCTCACGGAGGCGGCAATGCTGCTCCGGAGCATGCCCGAACCCTCCACCGAGGAGGCGCGGCAGCTCAGGAACCAGCTCAAGGATCTCCTGGAGGATGCGGCCGTCCTCCAGGCAGAGAGTTCGGCGTCACGCCATCGTGGTGCTGAAAGTCACCAACGTGGTGGTGCGGCACGCCACGAGCGAGAGACCTTAGTGCATCCCGAGGTCCCGAGGGCCCCGTCGGTTCACCCATGGCTTGGCAAGGACGTCGACGTCCGAGCCATCCTTCAAGCCCGCGGTCGGCGGAAGACCGATGGAGCCGCACGAGGCTACAACGTCTACTGGGGCGGGCGCTACAACTCGGATGAAGACCGCGAACCTTCACTCGAGCCCTCGGGTCCTCGCGTCTTCAGCGAGGCCATCCGAAGGGCCCGATTCCCGCCCCGGTTCCGACAGCCGGCTAACATAGCCAAGTATTCGGGGGAACAAACCCCGAGCTATGGCTAGCGGATTATCGTCTTGCGTGCCAGCTTGGCGGCGCGCAGAATGATCTCATCATCATCCATAACCTACCTTTGTTCCTCGCCGGTTCTGCAAGAGCTTGGCTAGAACATCTCCTCCCGCGGTTGATCTTTGACTGGAGCGATCTGGTCAAGATCTTCGTAGGGAACTTCCAGGGCACATATGTGTGCCCTAGCAATTCCTGGGATCTCAGAAGCTGCAAGCAGAAGCCGGGCGAGTCCCTCAGGGACTACATCCGGTGGTTCTCCAAGCAGTACAATGAGCTGCCCCAGGTCGCCGACTCCGACGTCATCGGAGCATTCGCTGCAGAAACTTCCTGCAAAGAGCTCGTGCATGAGCTCGGACGTCGGACCCCCACCAGCGTCTCTGAGATCATGAAAATTGCAACCAGCTTTGCCTCGGGGGACGAGGCGGTGGGAGCCCTCTTCTCTGACCCCAAGGGCAAACGGAAGGAGGAGGCCCCCGAGGGCACCTCTTCCCGAGGCCCAAACAGCAAGAAAAAGAAGGGAAAGGGAAAGGCTCCACTCCGCAATGACTCCCTCGTGGCAGCCACCGAGCCCAAGGGAGCACGCCCCCTCAGGGCCGTTTCGATGAGATGCTCAACAAACCGTGCCCTTACCATCAGGGTCCAGTGCATCACATGCTTGGGTAGTGTGTGATGCTCAAAAAATACTACGACCGGCAGGCATTCAAGGACGACGCCGGCAAAAAGCCCGTGAAAGGTCCTTGTTTGGTTTTGGTAATTGAGTGACAACTTAGGTGGACTAATATGTGTTTAAATGTTGATTACACAGGTGATTAGTCCACAGGTATATGTGTGTGAGCATCTATGCCATGGAGGTGAAAATGGCTTGGAGATGATGCTTAGCTCACACATATGGTATGAAGGAGCTAAACGCATGAGACATGACATGGAGTCATGTGGCTAGGTGGAGAAGATCAAGACAAGGCTTCGCGTCAACGAACCGGTTGCAAGTGTGAAGGGCAAGTCAGGTGATGGCTTGGCGCCGATGGACCAACGCAACGGTGAAGAGCAAGCAAGTCAAGGATCGATGAACCAAAAGCCACGTGATGATATGAAGTGGATCATATTATTCATGAGGTGTTGGTGCATGTGTTGCACCGGCATCGATGGTGTCGGAGACGGTGATGAAGACGGTGATCGAAATGGAAAGCGCAAGGCAAAGGTATAACCTAGGGCATTTCTATTTTACCGGTCTAAGGTTGAGTAGAGAAGTGCTTGACCGGATTTAGGATAGATGGCCGTACTATCAAGAGGGGCAAACTTGTTTGCATATCGGTCATATAATGCCAGTTGAGCGACCTAACTTGCATACGTTGCTAGGATCGAGTGGTGCGGTGAAAAGAGAGAAAAATCCTTTGAAAAATGTTTGTGAAAAGCTAACACACATGCACATGAGGTGTACACTTGGTGGTGTTAGCACATTTGCAAAGGTGGTGAAATTTGGAGTTGAGAGGAGCTCAAAAAGAGCGTCGGACGCTGGCTTGGGTGAGTGTCGGACTATTGCGTTCAGTCCGGCGGTAAACCCTAGCCCCTGTGCAGATGAGTGCGAGCGTCGGACGCTGTCTGCAGTGACAGCGTCGGACCATCCTCGTGCGTCCGACGATGTTTGGCTCTGTGAGAGTCGGACAGTCCGACGTGGTGAGAAACGTGAGCGTCGGACTGTTGGCTGACAGTCCGACGGCACGTCGCGGCGAGTTCACGACGTGGTGAGGCTTGTGGCGCGCTCTAGGCACGGCGTCGGACGGGGCAGTTTGGTCTGACGCTGGGCGTCGGACAGCATCCGACAAAGTTTTGGCGCTCGGGTTGCTCTCTGGAAGCGTCGGACCGTGGAGTTCGTTGGTCCGACGGTGTTCCGTCCGACGGTGAGCTGAAGCACGGGAAGTTAGCCGTTGTGATCCAACGTTCGACTTCAAATGGCTAGTGACACGTGGTGGCCATCGGGAGCGTCGGACCGTGGATATTGGTCCGACGGTGGCGCGGCTGAGCGTCCGACGCTCAGTCCGACGGCCGGTTTGAGAGGGCAACGGCTCTATTCGCTTGAGGGCTATAAATCCAAGCACTTGGTGGCCTTGGCCGACCAACTGAGCACCCTTGGGCCTATGTGGCTTGTGTAGGTGTGCTTGGGAGCTCTCTATCTCACTAGTGTGCTTAGTGTTCATCCAATTGATCGCTAGCGAGTGATTCTAGTGCGTTGCATTGTGAGATTGCTTCGAGTGGCACTAGGTGATCGAGTTACAAGCCGGTGGTGCTTGTTACTCTTGGAGGTTGCCACCTCCTAGACGGCTTGGTGGCTTGTGGCTCCATGAAGCAAGCAAGAAGATTGTGCTTAGCTCCGGAGAAGCTTTGTGAGGGGTTGGAGCTCACCCCGTGGGAGATCGCAAAGAGCATCGCTAGTAGAGCGAGACTTGAAGAGCGACAAGTGGTCCAGCCGAGTCAAGTGCTAGAGCTTGTGGTAAGCACTCCACGTGGGAGAGTGTGACTTGCGGGTCACCACTAGCAAGAGGACCAGCGGCAACCTTGGAGCTTGTCTCAACGGAGGACATAGCTTGTGGTGACAAGTGAACCTCCGAGAAATAAATCACCGTGTCAACATCTTCCCATCCTTCGCGGTGGTTTGCTCCCTTCTACACAAGTTATTTATTTTGTGCATTACTTTACTTGTGTAGTTGTAGTTGCTCTTGTGAGACCGGTTAGCTTGTGTAGCTTGCCACTCACCTTCTTAGCTTGTGTAGCTTCGAAGTAATTTCTTGTTCAGTTTGTATAACTAAACAAGTTGCGCTCCTTGATTAGGATTGTGTATCCTTGTCATTGAGCACGTAGTGAGCTTAGGTGCTTAGTGCATTTTTGCTTGCTAGTTGGTAGGAGCTCCCCGGTGCTTAAAGTACTAGTGCTTAGGTTTGTGTGACCTTGCGCTAGAACAGTTTAGGGAAGCTCAAGCTAGGCTTGTACCTTTGTTTTTGTTAGGATCTTTTACAAGGTGCATAGAGTTATAGTTAGAGGGGTGAATTGTTGCTAGAACCGAATAGGTGTTATTCCGCTGCGATTAGTTGTTAAAAAGGACTATTCACCCCACTCTAGTCCGCCATCTCGACCCTACAGCCCACTAGGGACTAGGAGGACAAGGACGGGAAGGACGATGAATTCTCGCCCATCGACAAGTTCCTGATGATCTTCGGCGGGCCCGGGACCGCTCCCACACCGCGATAGTGAAAGCGCGAGCGTCGGGAGGTCTACTCCGTCGGACTAGCGACACCACGTTTTCTCGACTGGTCCCTCAACGCCATCACCTTCAGCCGGGATGATCACCCGGACTACGTCCCATCACCGGGGCATTACCCACTCATTGTCGACCCCGTCGTCGGCAACACGAGGCTCTCCAAAGTCCTCATGGACGGAGGCAGCGGCCTCAACATTCTCTACGCTGAGACCCCTGATTCGAAGGGGATCAGCCGCTCACTTCTCCGGGCCACGATGTCCCCGTTCCACGAGATAGTGCCAGGGAAGAGCGTGCAACCCCTCGGGCAGATCGACCTGCCCATCTACTTTGGGACTCATGATAACTTCAGGAAGGAAGTCCTGACGTTCGAAGTGGTAGGCTTCCACGGCACCTACCACGCCATCCTCAGGAGACCATGCTACGCCAAATTCATGGCGGTACCGAACTACACCTACCTCAAGCTCAAGATGCCTGGGCCAAAGGGGGTGATCACCATCGGCGCTTTCTATCAGCACGCGTACCAGTGCGACGTCAAGTGCTGCGAGTACGCCGACGCACTGGTGGAGTCCGAGGCCCTCATTGCCGACCTCGAGAGGATGGCAAAGGAGGTTCCCGACCCCAAGAAGGCCACGGGCACCTTTGAGCCCGCTGAGGGGGTGAAGGAGGTGCCCCTCAACCCAAGTTCCCCCGACGGCAAGGTGCTAAAGATCAGCACCACCCTCGACCCGAAATAGGTGACCGTGCTCGTTGACTTCCTCCACAAGCACACCGACGTGTTTGCATGGAGTCCCTCGGATATGCCAGGCATCCTTAGGGAGGTCGCCGAGCACTCCTTGGACATCCGGGCCGAGTCCAAGCCGGTGAAGCAGCGCCTGCGCTGATTCGATGAGGAGAAGCGCCGAGCCATCGAAGAGGAGGTGCAAAAGCTTTTGGCAGCCGGATTCATCAAGGAGGTCTTCCATCCAGAGTGGTTAGCTAATCCTATTTTGGTTAAAAAGAAAAATGGAAAATGGAGAATGTGTATTGATTACACTAGTTTAAATAAAGCTTGTCCTAAGTATCCGTTTCTATTACCTCGTATTGATCAAATAGTTGACTCCACCGCTGGCTATGAACGACTTTGTTTTCTTGATGCATATTCCGGTTACCATCAGATTCGCATGAAAGAGTCCGATGAATTAGCGAATTCGAATTCTTTCATTACTCCTTTCGGCACATATTGTTACGTAACCATGCCATTTGGCCTCAAAAATGCGGGCGCAACTTACCAGGGTTGCATGCTCAAAGTTTTTGGGGACCTCATCGGGCGAACCGTTGAGGCTTACGTAGACGATATAGTGATAAAATCTAGGAAGGCGGGCGACTTAGTAGCTGACCTAGAAGAGGCGTTCGAATGCCTTAAGAAGCGAAACATAAAGCTAAACCCCGAGAAGTGCGTTTTCGGGGTCCCTCGGGGCATGCTCCTCGGGTTCATCGTTTCCGAGCGTGGCATCGAAGCCAACCTAGAAAAGATATCGGCCATCACACAGATGGGTCCGATTCGGAACCTCAAGGGTGTGCAAAAACTCATGGGATGTCTCGCGGCTTTGAGTCGATTCATTTCAAGGCTCAGCGAGAAGGGACTTCCCTTGTATCGGTCGCTAAAGAAAAATAAGCACTTTACCTGGACCACCGAGGCCTAGGAAGCCCTCGAAAGGCTAAAGGCTCTGCTTTCGAAAGCACCGGTTCTTGTGCCTCCTATGAAAAAGGAGAATCTCTTGCTATATGTCGCTGCTACTAACCAAGTTGTGAGTGCAGCGATCGTCGTGGAATGGCAAGAAGAAGGGCACGCGTTATCGGTACAGCGGCCAGTCTACTTCATCAGCGAAGTCTTGTCCAAGACTAAGACACGCTACCCTCAGATCCAGAAGCTGGTGTACGCAATCATTCTTGCCCGACGCAAGTTGCGGCATTACATCGAATCCCATCCCGTGACCGTGGTATCATCCTTCCCCTCGGGGAGGTGATCCAGAATCGGGAGACGACTGGGAGGATCGCTAAATGGGCTATCGAGCTCATGGGTGATGGCATCACCTACGCGCCACGCAAAGCCATTATGTCCCAGGTGCTAGCGGACTTCGTGGCAGAGTGGACTGAGGCACAGCTACCGCCACTCCCGACCCAAGAGGAGTATTGGGTCATGTACTTCGATGGGTCGATGATGAAGACTGGAGCCGGCGCAGGCATCGTCTTCATCTCACCCCTCTGGGTCCGGCTCAAGTACTTGCTGCGGCTGCACTTCACGGCTTTCAACAACGTGGCCGAATACGAGGCTCTTGTCAACGGACTCCACATCGCCATCGAGCGTGGGATCCGGCGCCTCGAGGTTCGAGGTGACTCCCAACTCGTCGTGGACCAGGTCATGAAGGAGTCAACGTGCCAGAACCCCAAGATGGCCGCCTACTGCAAGCTGGTGCGGTTGATCGAGAAAAAATTCGACCGCCTCGAGCTCAACCACATCACGCGCAGGTACAACAAGGAGGCCGATGAGTTGGTGAAGATCACGTCTGAGAGGGCTTCTGTCCCGATGGACGTGTTTGCCAATGATCTCTACAAGCCCTTGGTCAGTATTGATCCCTCGGGGGCCAAGGGGAAGGAGACCCCCGAGCCCCCGGGAGAACCCGGAGCGTCTTCAAGCCACGGAAGCCCCTTAAGGGCTGCCGACCCCTCCGACAAAGGGGAGCTACCCGAGACCCTGGCTGTAGACGGCGACGAAGCCGAGGCGATGGAGATTGAAGCCGAGATGGACGGCGATGAGCCCGACTGGCACGAGCTGCTGGTCAGCTAGCTTGTCCGGGGAGTGTTACCCACGGACAAAACCAAAGCACGACGGCTGACACGTAAGGCTAAGTCTTTCACGATGATCGACGGAGACCTCTATCGACGGAGTCCCTCTGGAGTCCTCCAGCGCTGCATCCCCTTCAGTCAGGGCAAGCGCCTACTCGAAGAGATACACGCCGGAGCCTGCAGTCACCACGCCGCACCAAGAACTCTTGTCAGTAATGCCTTTCGATAGGGCTTCTACTGGCCAACCGCCGTGGCTGATACTACCGAGGTGGTACGCTCCTATGAGGGATGCTAGTACTACGCTCGGCAGACGCATCTCCTGGCCCAAGATTTCTAGACGATTCCCCTCAGTTGGCCTTTCGCCTCATGGGGACTGGACCTTGTCGGGCCCCTCCAAAAGGCGCCCGGGGGCTTCATCTACTTGCTTGTCGCCATTGACAAGTTCTCAAAGTGGATTGAAGCTCGGCCGATCGCCCAAATCAGCTCAGCGCAAGCGGTGTTACTCTTCATCGACATTGCCCATCGGTTTGGTGTCCCGAACTCCATCATCACTGACAACGGCACGCAGTTCACCGGAAAGAAATTTCTGACTTTCTGCGATGAGTACCACATACGAGTGGACTGGGCAGCCGTAGCCCACCCAAGAACGAATTGCCAAGCAGAACGTGCCAACGGCATGATTCTCCAAGGCCTTAAGCCGAGAATCTTCAACAGATTGAATAAGTTCGGCAAGAGGTGGTTGGCCGAGCTCCCGGCAGTGATATGCAGTCTCAAGACTACACCGAGCCGAGCCACGGGGTTCACCCCCCTTCTTCCTGGTGTCCGGTGCTGAAACCGTCCTCCCCACGGACTTGGAGTACGGCGTCCCGAGGGTCCAAGCCTATGATGAACAGGGCAATCAGACTTCCCGTGAAGACACGTTGGACTAAGTCGAAGAAGCTCGGGATATGGCCTTGTTGCACTCGGCCAAGTACCAGCAATCACAACGCAAGTACCATGCTCGGCGCATCCGGGGCCGAACCTTCAGCGTAGGCGACTTGGTGCTGCGGCTCAGGCAGGACAACAAGGGGCGTCACAAGCTCACACCACCGTGGGAAAGACTATTCATCATCGCCGAGGTGCTACGTCCTGGCACGTACAAGCTCGCGAACGAGAAGGGCGAGGTCTACAGCAACGCTTGGAACATCGAACAGCTACGTCGCTTCTATCCTTAAGATTCTGAGCATTGTACAATATGTAAAATCTTGAAATCAATAAAAAGACCCGACTTCTACTCTTTTTACCTGATTTTTAGATTTTTGATCTGAGCCTACACTCGGGAGCGAAATGACCTTTCATTTCACCGCGCATTAGAAAAGAGAGGCTCGGTCTAACATATGGAAAGGCCGACCCTCCCTCGGGGGCTAGGACGGGGGAACCCCCGGAAGAGTCCAGGCCTCAACGATTTTGAAAACGCAAAAATTTCTAAACCCGTTGAAATCATTTCTCCCTAAAACATGCTTCTCTCCTAAAAACCAAGCATGAACTTATAAGACTCAGAAGAGTAAGAGAAGTCCCAGAGGACAGAGCCGGCTGAGTCGAGGAGACCGCTTATGCCCCTGGGCTACAGTATCTCCCCTCGCCATCCGCGTTCGAAGGCTAACTCACGCTCGGAAGAAAACTTATAAGATCTACGCTTGGCAAAGGAAGGAGCCTCGAGAAGAAACAACTAAACCTTTTTTCCAAGGATTCTTCCTGCCAAAGCTCCTAGGACATCGGCTGCGTCTACGCCGCTGAAGCTACGACCTGAAAAAGTCCCCGAGGCTCGATGGCCCTGGCACAGGATCGGCAAGAAAAACGCCTAAGGAAAAAGCACGAAATGAATTGAAAATGAACATACAGCAAATATTTACATAAATATTAAGGCCACGAAGGGCCACGTGTTTGTTCCTCCCAACCACTCACGAAAAGTTGTTCTTTACAAGGGCCCGGCTTATCTTCATGGCAGGTCCAACGGAGGGAGTTCAACCTCGGCTTCAAAGAGGCCCGCCAGCGCTTCTCCGGGCCCCTTCATCGAGTCCTCCAGCGCCAGAAGCTCGGCGTCGTCAGCCTCAAGAAAGCCTTCGCTGAAAGGGCCGACGTCAAAGTTCCCATAATGGGACTTCACGACCGCCAACGTCTTCTGGACGCCCGTCTGCAGGGCCTCCTTGCCCGGTCGCCGACGCTGCCGTAAAGTGCCTCCAGCCAGCTCCGGAGTGAGACCCCCGAAGGTTCCCCACCGGTGCCGATGGAGTCACACAGCGCACGCGCTGCCTTCTGCAGTACCAGGTGATCGGCCGCCTAGCCGTCGTAAGCCGCCTGCAGAACTACGGGAGCAAAATAGGGAGGTTAACAAAGACGTAACAACAACCAAGACGAACAGAACGAAAAACACGACACTGCACATACCGCCAGCCTCCTCCTGAGCCTGCTGTGCCTCCTCCCAGGCCGAGTCCGCCGTGCCAACCGCCTGACGCAATGCCGCCTGAGTTTCGCTCAGGTCGAGAGCCAAGGCTTCAGCGGTGCAGGTCTTCTCGGCTGCAATCTGTCGGGTGGCATCGCGCTCCCTCGTCGCCTCGGCCAGGGCGCCCTCCAGCTCCTGTACCCGTGTCACCGAGGCAGCGGCTCGACCCTTCGCCTCCGTGACCTCCTCCTTCAAGATAGTGTTGTCAACACTCACTTCGTCGAGCTTGGAGGTCACGGCGGCGGGCTCGCCCTGGGCACGTGTCACACCCAATTTTAAGGATAAAATTGAATGAACCAACTTATGTGCGCTCAGTGATCAATCACACACATAAGCGACAAATTACATAGTACCATCACAAGGTCTAATATATAATGAATAATATCACAGAGTCTTTACATTAATAACAGCGGAATATATATCTCTCTCTCGCGGAAACTCCAATCCACAGGGAATAGTTGACTGGTGAACACAATCCTAATAATCCTCAGAAGAATCCTCATAGTCATCTGTTACCCATCCGGGATTTTTATCCAAATATGAAAAATAAAACAAGCGTAAGTACATGTCGTACTCAACAAGAATAACATGGGTTTATGAGGCTCAAATAAGGCAAGACACTGGTTGACAGCGGTTGCTTTTAGTTGATCACATTTTAGCAATTTGAGTAGCAGCAATAGAATATACCAAGGAATAAGATTTGCATGATCATATAAACATGATAATTAATATGGAATAAACATCAATAGAAACTTCAAATAAATCAATATTCAATTAGTTAAATTCCTGTAAGACGTCCAAGGCCGCTCGTGACCGTGAGCACGGCTGATATATCAGTTTTACACTCTGCAGAGGTTGCACACTTTCACCATGAGTCATGATTTACCCTTTTTCTCGAGGTGATCAGCCTCTCGATCCACTACCAAGGTAGATCGGCGGGGTTCACTATGAAGTCTTTCAAAAGCCTCGCTAACATGTTACTAATCAATCCGGGCGCAATGGCAAGGGGCGGTAGAGCCCTCCTTCCAAGTGGCACACACACGCAGCAGTACACACAAACACAGGAGCCGCAAAACAACCAGCTCGGCAAGGAACCTTTTAAGATTAATAGCATGATAGAAAGTAACTCCATACTTGACTAAAGCCAGAGCCATATAGCCCCCATGGTTGCGCTGTAAGTCCCGGTGTCATACTTACAGATTAGTCCTTAGTCCATGTTGCTAAAAAGCATCTTTTAATCTTTATTTCATAATCAATTATTCAAGTTCATAAGATCATGACCCATCAAAGCACTAGCATCACTACTCAAATGCAATTTCATAGGTAACAAGGATCAAGTTATCAAAAGCTAGGAATAAACACTATGGTTGCCAAGGTAGACACATGCATCATGAATTTAGTGATTAAGGTGAATAGGCAACAAGGATGGTCCATGCTATACCTGCCTTGATCAAAGTGCTCTGGAGAACTTGGATCCTCCGTGTACTCTTGATCACCAACGTATTGCTCACCGTCTGAACTCGATCATAAAATCACCACACAATCATCGAGGCAATCATACACGAAGCAAACAAGATCTATATTAGAAACAGTACACCAACAGTGGAAAAACAGATTGAAAAGTGTATAAAAATAATCTACGCGTCGCTACGATTCCAACGATATAAAGATCACGAAAATCGGAGTTCAAACGGAGAAGTCATGAAATAAACAAGTTTTACTTTAATAAAATAATAGATTAAATCTAATCTCGAATTTTAAAAGTTCAAAACATGAATAACAGTAGTATCATTAGATAGATTATGAAATTATGAATCTAACGAGACTTGAACGGATCAAATCGGAGCTAAAACGAATAAAATATGGCCAAAATAAACTAAGTGGCAAATCTGTAAATATTGAAAACGCCTTTTGAATTAAAACCGAGGAAATACGTTTTTTAAATAGGAAAGCGTAATCTGAGAAATACGCCAAAGGACCGCGGGTTAGAACATTAAAAAGCTCAGGGGCTCTTTTGCAAAAGTGCCGACGAAAGAGTATCTCTCACTGTGAGCCGTTGGATCGGCCGTGGACGGCGCAGGTAGCTCGGGGGAAAGAGGGGCGGCTCTGGTCGCCGGAGTCGGGCGGCGCCCGGCCGATTCCTCGCCGGAAGATGGCCGGAGACGGCGTTTTCGGGGCTAGGAAGCTCGGCACACCTCGGGATCTGGTCGGGAAGCAAGAGGAGCTCAAGCCAAACCTATCTATGGTTTCGGTTGCCACAGAGGTAGCTCGGGGAGGATGCGGCGAGCTAGGTGGCGGAACTATGGCGGCGGCGAAGCTCGGCATCATGGCTATAGTGCACAAAACTGAAGGAGAAGGGGTCGGGAAGGTCCCTGACCTTGCTGCGAAGCTTGGAGAACAACCAATTTCGACGGAGAAGTCCTCCCGAGGAGAAATCGACGGCGGCGGCGCAGCTCGGGGCGACGGCTAGGGCAAGATTGGAGGGCGTGGCTTGCTCGGGAACTTGTGGGGAGGGACGACAGGGCTCGGCCGAGCTATATAGGGGCGCAAGGAAGGCGTAGGAGATCCGGACTCGGGAGATTCGGTGGTTAGGATACGGTCGGAGGCGGCAGCCGTGCTCGGTTCGGGCTCTGTCCGGAGGAAGGGGACGGCGCTGTGCCGTGGGCCCGATGCGTCAGGGCCAGTAGGAGGGGGAAGAGGGTCGCGGCTTCCTTTTGTGGGCCGGTGGAGGCGGCAGGGTGCCTGGTGGCCGGGTCGGCCACGACTCCAACGGGAGTCCCGCTCGCATACGAGCCGGGGAAGGAGAAGGCTCTGCCATGCGGGCCCCGGGCGGCAGTCATAGAAGGGAGAGGGCAGGGCACACCTGAGAGGAGAGCTGGGCCGGCACTGCTGCTGGGCTCGGCCCACGCGGGGAAGGAAGAAAGGGGCAGTGCCCTGGCTGTGGCCAGGGCCAAGGAAAGGAATGGGCAGGCCTCGGGCCGAGGGAGAGAAGGGGTGAGGATTTCTATTCTTTTCCCTTTCTTTTTAAAACTTATTTTCAAATTTATTTTTCCAAATAGCTTTTCAAACTAAGATTTGAACCCTTGCAAATCCAAACAAATCTCAGGAAGTAAATATGTGCAGCAGCATGTATGCAACACTCAAGTTTCTAACTACCAAGATTTATTTTAATTGCCCAAAAAAGGTTTTTATTCACTAGATTATATGCCACATAAACATAAATAAATTGGATTTAATCCTATTTAATAAATTGAAAATTTTTGGGTGTTACAATTCTACCCCCCTTAAAAATAATCTCGTCCTCGAGATTAGTTAGTGCTTACTCAAAAAGATGGGGATATAACTTCCTTAATTCCTCCTCTTTTTCCCATGTTCCCTCGTTTTCTGAAGACCGATTCCACTGTACCTTGCATAACTTTATAATTTCACTCCTTCTGAATCGCTCTGTGGTTTCTAATATTTTAATTGGGTATTCCCCTCGAATCTGGTTAACTGTCGCTGCTGGTGGTGGTTGCATAACTACGTCAACACTGATTTTATCTCCTTTGGACGTAGTTAACACAACGACCTTTTCCTCACATTGAATAACTGCCTTGTGCTGCTTCATCCAATCCAGACCCAATATAACATCTATTCCGGTTGTTCTTATTACCGTAGGGTTCACTTTAAAGTCTACCCCCATTAGAGCAATGCTTACCGAAGGACAATAATATTGAGCTTGCATAGCCCCACCCGGTGAATTTACCAATAATGGGTTTTGTAGGGCTAATAGTGGTATACCGTGTATCCTAACAAAACTTTGTGATATGAATGAATGCGAAGCACCGGAATCAAAAAGAACGGTAGCGGGGATAGAGTTGACGTTGAACGTACCCATCATAACCTCTGGTGCTTCCTGAGCTGTCTCCGCGGACACATGGTTCACACTTCCTTGATTAGGCGATTGTTGATGTCTTCTCTTCTGGTTGCTACTCTGTGGAGTCTGCTGGTTCTGCTTCTCGGGACAGTGGTAAGAGAGATGTCCCGATTCTCCACAGGCAAAGCACTTGATGGGAGTGCCAAATGTATTGGTCCTGTTGGGGGTCTTGCTAGGGGTAGCTTGCTGAGGAGTCTGGGTAGGAGTTTTCTGCTGTTGCGGTGGAGACTGAGAACGAGGCTGGTTCTGATTGCGGTTCCATTGATTTGATGGCCCTTGGTGTCTCTGCTGGAAATTCCGTTGCGGAGGGTTCGGGCGTGAACGGTTATTTCTTGCAAAGGTCTGTCCTTGTTTCTTCCTTTTGTTATCAGCCATCTCCTTGCGCTTGTTGTCGATCACTATAGCGCGATTCACCAGCTCTTGAAAATTGGGGTAGGTGGTTGTCATGAGTTGGAGTTGCAATCTATCGTGAAGTCCCTTGAGGAAGAGACGCTGCTTGTCCTTGTCATTAGCAACATCAACGGGAGCATACCGCGACAATTGAACAAACTGATCACGGTACTCTGGCACCGACATTTGTTCTTGCTTCAAAGCTCTAAATTCTGCCTGCTTCAGCTCTATCAGACCTTCAGGAATATGGTATGACCTGAAGTTTTCACAAAACTCTTGCCATGTGATAGCAGGCGCATTTTTGGGGCGACCATACTGGAATGCATCCCACCAGTCTTGAGCAGCTCCTTGCAACTGTCCAGATGCATACAACACCTTCTCCTCATCATTGCATTGCACAATGGTGAGTTGTCTCTCCACGGCGCGAAGCCAATCATCAGCATCCAATGGGTCGGCGGCGTGGTTGAACACAGGTGGACGACCTTTCAAAAATTCTCCTCGCTTATCTCTAGCTTGCGGTTGAGCAGGTTGTGGTCCTCCAGCTGGTTGATTTTGAATGAACTACATCATTGTCTCCATCAACTGCGTCTGCGAAGTGATGAGATCTTGAATGCTAGGTTGTGGTGGTGGATTAGTGTTCCTCCTGTTACCGGCCATCTGTTTTTCCAACATATAATTGAGTTTTAGAATTTTTTTCACTATGCAAACACTTATAAACCATGAATCTGAATTTTCTGGGCGAGATCCGATAACAGCAGCATAGAAAAATGATCATATCTGGAGTATCAGAAATCAAACAGAGGAGTTATCTATACCGTTGGAAAACCTGAGAAATTGTCTACAACTTTCATGTGGACCACTTTTCCAGATTCTGATGTTAAGTTATCCAAAAACAGACATTAACAGAAACTATCCAGACTGCCCAACTGCGCAGAAACTTCAAATTGCAACCACTGTATCTCCAAAACCATAATAGCTATTAATGTGATTCTTGAGGCCATGGAAAGGTATAGAAGTCTACTGTTCCCCATAAAATTTTCATAATTTTTGGATTTATGAAATTAATTAAGAGTAATTAGCAAGACAGAGAGGTCTGAAAAACAGATTTTGAGAAAACCAAATTTATTCAACCTGATTATTTATCTAATTTTTTTTACCCATTAAATCTTTTAATTAAGAGGTTTAGAGACATATGTATAATCCTAAGCACTCATTACAAAGAACCAAATCACACATAATTCATAAGCACAAAGCAACAAGCACATAAAATTCAAACACACAAGACTCGACTCAACTTGACTCACATCTAAATCGTTCTATTATCTAATTAGACTCCTATCTTGATTCTTCTTATCGAGCTTGGGCATCTTTTCTTGATTCCTAAGTTCATCCTCACATTGACAGTCATGCTTGTGGTTTGGCTTCTCCAACACACTTATGGGGTAGTTTGGCGATCATATCTCATCTTCTTAATTTTCGACCAAGACAGTGGTAGAATGAGAATGAAATTAAAATTTTCATAATAGAACAAGGTGAGAAAGCATGAAAGCATGATAGATCTTAGAATAAGAAGAGAAATCAAATTCTCATAATGGAACAAGGGTAAGGGAAGCATATAATTTAACAATTATCAAGGTTAAGTAGAAAGCATGAATGAGGTGAGAAAAGCACATCCTAATATGTCCATTCTATCTAGGCTTGTGTCCTACAGCCAACCTATGCTCCGATACCAAATCTGTCACACCCAATTTTAAGGATAAAATTCAATGAACCAACTTATGTGCGCCCAGAGATCAATCACACACATAAGCGACAAATTACATAGTACCATCACAAGGTCTAATATATAATGAATAATATCACAGAGTCTTTACATTAATAACAGCGGAATATATATCTCTCTCTCGCTGAAAATCCAATCCATAGGGAATAGTTGACTGGTGAACACAATCCTAATAATCCTCAGAAGAATCCTCATAGTCATCTATTACCCATCCGGGATTTTTATCCAAATATGAAAAATAAAACAAGCGTAAGTACATGTCGTACTCAATAAGAATAACATGGGTTTATGAGGCTCAAATAAGGCAAGACACTGATTGACAGCGGTTGCTTTTAGTTGATCACATTTTAGCAATTTGAGTAGCAGCAATAGAATATACCAAGGAATAAGATTTGCATGATCATATAAACATGATAATTAATATGGAATAAACATCAATAGAAACTTCAAATAAATCAATATTCAATTAGTTAAATTCCTGTAAGACGTCCAAGGCCGCTCATGACCGTGAGCACGGCTGATATATCAGTTTTACACTCTGCAGAGGTTGCACACTTTCACCATGAGTCGTGATTTACCCTTTTTCTCGAGGTGATCAGCCTCTCGATCCACTACCAAGGTAGATCGGCGGGGTTCACTATGAAGTCTTTCAAAAGCCTCGCTAACATGTTACTAATCAATCCGGGCGCAATGGCAAGGGGCGGTAGAGCCCTCCTTCCAAGTGGCACACACACGCAGCAGTACACACAAAGACAGGAGCCGCAAAACAACCAGCTCGGCAAGGAACCTTTCAAGATTAATAGCATGATAGAAAGTAACTCCATACTTGACTAAAGCCAGAGCCATATAGCCCCCATGGTTGCGCTGTAAGTCCCGGTGTCATACTTACAGATTAGTCCTTAGTCCATGTTGCTAAAAAGCATCTTTTAATCTTTATTTCATAATCAATTATTCAAGTTCATAAGATCATGACCCATCAAAGCACTAGCATCACTACTCAAATGCAATTTCATAGGTAACAAGGATCAAGTTATCAAAAGCTAGGAATAAACACTATGGTTGTCAAGGTAGACACATGCATCATGAATTTAGTGATTAAGGTGAATAGGCAACAAGGATGGTCCATGCTATACTTGCCTTGATCAAAGTGCTCTGGAGAACTTGGATCCTCCGTATACTCTTGATCACCAACGTATTGCTCACCGTCTGAACTCGATCATAAAATCACCACACAATCATCGAGGCAATCATACACGAAGCAAATAAGATCTATATTAGAAACAGTACACCAACAGTGGAAAAACAGATTGAAAAGTGTATAAAAATAATCTACGCGTCGCTACGATTCCAACGATATAAAGATCACGAAAATCGGAGTTCAAACGGAGAAGTCATGAAATAAACAAGTTTTACTTTAATAAAATAATAGATTAAATCTAATCTCGAATTTTAAAAGTTCAAAACATGAATAACAGTAGTATCATTAGATAGATTATGAAATTATGAATCTAACGAGACTTGAACGGATCAAATCGGAGCTAAAACGAATAAAATATGGCTGAAAAAAACTAAGTGGCAAATCTGTAAATATTGAAAACGCCTTTTGAATTAAAACCGAGGAAATACGTTTTCTAAATAGGAAAGCGTAATCTGAAAATACGCCAAAGGACCGCGGGTTAGAACATTAAAAAGCTTAGGGGCTCTTTTGCAAAAGTGCCGGCGAAAGAGTATCTCTCACTGTGAGCCGTTGGATTGGCCGTGGACGGCGCAGGTAGCTCGGGGGAAAGAGGGGCGGCTCTAGTCGCCGGAGTCGGGCGGCGCCCGGCCGATTCCTCGCCGGAAGATAGCCGGAGACGGCGTTTTCGGGGCTAGGAAGCTCGGCACACCTCGGGATCTGGTCGGGAAGCAAGAGGAGCTCAAGCCAAACCTATCTATGGTTTCGGTTGCCACAGAGGTAGCTCGGGCAGGATGCGGCGAGCTAGGTGGCGGAACTATGGCGGCAGCGAAGCTCGGCATCATGGCTATAGTGCACAAAACTGAGGGAGAAGGGGTCTGGAAGGTCCCTGACCTTGCTGCAAAGCTTGGAGAACAACCAATTTCGACGGAGAAGTCCTCCTGAGGAGAAATCGACGGCGGCGGCGGAGCTCGGGGCGGCGGCTAGGGCAAGATTGGAGGGCGTGGCTTGCTCGGGAACTTGTGGGGAGGGATGGCAGGGCTCGGCTGAGCTATATAGGGGCGCGAGGGAGGCGTAGGAGATCCGGACTCGGGAGATTCGGTGGTTAGGATACGGTCGGAGGCGGCAGCCGTGCTCGGTTCGGGCTCTGTCCGGAGGAAGAGGACGGCGCTGTGCCGTGGGCCCGACGCGTCAGGGCCAGTAGGAGGGGGAAGAGGGTCGCGGCTTCCTTTTGTGGGCCGGTGGAGGCGGCAGGGTGCCTGGTGGCCGGGTCGGCCACGACTCCGACGGGAGTCCCGCTCGCATACGAGCCGGGGAAGGAGAAGGCTCTGCCATGCGGGCCCCGGGCGGCAGTCATAGAAGGGAGAGGGCAGGGCACACCTGAGAGGAGAGCTGGGCCGGCACTGCTGCTGGGCTCGGCCCACGCGGGGAAGGAAGAAAGGGGCAGCGCCCTGGCTGCGGCCTGGGCCAAGAAAAGGAATGGGCTGGCCTCGGGCCAAGAGAGAGAAGGGGTGAGGATTTCTATTCTTTTCCCTTTCTTTTTAAAACTCATTTTCAAATTTATTTTTCCAAATAGCTTTTCAAACTAAGATTTGAACCCTTGCAAATCCAAACAAATCTCAGGAAGTAAATATGTGCAGCAGCATGTATGCAACACTCAAGTTTCTAACTACCAAGATTTATTTTAATTGCCCAAAAAAGGTTTTTATTCACTAGATTATATGCCACATAAACATAAATAAATTGGATTTAATCCTATTTAATAAATTGAAAATTTTTGGGTGTTACAGCACGAGCAAGGGCTTTCCCCTTGAGGTCAAGCTACTTCCAGAGCCCAAGCCCGCCGCGGAGGAAGCGGGACTTGTCCCAAGAGGTGTGCATAACGTTCTAGAAAGGAGAGAGGAGCGAAGACGGTTAAATTGACGCCCATACACTGGTAAAGTTACAAAATACGGAAGCTCACCTGAAGCTGGGCCGGGTGCTCCGTCTCGAGGACGTCGGCGATCGCACGGATACCCGCCGCCGAACTGAGCCCGAGCTCTTGAATGGCATCCCATTTGGGAGCCTCGAGGTCGTCCCGGAGCGAGAAGACGGGCGGCGCTTGAGGATCCGCTCGGTCCGCCCACTCGATCCGGGAGGCGGTCAACTCCCAAGGCCAGGGCTGCCTCAGTGCCAACGCCCAGGGGCCTTCCTCACGAGTGGGAGGAGCTCCCTCGTCGACATCCACGACCGTCGAACTCACAGCGACAGGATCTGTGGGGGTGGCATCAGCTGACACTCCCAAGGTGTCTTCGGAGCTGACGACCGAAGCGCAGGCTCCACGTCAGCAATGGGCGCGACGACGGCGGTCATAGCCGGAACGACCCCTCCCGAAGGAGGATCCTCAGACGCCACGACCGGACCCATGGGGGGACGGATTTCCTCGTCGGTCGATCGGGCGCTCCCCCCGGCCGTGTCATGACCCTTGCGAAGGAAGCGCGTACATTGCCATGCATGTTACACTGAGGAGTTGTTGTCTCTGTTTGATTGTCGTCAGCTACGGTCTTGTCTCCGCGTCCCAGGGGTATGGCCGTAGTGGTTCGTACGATCTTGGTGAGTTCCAAGGCGGCAATAGTCGTCGGGATCACGGCATGGCGTAGTGTCACACCCGATGGCCGTCTACCTGCACGATGTGTCAAGAGGGTGAGTCGTCTCGGGTCGTTGTCTCCCGAGGCTCGGGACTCCTGGATGCATGATGGAATGGAGAAGGGCGATCTCTTCCCTCGGGCACATTTTTGGCTTTCGGACAGTGCTTCCCGAGGGTCAGGTGGGCCCAGATGGAAGACGTGCTCGTCCTTTCGAGTGGACAGTTCAGGAGGTGCCTTTCCCATTCTTGCGTAGCCCGTTCGTCAGGCGCTTGGACTGTCGTAGTCGTAGTTGGTAGATCCCGGTGAAAAATGGGGCGGAGCACCGTAGACCATACTGGGGAGGGGACGGCCATAGTGGGTCCGTCAAATCCGTCACCAGGGAAATCCTGACAGGTGGTATGGCCGTCGTGCACGTGCGAAGCACAGACGTGTCGAGAATCTCGCCTGACGGGACAGTGCTTGTAAAGTGGTCAGAGAGGTCTCTTGTGGTCCAAGATTGCTACGCTGACGTCAACTGTGCATTGGATGCTTTAGAAAGGTTGCGCCCGAGTGCGATGGGGGCAGGCTCGGGCGAATTGGAGAATTGGCGCCCGAGGGTGCCGCCTTCCCGAGCTCTCTCGGGGAGGCTCGGGCGAATCGGAAAATTGGCGCCCGAGGGTGCTGCTTTCCCGGGCTATCTCGGGGAGGCTCGGGTGAATCAGAAAATTGGCGCCTGAGGGTGCCGCTTTTCCAAGGGTAGGCTGGCATTGATGCAGCGCCGTCATGGGCCTCCGTAGGTGCGGCCTTCATGGGTTTTCACAAGTTTTGCCTGGGCTGGGCCGTTTTTGGAATATGTGTTTTTGCATCAAAGTTGGGTACCCCATTCTTTGGTACCCAACAAGAGTTGAACGATAGAACTTGAGACATAGTGCTTAACTTAGACATTCTATCCTTCAATTACCCAAGACCCAAGAGAAGGCTACTAGCTCCATGGTTGAAGGTTTGCTTTTGAGGAGTTGCTACTATATTTAAAAATTCTAACGAACTCCTATATCCATTGCTAAGTTTGACTTTGCTAAGGGACTAGCAAAGGGTAAGCTTGGGGGAGCTTGTTGACGGTAGTTATTGTATGATTTTACCTGTCAACTAAACATGAAAAGGGTATAAAAGCAAACACCAACATAGGTTTAGGGGTTGAAGTGATAGAATTCCACGAGTTTTGGTGAATCAGTGTTTTGCAGGGTGTTATCAGGAAAAGAACCAAAGGCGACCCACATGTCGAACTAAAACATCGAATTCCACCGTGAAAGGAAATCAGGAAGAATCTAAAAGACACCATAGACTCACCAAAGAAGACGGGACCCGTTTGGACTCACAGAACTGCCTCCACTTTGACATGGACCCAAATCCAGATATTTCACGCAATCTACACCGTCCGCCGAAGTCGGTTTGATCGAAGGGCTACGGTTCATCCCACCGGCCTATATATAGAGCCCTAGACCCCCCAGAGTTTCATACCAATTCATTATATCATATGTAAACCCTAATCGAGAGGTGTCCCATGAAAGGATAACTTCTCATTAGGATCTAGGGACTAGATAGTAGAGAGATGGAGAGTGAGGGAAGAGTTAGGAGGAGATGCCGGCCTGTTGGTGATCCCTCTATGGCTTGTACTTTGGTAGGATCTAGCTCTACTTGAGCTAGCTCTTAAGATGTCTCGGATAACCAACTTCTGATTCACGTATGTCTATGTTCATATTGTTTATCGGGTTTATGTCTCTCTTTTGAGTGCTTTATTCCTGTTCTAGAGGGAGTAGAGTGGTAATCTATAGTGTAGGCGTGGTGCTTAGACTATAATTACTCGTAAATGCGTCCTTTCTGGCTAGATCGGTGGTAGATCACGGGGGTGACTGTGCCTGTTGAGTCCTTTGTAGTCCACCTCCCGTCAGAAGGAATAGTAGGATAGCTTTGTTAAGGGAAACATCCTTTGCTGATATCTTTCCCTATAGTAATTTCCCCAGATGAACAGTAGAAGACAGAAGCTTACCCAAGTTAGAAGTAGAAAACCCTAGTTATCCTCTCTACACTCCTATTATCTACAGCCTAGATCACCATAATCATATTATCAACACCCTTGACCTTAGTTACAACACCACTATCCTTGATTGCATCACCATACCCATCATTGACTACCTACTTTTAACTTAGTTTTTACCTTTACTTATTGACTACCCCTGGTTAAGTTAGATTGTAGTCAACTAAGCCTGTTTCCCTGTGGATACGATATTTAAAACCCTCCGGGTGAAAGCTACAACGGTATCCGTGCGCTTGCGGATTTATCTGTGTGCACTTAAAAATACCAACACTAATCACATCCCAAATAAGAATTTTGGGGTATTACATTTCGGCATGGTGCTCCTCTAGGACAAGCACCCACTTGTCTTCTTCAGTAGACCCGTCGCCCCACTTCACCGTGCTCTCACCGTTTACGTGTGGGAACTGATCGGCCTCATCCTTACCATCCGGCACTGGTGGATGTACCTATGGGGGCGCCGGTTCGTGGTACGCACCGACAACTTCATCGTCAAGTACCTCCTCGAGCAGTGGCTGGCTATGATCCCACAACATCACTAGGTCGGCAAACTTCTAGGCTTGAATTTCTCCGTGGAGTACAATCCAGGCGTTGCCAATACGGTGGCCGATGTCCTATCATGTCATGACACAAAGGAGGGGGTGTCCTAGCCATCTCGGCGCCTCACTTTGATTTCATTGAGTGCCTCTGGCTAGCCCAGCCTATGGACTCAACTCTCATCACTACCCAGGATGAGCTCCTCGTGGGCACCCACGTGGCACCGTGGTCGCTATGTGACGGCATGGTGGCGTTTGCCTCCAGGCTCTACATCCCACCGTCATCGCCGCTCCTTCTGGAGATCCTGATCACCGTTCATGAGGACAACCACGAGGGAGTACAGTGCACTCTACACCACCTTCGCCGTGACTTTCACTTCCCCAACATGCGTCGGGTGGTCCAGGATTTCGTCCACACGTGTGCCACTTGCCATAGGTATAAGTCGAAACATCTTCAACCCACCGGATTGCTGCTACCCCTGCCGGTGCCAACGATCGTGTGGTCGGACATCAGACTGGATTTTGTGGAGGCTTTTCCCGCGTAGGCTGGGAAATCGGTGATCCTCATGGTCGTTGATCGTTTTAGTAAGTACTGCCACTTCATTCCCTTGGTTCACCCCTACACAACAAAGTCCGTGGCGCAAGCTTTATTCGCGGACGTCATGCGCCTCCATGGCATGCCCTAGTCCGTGGTGTCCTGATCAGTGACCTCGTGTTCACCTCCATGTTCTGGCGGGAGCTTATGCGGCTCCTAGGCACCAAGCTACATATGGCGATGGCCTTTCATCCCTAGGCCGATGGGCAAACCAAAGTCGTTAACTACGTCATCGTCATGTATCTCCGGTGTTTTACCGGCGATCGCCCCCGCCAGTGGGTCCGGTGGCTTCCTTGGGCAGAGTACGTCTACAACAATGCCTACCAAACATTGCTGCAAGACACGCCCTTTCGGATGGTGTACGACCATGACCCTCCGACCATCTGGTCTACCGAACCGGGCGAAACTCGTGTCACCGCCGTCGCCCGGAACATCATGAACTATCCGGAGTTTCTCGCCGATGTTTGCTACCACTTGGAACAAGCTCAAGCAGTATAGAAGAAGCACTATCACAAGCTCCACAGGTCGGTCTCGTATGTCGTGGGTGATTGTGTGCTCCTCTGGCTTTGTCATCGTGCCCCAGCGTCGCTACCCCAGGTCACCAAGGGCAAGCTCAAGCCTCGCTTCTTTGGCCCATACCGCATTGTCGAGCTCATCAACCCCATCGTCGTACGCCTCGAGCTGCCCCCCGCGTGCCAAGCTTCGTGATGTCTTCCATGTGGGGCTCCTTAAGAAGTTCATCGGCCTCGTTCTGACTGTACCACTGCCCTTACCGGCCATTCATCATGGTGTGGTTGACCCGGAGCCCGAGCGTGCGGTGCGCACACGCCTAGCCCATGGAGTTCATGTGACATCCGATCCAGTTTGGAATTTGGCATGTTGTGGCCCATGTACAATTTAACAAGATGTTGTGGGGGTTTATTCTCACCTTGGTTGTTTAGGGTGGGATAGACCAACATATAAGACTTCTCGAGTCCATTACACCATCCCTGGGTTAACCCTTTCACGCGAAGCGAGGACAAAAGCGTAAGTGGGATGGTGGAAGGCATGGTTTGTTAAGCGTGCAGAGTGGATCTGAGCCATTTGGACTCTTGGGGCATTACAAATGGTATCAGTGCCGACCTTCGCGACCACGAGCACGTGTGGGCCATGAGTGCGGACATGGGGTTCATTGCGTGTGTAGGCCCTGCAGGGCACACTGCGTGGCACATGTGCTGGCACTAGGCACATAGTCGTGTGTGCTAAGAGGGGAACGTTCCTGGTCATCGTTTGCCCAGTTGTGGGTGTGTTGGGCCAATGAGGACGTCGGGCCCTTTTAGGGGGGTGTATGTGACATACGGCCCAGTTTGGAATTTGGCCTTTTGTGGCCCATGTACAATTTAATGAGATGTTATGGGAGTTTAGTCCCACCTTGGTTATTTAGGTTGGGATAGATCAATATATAAGGCTTTTTGAGTCCATTCCACCATTTTCGGGTTAACCCTTTTACGCAAAGCGAGGACGAAAGCGTAAGTGGGATGGTGGAAGGCATGGTTCGCTCAGCGTGCAGAGTGGATCTAAGCCTTTTGGAATCTTTTAAAGCCCTAGTTTGGTTTTGGCTAATTGATGACACCTAGTATCTAACCATGTACTTAAGTGTTGTGATTACAAGGATGGTTAGAGGAATCAAGTGAGGAGCTATGACGGCGTCCAAGTGATTGGTGTAAGTCCATCAACTTGTTAGATCAAGTGCTTCTCGGCTTGGAATTTAGAAAAAGGGCTCAAGGCAAAGGTATATCTCATAGGGCTCTTTCCATTTTCGTGATCAAGACACTTTAGAGAGTGTGATCACATTTAGGATAGATGACTGTACTATTAAGGGGGAAGAAATTTGTTTACTAGTAAGTGCCTCTAGTTGATTTAGTTGAGCATATGCATTTAGATCTAGAGCACCGACTTAAAACCCACGAAATTGTTTTGGAAAATGCTAACACACCCTATACTTGTTGGTAAATCATTTGGTAGTGTTGGCACATTTGGAAACACAGTGATGTTTGAGAGGTAGAAAGGGTTGCAGGATTCAGCGTTTTTGGTAAGCAAACCCTTGCAGTTTGCTTTGTAAACTAGCTAACTTTTGTCCCTAAACGAGTAGAATTCTTGGGAGTTAGAACTTAGAAGCAAGGGAGTTGAAGCAAGGCTGAAAACTGCTCTCAGAGGTGCACCGGACGCTAGCAAGTGTCTGGTGGGTCTGCACCGGACGCGTCTGGTACGTCCAGGACCTCTCTGGAATCTCTCTGTTGTTGCACCAGACAATGGAACAGTAACTGCAGCGCGTCCTGTGATATTTTAGGAGTGTCCGGTGTTGAAACGTGCATTCTAACTCGGAGAGTGCACCGGACACGCGCGTCCTGTGATATTTTAGGAGGTCTCTGGATGCTCTCTGTTCTTGCACCGAACACGGGCGTCGTAGTGTCCGGTGTGACAGCTCTGCGTCAGGTGTGTTGGCGTGCTGCGGTAAATTTAAAACGGCTAGTTGTAAGTGCAATCAAGCCCTAAAGTGGGTTTTGGTGATAAGGACCACGCTATTACAAGACTAATCAGATTTATCGAGATGATGGACAGGCAAAAGCGTTAGGATGATGTATTCTTATGCACGTGGACCCCTAACAACTAAAGGATGTGGCATCCGGCTCAAAGGAGGTTTAAATTCGTTTTTATTTTGAATTTGAGTATAGGACAGCCGTACTATTAAGGGGGATGCAAAAGACAAGTTTGAAAGTGTGACCAAGTGCAAACCTTTACACCAAACATCCTCATTTCCTCTGCCTTAGACAGCCACAAAACTCTAGCTCATTCTGCTCTGTCTAGGTAGCGCGGCACTTCTGGCCTCTGGCCCGGCACTGTCGCTCCTAGCACGGCAGTGCTGCGACTTGTTCTGACCGTTAGACTCGAGAGGGCTTCTTAGTCTCCCTCTCGTCGCCCCCAACGGTCATCTCTGCCATTTGCTCAGTCTTCATACCAGAGAAGCTCCCCTCTTGCTCTCTCTCACTCCCAACAAGCTCTCCACTCTCCATTTTGAATCCAAGTTTGAATCTTGAAGAGTGTGAGCTGAATCTCAGCAAGAACAAGATTCTCCCACTGATCTTCAACTTCCTCAAGCACTTGGTTCACGTTCAAGCCAGTGGTTTGCATTTGTTACTCTCAGAGCTTGCTCCTAGCTAGCTAGAGAGTTGCCCGGAGAGCTTGCCAATCTTGTGGCAGCCCCGGGAGGTTTGTAATCACCCTCACAAGCTAGTGGAATCACCTCCTCTTTTCAAGAGTTAACTCTCTTGACTTGAGAATGAGGATTGGGCCTTGTGAACCCAAGTTTCCTTTGTGGAACCTCAACAACGTGGAGTAGGCAAGCCTTGGTGGCGAGCTGAACCACAGGATAAATCTTGTGTCACTTGTGTTGCTTGCTTTACTCTCTACCTGTTGAGTTTATTGTTTTCTCGGGTTTGGTCCCGATCTACCTTTTGTTTGTCTTCTAGCTGCAAAGAAAAGGTGTTCTAGGCTCTACACATCCTCAGGAACCTCAGTAAATTACTCGATCCAAATTTCATTCGGTAGATTTTGAACTATGTTGAATTTGTCTCTGGGAGGCCAGCACTGCCGCTCTGGGTGCAACAGTGCCGGGCAGCCCGGCATTGCCGCTTTGAGGCTGGCACTGCCGCACTTGGCACTAACCTTCATTTGCGAAGAAATTTCACAGGCCTATTCAACCCTCTTCTAGGCCAGTTCGTGATCCTACAAGTGGTATCGAAACAGGTTACCTATGGTTTACGCTTAACCTTGTGAGGTATGGCCAAGGAAGGAGAAGCGGAGGCAAGTATAGCTCATGTCCATGTCGATGGTGATGATCTTCACACCACCGACAACAGCAGTGACAGCGTGTCGACGGCAAGCCAATCCACGCTGCCACCAGCTGATGTCTCTGAAGGAGAAAGAGCTAGAAGAAGAGAAGAAAGGAGATTGAGAAGAGAAGCAAAGGAAGCTAGAAGAGAAGAAAGAAGGAAGGAAAAGGAAGAGCTGAAGAGAAAAGAAGAAAAGCTAAAAAGAAGAGAAGATAGAAGGCTGAGAAGAGAAGAAAGAAAAGAAGAGAAGATGAGAAGAAGAAAAGAGAAGAAAAGGGCAAGAAGAAGGTGTCAAGTGATGATGACTCAAGTAGCACCGAGGATGGAGATGATGATAGCACCTATCAACCTACCAAGGGCAGGAAGAGTAGCAAGAACAAGAAGGGCAGCGGCTACACCAACTATGGAGCCATATCCTTTGATTATTCATCCTTGTCTAACCTTGATACTAGACGTGTCATCAATGTGCCCGCGGGAAAGTTGCCTCATTTTGATGGGACTAACTTTGCCAAGTGGAAGCACTTGATGAAAACTTATCTTGTAGGTCTTCATCCCGGAATTTGGGAGATTGTGCATCATGGCTTGGAGGCACCGGTTGATCCAAAGAAGCCCACACGAGCTGAGTTCCGCAACATTCATCTCAATGCCCAAGCCACTAGTGTTTTGCTTAGTGCTTTGGATGGAGATGAGTACAACAAGATGATGGGTTTGGAGGTGGCCAAGGAGATTTGGGACACCATACACATGGCACATGAGGGTGTCGACAAGGTGAGGAGGTCCAAGATTGAGATATTGATGGCCAAGCTCAACCGATTTGCAATTCATGAAGGAGAAGGCCAACAAGAGATGTTGGTCATAGTTGGCAAGATTAGAGGTCTTGATGGCACCTAGGTGAATGATCACAAGGTTGTGAGGGTCATGTTGGAGGCTTTTACACCAAGAAATGAGACCCTTGTGACCTTGATTAGAGAAAAAAAGAGATTTGAGCAATTCACTCCTAGTGATGTTCTTGGAAGGTTATTGACCCATGACATGCATAGAGAAGAAGCTCTTGAGAGGCAAAGGCATGGGGAGCTGCAAACAAAGCTTGAGGACATGAAGATCAAGGATGTAACACTCAAGGCAAGCAAGAAAAGCATGCTGCCTGTCACACCCAATTTTAAGGATAAAATTGAATGCATAACCTTATGTGCGCCCCAGGATCAGTCACACACATAAGCTGACAAATACAAGGTAATATCAAAAGACAATGATCAAATACATAACGTAGTAATAATTAGAATATAACCTTTAAGAAGCAAACAGCGGAAAGACACTCCGATCTTCGCGTGTAGACGCCAACTCCAGAGGGACACCACTGACTGGTTGACCACAAGCCTAAACTTCTCCTGAGGTGTGGGGGGAATAGCAAGAGTGAGTCCATGTCGAACTCAGCAAATATAACATGGGGTTTATGAGGCTCAAACAGGATAGACACGGGTTTACAGCGGTTTGCTTTTAATTAATCATCTTTTATGCAATTGGATAGCAACAAGTTGAATAAGCCCATAATTCATGATCAAAAGTAACATAATTAATGAATTGCAACAATCAATTAGCAACAAGTCAACATCACCCCAAAGATACTATTCCATAAGACGTCCAAGGCCGCTCTTGACCGTGAGCTCGGCTAGTATACCAGTTTTACACTCTCCAGAGGTTGCGCACTTTCACTATGAGCCGTGATTCCCATTTGCTCGGGGTAGCTAGCCCCATAACACTACCAAGGTGAGCGAGCAGGGTTTCACTATGAAGCCCTTCAAAGGTTCGTCTAACATGTTAGGGCCGCGAGGTTTCCCTCGGCAAGCAGATGTAGAGCCCCCCTTCCATATGGCACAAGGTCACGCAGGTTATACACATATGGACAGAGGCCGCACTATACCTGAGTCGTCAAAGCCCCTCTTGCGCCTTTCGGTAACCTCTAACAAGCTAGAAAAGGTCCTCATACTGAGCTAAAACCAGAGCCATGTAGCCCTCATAGTTGCACTGTCAATCCCGGTGTCATACTTACAGATCATTATCAAAGGTGAAGGATTTTGAGCATCACAAAACTATGCTCGAATCCCCTAGTTCCATGTTGCTAAAAGGCATCTTTTAATCTTTATTGCATATTCAATTAATCAGTTTACATGATCATGATTCCAGTAGCGCGCTAGCATCGACTACCCAATGCATAAACCCATAGGTGACAAGGTAGAAGATAACAATTCTAGGTAGCACTTATGGTTATCAAGGTAGACACATGCACATGAATGAAATTATTACGGTGAATAGGATAACAAGGAAGATCCCATGCTATACTTGCCTTGATAATAGTGCTCTGGAGAACTTGGATCCTCAACGTACTCTTGATCACCTACGTATTGCTCACCGTCTGAACTCGATCATAAAATCACCACACAATCATCGAGGCAATCATACACGAAGCAAACAAGATCTATATTAGAAACAGTACACCAACAGTGGAAAAATGATTGAAAAGTTTATAAAAATAATCTACGCGTCGCTATGATTCCAACGATATAAAGTTGGCGCAAATCGGATTTAAAACGAGGAAGATATGAATTTTACAAGATTTATAATAGAATAATAATATATTAAATATAATCTTGAATTTTAAAAGTTGAAAACATGAGTAACAGTAGCATCATTAGGTAGATTACGAAATTACGAATCTAACGAGACTTGAACGGATCAAATCGGAGCTAAAACGAATAAAAATATGGCCGAAATAAACTGAGTGGCAAATCTGTAAATATTGAAAACGCCTTTTGAATTAAAACCGACGAAATACGTTTTCTAAATAGGAAAGCGTAATCTGAGAAATACGCCAAAGGATCGTGGGTTAGAGCATTAAAAAGCTCAGGGGCTCTTTTGCAAAAGTGCCGGTCGAAAAGGTATTTCCCACTGTGGGCCGTTGGATCGGCCGTGGACGGCGCAGGTAGCTCGGGAAAAGAGGGGCGACTCTGGTCGCCGGAGTCGGGCGGCGCCCGGCAGATTCCTCGCCGGCAAGATGGCCGGAGACGGCGTTTTCGGGGCTAGGAAGCTCGGCACACCTCGGGATCTGGTCGGGAAGCAAGAGGAGTTCAAGCCGAACCTATCTATGGTTTCGGTTGCCACAGAGGTAGCTCGGGGAGGGTGCGGCGAGCTAGGTGGCGGAACTATGGCGGCGGCGAAGCTCGGCATCATGGCTATAGGGCACGAAACCGAGGGAGAAGGGGTCGGGAAGGTTCCTGACCTTGCTGCGAAGCTTGGAGAACAACCAATTTCGACGGAGAAGTCCTCCCGAGGAGAAATCGACGGCGGCGGCGGAGCTCGGGGCGACGGCGGAGCTCGGAGCGGTGGCTAGGGCAAGATCGGAGGGCGTGGCTTGCTCGGGAACTTGTGGGGAGGGACGGCAGAGCTCGGCCGACCTATATAGGGGCGCGAGGGAGGCGTAGGAGATCCGGACTCGTCCGAGGATCCCGGCGGCGGAAAGCTTCGAGCAGCGGCGGCTCTGTTCGCGCGAGGACAGGAAGAGGCAATGCCGCTAGGGCTGGACGGCGGCAAATAGGGGCCCGCCTGGACTTATATAGTCCCGAGGCGATGGGGATAGGGGAGTTGAGTTCGCCTCGGATATAGGAGATCGAATCGAGGGCGGCGAGCGACGAATTCGCTCTGTTCGTTCTCGCGTCGGACTCTCGGCGAGCAGCAGAGGGAAACAGGGGAGGGGCTGTCCTGTGGGTCCCACAGGTCGGTAGCACCGAGCGCTGGGGTCGGGCTGGCAGTCACGGCAGAGGGATGCTCCGCGCGTGCGTGCTCGGTCGTGGCGTGGCTCTCTGCTTTGGGCGCCCCGGGGAGAAGAAAGGAAGGAGGAGAAGAGGGACTGCCCTGTGGGGCCCGCCTGTCATCCAAAGATGGGAAGAGGGGGCGCTCAGCTTGCTGCGCCGGCTGGCTGGCTAGTTAGCTGGGCCTCGGCCCAAGTTAGCAAGGGAGGGGGCAGGCCGAAAGGAAGAGGAGGACTGGGCCCTCGGGCCAAAATCAGAGAGGGAAGGGTTTTCCTATTTCCCTTTTCTATTTTCTAATTACATTTTCAAAAGGATTTTCAAATTGGGTTTTGAATATTTGAACTCAATCATAAACCAAACAATACAAAAATACATGCTCCAGCATGAATGCAACAAACATGTATATGGCCTAACATTAATTTTATATCTCAATAAATATTAATTTCCCTATATTGGAATGATCAACTAATTGCATAATTAAATAAATTCCCACTATTTAAAAGAATGCAATTTTTCGGGTGTTACACTGCCCGTAGCAAGCAAGCAGTCCACATCAAGCAAACACAAGGGCAGCAAGCAAGGTGCATCTTTCAAGCCAAGGGCAGCCAAGAAAGTAAAGGAAGAAGTGTCAACAACTTCATCATCTAGTGAAGAAGAAAGTGATAGTGAGCAGCAACAAGAGCAAATTGATGACTTTGCTCTATTCATGAGAAGGTTTCGCAAGGGAATCAAAAGCAATGGCTACAAGTTAGTAAAGAGGACCTTCCCAAACAAGAAAAAGAGAACATGCTACAATTGTGGCAGCACGGAGCATTTTATAGCCGATTGTCCTCATGAGAAAAAGGACAAGAGGCAAGACAAGAAATACCACAAAGAGGGCAGCAAGAGAAGATACAAGAAAGATGTGGGAGAAGCCCACATTGGACATGAGTGGGACTCAACCATGGACAGCTCAAGTGAAGAGGATAGAAAAGTTGCAACCGTTGCCATTCAAGCTTCATCCTCAACACCAAAGCTATTCAACAACTTGTCCGATGATGATGATGATTGCTTCCCTCACACTTGTCTTATGGCAAAGGGTGAGAAGGTAAAAACCAAATCGAAGTCCAAAACTCCCTCTCCTAGTGACATCTCTAGTAGTGATACAAGCGATTACTCTAGCGATAATGAATCTAGTGATGAAGAAATTAACAAATTAACTAAGAACTTGGATAATAAAACTAAACTGTTCATTGCTAAGCTAATGGAAGAACTAGAGAGCACACAAGCTAAGTTAGCATCTAGAGAGAAGACTCTTATCAAACAAGAAGATCTCTATATTGCTAGCAAAGAAGCTCTTGCTTTGAAGAGTAGTGAGGTGGACTCTTTGCAAGTGGTTTTGGCCAAAGAGCAAAAAGCCCATACTATCACTAAGAAGGTTAATGTTGACCTCAATCAAAGATACAATAGCTTGTTGAAAAAGCACAATGAACTTGAGGACCAACATAAGCTTCTTGCTGATAGTAACTCACTCCTCCTCGAAAGCAAAGGTGCATCTAGCTCTTTCACTAGTCAAATATGTGAACAATGCACCAAACTTGATTTGAATGCTTATGCCACTAACCTTGCGAACATAGAAGCTATGAAGAAGGAAGTAGCAAGGCTAAATGCCCTAGCTACTGGAAAAAGTATGAGCTTTCAGGTACAAAATAGCAAAGGCAAGGTTAAGGAGCAACCAAGGTTGCAATACAAGGATGGAAGGCATCCCTCCATCAAAAGTGGTTAGGCCATGTTGCTGGGGGTAAAACCAATGGAAGGCACATCATAAATGGAGTGGAGTGTGTCAGGTTTGAGAGGAAGGCTCAGATTGGTACAGCTAGGTCTACACAGACTGCGGCAGTGCTGGACCACGGCAGTGCCGCGCCCCAAGAAAGGGAAGGCCACCAACCTAAAGCCTGATCATTCCAAAGCACATGTCCAAAGGGTGCCCTAGCATAAGCAGGATTCCCAGAAGCCACAGGAATCTATATGGGTGACCAAAAACAAGTTTGTGCATCAACCAAAGTCAAGTGTCACCTGTGAGAGTTTGGAATCTTGCTATGTGTTGAGGTGCACCAACCGTGGTAAGGTTGTTGCTAAGATTGTTGGTCAAGAGGCCAGCAAGCATGTGGGAAAGGCAATTTGGGTTCCTAAGATATTTGTGACTAACATGCAAGGCCCCAATGTTACTTAGGGACCTAAATCAAGGAACTAACTCCGGTGGATCAAGTTGGGTGCTTGATAGCAGATGTACAAACCACATAACCGGAGAGAAGAGTATGTTCAGCTCATACTCCCCTATTGAGAATCCAAGTGAAAACATAGTCTTTGGAGACAACTCAAAAGGGGGAGTAATCGGTCTTGGTAAAGTTGCTATAACTCATGAACATTCAATCACTAACGTTTTACATAAAGATGTGTTGAGTTACAACTTGTTGTCCGTATCACAATTGTGTGAGATGGGCTACAATTGTCTCTTTATGGATAAGGGTGTGGAAGTCACTAGAAGAGAGGATTCCTCTATTGCTTTTACGGGTCGTTTGAGAGGGAAGCTTTACCTAGTTGACTTCAACAAAAGTAAAGCCAAACTTGAGACTTGTTTAGTGGCAAAATCTAGCATGGCCTAGTTATGGCATTGCCGGCTAGCTCATGTTGGGATGAGAAACTTGGCCAAACTTCTAAAGGACAACCACATCCTTGGACTAACGAATGTTCACTTTGAGAAAGACAGGATATGCAGCGCTTGCCAAGCCGGAAAGCAAGTAGGAGCACCAGACCCACCAAAGAGCATCATGACCACCACCAAGCCACTAGAGTTGATTCACATGGATCTCTTTGGACCGGTGGCCTACTTAAGCATTGGGGGTAACAAATATGGACTTGTTATTGTTGATGATTATTCCTGTTTCACTTGGGTATTTTTCGTGTATGATAAGTGCCTGGTACTAGACAAGGTGAAGACCTTCATTAAAAGGGCACAAAAGGAATTCGAGCTTCCCATCAAGAATGTGAGAAGTGATAATGGAACCGAGTTTTGGAACACCCAAGTTGATAGCTTTCTTGATGAAGAGGGCATCAAGCATGAGTTTTCAGTTCCATACAGCCCTCAACAAAATGGTGTAGTAGAGAGGAAGAACCGGACTCTCATTGACATGGCAAGAACAATGCTTGATGAGTACAAGACGCCGGTCTCTTTTGGAGTGATGCCATCAACACCGCTTGCCATGCAATCAACTGTCTCTACCTACACAAGAAGCTGAAGAAAACCTCATATGAGCTGCTCACTGGTAACAAGCCAAAGATGTCTTACTTTAGAGTCTTTGGGTGCAAGGTGCTTCATACTTAACAAAAGACCCAAAAGCTCTAAGTTTGCACCTAAAGTTGATGAGGGTTTCTTACATGGTTATGGATCAAATGAGCATGCTTATCGTGTCTTCAACAATCTGACCGGTCGTGTTGAAGTAGCGGTACACGTGACATTTGATGAATCTAACGGCTCTCAAGTAGAGCAAATTGATCAAAGTGTTGTAGAAAAAAAGGATCCACCTTGTGAAGCAATCAAGCTAGTAGCAATTGGTGATATAAGACCACAAGAAGACAAGGCTACAGAGGTGGAAAAGCCTCAAGAGAAGGCCACTACAGAGGCTGCTGCTGAAGGGAGCCCGGTAGTGCCACTCCCCCAGCCAGCAGAGCCATCAACTCCTGCAACAGCTGAGGGGACACCGCTTCCAAGGGATGATCCAGCATCTATTCTTGAAGTAGATGAAAATGATTTGGCAGAAGAAGAAGAACAAGAATCCATTGATCATCCAAGGCTATGACAAACCATTCAATGGGACCATCCCATTGACAATATCCTTGGGAGTCTTCGAAGAGGGTAACTACTCGCTCACATTTGGCAAATTTTTGTCAATTTTACTCTTTTGTCTCCTCTTTGGAACCTCTCAAGGTAGAAGAAGCACTTGGTGATCCAGACTAGGGTGTTGGCTATGCAAGAAGAGTTGAACAACTTCGAGAGAAATCAAGTATGGACTCTAGTTGAAAAACCCAACACCAACATCATCGGCACCAAGTGGGTTTTCAGAAATAAGCAAGATGAAGATGGAATGGTGACAAGGAACAAGGCAAGATTGGTGGCTCAAGGATTCACTCAAGTAGAGGGCTTGAACTTTGAAGAAACATATGCACCGGTAGCAAGACTAGAAGCAATCCGAATGCTTCTAGCCTATGCTGCTCATCACAACTTCAAGTTATATCAAATGGATATGAAGAGTGCATTTCTCAATGGCCTAATACAAGAGTTGGTATATGTGGAGCAGGCACCGGGTTTTGAAGATCCCAAGTTTCCAAACCATGTCTACAAACTCCATAAGGCGCTCTATGGGCTTAAGCAAGCACCAAGAGCATGGTATGAATGCCTTAAGGAATTCTTGCTCAAACAAGGCTTTGAAATAGGCAAAGCTGATCCTACTCTTTTCACTCACAAAGTCAATAAAGATTTATTTGTGTGCCAAATATATGTCGATGACATAATATTTGGTAGTACTAACCATGTCTTTTGTGAGCAATTTAGTAGGACAATGACTAAGAGATTTCAGATGTCCATGATGGGAGAGCTCAAGTTCTTCCTTGGATTTCAAGTCAAGCAATTGAAGGAAGAAACTTTCATAAGTCAAACCAAGTACACCCATGATATGCTCAAGAAGTTTGACATGGCAAATGCAAAATCTATCAAGACTCCCATGCCAATCAATGGACATCTTGATCTCAATAAGGAAGGGAAACCCATGGACATCAAGGTATATCGCTCCATGATCGGCTCTCTACTCTATTTGTGTGCATCTAGGCCCGATATTATGCTTAGTGTGTGCATGTGTGCTAGATTTCAAGCTAACTCGAAAGAGTACCATTTGATGGCCGTTAAAAGAATCTTGAGATATCTAGTACACACCCCAAACCTTGGCTTATGGTATCTTAAGGGCTCTAAGTTCAATTTGCTTGGGTATTCGGATTCTAATTACGCCGGTTGCAAAGTAGATTGAAAAAGCACTTCGGGGACATGTCAATTCCTTGGACGGTCCCTAGTGTCTTGGAGTTCTAAGAAACAAAATTGTATAGCCCTTTTCAGCGCCGAGGCTGAGTATGTTGCAGCCGGTGCATGTTGTGTGCAACTACTTTGGATGAGGCAAACCCTTCGTGATTTCGAATGTGACTTTACCAAAATCCCATTATTATACGACAATGAAAGTGCCATAAAGCTTGCAAACAATCACATAAGTCACTCAAGAACAAAGCACATTGACATCCGACATCACTTCTTGAGACACCACGAAACCAAAGGAGATATCGAAATACGCCATGTGAGCACCGAAAAGCAACTAGCCGATATCTTCACTAAGCCTCTCGACGAGTGAAGGTTTTGCACTTTGCGTAGTGAACTAAATATCCTTAATTCTCTAAACGTGGTTTGAAACCTAGCACATTCCTATTTGCTTAAACTAGGGTGATTGAAAAAGATTTGAAAAGTTCAATTATGTCTTTCAAAACTACTTTGGTTGAGTGCTTGTGCAATCTCGGCTACTTTATTTAATTTCTAATCTTTCTGACCAAGTGATTGCACAAATATTACTCTGTAATCATGACCTAGGTGAAGCCCAGTTTAGAACTAGGATCTCTGCTGAAAGGCTGGGCGGCAGTGCCACTTCTAGCCGTGGCAGTGCCGCGCCTTGCTAGCTTGGCGGCCCATGGGCCACCTTAGTCTGAACGGTCGGGTATCTCTTCTAAATGGTTTCTAGGCCCGTGACCGTTCCTCCCTCTCTCTATTCTCTCGGTCTCTCTCTCTCTCTCTCTTTCTCATACCGAGAGAAAGGGCGACGGCGCCTTCTCCAGCACCGCCGCTCCCCCTACCGCACGCCTCTCCCCTACTGAGTCTGCTGCCGTGCGTTGGAGGCTTTGCTCTTTCTCCTTGCCGGCGTCCAGGCTCCCTGAAGGCATGGCCTTTTCTCCTTCCCTTTCCTCTCCAAGGTAACTTCAAGACCTAAGTTGATATCTCGCTCGATCTATGCAATGTGATGATTTTGGTTAAGGAAAAGTGTTGCAAAGGGCATATTGATGTGTATAGAGCCAAGGAAATTAGTTGAAAATTGCCGATCTATTGATTCAATGGCAGAGGAAGATTGGAAGCAGGGAGGGTTCACTGCGTAGGCGCGGCAGTGCCGGGCCTAGCCACGGCAGTGCCGGGCCCTGTGCTTTGAGCCCCTACCACCCAATCTTCTCCTCAACTTTTGACTCAATAGATTTGAATCTGTTCATCTAGTTGACTTGCTCAGCACTCATACTCCCCCTTTATTGACACAAATTTTCACATATTTGCATAGATGGCAGACGGTGGAAGGCGTGAAGGAAGGACCAAGGCAAACTTCGACTGTGGGGGCTGGGTCCAGCAACCCAGTGCGCCCCCCGCATACCAAGCAGCCAGCTCGTCGTGGTGGTAGAAACACCTAGGGCAGAACAGATAGGCAGGCGATCCGTGATGCCGAGCTAGGTTGAGCAAGGCTAGGCAGGACCATTCCAGATGGTGCTTGCCCGGAGACTCCAGATGACCTCACCATGTTCGATGGTGCGTATCTAGAGTGGGATGAGCATGATCATTATGTGCGTGCACCTGATGAGAGGAGGCAGCGGCACAAGATCAGCTACTACAACCAGTTCAGGGCTGTGCAGGAGCAGAGGTAGCTCAATCCTTATGCCAGGCATAAGGATACTGACCTTGACTACAGGTTTTGGTCACCTTTTCAGTCAGATTTCTATGAGTCAGTTCTCTTTGCTTCCGAGAAGCCCAAGATTGTTCCTATGAGGTACATTGATTGGGAGCATCTTGGCTAGCAAGAATGACAGAGTATGCAACCAAGTCATCGCTTTGCAAGAATAGAAGGAATATATGATTTGATGGGTTTTAGGTATGATTGGAACATAGAGATTCTTTATCAGTTCCTTGCTACCTGCTAGTTTGACAGAGAGGATGATGAGTTGCATTGGATGACTGACATTCACCACTACCGAGTAGACTTCACCACTTTTGCTCGGATACTTGGTTTTGGTGAGTGGGACAGGGATGCTTTTGATCTTCATGATGAGAGGGCACTCACTGACAGCGAGTTAGCAGCCCTATATGATCATCCCAGTCAGGCAGATGGTTTGGTGAAGGGGTTGAAGAGTCGGTATTATATCTTGAACAATCTATTTTGCCAGACTCTTCATCCCAAGGTTGGATCTGCTTCCAACCTATATGGGACAGCGAGGAACATGCTTGCCAGGACACAGCCAGGTAGTGGGTCTTTCTCAGTGTCTCGCTTCCTTTGGCGCGAGCTGATTATCACTTCTGAGGATGCTAGGAAGGCTCTACCTTATGCCTCCATATCTTATGTTTGTGATTGAGCATGTGTCTGGCACCATATTCAAGAAGGATGTGTCCCATGAGCCATTTCAGTTGGACAAGACTCACCATTCCGGTGTTGGTGAGAGTAGGGCAGCCACCCGGTCTTCCAGCAGGAGGGCTGCCCCGGCTTCGGACATTCCAGGTCCCTCTCATTCTGGCTCCCAGCAGCGTCCCAACAAGAAGAGCCGTCTCTCCTGCATGCTTCAGAGGATTTTCGGGGCTTGTATGCATGCTTCTCAGTCTGCACACAAGGCTCGATTAGAGATCAGGGAGTTACAGTGAGATTCAGGGGCTGCGACAAGATTGACCCTCCTACACCTCCTCCAGAGTTCAGCGAGATGTTTGGCTCTGACATTGAGGACGTCGATTGGGACCAGCTTGCACATGAGGAGGAGGAGGAGGAGGACCGTCCCGGCACGTCATCTTGCGGCGTACGCTTCACCGCCACCACCCATTGCCAGGGCCGTACCGTTGTCTTCGATTCCGATGAGGAGGAAGAAGAAGAAGGCAACGACGAGGACGATAACGAGGAGGAGGAGTCAAGTGAGGATGATGATGAGTAGTTGTGTCTCGCTTTTTCTCTCTTTTCTTCCTTTTTGGTGCTTGTTGCCAAAGGGGGAGAAGGGGATTAGAGAGGGGTACAACAACTTTTTCATTATTTTTACTAGTATCGTATATCTTTGAGAGCTGCTAGTTATAGAGTTGAGAGTGTTTCTCAAACTCATTTGGCTTGTAATAAGTACTTTGATGCTCTTTATTTTTCATTTGATTGTGAACCTTAGTACTTTCTTTGAGAACCAGCCTATGTTTGTGTGTAAACTTGTTGCATATTTTTATATATGATCTGTGTAGGTGCTTTACTTCCACGAAGCTACTGTCTTTAGGTAGAGCGGCAGTGCCGCACCCGCGGCAGTGCCGGCCCTAGAGCAGTTGTGCCGCCCTATCTGATGGTAGCAGCTTAATCTGATTGTTTCACATGTCATTCGCATCACGTTTATACTCTTGACACTGTGTGCTGCACCCCACAGAGACCATGGATGTAGGGGGAGACCCTATTTCACTCTAGTGTGTGAAACTTAGCCTTTCATGCTAAGTTGGAAATTCAAATTCCATTCACACATTCAGGGAGAGACTCTACAATCAAAATCTTATTTAAATCTTGTTGTACAATATCTTTTATAACTCTAATCATGTTGTCATCAATCACCAAAAAAGGGGGAGATTGTAAGTGCAATCAAGCTCTAAAGTGGATTTTGGTGATAATGACCACGCGATTAGAAGACTAATGAGATTTATCGAGATGATGGACAGGACAAAAGCATTAGGAGGATGTATTCTTATGCAGGTGGACCCCTAACAACTAAAGGATGCGGCATCCGGCTCAAAGGAGGTTTAAATTCGTTTTTATTTTGAATTTGAGTATAGGAAAGCCGTACTATTAAGGGAGATGCAAAAGACAAGTTTGAAAGTGTGAACAAGTGCAAATCTTTACACCAAACATCCTCATTTCCTCTGCCTTAGACAGCTACAAAACTCCAGCTCATTCTGCTCTGTCTAGGCAAGCGCGGCACTGCCATGACTTGTTCTGACCGTTAGACTCGAGGGGGCTTCTTAGTCTCCCTCCCGTCGCCCCCAATGGTCAGTCTCTGCCATTTTCTCAGTCTTCAGACCAGAGAAGCTCCCCTCTTGCTCTCTCTCACTCCCAACAAGCTCTTCACTCTCCATTTCGAATCCAAGTTTGAATCTTGAAGAGTGTGAGCTGAATCTCAGCAAAAACAAGCTTCTCCCACTGATCTTCAATTTCTTTAAGCACATGGTTCGCGTTTAAGCCGGTGGTTTACATTTGTTACTCTTGGAGCTTGCTCCTAGCAGGCTAGGGCAGTCGCCCGGAGTGCTTGCCAATCTTGTGGCAGCCCCGGGAGGTTTGTAATCACCCTCACAAGCTAGTAGAATCACCTCCTCTTTTCAAGAGTTAACTCTCTTGACTTGAGAACGAGGATTGGGCCTGAACCCAAGTTTCCTTTGTGGAACCTCAACAACGTGGAGTAGGCAAGCCTTGGTGGCGAGCTGAACCACGCGATAAATCTTGTGTCTGTGTTGCTTGCTTTACTCTCTACTTGCTGGGTTTATTGTTTTCTAGGGTTTGGTCCCGATCTACCTTTTGGTGGTGTTCTAACTACAAAGAAAAGGTGTTCTAAGCTCTACACATCCTCAGGAACCTCAGTAAATTACTCGATCTAAATTTCATTGGGTAGATTTTGAACTGTGTTGCAGCCTGGCAGTGCCGCTCTGAGGCCGGCACTGCCGCACCTGGTACTAACCTTCGTTTGCAAAGAAATTTCACAGGCCTATTCAACCCCCCTTCTAGGTCAGTTCGTGATCCTACACTAGTACATGTGTCAATGGGCGGTACCCCGGACAACCACCGGACGCGTCCAGTGTGAACTTGTCGAGCGTCCGGTGCACACGCAGAAACTGCAAAACTGCTAGTTTTTTAGCCTCACTTATAAATAGCCAATCTAACCATCTTGGGGAGCTCTCTTGTGCATTTCACTCTTTTCTAAGCATCTCTTGAGCTTCCCAACCTTCTCCCACTTACTCTTGTGCTTGATTCTCATCTATAGTGAGTTTGGGAGTGATTCAAGTGCATTGTTCATCCTAGAGCATCTTTGGGCACTCGTTGATTGTTGTTGCTGCGGATTTCTTCTATTCTCTTGGTGATTTCCGTCACCTAGATGGTCTTGGAACAGCGGACGAGTTGGCGGAGTAGGAGATTGTCTCCGGCCACTCCCAGTGGACTTGTGTGGGGTTAGCAGCTTCTCCGGCGGAGAGCCGCAAGGTAGCACTTGTAAATTGCTCGTGTCATTGAGTTACCTTGCTCGTGGTAGGTTCTTGTGGCGCTCATTTGTTGAGCTTGACATTGGTTGTCAATTAGCCACCGAACCACCAAGTAGTGGTCGACACAACGAGGATGTAGCGTGCCGGCAATCACGTGAACCTCGGATAAATTGGTGTTTATCTTTGTGTTGATCTTAGGACCATCACCTTTGTGTGTATTGGTATTCATTCCGGTGATTGACTATCTACTCTACTCGGAGGTATAACATCACTACACCTTCTCCTTTATTTTGTGTACTTACTTGTGTAGTGGTAGTGTTACTAGTTTGCTCACCTAGGAGTAAGTAGCTTTTCAACCTAGGCTAGCTTGTGTGTGAACCTAGAGTCTTATTTTAGAACGGTTAGAAAGGCTTGCATTTTGAGTAGGCTAGCGCATAACTCGCTTTGCCATTTGTTGTACTAATCTTGTGGTCAAGTGTTGTTTGTATATTTTTTAATTAGGCTATTCACCCCCCCTCTAGCCTTTTTGGACCTCTCACTCTTGGGGCACTACAGTTCGATAGGTGCTCGTCCAATGGAAGGGCGAGATGGCTGCTTCTGCTACTTGGGAAGTTCTAGCTCGAGGATGAGCTAGGTCTTAAGGGGGAGAGATGTCATGTGAGGCTACACATACACCAGGTGCAGGCGGGCCCGTGACGTACGCCGAGATGTCATGTGGGGCCACATCTATACCAGGCGCAGGTGGGCCCGTGACGTGCGCCGAGCGGCGGATTTGTTACCTATTTCTATTCCTTATTTTCAGGAGCAATTGGCTCCAGCCATAATCAAACACTTAAGGAATAAGAAAAAGATATTATCTCTAATCTCCTGTCTTCCTTCTCCAAACAAGCTAGGTGTAGAGGGGAATACCGTGGCTACGAACTACGTAGCCGAGGTCTAGCTACCCGAGGATTTAACGCCCTTGACATAGTAGAGATGGAGCCTTTTCTTTCTCAAGTTTTTCTTCATATCTCAAATCACTTCTCTTTCCACCATCTAATGGATAAAATGTCGATAATATTTTTTTTCTACATCAATATGTACCAGTGCCAGTGTACTACTTGACTGATAAAAATATAGTGAATAATAATATTCTTGTTTTTGCAAATGTCAGAATTTCTTTTTATTTGTGAACTAAGGTACTATAGGTATACAACCCAATTTACCGAAACCAAAAGTTCAGTACTTAGATGGGAGAAAAGAGTCGCTATCCCATGATTAATAATCCTGGTTTTCTCTAATTTCTTTTCTTTCTAGAACAGTTTTGAGATAACCGGAAGATGGCTATAGCAATAGGATAACACATCTGTAATAACCATGGATCGTATAATAGATTGTTTAAGACTTATAATATTTTTCAAATTCATAAGATAGGTATTTTTACCAAGTTTGGTGAATGAATGTTTAATTTGTGTTACCCTAGATATCGCCGTAGTGTTAGCACGAGCGATATTATTTGAAAATGATGATTGATGTCGATATTATCTATTAAACTACAAAATACTTTTAACATGATATTCATCATCCGTGAATGTGGACATGTTGTATGATTAGGTAAATAAGTTGCAGAGATATATTGACTTTGTATCGCAGCATATCAAGGAAATTTTCGGGTTGCTTCCTGGTCCCGTCCGGAAATATGTAGCTGCTGAAACACACACACACACACACACACAAATGCCTACGTGTCCCTTGTACTTCTCCATGTGTTGATTCAATCTCATGAATCATGATCTGTCTTTTTTTAATAACAATATAACATTGCATTCAGTTAACTTTCCCATGTATTAATGTTTTTAACCCCTCCTTTAAAAATTAATGAAATTGACCATCACTATGGGGATATCCGCCACAGTTTTTATTGTCAAAAAAATAACAATATAACACACTCTGTACATAAGTTATCATTGTATTATATATTCTCGTTGCAATGTACGGGCACTCACCTAGTAAGCTAAAACAAGATAAAAGCATACATTTGTCAGCTCAAATTGTGTTGTATATGCAAATGATGAAAGGAAACAATTTGAGAGTAGGTGATGTATCATCTACTCGAAGCCATAGCTATCCACCTAATAACACTTCCACCTCGTGTAGTTGGCTTGCTCTCTGCTTCTCTATAAATGCAGCAACGACTAACTCTGTTCCATTTTTTATCATTCCCAGAGAATCCGTGGTATATATATAACAAACGAAATGTCCCTGTTAATTTTCGAACTTTAGAGGTTGTCTAGTCCAGTATTTGTTATTTAACGGATTGATATGCCAACATGCATGCACTTGATGTTAGGTGACTAATTCTGGACTCCAAGTACTGTTCAGTACTTGCAATTGAAGCCAAATCATAATTTTTGCGCTACCTTTTTCCTTGGGTGTCAGCTAGACATGGACAGTGGACACATTGCATGCGTATCACTTTTTTCCTAACTACTCCTATATGCACACTGCCGACACTTATTCCCCAAAGTTTCTAGAATTCTAGCTACCTGTGACTTAAGTCCTAGAACCTGCAGCATTTTTTATTTACGATGTTAGCCTGATTAATTGTAAATTGTAAAAATTACATTCGTGACCTAATTGTCCGTACTACAAATTTGAGTTCCTCATGTGCTGTAGAGATATAAATTAATATTACTGAGATATAGTATATACTGAGCTACTCACACATTGCGGCATCGCTGAATAATCTTCTTGGCTAGACGACGAACAAGCTTGGCTACAAAGCTCCTTACTGGTGTATATATGCAGCGCAGCCTGCAGGTGAGGTGGCCATCAGGATCAGTGGATAGCTGTTGTAACATGGTTACACGGATCGCATCACAGAGGTTAAAACCTAAGATGCTGCTCACGACAGTCAAAGGGCAAAGGCTTCGACAACCGCGGTGGGATCCAATAGGGCGAAGGCTCAGACAACCGAGGCGGGAAGGCTAGCGAAGAGCCCCGAGCGAAGGCTCACGAGAGCGCACGCCGAGGGCATGAAGACCAAGCGGAGGCCCGAACATGTGCACACCATGAACAAAAAGACCGAGCGAAAGCTCAGGCCAAATCAGCACTCCCACGGGGTTGCCAGCTGCTCGACAGGCTTACACCGGGCCGCACCACTAGCCCAGCAAGCGGAGTGGTTGAAGATCAACCAGAAATGACCACGGTGCCCATGGAGCGCTTAGGCTAACAAGGGGTATTTTGATTAGTTCTAGGACGATTTTGTAAAGACACATGGTCTACAGTGTATGATTATAAACGGGAGATTCATTGGCCCATGTAATTGTTAGTTGAGATCAATTGAATCAAAAACTAATTCACCTGATCCCACCATCCTTAGGCCTCTGTTTGGATCCCCACCTCTAAAGTTTAGAGGTCTAAAAACTTTAGAGCACTTTAGATCACATTTGAGCTCTAAAACTCTAATATGAGGTGGGCTAAAGTTTAGAGTTAAATATAGACCATATGTTTAGAGTTTTATCTCTAAAGTTTAGACCTCTAAAATTTAGAGGTACAAATCCAAACATATCCTTATTTTACTCTTAGCCTTCGCCCTCGGGCTAAACCGTTCCAGTCTGGCCAACCTTTGGGCGAAGGCTTCCACCTCTCTGCTGGAATCCCAAGTTCCAACAATAGCAAATAGCATAGGTCAGGTGGTTGGGCTGTGTGCATGCGAACTCCACTTTTCTCCACCGTACCACAAGCAGCGCACATCAAGTTCGGTACACGAGTCCCATTCATTCATTTGTCCTGCTATTTTATTCTCTCGTCGTCCTAATCACGACGCAGGGAAAGAAAGAAACAAATTAAAGGTGATAATGATGTGTGATGCTCTCACGCGTCGTCTTATTATCTGAGAATTAACTTCCTTGGGTTGCAAGGATGCATCCATCAAGTGTACAAACATGCATATACATACCCCGGCCTCTTTTTTGTTTCTTTGCTTGATTTCCTAATTAAGAGTACAAATTATTATTGAAAATGCAATGTTATTATATAATTAAGTACGACATAAGTTGAGTAGTTTTTTCATTGATTTTACGTTAAGAGTTTGACAATATTCACACTTTTAAGACCATTCTAATTATTTTATATTTTAATAACGCTCTTGCTATATATATGCATGGCAACTTGGCTGAGTAGTTAGTTGTTGCTTGGTTGGTTGGTATATGTCTTTCGAGCCGGCCGGGGTAGCTCTCTTGCAGCATGATATATATCATATATGCGTGCATACGACCTTAAATATTATATTATTAGCTCTTACCTACTTTAGTGTACGTTGTGGAGGTCCACTTCCATGATATGCTTACTACATAAGGCCCAATATGCATAGTTGTATATATACCATCAAGTGTCAAGAGTGTACTCGCTCAATTCTGAGCTCTTTAATTTCAGTCGGTATTGGTGCCGACAATATTGCTGCTAATAACTAGTGTGCTAGACACAAACTACATATATTCTTGATAAATTAGTGAGTCATTATTATCATCATTAGTGATTTTCGAATACTCATCTTTTACTGTTCAATTCAAAAGTTACATAAAAATTTGCACTACAAAATTTCACTGAGGAAAAGGAAAAAATATCTCTAATATTCAAGAACGTAAACTTTATATAAAGTTCAATTCATTTCTCTTAGGGGTTGTTTGAATCCTTTCATTTGGAGGAATTGAAATCTAGTTAATAACTTATGCTATTTTATTTAGAATGTGATATTATTCCACCACTTTTCAAAGTACACATATTAGCCTACAGATGCGGAAGAAGCCCTTGATAATGATTGTACGAACTGTTTACTAAGTTAATGAAACCCCTCTTTTTTCGCAAAAAAATATATATTAGCCTACCTCAAATTCATAGAGTGAGAGATGGAATTTGATTCAATAGATCATCATACTATATTTCTACTTTGCAATTTATAACATGCTCTTCAACTCGCTCCCACACGGTAAAAATACAACATATAAATATCTCTCTTGTATAGCCAACAATAATATACAAATATAATCTATATACAACCATATTAAGTTAATTAATATATGTGTAAATTATGATTCTTCAAATAAATTCAATTCCAATGATCGACCTGGATTATTGCCGTGGTCATCCACTGATATAATCCTGATCATTTAATTATTTTATCAATAGAAATGGGAGAAAATAAGTTGCGTATGGGGATCTATTCAACAAACCATCCACTGCACACACGTACCTTTGAAAAGGCGCCAGCCATATTATAGCTAACTTTCTGCTGGCTCAAGAATGATTGTCCCACGGGGCCTCCTGCTAATTTTATCGTTGGCCCTCACACAACATTTTTTTCTTGATTATTTCCTTTTGGACAATGTTTTTGAAATGTCTTCCAACAATGAGAGAAAATCTAGTACCGATGTAGTGTAACAATAGCAACAACAACACACAACAGTACACATAGCTCTGCAGGCACCATCCCAACAACAACAACAACAACAATAGGTAAAACACTCTGCCTGGCCGCGGAGCTATGTGTACTGTGTAGTCCAGTTCAATTTGGCAGCCAAAGCAGCAGCTCAGTTTCGAAATGGAAAAGTGTAACCATTAAATAAGATGCCTGCCAGAATTACTCTGTGCAGTTTTATTCAACACTAATTACCTAGAGTTTAGCACTGGATTAATGTCTCAAGATCGCCTGGATCGATCAGTATATCAATATATAGGTTATGTGAATGCAGCCTCTAGCTCGATCACCTCCACGTACTCCTTCGATGCAATTTCAATTACATACTCGATTTTTAAGCATGGAATGGAGTACGTGCTGTGAATAACTTTCGCTGTTTGTACTATCGTGAACCATTTGGTGCCGACAACGAACGACCATATATCGTCTTTGCATGGCTTATTAATTTTCTGAGCTGATGATAATCTGATACAAGCTACTCACTCTCTGTCTTGAAGCTGAATGAGGACAAACAAAGCTGGGCCGGCCGGGATATAGTGGTGTGTGCGTGTGTCACCGCCCACAACCATGCATGCAAGTCGTACAAATTAGGTTAACGAACAAATTGAACCAGCACCTAAAAGCGCCGCGCGCACTAAAAAATCCAAAAGAAATCCTGGACGTTTCGTACTAAAGGTACGTACCACCAGTGAAAACGACGACGAGTTCCAGGACTGAAATGTGTGTCAGTGTGAAGAAACACACTGCAAACATTCCTTTTCAGAGGGAGCCACAATAAATACATGGAAACCTTAAAACGTAAGGAACATAACGAAAATGGACATGACGTGCGAGTTAAAATAGGCTGTTGTCCGAATCCGTTCCGTTAGGATTTCCATCCGAGCCAAATCGCTTATCATTTCCAAGCAATCCGTAATCGAATCTTTGAATTTGCTTTTTGTTTGCTTGGGTGGAAATTATATTATATGGTCAAGTTCTCACTAGGCTTCAATTTGGATGCCCCTTCTTAACGAAAAAACACCTCTGCCAGCTTGAAATTAGGCGATCATTTTCTCTATTTTGTCTACCTAATGAAAACCCATGTCACTCGGCTTGAAGTTGGGTGCTTATTTTGTCTTTTTAATGAAAACTGTCTAGTTCCTCACTACTAAAAAAGATTTTACTACACACTACCCAACATCAACGAAGACGATCACAAGATGTAACATCCTAGTGTTAGTTACTATTTTCACACTTGCATTTGCATGTCATCAAGCCTAGATCATGTCATTCCATGCATCATCATCATTTCAATTGAATTGATTCCCTTTTATTGCTATATGTTTGTTTATATGTCCATAACATGCTAAATGTGTTGACATGCAAATGTGATGCTTGTTTACTGTTCTAAATGCTTTAGACATGTTTGGGATAACATTTGGAACAATGTTCATGTTGGTGAAATCCCCAAAATACCCCTCTAGCTCATAGTTGACTAGGGAGCCCTCTAAAAGCTATTCTGTTTGACCAAACAAGAAGGGCATTTTAGAGATTTTGCATGTCAGTGCACCCTTAATCAAAGTTGTGTAGAATTTTATAAGCAACAAACTTTATTTTTGGGTCAACTCATGAAAATGGGTGGAAGGTGGTCAAAAAGTTGAATTAGTGCAGATTTGGAGTTGTTTTGAAGTTTCAAAATTTTCCTAAGTCTAAACTGGTTTTCAGTTTCATTGTACCCCTGTTCATCGACCTGTATCTCTCAATCCAGGCCGATCTAGAGTAAAGTGTCTTAATACCAAATGATCTACTCATGTAGCTCTTCAATCCATAGTAAGGAAGTTTTCTCTAATACGCACTGGATCAAGAGTTATGGCCCGGCAAATATCGAGTTTCAGTCGGGTTCAGTGCAACTGAATCAAACTGATTCAGCTCGGCAGTCGGTCGTCGCCGCGCGACCGCGTCAGGAATCGTGCGCCAGGTGGCGCCGTACGCCGTCGTTGCCTCCCCGGCCAGCCTGCAAGGCTAAAATGGCACTCCATCCGGTCCCCTGGCTGCTTCACTCTCACTCTCCATCGCTCTCGCCTCTCTGTTCACCACTTTCCCCTCCGCCGTCGCCATTTCCGCCGCGCCATCACCGCGGTGAAATCCGCCGTCACCGCGCCGTCTCCGACCGCTCCATCTCCGCCATAGCTTCGCCTTACTCTGTTCTATCTCCTCGACCCGTTGCCAGCCTCAGTCGAGTTAAGGTATAGCTCTAACGAGCTTCTCGCCGCCGCGACCTCGACGGAGCACCGCCGAGCTCTCGGTTTGCCGCGATGAGGGCAATGCCGTGGCCGGTTTCCCTCTCTCTTGCTTGTCCGGGTGTCCTCGTGAGTCGTAGATCTAGCCTAGGTCGGTGGTCGGGTTGATTTCGCCGTAGTTTTGCCGGAACCCGAGCTCGCCGGAGTTTCGCCCGCCACCGTGTCGCCATGCGCGCGGTTAGAGCAAGCTGTCGTGCACCGCTGTTCGATTCATCGAGCACGGAGCTCCGTTAGGGTCTAGGGAGTACGGAACGTGGGTTGGTTTTGCCGGTGAAGGCCGGAATCGGCCGGCGCAAGTTCGCCGGACCGCCGCCGTCCGCCATTGCCGCCGTTGAGCTTGCTCCGGTGGGGGACAGGCCTCGGAAGTTAGTGCGCTGAGTTCGTCTCGTCGTCAGGAGTCCGTTGGTGCTCGTGGCGTCGCCGGAGACCTCGCCGTCGGCGAGCTCTCGCCGATCAGCGCCGGCGGCTCTGCCCCTCTCGCTGACACGTGGGGTCAGATTGACCCCGGGGCCCGATGGTCAGCCGCTCTGGTGCGCCTCTGGTTCACTGAGCCGGGTGCGCGTAGCAGTTAAAGCCGGTTTTGGGTTTTATGATTTATGAAATTGATTTCCAGAAAATGTGTAAAATCTTCCAAAATTCATATCTGGAGATAGGAGTGTCCAATTGGGGTGAACCAAATTTTGTTGTGTTTGTCTTTCTGAGCTCTATCAAAGAAAAATATAAAATGTATTTTTGGAATACTTTTTCTGTGCAGTTATATTAAAATTGTTAATTGCTTGTAAACTTGATAAATGCATAAGTAATTGTAAGAATGTGCTAAAAATGTGATTCCACTTGCATTAATCTTGTTTAGGGAAGTATCATCTAAGAAAAATATGTTTTCTGGTGTTGCACTGTTATTTGTATAATGTCTTGTATAATGTGCCTTTTATGCTTTAATCTTGCAAAAATCACCATGCTTAATCTGTTAAGGATATGGTCATGAATATTTTTCCTGAACCATGTTATGTTGTGAAGAAGCTAAGAAAAATGAGAAATCTATTGTTTGATACTTTTCACTGTGTTAAGTATTTTCCATTGCTTAAAAGGCTGATTGTTTGTTATTTTTTGTGTAGACTGTTATACTTGTCCAAATGACTTGAAATTTTGTTAGTAGGCTAATATGGCTGTGTAATAGCTACTATAATTTTTCTGGATTTTTCTGGGCACAGCAAACAGTAGGTCCAGTTATAGGCTAGGGTTTGTTTAATTGTTTTTAAGCAGATATCTTTTGGTTGGGAAGTGTTTTTATGCATTTCTATGATGTTCAGTATTACCACTTGTTTAAAACAGTGGAGTTGATCCTCATTTGAGCTTAGGGTAGTAAGATTAATGTTTTGTTTATATAATGTTGCTCGCGCTTGTTAATTATAAGTTGATTGTGGTAGGTTAGTTGATGCATGTTAATTATTAAGTGCAGGTTATAGACCTCTCACCCGGGACGAGAAATTATTCTATGCTTTGCTTAAGAAGGGTGAGTATGAGTTGATTGTCTAGAAAAGAAATATGCACGTACTCAGTAAATGAGTGCGGATTGTTAAACTGATTGCATATTATGGGTTAATTTGTGCTTCTCTATCTTACATTTCATGTGCATTCTCAGTCTCATATATGCATATCATGCATACAGGATCGCTGGGAGGAGTGACGCTGTTGCAGTTCGATCCACCGGAGGAGGGAGTTCCGCCGGAGATTGAAGTGCCAGAGGTTCCCGAAGGCCAGGAAGAAGAGGCTGAACTTCCAGAGTGCACTGATCACCAACCTACTAACTTTGTGAAAGGCAAGCACCGGAGCATCTCTAAGTCTCCACCTACTCTTTTTACAAATGCACTGGTCTTTATTAAATCGTATGATTGTGCACTTAAGTATAGGAGTTGATATGATACCGTTGCTGTATTTATACCTTGTCCACTTATACTTGATCCTGAAGTTATTACTAGACAAGGGGATGGGTTCGATCTTATGCTTAGCCATGCTTAGACCGGTAGAAGTCGAGGGATTTCCTGTCCTTCGCGAGCATAGGTGGTTACTAATGATGATGGGGTTGGATTCCACATGATGGACTATATATGCCACCATGCCACAGTGTCTAATGAGAGAATCAAGGCTAGGTAGCGGGGAGCCGCATGACATGGTTGAGGTCATGCCGTCTTCGGTGCTGCTTGCGGCCGACTAGGACTGAGGCCACCAGACATCAGTTGAGATTGAAAGACGTCGTCACATAGCTGTCCAGATAAGTCGTTCTGACCGCGAAGCCGAGTATTTCTTTCTGAGCCGAGCCTTGGTGCGACTAGGCAGACATATTCTGGAGGTAGGAAGTATGTACGGAGACACCATCTTACCAAGGGCAGGTCAAGGACCTGATGCATCCTGGAAGTGGGTTGGTCTCTGAGAATATGGTCCCCGCCAAACTCGCGACATATTGCGTCTCAGAAGGATTTAACGGTGGCCCAAGAAGCCAGTGGCTCGGCTGACAGGGTTTGTGATTGGCATATTTGCCAGCTGGTACAATTGATTCGAATCGCCATCTCTCCTGGTTAGTGAGAAACTGAACTGTTCTTCTGGTGAGGTAGAGGCTAATAACTTGAACATAATGATATTGGTGAGATGATGTTGATATCTGTGGATATCGAAAATCATATGGTTTTATTGATTGCTATAATATTCAGTGAATGCTTAGTATAGTGGCTAATCTTAGTAAACAGCTTAACTGAAATCAAAGCTTATCACAATTAAAATGAATAAGTTGAGGATCTACTGTAGTAATGCTTTTGATGAAAAATGATGCTACCCTCTGAGCTCCACCAAATAAGCCTTACATATCCTTGAGAGTCTTTTTATTTACTCCCTGTCGGGTAAGTCTAGCTGAGTACAATTGAGTACTCAGGGTTTTATTCCCATTGTTGCAGATGGTGTAGTCTACTACGCGTATTGCAGGAATTACTTCACCCCTGCGGGCGAAGAAGACTAGACCCGAGGGCAGGGTCATTATCTATCCTTAGTTGTTGTAAGAATGCTGTGACATGGTCTCTTTATGGTACTCGTATTTGAACTCTGTGGTGTAAAACTATGTTGACTTCCGCTACTACTATATTCGTGTAAAAGACTATGTTGTACTCTGATGTTTAAATTCGGTTGCGAACTTATGTATCATGTGATCGGGTATTGCTGAATGAATGATCCTTGGGGTATGAAATATTTGAAATCCTTCGAGATTTTCGGACTACCGGGTTTATATTGGCTCAAGTGCGACTGGATTGCGATTAAAAATGCGATCGTTGTACTTGTGCTCGTATAAATTGGTCGGTTCTGTGACACAAGGCAAAGTCCAACCGTCTTGTAAAATGTTTAGAGTTTTCTGAAGGCAGACATTTTCATTTACGAAGACGATCATAATTAACAATCTCACAGGAAAAAAATATTTACAGTAGTGGACATTTTATTTACAGAGGTGGTCAAAAACTGTCCATCTCCCAAAATTATGGAGGCATGCCATTTATGAGCCCTGTCTCCAAAAATGGAGACCATTTTTCGAGGACGTCTTAAAAAGCCCGTCTCCATAAACATTCTCGAGGCCCAGCCAAAGCCCTCATCCAACTCTCTACTGGGCTAATATAAATTGATGAGTTAGGGTTGGTGTAACAACCCTAAAAATCCACACAATCTAAAAATCCCAACCAATTAAAATTTTTCATTTATTTATTGTGAAAACCCATTTTTCTTGTGCAAGCATATAGGTTTCATTATGAAATTGGTAATTAAAGGAGTGTAGTTTGCATTTTAATTCCATTCACATAGAATAATAACTTATGCATTACATTTGGGATTTATTGCAATTTATGTTTGTATTTACTCAATATTTAAAATGGGCAATATATGTATATATACACTAAATTGAAAATAGAAAAGGAGAAAGAGAGTTAGGCCAGCCATTCGTTTCGGCCAGCCGGGTCGCTAAGTCAGCCCAAGCCAGCCCGACCTTCCTCTCCTCACCTCACCGCGCACGGGCCCACGTTGCGGCTCGGCAGCGCGCGCGCGACCGGCACACACACGCTCGCGCTCGCTGCCAACCCGACCCCGCCTGTCAGCCGCTCTCGCCCCCCCCCCCCCACTGTTCTTCTTCCTCACGAAGGCGACGCGCCTGCCGGGGGTGTCGCGCGAATGGCGTGACCCCGGTCCCACAGCCGACAGCATGGCAGAGCCCTGACCCCGCTGTCCCCCTCCTGTCCCCTCCTTTCTTGGCCGCCAAGCGAGCCCGCGTGCACCCTGAAACCCTAGCGTCGAGCGGCCGAAGCCCTCTGATCTACCGAGATCAATCGCGGCCGTCCGCCATGGGAACCTGCCAAGCTCGCCTATAAATTGGAACACCCCGAAGCCCTACCCTCATTTCCCCTCGCCGCCACCGCAGCACAGACCGGCACACTGCACCAAACCGAGAGAGAGAGCGTAGAAGAAGGGCGGAGCAGAGGAGGAGAAGCTGCCGGAGCGCCGCCGCCGCGGAGCACGCCGGAGCCGGACACGGAGGAGAAGCCCGAGCTGCGGACGAGGAGCGGCACGGCACTGCGATCGCTCTGCACGGCTCCGACTCGCCATTGCACCGCCATCCTAGCTTCACCGACACCACGGTGAGCCACCGCACGCCATGTCCGAACCTTGCCCTGCTTTTGCCATGGCGTTCTACCCTCGGGACGCGCAGGCACGAGCCCTTACCGGCTCGGGAAGATCACCTGCACCATGCACTCATTCGACCGGCCGAAACCCCCGGACTACAAGCTTGCTAGACCGAGAACGCAGCACGACGCGTTCTCGGCGGAGCGCGTTCACCACCGACGCGTTCCGACGCCGAATCACCCGTTCCGAGCAATCCGTCTAGCAACCGTATAGGTTAGAGCGTCATGGAGCACCGCCACGACCCCTTTGAGCTAGCTACGCGGATCTAAGCGCTAGAGGAAGCCTGAATCGCCCTGGCCGCGTGCGCCGCGACCTTACCGGAGCGCCGCCGCGAGCCGTCGCCAAAAGAAGGTCATGCCATGGCTAAAGTTCGCCACCAGAGTATTGTATGCCTCTCTGGCCTCACCAATTTGACGAGACAGCATTCGATTGAACCAATACTTGGTCGTAGCCGCGTTGCCGCCTTCCGCCATCGTCGGCGACACGCCGCCGCCACAACCGAGCACCTTGGAAAGCTCGGTAGCCAAATTGGTTGTTGGTATACCATCGCCATAGACCCTGGACGCGTATACATCTCCTAGAAGACCCCCTTAGTCCCGCCGGAACCACACAGTCGCGACGACATCGCCGCCGACAGGTTTCGCCTCGCCTAAATCCGTTCCGAGTACCCCCGGTCGCCTCGCGCTGCGGAGAAAGGCCGCCGAGGTTCGCCAAGTCTGCCTCGGCACCGCCGCTTGATAGCCGAGCCCCGAATCACGACTGTCGCCTTGGCTACGTGCGCCTCCATCTCGTCGGAGAACCGCCGTATGCCGAGGGAGAGAAGGAGGCCATACCACGACTCTAACCCGCCACCATCTGGTCGGACGACTGCCTGAGCACGCCAATTGGGGAAAGCCGAGCCCTGTCTTGCCGAAATATGGTCATCGCCGCCCTGTCATCGTCCGCCGCACCGGAGAGACACCGCCGCCTTGAACAGACGCCCTGGGACCCTGCTAGCACCGAATCTCCGATTCGCCCGAGCCTCCCCAGGAGAGCTCGGGAGAGCAGCCCCTTCGGCGCCCAAATCTCCGATTCGCCCGAGCCTCCCCAGGAGAGCTCGGGAGAGCAGCACCCTCGGGCGCCCAAATTTCCGATTCGCCCGAGCCTCACCGGGAGAGCTCGGGAAAGCAGCCCCCTCGGCGCCCAAATGTCCGATTCGCCCGAGCCTCCGCAGGAGACCTCGGGAGAGCAGCCCCCTCGGCGCCCAAATTTCCGATTCGCCCGAGCCTCCGCGGGAGACCTCGGGAGAACGGCACCCTCGGGCGCACCAAATCTCCGATTCGCCCGAGCCTCCCCGGGAGAGCTCGGGAGAGCGGCACCCTCGGCGCCCCGAATCTCCGATTCGCCCGAGCCCCGCCGAGCTAAACCGAGCTACGCCGAGCTCCGCCGAGCTACCCCCGACCACCGCCGAGCTCTGCCGAGCTACCCCCAACCACAGCCGAGCTACCCCCGACCACCGCCGAGCCACGCCGAGCTACGCCAACTCCGGCAACTCTCTGGGAACCAGCATCGAACACCTGGTGGGCGACCATCGGGTCTGTGTTCTGTTGAGGCGCCACTTGCCGCACTACTGGACCCGCGCGCCACGTGGACCAATCCCGAGCTGCCCCTGATTAACCGACCAATTTTTCCATTTTCAGAAAATAGGATAATCTTCGGAAATTCATAACTTATTCATACGATGTCCAAAAATTGCGCACCATATATCAAAATTCTCAGAAAAATGAGATCTACAATCTAAGACTATGTTTGTGTACATTTGGCTCTTTGTTTTATTGGATTTTTCTGAAATACTCTATAGGAGTCACTGACGCGACTGTTTCGTGTTCGATTTCAGAGCCGGAGGAGGATCTGACTAAGGAAGACGACCACGAGTACTTTCAGGAGCTAGGAGACGACTACGAAGGTGCCACGTCCCACCAAATCCTTAGATCCTAATTACGCATTGCAAACGATATTGTTGCTATTGCTTTATGATTATGTATGGATTGGTTGCATGGTAGTATATTTGAATTCCCTGCCTTGATAAGACTTTACCCTGCTATCCGTTGTTAGGTTAGCTGCTGCTTAATTTACTGTTACTCTTCCACTACTTTCTACTTGCTATATGCTATGTGGTGAAATTGGGACGGTGTATAACTGATTATAACCACTGGGAGAGAGTGCTGCGTGCGTCTTGGGTGCGTGGAAAGGGTTGATGTCGACCAAGTGGGATGTGAGACGAGCCCATGGGGCAAGTCGTGCCGGGGGTGCAACCTGGGCATCCCCAAGCGAGGTACCTGTGGCGGGTAAAGTTGTTGAGGAGGTTCCGGGTGGGATAGCCTTGGTGGTTTGAAGCCCGTGGACGGAGGTGCTGTGATAGCACGGGGAGAGTATCCCCTAAGTGGAGATGCCTGCTTGGTCAAACCTAGGATGGACTAGTTTCAGGTTCATAGGAATCCTTTTCTACTCACTCGCTTCTGATGGGCGGGAGACGGCTGGACTACTTGGTAGGACGGTGCCACTACTGCTAGGTTGAAAGGTGATAAGGGTGGGCGGAGACGGTCGATGGGTTCCCGTTCCGTTCTAGATGCACAGTACCACTGGATGGGCCCGGTACTGTGTCTCCCAGTCTCAGCATAATGGTGTAGGATCCGGAATATCCCAGGGCTGAGTGGTAGGGTGGCATCGACCTAGGCAAGCAAGCACCCGGAATTCTGCCTAGGTGTTTGCGCAACACCTATGATGGCTAATCTTGTGGGTAGTGAAACCTCTACAGAGTGTACGGTTGATCGATCGATACATATGCCAACCTGTTGGCTATGGACCTTTCCTATGAAGCTTCTACTAGTGTAGTGAGTGTTCTCTTCTCCCCCTGGATGACATTTTTTTTCCGGCAGTGTACCCGTTGTGGTAGTGTGCCGCTGAGATAGGCCCGAGAGGGAGTTGGGCCTGTCGAATGAGAGTGAGGTGTGGGTATGTGAGGTGTGGTGATGAGAAAAGGGATGATGGTGTTAACTGGTGATAAAACTTGACTAATTAAACATTGATTACAGCTGCATAGGAAAACCTCAGCCTATGGGTCTGCTTGTATAGCCTTGCATCCACTTTCCACAAAGCAAATGCTGCATAGGTGGGCTCCGTGGCCAGTACAAATCGTACTGATAAATTTGATGTCAGGTGACGAGAATGAGTACGACTTCGAGGGAGATGATGACGAGGAATAGGGTCACGTGCTACACTCAAGTTGGCCGTGAAGGATGAATCGCTTCCGCATCTTCTAAAGCTTCTCTGATTGTTGATTCCGCCAGTGTGGCGATGTAATAAATATTTATGTAAGACTTATTTACCAGTTGTATGGATCCTGGTGGCAACTGAGATATGGGTAATTTCATGGATTGTCCCAAGCAATCTGTTGAATTACAATTCGAGCCTGTGGATTTCCCTTCGTGGAAATCGAGGTCGTTTCAGTTGGTCCGCACCTTCTCAATCTCACCTCTCTCTCCGTTGGCTTGCGCCCCTCCAACCCCACGGGACGGTGCCCTTCGTCAATCCCCCACGCAGCAGAGGTCGGGGTGCCTCCCCTCCCTCAGCTCCCTCCACATTAAACCCTCCCTCCTCGTCACACGATTGTGGTAGATTTGGATCCTAGGCAATGCATTTCATATCCCGGAGTCTGGCAGGAGGGTCATGCAGCTGGCAGTGGCGCTCGTGCAGGACGGCGGTGGCCACGTTGCTCTTCCCGGTGGCGGATCATTTGGTGGCGCAGTCAAATCTTGTAGTCGAGCGGCTAGATCGACGACGCGGCAATGTGGGCCTCCTCCCCTGGCGGCAGCCTCCAGCACTAGACCTCAATGGCTATGGTGGAAGAGGGCAGATCTGGTAGTGGCACAGGGCCTCCTCCCATGGTGGGAGATGGCGGTTTCGATGGCAGTGCGCTGCCTCCTCCCTTAATGGCGGCCTCCACCACTACATCCAGCGGCTGGACCCACATAGGAACAGTGACGGTGGCGCGTCTGAGGCCCAACAAGCCCATTTCTAAGCTCAGGACTCATTCGATGGGCTTTTTTATTTGTTTATATTTTTTTGGACACAGGCATTGGGCCTGTATTCATCCGCATTAATTGTGACCTATCGACGAAAGCAGATGCTTTGCCCGCCTTTGAAAATCCAAAATGCCTGCCTCGGGTAAGTTGGATCTCTTTCTTTTTTGTTCCAATGAAGATGGGAATAAAGAAATGGCCTGGCCATATGCATGTATTTTTATGTTTAGTACGATATGCTAATTTGGTATCCTCTGGAAAATATTTAAGAAGATATGGCTTTTGCTAATGTAGCAAGACTAGATGACACAATGCCCATGAACTCAGTTATTAGATATAGGGATGGTGTATATATAGTTTGAACAAGAAAACCATATGTGAAGATCCAATTTAAATGTTCTAACTTTCACTATTTTTAACATTTAAATCATTTCAATTTAAAAAAAATACGCATCCTGTAAAATAATTTCATGAATCTATTTCATCTTCATAAATATACTGTAACAGAAAATAGTAATATATTGTTGACATTGGTACCCGAGAGAAAATAGTAACCATGCTTTTTTTTAGAAAAGAAAATATACTAATATCTCAGTTTTTGCATCGATCAATGCATATAGTTGTTCATTATTACAACCAAACTAATTCCAGAGGAAACAGTTTAAATAACCTCAAACACAAAGTTTTGCGACATAACTAACTCAGATTGTTGAAAAAAAAAAGAACTAGATAGCAATTCTATTGCTAAAACTCCAGCCGTGTGTAGCAAACACTTCCATCGCGGCTGTCTCAGTAGTCGTGCACCCCATCATCATTAAGTGGCGAGTATCCTCCTTCTGAAGAAGTGACCAAAACCTAATCCAATAAGTTGCTCTGAATAAAACCTGCAAGTATGAAGGTAGTGTGGTTTTGTTAAAAACAACATCATTATAGATCAGCTATAGTACCTAGCATATTGCAGCAGCACCCACTAGCATTGTGGGCCTTAACCGTTTGTTTACCCTTTGTAACCAATTCGTAAACAAACTCTGGAGGACACTGTTTGGGGGATCCAAATTAAATGTACTTTGAACAATTCACCACATAAATTTCACAACATGGCAGTCGAAGAATAAGTGTTGTATCAACTCGTATGAACAACAAAGAGAACATGTCAACTGACCTTGCCACTGTCGTTTGGCAAGATTTTCCTTTGTTAGAATTACCCTTTTGTACAAGTACCAAAGAAAAATTTTAATTTTAAGGGGTAACTTCATTCTCCAAATAGATTTGTTATATGACAAAACCTAGATACTTAGTAAAGTTCTATACATAGAATGAACTGAGAACAAACCATTTTGGTGTAAACCCCATACAAAACGGTCGTCTCTGATTAGTAAGGTTAACTTGTACTACCATGAGCACTAGCTACAGTCCCATGCTCGCAAGTTGGCTCCCATCACTACATTAAGTGATGTTGTAGACAATACCTACTAGTGACATAATACTCGGTTGTTTTTGCATTCCCTTCTCGAAAGAGTTATATGCATGGGAGCACCCAGGGTTGAAGGGGGGAAAAGGCTCCACTCTATAAATTTTGCACCTAGCGCATTCAAAATAGCCTCACGCAATTTTCAGCGATATATTTGCATGTTTCTTTTCAAAAATAGGCTATGTCTACAACACATAGATCAGTAACCTTTGTGCCCAAATGCTACACACATATAGCATGAGAAATGAGTAAAAAAATATTAAGAATTGAAGATGAGCCATAACAATCATGCAAAGAGAACTTGTCTGTTGCCTTGGCAATTAATGTTAAGGTTGTTACAAGTGTCAAGCTGAAGTAGCTTTGCTCCAAGCCTATACACAATGCAACCAGGAAGTTTCATATGCTTCATGCATGCTTATTCAGCCTGATGCTCACACTGAGTCACTTTGCTATCGACAAGAAGCCTAACGATAACGAACTTTAGAGGCTGAGTAGTGACAGCAAACTAGTCATCTGATTTCGGCAGTAAATATTTTGTCACATATTTGTTTTATATTCTTGGACAGAGATCCGAGCTCAACTAAAAAACAGGACACTATATATATAGTAAATAGTAAATACATTTCCAGTTTATATATGGTGTGTAACATTTCTCTCAAAGTTGTGACTTTCATGATCTATAGATGCATGAGAACCGTTTAGTCACTTGATTGGTTTGATCAAATAGAGAGAGAAAAAAAACTAATGCTGCTTGTGAATAGTTAAGAAAAATCATGTTCCAAATAGACGACACTCCGTGCAAATGGGCTTGTAGTCCAATGGTAAGACTGTCCAGTGGGACGCTATTTCCTGGATTTATTCCAGGATTTAACGGCGTTGTGCTTTCAGTGGTAGGCGACGTTCCCGTCGACAGTTCAAATCCTAGTTGTCACACATTTCCTGGATTTATTCCAGGATTTAACGGCGTTGTGCTTTCAGTGGTAGGCGACGTTCCCGTCGACAGCGAGGCGCCTGTGGTGACTTCGTCAATCTCGAGATCCGCTGTCGCAGTCTTTCGGAGGTGCTCATAAGGGTAGTGTTTGCGTGCGTGTGTTCCCTGTTCATAGGGGTGAGTGTGCATGTGTTGTAAACGTCTGTGTCTGTACTGTGTAATTCTAAAAAAAAAAAAAAAGACGACACTCCTCTTCTGCCAGCAAAAAAAAAACTAAAAAAACCTCATGATGATTGATGCCAAGTTACAATAACGTTAAGAGATCAAGTCACATATCAAAGTAGTGCGTGCATCGGACATCAGTCACACTCTGAACAACTTATATTCAAATCTTGAAACATAAGGAAGATAACAGAAATGAGTGCGACATGAAAGTCGACTGACGAAATGACAGGCAAGATCGTTCTGTTAGCCTTTCCATTCATGCCAAATCTCCCAAGTAGAAGCAACTTGAAGCAGTATGGAATCTTAATAATAAGCTTGCCATGCAAAGAATAACTAATAGAGCAAATTAGGGGAGCACAAACTAAACAGCACAGAATTTGCACTCTGCAACGTCGTCAGCTTGAAATCTTAAATGAGATTCGAAAGGTTTTCTTCTCATCTGCGTGCAACCTGATGTAGCTTAAAATGGCGTCAGATATTTGTAAATTGATTATCTGAATTAGTTCCATGTCTCTATCTGGAGACATGCAAATATTGTTTTGGTAACAAATTTATATAGAAAAAGAAGCACACTCTTCATTTCCTTAGAGCATCTCCAAGAGTTCCCCATATTTTGTTATCCAAGTCATGGTGTTTGCCAACTCCCAAAATAAGTATGGGGAGAAAACATAGATCCATCTCCAAGAGTTTCCTATTATTTGCTCTCAAAATAACAAATCTTACTTGCCAAACTGTTGACGATACTCTTACAGAGCATGTAGACAGAGAATTAGCTAAATAGAATTAGCCTTCTGTGGGAGAAAGGGTATGCAGCAGCAGCTATAGCTAGCTCCTGAATATAATGCAGGGACGGCTAGTTACGTTGTTTTGCTCATCAGATGCCAAAAAAAACATATAGCTAGCTAGCACACGATCGAGAATATGCCAAAAAGATAAGGCGTTACAATCATGCATCATGCATGCGAACAGAAGCGGTCTGGTGCCCTAGCAATGTTGAGGTTGTTACAGGTCTCAAGCAGAAGCTAGATAGGATCAGAGCTTGCTTTGCTTGCTTCCCGGCCCCCAGGCCATGGCCCTGCACTGCCTGCGGCTGCTGGAAGCTTCTTCAAGCTAGCTGCTTGCACCTTTAGCGTGTTATTTCGTTGGTGATTTTCGTAGGGGGGTCAGTCAGACTGACGTCAGGACTCGATCAGAAGTTTCAGTGCCACCTCAAAGTTTGTTAGCCTGGTTCCCCTGATGGCTATGCCTCATCAGACGGTTGGTAGGATAGATAGGAATTAACAAAACAACAAGGCCGGCCTGCATGAGCATCACACACACTCTTCACCTCAAAGGTGTGTGCGTGGATGACGAGCCTGATTCTAAGATAGAGTGCATTGTAGTAGATAGACAGCTATATTGAAAGGATATGTGTATGCATGGCTGGTGAAGTGTCACAGCACGGATGAAACCTACCAATCTCTCTTCTCAGCAGCTCGCTCACTCTGCACGCACTTTGGCTACCTGCTTTTGTCTAGCAAGCTTTAGCTAGCTATATAGTAGTCCTTGCACGCATGCATTAGCATTGTGCATGCATAGCTACTCGCTCTATAAATTGGTGCAACTATTGGCTGCCCCATATCACTTCTTGCAATAAGTGGCCTCTGTATTGTATTGCATTGCATTCAAAGAGAGATATGGCCAGAGAAATGGAGAAGGCAAGGAAGGCCGCCACATCTTCCCCTAAGGTTAGACCTAGCTAGAAGAAACAAATAAGATGCCTTAGCTTGATGTGTATCCACATCCATATATGCTTGCTTGCTTGGGAGATAGAGAGCTGCATGTATGTATCGATCAAGATCCTTCTGCTTATTTGCTTCGCTCTAACCCTGATCATGCATGCCACTCTCAGCCAAGAAAATTTGAAATTTTGTATGGAGTCTGTCAGGTTTTGTGTACGTACGTTCACCGTACGCCTTCCATGCTTTACATGCATATATTATGGAGCTCTATCGTTTCAACCTTTTACCGCGCCCTACACGAAAGCTTGCACAGAAGAGAAAGAAATATTTTTTTAGTTTGGGTGATCTTCAGGTTCAAACATGCATGCATGCATGCTGCTTCTTACGTGCGTACGTACTTTGTTTGATTTTTATTTTGAAAAACATTACGTGCCTTGATCAAGTTGAGTTGAAGCATGAGGTGTTTATATATATATTGTTGCTTGGCCGTCCTTTTAATTACATGCATGGCTTTTGTCATTTTATATATAAGTTACTTTCAAGTTAGTTAAAGGCTTCCGAGACAAGGAGTAAATAATAAATAAAAGAATTCATTTTATATTAAGCAAGCAAATGCCATTTTCTTTGCTTCCCTATTTCAGTGTTGACCTCTTTAATTGCAATTGCCATACCTCCTTCCTTGACATCATTGAATAGAATTAACAAGAAGTCAAAAAGAATGGGCTTAACATATTAACAAGAGCTCCATATTATATATCATCATTTGGACTGTTCAACTAAGTTTGGTTTTATTCACTTGACTAATAATGTGTTTATTCAGAGCTCAACAATCAATACTGGGCCCAATAAGAGCCCGGTGAGGAAATGGAGGAGGATCTCCCCCTCATAAGAAAAACACTACTACCGAGGTATGAACTAATTAATAAATAAATACATATTACGGATAATATATAAATAAATAAATGCACCCTGAGTGGTATTCTCGTCATCCAAAAAAATTGGTGAAGAGGTGTTCTTTACGGTCAGAGTTTCACATCCCCACGATATAAAAGTGTGTGTTTTCAATTAGTTTCTATAATAAGGAACAAAACTCCACAAACATGTCAAACAAATATTGATGCGTCCATGTATGATATATAGTACTAAAACATATTTTATTGCTAATAGTGATTAGTGAAGAAACATATGAACCACATATATATGGATGTACAATCTTTTTTTTTTCTTGACACTGCATGTAGTAGTAGTATACTAATTAAAGAAGCTAATGGCTCAATGCAAAATATTCGAATGGTGTATTCACATTGAAATGTCAGCTCGTCATATACATTTGTCACTCTTTCTTGAACATATATTTTTCCCGAAAAGAATATAATTTATTACTGTAGATGCATGCTGTCCGAAATGGCTTCATATAGGCCGGGTGTGGGTACTTTTGGAGGGCCTGTATCCAGATATGTTCAAACTGGGTAGGAACGGTTGATGGTAGGATGGGACAGGTATCATGCTTTTAGCAGTTTCGTTATGGTCCTTTTCTGTACAATATGGTCCACAGAATATAGGGGGTAATTGGTTTAAATTTGGTGGAATATCCACATCATTATGAGATATGATTCTTTTCTTCCATGATCAAGTAATAATAATAATCCTCAAATATGTGAGAAGTTAGTAGCCATGCATATACAATCATAACCTCCCTACTTACGTATATATACCTATAGTAGATAGGTCTCTAATTTTAATTTACTTGTGCAATAATAATATTCACAAAACTAATTAAAGTGGATAATTTATATAGCCACGTGGCCGGAAAAATGAACAACAAAGCGTTCGAAAAGGAGGTCTTCAAGACATGGTGTCTCCTGACGAGGGCAAACGACGTTCTTCATCAACTGCGCAAACCTCACCCAAGGTTCACCTGCTATATATATATAAAAGATTCTACTTGTTAACTCTACAATCGGTTGCATGCATCTTAAAAAAAGTTGGTATTAATCTCAGAGATCACCGAGACACGAACAGCCCCTGAGCTACAATAGGCTTCACACTGAGGAGAGAGCAATAAGGCGGGCTGGTTACAATTATCAGGTTAATATTTTTTTTGTGAACAAGGTTAATATTATTATTATTACACAGATAATCTCTAGTTTTATGCATTCTAGCTACCTCCAAATTTAAGTCAAAGAAACTAACTTGTGAGGGGGCATATGCATGCATGTGTTGCTTCCAGGTTGCAAGCAAGATAAATACCCAGGAGATCATTCGCAGATTTGAAGAGAAGCTTGCACAGGTACCTGTATATTATGAATAAATACATATAATTGACTGCACATGTATGAGGAATTTCCGCATACACGCTTATCTCTTCTTTTTTTCACTGATATGAAATGCTCATATTTGTACGCAGTTGATGGAAGAGCGCGAGATAAAGCTGATGAGGAAGGAGATGGTTCCCAAGGCCCAACTTATGCCAGTATTTGACAAGCCATTCCACCCACAAAGGCAATTATTATATATAATAATATGAGCATATATCATGAACTCACATAGATATTATTGAGCTTCATAATAGAAGATAGATAGCTAGACATCAACTGGTAATTGGCCTGGTTCACCAAATCTTTCATTAATCAGCTGAAGCAAAATGTGAGGAACAGGAAAGTGCAGGAACTAATGGATACTACACAAGTTCTATCGTCTATGGTACTAATTAAAAACTAAAGGACACTATCGTCTATTGTATTAATTAGATGTTGCAAAGCAGGGATCGGATGATGAGAGTAAACAAATAACTCTGCCTTTTTGGAGGGTAGTTGTTCTAGGTACACAAATTAATTAGAGAGTGATTCAACGCCGACTGAGGACAGAAAGTAAGATAAACACCAACTTTTCAAACTCTACAATATAGTGGTCCAGAAGAAATGGTTTATTTTAATTTGAAGATGAATATATATTTTCTATTAGCACTCCAGCCTTAGAAGATTATTATTGTCGATCAGCAATAATATAGATTTAAGTTGCTGAAATTTTCACACAAAAAATTGCATAAATGCCTTGATAATTGAATTAATATAGCATATGAAACAATTCAAATTAGTGAATTGTTGGATCCAACTATTAATGCCTATATATGTAACTTCAATTATTTTGTTCTATATACTGTATGGGACGTGCAGGTCGACGAGGCCTCTGACGGTGCCAAAGGAGCCAAGTTTCCTGAGGCTGAAATGCTGCATCGGTGGAGAGTTCCATCGCCATTTTTGCTACAGTGGCGCCAACAATAAGGCCATCAAGTAGCAGAAATATGCACCTGTGCCTACAACTACACAAGACCAAGTATTTTTGCCGCCGTTGCTTGCGTAATGAACATACGTGTCAATATAATTGACATGTACAAGCATGCATAAATAGAAGTCTTTCGCACAAAACCCAGCCTCTACGTACATGTACGCACAAATTTTCACGTAGCAAACAGATGTGGTTGCTGATGAGTGACGATATGTAAATTTCCCCTCCTTACGCCCGGCCCTTTAACTTTCACTTTTTTTATCTTTTATATCTTTCATCTTTAGTTCTCTTTTCCTTATTAGGTATAGTAGCTTGTTCATTGTAATTTGCCGCCGATCCATCGATTCACCACTCAAGTCTGCACTGAAAAAGCTAGCTAGGAAACAGAAAGGGCTCTTGAGGACGTTGCATATGCGCCATATGTATGTCGTCTGTTGGCAGCAATAAAGCTTGCATATAGTAGCGTGCCATGATATGAGCCTCGCTCGTTGCATTGTGCACACATATGCACGTCACTTTCACGAAACAAATTTGTCGCGCCCCGGCCGGCCCCCCTTGGATCTGGAAACAGTTGATGATCGAACGAACAACCACGCAAGCTGCATGCATCGAAATGATATGCAAGAAAGGTCGACGACGACATGCATGCATGCCCGCTCAGGTTTCATTTGCATGCATATATGTAGTATGCCGCATGCAAGCTTCAGTCAATGATTATATGTATGTATTCCTTCCTAGTTTCAGAAAACCACATGCATGCATGGATCCGTTTCACAGTCCGGGCGTGCTTGCATGCAGAGATGCAGTTTGTCCATCGTGCAGGGGCAGGGGTTGCAGGCACAGGCACGTCCGGTGACGACGAGACTAAGGCCCGTTCCCTTCAAAATTGTAACTTTTTCGTCATATTAGATTACATCGAATATTTGGACATATACCTAAAGTATTAAATATGGATAAAACTTAAAAAAATGTAAATAGTACATAGTTTACATACATGTAAATCGTGACGAATCTTTTTAGTCTAGTACATTATCCAAAATTTTAACTATCCGGCACCTAAACACAGCCGGTTCTGGTCGATCTGAATGATGAATGCCTGCGTGGTGCAATTAATTCTCTGTCTCTGTGTGTTCATGCATGCCAAAGGCGGCGTGGCGGCGGCCTGGCAATGGCATGGATCATTGCGTTGTACGTGTCACATCCCTTTCACGGCGAAAGCTTATTATTCCAAATGTATGCAGGGGGTGAAACATGCTGACAGCGATTGGGCCGCCCGGGACGACGCGCAAAACTCACCGTTTGCGTACCTGCATATGCACTTACGTTTTGTCCATAGCTATAGCCGAGCTCGTCAGGGAGAACGTCTCATAATGTTTGTTATCCATAATCCATTATATTTATTTAACTCCAGAACAACATTCCCGCTATACCATGCATTTCGCTTTTACTACTACTACACTGCAATTTTCCATACGGATGTATATACACCAAGCTACCAATGCATAAGAGAAACCCAGCACCAACGATTCGGCCCATGAAATGGCCCAATAAGAAGCTTACCATCTGGAGATGAATCATACAAGAAAAAACAACTCATTCCTCTAGTGGTCTGATTTACTTTTTCAACTACAAAACCACATATCTTACCCCTAAAACTCTCATACCATTCAGATTACCTCCATATATATACCATGGTTTAAGGAAGTTTCGCACTCTTTTTAGTTTCAAAAATTCTACTAAATACTTGGTAAGATTTTTAAATCACATAAAATGTCTATGAGCTTTTTAAAAATTCCAAAATAATCCTGAAGACGACAGATTGTGATACCACAATTCTGGCCGAATTAAAGAAATCTCATGAAAGTATATTTACAAGATTCAAAAAATATAGTTAATTAAAAATAACTGGAAGTATCTAAAAAATTCACAAGACATCATAATCTATGTATCAACATGTTCTAAAAACTTTGCATGGGAAAAATGTGAGATGCGACCAACATCAATGCAATATAAATTCAAGCTAGATGCATTCATATATGCAATGCAATGGAAACATTTAGGCACAAAGTTTAGGTTTTTGTTTAGTTCCTTCTCAAATTAGTATGGATTCTATCGACGGCTACAAGAAGTATTAAGTGAGAGGGTATTTTCTGCAATAAATTTAGTCAATACCAACTTACCAAGCCAATAAATAAGACGAACAATAGTCTTTTGGCTGATTGCCTTGTCACATTCATTGAGAGAATTTTGAATGATGAAGTGGACGGAAATGGTATTATCAAGACTTTCATGGCCATTAGAAAGTATACAAGCCCAAAACGTAGTGATGCTGTTCTTTATGATCTTTAAGCTTCTATGTTTGCATACTTCAAACTATTAGTTTGTTATTTAAACTATTGTATTGTAATTTATAACTTATTGGGCAATTTTTATGGTATTTTAGCAAATAAATTGCTAAAAGGATTTTACCAGTTTGGAAATAAAAATTTTAGCCTAATATACTCCACGAAAAAATTGAAGATCTGCTACCACTACCTGCAGTTTACAACCATGATGATTCGGGCTTATCCACCATGTCCTAAATAAAATCCATCAAACATAGTGTTTGTTTCCTTGTGTCAAAACATGCAACTTGTAGTTGTGTGGTGGCAAAAGTTATTCACGTTTGACTAAATTTCTAATGAATACTATTCACATTTGTGACTTCAAATTAATTTATTATGAAAATACACCTCATAGTCAATCTAATGGTATTTGTTTGATATCTTTAATATTAATAATTTTTAATCTATAATTGATTAAACTTAATATATTAAATCACCTTATTGTGGTGGAATTGCATGTTTCTAGACAGAGGGAGTACTTCCCACATGCCACAGAAGAAGTGCTACCAATGCAAGCAGGTCATGCATGTCCAACGCACCTCTTTCGTTTCGTTTGTTTCGCTCTCTTGCCCCTGGTACTGGTACTGGCACTGGTACATTACAGTAGGGATACTGGATACACACACATTGATATATACAACGCGGGCTGCTCTTGTACCGTAGCGTTTTGTCGAGAGTTGTGTAACTGTAGTATACGTAGTTCTCTCTGGTCTCTGATAGATGCATGGATGGATCAGCAATCAGCAGTACAAGGACGAATTGAAGCTCGGTTGCAACGGGACAAACGCTAGGTACCCGAGCGGCGCCAGAGTTCTCAAGGGATCGATCGGAGGAGAGCAACAGGAGGAAGCCGACAAGTGTTTCTGCCTGCGCGCATGGCTTCGCTACTGTAGACGAGACGCCATGAACAGGAACGAATGTGCATGTGTCACTTGGAATTTATTGGCCAAGCTGTGGCAGATCGATTCTAGTTGGTGGTGACATGCTCAAATATATTCAGCGTCTGACACAGAGTGACAGCAGATCATGCATTGCAAACAAACCACTCCCGTGTTAGTCCTGTTGCAAGACAGATGTATGTGAACTGCTGTAAACTGCTTGGTGTGTTAATAACGCCGAAACAGTCAGTGCTAGTCTAATAAATGATTGTTTGACTTATTTATACATCATTTAAACACGACCCATTTAAGGCCTTGTTTGGTTATAGTTGATCAGATTCACATCATTCTACATATCTTAGGGTGAATTATTACAGTGAAACTAGAACAACATTCCACCATAATCCACTCCAACATCCAAACAAGACCTAAATATTATTTAAACACCACAGTAGTTGATCTGTTTTTGTTTAACGGCGTTTCACTACTTGAAAAATGATTCTCAAATATTATCCTTCTCATTTATAAGTTGCTACAAAAGTGTCTTAGTCTCCAAAAGTACCATGCAACTTTCAAAAACGGGCTCATTCCATGGAGAGAGCCTGATAAACTACCACCTCTAAGAATCAGTTAAGGGCTTGCATCTACAAATGAAGAAACAACCCATCTAAAATCCCAACCATTTATCCCACGAGGAACCCCTCACCCACAATAATTCTCTCTCTCACATACCCTTTCGCCACTGTTCTAATTTTTTTAGATTACAAATGCACGCACATACTGATACCCCTACGACTAAACGCACGCAAGCGCTGCCCCATGAGCCCTCCGAAGATTGGGCCGACAAAGCCACAAGATGATATTGAAAAAATACCACAAACGCCTTACTGTCGACGGAAGTATCAGCTACCACTAAGCTCATAACGCACTCACACTCACACAAATATGACCAAATGCACGTAAATCATGCTCCTATGAGCACATCCAAAGACCGGGCTATCAAATGCTCAAGATGAGATTAACGAAGTCATCACAAGTTCATAAAATGTCGTTAATCATGGAATATTCGCCCACACAGACAGTCAAACCTAAGACCTTAGGTGTTTACTGAGCCTCCATTAGGCTCGTGCCCTTTCGCACATTTACCAAAGTGTTACTCTTAACAAGAATGAAAAATTCATAAATATAGCATCCCATGGACAGTTGTATGACCAACATGACACTAATTGGCAAACCAATAGCCGATAGGTAAACATGTATTAGATCTTTTGCGCCGATACACTTGGTGTCTGTTAGAATGCCAATAGGCACTATAGGCCATCGACCATAAGCCAACTCCACACCAAACTGACATGCATGTGCCAAAACTCAGAAGCCGCAACATGTGGTAGAGCAGCGATGCCCATTTCCCAATTCTAGACCGTGTGATATTTTAGATATTTTTGGCCGATTCTAAATGAAGTAAAATATATTTTAAAATACTTAATTCTAAAAATCAAACGCAATCCATTTTTCTTTGATATAGCATTATTGAATTTACAATTTTAAAATTAAAATTATTCTGTAGTCTTATATTTGAATTTTCGGCTAAACAGTTTAGCCGCAAAAAAAAGTCACTAAAAACTGAAGAAAATCTAAATTTGTGGTTCACAAATCTCAGAAAGGCACATCAAAGGGACATAAATTGACATGCGATTTTTGCTAGATTATGTGAACTTTCATAGAAGAAAAGGACTCGAGCGATAGAGAAAACAAAAAAAAATAGTAATACAGGCTTCAAATGAGAAATTATCCTGGCCACAAAAGGGAAAAAATCACTTTTATCTCTCTAAACTACTATTCCCTCCGTATACGAAAAGGATGTCAGTTTTGAAAAAGGTTTTGGTCAAACATTGGAACTATAAATCATGAATAACTTTTAAATTCTTGAGTTTGGAAATATAAAAACTATATAAATAGATTTGTCTTCAAATATACTTTCATAAAAGTATACATATATCACTTTTTAATAAATATTTTTATAGAAATATGAAGTCAAAGCTATGCTTTGAAGACCATATCGTTGTCATAAACAACATCTAAATTCTATACGGAGGGAGTATATGTCATCTGATTTTTATGAAAAAATATATAAAAAAATAGTTGTACTAAACCATTAGAGACTGTATGTTTTAGAGCTAAACAGCTTACGTAAAGACTCAAAAAAGTATTATAGGAAGAATTTTAATTTAAAAACCATAAAAGCAATGATGCTATATCCTAAGAAAAATCCATATTCATTTTTTTTGTTTAAACATCTCTAACTCTAAGCTCTACTAGTGGATCTACACGACCAATTTGAGGAATGATCTATCTCAGTTTCACCAAATAGGAGCAGCACCTCAAAAGGCACTGCACTGAATCTAAGTTTGGTGGATAGGAGTTGGAAAAAAAAAATCACCCACCATGTCACTCGTTACACAAAAAAATAAAATGGTTCGATCCTTTCATCTTCTTTCTTGTGAGGCCGCTGAACCATTCACACTGTAGGGGCTAGCAGTCCTGCCAATTGCCTGGCAAAGAGCCCAATTTCAATTTCCCTGCACACCTTGTTCACCATGAGTCACCAGGCGTGATGCCAGTGCCAGCGCCGGCCCTCACCAAGCCAATGGAAACCTCATGCTCCTCGCTGCCACTTGGATCCCTATACTCGCCTCTTCCAATGCATTGTAGGTCCCATCTCCTCCCTAGGAGGGGCATGTGTGTCATCAGGTTCATCCGGGCATGTGCCACACAGTCGCCACCTACCCTAGACCGCGTTGCATTGCCAGCGTGTGCAACAACATTACCCAACTGCTCCCGATGCGACTCTGCCTTCGCCTTTCTACATGTGTCGGCTTCGCTACTGGAGGAGATAGAGAACCGGAGATATAGGGTCGATCAACATGTGACGGCGACCAGGAAGGTAGCAGTGTCCATCCCCACCGAGGCCACCGTGGAGGAAGAAGTGAAGAAGAGGCGGAGGAAGAAAGAGAAGATGAAGAGCTGATGCATGGGCCTAGGTTAGCAGTACGTATAAGAGATAGAGGTGGAGCTATACCAAACATCTTTAGCTCCCTGGATCCACTGGTGGAGCTGCTCCATGATAGATCTGAATGAATCTCAGATCCTGATTTACTTTTCAGTTGAAGGAGTTTTCTGAAACGGACCTTAAGCTGTTTTGTTTTCCTTACAGTAAGTTGTTGGCAACATTCATAAGCCCATAGGTATCATGTTGGCCACTGGATAGCCAACAACATATATCGGCTATCCAGCCCATAGGTATCCTGTTGGCCACCGGATAATAACCGATAGGATACTATGATTTTATAAAATAACACATATATTATAGGTGGAGTACGTAAATACCCAACCGACTATGATGAATTGGCTAACTATTATAATTCCATACCCCACAAATGATACTTGCATATAAATGTTTGCCAATACCTACACCTTATACTCGTTGTGTATGATACATGCGGCTACTGTCACCCATGAGATAGATTTATAGAATAGATGGGATCCTTTATTTTAAGCACTATATTGGGTGAGGTGATGCACCACAAGGATGAGTTCAATAGCTAGAACAGACAAATTAATAGCCTATAAAAATCTTTAAAGCATAATCTAAAACTAGGAGCACAAATTAGTAGCCCCTGATCAGGGCGTAAGATCAAAGCCCGATTGACCCTTAGACCGAACCCGATTAGGCACCTTGCCTATCACCCAAGTGCAAGCCTCCCTGCATAATTTTAGTTGTAAAAAAACTAAGGTAGAGTCAAACAACTCCTACATAAGGTAGTAAGCACTACAAGCAACTAACTACAACTAGCCGAAGAGCCGCCACTCGAAACAAGCAACTACTCGGAAAGCTACGCAACAAGTTACTCGTTTTTCAATCATTTCTACTGCAGTGCGGCGATCGAGCATGCACACACTACAAATGTTTTTAATATAATCCGGATATATATAAAAATATATAGTTACTCGTTCGTTCCCTCCGGATTGGCGCACGTAAACGTAACATCGTACTGTAATTTCTGCTAGGCAGTACTAGTACGGTGCCGAGGAGCGAAATAATGCATGCAGCAGGCTAGCCAGGCAAGGAAAAAGGGGGAGGTGAAACATTGAAAAAGAAAAGCATCTGCGTGCCGTGCCGTGCCGATGCCGACTGCGTTGCATGCCGAGCGAGCGAGCGAGCGAGAGAGGGTGACTGTGCCGTACGTCCTCGGAAGTCGTGTGCGCATGGGGCCCAAACCCGGCCCATCTGGGAGGCGCGCAGGTGGTCCCGTGCATGTGCTGTGTTGTGTGTGTACCGCTGCCGCGCTGCCCCCTCCTAGACTCTACCGCTCTAGTGTGTATATGCCGGTCCATTGTCCCCTCCTGCCCTAATGCCTCCAACGCCTACCTCCTGCAAAATTTACCGCTACACCTCCGGCGCCTGTAGACCTCCTTTCCTTGTTGTGTTGTGTCAACAACCACACGTATGTACTCCCCTATGGGTTACAAATGTCATCATAAGCAAACTTACCACCATCGATTCTGCAAGATATATATAAATTCCATGTTTAGGTAATAAACAAATTTTAATCGTACTTAAGCTTTCTAACTTTAGCTTCCTTCGACTAAACCATCACAGGAGAACATTGTGGAGAGGCTAGGGCTATGAAGGGCAATTCACGTGGGGTTATAGATAATCTAATAAATATCAAGCAAGGAGCCTTAAGTTAGGGTGTGGAATGAGCATTGAGCCAAGAAGTCACAGCTATAGATGTACTTGTTTATGATGTAACAATGAACAAAGACCAAGTAATACACTGTCACAGGCACCCCGGGTTTTCCATTTTTATAAAATGAGCAGTGTCGGGCACATTTGAGTACTCAGGATGGTGAAGTGGATGGAGAAATATGTACTCCCTCCATTCAGAAATGTAAGGGATTAAGAGTTCATAATATATACCAAATACAATGTATTCTAGCTAGGTCCTCTAGCCCTCTGTCCTCTGTCCGAAGGCACCGCAAACATCAAGATTTCTTTAGAACTCGGCATCACCCAAAACAAACATCTAGTAACTAAGAAAAATATGAATGGGAACAACATCCTTTATTCTAATCAGTGAAGGGTAATATGGTTACCCAAAACAAACATCTAGTAACTAAGAAAAATATCAATGGGAACGCCATCCTTTATTCTAATCAGTGAAGGGTAATATGGTTTTATTTTATCACTTGGATACCTTCTATTTCAGGACGGAGAGAGTAGCAATGCATAGTAAGATTGAATTTATCTCTCTCTCTCTCTCTCTATATATATATATATAGGCATTGCATGCGAAAAAGAGTTGCTGCTATATATATTTTAGACATCTGAAGTGTTTCAGGCAAGAATCATAGACAACTATCTAGTCTATAGTACAATCAAAAGGACAAGTCACAAGAGATAGTTCATGATGTTTCCTATAGTGAAACAATGACAAAATTACATGTTACGTCAACAATAACAAAAGAATCATACCCATCCAAAAAAACAAACATTGTTGCAACCTCTAGATATGTACGTACGACTGCTTGTGGAAGATGAGGTTGTTGTTTCATGGATATATACAAACAAGACGTTGATTCTAACTCCATGCATCATGTATCACACAGTTGGAAAGCTAATATAACCCTAGATGTATGGTAGGGTATGTACTTAACGTACCTATGTTTGTTGCACGTGCAAGCACCCGGCCTACCTCACCCCACTACACTACCACACCAATCACTCACAATACCTCTCTCTCTCCCTTCTCTTCATAGCTAGCTAGCTAGCTATATAAAGCAGAGCCTAGCTAGCTCTCTCTCTCCCCCATCAGCAGACCACCACCACCAATCACATACACCAGCTCTCTCTAGAGCTAGCCCCCTCTTCCTCCAACATTTGTTGCTCCCCTCCCATCCCCTCAAGCCTTCTTCACTGAATTCCTGGTGGCCGTCATGCACAGCTACAGAGCCATGCACCCGTACACTCACCCGTACCAGCCCCACACCGCCGCCACCACCAAGCACGGCCATGGCCATGGCCATGGCGAGGAGGAGGATGACCAGTCTATGCTGCTCCTCTCCCTCTGGCCTCCCGGCCACCACCACGGCGCCTCCTCCTCGGCGTGCTCGTCTCCTCCCATCTGCGCCGCCACCACCACCACCACCACTTCCATGGCCGCCGCCGCTGCTTCTTACCCTTGGCTCACCCACCAAAGCCATTACAGTGGCGGCGGCTGCGGCGTAGGGAGCAGCAGCAGCTTGCTGTTCCACGAGCACCAGCACCACCACCAGGAGCCAGATGTGAAGATCTCACTGTCCATAGCCCCGCCGTGCAGCAACAACGCCGGTGTCGGCGGTGCCTTCGTTGCCCCGGCGGCGCCGTCGACGGTGACGACCGTGACGCCGGGCGCCGGGAGCCATCAGCAGGTTCCCAGCCAGTACTGGATCCCCTCGGCCGCCGAGATCCTGGTGGGCTCCACACAGTTCTCCTGCGCTGTGTGCAACAAGACCTTCAACCGCTTCAACAACATGCAGATGCACATGTGGGGCCACGGGTCGCAGTACCGCAAGGGTTCGGAGTCCCTGCGTGGTGCCATCACGGTGGCCGGCACGGCGCCGCCGGCGTCGCTGATGCGGCTGCCGTGCTACTTGCTGCGCGGAGGGTTGCCGGAACAACATCGAGCACCCGCGCGCGCGCCCACTCAAGGACTTCCGCACGCTGCAGACGCACTACCGCCGCAAGCACGGCGTGCGGCCCTACGCGTGCCGCCGCTGCGGCAAGCGATTCGCCGTGCGCGGTGACTGGCGCACGCACGAGAAGAACTGCGGCAAGCTCTGGTTCTGCGTCTGCGGCTCCGACTTCAAGCACAAGCGCTCGCTCAAGGACCACGTCCGCTCCTTCGGCGGAGGACACGCGCCGCACATCGTCGAGTCCGTCGCCGTCGAGGACGACGACGAGGACGAAGACGACCACGACGACGCCGACCTGATGCACGCTGCAGCTTTTGATGATGACAACGGCAACGGCAACGGCAACGGCAACGGCGGCGCCGCCGGAGACTCCAGCGTCGACATGGTTGTCATCTAGCTAGCAGGGTGTGGTCGTTACTTCTAGCTAGCTTCATTCGATAGATCCATCACGTACTACTCCACCGGTCGACATGAGTCGTAGTTCTCCATCTGCTGCTTGTTACGTACGTTATTAGGCTACTATATATCTAGCTTGCTCATCTCCTTGCTAGCCGCCGCCGTCTCTTTAGCTATAGATTTCAGTAGCTATATACTACGTAGCTTTTATTGCTTCTATTAGATCAGCTTCAATATTTCATGGGTCGTCGTTGACGTACGTACGTATATGCACGTGATCTGCAATTTTTGCATGGCAATGCATTACTGCTAAGGCCCACGTACGTACGTACAACTAGACTAGCAGTTTGAACTTGTTGGTTATTGTAATCGCATGCATGTGTCAAAGCTAATGTTGTCGTACTGCGGCCCTGCAGATAGAGTAGGCGCCGATCGAGTCTGTACGGTGGTGTGTCATGGTCATTTCTTGTACCTGCTGTCGTCGTATGGTCTTTATCTGTGCTCAAAGCTCTCCCACTGTTTCATAGTGTCTCGTGCATGTTAAGAGAGTGAAAAAGAGCTGGAGAGAGACACTGTCGTATGTAGTTTCTCTCTGCTGTGTTTCTGTCTGCATGATATATGCATGGTAGTAGTAGCAGTATAGTAGGAGAGTTCGTGTACCATCAGGCATCAGCTGCTAGCTGTAGTGTCTGGCTACTCCTCGTGACTTACTGTTGCTATCTTTCGCCACTGAGTTTATTTTGCTGCATGCATGCTATTGCTAGCTACCAAGTGTGCGTGCTAGCTACGCCCTACATACGCTATATATATATACGCCACCTGCGTCGTTGTTACCACAACGATGCCTCGTCAACCTCTCGGATGCTTCTCTTTTGTGCTTTCTCTCGTCGGCGACTAGTCATGTCGCCCGGAGCTATCTATCTATCTATCCATCCATCAGGCATTCAGGCCTGCCCATGCATGCATGCATCGTCGTCGTCGATCGCTCATCTTTTCCTCGTCGTCACCTCTCACAGGCCCTTTTTCCTGCATGTCTTTTCACCCACATCTGTAGTAAAAACCAAAACTACGTACTCATCGCCAAGGGCATGCATGTGGTAAAAAAGAATCCATCGGTCGATCCACCACTCTCTATAGCTAGCTTTCTCTACCTGCGAGCTGAGCCTGCAACTTGTGATCACTTTGTGTCATCTGCCAACGTATACAGACACTCAACTTTACACTCCACAGGGATACATCAGATAAAGACCGGGGATTACATGCCTACGGTCTACAAACAAACATATGGTACCATGCTTTTTAACTCTGCGCTTACAATGCAAAAAGTATATATGTCTCACTACCCCAAGGACCCTCTATCAATAATAGATTTTGAACTGGCACCGCCAAAAGACAGTGTTATCAAACTTCACGACCGGTTCAAGGCTCTTACAGTGTTTAGCCCAGCCAACACTATCCATTTGGTGCTCAAACTAACAGTGATATGTCGCTTAACACTGTCGGTTTTTTTTTGCGCAAACCGATATTGTCTGGACTAACAATGTTGGTTTGCGGTTCAAGCCGGTAGTGTTGTTTGACATAACACTGCTGGTTGCAAACATAAACCGTCAATGTTCTCTCGCATCACTGCCAGTTTTAGCCTCAAGCCGGCAATGTTGCCAAGACCATCACGGCCTGTTACTCAAACCGGTGGTGATCTAGTGACAATCATGGTCGGTACAACTCAAGCTGACAGTGATATCCTTTTTTCATTTTGTTATTTTAGGAATCGGGTTTCGCTTTATAAGTTTTGACGCACACGATAGGTCCATCAATATTAAACATTACAAATCCAATAAGATTTATGTTACAAAATGTCATGGTTATGATGAAATTAAAAAGTACTTAACAAAGAGCAACATTATCGCAACTCATCGAAGACTCTAGCTATTACAGTAACCTATCTTTGGTAGCTCTTGCAAACCATCCCTTGTTCAAGAGAAAGCGAGAATATCTCCTCTTTCCTACACACCTCGCTCATCCATGATGAAACCTGCTAGCGCATCTTGGAATCCTCTAATCTCGGCACCCAATTTTTTGTGTGTTGTCGTTCAAGCAATATGATATTGAAATGCACAAATGTAAGACATGGTATATTGTTACAGCGAAACACATGAGATGTGAAGCATATAAACAACTAGTTCATATGAGGTTTTTGTTTTCCCGCTGACATAGTGGTACATTGCCCACGTTACGTAGAAGCAGCATTTGTTGTTCACCATCAGCTGCTCTAGGGTATCCATTTCCATACGATGAGCCGAGAATGGGGGCATCGAGGGCCGATCCAATCTTGCCTTACACTATCATGTAAAGTGTAGAATACAAATAATTAGAATATGCTATGTGATTAAAATAATAATATGACATTGGATTCACTTACTCATTTAGCACGCGGAGCATACGGGATCGACAAGGGAAGGTGGTTTCATCTTCGAGTCCCACACCTCAATACGTGAATCGGAATGTTCCAATATACGAACACAAACTGGGAATTGCAAACACAATATCCTAGCTAATCAAACTCTTAACAAAAAAAAAAGCACCTAAAATAAAGGATGATAACACATATATATTGACAATTGTAGGTTAGAAGTATGTTCATTTTCCCATGTTTCAAGAACCATTTCACCACTATGGAGAATTGTTCTATCATATGAGCCCTGTCTTATCCTATGTCGCCTTTGTATGTTTTCACGTTTGCCATAATTAGGACCTTGAATCCTATGAGATATAATCTAGCTATCTCGTCTATCTCTTTTGATATTGTACATGCATGATGCATGTGTGAGTGTGAAGATGATATATACCGGCGGATCCGGGGTTGATGGAGTGGAAGGAGCCAAAGTCTTGAGTTTGAGACTGCAGAGAGAGTGGTGGCAGCTGTGGGAGCTAGGGGGCTACACGTACGAAGCTACGGTAACTAGTACTAGTAGGTAGCAGGGGGCTAGGCATGCATGGACATGGCAGTAGAGCGTCAGTATGTAAGAGTATTTCATCAGCATGGCCATGCAGTGCAGTGCAGTGCATGCAGGCACACCAGCTTTTGGCTGCGGCACTCACTTGGCGCCTACTGGGCGTGAGAGCTGGAAATAGCCTTGGTCGCGGCCTCCCATCCTTTGCCGAGCTTTAACCCCTTTGCCTTTTCCAGGACGACTCATCTCATGCATCTAACTACTACTACTGCGCCTTGCTTTATCTCTCTCTCTCTCTCTTTCTCCCTCTCTCTCTCTCTCTCTCCCTCTCTCTCCTAGAGGAGGAGGAGGCCATGCCGGGGTGCAGTGCAGGTGCGGCCGCGGGATAGGCGACGACGGTGCACATGGATGAACGAAGCAAGACTGAAGAGATGCAGCAGCTGTTGCCATTGCATTGCTTTGGGAGCAATCGAGGTTAGAGAGAGAAATGCTGACGAGTGCAGGGCAGGGCGACAGGTGCCCCTGCCGGCCGGCCAGGCATTGAGGCATGCATGCCACGGTGCATGGGTCGCGGGCGCGGACGGACGACACTGCATGCATGCACGCACGCAGACGCAGTGGGTGGGGCCTCCGCCGACGTGGCTTCCCCCGGTTGGTCGAGGAGCTCGCCGGCGACCGACCAAGGTGCTGCCTCAAAGTGAGCGCCGGCGCCTCGCACGCTCCGCAGCAAATCATGCGTTGTGCGTATTCTTCTACTACGAGTGGAGTACCCTCCCTCCATTTCCTTCTCTGATGATCCCGCGGCCTCACCTCGTCTTGTATTCAGTTCCTTGCAACAATCATTACTCTAGCTAGTTACTATATGCATGCAACAATCATAAGTGTACGTACGTCAGTACGTAGGGCATATGAACGTACAGTACCTTTTATCATGTATAGACATGCTATACGTAATAATACACCACTAGTACATATGTGTCTACGGCACATCTACATATATATATATATATACTAGCTAGCTAGCCATGTGTACGTACACATGCATATACCCACATGCATGCCAAGTCGATCGCTGCTAGCTATCTAGCTACCCCGACGAATCATGCATGCATATGGACTGCTAGCTAGCCAGCGTCGTCGTCACTGTACATCATGGCCGCCGCCGATGCATCGCTTGGCCTACATGCGTGTCTTATTCCAACGATCTAGAAACGGATTTGAAGAGACAGACGGACAGACATCCCTACGTGCACAGTGCTGCCTGTGCCGTGTTACGTACTAGTACGTACGTACACGCGTGTGTCCATCGACGACCACCCACATACTCCTCCGCATGCATGCATGCAGTGATCCCCTCCCTACTATAGGCGGCTATAGCTAGCTAACGTAGTAGTAATAACCTGTGCAGTGGTCTTGTTACTATTGGGCGGGTTCAGGCTTTCAGCTATCTCTCCATGCATGGCATGGCATGATGCATCCAAGCAACGAACACTGTTCAGGCTGCCACGGCTACAGTTGTTGGAGACAACTACAGTGCATGCGGTGCACCGCAACGCGCGTCGTCATCGTCGCTACCTGCTGCACTGCTGCTGCTTTATGCATGCATATGCACAGACCTATAGGATATCGATAGAGCGGCTATATATGTTCCGTCCATCGATGGATCACCGTGCACGTACGTACGTACATACTAGCTATAGCTACTACTAGTACGTACGTAGTACGAGTACGACGACATGCAGGGCGGGTTAACGATCGACGTGTGCATGCGCGTCGTATGGACCACACTCTGCTGTGAATTGCAGCTACCTACGTTACAGTAGTGCTGCATACAGTACGTACGTGTGTCTCTCAGTTGCTGTACGTACGTCGTGGCTGCACTGGTGCTCCAGCTCTGAGGGGAGAGAGAGAGAGAGAGAGAGAGAGAGCTGATGAATGTGAGTGTGCGTGAGAGCGAGAGAGACGCAGAGACGCCCAGCAGATGCCTGAGCTCGCTGCTGGCTGCGTGGTGGTAGCGTGGTCATGTCACTGGCAGAGCAGTGGGCCCCGAGCGAGGCATGCATTTGGAAACTGAGATGTCAGCGTGGCACGACAAGTCTACTGTTGCCCGCAGCCGCTTCCTCTGTTGTTGTCGCGCGCACATGCACATGCACACTCCACACACTCCTATGCGTGACAACAAATGGATCACAATCACAGTCACTCACTCGCCGTTGTTCGTCGTCTCTCTCCTCTCTCTGCAGTACCGACGACGACGGTCTTCTCATCGATCTAGTCACATCTCGTCTTTCCTCAGACCTAGTAGTAGATAGCTCATCACGTCACATCATTCCATCCATGCTGATCTGAGACGATCTTTACTTTCTGCTTCCAATTTGTTAGCAGCTAGCTGCACAAATGCGCCAGTGGCTTAATTATTCGAAATAGTAACTACATATAAAAAAAAATACTCCAGACAAATGAAATATGCACGGCGGCCATCATGCATCTTGATAGTATGCCATGCCTGAATCAACGGACGTACATGCCCGGCGGCCTTCATTATTACCAAGCTACCTCGCGGCTGCCCCCCTCCTTTGTTTGGACCGCCGGTCCCACTGGTCACTGACATGGGCTGCACCGGTGCTCCATTTTTGGTGAACAACAAGCGCAAGCGGGCAAGAGCGGCTCCATCGCTGCGTGCATGCATGCTCATGGATGCTAGCTCCAAGCTACATGTGCATATGCATGCATGGACACACACACGCAGCCTTGCACACACCGACAGTACGCCCTTCTTTAAACCCTGTCGGCGTCGTCCCTACCTGCAGCTACGGCTACTGCTGCGGGCTACCTGTCTACTGCTTACAAGACTAGTACAATGAACTATATATTTTTTGTATATTATAAAAAACACGAATTTATAACTTTTATTTGCATGGTGTCTTTTCTTTATTTTTGGTGAAGAACAGATCAACAGATGCGGCGTACTCGCTAGATTTTCAACTCTTCGTTTGGGAACGACGGATGCAGCAAAAGATTCCTGTATAATCCTTTTGACCTTCTTCACTAGTTTGTCTTTCTTTCCTTTTTGTTTATATAACTAACCGAAATTTGGCACAGCTCGTTGCAATATACGTGATCACTATCTGTACATACTATTCTTATATATAGTCCTTATCTTGAATAAATCTAGGTTGTCGTCTTAGCTAAGCAATCTTTGTGTTTGACACATAATCTACCTTAACTAGTATAGTATTATGTCAAGCCAATAACTCTACCCCGGCCCTTATCATATAATTATATAAAACTTCATCTCTATAATAGCACTGGGAGAAAAAGTCTATTTGCTTCTTGAAACATTTTTTTTGCGTAACATGAAATGCAGAAATGCACTATTTCAATAACTTATGGAGGTCATAGATACTCCAATAAATGACATCATCCAGGTTCTCACTTCTCACGGACCGATTGCACAAATCAGGTTAAGAATAAATAAAAATAAACATTGATTTTTATCTTTTACATGCATCTATATCATTATTATATGTACTACATTTCCGTCATTAGCTTCAATTTACTAGATGCATATTTGTTGCACTATAATTATTCACTAGCCATCTTTCATAAACTAATATGACAGGTCTTTCACCTTGTGCAGTGGCATGGAGTTTAATTTTTTACCAGGAAATAGCTATATGTTGGTGTAGGATAATATAACCATTCCATTGGTTTTGTCTCTAAGCTTGCAATTGTCCTTGAAACCCTCCATTATCTCAAGTGCATATTTTTTTATTCGGGCAAATAGTGGGCCTTAAGGCCCCCTAGCTAGCTAGCTGTAGGGCTCCACCCACAGCGATGCTGTAAAGCTAGCGCCTATCAGTGGGAGGGTGTTCGTGGTATAGGTTGGGGAGGCTAAGAAACAATCACTACTGGAAACTCGAATATTTCTTTGTGTGCAAAAACACGCAGAAAAATACAAATACCGTCAGAAAAATGTTTTGATGGTTTATTTGCCTAGGTTGTTGTGGTATTTTTTGATGGTATGTACCTATACCGTGGATGGACGAGAGGCGGTGCAAGGAACCAAAGCTTAATGTTTTCCATATCCATCGCCTTGATCCCATGCCTTGTGCTCACCACGGTCTGTCTATCTCCTCGAGAGTTCTCTATGCAAAGTAAAGCTTGTTGTTTGCATGAAATTAGTCTTGAGTGAAGTTTTTTTAACGGACGGCAATAGTTTTGTCATGATTTATATTAGACGAAGAAAATAAAATACAAGTGATGGCTCAGTTTTTCGAGTGAAAACTGGGCCCAAAAACCACCGCCTTGAGTGAAGTTAGTTACTCCGCTGAAGTATTGGAAATAGTGTATAAGATGAAAATGTGGAATGGTACAGTGTCACTTTTTGCCCTCATAAAGTGTCAAGTTCAAACTACACCATTCATATAACTGGAAGTATCATAGTCGTAGATTGGCGGCCCCTATACCAATCATTGCGTTTGGAAAGCCATGCGTGCATCCATCAAGCAAGGGCGGGGTCTAAAGGTAGCAGCATGCCATGCACCAATCCAGAGATGAGAAGACAGATATATATCCCACCTGTTATTGTATGCATTTGGCTTATATATTACTCACATAATGCACAGACACATTTAATTTAGATTTACCACTAATTCATCATAAGAGAGAAAGTTGGAAAATCAGACCTAATAATAATGCACATAATGTGGTGAAAACTAAGAATAAATAAGATGTTTACTCGCTCTCAGTTACAGAACGGTACGAAGCCATTTCGAGTTTCATGTGGTTGACTCATCTAGAATATAGAATTTGGCCTTAATTCATTTTAATTATTTTAATTGAACTCTCTCTAATAATAATAATAATAATAATAATAATAATAATAATAATAATAATAATAATAATAATAATAATAATAATAATAATAATAATAATAATAATAATAATAATAATAATAATAATAATTCTCCAAAATTAAAATAGGCTCATTGTTGGAGGAGGAGCATAACTTGCGCTCAATGTTTCCAAGACAAAAGGCTGAACGCCAAACCTACGACGACATGTCTTGTTCGTCAGTACGTACGTTGTACGCACATACTTTTTACATACTAGTACTTTCTAAGTGGTTTTGAAATCACGTTATTCGACCTAGGTAGCCGTAGGAGCTACATAACGTACTGATCACTGGTCGAAATGGGAGTGTGTAACGAAGCTATAGCACCTTGCAAGTTTTTTTGTTTTTTTTTTTTAAAAAAAAGAGCAAGCGACAAGACATCAAAAGGCCGACAAGTTCATACTGTTCTGTACGTCGCAAGTTCATGGATGTCAGCACACAGGACCGATCGATCATTAGCTTTGTGAATTTTAGAGCCACGTAAAGCTAAAGCTAGGTTCCTCTGCTTTATTATTTTCTGTACCATGTACTTGGTTAATGCATTAATGTAGTACCAAATAGGAAAACAACTATTCTATGTGTATACTACATATGTGCAATAAGAATAGTCCTGTTCGCCTAAACTATGGTTTAGTCCATTTAAACGGAGGCCAACTGTGTTTACGCCCAAACGATAAATCAAACAGTTGGTCCATTTAAACCCGTTAAAACCATTAAAAACCATTTAAAAAGAATCAAGTTAAACATAATTAAATGAGCTAAATGAACATTTAATTCATAACTTAGTCAATAAAAGGACTACAACTACCACAATCAACATCATGAGTATATGAAGTATTGTGGGATTCCAGAGAAATACTTACTCTTTACATTTGCAACACTAGTGTACAAATCTTAACCATGGCGGGCAAAACGAATTAACCAAGATGGCTTTTGCAACTTCCTCGGTGAAAAGGTTACAGTTAATCGTGACCTTAACTGAAGCAGTTGCCATGCCCACCTAGTTAATCAAATAAAAACAAAAGAAAAAAAATCATGGAAAGGACTGACGAGCCTATCCACGAGCCTGCCGAGCCCATCCCTCTACCGCTGCCGTTGCCACCGTAGCTTGCCACAACCAGCCTCGTCGCCGTCGGATCCGTCCTTCTAGTGTTGGAGCTGATGAATAGGTGAAGGAGGAGCGCCACTGCATCCAGTCTGCACCGCCTTGCTCGCCGAAGGAGGAGCGATGCCTTGCCGGCCGGATCTACCTCCCTGCCACTGGATCGGGACTCCCTGCCGCCAAATCCGGCCTCATCAAGCTAGGATCTGGCACCAAAGTGGGGAGGGGTCACGCCGCTCGCGCCCTCCACACCACGCCTCCCACACCACCGCACGGAGTGGAGAGTGGGCGGCGCCCCCAGTGCTGCCACCAGAGGAGGGGCGGTGCCCCCCGCGCCCTATGCACCGCGCCTCTCGCATCGCTGCCGGAGTGGAGAGGGGTCATGCTCCCTGTGCTGACACCAAAGTTGAGAGGGGCTACATACCCTGTGCCACTGCTCGCTCTGGAGAGGAGTGGGAGCGAGAGGGCGCCACGCTGTCGGGAGAGAGAGAGAGATGGAGCGATGGGATTGTGGACAGAGTGACTAAGGGCGTGTTTGCCAGAGGGTCGGGAGGGTGTCCCGAGCCCCTAGCTACAGCGGCCCGTGTTTGATGGGTTGTTCCTGTTCATCGGCCTAGCTTGCACGTTGCTCAAAGCAGCTTTTGGCCTAGCTCTCAGGAAACGGTGGGGGGATCGTTAATGTTTTTTGGCAGCCTGGCCTGATGGAGTGCACGGTGAGCGAGCGGGTCACCTCCTGACCTCTCACCTCCCAATGGTGCTCATCCTCTTCGTCTTCTCTTCCCCTCGCAGCCACCGCCACTACCACCATGCTCCACGTCGCGCTCACCTCTGGCGGCGGCCACCGCCTTCGTACCCCGCCACCATTCCTCCTCATCCACCACGGATGGAAGCGTGGAGCGGCGCATGTACATTGAGAGCGAGACGGCGGTGGATTTGGTAGAGTTTGATGGAGAGTGCGAGGATGAAGCTGCCGAGGTCGTCCATGTAGGCCTTGGCGACGGTGTCAGCGGAGGCGAAGCTGAAGAGCGATGGTGTCAATTCACTTCCCTGTCTTGGGCATCTTGATCCTTCCACATTGGAATGGACATTGCATATGCCAAGAAACATAAGAGACTGAAGAGATAAAGATGATTGGGGGAGAGAGTCAACAAAGATTACTAGAGGAGTTTGTTTTGTAGCCATGGTTAGCTATTGTGCGTTGTAAAGTATATAGTATCTTTAAATGGTATCTATGTGACATGACATGTCATAGAAATAATAAGTTGTTGTTCATTAGGACTGCACTAAGTATGGGTAAAATTGTTTGTTTTTTCTTGTGGCCCGTTGGTATTATGAATTGATGCATGCAAGTGCAGATCGATCAAAAACGAAATAGAAGTTCATTAGGATCAAACCATAAGATGGGTTTTCTACTTATTAATTAATGTAAACACTACATATGGTAATTATATTCATAATAATGGATGATTTTTCAACTTAACATTTTTATCCAATCATCTACCTTCTCTTTCTAAATATTCTGCCGTGGTTCCTATGTACATAGAGATATTTTCTAATATAAGAAACCATTTCCTTCTCTATCTTCCAAAATTCTAATACCACGTCAGTATATATATATATATATATATATATATATATATATATATATATATATATATATATATATATATATATATATATAGCACTCTAATTAACGCTAGCACTATGAAAATATTCATTGGAATTTCCCTTATCCATTTAGAGCTCACTTTTCACAGAGCCTGGGATGTCCTACGCACTTAGTGAAAGGTCCTTGTTTGGTTTTGCTAATTGAGTGACAACTTAGGTGGACTAATACGTGTCTGAGTACTGATTACATAGGTGATTAGTCCACAGGTACATGTGTGTGAGCATCTATGCCATTGTGACAGAACCGCCTTAATCATAGGGCCAACGTGCCCCGTCATCGTCCCTAAGGACCTTTGACTAGCCTGCACGAGTTTCCCTTGACTTAGGTGGCCTGCCGGGTCTCCTAAGAAACCCTAATTTCCTCGAGGATTTCATTATAAAGACCTTGCAAGTATTACAACAGTTTACATAAATAATTTGAATCAGGGTAAAGAGTGCGGAAGTATTACTTAAACATAGATTACAAATATAAATTACATTATCCTAAACCAGAGTTTCGCAGTGGAGTAGCTGTATACAACTAAACACCCTGCCCAAGGGTTTCATTATATACACATCTTCATCCATGCACGATCCGTTGACTGGCACGATCCCTCGTGGAACTGTTCACTCAACTTACCTGCAACAGGGGGTTAATAAACCCTGAGTACATGGGGTACTCCGCGAGACTTACCCGACTAAAGGTGTAAAATTAGACTCAGGAATGCAGGCTGAGGGAAGTCAAGGTAAGGCTTGAGCAAGAGTCAAAGTAATTTGCAGAAAAACATTTCTATCCTATTTCATTATTTGATCTCAATATTATTTTGTTCATATACATAATTCCAATATCAATTCTCGTATATTATGTACTTTCAAATTCATATTCATTCTAAAAAAACACCTAGTTCCGAACCACTCTTCGCTGTAAGTGTGAGGATCATGTCTCCATTAACCGAGGAGCAATGTCGATTCGAATCCAGAAGTACCCAGCTGGGGATCCCTATCCACACTGCATATGTAGCACTCAAGCTTGCATATGCCAACCCTGCCTACCACGGCTTTTCATACCCCGAAACCGGTCCTGCGCCACCCGAGAGAACAGTAATCCTCTTGTCTCCAGGCACGACGGCCACGAGGGTACACGCTACTCTCGCCATCTCTCTACTCCCATTGCGTGGTTGTCGGTTCTAGCAGTAGAGCCACCGGAGTCAGAGGCTTTCCGTAGTATGTGGCTAGTTGCAAAGTCATGATCACAGCAGGCCGACAACGAATGGTCCCTAAATATTTTTCCGTTGGACACCATGCATTGGGACTCTAACCCAAGTACACTGGTGACCACCCGGTTTTCGCATCCGTTTTCCGATGGCGAGGATCGTTGGGATTCTAACCCAAACAGATGGTCAACCAAACGGAAAACCCATCCACTTTGATGATAATGGGCTGGCCAAGTACACCATCACCAAACGAGGACAATACCAATCCCATAAAATGATTCATTTGTTTCATATCATCACAGTTTTCAAAATAGCATTTTTGCAACTCTATCATTAAGCATGACTAAGCATTTTTTAATACTTTAAATAAATCAGGGTCTTAGGTATAATATGTGGTCAAGGAAAGGTAATGCATCAATGGGTTATCACTCAACTCCTATTAACCTAATGCAGTAGATTAACTCAAGTGATAAATATTTTTAAATAACAAGGAGGGGCAAATGCACCGGGGCTTGCCTGTTGCTTGAAGTAGATAAAACTCTGAAGTCAATCACCGAGAAGGGTCCACGTCCACCGAGTGAAGACCTTACTCGAGATACGCTTCAGATAATAATCGCCGTGCGGTCACTACACGAAATAGTAATGCAACACTTAACATGATGATATGCATGCCATGATGCAGGAAATGCACAAAATCACTGATCAATAGAAAGTAACTTAATTTGAAAGTTAAGTACAACTTTCCTTCACGATAAAGTTACAATCCAACAAAACCGACTTATCGATTATCTACCTAGGGCTTCTTTTCAACAGACGTTGAAAGCCGCTACACAACTGTACAACTACTCGGTAATCAGGTTAGCAATGAACTTAAATAATTACTAAAGATGCCAAATTAGTTTACCGTTATCACTATCACGATTGTGCTTAAGCATGTTATCAACCCTAACATCATAAATGGATTAACATAAATTATGAACGTTTCTACGTAACAACTTAATTAAGAACTCAACAACTAATAAAAGTATCAGGGAGCATTTTAAGTTAATGACTCCTGGACAACACATAACCCAAAGGTCATACCAAACTTCAAGTTATAAGTATTGATATTGCTTTTATTCTTTATTACTTAGAGTTTCATTCAATTATACATGGTGATTATAATTACAACAAATAAATCATTACATGCCATAGGACAGCAAGGGTTAAGTGCCCCATGGTCTTCAAACAATTCCAAAAATAATCAAAGATTAAGCCAATTAGTTTCCTAATCCATATTTGTCTTTCATTAAATATTTCAAATTCCTAATTCAAGTTTGAATTAATCATTTAAGAAAAATTTGTCAAAACAGTCCGAAACTTTTTGTATATGTTGGTACTATCATGAAACAGTAGCAGAACAAAACTGATAATTTTTGGACTAATATTTTAGCCGACAAAATTCATGGAAGTCACCTTTATGAATTAAATTAAGCATTTTTATTATATACAAAAAGTGCTCAAATTCTGCACTTCATATTTTTCCTGTGTTTAGTATCTCATACATAGTCTACACAAAAATTATTATAATTCTATAACCTCTGAATATTTAGCTATGAAAATAACAAAATCAGATCATTTTGAAAATAAATAAACAAAATAAAAGGGAAAACATCCTCGGGCCTAAACTCACTCGGCTAGGCCCACAGAAACGAGCAGGCCTAGCCCAGCAAGGCCCAATCAGGCTCTTCCCGTCCCCTTCCTCGCGCAGGCGTGCCACCGCGCGTGTGGCCAACGATGCGGCCATGGCTCGCCGCCGGCGGCATCTCCTTCGAGAGGAAGGTCACCCAAGGGATCGGGAAGGCCCAGTTAACCTATCTAGGGACTTAGCCCGACGTTTGGGACATGACAATGCGAGCCGCGTCAGTCATGGCGGCTCGGTGACACCCGCCATGACGGCGCCCACGTTCCGAGTGCTAAAGCTCCTCCCGAGTGGAAACGTCTACCTAAAAAGCATAAAGGAACTCACCGAGACTTCAAAACACTAAGCGGACGGGGATAGGCTCCCCCAGAGAAGCGAGCTGGACTGCAAATGGCGGATCGGCGGCTCGGACCGGACGACGAGGAGGCGTTCTGCGATCACCAGGATGGTAGCGTTAAGGATTTTTGGGCCAAGAGCTACACCAAGTAACAGAGACTGCAAAACAAAAGTTAAAGGTACACGATCATCACCGCAGGGCCCTGGTCACGACCCGACGAGGTGCGGCGGCGCTCTGTCCGACCCCGAGGAAGACGATGACCGTTCTGGCACTTTCAGGGCACTAAAGCTTGTATAACTAGGCGGAATCGATGCGCAGGGATGTGGTGGAGCTAACTACGAGGTGATTCGGTCCATGGTTAAGTGAGGGTGGCTAATTTCGCGGTGAACCGAGAGGGTCGCCGGCGAGCCGAGGGGATGGAATCGGGAAAACGGCAACCTCACCGGCTTAAATAGGACAGAGACGAGGGGTGCTCGACATGGAGGGGTCCCCCACGGGCCCGGCGTCACCGACGACACGCGGCCGGCCGGCCCCGGACATCACCGGCGGCCAGCGCGCGCACGCGCGTGTGCAGGCGCGCAGGGGCAGAGCCGGACCCCCCGGGGTACTGTAGCAGGGTTTTCCCCCTTTTGACTTTTGGGTTCAATTACTTTTCATTTTGTGTATGTACTTGAAAAATGCCATTAATAAGAGTTGTAGAAAATTTAATTCTGAACAACTTCGGTATTTGAACCAAATTCAAATTTTGAATGGAATTTGAATAATTCAAAAAGGGGTAAAAACTCACTTTGAAATTTATTTCAATCCAATCAAATTCTCAAAATTTTTCTCAACAACATGAAAATTTGCAAAAATAAAGTTTTTATATTTTACAAGGTCTACAACTCTCATTAAATGAGTTTTATCAAATTCTTAATACAATTTGAAATAGTATTTCAAATTTGAACTTCAAATCATTGATTTGAGGTTAATTTGAATTTCCACTATATAACTTCAAAATCTCCAAAAATAAAAGTTGTTCCATTTTGAAAGGGATAAAACTTTTATTAAAGCACTTTCATCAGAGTCTCTTTAGTTTTTAAATTTGTATTTCAAGTTTAAACTTTAAAACATTTATTAGGGTTTTATTTGAAATTCTTTATAATAACTTCAAAATTTTCCAAAATAGAAGTTGCTCAACATTTAAATATTTACAACTTTTGTTTAAGGCCTAACCCCTAATTATGCTTAGTTTTTTATTTAGGGTTTGAGGTCCACTTTAGGGTTTATAATTGATTTTTTCTATTTTCCAATTTAATTTAGATAATTGCATACAAACACAAACATTTACATAATAAATCACTCTCAAGCACTTATGCACAATCACATGTTGAAATAAAAATCATTTTTGTTAATGCATAGTAAAAATGAGTTTATGCAGGATGATTTACATGCAATGATGATGACATGACAGGTTTTAATTAACCGTAACACCAGAGTTGTTACAGCCATGGAGGTGGAAATGGCTTGGAGATGATGCTTAGCTCACACATGTGATGGTGAAGGAGCTAAACGCATAAGACATGACATGGAGTCATCTGGCTAAGTGGAGAAGATCAATACATGACTTGGCGTCGATGGACCGGTTACAAGTGTGAAGGGCAAGCTAGTGGGCTTGGCGCCGATGGACCAACGCAATGGTGAAGATCAAGTGAAGTCGAGTATCGATGAACCAAAAGCCATGTGATGATATGAAGTAGATCATATCGTTCATGAGGTGTTGGTGCATGTGTTGCACCGGCATCGACCGAGTTGGAGATGGAGAAAGTGATGAAGACGGTGATCGGAATGGAAAGTGCAATGCAAAGGTATAACCATAGGGGATTTCCATTTCACCATTCTAAGGTTGAGTAGAGAAGTGGGTGACCGGATTTAGGATAGATGGTCGTACTATCAAGAGGGGTAAACTTGTTTGCATATCAATCATCTAATGACAATCGGAGTCATCTAACTTTACATTGCTAGGATCAAGTGCCATGGCAATAAAGAGTGAAAAACCCTTTGAAAAATGTTTGTGAAAAATGCTAACTCCGTTCACAAGGTTGTGACACACTTTAGAGTTGGCACATTTGCAAAAGGGTGGAAGTTTCGAGCTCGCAGGAAGTTTGGTTGGATCTTAGATGGATAAACTACTTTTATACTTTGAGTTTTGGATCAATCAATCATATGGGTTGTGTAGCCCTTTGAATAAGCTTTTCAAAATATCCAAGATCATCGAAATCGGAGTTCGGAGTAAGAGATATCGCTGTTTTAGTGAGCGGAGGTACGCACAGGACGCTGCACTGGACGTGCAGCTATTACTGTAGCATCGTCCGGTGTGTTTCGTGCCATTCGGACTGAGAAAGAGCACTGGACGCGTCCGGTGCGACCCTGGAACTCTCGGGTGCTGCGTAACGGCTAGTTTGTTTGGCGTTTTGAGCACCAGACAACTACCGGATGCGTCCGGTGTGAACTAACTGCTCGTCCGGTGCGCACGCAGAGTGCCTAATGAAGAGGCTAACGGCTCTATTTCTTTGGGGGCTATAAATTGGAGTGAGAGCCGGGCATGGGCAGGTGTCTTGCACCTTGGGAATGTGTTTCTCGTGCTTGTGCATGACTTAGTGCTCTCCAACTCACTTGTGCTCATCTAATTCACATTCGAGGAGTGAGTGATCAATCGCTAGTGCATTGCATTGAGAGTTTGCATCGAGTGGCACTAAATGATCGAGTTGCAAGCCGGTGTGCTTGTTACCCTTGGAGGTTGCCACCTCCTAGATGGCTTGGTGGCTCGTGGCTCCGTCGAAGCAAGCAAAGGAGATTGTGATTGGCTCCGGAGAGGTGCTTGTGAGGGGTGTTGTGCTCGCCCCGCGGGAGATCGCAAAGAGCAACTCTAGTTGGACGTGTCATTCAACATCTCACTCGTCAGGTAGGTTCTTGTGGCGCTCTTTTGTGGATCTTGATCTTGGTGATCGATTAGCCACCGAACCATGGAGTGTAGGTGGACTCAACGGAGGACGTAGCTTGTGGCAACAAGTGAACCCCCGGGAAATAAATCACCGTGTCATCCTCTACATCATCCTTTGCAGTGGTTTGCATTTCCCTACACAAGTTGTTATTATTGTTTTTTAGTTTACTTGTGTAGTTGTAGCTCTTGTGAGATCCGTTAGCTTGTGTAGCTTGCCACTCACGTTCTATGCTTGTGTACCTTAGAACTAGTGTCTTGTTTAGTTTGTGTAACTAAACAAGTTGCGCTCTTCGATTAGGATTGTGTATCCTTGTCTTTGAGCAGTTAGTAGGATTAGGTGCTTAGTGCACTTTTGCTTGCTAGTTGGTAGGAGCTCCCCCAGTGCTTGAAGTACTAGTGCTCAGGTTTGTGTGATCTTGCGCTAGAACGGTTTAGGGAAGCTCAAGGTAGGTTAGCACCTTTATTTCTTGGTAGGATCTTTTACAAGGTGCTTAGAGACTTAGAGGGGTGAATCGTTTCTAGAACCGATTAGGTTTTATTCCACTGCGATTAATTGTTTAAAAGGACTATTCACCCCCCTCTAGTCCACCATCTCGACCTTTCACCTAGGCCCCTCACTTTCATAATACTTCTTTATACTTTTTAGCTTTGGGCACGCAATCTACATAGCCATGCGAGTATAGTTCTAACAAAATTATAAATCAATATAGAGTTCTAACAAAATTATTATAAATTAATATAGGCTCAGAGGCAACAGAAGGTTATATGGGCAATGATGTCATTGAGATGCATAGATATAGTGTATAGTTACTACTTACTCTGCTTAAAATATAAGTTATGCACTTATATATTTTAATATTCAGACTTTGTACTTTTGAATGACAACTAGCATACCAATATGAAATAAATGTGTTTTATACTCATTGGCAAAGAAAGACCAAACACTAAACCGGATTGGCAAATGGCAAAGATTGACCTCCACCTCCACTTGGCCACGTTGAATATTGACTCATTATTTGATTTGGTATAGATAGTGAGATAGTTGTTATCTAGTTTTTTTTAATAGAACAGGAGGGGCAAAGACCCCTATTGGGATTTTATCAAATTAAAGGTAAAAACACCAAGAGTACATCAAGAAACCAAAAAGGTCAAAATGAAAATTAAGAAGATTACACAAAGACTTCTAGCCATAAATCTATCTGAGGATGCAATTTTTATTTTGCCCTCAGGATAACTAAGGCAAATTCCTTCTTAAAGACTTGACGGGCTTCTTTGCAGTGAATGATTAATGCCCCTGAAAACGAAATCATTTCTCATTGTCTGTAACACCCCTGGAGTTACTATAACTAAACCTGCCATGTCATCATGATTGCATGTAAATCATCCCGCATTTAACCCTGTTATGATGCATCAACTAAAGTAAGTTTAATTCATGCATTTAATTGTGCATAGGTGCCTTAGAGTGATTTTATGATTCAAATGCTTGTTTGTTTGTAATTATCTAAATCCAATTGAAAAGTAAAAAGAAAATCATTTATAGCCCCTAATTCGGACCCTAAAACCCTAAATCAAAAACTAAATATAATTAGGGGTTAGGCCTTAAACAAAAGTTGTAAATCTTTAAAAGTTGAACAACTTCTATTTTGGGCAATTTTGAAGTTATTAAAAAGAATTTCAAATAAAGCCTTAATCTATGCCTTAAAGTTAAATTTGAAATTCAACTTCAAAAACTAGCAAGAATCTGATGAAAGTGCTTTAATAAAAGTTGTAGATATTTCAAAATGGAACAACTCTTGTTTTGGGAAAATTTGAAGTTCTTAAATAGAAATTTGAATTAAACCCTAATTACTACATTGAAATTTGAATTTGAAACATCATTTTGAAAACTACAAGGAATCTGACCAAACTTTCTTAATGCAAGTTGTATATCTCAACAAGTAGAACAACTTTTATTTTTACATAATTTTAATTTCTTGAGAAATTTTTGGAGAATTTGATTGGATTGCAAATCAAATTAAAATTCAAGTTTTACCCCCTTTTGAATAGTTTCAAATCTAGGTAGAATTTGAACTTGGTTCAAAAATAAAACGTGTTCTTCACAAAATTCTCTGCAACTTTTATTTTTGGAGATTTTCCAGTTACTACACGAAATAGAGTGATCATGATCAAAAATAGACTTTGACCTAGGGTCCTACTACAGTGCCGGACCCCTACCTGTGGCCAGTGCACGCGTGCGCGTGCACCGCGCCGCGCGCCGGTGCTGTCTGGCCGTGCAGGCTGTTGTCGCTGCTGTGCCGTAGTCGCGGGGACCCGGGGCACACCTCGCCCTTATCCCCTCCCTCACCGACTTGTTCCCTTCCCTATTTAGCCGCCACAGCTCCTGTTCTTCTTCCCTGTTTCCGTTTCCCTCGCCGGCGGTGAGCTCCGGTGCGGCTCGAAATTCGCCGTCCCTCGTCAATCTCCATTCTCTTCATCTCACCACCACCACCACCATGTCCTAGCGCATCCACTTGAGCTATTTGTTCAGTGGTTTGGTCACCGGAGCCACTGCAAGCCGTCGTTTTCTTCTCGGCGTCTGGTCGGAGCTCCGTCGTGCTCGGCTGCACGCGACCTGGTCACTCGGGTGAGGTTTTGGCCGTAAAGTAGTCTTGTGTTCCGAACCCGCCTCGCTACCCTGGAGCTCACTCCCTAGATGGTTTTCCGTTTGGTATACAGGAACCGCCTGAATGGTCCCCTTGCCGCCGGAGTTCGCCGCCGCAAGCTTGGTTACCGTCGACGACCCGTCTCCATCCACCCTCTGCTTCAACCAGTGTGTGCATAGGACCCTAGGTGAGCTTAGAAGCTTATGGCGTAGTTGGTTTCACCTGGGTGAACTCATGTTCGCCAGAACGCCGGTGCCGCCGCCACCGTGTCCGCCATGGCCGCCATAGCCGCGGTCATGTGCGCACCGGTCAGCGATTCATCAAATAAACTGTACCAGCGCATAGATCTCGTCGTGGGCAACGTTGTGGCCTGCTGCCGGCCACTCTCGGCCTCACCGGAGCTGGCTCAACCGGCCGACAGCCGTGGCCACCGTGGCTCGGGCTGGCCAGAGCTGGCCAGCGTCTGGCCGAACAGGCCTGGGCTGACCTGGGCCATGGTGGGCCAGCCCAGCGACTCGGCCAATGTTGTGCAAAGTGGTTTTTACATTTTTCTGTAAAAATGAATAGTGTGCAGTTTTGTCTATTTGTGAGAATTTTTGTATAGCTCCAAAAATGGTAAAAATAATTGTGGAACTTCCCTAGATACTGTAGTATTTATGAAAAATATGAAACTTGGGATTTAAGTATTTTCTATGTCTGATAAAAATAGGCCTTTTAATTAGAAAATGAAATTTCCATGATTTTTATAGCTCAGAATGTTCATCCAAAAATCATGAAAGTTAACTGGGCGCTGTTTTAGGCTAAGATCAAGTTGTAGAAAAAGTTTGAGCTCTTTTGAAGATAGTTTATTCATTTATTATTTTATGCCCTATTAAATGATTATAAAATAAATAGAAAACCCTAATCAACTAGGTTTTGTGTGACCTTGGGATTGATTGTTAACCTTGAGTCATTACCCTAATGATTTTAGGCACCTTAGAATAAGTTTCTCATGGGTAGTTTTAGTGGCAGTTGAACAGTTGTGCAGCGGCTTTCGACAACTGCTAAAATGATCAATACATTAATTGCGTAATCACCGCATTTTTAGCGAAGTTGGCTTGTAACTTTATCGTAAGGGAAAATTGTTCTCAAAGTCATTAACTGAATGATTGCTCTACTTTTCACTTCATATCATTTCGCATCATGTTAAACATGTATTATTATTACGTGTTGTGTATGCGAGAATGAGAACGTCCGTGTGATCAATCTTCTGAGATGATGCATCCATCTATGGTGGTGATGTCAAGTCTAACTCCGTGATTTCTGCGAGACTGAACCTCACTGCAACACAGGCAAGCCCCGGTGCATTCAGCCCTTTCCTTATGATTTACAAAATGTTTATAACTTGAGTTAATCTACTGCATTAAGTTTATAAGAGTTGATTGATGACCCAATTGCTGCATTACCAACCTTGACCCCTGAAATACCTTGAAACCATTTTAAAATAAAATGTTTGAAAATGCCTAGTCCTGCTAAAATAATTTAGATTTGCACAAAATGCTAAATTTTTAAGCTGTTGTGGTATATTAATGATTACATTCATGAACAAAGGGTATTGGTAACGTTTTCGTTCGGTGACTGTGCACCTGATCAGTACATTGTCACCGACGGAAAGGATTTTTGCCCGCTCGGTGGTTGAACACTTGGGTTAGAGTCCCAAGGCTTTGTCACCGACGGGCAAGGATTTGAAAACCGTTTGGTTACCTTGTACTTGGGTTAGAGTCCCAATGCATTGTACCAATGGGGAAAGCTTTAGGGACCGTCCGTTGTAGGCCTGCTGGATCGAGACTTTGCAACTAGCCACGTACTACGGGAAGCCCTGACTCCGGTGGTTCCATTGCTTGAACCGATGACCACGCACTAGGAGTGGAGAGATGGCGAGAGTAGCATATACCCTCGTGGGTTTGAGTCCCGGATTGGAGGTGTACTGTACTCTCGGGTGGCGCAGGACCGGTTCAGGGATGGAAAAGCCGTGGTAGACGGGGTTGGTATATGCAACCTTAAGTGCTACATATGCAGTGTGGATATGGATCCCCAGCTGGGTACTAATCGATTCGAATCTTCGTTGCTCCTCGGTTATGAAGACTTGATCCACTGACTTATCTCGGAAAGTGGTTCGGAACTAGAATGTTTTGAGAATGAATATGTAACTGGAATGAAGGATACATGTGAAAGAAGTGAGATCTATGGATATTGATTAAAATAATATTGAGTTAAAATATTGAAAGTAGGATACAAGATTAGTATTGCTTTTCCGCAAAATACTTTGACTCTTGCTAAAGCCTTACCTTGACTCCCCTCAGCCTGCGTTCCTGAGTCTCATTCCTTTAGTCGGGTAAGTCTTGCGGAGTACCCCAGTACTCAGGATTTGTTAACCCCTGTTGCAGGTGTTTTAAGTACAGTTCTGCTCGGGATCGTACCGGTCGACGGATCGTGCATAAATGAAGGTGTGTATATGATACAGCCCTTGGGCAGAGTGTTTAGTTGTATGCAGCTACTCCACTACGAAGCTCTGGGTTGGGATAATTTAATATAGATTTGTACACCTGTATTTATGTAATACTTCCGCACTCTTTACTCTGATTTATCTTATTCGTGTTAACTGTTGTAATACTGTAAGGCTTACAATGAAGGTCCTCGAAAAATTAGGGTTTCCTAGGAGACCCGGCAGGCCACCTAGGTCAAAGAGAACTCGTGCGGACTGATCAGAGGTCCTTAGGGATGATGACAGTGCACGTGGGCCCTATGATTAAGGCGGTTCTGTCACATTGTCCAAATAGACCAACACATTGTAATGATGACATCCATGAAGAAGAGGACCTGCAGCTGCATTTTAAGAGCATCTAAAATATCATCGATATCACCAGAGTGCTGAATTTGAATATTCAGACTTAACTAACAAGACTGAGCAAATGGGTAGTTGTTATCTAGTTGTCTAACAAATTATCCATTCTAATATCTATATGTGTTAGGATTTAAAAGAGATAGTTTATTAGCATATAGCTAGCTACTATCTACTAGCAACCAAACATGATCTATATGGTATATTAATTTGGATCTATTAGCATCAAAATTTAGTGCTAGTGGATCCAAAATAAACCTGCTACTAAAGCTGCTAATTTAGCTAGAGGTTGCTAACTATTAGTTTCAGTAGCAGGTTTTAAGTTGCTATTAGTTCATCTGCACCTTGTGTTCATTATCCAACTATCTATTAGTAGGTGGATCCAAACAGCCCCTGCTAATTAAATTAGCTAGGTAAATTTTAGTACTAATGGATCCAAACAGGATCTATATCACGTCACCCATTAGTGCTAAAAAAAGTACAAGGCTAAGAATATGTTATTTTTACGTAGGATATATACGTTGTTCGAAAGTACCGGTGACTTGAGCTCTGTTCGCTTCAGTTGAAAAGCTGAGCTGATTTGGGCCGAAGCTGATTTGTTGTGAGGAGAAATACTGTTTCAGAGCTGAAAATTATGTGCTGTTTAGTTGAAGCGAACAGAGCGTGAGTATTCTTCCAGCGAGGTGAAGAACGGTAGAAGGTGGTAATGGAAGAGGGTTGTGGTCGTGGGCCACCTCATGCGTGGCTTTGGAAGGATCCATCTCCATCCGCGGGAAAATTAAAAGGGAGCCCTCCGGCGCCACGCCTGTGGCTGTGGGCCCGCAAAGGTGGCCGTTGTTTGCCTTTCCCCACGCGGCGCACACAGCCCGGCCCTACCTCTTCGCTCGGGGCCCACTGGGCCACCCTACGCTCTACTCATCTCATCTGGTTGCTCTTGCTCCTCTTCCTCTCATTCATAGTCGTACCGTACGCACGTTCGTACGCCGGCCCATTGTTTTTCTCGCAGTTTTTTTTTCCTGATTTGTTCGTATCCTGGAATTGTGGGGGGGAGAGAGAGAGAGAGAGAGAGAGAGAGAGGACGCCGTGACCGACGACCGTGAGCTGCAATGAGGCCTCAGATGTTGCTGTGGCCCAGCAGACGACAGTGGGAAGCGATGGACGAGCGCCAGCACCATGCTTGTTTGTCGAGGCAGCAAGCACCGCCGCAGCACACAAAAGCCGCGGGACACGGCCGGGTGCAGTACCCAACCGTGTATGCAAATGCATCGGGGCATCGCAAGCTTTGCTCCCAGTGCCAATGCCAATGCCAATGCCAGCAGCTACCACGGGCGGCTCACCTCCAGCTCCAGCAGCCTGCCTGCTTACTTGCTGTCCCTAGCCTCTGGCTCTTTGCTCCCTGCCATGGCAGGCACAGATTACCAGTGCAGCCGTTTGCGATGAAGTGATGGAATGAGACATGCCGTCATTTCTAGTATTTGTAAAGCAAACTGTGCTTCAATTCGAGAAAACGTTTTTCCCAACACCCACCGTAGAACTTCACCACTTCTCCAGCACCAGTAAAATGTTTGTTTCGTGAACAAACAACACACGAATGAATGCACTACCGTAGTACTAAGTATTTCATTACCAAATAACACCTTCAGTGAAACATTCCATGATACAGAATACAGACAAGAAACCGTTACCTACAAATACACTCATGTTACAAGTTACAGTGGGTTGTATTGTACAACTGTCTTCTAGTACACACAGCAGCAGCCGTTTTTGGCCTACCCAGGAGACAAATCTCATGCATGCATGCGTCGATCAATCTGTGGCTACCCAGGAGACAAATGACAAATCACTTCGATCATGACGCCTCATGTTTCCTCAGAGCATGCAACAACAGCAGCAGGCACAAAAAACCAACATTCCTACTAACAGTCACGACATATCATCTGCTCTCAAGTACACTTTCACAGAACACAACACAACACGTTGATACACTACACTCAACAAGGCTTTATTTTGTTTCTAAGCGTCACAGGATGCGCAATCAACAATACAATTGCGGGTGGGGAGTCGTGTTTCAGTCTGGCAGCTGGAAGCAGCGGTTACAGTCTATGATGCCCACCGATTCAGGGTTGCAGTAGACTCCAAATGGGAGAAAATTGGCTATCCGTCTGTCTATGCTGCGACGGTGCAGCAAACCATGACAATCCTGTGAAAAAAGAACCAACTCCAGTCAGTCAAGGATCAAAGAGCGGTGGCTAACAAACATGTGATGCAGACACTCAGGGTGCAGCGTGTCTACTGCAAGGTAGGACGTACATAGTTTATTTTTCCATAACTTTTCCCAAAAATATAAAAAAAAAATGGAAATTGATGTGGTTTGCCATCCACCTATACCAAATGCAAAAATTGCTTTCTCCAAATTTTGGTCCATCGCACTTGCCCTGTCCATGTGTTCGTCCACTCCTCAGGGCATAAGAGTCCTAGCTAGTTTTAGTAGTAGTACATGATGAATTAGAGATTAATTAAAGTGCTAATAGGTTTATTGTTCCAACTGTCACCCAAACTCACGACCCATAGTCAAACAAGTTAGAACAGCACACGTCCAACCATAACATGGAGTCAGGTTACAAAACACATGATAACAGATGATGCTGAAGCAAAATATTATATAAAAAATAAAACTCTCCCGAGGTCAGTCATCCTCTTAAGGTAACTGGGCAGATTACATTTCCAAAGATGCACTGCATAATTGGAAGTTGAGACTTAACCACATCTCATGCCAATATCATCTTGCACGACTATTCCTAGTATAGTAATGCAATATAACTGAACAATGTTGGCCCTTGGATCCTCTGCAGAGCTCGAGAACACAGCACACTTAGCCCTCAGAAGAAAGAAACTCTGAATGTGGCAAACAGAACTGGTTTGATTCATTGTCTTTGCCTAGATTATCTACACACTACTAGTACCACACTAGTACACCAACTACATGCACTATAGACAGCCTTTACCAACTATGTATGGTTGATCTATGCCACTACAATTAGTGGCCTATTGCCACATCTAATTTGTAAACCTAGTACAGGGAGGTGATGGCCTATTGCCATACCACAAACAGGAGCCAGCAGAGCTGACCGAGTGCCAACTCTGCTGCTGTAGCAAAAGCCAGGAGAGAGGGAGCAGCAGATTATCTTACAAACAACAAAGCAAAGCAAAAAGGATGGGAAAACATCTTTTACAAACTATAATAGACACAGAATTGGGATTTGCATAAAAGAATGGTCTAATTACAAAACAAGAATTGTGGTAGTGAACTCTTAAGTTACCTTCAATGATCATCCAAATCGACCTGTAATTATACAATGCGAAGTTAGCTTCTAGACATTTCTCTATGCAACTGAAAAAAATTGATTACCAATTTGTCACAGCCTTAGTTTGACAAAATCATCAGCAGCACAAGAACAAAATCATCAGCAGTATAAGAAGAAGAATCAGCATAGCAGATAAATTTCCCATGCATTTTCCATGGCCACTGAAGAACAAAAAAAAGAATATAATATTACACTTATCTAGTCTTCTGAGAAGAAAAGGCACAAAGAGCACAAGCAATACCAAGAGAAGTAAAATTGTCTGTTTGCTGGATCAGTTATATTATAGAGTTCGTTGGAAGTTAAGATATGAAGCAAAAGTAGGGAAGGATTTAAACGAAGACAGTAGATAATTGATGGGACAAAATAGAGGGTCAAGTCCTTTCCTAGTACAAGGCATTTAAGTACCAACATTAATGCCCTTATTTTTCACTAACTGAATGGTTAAATCATAGGCATGTATTTGATTAGAGCACAAGCAACATTTATAGTAATCGCACAAAAGAACAGAAACATGTATAGGCTACAACTCCACCATGCATATGGAGAGTATCTAGTAATCTCACAAATGAACAGAAAAGAAAAAAGAGTACTACAGTGTGGTACAGCACAATAGAATAATTGAAGAAAAATGGTTTAAAGTTAAAATCTTCTTCATTGAGCACCCTCCCTCTATTCTTTTTCATTTGACACCTTACAACTAACAATGCAAACTTTGGATATTACTATAGTTGAATTCCCCAGAGTTGGATTTCATCTTCCACCTTGTGATATTAATCCTTTTGTATGGTATATAATATTCAAACTCAAATTGTAGTATCTTATGTCCAGATTTCAGAAGTCTTGAGGGGGACTACTAATTAGTTATTTATTCCTGTTAAAATTTACAATTTCTGGATCTTTTAGGTTTACAAAAACAGGCCACTGTCAATTACTACCTCCAGTAACAAAATATCTGACAAATATACCTTTGCACTGTCTTTGATGCATACCTCTGAACACTAATATCTTCTAGCATTTGTTATTAAATGTTCCAAATTTCTGAGATTTTGCAAATGTTTTCCAATACAAATCTGCACATATATCTTGCATATTTCGAAACTAAATAATTTAAAGGTCGATGAAATTTAATTGTTCTAGACCCTAAACAAGAGCTGATCCCAGTCCAATTGGTAGTATCGGCTACATTAGTACAATCAGAAGTTCGTACCTAGTACCTTGAATAGGAGCACACATGATGCAACAAGCAAACCACAAGGTCAGCCTATTCATGATTGCTCTATTATAATACTATGCAGCAAAGTCTGAGTATATTCTATACTGAGTACTGACCTTGGAAGTAACTCAGAGATGTAAAACTACTAAATTTAAGATATTCTAAAAGCTATATTAGAATCAACAACAAAAATATCGACCAATGACCACACCTAACATTGACAACAAAAACCAAAGTCTCAGCTAGCAATGTCATGGTAACCTTTCATGATGGAAACCAAAAGCAGTAAATGACTGTCATACCTCTAAGAAGTGCCATTCTTCTTCTTTCAAATCAAACTTTTCAATATGGAGATCAATGAACTGCAGCTGAATTCATACAAAGAAATACAAAATACTCGTAAGAAATTTATAGTGACAGAATCATAAAATATTCAGGAAGTTACCAGAATCTGTTAATTTATAGAGTGACAGGGTAATCTGTTAATAAACTTACAGTATGCATTTTAGTTTCTTGATCAAAGTCAACTATCCAACATCCAACGTACCTGAAGGAATAATATTGGAAAAGAAAAGGTAAAAATCCACACACACAAAAAAAACTCACAACAATAAGAAGATATCGATCAAGTTCCTCAATCAGATATGAACTGAAACATGATAAAAAGCCTATGAATACACTCAAAGGCAATGAATAATCAAACACTGAAGGAAGTTGAAATATATTCTTGGGAAGTCCTCAAAACTAGTCCCCTTCTTACATTAACAAAGAGTACACTAACCAAGTCGAGGGGTAATGTTGGAAAATCGTAAAAAGATTGTGAGGCCTACATTTGTTGCCGTGGATGCCACAGGCGAAGAAACTGCTGTATGCAATTCTCACAACTTGTTTTCCTCTTTTTCTTCTTGGCATGATGATTCTGTGAGCTTCCTGAATACTTGGTTGTGCCTAACATTTTTCTGCACTTCGAAGATCCACAATAACAAACTTGAGCTGCTCCAAACTGGACAAATCTGTACATTATGCTAAGACATCAAAGACAGCAAACAGTTCCACATACACCAAACTAAAAATCAAAATGGGTGAAACCACTTTGTCAAAAGTTAAAGGGTTTGCAAAGACGGGATCAGTGGGGAATGGGATGGACATACTTATAGTCATAGGTAAGCTCCTCCCCTATCTTTATGTCACGAAGTGCAAAAATTCCAACCCTGGTCTCTCCATCAACAGTCCTGAAGTAACATGATGCTAGTTTCATGTATCATGTTCATCAATAGAGATCATAGAAGTAGAGCATATATAAAGTATAACTAACCATTTCTGCATCGCTGTGTTTGGTTCACAACTATGGTTTATAAATCGGGACAGGTTTCCCTTGTTTGTTGCATCAATGACCATATTACTACTGACCTCACAAAGGTAGAAGTCAGTGTCATCCAGCCTTTTCATTGTCCATAGCCTATCCTCACATGTTCTGTCATCAATAACTAAAAGCATTTGCAGCATATGTGGATGTCAGTTTGATTGTTTAGCATCCATTGGAAGAAAAATACATCATAATATATATGCCTACAGGCAATTTATGTACTTGCTCATAGTACATTTATACAAAATCATACCTTCTCCAACATATTCAATAACAAATTCTCCTTTCTTTATTTCATCGTCAGCAACCAATCCATGACCACATTTCTCTGTCTGGAATAAAATAATTGTCTTTCAGGAACCAACAAAATGTGAAATCCTCAATTTAGCAACTAGCCCTATTAAGAAGACAACAAAAGGCATCGTACAGAAAAACAAAAGCATAAGGAAAACATTATTATTGAATGATATATAACAAATGGTAAAGCTATTGTAATAAAAAACTATTAAAATAAATATTACTACAATATATAATGCCAACATTGTTCAAGAAAATGCAACCAGTCATGGGTATGATTGGTAGCTTGCAATAGTCTTAGCCTGCATCAGGCCTTATCCAGCAACATATTTCTTGTGTTGGTCTTGGTTTGCCATGTACAACAAGCTGTTTGGTTGCTTACATTGTGTTGCTAACAAGGAAATCTTCAAGAGCATTTGTGTTTTAAGGTGTGCATCAGAAACATCGTAGTCAGAGCCTGAAACCAGTCATTCAATAATTCGGAACTCTTAACTTAGCTTTTACAATTATTACAAAAGTCACCTATGTCGATGCACTAGGCCCAGAAGGCAAATCATTAATTGCAATTAATATGGTTTTGGGTTGAATTGGTCAGTGCATGCAGCTGATTGGGTGCAACTGAGGAGTGCTGAAATATAAGTGAATTTTCCACCCTCGTCAGCTTAAGCTTTGGGTGAAACTGATTGGACTTTTTTTTACCACATTTAGTAGTGGGTACTCTCCAGATTCTTAGGTTGTTAGTGTATGCAACTCAATAATGTCAAATTCTTAACTATCCCCAAAAACTAGCTTGAAGAAATTTTCTGGGAAATAGATTATGCCTATTGACAGGTAGGCATTGTCAGGGTAGTAGAATCAGGTTATGTTAGCACCCAGCGATCGTAGGGCGTAGGAGTGGCTGGCTAGCGGCGCGGTTGAACACTCCGCGTCGGATTCGTGGCGGCGCCGTGATCGGCGCCTTGGCAGTAGATGAGAACAGCGACAATAGGAAGACCGAGAACAGTATGCTGGGTGCCCAAGGGGAGATAAACTCCAATCCCAGGCTAATCTCTATTAACCGAATAGTTCCATATATGTATACCAAAGCCTAACAACTCTCCTGCTATATTTAAGGAAATAACAAAGCAAATCTTCTAATTATTGTAAACGGCCCGAACTAAATTGGATGTCGCCTCTTGATGCAGCCGCTTGGTGACCGCGCTCTCAGCCTTCACGGCGCGGCACCCAGCGATCGTAGGGCGTAGGAGTGGCTGGCTAGCGGGCGCTGCTTGAACACTCCGCGTCGGCTTCGTGGCAGCGCTGTGATCGGCGCATTGGTAGTAGATGAGAACAGGCAATAGGAAGACCGAGAACAGTATGCTAGGTGCCCAAGGGGAGATAAACTCCAATCCCAGGCTAATCTCTATTAACTGAATAGTTCCATATATGTATACCAAAGCCTAACAACTCTCCTGCTATATTTAAGGAAATAACAAAGCAAATCTTCTAATCATTGTAAACGACCCGAACTAAATTGGCGAAGATGTTGCCTCTTGACGCAGCCGCCTAGTGACCGCCCAGCATTCACGGCGCGGCAGCTACTCAGCCACTTTTGCCCCCACGTAGCTGATAAACGTTGCCCACCATAACAGGTTAAGACTTAAGATTCACCATATTATTTCTGACATCACAGAATACAGAGCATCTTTTTATTTAGTAGCAATATTTTCTAATCTTGTTTTACTGTGCTACCATTCCTTTAACAGATAGAGTAATCAACAATCACCTTTTAGCACATAGAGCATCCCACTTAACACAGGAAATAGAAGTTTGCCATATAAGGCCAACACAGTAAAGATCTAAGGATAGGCTATGTCAATATAACATTCATTGCATTGTACCACCAGGAAATGCATTGATTGCTCATATCATTTCTCCTTGATTAACCATCCCTTTTTGAATTAGAAAACTTGAATCAATCTCACAGCAACGATCAACGATCTTACCTTAATCAATTTGGTTTTCTTAAGAGGTCTGTGCTGGAATGATTTATTGGCGCACGTGTCATCACATTCACATTGTGATGAACAGCAAGAGAAAAGCATGCTGCATCAGCAAAGTTTCAGCATGTAAGAATATCTCAATAATGATAAAACTCACAGGTGTAATAATTCAATAGCTAAAAGATTCATATGATTTTTGTATCCAGTTTTCCAAAATAAACTGATTACAGAATTAAGCAGTATCAATGCTCTAGTTTGTGTTACTAGTTTGAAAGCTTACCCACAATGGCAGTCTCTGCCACACACAACGGATGAGCCAGGAGAAGGCTTACAGCGACAAGAAATGCCATAATCTTCAATGCGTCTCTTAGTGCAATATACATCTTAGGTAGAATTAAGGGAAATAAAAATGTGGACATGTCCATAAAAAGGCACATAATCAAATTCACCAAGGCAGAGTACTATTTCATTATCTGTTTTAACTCAGAAGCTAAAAAAGATAATTGGACTCCACTCTCAATAAAAAGAAAAAACAAGAACCATATGAAATTAAGACAAATCCCTGATGTAGTCACAATATTGTATTACTAGTTTGCTTCCTGCACCGATTTCTACTTCAGGCAAGGACTATGTAATGTAGTCAAGTTACAGGATCTGTTGGATGACACATTAACTTGACTGATGAAAAGAGGCATAGAATAGAAAGTTTGAATATGTTGAACAAGAATGTGTCAGAATATGGTACTTTGATGACAGACAAGGGCGTTGCAGAGAGCTCCCGCTCTGTGCGGGATCTGGGGAAGGGTGTCAGTGGCAAGCCTTACCCTCACATGTGCAATGTGAGGAGACCGTGACTCGAACCCGGGTCCTTCCGGTCACAGCTGGTAAGACTCGACCGCTTGCACCAGGCCTGCCCTTCACTTTGATGACAGACAACATGATTTAAATGATGCAAATGTGCAAATAAATTATCTTGAGAAAAATAGTACTCCTATATTACAGTGAAGGTACAAAAGGCTAGTTGGTAAGGATACTCCGCTTGATTAGTTCATAGCGGCCTAACTCATTCAATTGTTTCAAAAAGGGCCGCGGATCAAAATCCGCATGTTCTATCTTGCTGATCAGTTGGTCAAAAACATTCTCGATTTGCTGCAGCACAAAAGTAAAAGATAGGCAAGTGAGAGATATTTCCAAGCAGGAGAATAAGTAATAACTTAGAACTGAATCTGAGACCATGATAGCAACATCCACTCTTGTACGACCATTCTCCATAGGAAGCAAAGAACATTCAAGTATTGGGTGCATTACGAGCGTCAGCAGCATGTACAGATTAAATTTCTATGACTGAGGCACCACTAGCCAAAATTCCGTGTACAGAGTAAATTTTACCTATATACGGATCTATATTTGCCCCAAAAAATACAAGGGAAAAATACAGCATTAACAATCGACAGCAAATTTCTTTGGATAAGGAACTTCAAGCACACTCACCTCTGTCAGATTGACACCGGACACCGAGGAAGACGAGCTGGTGCGGACCATGGACAGATGGATTGGGGCAGGGATGAGCTCACAATAATCTGAGACGGGGCGAGAAATTTGGGTTTTGAATGAGAGCGAAAAACCAACAGCTACTGAATCAAATCCACCGCCGAACTGAGGCAAGAGAGGCCAAGCTAGGGTTTGTTCTCACCAATAGCAGAACTCCGCTCCGTTCCGTCCGGTCCAATCCACCAGGAAGTGGTAGCGCGGTGTTGGGCGGCGCCCCAGCAGCTGGTGGAGGTGATTTAGCGGCGGAGGGTGACGCTGCGCTGCTCCGGTTTGGCTGCCTCGAGCTGGGAGGGAAGGAAAGCCCGCCTAGGGTATGCCGATGCCGCCGCTAGTTTTGGCAAGCCTTAATTGGTTCCTACACTTGAATTTGTAGTTCCAGGGGCGAGGAAAATCGAATCAATGCGAGAAGAGGGGAGATGAGGCAAGCGGGAGAAGGAGCTCTGCGATTCGGCGGAAGCAGGCGCGGAGATGCTCGGAGCGGGGCTCGCCGACGGCAAGCCAGCGGGGAAGCTGCAGTTGCAGAGATTAGACAACCGAAGCGTCAAGAGAAACGAAGCAAAACAGAGGCCCTGTTTGGCTTAAAATTACAGTACATCTTGCTGGCTGCCCACAGAAGTAGTAACTTCTTAAAAAAAAAAAAAAAAAAGGCTGGCTAGAGCTAGATGAGGAGGCTGCCATTTGCCATCTGGCTTTTCTGCTGCTCGGCTTTGACCAAGAGGAGTGGCTGCTCCGGCGGGGTGGTGCTCATGCGGTGAGGAGCTCCGGTGGTGCCGCGTCAGAGGAGATCGAGCGGTGCCGCGGTGGAGGAGCTCGAGTTGAGGAGGCTGGGGAGGCGCACCGCCGGGGAAGTGGCTCGCCGACGGTGAACGCCGCTCCTGCCGGAGGCGCTTCGGAAGGGACGGATCGGGTGGACTGGGGGCGGCGGCCGTTCGAGCGGGGCGGGAGAGTGAGGAGTCTAGCACTGACTGACATGTGGGACTACGGAGTATTGGGCCAATATCCTTTTCAACTCAGGTCGAAACACGGCCCATATCCTTTTCACGCTCTCAGTTTTCGTAGCAACAATCAAACTTAATTGTAGGGCATTAGTCTTGTTCTTGCAATATTCACTCAGCTCGGTTGATCTGAAATTTGATTAGGCTAAATTAAATAACTAAATTTTTGTGAGAGAAAAATATTATTCTGTGCATAAAAATAAGCTGAACCTAACTCAAGCGAACAGAGTTTTCTCTAAGTGCCTAAATTTCTTACACTTCATGCAAAACTGAACATTACTTCTCACAATTTGTGTCTTGTGTATATAACAAGGGTTACGTTGCCATTCATAGGAGTATAGCCAAGACCATCCTTATTAAAGGAGAACCTTCGACTAAGTATTTTAGCAAGCGAACCTCACCACTTAGGCCTTGCTTAGTGCATGAGTAAGCTCCTCGAACCACTTCTTTCTTGAGTGTCTCAATTTTCATGATGAAAGATGCATCACAAGTGAATTCATCACCCAAAGGGGAAGTATTAGGAGCAACAACATATGAGTACAAAAAGATTAAAAGTTATATCAAATTACTCCTACGCTTGCTATTTCAATAGGATCCTTCTTTTGAGCAAGGGAACACGAGTGAGGTTCTTTTAACTCATCATGAATTTTTCTCCTCTCTTCCCCATTTCGTTGATGGCTCACCCTCTGTTCCACCTTTGACAAGAGGGGAATCAGCCTCGACTGGCTCCTCAGGTTCTCGTTCTGCCAGGTCGATCTCTTGATTCACCTGAACGGCGTTGTAAAAGAAGAGGCTACCTCTTCTGCCTCGGGTGTAATTTAGCCACTCCTCATGAGTCGCTAAATGCTCAAGGGATTGCTCATGAGCTTTGTGCCTCTTGTGCAATTCCTTGAATTCCTCACTTTTCTTGTTCACGAGAGAATGAGCCTCTTGCAATACAATATCTAATGCCCCTTCTTCTTCTTCTTCTTCTTGCCTCCTGCTCCCCCTCCTTCATACTCTTCTTCCTTCTTCACTTTCAACCCTTCCCACACGTTGTGTCCCCTTTGTGACCACATTACCTAGTACTGTGGCCATGTGATTCCTTTCAATCCACTTCTCACAACGTGTCAAATCTTGGTGGGAGGCTTCTCAAGAAACGTTGGGAGAAGTCTTCATCGTCAACCTTGTGCCTAAAATTCCTTATTAGCTAATTCACAATGGTTGAGCCTATGAAACATCTTCATCACACTCGCATCTTCTAGCATATTGGATTTTGGGCTACTTATTATCTTTGAAGGTGTACAACTTGGCTTCCTTCAACATCTATGTGCCCTCGTACGCATCCTCATGCCTCTCATACTTTTTTTCTCTCATACTTGAACAGAGAAACCACGTTTTTTGAATGTCGAACAGAAACCACATTAACAAAAAGGAAAAAAGAACTTACTTATTTGTTGGAGCAAGCATGAACAAATCTAAATTACAACTATAGTGAAAGCCGCAACTCCTCAAATATTACATATATTATTTTGATGAACAGAGAGAGAACATATGGCAAACAAGAGATCAGATGGGAGAAAATAAGATACAAAATGACACAATCATATGGACGTATACGCCAACGGTACAATACGTGAGATTATTTGGCTTGTATACTAATAATAATACAAATACGCCTAGCTCCGTCCTTGCATAAAGAAGTATTCCTGATGATGTTGTTGCGAGTTATATTCTATGCCGACTCGATCGAAATCGGCCAGTGAAGGTTCCACAGGATGTTGAACCGCGGGGCCAGCAGCCACATCCCAAGCTGCCGGAGTCGAAGGAGCCTTCGTCGCTGGCGGCACCATGCTCTCTGCAGCTGGATCATCACCATCATCAGTTTCGTACCTCCTGGTCCTGGATGGTACACCATCAAATTTGGCAAGTTGTGTACTCTTGCTAACTGGCAACGGCGAAGAGGCAGGTGGCAGTGACGGCACATACTGACGAGGCGGAGGCAGCTGCTGCGGTAGTGCCGGAAGAGGCGGTGGCAGCTGATTATATGGTACTAGTACAGGATGTGGCGGAGGAGGCGTCAGTTGTATAGGCGCGTTCACCACTGTTGTGACCGCTGTAGGGCAGCCATGGCATGACGGCGGTGGCTGCGGAAGCGGCGGCGGTGGCGGCGCGCGACATTCAAGGTCGTCGTCACTGGCACCGCCGCAGCAGAAGCCGAAATCGCAGACGACGATACAAGATGGGCATGCAGACATGCTGAGCACTGCGGTTCTAATAATAAGCTACCTGCTTGCCTACGTACATGCATGTTCATAACTTTGGCTCACCCATGGGCAAGCTGCTTAGTGGTGCCTTATATAGGGAATTAATTAAGCTTGGCTTGGGTCGGAGTTGACACCGTCGTCCACCGGCATATGCTCAGCGTGATTAGTTAGGATTAGGAGGCATCAGATTCTGATCAGTCTTATTTTGTCTATATATACTTATATATTGATGAAAAGTAATTCATTGGTTTGGTCGTCTCACGTAAATTCAGTCAATGACTCGATGGTTAATCATATCAGGTCACTGAGGCCATGGGCTGTGAGACAAAATATCTGCCTAACAGCTACATACGTACTAAAATTTCTGGTGTGTCGTGTGATTAATTCATTCTCAAGGTGATGGAATAATATTAAGGATCCTCTTCTAGAAGAGTACTGGGTTCGAGTTGGGTTCGGAAGGAGCAAGACCGGTACCATGGTTCTTTGCGTCGGGATCTTTAGTTCAGTTGCTTTCGGCTGGAGAATGAGCCTGGGTAATAATACTAGCTAGCTCGATCTGGATAATGCGGACATGGAGGGGGGATATGTGAGATTATTTGTATATGGCTGGATGGCTGAATTAATACGACTGAATTATTATGAGAGAAAAATAATGTTCTATGACTGAAAATAAGCTCAATCTAGCTCAAGCGAGGATAGGGTCATGGAGGTTGTAGGATGTATGTAGAGGTGTCACGATGTAAGCTTCAGGAAGCAAATACTGCAAAGATACAATTTCTGAATTAAGGAACTGTATAATATCTTATTATTTATACTCCCTCCGTCTCAATTTATAACTCTTTTGACTTTTTCAACTCTAATTTTGACCATTTGTCTTTTTCAAAATATTTGCACAAAAAAGTTAAATTTAAATTATTCTTGAAGAACCTTTTATTAATAAAGCAAACTATAACAAAAGAAGTGATATTTTACACTAATTTTTGAATAATACGAGTGGTTAAACATGTAAAAAAAAATCAAACGACTTATAAATTGGAACGGATTTAATATATGCATATTCTCCCTCATGATGCCTGAAATATAAGACTAGTTCATACAAGATATTTCAAATTGAACAACTATGTTTATTTATATGGGCAAGGTGGGGAGCTATTAGAACGACGGTCGGCCCACACACAAGGAATTGCATGATAACTGACAAGTGTATAATATAGGGGTATGCTAAGTCCCCAAGGTAATTAAGGGGGCGATAGTCCAGGTGACCCCCGCCCCCTAGACTCTCCGACGAATTAGTCCTGAGCATTTGAGTTATCTGATTTTCTCTGGTCGAGTAATTTAAAATTTGGATAATAAAAACTGGTACATGATCTTAGTCCTGAATAAACACTAGCCGTAATTACAGGTAACTGATATTAGCCCTGAAAAAGCACTACCCGTAATTTTGGATACCTGATAATTTGGCTTCAGGTATACCCAATATATTCAAATTTACAGAAAATGACAAACTACATAAAATTCATCAGCAATTTGTATAGAATTTCAATATCAATTTACATAGAATAATATACCTATTGGTTGTTGCACCCCCTGTATGTGAAGAAAGTAATAATAGAAAAACACAAGGGAGCCATAAATGAAGACAAATGCGGACAGCTCAACAACCGTGAGACCACTGTTTCGTATATTTTTTTAGGTACCAATTCGTATAGTTATGTCCTAACTTCTAATAAGATAATGTTATCAAAATTGCCATTTATTTGTTTTGGTCAGTATTGAAAATGTTACCGGCCTGTTCAGACTAATCAATTACCTTATTTTCATGACCAAAAGAATCTCAATGTGAACAAATGTGGTCGTTTGATTGTGCCATGTGAAAACTACTCTTTCCATTCTAAATTATAATTCATGTGACCTTTTTTTTCTCAAGTTTAACTACTCATCTTATTTTAAAAAATAAGCAAAATATCACTTTTTTTGTTTGTGGCTTGCTTTAGTAATGAAAGGTCTTGAAGAATGACATAAACTTTGTTTGTACAATTTTTTGAATAAGACAAGTAGTCAAATTTAGGCTAAAAAAGTCAAATGAATTGTAATTTGAAATGGATAGAGTACTAGCTTCGACTGTGTGACCAAGTTTTTATGGGAGGATTTAATGTGGGATTTGGCGATTAAATTTGGGCAAGAAGGACTGCCAACAAGCTTCCCTACACTTTGACTTTTGATCGTCCTCGAGTAAAGGCTAAAGATAAAAGTAATCATGAGCAAAGTATCCTAAGATATATAGCTATTGTAAAGGTTATTCCAAAACTTTCTTTACAGAAGTGGAATATGTGGCAGTAGCTAACATGTATCCTCGAGTTATTAAAAAGCAGAACACTTCTCAAAACAAAGTCATCTTCCAAATTTCACATCTAAGGAGCTTGGAGTTTTGAAATTTTGCACAATACATAGCTCACTTTATACTCCTCAAATGATGTCTCGAATCACTCAATAGTGTATGCTTCCTCACCAAACCATAACAATGTTCACCTCCTTTTGTTTCAAAAATCAGGCCCATACATTAAAAACAAGAATATGCCCTGCCACATACCAAACCGGCCCACGCAAAACAAAACCTCACGCAAACCAAACCCCCCCCCCCCCCAATCAAAAACACTCGCAGTAAAATGAGGATATTTCAAGAACAAACGTAACCAGTGGGGTAGCCCAACCACACAAAGAGCTCAAACCATGCGAGGCTAACCTAAAAGAGAAGGCATCTAGGAGATACTGCAAGAAAAAACATAGCATTTACCCAGATTCAACGTCCCCGTATCTCATGGTAAAACATACCATGAAATCAGGATTAGCCCCCGGGAAAGCAAGCTTCGCCAACGCCAACTCACCCGAAGCTTCCAACAACGAGGCCCACACATATCTAGCAACATGGACGAAGGATCAATAGAACGATCGATGCCAAGTTCCCCAAGGCCCACCCCAACAATGACAAAAGGAGGTGTTTCAACTCTCGCCTCAAACACATGGGCAACAAGCTACACACCAAGGAAGCTTCGTCTATTGACGACAACATCTAAAAGGACCCCCCGCCCCCGCAAGCAGCCAAGGTTCATCATCAATCAGTGGAAGTGCCCGAAAACCCAAAAAGGAATCATCCTCAAACACAGAAGGTTCGTCATCAACCTACAATAGCCCACCAAGACCCAGCAAATAATCATCTTTGAGTAGCGAAGGTCCATCATCAACTGGTGAGGTCTATAACTAATTAGAATCAAATTAGGAACAACTATGTTTATTAGAAGCTGTAACTAGTCTTCTTCCAAAAAGGAATGAAAGTCTTTGTTCCACAATTTGTCGTGTTTATTGGTTTGCAGAACAGTGAGCCTCACCAAAAAAAGAAACGGGGCATCGCTAGGCTAAAAAACTAAACAACGATCCTCGCCAGATAAGATGGGTGGGGGGGGGGGGTATCGTTGCGCTAAAAAACTAAAATAGCGAGCCTCACCAAAAATAGATGGGGGCATTGCTGCTCTAAAAGCCAAAAAAGGAGCCTCACCAAAAAAAAAAAACGACGGCATCACTATGCTAAAAACTAAAACAGCGAGCCTTACCAAAAAAGACAGGGGCATCGCTACGCTAAAAACTAAAATAGCGTGCCTCACCGAAAATGATGAGGGCATTCTGCACTAAAACTCTGATCACTATGCTAAAGATCAAAGAATCAAGTCACGAAGTATGGCAACGATCTTTATAACAAAATAAAACGGTGAATCAAAACATACCTTCGTAATCACAAATAATAGTCTCAGTTCGCATATATCAACACCACTGACAACAACAACCCTCGATTAAACACAACACATAAATCAATAAGCTACAATATAACCAATGTAGCACTGCATTCAGTTACAACAAATCAGCATGCAGGCAACCAAAACCTTAGCCTCGACGACGGAATTCCCATATACGCTCTGCATCTTCTTCGAAGCTTACATGGAGCTTCACAGCCATGTCAGCCGTCATGTTCTCAAGCAATCGAGAAACCAAAAACTTCGCCACATCCTCCATAAGTGAAAAACATACCAATCTTACAAGAAAACATACCTCAACCACTCAAAAAGCGAAGAAAAACCCTCGTCAACCAACAACTTCACAACGAACCTCTGCAATCTAGAAGGATAACTCGACAAGAAAAAATCCTCCACGTGAGCTAAACCAAATCCCAAAAAAAAACGGGGATCGCCTCCGGGACATCCGTTGTCCTCCATCTATACAAAATATTACCTCATAGCTGGGCACACACTAGTCAGAAGAACCAAGGGTATCGTTGAGCCAGGAGATAGAGGCTCGTACCCTCGCCATCCCGCTACCAAATGCTGCTCCGACCCATCAAGATGGCGTCGACCCTCGAGGGGCTACTGTTGAGGGTAGGAACCCTCATCCTAGCCATTTCCTTGGGCCTCCTCAATGGAGGTGGGCTGACCCAAGCCCACAACTATAGATTAGCCTCGCCTAACCCCCCCAATCGTTTTAGGGACACATCGTGGGTCTAGATTTTTTTTATAGATGGAGGTCTTCCTCTGGAGGAGCCGGTCAAGCCATGGCGACGGAGGTCACACTCAAGCACGATGCTTTACCCTCGCTACCTATGGGGCGATGGTATACGACGCGAGGGACCTTCACTCTAGCTCGCTCACTGGAGTAGTTGGATAAGGAGGGGAAAATTTTGTTTTTTCCCTTATAAGGTATCCTGTCCTATTTACATGTGTGTAAACCCTGATGTAATTTCGTCGCGCCATCCGGGTGAGACTATAAATACCGCAAGACGCTCGTGTAATAAGGATGATGACCGGTGAATTTATTACGGCTGCTTACATTCTACGTGCTCGATTCTTCCGGATTGTTATGATACCCTCGCTTATCCCCTTATCTACTCCTGTTCAGACAGTACGAAGCCCTCAGACACCCATCGTCTGCACCCTAGCTGGACAGGGCGTCCAAGAGTGATCCAACATAACTAGACCATATTTTCATTCATTTTTTAATCTGTAAATTTTAAACCCTATAAACAGCCATGACCTCCTGGCGGTCGTCTCCAACACAAATCCACACCAATCCACCGAGCCGAATCGGGAACCTTATCCATGCATAGTGTACTTATAAATAATAATCTGGAATCAAAGCAGCAGGGGACAAAGGCAAATACTACTACTCCAGTCTTGCCGTGCAAGCAAAAGCTCCAGATTAGATGATGCCGACCAAATTAAGCATGATTCGTTAAAAAAAGTGAATGTCCTAATCTGAATTCGATGTGCCACACGCATATGTTTCAACAATGACAAGGTATATGTTCAATCTGTTCAACAATGCAATTTAGGGTTTTGATTAGGGCTGGATTAACGAGCTAGCTCGGCTATACTAACGAGTCAGAAGGCCTGCTTGGCTCGGCTCGTTAGTGAGCTCGAACTGGTTCATTTGGCTCGTGAGTCAGACATAAAAAATATATAGAAATATAATATTTGTATTTATCTAAATTTTAATAACAAAAATTCAAAAGCAAGCCAGAAATCAAGAGAACAAAATAATATATGCTATATATAAAGTATAATAATATACTATATTACTACACACACATTCATATAATACATAATACATCTATAGTCTATTATTGATTATCCATAAATTCATTTAAAATAAAGTGACAAAGTCATAGTAATTCTAAGTTTAGAGAGTTTAGGTATAACCATCGACCAGTTGCAGAGTGTAAGACATAATCATACAAAATTAATATAACTTTAAGATCAATAGTTTTGGCTTGTTAGGCTCGCGAGCAAGCTTGAACTAGCTTGCGAGCTGGCTCGTTAACTAAACGAGCAAAAATGCTGGCTCAGCTCGTTAAAAAATATAAACGAGCCGAGCCGAGCCACTGACAAGCTGAGTTGAGCGAGCTATCGAGCTATCCTTATTATTTAGAAATAGCTGCAGCCACATTTTATATATAGAAAAGAAAAAGTTTGGATGCAAAGTTTGGTCTACTCCTTCCAAGATTCTTGGAATTTGCTTTACATAAACTTAAGTTAGCGGGGCCTATTATTATTGGGGGTAAAGTTCATTTTTTAACCTCCAACAACTTGTACGATTTCTATTTATGGAAACACCTTCTAACCATCGAAACTATACGGAATACACCACGCCGAACATGGTAAAGTGGTTTCCAAGAAGGATTTCTAATTTATAAAATAGTAAAAATCTGGTTTAATATCTAAAATTCATAACTAATTTATTTTAAATGATAAAGATATAAGTGGTTCCAATTTTCCTAAAAATATTGCTTATCTATTGGTGATCTAGAGTTATTTGAAACTTTTATTTATAATTCAAGTTGTTGTATTGCTTGCCGTCACACCTGTTATAAAACAAATAGGAACGAAAATAAATAAGTTCCAAAATAACTGTAAATAGTTGAACAACAGACAGATAACACTTTTTTTAAACAAATGTACTTAATTATCTAGTTTGAAAATAAATTTGGTGTAATTTTAGAGATTAAATTGGATTTTTATTGTTTTAGAAAATAGAAAACCTCCTTTTAACCTATTTAAAGGATTTGTCTGGTTCCCTATTGTTCTATGCTCGACTTTCTAGCTCATGGTTCAAAATCAGACTGTCACGCAAATTGGAGGATGATAAGTGGATTTTATTATTACTATTATTATTACCTATAAGGCATCCAATATCCAAATCTATACTTTCTTGGATTTTTTAATTCCAATATTTGCAATTATTGCATGATCCACATATTGAGGTGGCACAAAAATTATATCATTGTTATCAGATGAAATGATTATTTATAGTATTGGATAGGTCTACATACTACTTGTTGAAAAAATAAAGTGAATGGATGAAAGTGACGGATGTCTGTATTCTAAAGAATAGCATGTGTGTGTGTGTGTGTGTGTGTGTGTGTGTGTGTGTGTGTGTGTGTGTGTGTGTGTGTATATATATATATATATATATATATATATATATATATATATATATATATATTGGTTCCTTATAGGCATCGTTATTTGTTCATCAGTTAATATTTTAAAGCTTTTGGAAAATCCAGGCAAAACTCAGTAGGAAAAATAAGGAGAAACACCATGATATATGATATATATAATTCATGTTTATAGACCCTTTAGGTGATCCTAAAGATGTAGTCTATAACAATTTGATAAAAAATCAATATGTCATATATTATCTTCAAAAATCGCCTATGAGGAAAAATAGATAATATAACATTTACTATGCGTTAATATTACCTCATTAAAAACTTTACGTGAGAAATCTCCAAAAGATGAAAACACATATAAAGAAAAGAGTATAATGTGAAGTTGGACGAGGTTATGTTTAGAGAGATTCTCCCCCTGATTCTTGCAAGTCCCTAAGTCTTCTCATACCAATGCCCTCAACACATTTACGAAATGCGGTATATGGTAGAGATTTAGTGAATAAATCTGCTAGACTATCACATGACTGAGTTTGCAAGATTTCAATTTCTCCATTCTTTTGGAGCTCATGGGGATAGAATAACTTGGGAATAATATGCTTAGTCATATTACTCTTAATATAACCTGATTCCATGTGTGTAACACATGCCGAATTATCCTCAAAGATAATTGTTGGTGACTTAAGTGGACCAATACCACATGATTGTATTGTGTGGTTTTTCATTCAGCGAAGCCGTAAGCATTCGCATGATGCTTCATATGAAGCTATTATCTAAGAATGATTGGTGAAAGTAAACATCAGGTCTGCTTTGAAGACTTCAAGGATATTGTTGTTCCTCCTTACAGGAATATAAGCCTGTTTGAGATAAGCCATTGTGATCTGATAAATAACCAACATCTGCATATTGGATCTTGATTTCTACTATGGAATCACCCAACATCCCAAGTGCCATTGAGATACCTCAAAATAGTTTTGACTCCTACCTAATGACGTTTGGTAGGTGCAACACTATGCCTTGCTAGCAAATTTACTGCAATTGCAATATTTAGTTGGGTGCTTAGCAAGATACATTAGTGCTACAACAACATTGAGGTATGGGACATGTGGTCCCAATATCTCTTCTTCTTCTTCTTCCCGTGGTCTAAAAGGGTCTTTCTCAACATCTAAGGATCTTATTACCATTGGGATTTTTGTTAGATATGACTTGTCTATATTGAATTTCTCCAATACTTTATGGACATAGGCAGGTTGGTAAACAATATTATCCCAGAAGTTAGATGCTCCAGTTGTAAAACTAAGCATAATTTGGTTTGAATCAAATCTTTAATTCAAACTCCGTCTTTAAATGATGACATTCTTCAGTAATATCGGGTTCGTTGCCAATGATATTAAGATCATTAACGTACATTGATATGATACAAAGCTCTGTTGATGATTTTTAAGGAAGTCACATGGTGTATCCCTTTAACTTAAGGAATTCACTCAACCGATTGTACAACATTCAGACCGACTGCTTTAAGCCATATAATGACTTCTGCAACTTGACGCAACTTGTTGCAATTTACCTTAAGATTCAGTATACTAATTCCATCATGAACTTTCATGTATATATGTTGGTATTTCTTAACGTATATAGAAATAATTTGTAAGCACACAGAAGTACTATTGTAGTACTTCACCCGGAAGTACTCAGGATATCCTAATTTCCACAGGGAAAGAGTGTAATCTTCTAGCTAGTTCATGCAAGGACAACACATGTATAGAGATGATAAACGTAGAGATGGATTTCTATGGTTTTATGATCTTTTGATAGATAAAGTCTACTTATAATTGCTTACTTTGGGCACCGGATAACACTTGGTCTGCCAAGTGTTACCGGCCTATGGCTCTACACCGGACCCGGACGTGGGGGACTACAAGGGACGAATAGGGCTATCACAACCTGCTGCTTACCACCTCAACCGCGGGGAAAAGAGGCAAACGAAGGTAACCTCTAGTCTAAACACCATGTCTACGTTATCAATTACTACTCTAGTATGATATCAGGGTTATCTCGTCTCTATCAGGGACCCTCTACTAGAGCATCTACTACAAGAACCGATGATGAACCCACAATCAAATAAAAATAAAGATTAACTAAACAAAAGATTTGATTCCATAAGAAACACAAACACACATAGTGGATGATTCTGTTGAAGAATAGGTGTTCATCGAGGTACAAGCTCGAGGAGACAGCCGACAGGTTCGACGCATCCCCGTATTCTCCCTCACATCTCTTTCTATAAACTCTAAATAGTTAGCTAGGGCCTAAACCCTTTGGAGTTTTGCTCTTGCACAAGTGTGGTAGCTCTCTTCCTTGTAGTGTTGTTGTATGAGAAGGGGGTGGGCTCCCTTTTATAGATGAAGAGGAGGAACAATATCGTGACATATTCCCTTGATTCCATCCTATTCTAGGTGTACCACCATTCTCCGTACCGTTTCCTCCACGAAACACCAAGTCCAACCCAAATATCACCTACAATTATAATTGATCATGTCTTCGATGGATTGATGACACATAGTCGAACAAAAAACTAGAGAAAAATTCACCACTGGTCCTCGAAATTGGCAGCAGATGTCACTTAGGTCCCTGAACTTTCAAAGTGATATCTGTGAGTCCCTAAACTTGTCAAAGTGTGTCATCGAGGTCCCAAACTTTTAAGGTGATCACCGTAGGTCCTAAAATTTGGCAAAGTATATCATCCAGGTCCTAAATACTGTAGCAAAATTATAATTTTTTTTTAAAAAAATCTAATTTTAGGTACTGTAGCTACAATCTAGAATATTCTAAAAATTATATCTTTTCCATACGACATTGGATGAAGATGATTTTTTCATAAAAATTCTAGCTCTCGATGAGATCTACAACTTTCTAGTTTTGAGTTTATTTTAATTTGAGCTTGTTTATATAGTCAAAAAAATTAAATAAAATTTTCAACTATATAATAATTGTGTACAACCGCTTGTTGCATTGAAAAAAATCATATCTTTCCTATATGCTATTAAATGGAGACACTTCTTATATGAAAGTTGTAACGCTTGATGAGATCTACAACTTTCAAGTTTTGAGTTTTTTAATTTAAGATCATTAAGATGCTCAAAAAACTAAACCGTTGATTTCAGTTCATGCATAATGTTTTGCATTTTAACTTTTTTGAGCAACTTAGCGACTTCAAATTAAAAAAATTTAAAACTAGAAAGTTGTAGACTTGCTCGAGCGCTACAACTTTTATATAGATAATATCTCCATTTTATAGCATTATAAAAGATATGATTTTTTTCAATGCGAGAAGCGTTTGTATGCGATTATTATACTGTAAAAAAATTATTTATTTATTTTTGACTATTTAAACAACCTCAAATTAAAAAACTCAAAATTAAAAAGTTGTAGATCTTGTCGAGGGCTACGATTTTTATATAAAATCATCTTACATCATGATATCGTATAGAAAAGATATAATTTTTAGAATATTCTACGGTTGTAACCGTAATACCTAAAATTAGATTTTTCTTTTTTAATTTTTTCTTAGTTTTGCTATAGCATTTGGGACTTAGATGACACATTTTGGCAAGTTTAAGGACATGCGGTGATCATCTTAAAAGTTTGGGACTTAAATGACACACTTTGTCAAGTTTAGGTACTCACAGATATCACTTTAAAAGCTTAGGGATCTAAGTCACACGTGCTGCCAACTTCGAGGACCGGTGATGAATTTTTCTCAAAAAGCTATAACAAAAGGTGCACGTGCTACTTTATAAAAATTCATTTTAAGCTTAATCAAAATGTTGTACTCCCTAAATGTTTTATATTCATATTACTTAGGTTTACAAAGAAGTATGGCAAGAGCATATACAAAGAGATAACTACCAAGAAGAATTATACTTGAACCAGTCCTGTCCTGCAAAACAGTATGAAAGAAATATTGATAACTCTTGATTTCCAAAAGATACGAAGGTGAATGAGCACTTGTTGAAAAGCATGTTAAGTATAGTTTTCAATGCCACTAGTGCTGACTTGTTTGGAGTTCTCATTGTGAGTTCTAATATGTTTTAGTGAAGACTGGTCAGAGGGTCAACAATTAGCTTGACGTTAAAGTTTATGTGCAAAATTGTACAATTCTACAATATTTCGTGGTGCATGCTGCACATGATGTGAAAGCTTATCAAGTGATCTTTACAACACAATAAATGGTGTATCATTTGGACTTTCTAAGATGGAGTTATTGCCAGAACACTGAACACTGAGCCACGCGAAAACTCTTGAGAGGCTGATTTTGTGGAGGCCCTTTTACATGGTCTATCTTTTCATTTTCATTTCATGTTTATTCCTATCTAGGGTTGTTCCTAATATAAATAACCCCTTGCTTTATAGCATTGAAAGACTTTCGATAATATAAATACAAAACTCCTTTGTTCAATTGTGTGCTAAACTGCTAACAAATATTGAAAGTGATCTCTAACCCTTTGCTATTTTGATTTTCTTTGCGGGATTACAACAACGGCGGCTTCATCCTCTCCCAATTGATTCTCCTACTTCCTTCGAGGTTTCCTTAATTGATTGTATGTTGTGTTGGTTGGTTCTTTGAGAGTGTGGTTGGGGCGAATCCTCGATTCAGGTTGCCAGTTAAAGATGGTGGTTGGCTTTAAGTTTTATTTGTCAGGTTGCACTAGTTATCACTGCTTGCAGTAAGTTATTCGGTTGTTCTACAACTAGTTATTAAAGGATCGATCCTATAACTAGTTATCATAGGGGATGGCAGCGGGCATCGAAACTAAGACAACGCACTGCAGATACTCTCGAAAACTCGTAAAGCATGGAGAAGGCTTGCAGGGGCATACCACTCAAAGACTTGTAGCATCCCCTCGCACCTGAAGGTCCGATAAGCAAGCGCAAAGCAGCAAGATGAGCCAACGGCGCCACAAAACCCTAACCCTAAGAACAACTGTCGGAATATATCAAGGTGTCCCTAATAAAAGAGAAAAGGCAGCAAGCATGAATTCAACAACCTTTGCTAGCCCCACCTCGGGCCGCAGATCGACAGGAGAACGGGATGGGTTGTTCTAATGTTGTCGATGGTACCCATCTGATAGAGCTAGCACTTAGTCGACCGCCTCTGCGAGAAAGCAGAGAGGTGGTCCAAACCAATCAGCATCCGCTGAACTGCTCAGAATCTCACCGGAAAGAAACGTACGTAATCGCCACTGAGTGAAAACTAATTGCAATAGATCTACAATGTGAACCTCAGCTCGCATTTACCTCACTCAAAAATCCGAGCGCGAAGGCTAGGAGTAGTGAACATAGCAAGTTCGAACGCTCAGCAACACACCACTGCATGACCTTTAGAATAAAAATCCAAACATCCTTTTTAAAAACATGATTTACATCATCCTCAGTATTTAGATCACCGACGGCTCACACACAGTTATTTACACCAAAATTTGGCATGCTAGGTATTACGATACGAGCGCATGAGAGAAAGGGTACATGAAGCATGATGTGGATAATTGAAGCACATAGAGATTAGATACATCCGTGTGATGAAGTACGGCATATTCCCTAACCTGAATCAGTGGCCGGATGATCAGCCAATACAGGGAAACTGCTAGCTAGTTTGAAGAAAGGAAATTACAGAGTCCTGGGCGTACGAAGCCACGCGAGCATCAGGTGTATGCGTCGGGTCCGAGGAATCAATGCACACATGCAAGGTGCAAGCTAGATACGGGTGCACGTTTGAAGCAAATGAAAAGCAAGCACGGATAACATAAGTACATACAGATACGCATTGCCAGATTCCTACTTGGGATTGTTTACGTTCTTGCTTTGGCAAAAAGATTTATATGCATGTCCACTGGGTAAAGAAGCTAGCACAAGGTTCGGGAGATTGGCCAAGAAAATGAATTTATTTAGAGATATGGAAAGCTAGAAGATTAAAGGGAAGGAAACATGCGTACACACGTGACAGCTGTTAGGGATGCTCGTGCACGTGGCCAATAATTAAACTTACTTGGCCTCGTCAACTCGGTTCAGTTGGACACGATTCATCCGCAAGGAAGATCGAGATCTGCGTATCTTACTGTTTCCCTGTATTTAGATATATATTTGGTAGACATGTTCCTTCAGGACTCTTCTCAGCCCGGGGTATAAATATAGACCTCTGGTCATTGTAAATCATCACGTTAATCAATACAACAACAATTCTATTTTTCCGGCCACCGGCCAAAAATCCTAGAAGTAGGAGTAACGTAGAACCGACGAGTTCTTCGACAAGTTAGGTGTCATCCGGTGGACGTCAGGTTTGCTGTAAGTACCGTCACGCTCGTGTTTATCATGTACTGTTATTACGATTCTGGCTCGTGTAGCATTGTTAGATGGATTCGGGTAGTTATCGATTCTCGTTTGATTTAAGTCATGCTTAGATTGAATTGAGAATTAGTTATCGGCTCTAATTAAGTTGGCATGTTAGTTAGATTCATTAAGTTACCGATGTTGCTTATGACGATTTATTGTTTATTTATTTTAAGCATCATCAAATTGCTCAATCTTGATCTGTTCTCGTCGGTTTAAATCTTTTGTCTCTATCTTGCTTATATGAATATTAATTGAATATCATGTTTAGGCAAGTAGATCTGTCATGTCATTAGCCGATTAGTTCAGATCTTGATTGTGTATAGGTCACACTCAAATAATAAAGTAAATTATGTAGAGAGTCCTTGATTAATAGATCTAACCATTAGCTTACGTCATGGGCTGCAACGATCCGGTCAATTCCCTTGACATAAGCGATGGGTTAGTCAGATTAGTCAAAGAGTCAAATCATCGTTTACTTTTTTAGGCTTGTATGTTGCCTATACTTCAGATCGGTTGTTCAGCCGATACTGTTTATGCTTGCTTGCTGCATGCTGTATTCTTCCGATTTCTTTTATGCATTGTCTTGTGTTTCGAATCATGTCAAGGTCGATTCAACTATGTTAATTAGCTGCAACGATCTGGCCGATCCTAATTAATAGATGTGATAGATTAAGATATGTTTCGGCGCATGAGGCAGTATATGAATTAAATCTGTTTAATATAATTTGCTTTTATTTATATTCATCTCTGAATCTGTTAAGTAAGGAATTGGATGTTTCTGCCTAATTTATACAATCGATTCATGCGATCGGATGTTGGCTCTCTAGCTGATGACCTGTTGAGAAGGCCCATTGGGCCAGATATCTGGAACCACTCAGGACACATCAGTGGTTCCGCATTGTGTTACTGATCGATTCTTTTCCCTTGTCAATTGCAGGTCAAATTGACTGGCATGCTTGGAGACTCATCGGTGTCCATCCACGCCGATTGTCAAAGCTAGCTGGGTCTGTTCGCTCCGTGCTCTACAAGACCGTTCCGGCTTCGCTAGTGTGCTAAGTGCGAACCAGATTTCGCGCCAACACACTTTTTGGCACAGCCGATGGGACCATAATGATCTGATTAGAAGTCAGCTATACAGAGATCGATCGGATTAGTCCAACTGCAATGCATGCAACGTGATTAAAGAAGCCGAAGATGTAGCTGACATGTTCCATTGCCAGCGGCCGTGGTGGAAGGAAAGCATAATAGATGAATTTTTAGATTTGACATGGGTCAAACGGTAAAAATAAGAATCGGCTATGGAGGATATTTTGGAAAATATTATTATATTCCAAAATTAGAGGCGACATGCTAATACTGAAAGTGTCGTACGGACTTGACTCAGAAGCTTATTGCTTGATTTATGACATCAAATCTGATAGCCGTACAATTGACTTGTGGTTAATCTACCTTGGCTACTTACTGCTTGATAATTAGTGAAAATAGAGATCCTCATGTCAGTCATGGCAAGGCAATTTCCTGGAAGCTGAAAAAGTTGATCAGAGTTCTTCTGTTGGCTATAGCTATCAACTATTGGTTATCGGCTATTGGTATTGCATCGACTAACCTGAGTACATGAGCTGTGATTTCAGTTTTGAGAAAGCCGATGATAGAGTGTCAGCTAAAGATATCGGCTCATCTTGTCAAGATCAAGTCAAGAAGGCTGATAAGGCTGTTGCATTGATCGGCATCCGCCAAAAAGATCAGAAAAAATCACTAAGCCCGAAAAGTTGGAATATAATATTTCAGAAAGGCAAGATATTAAGTCATTAGAGTTATTCTAAGAAAGTCGATTAACTTCAATGTTGGTCATGGCTGCTTGATTAATTGGAAAAGAATTACCGAAGGCCCAATTAAATATATATTTATGCTTCCATCATTTAAACACGTTTAGGCGGAAAAGGTAGCAGGACCAGCTGATGGATCAGGCACATATAAGGAAGAGACTTGGTAGTCTTCGCAGCTAACTGATCAGGCAAAGAAGCCAATCGGGCAAAAGAAATAAACTATGCAGCTTGTATAAAATAATAGAGAAAAATACAAGTGAGAAGCATAGTACTAATAGCCGATCAGCTCTGAGTAGAGAAGAAAATCGGCTAATAGAATCGGCTGTTTCGGAGACGGTTCTGTTGTTCACGTATTGGATTATTTTTGCTGCTACCAAGGTCATAAAGGGTTACTTCAGATCACTTGGTGCAACGAATGTACAAGATAGATTGTATCGGTTGTCCGGCAAAGGTGCATATCATCTTTCGAGGACGTGGATCTCCATTGTTTATCTCAATCGGCTATTGAAACAGCCGATTCACTAAAATATCAAAGCTAATAATCATGCTTATTGACTTGATAGCTGGTTATGATAGACTCGGGGGGCCAGTCCCAATCGATTAAGATAGGAGTTCAAATTAATCGGCTCAAAAAGAAAATGGTCAACTGCAGGTTGGCTGTTATCCTGAGCAGAAGAGCACAGCGAAATTCTTAAAGGCGGCAGACAAATATTGCCATCAGTCCTGGCGGCTTTGCTTGGTGATCTAATTATGCATCATTTGGATTTCATTGGCTGGATTTTGGTCATACGAGGTGTATAGATACCCCAGCCAGGATGTTCAGGTTCAGAGATGTTTGAGCAGAGTCAGTATGACAGAGCCAATGCCTAATGCCTGCCTGTAGTCGGGGACGCGCAGAAGGAGAATCAGCCATTAATGAAGTTTCATCGACTGCTGTTGACAATATGGAGGAAGATTGATTAAGAGCCGACCAAGCTAGTTCTTGATATGGCGGTGTCTTCGGAAGGGATCAGATTGATAGCATAAGTGTAATCGGCTACTAATCATAAGATTCAGCGCCTCGCACACAAGCAGATGACTTACTTGTCGTCGAGCCGATGCTAGTTTGGAGACTATTAAGAGATGTTGTCAATCGGCTGTTATCTTCCCGGAAGACGATCACCTTAATTACCAGAGCCAAGTGTTTGGCCCGATGACGTCAGCAAAAGCCGACCGGCCAGGTCATAATAGCCGATCAAAATAAAAAGCGCTGACCTTGTCCTTGGTTTTGATCGGTGAAGAAATATTCTGTTTGTGGCTAAAATGAGTCATTTGGTTCCCAGGTGGAGACAAATGATCGGCTCGAAGTGGGATTAGAGGCATCAAACCCACAGAGTTTCTTTTCCAAATGCATAGCCGATTGATCTGACTACTCGAGCCGATGCTCTGTACACCCCAACGGCTCGGTTATGCGATTCCACATCCAGTGGAGAGCAAATAGCAGAGTGCGTGCCAATCATGGGAGACGAAGGGAGATTAGCTGTTTTTTTATTGACTTTCTGATCATCGAGGAGAGAACCATACATTGTCGCTTCATGGATCAATGAAGATGGGACAAACAGGCTAAAAAATGCGTACACGCGTATGACAGTGTTTTATCGTCAAACAGCCAATATTCAGAGGACGAGATAATCGGCTGCTAATTTAAGACCTTGCTCTTCAAGCCGGTCACGGAATCCTGATGGACATCATTGGGGATTGGAATTCAGGATCACATCGGCTAAATATTTTAGATCAAAGATGACTATTGCTGGTCCATACAAATTCTATCGGCTAAAAGCAAACAGTCGATCAGGCAAATGGGCAATGATCGACTGGGCAAAGAAATAACAGCCGATAGAGCATGATCATGCAAAGCAAGTGCAGCCGACCAATCGGTATTGTCAGTGGACCTATTATACAGAGTGTTCATTAGCTGCTGATGAATAAAGTCATCGGCTTGCAGGACGTTGCTATGTAGAGTTGGCAATGCTACCTGATGATCTTGATGGCTTCAAATAAAATGAGGAGCCGGTTCTGCTTATGCCTTTAGATGGCCGAATACAAACTCAGGAGCTAGCTTCTAATCGGCTAAAACAGATAGACATCCAAAGATATCATATTTTGGAGAGGCAACTGAGATGGACACACTGCTAGAACAGCAAAATGATTATCTTAGAGCTGGCTTGGGGGAGGACCCTCACTTAATAAGTAAGAACGTTTTACCTCCTCCTTATTGAAATAATTATTAGTTGCCCTGCCTTATGTTTCTCTCGTATCTAGTTTACAACTTATTATTCTCCAAGATTTGAGTTTGTTGCTGATTCTCATCCTTAAACTTGAAACTTAGTGGTTTGCAAATGCACGATCCCCATCTAAGTTGTTGCAAGTTAAGATATGATACTATAGAATTTGCTATGATTTTGTTCTGCGAGAAACTTGATATCCGGAGTTTTTTTTAAAAAATATGTACACTGAAATTTAAAAGTTCCTTAATGATATGCTTATAATCATATCGAGCTTTGTCAAATTGTTGATATCTGAATAGAAATTCTTTTCATGCACTCATAATCAAGGTCCACGTACACTCTGAAGCATCTAGGTCCTAATAGTTTCGGTGATTAATGACAACAAAGAGATTATTATGACTAACATGTGTTTTGAAGGATTACCTACAGGTTAGGTCATAATAACATGTAGGTTCAAGCCCCTAGCGATGGAATTCGATTCGGTTTTCAAAGGATGAAAGACAAGACGGTGATAGCCTAGTGCCAAGTGTTGTTTGGAGTTGAGAGACACTTGGCGTAGTCTTAAGTTTTGTTTTTCACTTTGACCGTATTATTAAAAGGGGTTTGGATGGGTAGCTTGACTTAGAGCAAGATTAAAGAGTGTAGATGTGATGCACACTTGTCCAACATAGCTCTAGACAGCCCAGTGAGACTCTTGAGAGAGAGAGGATCAAACTTCGTTTTGGAAAGTTTTCGATTCGGCGAAGTTTTGATCAAATTAGAGGCGTCGGACTCTACCTAGTATGGGCGTCGGACCAATAGTTAGAGTCCGACGACAAGTGGCAGCCCCTGGACGATTCTCAGCGCGCCAGGGAGCGTCGGACCCTGGCTGGATGGTCGTCGGACCATTGGCCAGAGTCCGACGGTGCCTCTGGGTGTTAAGCGAGCGTTGAACCGTTGTGAGAGCGAGCGTCGGACTAAGGATTCTTAGCATCCGACGCTTACAGAGAGGTTCTCAGAGCAAAAAAGAGCGTCGGACTTGGTCCGACGGTGTGCGTCGGACACACCGTCAGACCATTGATCCGCGTTATAGCTGTTGAGAGGCACTGTGCCAGCTGTTCAGAGCATCGGACTGAGGAGCGTCGGACCATCGAGTTCGGTCCGACGCCCTCTGGCACAGGACTGAGCACAGTGCGACTGTGAGAGTCAGATCGTGGTGAATGGTCCGACGGTCGAGCCTCGGCAGCGTCTGACGGTTCGCAGGAAAGTGAGAAACGGCTAGTTTTGGAGAGGGTGAGTATTTATACTCCACCAAAGCCTCTATTTTATCTCTCTTGCCACTTCTAAGAGCTGAAGGAACCCTTGTTGATCTTGTGAGAGACCAAGAGCCCTAGGGAGCATTGAGTGAACTCCATTGCTTGTGAGCTTCTTCCCTAGAGAGATCAAGAGTGACTTGTGTGCATCCATCACCCTCTTTGGCCTTGTTCTTGGTCAAGTGAGAGTCTAGTCTTGTTACTCTTGGTGATCGGCATCACCTAGACGGTTTGGTGGCGATCGGTGGCTTGGTGACCGCTTGGAGAGCTTGTGGGTGGCCCAAGTCGAAGTTGTGAGCGGTTGTGGGCGATCCACCGCACTGAAGAGGCAAAGGATCAGCCCGTAGAGAGCACTTGGTCTTTGCGAAGATCAAGGGGGAGCTACACCCTTGCGCGGGTGCTCCAACGAGGACTAGTGGGGAGTGCCGACTCTCCGATACGTCGGGAAAAACCAGATTTGTCTTTCTAACTCTTTACATTCCCGCATTTCCTTTGTGTTCTCTACTTTCCTAGAGTAGTATACTTGTGATAGGACTTGGCTCTAGGTTGCATAACTTGTTTTAGAATAGAATTGACACAAGCACTTGTTGGGTGACATTGGGCAAATTGCGATAGGTTGAATTGTATTTGCGAAAAATTATTAGTTGCCCAATTCACCCCCCCTCTTGGGCATCCTTGATCCTTTCAATTGGTATCGGAGCCTTGTTGCTCATTAATTTGGCTTAACCGCCAAGAGAAAGGATGTCCGGTGGTCACGATGGTCCCCCTGCCGTCTTTGATGGTAACGATTTTTCTTATTGGAAGATTCGTATGGAGGCATACCTTGAGGCGGTGGACCTTGGTGTTCACAAAGCTGCCACACAAGGGTACCCCACTCCCAAATCCGGCGCAACCCTCACACCCATTGAGGAAGAGCACGAGAAGTGGAATGCTAAGGCTCGAAACATCATCTTTAGAGGCCTTAGCAAAGAGGTGTTCAACCGTGTGAGGAACCACAAAAACGCCCATGCACTATGGTCGGATATTTGTGCGCTCCATGAGAGAACTAAGAATGAGCGAGAGGAACGATATTATCTTATCATTGACAAGCTTAATTCTTTCAAAATGCTTTCTAATGAAAGTGCTAATGACATGTATTCTCGCTTGAATATCATTGTAGAGGAAGTAAATGGCCTTGGACTCACTCAAATCTCACCGGCCGAGGTTGCAAGGAGAATCCTCAGTACTCTTCCAATTGAGAAGTATGGTCACATTGTAACCGTACTTCATCAAACGGATCTCTCCAATGCAACCCCCACTCAAATATTGGGGAAGATCAATGCTCATGAGATGTACATGAAGATCACTCCTCAAGATGGATCATCATCCAAGAAAGAAGAGAAGAAAGACTTGGCACTCAAGGCCGACAAGAAAGGCAAAGCTCATGTCAAGTACACTTCTCTTGACTCCACAAGTGAAGATGATGATGAAGATATGGAGATTGCTCTCATGGTGAGGAAGACCACCAAGATGCTCAAGAAGCTCAACAATAAGGGAATCAAATTTGATTCCAACAAGAAGAAGTTCTTCACTAGTAGCAAAAGAAAGCCCATCTCCGAGATGGATTGCTACAATTGTGGAGAGCTTGGGCATCTTGCTCATCAATGCCCAAAGCCCAAGAAAGACAAGTTCAAGAATAAGAACAAGGGCAAAAGACAAGATTCAAGTGATGAAAGTGAAGATGAGAAGAACAAGGCCAAGCCATTCAAGAAGAAAGAGTTCAAGAAGAAGCAATTTCACAAAAGCAAGAAGAGTGGCAAGGCTTACATTGTTGGTGATTGGCTCACCGACATTGAATCTTCTAGTGGCTCTGTAACACCCGGAAATTTCCAATTTTTGAAATAGGAATTTAATTTGATTTATTTATGCAATTGATTGAGCATTTAATATATAGAATAATATTTTTTGTGAATTAAAATAAACCCTAGGGCATAGAAACATGTTATGTTGCATACATGCTGCTGCACATATTTACTTCCTGAGATTTGTTTGGATTTGCAAGGGTTCAAATCTTAGTTTGAAAAGCTATTTGGAAAATAAATTTGAAAATGAGTTTTAAAAAGAAAGAAAACAGAAACCTCACCCCTCCTCTCTTTCGGCCCAGTCGAGGCCCAACTTCTCTGCCGCCCCTCCCCTCTTCCCTTCGCCTCGCGTGGACCGAGCCCAGCTCCAGGCCGAGGCCCAACTCCTTCGCGCTGCAGCCCAGCTCGGAGCCCATCTCCTCCTCCTCCTCCTTTCTCTCCCGCTTGGGCCAGGGCCCAAACTTGGCGAGCCAGCCGCGCAGCCCCGTCCCTCTCCGTCTGTGACTGACACGCAGGGCCCACAAGTCATCTTCCTCCTCCTGCTCGTGTTCAAAGCGGACACGGCCGCGCCGTAACCACCCCGGCCTCCTCTCTTGGCGTGGCCGAGTCCATCCCGTGCATGCCTCCACTGGCCCATAAAAGGAAGCCGTGACCCTCTTCCCCCGCCGCTGACGCGTAGGGCCCGCTGCCCCGCGCCATCCCCTTCCTCCAGTCGGAGTCCGAGCAGAGCACGAGCGCCGCCTCCGACAGAAGGCAACCGCCGGATTTTTCGGCCGAGTCCGTCCCAAGTACGCCTCCCTCGCGCCCCTATATAGGTCGGCCGAGAACTGCCGTCCCTCCCCACAAGTTCCCGAGCAAGCCACGCCCTCCAATCTTGCCCTAGCCGCCGCCCCGAGCTCCGCCGCCGCCGTCGATTTCTCCTCGGGAAGACTTCTCCGTCGAAATTGGTTGTTCTGCAAGCTTCGCAGCAAGGTCAGGAACCTTTCCCGACCCCTTCTCCCTCGGTTTTGTGCACTACAGCCATGATGCCGAGCTTCGCCGCCACCATAGTTCCGCCACCTAGCTCGCCGCATCCTCCCCGAGCTACCCCTGTGGCAACCGAAACCATAGATAGGTTCGGCTTGAACTCCTCTTGCTTCCCGACCAGGTCCCGAGGTGTGCCGAGCTTCCTAGCCCCGAAAACGCCGTCTCCGGCCATCTTGCCGGCGAGGAATTGGCAGGGCGCCGCCCGACTCCGGCGACCAGAGCCGTCCCTCTTTTCCCGAGCTACCTGTGCCGTCCACGGCCGATCCAACGGCTCACAGTGAGAGATACCCTTTCGCCGGCACTTTTGCAAAAGAGCCCCCGAGCTTTTTAATGTTCTAACCCACGGTCCTTTGGCGTATTTCTCAGATTACGCTTTCCTATTTAGAAAACGTATTTCCTCGGTTTTAATTCAAAAGGCGTTTTCAATATTTACAGATTTGCCACTCAGTTTATTTCGGCCATATTTTATTCGTTTTAGCTCCTGATTTGATCCGTTCAAGTCTTGTTAGATTCGTAATTCCATAATCTACCTAATGATGCTACTGTTACTCATGTTTTCAACTTTTAAAATTCGAGAATAGATTTAATCTATTATTTTATTAAAGTAAAACTTGTTTATTTCATAACTTTCCCGTTTGAACTTCGATTTTCGTGATCTTTATATTGTTGGCATCGTAGCGACGCGTAGATTATTTTTATAAACTTTTCAATCTGTTTTTCCACAGTTGGTGTACTGTTTCTAATATAGATCTTGTTTGCTTCGTGTATGATTGCCTCGATGATTGTGTGGTGATTTTATGATCGAGTTCAGACGGTGAGCAATACGTAGGTGATCAAGAGTACACGGAGGATCCAAGTTCTCCAGAGCACTTTGATCAAGGCAAGTATAGCATGGACCATCCTTGTTGCCTATTCACCTTAATCACTAAATTCATGATGCATGTGTCTACCTTGGCAACCATAGTGTTTATTCCTAGTTTTGATGACTTGATCCTTATTACCTATGAGATTGCATTTGAGTAGTGATGCTAGTGCTTGATGATGCCATGATCTTATGAACTTGATTAATTAATTATGAGATAAAGATTAAAAGATGCTTTTTAGCAACATGGACTAAGGACTTATCTGTAAGTATGACACCGGGACTTACAGCGCAACCATGGGGGCTATATGGCTCTGGCTTTAGTCAAGTATGGAGTTACTTTCTACCATGCTATTAATCTTGAAAGGTTCCTTGCCGAGCTGGTTGTTTTGCGGCTCCTGTCCTTGTGTGTACTGCTGCGTGTGTGTGCCACTTGGAAGGAGGGCTCTACCGCCCCTTGCCATTGCGCCCGGATTGATTAGTGACATGTTAGCGAGGCTTTTGAAAGACTTCATAGTGAACCCCGCCGATCTACCTTGGTAGTGGATCGAGAGGCTGATCACCTCGAGAAAAAAGGTAAATCACGACTCATGGTGAAAGTGTGCAACCTCTGCAGAGTGTAAAACTGATATATCAGCCGTGCTCACGGTCACGAGCGGCCTTGGACGTCTTACAGGAACTTAACTAATTTAATATTGATTTATTTGGGAGTTTCTATTGATGTTTATTCCATATTAATTGTCATGTTTATATGATCATGCAAATCTTGTTCCTTGGTATAATCTATTGCTATTACTCGAATTGCTAAAATGTGATCAACTAAAAGCAACCGCTGTCAACCAGTGTCTTGCCTTATTTGAGCCTCATGAACCCATGCTACTCTTGTTGAGTACGATATGTACTTACGCTTGCTTTATTTTTCATATTTGGATAAAAATCCCGGATGGGTAAGAGATGACTATGAGGATTCTTCTGAGGATTATTAGGATTGTGTTCACCAGTCAACTATTCCCTGTGGAATGGAGATTCTACGAGAGAGTTATCTATATTATTCCGCTGTTATTAATGTAAAGACTCTGTGATATTATTCATTATATATTAAACCTTGTGATGGTACTATGTAATTTGTCGCTTATGTGTGTGATTGATCTCTGGGCGCACATAAGTTGGTTCATTCAATTTTATCCTTAAAATTGGGTGCGACAGATTTGGTATCAGAGCATAGGTTGACTGTAGGACGCAAGTCTAGATAGAGTGGACATTTTAGGATGTGCTTTTCTCATCTTATTTATGCTTTCTACCTTAACCTTAACCTTGATAATTGCTATTTTATATATGCTTCCCGTACCCTTATTCCATTATGAAAATTGACATTTTCTCTTCTAGTTCTAAGATCTATCATGCTTTCATGCTTTCTCATCTTGTTCTATTATAAAAAATTTTATTTTATTCTCGTTCTAGCTCTATCTTGGTTGGTGATTAAGAAGATGGCACATGATCGTCTAACTACCCACAAGCATGTTGGAGAAGCCAAGCCGCAAGCCGGACTGTCAATGTGAGGATGAACTTAGGAATCAAGAAAAGATGCCAAGCTCGATAAGGAGAATCACGATAGAAGTCCAATTAGACAATAGAACGATTTAGATTTGAGTCAAGTTGAGTCGAGTTTTGTGTGCGTGTGAATTTTATGTGCTCGTTGCTTTGTGCTTATGAATTATGTGTGATTTGGTTCTTTGTAATGAGTGCTTAGGATTATACATATGTCTCTAAATCTCTTAATTAAAAGATTTAAAGGGTAAAAAAAATTTAATAAATAATTAGATTGAATAAATTTGGTTTTCTCAAAATCTGTTTTTCAGACCTCTCTGTCTTGTTAATTATTCTTAATTAATTTCATAAATCCAAAAATTATGAAAATTTTAAGGGGAACAGTAGACTTCCATACCTTTCCATGGCCTCAAGAATCATATTAATAGCTATTATAGATTTGGAGATACAGTTGTTGCAATTTGAGAATTCTGCGCAGTATGGCAGACCGGACAGATTCTGTTATTGTCTGTTTTTGGTTAATCTAACATCAGAATATGGAAAAGTGGTCCACATGAAGATCGTAGATAATTTCTCAGGCTTTCCAACGGTATAGAGAACGTCTCTGTTTGATTTCTGAAACTCCAGATATAATCTGTTTACTATGCTGCTGTTATCGGATCTCGCCCAGAAAATTCAGATTCATGGTTTATAAGTGTTTGCATAGTGGAAAAATTCTAAAACTCAATTATATGTGAAAAAAAACAGATGGCCGGCAATAGGAGGAATCCTAATCCACCACCACCACCACAACCTAGCATTCAGGATCTCATCGCTTCGCAGACGCAGTTGATGGAGACAATGATGCAGTTCATTCAAAATCAACCAGCTGGAGGACCACAACCTGCTCAACCTCAAGCTAGAGATAAGCGAGGAGAATTTCTTAAAGGTCGTCCACCTGTGTTCAACCACGCCGCTGATCCATTGGATGCTGATGATTAGCTTCGTGCCGTGGAGAGACAACTCACCATTGTGCAATGCAATGATGAGGAGAAGGTGTTGTATGCATCTGGACAGTTGCAAGGAGCTGCTCAAGACTGGTGGGATGCATTCCAGTATGGTCACCCCAATAATGCGCCTGCTATCACATGGCAAGAGTTTTGTGAGAACTTCAGGTCATACCATATTCCTGAAGGTTTGATAGAGTTGAAGCAGGCAGAGTTTAGAGCTTTGAAGCAAGAACAAATGTCGGTGCCAGAGTACCGTGATCAGTTTGTTCAATTGTCGCGGTATGCTCCCGATGATGTTGCTAATGACAAGGACAAGCAGCGTCTCTTCCTCAAGGGACTTCACGATAGATTGCAACTCCAACTCATGGCAACCACCTACCCCAATTTTCAAGAGCTGGTGAATCGCGCTATAGTGATCGACAACAAGCGCAAGGAGATGGCTGATAACAAGAGGAAGAAGCAAGGACAAACTTTTACAAGAAATAACCGTTCGCGTCCCAACGCCCAGCAACGAAATTTCCAGCAGAGACACCAAGGGCCATCAAATCAATGGAACCGCAATCAGAACCAGCCTCGTTCTCAGTCTCCACCGCAACAGCAGAAAACTCCTACCCAGACTCCTCAGCAAGCTACCCCTAGCAAGACCCCCAACAGGACCAATACATTTGGCACTCCCATCAAGTGCTTTGCCTGTGGAGAATCGGGACATCTCTCTTACCACTGCCCCAAGAAGCAGAACCAGCAGACTCCGCAGAGTAGCAACCAGAAGGGAAGACGTCAACAATCGCCTAATCAAGGAAGTGTGAACCATGTGTCCGCGGAGACAGCTCAGGAAGCACCAGAGGTTATGATGGGTACGTTCAACGTCAACTCCATCCCCGCTACCGTTCTTTTTGATTCCGGTGCTTCGCATTCATTCATATCACAAAGTTTTGTTAGGATACACGGTATACCACTATTAGCCCTACAAAACCCATTATTGGTAAATTCACCGGGTGGGGCTATGCAAGCTCAATATTATTGTCCTTCGGTTAGTATTGCTCTAATGGGGGTAGACTTTAAAGTGAACCCTACGGTAATAAGAACAACCAGAATAGATGTTATATTGGGTCTGGATTGGATGAAGCAGCACAAGGCAGTTATTCAGTGTGAGGAAAAGGTCGTTGTGTTAACTACGTTCAAAGGAGATAAAATCAGTGTTGACGTAGTTATGCAACCACCACCAGCAGCGACAGTTAACCAGATTCGAGAGGAATACCCAATTAAAATATTAGAAACCACAGAGCGATTCAGAAGGAGTGAAATTATAAAGTTATGCAAGGTACAGTGGAATCGGTCTTCAGAAAACGAGGGAACATGGGAAAAAGAGGAAGAATTAAGGAAGTTATATCCCCAACTTTTTGAGTAAGCACTAACTAATCTCGAGGACGAGATTATTTTTTAAGGGGGGTAGAATTGTAACACCCGGAAATTTTCAATTTTTGAAATAGGAATTTAATTTGATTTATTTATGCAATTGATTGAGCATTTAATATATAGAATAATATTTTTTGTGAATTAAAATAAACCCTAGGGCATAGAAACATGTTATGTTGCATACATGCTGCTGCACATATTTACTTCCTGAGATTTGTTTGGATTTGCAAGGGTTCAAATCTTAGTTTGAAAAGCTATTTGGAAAATAAATTTGAAAATGAGTTTTAAAAAGAAAGAAAACAGAAACCTCACCCCTCCTCTTTTTCGGCCCAGTCGAGGCCCAACTTCTCTGCCGCCCCTCCCCTCTTCCCTTCGCCTCGCGTGGACCGAGCCCAGCTCCAGGCCGAGGCCCAACTCCTTCGCGCTGCAGCCCAGCTCGGAGCCCATCTCCTCCTCCTCCTCCTTTCTCTCCCGCTTGGGCCAGGGCCCAAACTTGGCGAGCCAGCCGCGCAGCCCTGTCCCTCTCCGTCTGTGACTGACACGCGGGGCCCAAAAGTCATCTTCCTCCTCCTGCTCGTGTTCGAAGCGGACACGGCCGCGCCGTAACCACCCCGGCCTCCTCTCTTGGCGTGGCCGAGTCCATCCCGTGCATGCCTCCACTGGCCCGTAAAAGGAAGCCGTGACCCTCTTCCCCCGCCGCTGACGCGTAGGGCCCGCTGCCCCGCGCCATCCCCTTCCTCCAGTCGGAGTCCGAGCGGAGCACGAGCGCCGCCTCCGACAGAAGGCAACCGCCGGATTTTTCGGCCGAGTCCGTCCCAAGTACGCCTCCCTCGCGCCCCTATATAGGTCGGCCGAGCCCTGCCGTCCCTCCCCACAAGTTCCCGAGTAAGCCACGCCCTCCAATCTTGCCCTAGCCACCGCCTCGAGCTCCGCCGCCGCCGTCGATTTCTCCTCGGGAAGACTTCTCCGTCGAAATTGGTTGTTCTTCAAGCTTCGCAGCAAGGTCAGGAACCTTTCCGACCCCTTCTCCCTTGGTTTTGTGCACTACAGCCATGATGCCGAGCTTCGCCGCCACCATAGTTCCGCCACCTAGCTCGCCGCATCCTCCCCGAGCTACCCCTGTGGCAACCGAAACCATAGATAGGTTCGGCTTGAACTCCTCTTGCTTCCTGACCAGGTCCCGAGGTGTGCCGAGCTTCCTGAAACGACCTCGATTTCCACGAAGGGAAATCCACAGGCACGAATTGTAATTCAACAGATTGCTTGGAACAATCCATGAAATTACCCATATCTCAGTTGCCACCAGGATCTATACAACGGTAAATAAGTCTTACATAAATATTTATTACATCGCCACACTGGCGGAATCATCAATCAGAGAAGCTTTAGAAGATGCGGAAGCGATTCATCCTTCACGGCCAACTTGAGTGTAGCACGTGACCCTATTCCTCGTCATCATCTCCCTCGAAGTCGTACTCATTCTCGTCACCTGACAGCAAATTTATCAGTACGATTTGTACTGGCCACGGAGCCCACCTATGCAGCATTTGCTTTGTGAAAAGTGGATGCAAAGCTATACAAGCAGACCTATAGGCTAAGGTTTTCCTATGCAGCTGTAATCAATGTTTAATTAGTCAAGTTTTATCACCAGTTAACACCATCATCCCTTTTCCCATCACCACACCTCACATACCCACACCTCACTCTCATTCGACAGGCCCAACTCCCTATCGGGCCTATCTCAGCGGCACACTACCACAACGGGTACACTGCCGGAAAAATGTCATCCAGGGGGAGAAGAGAACACTCACTACACTAGTAGAAGCTTCACAGGAAAGGTCCATAGCCAACAGGTTGGCATATGTATCGATCGATCAACCATACACTCTGCAGAGGTTTCACTACCCACAAGATTAGCCATCATAGGTGTTGCGCAAACACCTAGGCAGAATTCCGGGTGCTTGCTTGCCTAGGTCGATGCCACCCTACCACTCAGCCCTGGGATATTCCGGATCCTACACCGTTATGCTGAGACTGGGAGACACAGTACCGGGCCCATCCAGTGGTACTGTGCATCTAGAACGGAACGGGAACCCATCGACCGTCTCCGCCCACCCTTATCACCTTTCAACCTAGCAGTAGTGGCACCGTCCTACCAAGTAGTCCAGCCGTCTCCCGCCCATCAGAAGCGAGTGAGTAGAAAAGGATTCCCATGAACCTGAAACTAGTCCATCCTAGGTTTGACCAAGCAGGCATCTCCACTTAGGGGATACTCTCCCCGTGCTATCACAGCACCTCCGTCCACGGGCTTCAAACCACCAAGGCTATCCCACCCGGAACCTCCTCAACAACTTTACCCGCCACAGGTATCTCGCTTGGGGATGCCCAGGTTGCACCCCCGGCACGACTTGCCCCATGGGCTTGTCTCACATCCCACTTGGTCGACATCAACCCTTACCACGCACCCAAGACGCACGCAGCACTCTCTCCCAGTAGTTATAATCAGTTATACACCGTCCCAATTCCACCACATAGCATATAGCAAGTAGTAAGTAGTGGAAGAGTAACAGTAAAATAAGCAGCAGCTAACCTAGCAGCGGACAGCAGGGTAAAGTCTTATCAAGGCAGGGAATTCAAATATACTACCATGCAACCAATCCATACATAATCATAAAGCAATAGCAACAATGTCATTTGCAATGCGTAATAGGATCTAAGGATTTGGTGGGACGTGGCACCTTCGTAGTCGTCTCCTAGCTCTTGGAAGTACTCGTGGTCGTCTTCCTTAGTCAGATCCTCCTCCGGCTCTGAAATCGAACACGAAATAGTCGCGTCAGCGACTCCTATAGAGTATTTCAGAAAAATCCAATAAAATAAAGAGCCAAATGCACACAAACACAGTCTTAGATTGTAGATCTCATTTTTCTGAGAATTTTGATATATGGTGCGCAATTTTTGGTCATCGTATGAATAAGTTATGAATTTCCGAAGATTATCCTATTTTCTGAAAATGGGAAAACTGGTCGGTAAATCAGGGGCAGCTTGGGATTGGTCCACGTGGCGCGCGGGTCCAGTAGTGCGGCAAGTGGTGCCTCAACAGAACACAGACCCGATGGTCGCCCACCAGGTGTTCGATGCTGGTTCCCAGAGAGTTGCCGGAGTTGGCGTAGCTCGGCGTGGCTCGGCGGTGGTCGGTGGTCGCTCGGCTGTGGTTGGGGTATCTCGGCGGAGCTCGGCATAGTTCGGCGGTGGTCGGTGGTAGCTCGGCGGTGCTCGGCGTAGTTCGGTTTAGCTCGGCGGGGCTCGGGCGAATCGGAGATTCGGGGCGCCGAGGGTGCCGTTCTCCCGAGGTCTCCCGCGGAGGTTCGGGCGAATCGGACATCTGGTGCGCCCGAGGGTGCCGTTCTCCCGAGGTCTCCCGCGGAGGCTCGGGCGAATCGGAAATGTGGGCGCCGAAGGGGCTGCTCTCCCGAGCTCTCCCGGTGAGGCTCGGGCGAATCGGAAATTTGGATGCCCGAGGGTGCCGCTCTCCCGAGCTCTCCCGGTGAGGCTCGGGCGAATCGGAAATTTGGGCGCCCAAGGGTGCCGCTCTCCCGAGCTCTCCTGGGGAGGCTCGGGCGAATCGGAGATTTGGTGCGCCGAGGGTGCTGCTCTCCCGAGCTCTCCTGGGGAGGCTCGGGCGAATCGGAGATTTGGTGCGCCGAGGGTGCTGCTCTCCCGAGCTCTCCTGGGGAGGCTCGGGCGAATCGGAGATTTGGTGTGCCGAGGGTGCTGCTCTCCCGAGCTCTCCTGGGGAGGCTCGGGCGAATCGGAGATTTGGGCGCCGAAGGGGCTGCTCTCCCGAGCTCTCCTGGGAAGGCTCGGGCGAATCGGAGATTCGGTGCTAGCAGGGTTCCAGGGCGTCTGTTCAAGGCGGCGGTGTCTCTCCGGTGCGGCGGACCATGACAGGGCGGCGATGGCCATATTTCGGCAAGACAGGGCTCGGCTTTCCCCAATTGGCGTGCTCAGGCAGTCGTCCGACCAGATGGTGGCGGATTAGAGTCGTGGTATGGCCTCCTTCTCTCCCTCGGCATACGGCGGTTCTCCGACGAGGTGGAGGCGCACGTAGCCAAGGCGACAGTCGTGATTCGGGGCTCGGCTATCTAGCGGCGGTGCCGAGGCAGACTTGGCGAACCTCGGCGGCCTTTCTCCGCAGCGCGAGGCGACCGGGGGTACTCGGAACGGATTTAGGCGAGGCGGAACTTGTCGGCGGCGATGTCGTCGCGACTGTGAGGTTCCGGCGGGGCTAAGGAGGTCTTCTAGGAGATGTATATGCGTCCAGGGTCTAAGGCGATGGTATACCAACTACCAATTTTGGCTAGCGAGCTTTCCAAGGTGCTCGGTTGTGGCAGCGGCGTGTCGCCGACGACGGCGGAAGGCGGCATCGCGGCTACGACCAAGTATTGGTTCAATCGAATGCGGTCTTGTCGAATTGGTGAGGCCAGAGAGGCATACAACACTCTGGTGGCGAGCTTTAACCATGGCATGACCTTCTTTTGGCGACGGCTCGCGGCGGCGCTCCGGTAAGGTCGCGGCGCACGCGGCCAAGGCGATTCAGGCTTCCTCTAGCGCTTAGATCCGCGTAGCTAGCTCGAGGGGGTCGTGGCGGTGCTCCACGATGCTCTAACCTATACGGGTGCTAGTCGGATTGCTCGGAACGGGTGATTCGGCGTCGGAACGCGTCGGTGGTGAGCGCGCTCCGCCGAGAACGCGTCGTGCTGCGTTCTCGGTCTAGCAAGCTTGTAGTCCGGGGGTTTCGGCCGGTCGAATGAGTGCATGGTGCAGGTGATCTTCCCGAGCCGGTAAAGGCTCGTGCCTGCGCGTCCCGAGGGTGGAACGCCATGGCAAAAGCAGGGCAAGGTTCGGACATGGCGTGCGGTGGCTCACCGTGGTGTCGGTGAAGCTAGGATGGCGGTGCAGTGGCGAGTCGGAGCCGTGCAGAGCGATCGCAGTGCCGTGCCGCTCCTCGTCCGCAGCTCGGGCTTCTCCTCCGTGTCCGGCTCCGGCGTGCTCCGCGGCGGCGGCGCTCCGGCAGCTTCTCCTCCTCTGCTCCGCCCTTCTCCTACGCTCTCTCTCTCGGTTTGGTGCGGTGTGCCGGTCTGTGCTGCGGTGGCGGCGAGGGGAAATGAGGGTAAGGCTTCGGGGTGCTCCAATTTATAGGCGAGCTTGGCCAGCTCCAATGGCGAACGGTCCTGATTGCGCTCGGCCGATCGAAGGGCCGTGGCTCGAGTGGATCTAGGGCTCCGGATGGGCGCGGGTTCGCTTGGCGGCCAAGAAAGGAGGGGACAGGAGGGGGACAGCGGGGTCAGGGCTCTGCCATGCTGTCGGCTGTGGGACCGGGGTCACGCCATTCGCGCGACACCCCCGGCAGGCGCGTCGCCTTCGTGAGGAAGAAGAACAGTGGGGGGGGCGAGAGCGGCTGACAGGCGGGGCCGGGTTGGCAGCGAGCGCGTGTGTGCCGGTCGTGCGCGTGCGCTGCCGAGCCGCGACGTGGGCCGCGCGCGGTGAGATGAGGAGAGGAAGGTCGGGCGGGCTTGGGCTGGCTTAGCGACCCGGCTGGCCGAAACGAATGGCTGGCCTAACTCTCTTTCTCCTTTTCTATTTTCAGTTTAGTGTATATATACATATATTGACCATTTTAATTATTGAGTAAATACAAACATAAATTGCAATAAATCCCAAATGTGATGCATAAGTTATTATTCTATGTGAATGGAATTAAAATGCAAACTACTCTCCTTTATTTACCAATTTCATAGTGAAACCTATATGCTTGCACAAGAAAAATGGGTTTTCACAATAAATAAATGAAAATTTTTAATTGGTTGGGATTTTTAGATTGTGTGGATTTTTAGGGTTGTTACACTTCCTAGCCCCGAAAATGCCGTCTCCGGCCATCTTGCCGGCGAGGAATTGGCCGGGCGCCGCCCGACTCCGGCGACCAGAGCCGTCCCTCTTTTCCCGAGCTACCTGTGCCGTCCACGGCCGATCCAACGGCTCACAGTGAGAGATACCCTTTCGCCGGCACTTTTGCAAAAGAGCCCCTGAGCTTTTTAATGTTCTAACCCGCGGTCCTTTGGCGTATTTCTCAGATTACGCTTTTCTATTTAGAAAACGTATTTCCTCGGTTTTAATTCAAAAGGCGTTTTCAATATTTACAGATTTGCCACTCAGTTTATTTCGGCCATATTTTATTCGTTTTAGCTCCGATTTGATCCGTTCAAGTCTCGTTAGATTCGTAATTCCGTAATCTACCTAATGATGCTACTGTTACTCATGTTTTTAACTTTTAAAATTCGAGAATAGATTTAATCTATTATTTTATTAAAGTAAAACTTGTTTATTTCATAACTTTCCCGTTTGAACTCCGATTTTCGTGATCTTTATACCGTTGGCATCGTAGCGACGCGTAGATTATTTTTATACACTTTTCAATCTGTTTTTCCACAGTTGGTGTACTGTTTCTAATATAGATCTTGTTTGCTTCGTGTATGATTGCCTCGATGATTGTGTGGTGATTTTGTGATCGAGTTCAGACGGTGAGCAATACGTAGGTGATCAAGAGTACACGGAGGATCCAAGTTCTCCAGAGCACTTTGATCAGGGCAAGTATAGCATGGACCATCCTTGTTGCCTATTCACCTTAATCACTAAATTCATGATGCATGTGTCTACCTTGGCAACCATAGTGTTTATTCCTAGTTTTGATGACTTGATCCTTGTTACCTATGAGATTGCATTTGAGTAGTGATGCTAGTGCTTGATGATGCCATGATCTTATGAACTTGATTAATTAATTATGAGATAAAGATTAAAAGATGCTTTTTAGCAACATGGACTAAGGACTTATCTGTAAGTATGACACCGGGACTTACAGCGCAACCATGGGGGCTATATGGCTCTGGCTTTAGTCAAGTATGGAGTTACTTTCTACCATGCTATTAATCTTGAAAGGTTCCTTGCCGAGCTGGTTGTTTTGCGGCTCCTGTCCTTGTGTGTACTGCTGCGTGTGTGTGCCACTTGGAAGGAGGGCTCTACCGCCCCTTGCCATTGCGCCCGGATTGATTAGTGACATGTTAGCGAGGCTTTTGAAAGACTTCATAGTGAACCCCGCCGATCTACCTTGGTAGTGGATCGAGAGGCTGATCACCTCGAGAAAAAGGGTAAATCACGACTCATGGTGAAAGTGTGCAACCTCTGCAGAGTGTAAAACTGATATATCAGCCGTGCTCACGGTCACGAGCGGCCTTGGACGTCTTACAGGAACTTAACTAATTTAATATTGATTTATTTGGGAGTTTCTATTGATGTTTATTCCATATTAATTGTCATGTTTATATGATCATGCAAATCTTGTTCCTTGGTATAATCTATTGCTGCTACTCGAATTGCTAAAATGTGATCAACTAAAAGCAACCGCTGTCAACCAGTGTCTTGCCTTATTTGAGCCTCATGAATCCATGCTACTCTTGTTGAGTACGACATGTACTTACGCTTGCTTTATTTTTCATATTTGGATAAAAATCCCGGATGGGTAACAGATGACTATGATGATTCTTCTGAGGATTATTAGGATTGTGTTCACCAGTCAACTATTCCCTGTGGAATGGAGATTCTACGAGAGAGTTATCTATATTATTCCGCTGTTATTAATGTAAAGACTCTGTGATATTATTCATTATATATTAAACCTTGTGATGGTACTATGTAATTTGTCACTTATGTGTGTGATTGATCTCTGGGCGCACATAAGTTGGTTCATTCAATTTTATCCTTAAAATTGGGTGCGACAGGCTCCTCCGGTGAAGAAAGTGATGATGAAAAGGAGAAGGTGGCCGCTCTTGTGATTGGGACTTCACTTCCTCCACCGCCATCACCGCCCCCATCTCCAATACACCTTTGCCTTATGGTTAAGGACAAGAAGGTACAAAGTGATGATGAGAGTAGTGATAGTGACAATGAATATGAATCACCCACCTATGATGAACTTGCTAGCTTGCTTAATGACTACACCAAAGTTATAAGAAAACTAACAAGGAAAAATGAAAACCTAAAACTTGAGAATGGCAACCTCTTAGCTCAAAATGAACAATTCACTAAAGTTAGTGATGAGCTTAGAGTTGAAAATCAAAATGTGTCATCCAAGCTCAAGGAGCTCAAAGCCAACATAAAAGAGCTCAAAGAAAAGCGTGATAAACTTGAGAGGATACATATTGGGCTCACCACTAGTTACAACAAGCTAAAAGAGGACCACACTGAAGTGAAAGTGAATCATGACAACCTTGCTATGGCTTATGACTTGCTTTCAAATGAAACACATGATGCTCCTAACCTTGTTGTTAAGTGTGACATAGCTACATCATGTGATGACTTGATTGATGAGATCATTGAGTAAGGTGCAAGTAGCAAAGGCAAGGAAGTGGTGGTGGCCGATTGCCATGATGACTATTTGAAGCTTAAGATTGAAAATGAGAACTTGAAGAAAGAGCTTGAAAAACAATCAACCACCAACACCATTGTCATTGAAACGGTGCAACAAGATGATGAAGTTGAGGTGCTTAGAAAAGAAAACAAGATCCTCAAGAATGAGAAGTGTCACCTTACAAGCTTATTGGAAGAGAATAAGAAGTTGAAGTAAGAAAAGAGTCATCTCACCGTGGGCTTGCAAAAATTCATAAGAGGCCAATATCTCCAAAGTGATCTCCTCATGAACACCGTGATAAAGTTTGATAGAAGTGGGATTGGCTACATGGGTGAGAAGGTGCAAAACATTAGAGCTCAAAATCGCCTCAACAAAGCAAAGAACAAGCCCAAGCCCAAGCCTAAGAGATGCTTTGAATGTTGACAAGAAGGTCACTTTGCTCATGAGTGCAAGACACCACCACCACAACCTTTGCCCAAGCATGTTAGGCCCTTTGCCTTTGATGCTCATTACATGCTAAGGAAAGATTCTAAGGGCAAAGTGAAAGTCATGTTCCTATGACCCCCTAACAAGAATAGACCTAGGCAACTATGGGTGGCAAAAGCTTTGGTTGAGAAAGTCTGGAGCCCTTCTCAAGTATGGGTTTCTAAACATCAAGCTTGATTTGTTGTGTGTAGGTGAACTACAAGACCGGTGGCTCTCATTGGGTAATTGATAGTGGGTGCACTCAACATATGACCGGTGATGCTCGTATGTTCACCTCTCTTGAAGAGAATGTAGAAGACCAAGGAAATATAACATTTGGTGATAATTCCAAGAGCAAAGTGCAATGGCTTGGCAAAGTGGCTATATCTAATGATCATTCCATATCAAATGTGCTTCTAGTTACTTCTTTGAGCTTCAACTTACTATCCGTTGGTCAATTGTGTGATCTTGGCTTCCAATGCCTATTTACAAGTGAAGAAGTGGTTGTTTCCAAGAAAGATGACAATGAAGTGATATTCAAGGGCTTCCGGTACAATCACCTCTATCTAGTGGACATCAACTCAGAAGATGCAAATTTGAAGACTTGTCTATTCACCAAATAATCTCTTGGGTGGCTTTGGCATAGAAGGCTTGTACATGTTGGGATGAGCACACTCAAGAAGCTATTGAAGAAGGAGATGGTGAGAGGATTGAAAGATGTTGTATTTGAAAAGGACAAATTGTGTAGTACTTGCCAAGCCGGGAAGCAAGTGGCAAATACACATCCATCCAAGGCATTTGTGTCAACTTCAAGACCATTAGAGCTACTTCACATGGACTTATTTGGGCCAACAACTTATGCAAGCATTGGTGGCAAGCTCTATTGCTTGGTGATTGTTGATGACTTTTCAAGATATACTTGGGTGTTCTTTCTTCATGACAAGACCGAAGTTGCCCAATCTTTCAAGAAGTTTGCCAAGAGAGCACAAAATGAATTTGAAGTGAAGATCAAGAAGATTAGAAGTGACAATGGGAAAGAGTTTGACAACACAAACATTGAAGTATATTGTGATGAAGTTGGGATCAAGCATGAAGTCTCGTCTACCTATACCCCTCAGCAAAATGGTGTTGTTGAAAGGAAGAACCGGACTTTGATCACACTTGCAAGGACTATGCTTGATGAGTACAACACACCGGAGAGGTTTTGGGCGGAGGCAATCAACACCGCATGCTATGCATCCAACCGCCTATTCCCTCACTGGTTGCTAAAGAGGACCTCCCTATGAGCTACTCATTGGCAAGAAGCCGGACGTCTCCTACTTCCAGGTGTTTGGTTGCAAATGCTACATCTACAAGAAGTGGCAACACCTAGGGAAGTTCCAAAAACATTGTGATATTGGTTTTCTTTTGGTTACTTATTAAAGTCCAAAGCATATAGAGTATTCAATAATGCCACCGGCCTTGTTGAAGAAACATATGATGTGGAATTTGATGAATCTAATGGCTCTCAAGAAGAGCATGGGAATCTTGATGATGTAGGTGATGAACCACTAAGGAAGGCTATGAAGAACATGCCAACCGGAGACATCATGCCTAAAGATGATGAAGATGATAGTGATGATGTGCAAGTGATCAATCAACCATCTTCATCAAATGTGCCTCAAGATGATGAAGATAAAGATGGGGTGGATCCACATGAAGACACCCACATCACACAAGAAGAAGTTGAGGCACAAGCACAAGATGTTGATGCTCCACAATCTCCTCTTCAAGTGGTTGATAGAAGAACTACTCCACTCCTATAAGCACATCCTCAAGATCTCATAATAGGGAGTCCTTCAAGGGGGGTAATGACTCGCTCACAAAGGCATGCTCAATTCATTGAACATCACTCGTTTGTCTCTTGCATTGAGCCTACTAGCATAGAAGAAGCTCTTTAAGATCCGGATTGGGTGAATGCCATAACTTCACCCGCAATCAAGTATGGACACTTGAAGAGAAGCCAAAAGGAGCAAGAGTCATAGGCACCAAGTGGGTGTTCCGCAATAAGCAAGACGACAAGGGCAACATTGTGAGAAACAAGGCAAGGCTCGTGGCAAAAAGGTTCTCCCAAGTTGAAGGCTTGGATTTTGGGGAGACTTTTGCCCCGGTTGCAAGACTTGAGGCCATCCATATCCTGCTTGCATATGCATCTAATCACAATCTAAAACTCTTTCAAATGGATGTGAAAAGTGCATTTTTAAATGGCTTCATAAATGAACTTGTCTATGTTTCGCAACCACCGGGTTTTAAAGACCCTAGAGATCCAAACTATGTTTATAGGTTGTCCAAGGCGCTATATGGCTTGAAGCAAGCCCCACGGGCTTGGTATGAGCGCCTCCACGACTTCTTCATCAACAAGGGTTTCAAAATCGGCTTGGTTGATACCACACTATTCACCAAGAAGCACAAAGGGCATATCTTCATTTGTCAAGTTTATGTCAATGATATTATCTTTGGTTCGACTAATGAAGATTTTTGCAAGAAATTTGGTGATATGATGTCCAAGGAGTTTGAGATGTCCATGATTGGTGAGCTCACATTCTTCCTCGGCTTTCAAGTCAAGCAAATGAGGGAGGGGACGTTCGTGTCGCGAGAGAAGTACACGAAGGATCTCCTCAAGCGCTTCAAGATGGAAGAATGCAAGCCCATCAAGACCCCCATGCCTACCAATGGACACCTCGACCTTGATGAGGGAGGTAAATCGGTTGACCAAACTCTCGATCGTTCTATGATCGGTAGTTTGTTGTACTTGACCGCATCTAGGCCCGACATCAAGTTTAGTGTGTGTATGTGTGCACGCTTTCAAGCTAACCCTAAGGAACCTCACTTAGTTGCAGTAAAAAGAATCCTTAGGTACATAAAGCACACCCCAAGCATTGGCCTTTGGTATCCAAAAGGAGCTAACTTTACTCTTGTCAGCTATTCCGATTCGGATTATGCCGGTTGCGAGATTGACCGGAAAAGCACATCCGGAGGGTGCCATTTGCTTGGAAGATCACTAGTTTCTTGGTCCTCCAAGAAACAAAATAGTGTTGCCTTGCCAACAACCGAAGCGGAATACATTGCCGCGGGTGCTTGTTGTGCACAAATTCTTTACATGAAACAAACCCTACTTGATTATAGAATCAACTTAAAAAGGGTGCCTTTGTTGTGTGACAACGAGAGTGCGGTAAAACTTGCCAACAACCCGGTTCAACACTCCCGCACAAAGCACATTGACATCCGTCATCACTTCCTTAGAGATCACGTTGCCAAGGGTGACATTTTCTTTGAGGGAGTGAGAACGGATGATAACTTGGCGGACATTTTCACTAAACCATTGGATGAGGCACGCTTTTGTACTCTAAGGAATGAACTTAATTGCCTTGATCTAAGCAACTTCAATAAAAGATGATCTTATGTTGACATGTGCATTGCATTGTAACATAAAACATGTCTAACATTGAATTGCACCTAGGGCTTGTCTAACTCGGTTAAGATAACCGTCCAAAAGTGTGTGAAGAAGCTTACCCGAGGACAAACTTGACAAGCAACTAGTTTAATTTACGTAAATTTGCATTGCATATTGCATGGTTGTTGTTTTGTCGTTTCGTTCTTGGATTTCATTGCCTATTTTCATAAAATTTACATATGCCTAAGGCAAAATATTTAAAAAATTGAGGGTTTGAGTGAGGACATCTCATACTAGTTCCAACTGGTGTTTATTTGACTCTTATTGGGGTTGGAACTTAGTTGGGAAAAATCGTCGCGAAGAATCTTGAAGAATTCAGGGTTTTAGGGCGTCGGACTGTACCATTGGACGCTGGTTTTCCCAGCGTCGGACCATTGCCTACAATCTGACGGTCCCTGGCCCTGTTGAAGGAGGCGTCGGACTCAAATTTTCAGGGCGTCGGACGATTGGTGGAACGTGTTCACGCCGTGGAGCGCCGCGTTCACGGCGTCGGACCGAGAAGTTTGGTCCGACGAGGAGCGTCGGACTAAATCCGACGGGTACTGGAGCTTACTAGAAGCGTCGGACCCTGCAGAGTATTGTTCCGACGCTTACAATAGTAACCGTCCGACGGTTGGTTTGAAGGCGCGTTTCATTTCTTTTCTTCCTCTGTCGCGTGGGGCCCGCCTGCCAGTTCACTTCTCGTCTTCGTCCCGAGCCGTGTGTCGCGCCGCCGCACGTACGCCCTAACCCTAACCACCGCCGCCGCTTCGCGCCCTTGCGCTCTGCCACTAGTTCGCCGGCGCCCTCGCCGCCGGCCGCCAGCTTCTTGCCACGCGTGCGCGCCCTCCTCCTGCGCACGCCCACGAGCTGCAGCTGCAGCGCCACCGCCGCTCCGCCGAACCACCGCGCCACATCTCCGCCGCCCTCCTGCTTGAGCCGTCCGTGCTCTCGCCACCGGTGACTGCGCTCTTCTCGCTGGTGTTCTTGCTGTGATCGAGTTCCTCGACTCCTTGCTGTTGGTGGTGAGTTCCTCACCTCTGCCCTCCAGGTGCTCGATCTTTTGCTCCTTATGGTGTCCTTTCTCTGTTTGTTAACCCTAGGGTTCTCTTATCCCCTTCAGATGACTTCTAGGGTTATCAAGTTCACCTTGAGCGTCCCCAGAGCAGGCCCTCTACCTCTGTGATCTTGGTCTTGGGTGAGTCCCTACTCTGTGTGAGGTACATCCAAGGTTTTCCTCTTGGACTCTCAATCCAAGTTTCTTGTTCATTGCACCTAGTGTCATTTTTCTCAGTTCTTTGACACTTGCCCTTCTTGTGCAGTGATCTAGCCGTGTCTCGTTGTTGGTGCCCCGTGTTGACAGAGGATCTTACCTCTTCACAGGTCTTCCCTCAGGTTGCTTTGCTACTCCTCTCTTATCCCATATGCTTGCTTCCTAAGTTTATTCATCTCTAGATTATATATGCTTATGTATCCCTGTCTATCTCTCTCTTGTAGCTGTCGTGGTCAGAGTGTTTGGCAGTGGATCAGTGAATCCAGGGCCAAGCCCGCGGATACGGAACGAGGCCAAGCCTCTGAGTGTCAGCAGCAGTTGTCAGTTTCTGAGAGACAGTGACAGTTGGAAGAGATGGTGAGGTGCAAGCAGGCCAGTTGTAGTGAGGGAGGCACATGTGGAGACGAGAGGCCCCCTCCTCGTCCACCTTTGGACAAGGGGAAGGCCCCTCTTGTTGAGAGCAGCAAGAAAAGGAAGAGACTTTCAGCTGAGCAGAGGCAGGCTATCAGGGTAGCACAGGCTGCAGAGGAGGCAGAGCGTGGTAGAGGTATACATATTGGAGGTATCTCTGTCAGCTTGTCAGGCAGGGATGAGTCCGAGGAGCAGCCACAGCCTCAGAGACAGCCGGAGACCGAGTCAGCACAGCCAGAGATAGAGCCGAGGCAGCCAGAGCAGCAGGGGGCATCTACTCAGGGGGAGCAGGCCCAAGCTCCACCTCTTCGTCGCTCGGGCCGCACTCAACCTTCGGTGCCACCCCGGCCCGCTGGTCAGAGGCGCGGAGACCGAGTTCCCAGGGCGCCTGCTCCCTCCGAGCCTCAGCCATAGCCTGAGCCGGACGTTCACTTGGACCTACGGAGAATCTTTGCAGCCCGAGTCAGAGAGCTCCGGCTGACTTCGCTTGCTAGTTGGTTTTCGGATCAGAGAGATCCCAGAGCTTCTGAGGGCTAGTACACCACTCTTCACGAGGACTTCTTTACCGCCCTCATGGCCACAGGAGTTGGACTGCGACAGCACAGGGTATGTCCCCTAGAGGACATAGTCCAGGCAGCAGGAGAGGAGATCAGGCCATACTTGACTTACCTGCCTGGACTAGCAGAGCTTCTTGGCCGTTCAGGACGGTACGTGGAGTCGTGGGTGAGAGAGTTCTATGCTTCACTATGGATAGACCCCGGCCACCAGTACCTGCAGTACACCTTCGGCGGAGAGCCATACCGGCTCTACGCGAAGGCTCTGCGAGAGCTGCTTGGAGTGCCAGAGTCAGCTACCAGGTTGCACAGCATTTGCTATGCCACGACAGACCCGCCGAGGAGGGCTCACAGAGGACTTGCACCTGGTACTGCTCACATAGCAGCGTGCTTTCGACCGCCGTTCGGAGACGGCTCCCGCAGGACACCTTCGGAGCTTCGTTCCATCGTTCGTCTCTTGAACGACGTGATGAGGCGTACACTTTTACTGCGGAGGGGTACAACGAGGGTCTTACTCACTTACAGCTGTGGCTCCTTAGTGCCCTGGTCCAGCAATCAGAGTTTGACGTTGCAGACTTGATCATCAGTGAGATGGAGGACACCATCGCAGAGGGCGTTAGGTCTAGGCGACAGCTCCCCTACGCTCACTGGATCTCTCACATCCTTGAGCGGAGGTTGCACCGGATTTGGACAGGTATCTCCCGTGAGCTGCGCCAGACTGAGACAGAGTTTCCAGTCTATAGGATGACCTCTCTGATTGATGGACACCGTGGCAGCAGAGCCTTACACAGAGTTCAGCGCCGTCAGACTTCAGGGGCAGACATGGCAGAGGTACAGCAGCAAGACGAGGCTATGAGACACGTTGCCCATAACGAGCTTGAGCAGTTACTTGCAGACGACGACCCCGTCGACACTTCCTCGTCCGGCTCTGACAGGGACTACCGGCCCATCCCTTCACGTCCTCGAGCTCACGACTCGGAGGTCGGTGGGTCCAGCTCCACTCCACAGACCTCACAGACAGACCCTGCACTGTTTGCCATTCTTCAGAGCTTACAGCAGACACAGCAGAGACAGGCAGAGGAGCAGGCCCAGTTTGCCAGGGAACAGGCTGCAGCTCTCACTCAGATTCAGCTCAGGCAGGATCAGTTCCATCAGCAGATGCTCCAGATGCAGCTCCAGAGCCAGCAGATACAGCTATAGATATTTGGGTTCATGGAGCACATCATCAGGCACACCGGAGCCCCACCTTACCTAGCCACTGCCTCTCCAGTCCAGCAGGTTGGACCGGCAGCCACTGTAGCCCAGGTGACTCCAACGATACAGTCCGGTGGACTTCAGAGTCAGGGCACAGCTTCACTCCACAGTCAGTTCATCACGCCGACTCAGCAGACTCAGCAGTGGTTTGCCACGCCAGGAACTCAGGGGTTCACTCTGATTCACACCGGTTTCACACCTGACCTAGGGGCCCCTCAGTGACCAGGAGCTTGGGTGCTACTTTCAGCGAGATCACAGGCTTGCCTACACCTCCTGAGTTCCGACAGCTTGTTACCGCCACCACAGCTCCACCTGCCACTGGGACTACAGAGACACTACCGTCTTCAGTCGTCTCCTCAGAGCCACTCCCGATTTCCGCAGGGATTGAGACCGTAGTAGTCACAGCAGCAGCTACAGAGACAGCTGAGCAGACCCGGACTGCTTCACCTTCACGTGCTCCGACAGAGGGTCAGGCCGTTCAGAGCTCAGAGTCAGAGGGAGACCCTTCTCAGTTTGAGCTTCGACCTCACTCCTCAGACCGCGACGCTGTAGCTTCTTCTCCTCCTCCTGAGTCTTAGGTCTTTGGTGTTTGATGCCAAAGGGGGAGAGAGCATAGATTTAGGGGGAGCGTGTGAGGGGGTTTTGGCTCTTTTTGATGTGATATAATCATGCATCATGTTTATATGTTTGCTTGAGACTTGTTTTGTGACTTGTGTGACATGTGGTCTGATCTTCATTTTTTATATATCATGTCACTTGGTTCTCTTTTGGTTATGCTCATTGTCTTTGCTTCCGCACTTCACTCTGATCTTGAGCATAACACTTGGTACATGTGCTTATTTCTTATCTTATATGTACCTTGTGGTCTTCATTTGTATAAGCATGCCTAACCCCCTTTGCTCTTATTGTCACATGCTTATATGAATCAAGCCTTTAAAAACCTCACTCTTTCTAAATCTATTTGAGGTTGTTGTCATCAATCACCAAAAAGGGGGAGATTGAAGCATCTAGGCCCTAGTAGTTTCGGTGATTAATGACAACAAAGAGGTTATTATGACTAACGTGTGTTTTGCAGGATAACCTAGAGGTTAGGTCATAATAACATGTAGGTTCAAGCCCCTAGCGATAGAATTCGATTCGGTTTTCAAAGGATGAAAGACAAGACGGTAATAGGCTAGTGCCAAGTGTTGTTTGGAGTTGAGAGACACTTGGCGTAGTCTTAGGTTTTGTTTTTCACTTTGACCGTACTATTAAGAGGGGTTTGGATGGGTAGCTTGACTTAGAGCAAGATTAGAGAGTGTAGATGTGATGCACACTTGTCCAACATAGCTCTAGACAGCCCAGTGAGACTCTTGAGAGAGAGAGAATCAAACTTCGTTTTGGAAAGTTTTCGATTCGGCGAAGTTTTGATCAAATTAGAGGCGTCGGACTCTACCTAGTATGGGCGTCGGATCAATAGTTAGAGTCCGACGACACGTGGCAGCCCCTAGACGATTTTCAGCGTGCCAGGGAGCGTCGGACCCTGGCTGGATGGTCGTCGGACCATTGGCCAGAGTCCGACGGTGCCTCTGGGTGTTAAGCGAGCGTCGGACCGTTGTGAGAGCGAGCGTCGAACTAAGGATTCTTAGCGTCCGACGCTTCCAGAGACCATTGATCCGCGTTATAGCTGTTGAGAGACACTGTGCCAGCTGTTCAGAGCATCGGACTGAGGAGCGTCGGACCATCGAGTTCGGTCCGACGCCCCTCTGGCACAGGATTGAGCAAAGTGCGACTGTGAGTGTCGGACCGTGGTGAATGGTCCGACGGTCGAGCCTCGGCAGCGTCCGACGGTTCGCAGGAAAGTGAGAAACGGCTAGTTTTGGAGAGGGTGAGTATTTATACTCCACCAAAGCCTCCATTCTATCTCTCTTGCCACTTCTAACAGCTGAAGAAACCCTTGTGACTTTGTGAAAGAGCAAGAGCCGTAGGGAGCATTGATGAACTCCATTACTTGTGAGCTTCTTCCCTAGAGAGATCAAGAGTGACTTATGTGCATCCATCACCCTCTTTGGCCTTGTTCTTGGTCAAGTGAGAGTCTAGGCTTGTTACTCTTGGTGATCGGCATCACCTAGACGGTTTGGTGGTGATCGGTGGCTTGGTGACCGCTTGGAGAGCTTGTGGGCGGCCCAAGTCGAAGTTGTGAGCGGTTGTGGGCGATTCACCGCGCTGGAGAGGCAAAGGATCAGCCCGTAGAGAGCACTTGGTCTTTGCGAAGATCAAGGGGGAGCTACACCCTTGCGCGGGTGCTCCAATGAGGACTAGTGGGGAGTGCCGACTCTCTGATACCTCGGGAAAAACCGGATTTGTCTTTTTAACTCTTTACATTCCCGTATTTCCTTTGTGTTCTCTACTTTCCTAGAGTAGTATACTTGTGATAGGACTTGGCTCTAGGTTGCATAACATGTTTTAGGAATAGAATTGGCATAAGCACTTGTGGGGTGACATTGGGCAAATTGCAATAGGTTGAATTGTATTTGCGAAAAATTATTAGTTGCCCAATTCACGCCCCCTCTTGAGCATCCTTGATCCTTTCACACTCCACATATAAATATGCTGGCTCTTACACTGAGGGTTACGCAAAATCTTGTCGTCCATCCACCAAATAAATTTAAAACTCCAACGTTGTGTCAATAATACTCTCTCTTAAATTTTCTTTGCTGAAATAGAAGATATGGGCTATGCAAAAAAACATTTTGTTAAAAAAAAGGGGTTACAAAATGCCCACAAGAAAAAAAAGAGAGAGAAAACAATGGGTACAAAGATGCCCACCTGAGAGAAAACAATGGGTACAAAGATGCCCGCCGAAGAGAGATAGCCCATATATTCTAATCAATGCAGAGGGAGAGGGTTATTATAATGAGTTAAAAAAACATTAGAAAGTCCCCAGACTTGCACATTTTGATCTTAGTGTGTGACTTGCATTTTCTTGGATCCACTCTTTGACCTAGCAAAATTATATGATGATTGAGAATATCATTTTAGGAGCTTGCTTTTACTTATAAAATCTTCAAAACCTCCGGAAGCAAAGTTGATCAAAGAATAAGAGAATAGCAGTTTTATACAGTCGTTCTATCATGCAACCGCCCAAGACTTGGAAAAGCCAAAAGCACCACATGAATTGAGGAAAAGGGTGAGTAAATGGTAACTTATTCAGTTTAAGGTAGACTATTTTGTTGTACTCATGGTATTATGGAAATATAATGGGCATTGTAGCAACTTCTAATTGTTTTCGGGATGGCCGAAGTTGGAAGAGAAAGGCTTGGTGACTATTTATGCAACTTCCAGTTCGGCCAACACAAGATCAAAACGATACACTGTTGCCAGACCAGGAATGAAGAAAGTACAGTGAGGATCATCGGACAAAGATAGCTCGAAGCATGAAAATTCATACTTCGATCTAGGGGCCTGCGTTTACACCAAAATTTGGCACGCTAGGTATTGCGATACAAGTGCATGAGACAAAGGGTGCATGAAGCATGATGTGGATAATTGAAGCACATAGAGATCAGATACATCCGTGTGATGAAGTATGGCTTATTCCCTAACCTGAATCAGTGGCCGAATGATCAGCCAAAAGTGTGTTGGCGCGAAATCTGGTTCGCACATAGCACACCAGCGAAGCCGGAATGGTCTTATGGAGCATGGAGCGAACAGACCCAGCTAGCTTCGACAATCGGCGTGAATGGACACCGATAAGTCTCCAAGCGTGCCAGTCAATTTGACCTGCAATTGACAAGGGAAAAGAATCGATGAGTAACACAATGCGGAACTACTGGTGTGTCCCGAGTGGTTCCAGATATCCGGCGCAATGGGCCTTCTCAATAGGTCATCGGTTAGAGAGCCAATATCCGATCGCATGAATCGATTGTATAGATTAGGCAGAAACATCCGATTTCTTAATTAACCGATTCAGAGATGAACATGAATGAAAGGAAATTATATTAAATAGATCTAATTTATACACTGCCTCATGAGCCGAAACATATCTTAATCTATCACATCTATTAATTAGGATCGACCAGATCGTTGCAGCTAATTAACACACTTGAATCAACCTTAACATGATTCGAAACACAAGACAATGCATAAAAGAAATCGGAAGAATACAACATGCAGCAAGTAAACACAAACAGTATCGGTTGAACAACCGATCTGAAGTATAGGCAACATACAAGCCTAAAAAAATAAACGATGCTTTGACTCTTTGACTAATCTACCTAACCCATCGCTTATATCAAGGGGATCGATCGGATCGTTGCAGCCCATGACGTAACCTAATGGTTAGATCTATTAATCAAAAACTCTCCACACAATTTACTTTATTACTTGAGTGTGACCTATACACAATCAAGATCTGAACTAATCGGCTAATGACAGACAGATATACTTGTCTAAACATGATATTCAATTAATGTTCATATAAGCAAGATAGATACAAAAGATTTAAGCCGACGAGAACAGATCAAGATTGGGCAATTTGATGATGCTTAAAATAAATAAACAATAAATCGTCATAAGCAACATTGATAACTTAATGAATCTAACTAACATGCCAAGTTAATTAGAGCCGATAACTAATCCTCAATTCAATCTAAGCATGACTTAAATCAAACGAGAATCGATAACTAGTCGAATCCATCTAGCAATGCTGCACGACCCAGAATCTACAAACAGTACATGATAAACACGAGCGTGACGGTGCTTACAGCAAGCCTGGTGTCCACCAGATGACACCCAACTTGTCGAAGAACTCACCGGTTCTATGTTATCCTACTCCTAGGGTTTTTGGCCGGTTGCCGGAAAAAAGAAACTGTTGTTGTATTGATTGACGTGATGATTTACAATGGCCGGAGGTTTATATTTATGCCCCGAGCTGAGAAGAGTTCTGAAGGGACATGTCTAACAAAAATATATCTAAATACAGGGAAACAGTAAGATACGCAGATCTCGATCTTCCTTGCGGATGAATCGGCAACGGCAAATCGTGTCCAACTGAACCGAGTTGACGAGGCCAAGTAAGTTTAATTATTGGCCACGTGCACGAGCATCCCTAACAGGTGTCACGTGTGCACGCATGTTTCCTTCCCTTTAATCTTCTAGCTTTCCATATCACTAAATAAGGTTATTTTCTTGGCCAATCTCCCAAATCTTGTCCTAGCTTCTTTACCCAATGGACATGCATATAAATCTTTTTGCCAAAGCAAGAACGTAAAACAATCCCAAGTAGGAATCTAGCTGGCAATGCGTATCTGTACGTACTTATGTTATCTGTGCTTGCTTTTCATTTGCTTCAAACGTGCACCCGTATCTAGCTTGCACCTTGCATGTGTGCATTGATTCCTCGGACCCGACACATACACCTGATGCTCGCTTGGCTTCGTACGCCCAGGACTCTGTAATTTCCTTTCTTCAAACTAGCTAGCACTTTCCCTGTATTGGTTGATCATCCGGCCACTGATTCAGGTTAGGGAATAAGCCGTACTTCATCACACGGATGTATCTGATCTCTATGTGCTTCAATTATCCACATCATGCTTCATATCATGATTCATGCACCCTTTCTCTCATGCACTTGTATCGCAATACCTAGCGTGCCAAATTTTGGTGTAAACAACAGTATTACAAAGCCCTATCCAGCCTGGAGGACCACAACAATGCAAAACCTAACCAGAGCGTGAAGATAAAAAACAAAAAAAGGAGGAAAAACTTGGGGCGAGGCAACCCACGCCAAGCCAATGAACGAGTAAAGACATTGCGTGTATTGTCTATCTCTTGCTCAACGAAGTCAAACATGTCCCATAGTTGAACGCGCACAAAAATTCTTCGAGACTAGAAGGTGTTGGGCAAAGCATCATGCGCACCCTATGAAGGTACCCTAGACAGGACGAACTTATATTAACAAAAGATACTTTACAAAGTTACCAAGGTAACCCAAGGCACACATATAACACAAAAAACAAAAGCACTTTAAGTATATCTCTCAACCCTCGCTTGGCTCAAAGGAACAGGAGCTTCGGATGGGTTGGCAGGAGGAAGCTCTGCCTTGCCTTCGTGACCTCCTGCAAAATAATAAAGTAAGTACAGCAAACCAATAAGAGAAAATGCAAGCAAAACAAAATACCTCGCGACGAGCCTCTGCCATGGCTCGAGCATCCTAGCGGCCAAACTTGTACCAAAAGTACTTTATGAAGCGTCGAATGAAGATTGAGGCAACCTTCGGCGTATCCCAAGCTTGGCCAGACTCTCGTAATATTACTTGTCCTTCAGACCTTCGACATGAACACATCCATCCTTCTCAGCAACTAGTTGTTCACAAAGGCCAGTTGCTATGTAGAGAAAACCTTCTGTAGCTGTGTAGAGCAAACCTTCTCAGCTTCCATGGCGGAGGCCTGTTGCTTCTCCAGCTCCCCACCCGACCCTTGAGATTCTCCTTGCTGTTGGAAAGTTGCTCAACCTTCGCTTTCAGCTGGCGCTCATCCTTAACAAGAATAGTGTTACAAGCACGAGGAGACTCAAGGGACTCTTCGTGTTGGGCAATCTCGCGGGTCGCTCGCTCCTCTAGAGTCTCCATGAGGAAACAACTCTGCAAAACACAAGGAGCGGAGGCTCATATGGCAAGAAACACCACGGGGCACTAATACAAGAGTTTGAATCATTACATACCACATTTTGCTGCTCCAGGTTAAGACACATCAGGTTATAGAAGTTCATGTTCTTAAAGTATCAGTGGAAAATGCCTGCAAGACAGGGTGTATGATCGAGATCCGAAGTGAAATGACGAGAAAAAAAGGCCTACAACCTCTAGTGATCTCCTTAACTCTGAGAAGTGCACTCTCCCACTTATTAAGAAGATTCAACTAGTCTAAGAAAAATGAAATAGTGCAACACAGTTAGAAAAACAAATAAAAAGCATGAAACTGCAAAGCTCCAACCTTCGTCGTCCCTTTCGGGGCCAAAGTGCCAGCCCCCCGCCACATCCGTCTCAACTGTAGCCGCTTGAAAAGCGGTAGACACCCCACCAACAAGGAACAACTGATCAGATAAACGATAAAGTAATGAAAAAGGAGAAAGAGCCTTTGTCGAAGCCTTACCCAGCTCGAGAATGCTCTTCGCCACCGCAACCTCAGTAGAGGATGCAGTAGGACCCACCTTCGGTGGAGGATCGGGTGTACCCCCCGGACAATTGAGCCCACCTTCTCCCAGGAAAGCTAGCCAGTAGGCCCAGTACTGACGGGTGACGGTCAAACGCCAGATGACCCCGACACCCCCCAATAGAGATGGAAGGGGGCAAAAACAGCCCCGCACCCTACGCGGGTTAGGGAGGCACCGCCTGGGCCTCCATTGGTCGGGGAGGATCTGCCTTCACCAAAGATGTGGCTGAGGCATGACGCTGGAGCTCCGCTCGGGTGTCACAGATGATAGCGAGATGGCATCCGAATCCCCGCTTTCAGGGGCCGTTTAGTTCCCAAACTTTTTCTGGATTTCAGCAACATAGGGGCCGTTTAGTTCTCAAACTTTTCTGGATTTATTTCTCGTCACATCGAATATTTAGACGCATGTATGAAGTATTAAATGTAGGTAAGAAATAAGTAATTCCACAGTTTGTATGTATATGTCGAGACGAATCTTTTGAGTTTAGTTATTCCATGGTTGGACAAAAATTATCAAATACAAACGAAAGTGTTACAATATCAGAACCAAACTTTTCCCCCAGTTGAACACCCCATGTGGGCACGTTGTAGAGGCCAGAGGGGTTACGGTTTTTTTTTTTTTCTGGGAGACAAGGATGTATACGACAGCTACGAGACACATGGCTTAATACTACTTGACAAATCACCCAAATCTCATCTCCACTCTATCCACCAGGGAACGATAAATGCACAAAAGATCTGAATCTCACCTATGGAGAGCAGCTTCCTGAATTGAGTGGTGACATCAAGCTGAATGGCTGGGTCGTTGGAGAGAACGGTCTGTACCATCGCCGGCAAGCCATCGAGCTACACAAGTAGACGAGGAGAATCAGATCCGAGTGGCAGTGAGTGAGACCGGAATGGCTTCTTACACTACAAGTTATCCATACTTAACTGCTAGCAATACCAAATTGGCACAATCCACTGTTAAATCGGCACAATTCATTCAAGAAAGAACCAATGAGGGCACAACTATATCCAAGAATTTAAATCTTGCAAAGCAACACCTAACGTTGTGCTAGCACAGCTGATACGAAACGTGTTCGTCCAGTAGGCTCTTGTTTATTCCCACGCCTTTTCAGTTTCGAGCCGCATATTCTGTTCCTGTTCGTCACAATCACATAAGATCAGGTTCATCATCAACTCTTATATGTGCTAATGATCATGACGACCTCAGCAGGTGGGCAGAGAATTTTTACCTTGAGTAGTAGCTCCTCCTGTGCCGACAATAGACACATTGCCAAAACCACTATAGGATGATTAAACCAAAGCAATGTTCCCAGAAACTTTCTATCACATAAAAATCACCTGCAATGCAGGAGGTGGGCGGGGCGTTCTGAAGGTGCTTCAACTCCATGAGGATCTTCTTCGCACTAGTACACAAAAGCTCTGTGCTGGCGGTTGGAAACGCATTTCTACAGGCGTTTCTCCCAACCGCCAGCGGGAAAGGCCAGTAGTGGCGGTTTTCTGTGAACCGCCTATAGAAAAGGTATTTCTACAGGCGGTTCCTAAAGCGAACCGCCAGTAGAAAACAGATTTCTACAGGCGGTTCTCTTTAGGAACCGCCTGTAGAAACACGTTTTCCACACGCGGTTCACATAACTAACCGCCTGTATTTAGTTTTCCCGCCTTTTTTCAAAACAGGTTGTGCACTGTTTTTTAATATTATAATACGATATAATATTGAATATATTAGGTCCTATTATACAGTCATTATCAATACATATATATACAAACATGCAATTAATTAATTAATTATATGTACAAACATATTTAATATATACTTCTAAGTTTTTACATCACATGCGATATCGAGATATATATATATACAAAAACACATGCATCGATCAGTGTTTTTACATTGTTCATGTCCTAGCTAGTAATCTTCACGCTGAAGATTTAGGCTGCCAATATCTGTTAGCGCTCTATACTTGGGCTGTGCTAAGGCGCCGGTAGGATCGTGATAGTTGCCGTCGAATGATATGATTTGTTTCAATATGAAATTGCACATGTCCTCGACGATGCCCAGCAAAGTTTGTTCTGACATGTTATTTGCCCTTTCTATCTTACATCCCTGTCCCTGTATAAACATCAAATTTTTTAACTTGATTATTACACATTAATTTGAATTTTAATGACATATTATTGCTTGTGCATTAATTACCTCAGGGTTGTTGACGTATCGCCCGTTGACTCTCATGAACTCGCACACGTAATATCCACAGTGGACCGATCCAGATGGTTGCTTATAGCATTATATATAAAAGACAAATAATTAAGTTGCCAACTTCATATATTGTCATATATGTGTCATGTGTATAGAATATATAATAAGGTATACATACCGGGTAATCATAAATTATATTCATTGGAGGAATATTCCCCAGCGACTTTTTCTTTCTTTCCCCACCACCAAGCCCTATATATAACAACTCGAATTAATCATCATCAAATTAATTAATCTCTCAAGCTGATCACACATGGACAAAAGTATATATATGCATGCATACAAGAAAACTTGGCTTACCGCTTTATGAGAACCAGGACAGTTGCATATTTTGAGGGCAAGTAGTTTGCGGAGTCAAAGACCACCACCCGTCCATCCCTTGGATAAATATAAAAGCAGATCTAGTGGTCCCTGCACGAATCAAATTTGTGAATCCATATTAATGATGTTGTAATATACACAATTAAGCTCACACACAGTATATATATTATACTTACCCAAAGTGGTACGGGGCCATTATGTCTTGTCTGTTCCTCCACTGCTTCAGCGCGTTCCCAATATAAATGGCATATTTGGCTTCAAGGTCCTTACGCATCTCCACTATTTTCAAGGAAGCTTTTTCCTCACTCAAGCCCTTTAGTTTATCATGTTCCGGCCCGATCCTTAATGTATGCTGCTCCTCGCATAGTTTCATTGGAGAAAGATACCCCATCAACTTGCTTTCGTCTCTTTCCCCACGATTCTCCTGCTCATCATATTGCATTCTGCAAGAGGATCATTTTTTTGAATGTCAGAGATCCTCATCAAACTTGTTCACACAACATAACAAATTCATGATAACGACAGACAAGCATATACTTACAATGCAAACAATGTGACGGTCTGTACGTCAAGTCTTTTGAGGTTCATCATTAACCAGATGTCCTCGAAGCTGAGATAGGTCATATCCTGGGTACAAAGAAAAGCCCCATATGGTATACTTACAGTTATCGAGTCGAGGCCAGCGTGAGAAGCTCTCATGTACCAGTCGTGCATCCTTTTTATACCAGCTGGGATGCTTGTTAGTCGCTTCCAACTGAGAAGAGGCTTGGTAAACACATATTCTTCTGGGACATCTTCATAATCCTTCTTCGTTGGCTTCCTGATCTGTATGACTTCCTCTTTTGCTGCCTTCTCGTGCTCAGCCAAGTCAACGACACATGTCGTGCGAGACTTTCCAATTCCTTTCATAAACAGAGCTGTGCCAGCAAAATTCTTCTTTGGCTCATGTGGGGAAACCAATTTGTGTATCGGGAATTTTCTCTTCTTAGGCGGCGACGGAGCTAGCGGGGTCGTAAGAAACTGCTCGGATTCTTTGGCTGGTGGGGAAGAGTGAGGCCGCGGTGGTGGCGGGGTTTGTTGCTTAGGTGATGGTGGGTCAGGAAGACGAGGTGATGGTGGGTCAGGATGACGAGGTGATGATGGGTCAGGTTGTGATGACTTGGCATGTGTAGACTCCTGAGTTAGTGGCTGCTCCTGAGTCAACAGGACGTCTCATCGAGGCCACAGGATGAAATTTTTGACAGTCTGACCGAGTTTCTCAATATCCTCTGGGCCTGGGATGTCTAGCATGTCGTCCTCATATCCTTGGACGACCATCGAGACTTCTACCTTGCAGTAGTCATCTGGAATGTCGCTGTTATGGTACCTGCGTCCTAGGATAGCAAAGCCACTGGCCACTTCCCTTGTACGATTATTATTGAAACCGTACCTTATGACTAGGGAACAAGGTGTTGGCCCTGTGATGTCATCAACTGGATAGCGAACCTTGTTGGCCGTAGACGCGACACTGCTTTTAATCGGTGGACTCGCTAACTGTTGATCAGTTGCTGGTACAATCTGCATCTGGGACGGAGCTTGAGTGGTCGTCATCTGTTGATTGGACACCACGCTCACCAATTGCTGCACCAAGTCAGGATCAGGGTTAGCTAGCATTGCAGACATCATCTCTTTGAAGTCCTTCTTGGCCTCTTGCTCGAAATAACTCTTCATCTCTTCCTTGTATCTATCACGTTTTTTGTACATGTCCTCCCACTCCTGACCAAATCCTTCTTTCCATCCTTTACTGGATGAGATCCCTCATACACGTTCAGGATGCTCGGGGTTACCCAGAGCAACAGTCAAGACGTCCTTCTCCCTTTGTGGCCTGAATGATCCTTCCTTTTCCTTAGCTGCCACCGCATAGATGTTCTTTGCAGCTTCTTCCACCAATGGATCATGAAAGGACGCATCTGTATCTATTATTTCTCTAGGTTTTCGAGCACGAAGCCAATTCGCGCTCCTTTCGCCAATTTGCTCAGACAGCACAGGCAACCCCGCCGCCTTCCTTTCAGCCTCTTCTCTTCTCCATTTCTCTAGCTGACGGTCATATCCACCTGAGCCAAGGTGGTGCTGATACACGTTCTTCTTTGCTTGCTCTGAAGCGGCTTGGCTCATAGCTAGGAATTCCGGCCGATTCTTCTGCTCTTGAAAAACAGCCCACTGACCTGCCGTGATCTTGTACTTCGTTGTCGGGTCCAACCCGAGCTTCAGGTATTTTACATTGAGCTCATACCTCCAGCCTCGGAACGAGATCGCAATCTGCTTCATGGCATATGCCCTAACGAGGTTTTCTGAACCCTGAGGAAAAAGAAACCTCGTGCAAAGCTTATTCCACATGGCCGTCTTTGTATCAGCTGGCACATCCTTCCAATTAGATATTGTGCAGTCTAGCATATCTCTAACTAAGAAACCAACTGCGTTCCGAAACTTAGCTGGCACTGGTTGAGGAGCAACAGGTTGTCCTTTGGCATTGACTTCTGTAACCCGATATGTTTTGTCCGGCCACTTGTTCGCTCCCCTGTCACCTCTTGCTCGATCACTCTGCTTCCTTTTCCTTGAACCAGTCTCGGTGGTCATCTCGGTTGGTTCTGGTGCGGCGTCTCCAGGTGTCACTGTATCTTCTTCAGCAATTTGGCGGAATTGAGACATCACCTCCTATATCATAGATGTAAGGTGTAAAATAATAAACAAATGAAATCATGCATGGTAAGTTAATCATGTGTAATGTAAACACATGAAATCATGGATGTGTTTACCTCGTCATTTGCCGGATCGTAATTTGGGTCACGCTGCATTTCACAGCGAGCCACCCTATCGATGCTAGAGCACGGATCGCTAGGGCTGTGGTATCCTTCGCTTCCGAAGTAGAGCCACTCTTGTCGTTGTGGGAGGGTCGTGCTTGTCCTTGGTCATCATTATAGGGCGACCCTTGTCCTTGGTTCGTTGGAGAACTCATGGCGATGTTTCTAGCATATACAAAGACAATAAATTACAATGCAAAAAGAAACAATCATTTATAATATGTATATGTATATGTATATGAATATGTATATGTATATGTACCTTAACTAAAAACCCTAACTAAAAAAACCTAACTATAATTAATTAAAACCCCTAACTATAATTAACTAAAACCCCTAACTAAAAACCCTAACTCAAAAAACCTAACTAAAAACCCTAACTAAAAAAACCTAACTAAAAAACCTAACTAAAAACCTAACTAAAAAACCTAACTAAATAACCTAACTCAAAGAACCTAATTAACTATAATTAACTAAAAACCCTAACTCAAAAAACCTAACTAAAAACCCTAACTAAAAAAACCTAACTAAAAACCTAACTAAATAACCTAACTAAATAACCTAACTCAAAGAACCTAATTAACTATAATTAACTAAAAACCTTAACTAAAAAAACCTAACTAAAAAACCTAACTGAAAAACCTAACTAAACCTAACTAATCTAACTAATTAACTAAACGTAATAACTAATCTAACTAATAAAACTAAAAACTAATTTTAAAAAAAAAACCACAAACGAGCCCTAGCAGGCCGGCCCAATAGCAGCGGCCGGCCTGCTAAGGCCCACAGCCGCCACGCCGCGCGCCACCACCGCCGCACCGCCGCGCGCGCCACCACCGCCGCACCGCCGCGTGCCACCACCGCCGCCACAGCCGCGTGCCGCCACCGCGCGCGAGAGGGAGAGGGATGTAAGAGAGAGAAGCAGAGAGAGAGAGCGACCTACCAGGCCTAGGCGGCGGCGGGCGCGGCAAACAGCGGCGGCGCGCTCGGCGGAAAATTTCGGCAGCCTGACGGCGTACCAAAGAGAAGAAAGGCGCCTCCGTGACTCAGAAAATTTCAGGCTCCCGCGTAGTGAATATAAATGGGAACCATTTGTGCAGGCGGTTTTCTTAAGGAACCGGCTACACAAACTGTTAGTGCAGGCGGTTGACATAGTAAACCGCCTGCACAAATCGTGTTAGTGCAGGCGGTTGACTTAGAGAACCGCCTGCACAAATCGAGTTAGTGCATGCGGTTGACTTAGAGAACCGCCTGCACAAATCGTGTTAGTGCAGGCGGTTGACTTAGAGAACCGCCTGCACAAATGATTTCTCCAGGCGGTTCTCTAAGACAACCGCCTACAGAAATGATTTTTTATTTTTACAAGTAATCTTATTCTATTTTGCACATAATAATATAAATATATTGCTATATGTTATTCTGGACTAGTTATGCTATATTTAAATCATGCAATGGTTAGTTTTGGGTTAACCAATTATTAATTATTCATATTTTGGGTTTGGTAGCTTCAAAAGTAGTGGTTCACCTAGGGTAAAGCTAGGGTTTAGCTATGGTTAAGATAGGGTTTACGTAGGGTTAAGATAAGATAACATCGATTGACATATTATCACACATGATGGTAGGGAAGGTAATATTTATGTTCAAATGGATTACAAGACTCATAAATGGTACAAGACACATGATCCTAGCTAGCTAGCTATCCTGCTACTGTTCTTCCTTCTCCATCGTGGCGCACCCATGGCAATGCAGTTGATGGGATGCTTCGCTCAACATTCTTTATCTTGATTGGATGGTCTTTAAAGACACTCATTTCGTCGAATTGGTTAAAATCCTCCAGATCAGTTACATCGTCAACTCCTATGGCTTCTTGTTTTCCAGGAAAAACTACATGTTTTGGCTTGTTGGTGCTTTTCTTCTCATTCTTGGAAAGGACCTGTTCAGCATAGAAGACCTGTGCAGCACGGTTAGCAAGAATCCATGGGTCATCTTTGTAACCTACTTTACTTAGATCAAGAACTCTGAGCCCATAGTTATCCACTGTGACATGTTTGTCTTCAACCCATTGGCATCAAAACACGGGGACCTGGAATATACCATAATCTAGTTCCCATATGTCCTCAATGAAGCCAAAGTAAGTAGTGATTTCACCAGTTCCATCATCTAAGGCCTCGCACCGAACACCACTGTTTTGTGACATACTCTTTTGGTCCTTGGATTTGGTACAAAACGTGAAGCCACTAATGTCATAGGTTTGCCATGTCGTGACCTGGCATGATGGTCCCGATGCCAACTTCTTGATGGTTTTTTCCTCAATTGTTTCCCCATTTGGAATGTTCTTCTCACTTAGCCATGTGGTAAACCGCTGCTTGTGTTCTTTCATTACCCAATCATCAGTGCATCCAGGATTGTGTTTTCGAAGCTCATTAATGTGTTGCTCGATGAAAGGGTCAATTAATGATAGCTGTTGTAGGATGCTGTGGTGTGCCTCAAGGACTATTTTGTAATCTGAAGGGATGAATGATTTCCGTCCCATCCTCCCGCGTCCATGCAGCCTACCCTCATGTCGTGTAGGAGGCAAACCTATTGCAATCTGGTCTTTTAGGACATTATTGCAGAAAGGACCTCCGGACTCTATGGCCTCTTCGGTCAAGTACCCCTCTATCTTGGATGCCTCAGGACGAGCACGAGTTGAAACATAGCCATTCAATATTGACATGAAACGCTCATATGTCCACATTTCATGCAAATACATGGGGCCCAATGCTTCTATTTGTCCCACTAAGTGTACCATGAGGTGTACCATTATATCGAAAAAAGATGGGGGGAAACACATCTCAAGCTGTGACAATGTCTCCACTACGAATTCTTGTAGAGAAGGCAACTCATCGTGGTCAATTACCTTCTGTGAGATCTTATTGAAGAAGTAGCACAACCTTGTGATTGCCATCTTTAAGAACACTGGTTTTATAGCCCTGATGGCAAGAGGAAGGAAGGTAGTCAACATGACATGACAATCATGTGAGTTATAGTTGGTGAGTGTAAGGTCTTTCATTGACACAATACTCTTTAAGTTGAAGCAGAATCCAGATGGAACTTTCAAATTCTTCCGGCACACACATATCGCATGCTGCTCATCTTTGTTGAGGTTGTAGCTTGCTGCTGGGAGGTGGTACTTCCCATTTTCAAGAGGAATAGGGTGAAGTTCCTTTTTTATGCCTAAGTTTACCATGTCTAGACATGATTTCAGTCCTTCCTTCGTCTTGCTCTTCATGTCTAGCAAGATGCCAACTATGCTCTCAAACACATTCTTCTGAACGTGCATGCCATCGATCGCGTGTTGTACGTCCAACTCTTTCCAATATGGCAAATACTTGAAGAAAACTGACATCTTCTTAAATGTAGCCCCTGGAGTTGGCTTGACATCCTTTCTGGCCTTCCCTTCTTTTGTCTTCTTCCCGAAAGCGAACTTGATGTTTTTGACAATTTCAAAAACTCTTTGACCTTTGCTGTTACCTGATTGAGCAATAGAAAAGTTAGCTATATGGTTGGATATGTTCAACATTATCACCGACCAATGAGCAAAAGATTACCTGATGGAGCAGTAGAATGTAGTTCATCCATATTGTCAAAGTACTTATCCATCTTACGCAAGCGGAACTTGTGTCCTCTCGGTAAGAAACATCTGTGCCTCATGTAAACTAGCTTGTTTGATTCATCTAGGTATACACAAGCTATTTCATCTATGCATATTACACAACCAACCTTCCCCTTGAACTGCCCTGATAGCACGAATAGAGCAGGGTAGTCATTGATGGTAACAAATATAATTGCTTTCAGTGTGAATGTCTCTTTGCGGTACTCGTCCAACACTTTGACACCTTCTTCCCATAATTTTTTCATGTCCTCCATTAAGGGCCTCAAAAAGACATCCATGTCAACTCCAGGTTGTGTAGGTTCAGAAATAAGAAGTGTTAGCAAAAGGTATTTTCGCTTCTACATCAACCAAGGAGGAAGGTTGTATATGGTGAGGATCACCGGCCATGTGCTGTGCTTGCTGCTCCTCTCGGCAAATGGATTCATTCCATCCGTACTCAGAGCGAACCTAATATTTCTTGGCTCATTAGCAAAATCTGGGTGATTTGCATTGAAATCTTGCCATTGCTTGCCATCAGCTGGATGTCTTAGCTTTCCATCGTCCTTGTGCTCCTCAGAAGCATGCCAACCCATAAGCTTGGCATCGTCAGGGTTTGCAAACAAACACCTCAATCGATCAACCACGGGAAGGTACCACATCACCAGAGCCGGAATCTTTTTCTGCGCATAGTAGTCTACTTCCCCTTTTTCTTTCTTTGTGGGTTTTGAACTCTGCTGGGTTTTCTTTTTCCTCTTACCTGCTGTAGACACAGAGGCTACATTCTCTTCCTCTCGATAGTCTTTGTTCGTCTTGTACCTACTTGCGCCACAATTTGGACAGCTCTCCAAGTCTTTATAATCATCACCTCGATAAAGGATGCAATGATTTCTACAGGCGTGGATCTTTTCGACACCCATAGTAAGCGGACTGATTAGCTTCTTTGCGTAGTAGGTATTAGCTGGCACGTTGTTCTCCTTTGGAAGCATGTCTGCTAGAATATTCAATAACGCATCGAAACTAGCATCACAAAGACCATATCTAGCTTTGACCATCAACAACTTCATCACGGACCGCAGGGTCGTGAACTCTTTCGTACAACTCTTCGACACATCGTAAAAAGTCTCTTCTGCTGCCTTCTTCATGGCCTCCATACCTTTCACGAAGAACATTGATGGATCAGTATGACGACGCAACATTGCGTCTAAGAGTTCTGCATCTTCCTCAGCATCTGGTAGGACATGATCAGTTCTGTCGTCTACATTTCCTCCAACGAAATCATGATCAGTAACATTTGGCACTACATGTTCACTCTGGGTACTAGGCTGATGTGTCCCTCGTACAAACTTATCCAGGCCATCGGCGCCAATGTTCTCACGGTTTTCAGCTAAATAAGGTGCAGAACTACCCTCTCCATGCTTAGTCCAAATCAAATAGTCCTGCATAAATCCTCGACGGACCAGATGAGAAAGGATTGACTCTGTGTTATCGAACACAACAATATTTTTGCAGTCTGTGCATGGATAATATATGTGCTTCATGTCTGTTCTCCTAGCATGGCTCTTAGCGGCATCAATGAACCTGTTGAGCTCAGGTAGGTATGATGGATCGACTCTTGGTAACTTATACATCCAGTATGGCCTCTCCATCATTACCTACAAATAACAAATTAAATGAAAAGAGAGACAATAATGGTGGAACCCGAGATCCAAAAAATGGCTAAATAGAGCAAGAATGGTTCAAAAAGATGTGAGAGGTATAAACTAACCTTTTTTTAGAAATCTCCTTCCAAAAAATAAAGATGAAAACCTCTCCCCTTGTAGAGGGTGAAATGCATGTAGACCACCAAATCGCCTCCAATGAAAATTGGCTGCGAGTTCTGCTTAGATCGGGGAGGAAGAATGGGTATTCACTATTATAATCTTTCATTAAATCATGTTAATCATACTACACATGCAAAGTCATACAAATATGGCTTAAATGCTTATATTAATGGAGGTGAACTAACCATGTTGAAAGAGGGGAGAAACTATTTAAACTAAGAAGCAATCATGATAGGGAGAGAGGGCAAACTTCATCTAACCGTGTTGAGCAACCTCATTTGAAAAAAAAAGACAATAACCTAGCTATTCCTCTCTCTAGATCATGGTGAAACCCTAGATCCAAAATTTGGCTAAATGGAGCAAAGAATGGTTAAAACGAGGTTAGAAGTAAGTAAACTAACCTTTTTTAGCAATCTCCTTCAAAGAAATGAAGATCAAAACCTCTCCCCAGGTATTTGGAAAAGTCTGGACCACCAAAATCGCCAACTATGGAAGTTAGCTGCGAGTTACTGCTCGGCTCGGGGAGGAAGAAGGGGCATTTATAGCAGGCTTTGTACTGGCGGTCCCTTAAGTGAACCGCCTGTAGAAAACCATTTCTATAGGCGGTTCACTTAAGGAAACCGCCAGTAGAAATGTCCTATTTCTACTGGCGGTTCAGTTAAGTGAACCGCCTGTGAAAACTGATTTTTACTGGCGGTTCACTTAACTGAACCGCAAGTAGAAATAGGACATTTCTACTGGCGGTTTCCTTAAGTGAACCGCCTGTGCAAACTGATTTGCACTGGCGGTTCTTATCTCTGGCTCTACCGTTTTTTTCTGCTGGCGTCCGATAACAGGAACCGCCTGTACAAATAAAATAGTGGCGTCGGTGTAGAGCTTTTGTGTACTAGTGTCGATGCCATGGATCAAACCAAAAAATTCCAAAAACTTACAGATCCAATCAGGTCTCCGTGGATCGAATCGATTGAGTCAGTAGAAGGTGAGGTGAGGTGTAGGACAGGTACACCCGCCACATGCTAGAGTGATTCCGAATCACGGCCCTCGCAGTCGCCTTAGTCCAGCGACACTCTGAATCGCGTGCATGGGGAGCAAATGCAGCACTGAACCCAAGGCCGGAACGGGCGAGTCACGGCCATGGTCGGGCACCGTTGGACCTGACGTTGGGGCGGGTGTAGCCGCGCGGCCACGGTCGTTCGCATCTGGTGGTCAGAGAAGGGCGAGCCTAGAGCGGTTGTCAATGGCCAGACCATGGTTCGTCGTTGAGGCGAGCGGAGACGGTTGGGGCGGCGGAGGCAGGGGCTGCCGCGGCGGTGGTGGCGGGGGCTGCCGGGGCACGCGGGAAGGTGCAGGCGGAGGCGGCCGTGCGAGGGCAGATTCCGCGCGGGGTCCGGGAGCAAAAGTAGAGGCGTTGATTTGGACTTGGATTAGATTAGCTGGATTGGATTTCAATGGCTAAGAGTCCGATATGGAGAAAACAGCTAAAACGTCGTAAGTGTGCCCAGCTCCACGTGGCTGCGCGGAACGGTTGGGCCCGAGTCGGCAGGGTTGGAGCGGCAACGCCAGAATAAAAATTATTGATGATATAAAAAAAGTAGGTAGGTATAGAAAAATTTTAGCCAATACTTGAAAAATATTATTAACCATAAAATATCTGCTTCTAAAGATTCTTAAGATTATAGATACATTATGACATGATAAATCCAAATAAAATATTCAGATACCATAAAATATCCTAAGAAGCTTCTAAAATTTAATCTAGCTCTACAAAAATAAGAAAAATATTAAAAGGGTACTACATTTTAAAACTTTCATAAAAAATATGGGATGCAAAGATTAAGAATAAAACATTCATTTGATGTTGAATTGATTCGTGCTTGTTATATTTCATGTTTTTATGAAAACTTTTCAAAAGCATGTTTAGACATCAATTAGAAGTTTTTGAGAATTTTAAATAATTTTCCCATTTTTATCGAGTTAAACCTTATTTTTTGGAAGCCTTTTGGAAAACTTTGCAAGATTTAAATATCTTGTTTGAGATTATTATGTCCTAATATATCTCTTGGATTTGTTTCAGTTTTTTAAAATATTAGAAATATTATATGTAGTTTTAAAAGCTTATTAAGTATGGACTATTTTTTTACTACCCCCTCGGTCCCAAATACATCAAGTCGTAGAATTTATGCAAATATCTTTGACTAACTTTATAGAAAGAGTAATAATGTTTATGACATAAAATAAGTACATTGAAAATACTCCCTCTGTCCCTTTATATTTGCCACTATGGGAAATGTGCGGGTCAAACATTCTCAATTTTAACTAGTTTTGTAGAAAATATTAGCAATATTTATCTCCATTTTTTTTAAAAAAAACAGATTGAACAATCTATCTAATAATACTAATTATGTGCCATTAATATTAATACTTTTTTCTATATATTTGGACAAAGTTAAATTCGTTAGATTTCTCGGGAAGTGGGAAAGACAGATAAGAAGGGACGATAGGAGTATTTGTTATATATGGTATATCTAATGATACTAATGTGAGGCCATAAATCTTGACGTTTTTTATGAAACTGGGTCAAAGTTTAATTTAAAAATAACTCTAAGAACCTATTTATTCACGGATAGAGGGAGTACAAAAATTATTAGCCATGAAAATCACTTATAACCTGGGTGAGAGGTAATTTAAACTGTTTAGAGACTTGAGAGGCTAAGATTTCTGGTTTTGATGTTTGAAGAAAAAATTGGGTCATGACATAATAGTTTGGGGAGGTAGACAGAATTTATTATTATTTTTTTTCCTTGAGCCTTCTGTTGTGGCAGAATAGCTCATGGGCCAACGATGGGATGGAATTAGTACTAGAGTTCAAAGTAGGCCGAAATACTCTAAAATATAGGCCTGTTAACGTCTGCGAGGTATTGAGTTCGCAGGGGTCCATTGGGTCGAAACTGCTTAGTGCTTACTAACTGCTTACCCACTACTACGAGCGCGGGAGTATGTATACATTGCCACGTATTGGTGTACGTGTCCGCCCCGCCGATATGGATATAGGAATAGGAACACAGAAATACGCGACCACACGTTGGTTCACCTCGCCCACCATGATCCGATCCCCCATCAGCTTCCTCCCGGAAATCTCATTCCCATGAATTTCCACACGGCCAGCTTCTGCGCTTCCGCGGCCCCCAAAACATGGGCTTCTTCGTTGGCTAGTGGTCACTTTGCCTGCGGCAATCAGAGATCCCAGCTGCAGACTTGGACGACCCTGAGATCTCCTGCTACGAGCTGCCTTCTTCTTGCTACTACTCGCCGTTGCACCGTCGCCAATGCCATGGATCCGAGTCCGAGGTCCTCCGACATCGTAGTCGACACTCCGTTCTTCCGCATCTACAGCGACCGGCGCATCGACCGCTTGGTCGGCACCGCTACCGTGCCGGCCGGCTTTGATCCCACCACCGGCGTCACCTCCAAAGACGTCGTCATCGACAGCAACTCCGGCGTCTACGTCCGCCTCTACCTCCCGGACACCGGCGGCGGGTCCAAGAAGTTCCCGGTGGTAGTCTACATCCACGGCGGCGGCTTTGTGACCCACTCGGCAGCGTCTCCGCCGTACCAGACGTTCCTCAACACCCTGGCCGCGAAGGCCGGCGTCCTCATCGTCTCCGTCAACTACCGCCTCGCGCCGGAGCACCCGCTGCCGGCAGGCTACGAGGACTCCTTCCGCGCGCTCAGGTGGGCGGCGTCTGGCGGCGGCGGCGGGGACGACCCCTGGCTGTCACGCCACGGCGACCAGGGCCGCATCTTCCTCGCCGGCGACAGCTGCGGCGGGAACTTCGTCCACAACGTCGCCATGATGGCCGCCGCCGAGCCAGAGGTGCCGCGAATCGAGGGCGCGGTCCTCCTGCACGCCGGGTTCGCCGGCAAGGAGCGCATCGACGGAGAGGATCCGGAGTCGGCGGCGCTGACGGAGAGGCTGTGGGCGGTGGTGTGCCCCGAGGCGGCGGACGGCGTGGACGACCCGCGGATCAATCCCCTGGCCGCGGCGCCGAGCCAGCTGCGGAACCTGCCGTGCCGGAGGGTGCTCGTGTGCGCGGCGGAGCTGGACAACCTGCGGCCGAGGAACAGGGCGTACTACGAGGCCCTGGCGGCGAGCGGGTGGGGCGGCACGGCGGAGTGGCTCGAGACCATGGGCAAGCCGCACGTCTTCTTCCTCTACAACGACGGCTGCGATGAGGCCATCCAGCTCTTGGATCGCCTCGTCGCCTTCTTTGCTGGGAAATGAACCACATGACGCCACCACATCCCGTGACGCCGGTAGACGAATGGAACAGACGAAGATACACCTCACTGCTGAATCGAAATAATTCAGCTCGGCAGTCCTCAAAAAAAAAAAAAAAAATCTAAAGAGAGGAAAGAATAGCTGCCTTGGAGGACTGATCAGTTTGTGCTATATATCGCTTTACTCTACAAGGCTCAGGGCCTCTTGTTTTTTATTATCTTCGAGAATAGTATACCACTGCCTGTCTGCCTTAGTCTACAAATAAATCAATCAATTTCTAGTACACCTAAAGTCACGCTATCTTAAGTTTAATTAACTTTATAGAAAAAGGTAATATCGTCTATAACACCAAATAAGTATATTACGAAAATAGATATATTTCATGATCTATGTGATATTACTAATTTAGTGTCATAAATAAATATCATTACTCTTCTCAAAATTTAGTTAAACTTAAAATAGTTTAACTTTAGTACAATCATAGAAGCTGATTTATTTTGAGACACTTCAGAGGGAGTAGACAGAAATTATCTATGAGATGCTATTGTTTCCTACTACCTCTCTTCTTATCTGTTAATATATGTCCAATAGATTTCTTACCACACTTTTACTATGTATGTCAGATGCAACTTTTGCATATTTCAACTAGCAAACATGCATATCCGGACGTTGCACGGAACCCAATACGGCTTATAATAATCAGACTTTTTTACCATTGTTGAATATGATTTGTTCAAACTCATATGAGCACGAGTCATAAATCTGGATCGTGAGCAGGATACATAGGACGCAATAGCATTTCTGGTTTGTTAAAAAAGCATGACAGTCGAACATAAGAAACCGTTCCCTTCTATCCCAGGCGTAATCACAGTTTGACAAGTATAAGAAAAGGGACCGAATAAACCTTTTGCATCTTTATATCAAAAAGGTATTTATTATAGGGACTAGAGATAGGAAAAAAGAAAATAGAACCGCTACGGTATTATGGGAAATAAAAAAGAGGGGTTGAAGAACTCTCACAGTCTCACTTCTAATATTAGTACACATGTCCATGCAATGCACAAAACCCATTATGAGTTAGAATCAGATTTGATTTCATAGCTAGAGACAAGTTGTTCTAACTTATATGAGTAGCATCATGAATCAAGAGATAGGAAGGGCACAAAGACAATTTGTGAAGTAAAAAAGCAGGACAAAAGAGAAACTTTGTGCGGGCATGAGAGTGTATGTGAATGACCACTGAAAGAAAGCTAACTATAGGATTTATAGATTATAATCAATTAGATGAAAATGTGTTCCAAGTAACCTATAAAAACTAAGCTATTGATGATTTATTGAAACAAGGGGGGAGGGGGGGCTGTTAATTTTTTTGAACTTAGCAGCCAGTTAATTTTTCTATTCACATATATCTTTGTATTTATTAGTGTCTATGGCAGGATACTCCTATACCCTTTTGTTCCAAGGGATATGATTGCATTATACGGACACACTGTCAGACTCAATTGTTCTCAAGAACAAAACTTGTCAATATTCTAATATAGTAAGTACGTATTACTATTAGAAAATTTAATTTGAAACATATTAAAAAGGCCTTTTTCTTTGTACCTGTTTGACAAAGATTCATCACCGTAAAAAATGAATCTAGATTTGAGATTTATCGTGGATCAGATTCATCGTGGTTCTAAGATCCACCATTGATCCACCGGGAACTGTTTGACAAAACAACATATCTAAATTCATGAAAGTGAGGTTTCGGTAGGAATGGCCAGTTTTGCTCTTCTGGTGAATCTAAATCTCTACCAAATATGCCACGAGATCTAACTAGATAAATTTTTTCCTCTAATTTATGTGTGTACCTTTTCAACTCTCCTTTGTATGAGACGACTAACTGTTTGGGATGGCTCCAACTTCGATTGGAGCAGCTGTGCTCCAGAACTATAGGTGGAGCTCACTCTGGATTTGTTTTTGTCTAGAGTGTGGAACCGATAGGAATTACGAGTAATTTCTTTAAAATTTCTTGTCTAGGTCTATTTTGCAGTTTCCTGGAGTTAAAAAAGAGATGCTCCAGAAAATGAACTAGAGCTCTGAGAGTTCCATGGAGTTAGGTTGCTCCAGAGTGTTTGGCTAGAGCCAGCTCTAGCCTGAAGTTGGGATCTGGAGCCATGCCAAGGAGGCCCTAACTATCCCTATTCTCCACGCCATAATTATAGCATTGCACATGGAAGGGGAAATGTCGCTTGATTTATTGCACTGTAGGTTGGTTGTTTAATCATTGGACCAACAACTTGACCAACAATTAAATATAATGATCTATACAATCCTATATGTCAAAAAGTTAAGATCTCTGGTTCATTTTTCTATTGTTAGATAAAATAAAAAGTCAAATAAAAATGAATAAACATAGAACCAAATAAATAAAAAAATAATTTTTTTGATAGAACAGGAGAAGTTTTCAGCCACTGCTGGATAAATTAAAATAAAAAAATAGTAGTTTACATTAAAGAGAAAAGGGGGACAGTAGCAAAGCACAAGGCTAATGAACTAGGAAAGTGAGGAAAAGAAACATGTAATAGCTAGAAGATATCGTACACCTAATGCTGATGTGTTATAGATAGAAAAATAACAACGCATTGAAATGATAGGTCGCGTAACCTTTTCCTTAAACAAGCAAACTTATGTTCCAACATAGAAAAATCAATTAAGTTGAGATGACATGAGTCGTTCTGACAATAAAAAACAATAATTCAACACAAAAGAAAAATTGTGCTTGCATCCACTTCTGAGCATCACCAACATTGTTGTTCATCATAACTGCTACACAAATGGGAACTTCAGATTGGACGGCTCGCGCTAGCTGTTCAACAATGTTCTTTTGAGATTTAGATAAAGAGTACCTGCACCACTAGGGTCTTCAATCTCCAGAGGTTCATCAGAAATTTCATGCACATCGGTTTCTGTTCATCTGCAGATAGTTTTATGCAATAAGTAAGCAAAAGTATAAAATGATGATAATTTCATGATTTTCTATACCATTGGTTAGATCATCAATAATATAGACTCTTGAAATGTATTTGCACAAGGTCTGCCAGGGCATGGGCAAACCCTTTGAAAACCAGCTGCACCTATGGAATGTGTCGCTGTCGTGCAAATTAAATAGACCATAAATGTGGATCTTCTCCCACACTTTGCTGGGAAAAGGAGGTAGATATCTCCTTCCTGCACATGATTGTTCAGGACAAAGTCTAGCCACTGTCCCATAAGCATGTTCTTTCTATTGCCCTTTCTCTCTTGTGAAATTTAGGATGCCAATTCTTGCTCTTGACACTACGTAAAAAACGATTTGTAGGAACGCCACACTTTCTTTTGTAGGGGCGGTTCTATAATGACCCACCCTTACAAATGGTTCTCTATTTGTAAGTGCAGCTCAATATCCAGCCGCCCCTACAAATCGATTTATAAGGACGGTTTAAATTACGAACCGCCCCTACAAATGATGTTTATTTGTAGGGGCAGCTCAATATAAAACCGCCCCTATAAATCGATTTGTAGGGGCGGCTCTATATTGAGCCGCTCTTACAAATACATGCCGAATATTTAAAATGGAGTACTAAAATTTGAATTTTTCAAACAATCTTGGATGGAAAAACAACCAAAACAAAAGTTGTAGATCTCAAAAAGTTATGAAACTTTGTAGTTGACAACCTTTTGATTTGAAATCATCTTGTCATGCAAAACTATGTTTGAATTTTTTAAATTTGAAATTCAAATTTTCAAACGACCTCGGATGAAGAAATGACGTAAATGAAAGTTGTAGATCTCAAAAAGTTATGAAACTTTATAGTTGATACCTTTTTGATTCGAAATTATCTTGTCATGCAAAACTACGTTTGAATTTCAAAAATTTGAAATTTAAATTTTGTAAACGACCTCAGATGGAGAAATTACCTAAACGAAAGTTGTAGATCTCAAAAAGTTATCAAACTTTATAGTTGACAACTTTTTAATTTGAAATCATCTTGTCATGCAAAACTACGTACGAATTTGTCGAATTTGAAATTCAAATTTTGTAAACGACCTCAACCGGAGGAACTCCCTAAGTGAAAATTGTAGATCTTGAAAAGTTATTCAACTTTCTAGTTGACAACATTTTGATTTGAATTCGTTTACAACCTCAAATAATTAATTTACACTCGGTTTAGTATAATATATGGGGAACCGAAATAGAATATAGTCAGAAGTGAGTATGAGGTGCAGTGGTAGAGGAGGCTCGGCGCGAGTGAGAGGTTGTGGGTTCGAATCCCCATGGATGCCAAATGCGCGATTTTCACTCGAAAAAATGCATGACTTGGAGGTTGAAAGCGTACAACATGTGGCTGACCGGTGGAGGCCTCTCCGGATTAAAAAAAATATATTTTACTATTTTTTAGAAGATTTTTTTTGAGGTTTTCGAAAATCAATTTATAGGAGTAGCTTAATATCCGGTCGTCCCTATAAATATTTCATTTGTAGAAATAAGTTGGCAAGGGCGGCTGGCCAAGCCGCCCCTGTAGAAGGCACGTGAACCGCCCTTAAAAAGGGCTGGTGGCGTAGTGTGATAGGCACCTGAAGCGTGACATGTGTGCTTTCATGTGGAAAATGTTCAAATGCATATTCCTTGGAAATACCCTGATAACAGATAAAACATTATGTGATGCTATTAAAGATAACTAAGAATACTAAACAAAACGGTAATAAAAGAAAAAGAATATTTGGTCCACATGTGTTCAGAAGATTCATGACAACTTAAAGATAAAAGCTAATTTTCTCATATAAGTTAGTCACAAGCTGTCAACGAATTTTATGCTGAGAGACGTGAGTTGCCTATTCAGAGTAGTGACTTTACCAGAAAAGGACCTGGGGGTTGAATATTCCTCTTTCCGATGACTGCTACAAAACAGTGATTTCTGGTTGAATTTGCTAGATAAATGGCACTACTCTCTGTTTATGTGCCTTAGATAGATTCTATACGACAAAATATAATGAACCATTCGGGATGCTTGAAGACAACCATTTTCAACACTGTTGACGGTAGTCATCGTATGATTTTACCCGTCAACCAATCATGAAAAATGATATAAATGTGAGGCAACACCTAGAATAGGGTTTAAACTGACAAAATTCCACGAATTTTAGTGATTCTGTGTTTTCTAGGGACTATACAGGAAAAGAATCAAAGAGGACCATACCGCAGAGAAAAAAACAAAATTACGCCGCGGCAGAAGATCAAGAATATTCTAGAGAACACCAAAGACACGCTTGCCGAAGCGAGGCCCGTAAGTCAGAGAGGGAGGGTCGGCCGACCCTCTGACCAGGTCGGCCGACCTGTCAGAGAGCCAGCTCCGCCTCCGCTTTGACGTGGACCCACATCCCGATTTTTCACGCAATCTACACCGTCTGTCGAAGTCGGTTTGATTCAAGGGCTGCGGTTCATCCCATCGGCCTATATAAAGGATCTCCAGACCCCCCAGGGTTTCATATGATCCAGAGAGAAATCAATCCAGGGTTTCAGAAATCCACCGACATATCTATAGTAGAGTAGAAACCCAAGATAGGATATAGAGCCAAGTATCAAGTAGAAGATTAGCCTTGTAGTCTTTCTAAATTAGGGTTATTCTTGTTCTAGAAGTGGTGTGGTAGTAGAGCTGAAGATAGTTGGAGGAGTTGTGGCCTGTCGGTGACTGCTCTACGACTTGTATCCGCGGATTCAAGTCCTTCTTTGGGGCTTGTTTCTGAAGATTTCTTCAGAGTTCAACTTCTAATCCAAGTGAGTAACGTTGCTATTATTGTTCTTAAGGTTTACGATTCTTTTGAGTGTTTTAGTCTTGGTAGCTCCTTGATTAAAGTAGTTATTTATAGTTTAAGCGTGGTACTTAGATTATATTTACTCGTAAATGTCCTATATTGTCCGGATCGGTGGTACATTGCGAGGGTGACCTAGCCTTGTTGAGTCTTACACAGTCCACCTCCCGTCAGTAGGACCGTAGGTTTCTTTTACTAAGATATTTACCCTTTGTTGATGTATTCCTATAGTAATACCCCCTTTCAGAACAATCATATCATATCTTGTGAGGATTAAAACTAGAAGCCTTAGCAATCTCCTGTATCACCTATTTTCTCCATCCTTGATAGCAGCTCAGAGGTTAAGTCTAGATTCTAGTCATCACGTTTTCCCTGTGGTAAAATACAAATAACAATATCTGAAATACTCCCGGGTGTGTTACATCGGTATCTGTCCGCTTGCAGATAATCCTAATGTTTATTTGTTTGAGTTATCTTATACCAACAAACACCATACCCAGTCTCCTTCAATGTTTTTTTTCACCCTATCTAGAATTTCTAGACCTTTCTTGATCTTTAGTAATGCTTCTGGTCCAATGGCCCAAAGCATTTCCTGCAAATTGTCACCGTCGTCTTCATCCCCCTGAAGTGCCCCACCATCATTGTCGGCACCACCAGCATCATCACCACTTTGTTCATTGCCAAAGTCACCTCATTATTCTTTGCCAAAGTCAAAATCCATTTGTTCAGCAAGCTCGTTTGAGTATTGGGATAGGTACTTCAGGGTTTCGACATCGTCTTCTTGATCATCGTCGTCATCATCAAGAATCATCGTCTTACCATGATGAATCCACATTGTTAGTGTGGAACAAATCCTCACGTAATCAGATGTGATCAGATAATACTCACATCTGCAAATTTAAATGCCATAAGGTTCTTGCAATCTTTGCAGGGACAAATAATTGTATCCTTATTCTCTGTCAATGTTGCTACATGCTTCTCTGCGGCTTCAATAAACTCTTCCACCTCTTCACGGAACCTGCCTCAAACCTTAACAAACCATACATCCAAGAGTTTCTGTACTCCATCTTTTAAAAACAAATCAACGAAAGGAAATACATGAAAGGAATGAAATTAATAATTAATTACTTCATACGTTCGAAATTATAATTCGTTTGATTTTTTCACCCCAAGTTTGACCACTTGTCTTATTAAAAGAATTGTTTAAAATATCACTTCTTTTGTTATACCTTGCTTTATTAATAAGACGAGTGGTCAAAATCAAGAGAAAAAAGTCAAACAAATTACAATTTAAAATGGTGGGAGTACCTAACAATAATTGTATACACTCCATGGTAGAGGATAATTAATTAATTGCCTATTAATACATAAATATTTAAAAATATATATTAAATGATTAAAATATTGTTTACACTAAAATTTGGTAAAATCCTTAAAAGGGAGGAAATGGCTGATATACCCATTAATCAAGAAATATTCTTTGAAATATTTGAGACATATGACATCCAGGAGGTATTAATCGGCCAGAAAATAGATATGTGCTTAATGTAAGCATATATGCAAGAGCTGATGCACACGTGCAAGGCGCAAGCTCTGAAGCAGAGCACGGATGTTGAGAACTATATACACGTATTGCCAGATTTCTACTGGGATTGCTTATGTTCTTGCCTCGGCAAAAGAATCCATGTGCATGCCGATTGGGTAATAAAATAAAAAGAATATGCAGTCAAGGAGGAAAGAAGCCGTGCTTTTACGGGACTAGAAGATCGGCTGTTTTATGGGATCGGCTAATGACCTTGTGGTCACGTGAAGATGAAAGAATAGCAAGAAAATCTAGAGAGAGGCATGTACGCGTAATGGAGGAGGATAATTATTGGCCGATCTCCAATGACCGAATAAAAGGGGACACTCAGTAATTAATATGGAAAAGATAATCAAGGTGGCAGGTTCCAGTTAGAGGCACATCCGTCAAGGGAATATTATTCTGTTCGCGAGGACTGCGCAAGCACATGCCGAGGGTCTATGTATTTTAATATTTCCTTTTGTTTAGATATTTATTTAGAGGCAAGTTTGTAACAGCTTCCGAACTCTTATCAGCCCAATGTATAAATATAAACCCAGGTCATTGTAACAAAGGATCTATCAATCAATCAATACAAGACACCTTTCGGCTTCGGCCAAACCCTTAGGAGCAGGAGTAATGCAGTTTCTCGACGAGTTTGATCGAACGGGCTGAGTGTGATCCGGTGGACGCAGGATTGCTTATAAGTACCATCATGTCTCGTTAAGCTTTGCCTCTTTAATGTCATCCGGTGGACATGGGAGCACGGTAGATCGGGGTTGATTCTTGTTTGATATATGTTTAGCGTCATCCGATGGACGCGGACTTAGATCAAATAAGAGTTAGTTATCGATTTATGTTTGTTTTCCTGATTAATCTATGTTTAGCGTCATCCGGTAGACGAGGACTTAGATTAAGCATGATCATGGGCATGGATTAGTTATCGGCTCTAACTTAATTTGGCATCTTAATTAGATTCATTAAGTTATTAAGATGTTATTTCTTTATTGTCTATCTATTTGTATAACATCTTCTTGTCCAATCAAGATCGCATAGTATTGACCTTAAATTCATACAAAAACATTCATCCGTGTTTTATTCATACTTATATCCCGTCATGATGGTTGCTTTCTTAGTTTTATTGGCTAATCCTGTTTGCGGTCTTATTCGTACGTGCTGTGGGGGCTTGACAAGAGCCGATCTAAACGGATACAGAGCCGCTGCTCTTTCAGACCAGATCTGTATTCGTACTAGATTTGCTTGTGGCTATTGAATCTAGCCACCGCCAAGCGTTTTGCTTCACGGACCTTGTATCGGCTGAACAACCGATGCAGCTATGCTTTCACGATATGCATTAGCCTATAGAATGTATTTGCTGAATCGGCTAAATAGCTGATTTCTCTATGCCTAATATCCAGACAGTCTGTATTGGATAATTTAATATGCTTGCACCGCCACAATCGATTGCTTTCAATCTGATGTAGCTTTCTATATGAATTGTTTAATGCAAATTGTCATATCTGTTTACGCATATTAATCGATCATACATCAATTTAATGATTATTCTGTAGAAAATCGATGCATGCATGCTGGAATCAACTCTTTAGTCGATTTTCACTCGTATAGGCTCTCAGAGCCATACATTCGAAACTGTCTGGCTACGCCGGTATGTTCTGCCCTAAACTATTGATTATCTTTCTCTCCTTGTCAATTGTAGGTTAAATTGACTGGCACGCTTGGATCTGGATTATTAAAGCTAGCTGGATCTGCCGGACCCTTGCTCCTGTGGATCGTTCCGGCTTCGCTACTGTGTTAGCCGCAGAACCGGATTTTGTGTCAACACATTTTTTGGTACGTCCGGTGAGACCACAATCTTTTGGTTAGAAGTCAGATATACGAAGTTCATGGGGAATAAGTCTGGAATTTTCTGCCTTATGGTATTTGGACAACTTACGTACATACGTGACCAAGGATGAATTTGAAACTAAAAACCAAATGTGTCGCATCTATGAGATCAAGCCGATCGGCAAAGATTGCTCAATAAGCAGACCAGCAAGGATCGGCTATTGTTCAAGGAAGATGCTCACATACAGAGATAGCCGATCAAACAATTTGGAAGGAAATCGGCTAATTGATTCCCATGGAAGCTTCCTCGGATATGCTGTTTCGATCAATATTTAGAAGACTTCTATCCAATCGGTTCCGGCTGAATGATCCGTACAGCTAAAAAAAAGAGTGAGAGAGCCGATTCAGGAGCCCAATAATCGTGCTATCAACTAGTGGTCAGATTAACAATTAAAATATTTATTTACCAATCGCATACGAATCGGCTGTTCAAGACACGGAATCGACTATCCTAAATTAGTCGGTCCTTCACTCTTATCGGCTGTTGACCGTCCGGCAGGCGGTCTCGATAAGCCGATGGCGAGCGATGAGCCAGCTTATTGGTATGGGCGTTCACAGGGGCCATCCACTCATAAAGAAGAGAGGCTGATATATTACCGCCACCATCGGCTGTATTGAAAAGCACTGATCGGATGTTCAAAAGAAGCATCGGCTGTTTGCGGCCAATAAATAGCCGATGCTCACGCTGGCCTACGTTGACAAGTCGGAGTGAACTGCACCATGGAGAACTTTCGGAAGATGTCTGTGTTTTCCAGAAGAATATCAAAGCTGTAATCTCAGTTTGGAGAAAAACAAAGCCGGTGATAAAACATATTATATCGGCTGAAGATATCCTCTGGCTCCCCAGTATGCAGTTCATCGCTATGACAGTCTACGGGACTAGCTACCCCCGGCTGCCTGACGTGCTCGCCAAAGTGTTTCATATCATGCATGAGTTTCCGTTCAACTCCTTTGATGATCTGAATCTCAATTGGCTGATGAATAGCCAATAAGATAGCCGAACAGATGATCAAGAAGCTAATAGAATAAACAAAGCAACAGAGGCTAGTAGGAAAATGGACACATGTCAATTTGCCCTTCCGGGATATATTCATGCATGGCTGATTATTATAATCGGCTATATACAAATAAGATTTGTCAGTTTAGAGAGAGTCCGATTTGTGCACGGCAATCAGTTAAATTCGTATATGTGCAAACATGTGCCTATGTGAACTTGGTTTATGATGTTGTCAGAGCCACCGGTATTCTCATCAAGTGCAGGGAACAGCTACTTGTCGAAAGACCAAGTGATGTCACGCTTGCATATGAAGGATCTTAGTCTGCATATGAAGACGACCGACAAGGATCGGCTATCCTCAAAGGAAGATGCCCACGTACGGAGACAGCCGATCAAGCAAAAAGAGAGAAAATCGGCTCTTTTCAAGATGGATCTGCTTTGCACATACTGGATTATTTTTCTGCTGAAGTCATGAAGGAATACTTTGGGTCACTCAGTGCAACAGATGTACAAGATAGATTGTGACGGTTGTTCAGCGAAGTGTAAATCATCTTTCAAGGACCCGGGTCTCTGCTGTCAATTTCAATCGGCTAGTTGTAACGTCCCGCCTCCCGAGGTCGGGCTCACTTATTTTCTGCGCACTTTGTCCTCACTCATGCACACCCAAGAAGAACTTCCCGATCGGTCACCCATCGCTCTAGGGCCAAGCTCGCTTAACCTCGGATTTCTTTGCAGATGGGCTTCCGGAAAAGAAGTTGCAACTTATTGGTATGAGTATCCTATCAATCCTATTAAGCCCTGAGCCGGGATGTTACATCCTCACCCCCTTAAGAGATCGACGTCCTCGTCGATCAATCCCAAGCCAGGAACGTCCCCTCTTGGCCACGTCCGTGTGTCCAGTGCCAGCGCATGTGCCATGCTGTGTGACCACGCCGGATCCACACCAGCCATGCGCACCATGCCTGCGCAACTGCGACACACGCGCCCGTGAAACCGTAAGGGTTCGATACCATTCTGTAACGTCCCGCCTCCCCGAGGCTGGACCCGCTTACATTTGGCAGCTTAACTAGGATATAGACTGCCCTCACAGACCAACACTAGTCTTTTCTGCGCACTTTATCCTTACTCATGCGCACCCGGGAAGAACTTCCCGGTCGGTCACCCATCGCTTCAGGTCCAAGCTCGCTTAACTTCAGAGTTCTTTGCAGATGGGCTTCCGGAAAAAAGTTGCAACTTGTTGGTATGAGTATCCTATCAATCCTATTAAACGCTGGGCCGAGATGTTACACTAGGGAACAGCCGATTAATCAAAATATCGAAACTGATAATCGTGCTTATTGACTCGATAGCCGACTGCGGTAGACTCGGGGGGCCGGTTCCCCGATCGGATAAAACGGAGGTTCAACTTAATCGGCTCAAAAGGAAATTCTGTAGTTGACCACAGACTGACTGTTATCTTGGACAGAAGAGCTAAGCAGGATTCTCAAAGGGAGCAGACAAGCATTAGTCCTGGTGCAGCAGCTGTTTTGTTTAGTGAGATCATCATGATGTCATGGTTATGTCACCCGTATTCTTCTACGCTGAATGAGAAAAAGCCAATAGAAAGATCTGGCTAACTATAGATTAATGCATCAAGCAACTCAGTATACATTGAGGGGAGATCGACATATATCATTCAAGCACGATGCAACGGCCGATGAATGCAATTATGCAAATGTTAATTGGTGCAAAGTTCTACAAAGAAAATACATGTCGGCTGTTGTTTTCATTGGTGGCATCATTTGTTGCGATCGGTTATCACCGGTTGTTGCTGTCAATCATCGGATGTTACCATCGGCTATCGTCACCTATCGGCATCAGGAGTCATCCTATCGGCTGTTACCATCAGCTCATGGGCCACAAACAAATTCAAAGACGGTATTGGCTACATATACCAAAGTGCTCAGTATACAACTTGAGCTAATGGGTATCGGCTTCAGATGCAGAAATAGCCGATGAAAGGATGGGCGAAGCAATTGGTAGATTAATTCCCATGACGACTTCATTAGCGATTCTGTATTGACCAATGGTAATTTGGAAGACCTTCGTCGGCAAGGAAGAAGCCGATGTCCATATTTATCTCCTCGAATTGAGATGAAGGGAGTATATGAGATTCACCAGAAATCGTGAGATATACCCATGTACAGGCGTCAAACCGATGGATCGGTTGAGGTTGAATTTCTCTCCATTGTCAATTACACAACTTCTTCTAGCAGATCACACAATCCCAAAGGCAGCCTACAACCCAGAAGAGCTACAAACCAACAGAGCTGAAGGATCGTTGATTCTGTTGGGGCCGACATGAATCACGGCCAAGGATCAGAAGTTTGCAAAGCCGGCAGTTGCGTATCGGCTAGTGAGGTGCCAATTTCAAAGTGATAAGCTCAAAAAGGCTGCTACTCATGTACTCCACCATCCAAGAGAAATTGTATCCAGCTGAACAAGGGGCAACATGCATGTCATATTTATTGGGAAGATGCAGATGGAGTTGATGACGAGCTGAAGATTAACAGAGAACTGAAGGAACCTATGAGTACATGAAGATTGCCGATATCAGTGGTGGAAACTGTATCGGTTGATATACTGAAGCATTGGCCGGTGGATCAATCACGTTGTCATCGCAAAGTAATGGGAGAGACAATCGGCTGGTTAGTCCGCGGAGGTTTCCTCAGTAATTTGATTGATATAATGGAAAACCTCCATCCATCAAATCCTACTGAGAGATCCGTACAGCTAATTTGAGTTGGTTCAGAAGGCCGATGTTCGTACTATCGGTTAGTGGTCAGATTAAGGATTAAAGCATTCATACTTTATATGTATAGATCAGCCATTAGGCACCTGGACTACAGTCTACACAAATCGGTTGTTAGAGAATGGATTCGACTGATCAAGAAGGAATCGGCTAAGGTCCAAAACCTTGCTCGACAAATTGGTGCAGCCGCAAAAAGCCGATTTCCATCAAGAGTCGATCTCCATGTCACAAAGAGTCGATCTTCATGTTGCAGCCACATAACAGTGAAGCTGAAGTATGAAGCTATGGATTTCAACTTCTTCATCAGGAAGTAAAGGCCGATGCTATTAAGGTTTTTAGGAAAATGCAATTAGTAATTGATTAATTGGTCGGCCTATATAATTGAGAAGACAACATTTTGAAGGAACCTTGTGATGTCGTCAGTCTAGCTGCGGAACAGTTCGCTATATTCAAGAAAGATATTGTTCCTGGCGTCTGTCACCGTGTTCCTCAGATGACTCAACATGAAGCCCCGAGCTGATATGATTGGCCACCGCTTCATTAGTGACAAGGTGGGAGCTGGCGAAAGAAAAGTTCTGTAAGCTTGTCAACACCATCTCGCCATCAAGGCCTCGGAGTTGAGACCATTCAGCAGGGCCACACCGGCACGAAAACCATTTGGGTCTTACGTGATGATTAAGCCCCATCGGCTCAAGGAAGCAGGAGCCTGGAGTTCGATTCTATACCTTCACGTTCAGCATTGGCAGATGTACAGAGGCCTGACAGGACTCAGCCTAGACGCATATGACTGCCGTAGTATCTGAGGCCAATTGCATATGTTTCTTGTCAACGAATCAGGCCCAAGGCCGATTGCCTTCACTGAGCATACTCACTACATAAATCAGATCCGAACAGAAGTATATTTTAACATGGTTCATGCATATTTCGAAACAACTTCTGACAGAATAAATAGCCGATAGGGTCGACAAAGATATTGGCTGATTAAATGTTTCACCACTGGACGATTGAGTTCTTGAAGTAGAATCGGCTGGTGTGCAATGTGTGAAGAGAGCAGACAGAAAACAACGTCAGGAGGCTGGTATGAAGATGGGGTAAGCAGGCTAAAAAGAAAAAATGCGTACGTTGTTCTGTCATCAAATAGCCGATATTCAGAGGACGGGATAATCGGCTGCTAATTTGAGACCTTGCTATTCAAGCCGATGACAGAATTCTGACGGACAACATTGGAGATTGGAATTCAGGATCACATCGTTTAAATATTTTAGATCAAAGATGACCATTTGCTGGTCGATGCAAATTCTATCAGCTAAAGCAAACAGTCGATCAGGCAAATGGGCAACAATCGACTAGGCAAAGAAATAACAGCCGATACAGCATGATCACGCAAAGCAAGCGCAGCCAACCCATCAATACTATCAGTGAAGCTGTTATACGAAGTGTTCATTAGTTGCTGATGAATGGAGTCAACGGCTTGTAGGACCTTACTATCTAGAGTTGGCGGTGCTACCTGGTGATCTTGATGGCTTCAAATAAAATGTGAGCTAGACTCAGATCAGGCAAAAAGAAAAGTCCAGGAGCATCACGTCAGGTCAGCAGACCAGAGAGAAATTCAAAAAAGAAATAATAATTATTCTTTGGAGGCGGATTTTAGCATTCTGATGGCAATTAAAGATTAAATTTATTTGATGCTGAAAGCCGATGGGGGATGTTTCATGCTATCGGCTACAATTTGTTTAGATAGGTTCCATGCCAAATCAATCAGGAAGTGCTCTGTTGAGGATCAAAACATCAACTGCCTTCAGATCTCAAAGCTGCTCTGATCACCGTGTTGTATCTGGAGGAGTATTAATTCAGAATACTATATGCCCAAAAACCAATAGCCGATGGGATTCCTGAAGTCAAATGGGCTGATTTTATTGGGAGTTAATGGTGAATTAAAAAGCATTGGCTGATGGACTAATAGAATTAACCGATCAGGCCAATGGGTAATAGCCGATCATCTCTGAGCAAGAGAGAGATGAAGGATCGGCTAACGGATATAAAGAATCTACTGCCCCGGAGATGAGTCTGCTGGGCATGAAAATGTTCTTGTTGTTGCCGGCATTTGGGTCATGAAAGACAAGTGATCGTTATGGTCTTTGGGCTGCAAAGTTATACTGTTGTCGATAGGTCGGCTGATAGCACACAGACACGTACGTGATCGGCTGAAAGTGGGATCAGAGGCATCAAATCATTTCAATTTTGAATGCATGGCTGGTTGATCCGACTACGCGAGCCGATGCTTTGTATACTCCATCGGCTGGGTTATGTGATTCCACATCCAGTAGAGAGTACAAGCAGCAATGGGAGTGAATAAATATCAGAAAGAAGTTCATATTGAAGGAGTTACTAATATCAAGTCACATCCGGTCCAGGTCCCGGATTGCAATGGCCGATTTCAAGATAATGAAAGAAGTCATCAGCATCTTTATCGGCCTGGAAGGAAGCAGCGTGCGCACGGATGCGAAGAGCTAATGGCGAAGAAGACCTTTGAGGAAGACACACTCAGCATCTCAAAATCCTGCATCAGCTATGCCTCAGGGGGCCTGGATTCGCCACGCCTACATGTTGCACGACATCGAGTGATCCATCATGAAGAGGGACAAGACGAATGCCTTTCATTGGCTCCTATATCTTCAACGATGGTATGTGGAACTCTACCCTCACATTTTCAAAGTTTAGGATTGAAAATATTTAAAGGGTAAAACTTTAAAATCTTGAGAATAATTTCACTCTACGAATATGTGATATAAGTGTTTTAGTTTATCCATTGTTGAAATGATGAATAGATGCTCTGTTTTATGTTTCACCCGTGTCTAGTTTATAATTTTGATTTCTTTAAGATTTGGGTTTAGTGGTTTAATATTTGTTTTGAAGTCTTTAAGGCCTGTGGGTTGCATAAAGTTTGAGCTTTGTCTAAAAGTGATTGTAAAATATGAATGGAGACAGAATTTGTTATGACGTTATTCTAAGAGATACTTGAAATCCGGAGAGTTTTTATGAAATAATTAACAAAATTTACTTGATGTCATATTGAGCTTTGTCAAATTGTTGTGACCACTAGTGAGATTATAGTCATATTCTCAAGATCAAGATTCACATACACATTATAAATTAATAAAATTCCTTGACGAGGCATGGACATTCTCTCTTTAATTAAGATAAGATATGAGGCTATTCGATAAACTCAGAAATAAAAACGACGGGCACGTGTCCGTCAGAACTGAAAAAAGGGAAAAAATGACGGTCGCGTGATCGCCAAATAAAAATAAAAGATGGCCAAAGGCCCAATAGCCTTTAAAATGATTAGGGAGAATGATATGTACAAGGAAAATAAAAATATGAAATATTCACTTGTACTTCTTGATGTAAGTATATGACTTGTATCTCCTTATGGTTCGGTTTTTTGACTTTGTAATATTATGTGATACAGTTTTATAATACTAATAATATAAAACTCCGGAAGAAAAGTGATCAAGGGATAAAAGATAAACAGTTCTATAGCTGTTCTGTTTTACGGTTGTTTGAGGACTTAGTGAGAAGTAAACGCCTCATGGTTGAAGAGATGGATAGACGAGTAAAGTACCATTTTATTCAAATTTAAAAGAAATCTTGGTTATAAACGTGATACTCTTGAGATATAATCGGCATTGCAGCATCTTCTGATCAACAACCAAAGTTTATTTTACTTGCTCGGACGCGCAAGAGATAAGCTTGGGAGATTTTATTGGTGGTTAGTAATGACTATTTCGCATCACCAATTATTATCTAAAATGGAGAAGGCTATAATATTTATACACATATGCATTTACTACTAACCTATTTCCACATGAATTGGAGAATTATTGTTTTACAGGACTTACATGAAGAAGTGTGGAAATATGATGAGAACATGCTTATATTTCAAGGATTAAAGAAAGAAGGCCTAAAGGCACCACTACTGCTAGTGAGTTTCTCGGTGCTTTGGAGAAGACCATGAAATCAGAATAGTCCGAAGCATGAGTATTCATACTCCGAACTAGGAGGGCCTGTGTTTACACTAAAATTTGGTAAAATCCTTGAAAGGGAGAAAATTGTTGATATACCCATTAACCAAGAAATATTCTTTGAAATATTTGAGACATATGACATCCAGGAGGTATTAATCGGCCAGAAAATAGATATGTGCTTAATGTAAGCATATATGCAAGAGTTGATGCACACGTGCAAGGCGCAAGCTCTGAAGCAGAGCACGGATGTTGAGAAGTATATACCCGTATTGCCAGATTTCTACTGGGATTGCTTATGTTCTTGTCTCGGCAAAAGAATCCATGTGCATGCCGATTGGGTAATAAAATAAAAGAATATGCAGTCAAGGAGGAAAGAAGCCGTGCTTTTACGGGACTAGAAGATCGGCTGTTTTATGGGATCGGCTAATGACCTTGTGGTCACGTGAAGATGAAAGAATAGCAAGAAAATCTAGAGAGAGGCATGTACGCGTAACGGAGGAGGATAATTATTGGCCGATCTCCAATGACCGAATAAAAGGGGACACTCAGTAATATGGAAAAGATAATCAAGGCGGCAGGTTCCAGTTAGAGGCACATCGGTCAAGGGAATATATTATGTTCGTGAGGACTGCGCATGCACATGCCGAGGGTCTATGTATCTTAATATTTTCTTTTGTTTAGATATTTTTTAGAGACAAGTTTATAACAGCTTTCAGACTCTTATTAGCCTAGGGTATAAATATAAACTCCTGATCATTGCAACAAAGGATCTATCAATCAATCAATACAAGGCACCTTTCGACGCCGGCCAAACCCTGTTGGCGCAAAAGGTGGTTCCCTAAGTCCAACACACCAGCGAAGCCGGAAACGACCCTTGAGGCAGTAAAGCTCTCGCAGATCCAGCTAGCTTCGAACCCGGTCTGAGAGTGTCAGTAACACCCAAGCGTGCCAGTCAATTTGACCTGCAATTGACAAGGAAAAAGATAGTAATCAGTAATCACAGGGCGGAACTAACCGGTGTATCCAGGTAGTTCCAACTGTATGGCTCGAAGAGCCGATGTAATGGGAGATCGACTAGAAAGCCGATTCCGTTATGTTATGAACCGATTGTAGCGAAACATGCATTATAACTCAAGTTAACCGATTCAGACATGAATTTAATGACATATACTTGTATTAGACGGAAATATGCTATAAAAGATGTAGTCACAGCAAGCTGACATGATCATAAGATGTCTCAATGTAAAACAAGAAGAAATCGGCTATTTCAGCCGATTTAGTGTATACGAGCAACATACAAGCCTATAAAGCAAACAATGTTTCAACTCTCCGGCTAATAGATCTAAATCACAATCTTGCAACAGTGGAGATCGAGCGGATCGAGGCAGTCATGGTGAAGTTGCAACTTACATCCATTAACCTTTGAATCTAGACAAAGTTTATTTTATTACTTGAGTGCGACCCGTATCTAATCTAGATCCAAAATACAACCGGCTGACGCAAAGCATTCTATCTTATCAATATAAAACGAATGGCAAACATAATTCGTTGAACATATAGATCTATTAGATATAAGCCGACGCATATGGATCAAGACGGGCAAATTGATGATTGCTTTAAATAATAAATAATAAACATAAGCAACATCGGTAACTTAATGAATCCAGCTAAACTCCCAAATTTAACTAGAGCCGATAACTAATCCATGCATGCAAACCATCTCAATCTATAGCCTGTCTACCGGATGACATTAACTAATAGATTAATCAAGCAAACAAACATGAATCGATAACTAATCCGCGCGTGAAAACCGTCCTAATCTGTATCTCGTCCACCGGATGACGGTTAACACAGATTGATCGGGTAAACTAGCGTGAATCATCCTTGACTCGCTATGCTTCCCGCGTCCACCGGATGACGCCAAAGAAACAGAGCTTAGCAAGGACCCTGGTCCGCCATGCTTCCACGTCCACCGGATGACGCTAAAAAGACATAGTTTAACAGGGGGTTGACGATACTTACAAGCAAGCCTGCGTCCACCGGATGACACCCAGCCTGGATGAAGTAACTCGTCGGACTCGACTGACTCTAGGGTTTGTTGGCCGGAGCCGAAAGTTGTGTTGTATTGATGTTGTTGTATATTTTACAATGGCTGAGGGCTTATATTTATACCCTGAGCGTAGCTAGAGTCCTAATCGAATTACAACTCATTAATAGATAAGGAAACCAACAAGCTATCCTATATCTAAGGTAACTTGGAGTCCCAACTTCCCTTTCATAACGGACTCTGATCGTGATCGCATCTTGGCAGTGCGGACTCTGGACGACGTCATCAATACCGACGCTGCACGCCTCCTGTCACCTTCGCCCGATAACCGATTCACCGTTCAATCGGCTATTTTCCTTCCTTCCGCTGGACGGAATCTGCTTCCGAGATCGGTTATCCTCCTCCGGTATCGGCTATCGGCTCTCAGCCCAAAATTTGGTGTTAACACATGCCCCCCAATTTTGGAATAAACTGGTTTATTCCGAAATTAGCGCTTGAGCCTTCAAATAGCCAAAATGTAGCTTCCCTCTCGGCACTTCAAACTTTTGCACCAAAACGAAACCCTAAACCGTCGCAACTTCCGCCACGGGCTCCAATCCGCCACTGTTAGTTTTGATTCGCCGCCGCCAGCTTCGATTCGTCACCGTCAAATCACTCCCGAGCTAATGGCGACTCCTTCCGAGGTCCCTGAGGTACCAATTTCATCGATCCGCTCCCTGATTTGTGAATCCCTCTTCAACCTCACTGAGTACGAGTTTCAAATCCAGGTGCTGAGGAATGATATTCTGATTCCACTGAAGGACATCCCCAATACCTACTATCTGGGCCCGATAGGCGATCCGATCCCCAAAGACTTCATCATTCAAGAAACCAACCAGCTCCCATTCCGAAGCTCCATGATGGGCGCCTCCTCTTGGGCCAAATCTTTCAGAAACTGGCCAAGCGCACCTGCTGGGTGGAGGAACTGGTTCCGTCGTGTCGTGGCGAAGAAGCGCGCTGACTGGGAGATGCACCACCTGAGCCAATGTCTTGACCTATCATTATTAGAGATGACAAGGAATGAGCCGCTCCTGATCGCTGCCAGTCATTTTTGGTTAAACTCCTTGAATGCTTTCGTGTTCGGAGATGGTCCAAAAACCATTACCCTGGGCGATATCCATATGCTCACCGGGCTTCAGATTACTGGATCATATGATTTCTGGGATCTTTGCTCCAGTGGCAAGAAAGACTCGTATTTCCCGAAACTGGACACATACAAAGGATGGAGTGGTTATATTCAACACCACCAGAAAAGCTCCTCTTCTGTCAGCGAGAAAGAACATGTCGCATTCTTGACCATGTGGCTTGAAAGGTTCGTGTTCTGTGGCGCCACTGCCGGGCCAGCATATCCTTATCGGGTCTTAGCAGAGAAACTGGCTCAAGGGCACTCCATCCCCCTGGGCAAACTCTTGTTGGGTGCAGCATACAGGCTTATGAGCCGGGTATTCAGTTCCTTGATCATAGGTGAAGAAGTGCAATGCATAACAGGCCCTTGGTGGCTAGTACAGCTATGGCTCAACCTGTACCTGCATAAGCTGGTAAGGACACAACTCCAAGGCCTCAACTTTCCATCCACCGAGTATTCAGAGGAGGAAGACCCAAAAACCAGAGGCTGTCAAAGTTTTGGTGAAGCTGTCTCTGCCATAACCATCTCAACCTCAAAGGGCAATATGCTGGAAACATTATACAGGGGCTTGGGACCAAATGCTACTACCTGGTTCCCTTATGAAGATGAAGATGAATTTCCAGCGCCCTCCAGCTTCAAATTCAACAATGGGTGCTCTGATGACGAGGCTATCAGTATCTTGAACGCAATCATCAAACCCTGTGTCTTGCCAGCAGACTTCAAGCACCTTCGGAGCGCAAGCGGCAAGGCAACTAGCTATCCTTCTCATGAATTCTATCATCCAAACATAGCAGCAAGACAGCTAGGTTTCGGCCAATTGCCCCCTCGGCTCCCTTTTTTGAATACATTGAAACCCAGGGAGAACATTACAGAGCACCTTCAGGCTATCAGAATTTTTCAACTTGAAGCAAACCTGCCCACATTCTCGCCAAAGCCGTGGAATCAAATCTGCATCGCTCATCAGAGTTTTGACGATTGGTGGCAATAATGGCACGCTCACTTGTTCCGCCAAACCGTCCACGACAAATGCAGAGCCCTGGATTCAAACTTCCAATCTCCCCGAGCAGTAAGTATTCTCAGCCGATTCCAATAAAAACGGTTTTATTCAAACATGTTACTTAACAGATATTTCTCGCAGGACCCATCATCCAATCCACCAGAGCGAGTGGAATACTATCCACCTTGTCCAACAGCAAGACTAGGCTCCCGAGCGCCAACGCTGAGACAATTAATGGCAGGCCCTGCTGTACTGACCTCCGCTTCTGCTTCAAAACGAACAGCTGCATCTCAGCTCCAAAAGCAAACTCCCAAGAAACGCCGATCAATAAGAAAAATTCAGGTACCCAGTAGCATTTTTCCTTTACTTCAGTACGCCCCGACTCTTAAATCGGCTTTCTACCAGGTGAATCCCCAACCAACTCAAGGTACCTTGGGAGAGAAACAGGCCGAAGAACCACCAGAACCTACCGCCCATGAGGAATCAGCTGCTCAAGAAGAAGGGATCCGGGAAGAAGGAGCAAAAACTCAGGTACTACTCACTGGGTTCTTCTTTCTTAAATGTCCTAATTGACCAAATCTTCTTTTCAAAAATACAGCCGAACAGCCCTTCCGAAGAAATCTGGGCGAATCTTGAAGAAGAGGAGTTGCCCCCTGAGAGGAATCCAGGTAACTTCTAATCGGCTGTTAGCAATTATCCTTGCTTCCATACTGTTCTTACTTCTGGTTTGCAGAAACCCAACTACCTGAGGCAGTGACAACCGAGGATCCGCATGCCGCAAAAGATACAACCGCTTTAGTCAAACAAACAGCATCAGCATCAACTCTACAACCTTCAGGCCCCATTCAGGTATCCCATCTCTGCCAGAAAATAATTAATCTATATTGTACCTTTTTTGATGAGAGAATGTATGCACTGTAGGCACCGAAGCCTTTGTCTCCTAGCTTTCCATTCGACATAGAAGAGTTCTGTGATAAAGATGAACTGGCCTCCTCCTCCGAGAGACTTTCAGAGCCAGATTTCAACAATCGGCTAAGTGCACTGTTACCCCATCTAGAGGGTGATCTGGTCGATCTGGCCTCGAATCCCGATCTGATTGATCAAATAATGGACCTCGTCCAGCAGCAACCCAATCTGTCAGCCTTGAAGTCCCTGCAAAGACTTGATGATCTTAAAGTCACAGCATCAGGGATTATCACTGCTCACAAGAACCTGGTAGAGCTTGAACAGCTAAGGAGCAACAAATCGACCAACAAACAAGAAGCCACCGGATTAGCCGATCGAGCCAGGTTGCTCAAGTCCTCCATCAGTACGGCCGAAACAGAACTGGAGACATTGAAAACAAGGCGAGACCAGCTGAGAAAAGAATTGGAAGCAGTTGAATCGGCTATCAGTGAGCGCGAAATCACCATCTCCACCAGCACGATCGAGCTCTCTTAAAAAAAGAAGGAAATCAGCAGCTTGATCGTTGCAGACAGAAAGTCATGCCAATGCCTAAACTTGTTGCAGTTCACTGAAAACTGAGATCAACAACTACTGCAGGCTGGCCACGCGCTCCGTGCTGAATTAGTAGAACTGATTCGATCCTTATTATCTTTGTAATATGATGGGTATACTGCTTGGCATGTGCTGTTCACCCTGAATTTGACAACTTAGCCTGATCTGCATTTAGATTTTACACCTTAATACCGACTTTGTCTTACTTCGCACTAACTCTGTTCAGCCTAATATACTTTCTATATGCGAATCGGCTTTCGAACTGCTTTGTACCTTAGAATCAATCACATAGCCTGACCTGTTCTGCATACGAATCGGCTTTCGGGCGTAGTTCTTAGTATCGGCTTTGTTCGGCTTTCCTTTGGAACTAACCCCTCAGCCAGATCCATCACGAATCGGCTTGTGGGTACTCACAATAGGATCGGCTAAAACAGCCTAACCCAAAAAACCGATCGGCGTGCGACCATTGATGGCGGCGTTTCGTCTCCCCGATTCGGCAACTGTTCCGGATTCAAGAAACGCGGATTAACCGCAACCTAAAATCCATCGCGTCGTCTCGCCTTCCGAGGAGGAACCGTCTTAATACCCTCATCTTTATAAATACACACTCGGCCTGGACAAGCAACCGCAACATCGAAGCCTTCGCTCTCCCGGCCTTCTCTCCTCAGACCAGAGAAAACAAAATCCCCCAAATCCATGGCTAGCGACGGAAACCACGGCAAGCGGCCGGCCTCAAGTTCCGCCGAAGGTGACAACTTCACCCGGAGCCTACGAGCCGTGGGTGAATGGAGGCATCGCCTGCAAGCCTGGTTAGGGTAAGGCTGCTTCTCACTTCTTGATAGATCGACCTAATCTAATTTGACCATCACCGTCCTGCGCAGCGATGCGGGCACTGCCGGCGTCAGAGGTTCGGGAACCGGTGCCGGGCCGTCTCAACCGTCCCTGCAGCCGCTGGAGCCACCCCTGGCTCGGATGCTGCTGCTGACCCGCATCATGGCCGTCGTCGCTGGGTGACGCCCCGGTAGTTAGCCATCTACAGCAGGTAAATCAGTTTGTACCCAAGACATTGGTTTTCTTTCGATTCTGACACATCTGCTTCTTTGTCAACCTTCAGTCAGGCCCGCGTGATTCCTTTCCCACCGGGAGCACCGATTGGCATGGACACCCGGCCTCTCAGAACTGCGCCTCCTCAGGAACCCCCTCAAAATCCGGCCCTGAGCGCTGGATCAGAATCGGGGTCTTCTGACGGGTCCTACACCGCCGCCGACGGTTGCCGATTCCATCACCAGATGGTGGAGTACCGTAACCTCTACTCAGAGGCTACGAAGAAGAATGGCCGGCTGCAGGGCGTCACCGAAGCCCAAGCCGCTGCCCTTACGGCCGCCGAAACTGAGGTGGCCAGGGTGCAAGCCCAACTCGCCGAATCGGACGCTGCAGTGGCCGGTAACAACTTGAATTGTGACGTGCTAACAATCACCTTCATGCTGACACTTCTTTCTTTTGCAGTCCTGACCGCGCAGCTTGAAGAATTACGTGTGGCCGCCGAGGCCGCCGCCAATGCCGTTAATGCGCATGGCAACACGCAGGCGGAACGGCTCCTGGATGTTCACCACCGCGTCTCCCAGGTGGCCATGGCCGGCGTTCGTCACGGCGCCACTGGGGCTCTCACAGCCGCGCGACTCCGCTCCGGCATTGCTCTGGAAGCCGTCGAGCCTGGGTTCCCGGAGGGCCAGAACATGGAGGAGGCCAGCGCCCAACTGGCGAACTTCTTCTCTCATGCCGACGAGGTCGTGGCTGTCACCGACGCCCAGGACATTATATATAAAGCCACGCATGATTAGAATGTAATAGGACTCCTGTAAGCACAATCAGAAATAAAATTTCCTTCAAAAGCATCAATCTGATTTCCATATGTGTTCGGATACATATATGTATTTTCCTTTATTATTTTCTTCTCTTTTTTTTTGTTTTTTTGTGCTAAGGGCGACTCGTTAATACGATGTCGGCCATTTTATCCTGAAGGCGATCCGCTTGCACGGCATCGGCTGTTAGAGCCAGATTTACATGAATCGGCTATTATCCCCCTACTGGGATGCTAGGGTAGTATTTCTTCAGATGCTTCCCGTTGATGGCACTGGTGAGTCTCTGCCCTTCCAAGTCTTCAAGGATATAATGTAACACCCAGAAATTTTCAATTTTTGAACATAGGAATTTAATTTGATTTATTTATGCAATTGTTTGGCATATTAACCCAGCAAATAATAATTTTTAGCAATTAAAATAAATCATAGGAATTAGAAACCTGTTGTCTTGCATTCATGCTGCTAATATTATTTTGTATTGCTGCATATTATTGGTTCTAAAAAAAAGAGAGATTCAAAACTATAAATTGAAAACCTATTTGGCAAAGCAATTTGGAAAAAGAGAAACTCTTCCTCCACCCCTCCCTGGCCGAAGCCCACTGCCCGGCCTGCTCTCTTTCTCCCAAAGCTGCTCGCTGCCCTCTTCCGTATTCCCACCGCGCGGCCCAACTTCAGGTTGAGCCCAGCGGTTGGAGCCCCGCTCCCTCCCCCTTCTGTGACCGACACGCAGGGCCCACGAGTCATCTTCCTCCTCCTCCCGCTCGTGTTCGAAGCGGACACGGCCGCGCTGTAACCACCCCGGCCTCCTCTCTTGGCGTGGCCGAGTCCATCCCGTGCATGCCTCCACCGGCCCATAAAAGGAAGCCGCGACCCTCTTCCCCCTCCTACTGGCACTGACGCGTCAGGCCCATGGCTCAGTGTCGTCTCCCTCCTCAGGACGGAGTCCGAGCGGAGCACGAGCGCCACCTCCAACAGAAGGCAACCGCCGGATTTTTCGGCCGAGTCCGTCCCAAGTACGCTCCCTCGCGCCCCTATATAGGTCGGCCGAGCCCTGCCGTCCCTCCCCACAAGTTCCCGAGCAAGCCACGCCCTCCAATCTTGCCCTAGCCGCAGCCACAGAGCCGCCGCCGCCCCGAGCTCCGCCGCTGCCGTCGATTTCTCCTCGGGAGGACTTCTCCGTCGAAATTGGTTGTTCTCCAAGCTTCGCAGCGAGGTCAGGGACCTTCCCGACCCCTTCTCCCTCGGTTTTGTGCACTATATCCATGATGCCGAGCTTCGCCGCTGCCATAGTTCCACCACCTAGCTCGCCGCATCCTCTCCGAGCTACCTCTGTGGCAACCGAAACCGTAGATAGGTTTGGCTTGAGCTCCTCTTGCTCCCCGACCAGATCCCGAGGTGTGCCGAGCTTCCAAGCCCCGAAAACGCCATCTCCGGCCATCTTCCGGCGAGGAATCGGCTGGGCGCCGCCCGACTCCGGCGACCAGGGCTGCCCCTCTTTCCCCCGAGCTACCCTACGCCGTCCACGGCCGATCCAACGGCTTACAGTGAGAGATACCCTTTCGCCGGCACTGTTGCAAAAGAGCCCCTGAGCTTTTTAATGTTCTAACCCACGTTCCTTTGGCGTATTTCTCAGATTACGCTTTCCTATTTAGAAAACGTATTTCCTCGGTTTTAATTAAAAAGGCGTTTTCAATATTTACAGATTTGCCACTCAGTTTATTTCGGCCATATTCTATTCGTTTTAGCTCCGATTTGATCCGTTAGAGTCTCGTTAGATTCATAATTTCGTAATCTACCTAATGATGCTACTGTTGTACATGTTTTCAACTTTTAAAATTCGAGATTAGATTTAATCTATTATTTTATTAAAGTAAAACTTGTTTATTTCATAACTTCTCCGTTTGAACTCCGATTTTCATGATCTTTATATCGTGGGAATCGTAGCAACACGTAGATTATTTTTATACACCTTTCAATCTGTTTTTCCACTGTTGGTGTACTGTTTCTAATATAGATCTTGTTTGCTTCGTGTATGATTGCCTCGATGATTGTGTGGTGATTTTATGATCAAGTTCAGACGGTGAGCAATACGTTGGTGATCAAGAGTACGTTGAGAATCCAAGTTCTCCAGAGCACTTTGATCAAGGCAAGTATAGCATGGACCATCCTTGTTGCCTATTCACCTTAATCATTAAATTCATGGTGCATATGTTTACCTTGGCAACCATAGTGATTATTCCTAGCTTTTGATGACTTGATCCTTGTTACCTATGAGATTGCATTTGAGTAGTGATGCTAGTGATTTGATGATGTCATGATCTTATGAACTTGAATAATTGATTATGGAATAAAAGTTAAAAGATGCTTTTTAGCAACATGGACTAAAGACTTATCTGTAAGTATGACACCGGGACTTACAGCGCAACCATGGGGGCTATATGGCTCTGGCTTTAGTCAAGTATGGAGTTACTTTCTACCATGCTATTAATCTTGAAAGGTTCCTTGCCGAGCTGGTTGTTTTGCGGCTCCTGTCCTTGTGTGTACTGCTGCGTGTGTGTGCCACTTGGAAGGAGGGCTCTACCGCCCCTTGCCATTGCGCTCGGATTGATTAGTAACATGTTAGTGAGGCTTTTAAAAGACTTCATAGTGAACCCCGCCGATCTACCTTGGTAGTGGATCGAGAGGCTGATCACCTCGAGAAAAAGGGTAAATCACGACTCATGGTGAAAGTGTGCAACCTCTGCAGAGTGTAAAACTGATATATCAGCCGCGCTCACGGTCACGAGCGGCCTTGGACGTCTTACATGAACTTAACTAATTTAATATTGATTTATTTGAAGTTTCTATTGATGTTTTATCCCATATTAATTATCATGTTTATATGGTCATGCAAATCTTGTTCCTTGGTATATTCTATTGCTGCTACTCAAATTGCTAAAACATGATCAACTAAAAGCAACTGCTGTCAACCAGTGTCTTGCCTTATTTGAGCCTCATAAACCCATGTTATTCTTGTTGAGTACGACATGTACTTACGCTTGCTTTATTTTTCATATTTGGATAAAAATCCCGGATGGGTAACAGATGACTATGATGATTCTTCTGAGGATTACTAGGATTGTGTTCACCAGTCAACTATTCCCTGTGGATTGGAGTTTCCGCGAGAGAGTTATCTATATTATTCCGCTGTTATTAATGTAAAGACTCTGTGATATTATTCATTATATATTAAACCTTGTGATGGTACTTTATAATTTGTCACTTATGTGTGTGATTGATCTCTGGGCGCACATAAGTTGGTTCATTCAATTTTATCCTTAAAATTGGGTGTGACAAATTGGTATCAGAGCATAGGTTAACTGTAGGACGCAAGTCTAGATAGAATGGACATTTTAGGATGTGCTTTTCTCATCTTATTCATGCTTTCTACCGTAACCATGATAATTGCTATTTTATATGCTTCCCGTACCCTTATTCCATTATAAAAATTGACACTTCTCTTCTAGTTCTAAGATCTATCATGCTTTCATGCTTTCTCACCTTATTCTATTATGAAAATTTTAATTTCATTCCCATTCTACCTCTGTCTTGGTCGAAAATTAAGAAGATGAGATATGATCGCCAAACTACCCCATAAGTGTGTTGGAGAAGCCAATCCGCAAGCATGACTGTCAATGTGAGGATGAACTTAGGAATCAAGGAAAGATGCCCAAGCTTGATGAGAAGAATCAAGATAGGAGTCCAATTAGATAATAGAACGATTTAGATGTGAGTCAAGTTGAGTCGAGTCTTGTGTGCGTGTGAATTTTATGTGCTCGTTGCTTTATGCTTATGAATTATGTGTGATTTGGTTCTTTGTAATGAGTGCTTAGGATTATACACATGTCTCTAATTCTCTTAATTAAAATATTTAAGGGAAAAAATTTAAGTAAATAATCAGGTTGAATAAATTTGGTTTTCTCAAAATCTGTTTTTCAGACCTCTCTATCTTGTTAATTATTCTTAATTAATTTCATAAATCCAAAAATTATGAAAATTTTAAGGGGAACAGTAGACTTCCATCCCTTAACATGGCCTCAAGAATCACATTAATAGCTATTATGGTTTTGGAGATACAGTGGTTGCAACTTGAAGTTTCTGCGCAGTTTGGCAGCCTGGACCGTTTCTGTTAATTTCTGTTTTTGGTTAATGTAACATCAGAATATGGAAAAGTTGTCAACATGAAGATTGTAGAGAATTTCTCAGGCTTTCCAACGGTATAGAGAACGCCTCAGTTTGATTTTTGGAACTTCAGATATGATTATTTTTTTTACTGTTGTTATCGGATCTCGCCTAGAAAATTCAGATTCATGGTTTATAAGTGTTTGCATAGTGGAAAAATTCTAAAACTCAATTATATGTTAAAAAAACAGATGGCCGGCAACAGGAGGAATCCTAATCCACCACCACCACCACAACCTAGCATTCAAGATCTCATCGCTTCGCAGATGCAGTTGATGGAGACAATGATGCAGTTCATTCAAAATCAACCAGCTGGAGGACCACAACCTGCTCAACCTCAAGCTAGAGATAAGCGAGGAGAATTTTTGAAAGGTCGTCCACCTGTGTTCAACCACGCCGCCGACCCATTGGATGCTGATGATTGGCTTCGCGCCGTGGAGAGACAACTCACCATTGTGCAATGCAATGATGAGGAGAAGGTGTTGTATGCATCTGGACAGTTGCAAGGAGCTGCTCAAGACTGGTGGGATGCATTCCAGTATGGTCGCCCCAATAATGCGCCTGCTATCACATGGCAAGAGTTTTGCGAGAACTTCAGGTCATACCATATTCCTGAAGGTTTGATAGAGTTGAAGCAGGCAGAGTTTAGAGTTTTGAAGCAAGAACAAATGTCGGTGCCAGAGTACCGTGACCAGTTTATTCAATTGTCGCGGTATGCTCCCGATGATGTTGCTAATGACAAGGACAAGCAGTGTCTCTTCCTCAAGGGACTTCACTATAGATTGCAACTCCAACTCATGACAACCACCTACCCCAATTTTCAAGAGCTGGTGAATCGCGCTATAGTGATCGACAACAAGCGCAAGGAGATGGCGGATAACAAGAGAAAGAAGCAAGGACAAACCTTTACAAGAAATAACCGTTCGCGTCCCAACGCCCAGCAACGAAATTTCCAGCAGAGACACCAAGGGCCATCAAATCAATGGAACCGCAATCAGAACCAGCCTCATTCTCAGTCTCCACCGCAACAGCAGAAAACTCCTACCCAGACTCCTCAGCAAGCTACCCCTAGCAAGACCCCTAACAGGACCAATACATTTGGCACTCCCATCAAGTGCTTTGCCTGCGGAGAATCGAGACATCTCTCTTACCACTGTCCCAAGAAGTAGAACCAGCAGACTCCGCAGAGTAGCAACCAGAAGGGAAGACATCAACAATCGCCTAATCAAGGAAGTGTGAACCATGTGTCCGCGGAGACAGCTCAGGAAGCACCAGAGGTTATGATGGGTACGTTTAACATCAACTCCATCCCCGCTACCGTTCTTTTTGATTCCAGTGCTTCGCATTCATTCATATCACAAAGTTTTGTTAGGATACACGGTATATCACTATTAGCCCTACAAAACCCATTATTGGTAAATTCACCGGGTGGGGCTATGAAAGCTCAATATTATTGTCCTTCGGTTAGCATTGCTCTAATGGGGGTAGACTTTAAAGTGAACCCTACGGTACTAAGAACAACCGGAATAGATGTTATATTGGGTCTGGATTGGATGAAGCAGTATAAGGCAATTATTCAGTGTGAGGAAAAGGTCGTTGTGTTAACTACGTCCAAAGGAGATAAAATCAGTGTTGACGTAGTAATGCAACCACCACCAGCAGCGACAGTTAACCAGATTCGAGGGGAATACCCAATTAAAATATTAGAAACCACAGAGCAATTTAGAAGGAGTGAAATTATAAAGTTATGCAAGGTACAGTGGAATCGGTCTACAGAAAACGAGGGAACATGGGAAAAAGAGGAAGAATTAAGGAAGTTATATCCCCAACTTTTTGAGTAAGCACTAACTAATCTCGAGGATGAGATTATTTTTAAGGGGGGTAGAATTGTAACACCCGAAAATTTTCAATTTTTGAAAATAGGAATTTAATTTGATTTATTTATGCAATTGTTTGGCATATTTACCCAGCAAATAATAATTTTTAGCAATTAAAATAAATCATAGGAATTAGAAACCTGTTGTCTTGCATTCATGCTGCTAATATTATTTTGTATTGCTGCATATTATTGGTTCTAAAAAAAAGAGAGATTCAAAACTATAAATTGAAAACCTATTTGGCAAAGCAATTTGGAAAAAGAGAAACTCTTCCTCCACCCCTCCTTGGCCGAAGCCCACTGCCCGGCCTGCTCTCTTTCTCCCAGAGCTGCTCGCTGCCCTCTTCCGTATTCCCACCGCGCGGCCCAACTTCAGGCTGAGCCCAGCGGTTGGAGCCCCGCTCCCTTCCCCTTCTGTGACCGACACGCGGGGCCCACGAGTCATCTTCCTCCTCCTCCCGCTCGTGTTCGAAGCGGACACGGCCGCGCCGTAACCACCCCGTCCTCCTCTCTTGGCGTGGCCGAGTCCATCCCGTGCATGCCTCCACCGGCCCATAAAAGGAAGCCGCGACCCTCTTCCCCCTCCTACTGGCACTGACGCGTCAGGCCCACGGCTCAGCGTCGTCTCCCTCCTCAGGACGGAGTCCGAGCGGAGCACGAGCGCCGCCTCCAACAGAAGGCAACCGCCGGATTTTTCGGCCGAGTCCGTCCCAAGTACGCTCCCTCGCGCCCCTATATAGGTCGGCCGAGCCCTGCCGTCCCTCCCCACAAGTTCCCGAGCAAGCCACGCCCTCCAATCTTGCCCTAGCCGCAGCCACAGAGCCGCCGCCGCCCCGAGCTCCGCCGCCGCCGTCGATTTCTCCTCGGGAGGACTTCTCCGTTGAAATTGGTTGTTCTCCAAGCTTCGCAGCGAGGTCAGGGACCTTCCCGACCCCTTCTCCCTCGGTTTTGTGCACTATAGCCATGATGCCGAGCTTCGCCGCCGCCATAGTTCCGCCACCTAGCTCGCCGCATCCTCTCCGAGCTACCCCTATGGCAACCGAAACCATAGATAGGTTTGGCTTGAGCTCCTCTTGCTCCCCGACCAGGTCCCGAGGTGTGCCGAGCTTCCAAGCCCCGAAAACGCCGTCTCCGGCCATCTTCCGGCGAGGAATCGGCCGGGCGCCGCCCGACTCCGGCGACCAGGGCCGCCCCTCTTTCCCCCGAGCTACCCTACGCCGTCCACGGCCGATCCAACGGCTCACAGTGAGAGATACCCTTTCACTGGCACTTTTGCAAAAGAGCCCCTGAGCTTTTTAATGTCCTAACCCGCGGTCCTTTGGCGTATTTCTCAGATTACGCTTTCCTATTTAGAAAACGTATTTCCTCGGTTTTAATTAAAAAGGCGTTTTCAATATTTACAGATTTGCCACTCAGTTTATTTCGGCCATATTCTATTCGTTTTAGCTCCGATTTGATCCGTTCAAGTCTCGTTAGATTTGTAATTTCGTAATCTACCTAATGATGCTACTGTTGTACATGTTTTCAACTTTTAAAATTCGAGATTAGATTTAATCTATTATTTTATTAAAGTAAAACTTGTTTATTTCATAACTTCTCCGTTTGAACTCCGATTTTCGTGATCTTTATATCATGGGAATCGTAGCAACGCGTATATTATTTTTATACACCTTTCAATCTATTTTTCACTGTTGGTGTACTGTTTCTAATATAGATCTTGTTTGCTTCGTGTATGATTGCCTCGATGATTGTGTGGTGATTTTATGATCAAGTTCAGACGGTGAGCAATACGTTAGTGATCAAGAGTGCGTTGAGGATCCAAGTTCTCCAGAGCACTTTGATCAAGGCAAGTATAGCATGGACCATCCTTGTTGCCTATTCACTTTAATCATTAAATTCATGGTGCATATGTTTACCTTGGCAACCATAGTGATTATTCCTAGCTTTTGATGACTTGATCCTTGTTACCTATGAGATTGCATTTGAGGAGTGATGCTAGTGCTTTGATGATGTCATGATCTTATGAACTTGAATAATTGATTATGGAATAAAAGTTAAATGATGCTTTTTAGCAACATGGACTAAAGACTTATCTGTAAGTATGACACCGGGACTTACAGCGCAACCATGGGGGCTATATGGCTCTGGCTTTAGTCAAGTATGGAGTTACTTTCTACCATGCTATTAATCTTGAAAGGTTCCTTGCCGAGCTGGTTGTTTTGCGGCTCCTGTCCTTGTGTGTACTGCTGCGTGTGTGTGCCACTTGGAAGGAGGGCTCTACCGCCCCTTGCCATTGCGCCCGGATTGATTAGTAACATGTTAGCGAGGCTTTTGAAAGACTTCATAGTGAACCCCGCCGATCTACCTTGGTAGTGGATCGAGAGGCTGATCACCTCGAGAAAAAGGGTAAATCACGACTCATGGTGAAAGTGTGCAACCTCTGCAGAGTGTAAAACTGATATATCAGCCGCGCTCACGGTCACGAGCGGCCTTGGACGTCTTACAGGAACTTAACTAATTTAATATTGATTTATTTGAAGTTTCTATTGATGTTTTATCCCATATTAATTATCATGTTTATATGGTCATGTAAATCTTGTTCCTTGGTATATTCTATTGCTGCTACTCAAATTGCTAAAACATAATCAACTAAAAGCAACTGCTGTCAACCAGTGTCTTGCCTTATTTGAGCCTCATAAACCCATGTTATTCTTGTTGAGTACGACATGTACTTACCCTTGCTTTATTTTTCATATTTAGATAAAAATACCGGATGGGTAACAGATGATTATGATGATTCTTCTGAGGATTACTAGGATTGTGTTCACCAGTCAACTATTCCCTGTGGATTGGAGTTTCCGCGAGAGAGTTATCTATATTATTCCGCTGTTATTAATGTAAAGACTCTGTGATATTATTCATTATATATTAAACCTTGTGATGGTACTTTGTAATTTGTCACTTATGTGTGTGATTGATCTCTGGGCGCACATAAGTAGGTTCATTCAATTTTATCCTTAAAATTGGGTGTGACATATAAGCATTACCCGGAGCGCATTCCACCACACGATACGGAACTTCCCAGTTTGGCGACCATTTACCGAATCGGTTATCTTTGGTACCAATAGGTAGAATGACTTTCCATACTAGCTCTGATTCGGTGAAAGCTCTTGCTTTTTACCTTGGTGTTGTAATACTTGGCCACCCGTACATTATTTTTCTCAATGTATTCCAAAGCCCTAAGCCGATGACAGTGCAAATCTTCTAAACTGTCCATCATAATGTCTTTGTATTCACCGGCTGTAAGCTTGTTTTGTAACGTGACACGCCGTGTCTCAGACTGAATCTCCCATGGCAAGACAGCAGCGTGTCCATAGACTAACTCATAAGGTGAAGCCTTGATCGACCCATGCTGTGCCATGCGATATGCCCACAGTGCCTCGCTCAAATGCAAATACCATTTTCTGGGGTTCTGCTCAATCTTTTTCTTGATGACCTTGATCAAAATTTTATTGGAGGCTTCTGCTTGTCCATTGGCTTGGGCGTAATACGGTGATGAATTATAAATCTTGATGCCCATGTCGTCAGCAAAGGTCATAAACTCCTCTGAAGTGAACATTGTCCCCTGATCGGTTGTGATCGTCTGAGGTATGCCGAACCTGTAAATAATATGCTCCTTCACAAATTCGATCACGTCAGCTAAGTGGCGTTCCTCAAAGGAATGGCTTCTACCCACTTGGTGAAGTAATCAGTCGCCACCAAGATCCATTTGTGACCCTTGCTCGATGGTGGGTAGATTTGGCCGATTAGATCAATACCCCATCCCCTAAACGGCCATGGTTTAATTATAGGATTCATAGCAGAGGCTGGAGACTTTTGTATATTTCTAAACTTCTGGCATTCTTGACACCCTTTGTAATATTTGAAATAATCTTCCAGCATCGTAGGCCAATAGTAACCGGTCCTCCTGATGATCCACTTCATCTTGTGAGCTGATTGATGTGCACCGCAGACTCCATCATGTACTTCACTCATCAGCTTTACTGATTCCTCTGCCCCCAGGCATTTGAGCAGCACTCCTTCAACAGTCTTGTAATATAACTGACCATCCAACAACACATACTTGGTGGCTTTGTACCTTAGCTTTCTGCTGACCCATTGTGAAGGATTTGCCAGGTAACCTGCTATCTCGCCCCTCCAGTCATCAGCTGATTGCTCACTGTTACAAATCTCCTGCATTGGCCGATAACCCGACGCGTTCTGCGCTAGCCGATTAGCTTCCTGGTTCTGGGCCCTGGGGATGTGACAGAGAGATACCGTCATGAACTTCTTGATGAGAGCCTGGCACAGATAATAGTAGCCTCTGAGTATCTCGTCTTTACATTCATACAAGCCGAGCAATTGGTTGATGACTAGTTGTGAATCGCCAAATACTTCGACTGCATCGGCTTTTGCTTCATGCAGAAGCTGAAAACCTTTCCACGCGGCTTCATATTCAGCCTGATTGTTTGTGACAATCGGCCCTATCTGGAAAGCATACTCAAAACGCACACTCCGCGGTGAGATGAGCACTACTCCGGCGCCACCACCTTGCTTGCACGAAGAACCGTCGAAAAACATAGTCCATGGCGCTATATCCGCTAAATTAACCGATCCTCCGTGATGCTGTGTAATGAAATCGGCTATCGCCTGACCTTTGACCGCCTTAGCCGATTCGAACCTCAAGTCAAACTCTGAAAGCGCCAGGATCCATTTGCCAATCCGACCATTTAAAATAGGCATCGAAAGCATGTGCTTAATGACATCCTCCTTGGACACCACCACACACTCTGAGGCAAGCAGGTAGTGCCTCAACTTGGTGCATGAATAGAACAGGCATAAGCACAACTTTTCGGTCGATGTGTATCTTGTCTCAGGGTCAAGGAGCCGCCTGCTCAGGTAGAAAACTGCTCTCTCCTTCCCTTCAAACTCTTGAAAAAGGGCCGATCCAATGGTATGGCTTTCGGCCGTCACGTACAACTTAAAAGGCTTCCCTGTCCGTGGCTGTACTAAGACAGGGGGAGTCTTCATGTATTCTCTGATTTCGTCAAAAGCCTTCTGTTGCACGTCACCCCATTTGAACTCTTAATCATTCTTGAGCTTCAACAATGGTGAGAACGGCAGCACCTTCTCTGATAAGTTGGCAATGAACCTTCTGATAAAGTTAACTTTACCAAGTAAAGACTACAATTCCTTCTTGTTGGTTGGAGGTACGAGTTCATCGATTGCCTTCCTACTCTTGCTGCCGATCTCTATGCCTTTGCGGTGGACCATGAATCCTAGAAATTCGCCAGCTTACACGCCAAACGCACACTTGTTAGGATTCATCTTCAGACCATGTCGCCTTGTGTACTCCAAAGTGGTCCTCAAATCGGCCAGGTGATCTTTATTGCTCTTGGATTTCACCACCACATCATCTATATAAATTTCAACGACTTTGCCGATCAACTTGTGAAATATATAATTCATAGCTCTCTGATAAGTTGCACCAGCATTCTTCAAACCAAACGTCATGACCACCCATTCAAACAAACCAAGTGCACCAGGGCACCTGAAGGCGGTCTTCGGGATGTCTTCATCAGCCATAAAAATTTGATTATAACCAGCATTGCCATCCATGAAGCTAATAACTTGGTGCCCAGCGGCCGAGTCTACCAACATATCGGCTACTGGCATAGAGTAGCCATCCATCGGTGTAGCTCTATTTAAATCTCTGAAGTCAATACAGACTCGTAATTTATCATTTTCTTATACACGGGGACGATGTTCGATATCCACTCGGCATATCGGCAAGCTCGAATGAACTTGGCTTCTAACAGCCTCGTGATTTCGGCCTTAATGTCGGGTAGAGCATCCTCTCTAAAACGACTGTGGAGGCTGCTTGTGTGGCCGAAACCTTGGCTTGATAGGTAGCCTGTGCTCAACAATAGATTTGTCCAATCCAGGCATCTCATAATATTCCCAGGCGAAACAATCTTTGTACTCCTTCAACAGTTGAATCAGCTCCTGCCTGAACTCCGGGTCTAAATTGGCAGCAATAAACGTCGGCCTTGGTCTGTCGCCGGGTCCAACATCCACTTTTTCGAGCTTGTCGGCCGACGTGAATCCTTGCCCCAACTTACCCTCTGTGCCATCGATCGGATTCTCCATTTAATAAAAAGACTCAGAGCCGATTGCCCTGATCGGCTGTTGACTCTCATCGCTGACCTTGATGGAGCCTCCTTCCCAAGCCTTGCCAGAGAAACAGTCATGATCCCCAGCTTCCCAGTATGTGGCATCCGCCGTCGCCACGCTGACCGAGTCATCGGCCGGGACCACTTCGACCTCATCGCCATGCCACTAAATGAGGCACTGATGCATGGTCAATGGTACGCAGCACTTGGCATGAATCCAGTCGTGTCCGAGTAGCAAGCTGTAGGCACCTTTACTGTCGATCACGAAAAAGGTGGTAAGCAGTGTCTTCTTCCCCACTGTTAGCTCGACGTTGATTGCCCCCCGAGTGTTGGAAGAATTGCCCCTGAAATCCTTGAGCATCAGATCAGTTTCTATTAGATCATCGGGACCCTTGCCTAGCTTGCGGAATGTAGTGTAGGGCATGAGATTGACAGTGGCACCACCGTCCACCAACATCTTCGTCATGGGCATGCCGTCGACATAACCTTTGAGATAGAGGGCCTTCAGATGTCGATTCTTGGCTGGCTTATCAAAAGTAGCTTGCTGTGCGAGCACTAACTTGGCCACTCTGTTTTCTGGTCCCGAATCGTCTGAGTCGGACTCGGTATCATACTTCTTGGCTCTGAACTCTGCAGGCAGCACGAACACCATCTGTGCATCGGCTACAGCCATTCCATTATTTTGTGGAGGCTTCTCGCGCCACACCTATTTGGCACGCCCCTCAGCTTGGAGCTCTCTGTTTCTGAGCCGCTACACCCGGCGCCTTTGGCTCCTAGTTAGATCCCCCGGGCACCACTGATTCTCTTGCCAAACCGGCTGTCGGCGTTCAACTACCGCTTCATCAAGCCGATCGCGCGAGTTCCTTTTTTCACGCCGATCCCGCGGGCTGTGGGGGCTCCCCAGCCTCTGATGCACAGACCGGCGGTTGACCTGGGACTGCCTGTACTCTCGGTACTGATCGCTGCATTCTGGGCAGTTGAGCAGCGTTGGCAGTCTCAAGCCTTCATTTCAGCAGTGTCGGAAGAATGGGCAATGCCAATGATCCTCCTCACCTCCCCGGTGGCGGGCCATTTCTTCGTGATAGCGCGCCTCTTCTTCTTCACGGAGCCACCTGCGGTACTCCTCTTCTTCGCGCTGCAGCCGCCTCTGATGATCTTTCTCTTTATGTCGCCGCCACTTGTTCAGAAGGTGCTGGTGCGTGGGCCTCCTGCTCTTGGTGCCGCTGGATTCTCCTTGCTCCGGCTGCCTTTGATTCTGCTCCCTCCTTCCTTTGATCAGTGCCAGCTCCTCAGCTGTGATTTGTGCATCAGTATCAACTGAGGAGTTCTTCTTGGCCCGTTCGGAGGTTAATACCTTTACTTTAGTCAGAGGATTCGCGATCTGGACCATGTTCTGCCCTTTCGGGAATGGGAATTTGTCGATCTTCATCTTCCCCTTGGGAGGAGCCTCAAATTTCAACAAACCGCGCCTAATAGCATTCTGGATTGCTGCTTTGAAATTGCGACAGTTGTTTGTAGAGTGTGAGGTGAGGCCGTGGTACTGGCAGAACGGTTTTCCCTGCAAATCTTCAGGAGATGGCTTGACATAATCACCTGGGAAGGTGATGTGGCTTGCACTGACTAACAGGTCGAAGAGCTTGTCCAGCTTGCGCGTGTCAAAGTCGTATTGATCTTCCGCGCTCCAACCCTTCGGTACGGCCATGGGCTTTGTCCCCCATTTGAGCTCAACAGCAGCCACTTCTTCATTCTCTCCATCCTCTGAGTTGGAATTGCAGACGTAGGCCTGCTTGTATTTTGATTCCTTCTTGAAACTCTGGGCCTGCGGCTCTAATGCGGTCATCCTCTGCATCACTTCGCTGATGCTGTTGAAGTTGATGCCCACAAGCTTCTCTTGGATGTGTGGGAGCAACCCACTGACCACTATCTTGGCGAGCTGCTTGTCGTTCAGGTTCAAAGAGTAACACATGTTCCTGGTCTCCCTGAACCGCTTGATGAAAGCCGATCCAAGTTCATTCGGCTTTTGGCGCATGTTGGTGAGATCTGTGATGTCTTTCTCCCCAGTGCCAGAGAAGGAGTAATTATGGAATTTAGTCTCCAGATCTTCCCAGCCTTGAATCGAGCCAGGCTCCATAGATGCAAACCAGCTAAACGCCGGCCCTGTCAGTGATAGCGGAAAGAGCCGGACCCTGTGAGCTGGGTCAGGTAACGGCTGATGTGTTCCATGGTGGTGATGTCGTCCTGCCCACTGAACTTGGAGAAGTCGGGTAAACGATACCTGGGCGGCAATGTCACTCGGTCGTACCACTCGGGGTAAGGGCGCCTGTACTTGATTCCAGTCCCGGTCTTCGGCTGTAAACCGAACGTATCACGGAGCATGGCACTCATCTGCTCCAGCAGCTGATTGTTGGGTGTCTGGGCGTACCCCGGATGCGGCGCTGCCTGAAGGTCTTGATATGTGATCCCCTCATGGTATCTAGGAGTTTGGTTGGCCACGTCTGCCGCCGGCGTATTTCCAGCTGTCAGGTTCACCGCTGATGAGTTCATCGAGTTCACCAACTGTCCAGTGGCCTGCATGAAAGCGGCGAGCTCCTCTGGAGTATGATCTTTGTATAATCTGGGAGAAGCTGCTATTTTTTGAGCCGAACCGGCCGCACTGGCACCCTGCACTGGCGTTTTCGGCTGGCTCAGCTGTTGCGGTGAGGAATTGGAGGTCCTTGCCGCTGCTTTTGGATCTGCATCCTCTGCGGGTATGTTGAAGTAAACCGGACCCAGAGACTCCCAATCCTGCCGTTTGAGAACAGTCTTCGTGATGTTATAGAATGTCTGCAGGAAGGATTTATGGTGATGGCCGACTGCTGAATAGGCGGCCTCCCAGGTCGCTTTTTCCAGCATCTGCTTGAGGTCGGCCTTGCACTCCTCTTCAGATTTATCAGAATGGCCGTCCATGATCCATCTCAGGAATGCATTCTTCTTCACTATAGAGCCATCACGCTGCTTGCTAAATGAAAGCAGGCAGGCATCAGCGAATTCCTCAACAATCTTGTTCAGCACTGCCGCGTCCTCCTCACTGAGATCTTCGACCCTGACCCTGAGGACACCGTCATCCCTAGAGGGGCCGTCCGCCGCAGCCTTCCCTTTTGCCATGGTCTTCAGTGAATGGTCCCACCGGGCGTGCCAAAAAGTGTGTTGGCGCAAAAAGTGGTTCCCTAAGCCCAACACACCAGCGAAGCCGGAAACGACCCTTGAGGCAGTAAAGCTCTCGCAGATCCAGCTAGCTTCGAACCCTTGAGGCAGTAAAGCTCTCGCAGATCCAACATCGGTAACTTAATGAATCCAGCTAAACTCCCAAATTTAACTAGAGCCGATAACTAATCCATGCATGCAAACCATCTCAATCTATAGCCTGTCTACCGGATGACATTAACTAATAGATTAATCAAGCAAACAAACACGAATCGATAACTAATCCGCGCGTGAAAACCGTCTTAATCTGTATCTCGTCCACCGGATGACGGTTAACACAGATTGATCGGGTAAACCAGCGTGAATCATCCTTGACTCGCTATGCTTCCCGCGTCCACCGGATGACGCCAAAGAAACAGAGTTTAGCAAGGACCCTGGTCCGCCATGCTTCCACGTCCACCGGATGACGCTAAAAAGACATAGTTTAACAGGGGGTTGACGATACTTACAAGCAAGCCTGCGTCCACCGGATGACACCCAGCCTGGATGAAGTAACTCGTCGGACTCGACTGACTCTAGGGTTTGTTGGCCGGAGCCGAAAGTTGTGTTGTATTGATGTTGTTGTATATTTTACAATGGCTGAGGGCTTATATTTATACCCTGAGCGTAGTTAGAGTCCTAATCAAATTACAACTCATTAATAGATAAGGAAACCAACAAACTATCCTATATCTAAGGTAACTTGGAGTCCCAACTTTCCTTTCATAACGGACTCCGATCGTGATCGCATCTTGGCAGTGCGGACTCTGGACGACGTCATCAATACCGACGCTGCACGCCTCCTGTCACCTTCGCCCGATAACCGATTCACCGTTCAATCGGCTATTTTCCTTTCTTCCGCTGGACGGAATCTGCTTCCGAGATCGGTTATCCTCCTCCGGTATCGGCTATCGGCTCCCAGCCCAAAATTTGGTGTTAACAAACCCTTAGGAGTAGGAGTAATGTATTTTCTCGATGAGTTTCTTCGAATGGGCTGGGTGTCATCCGGTGGACGCAAAATTACTTGTAAGTACTGTCGTGCCTCGCTAAGATTTGTCTCTTTAATGTCATCCGGTGGACATGGGAGCAAGGTAGATCGGGGTTGATTCTTATTTGATATATGCTTAGCGTCATCCGATGGACGCGGGATTAGATCAAATAAGGGCTAGTTATCGATTTATGTTTGATTTCCTGATTAATCTATGTTCAGCGTCATCCGGTGGACGAGGGCTTAGATTAAGCATGATCATGGGCATGGATTAGTTATCGGCTCTAACTAATTTAGCATCTTAGTTAGATTCATTAAGTTACCAAGATGTTATTTCTTTATTATTTATCTATTTGTATAACATCTTCTTGCCCGATCAAAATCGCATAGTATTGGCCTTAAATTCATACAAAAGCATTCATCCGTGTTTTATTCATGCTTATATCCCGTCATGATGGTTGTTTTCTTATTTTTATTGGCTAATCCTGTTTGTGGTCTTGTTCATACGTGCTGTGGGGGCTTGACAAGAGCCGATCTAAACGGATGCAGAGCCGCAGACCTTTCAGACCAGCTCTGTATTCGTACTAGATTTGCTTGTGGCTATTGAATCTAGCCACCGCCAAGCGTTCTGCTTCACGGACCTTGTATCGGCTGAACAGCCGATGCAGCTATGCTTTCACGATATGCATTAGCCTATAGAATGTATTTGCTGAATCGGCTAAATAGCCGATTTCTCTATGCTTAATATTCAAACAGTCTGTATTGGATAATTTAATATGCTTGCACCGCTAAATCGATTGCTCTCAATCTGTTGTAGCTTTCCATATGAATTGTTTAATGCAAATTGTCATATCTGTTTACGCATATTAATCGATCATACATCAATTTAATGATTATTCTGTAGAAAATCGATGCATGCATGCTGGAATCGACTCTTTAGTCGATTTCCACTCGTATCGGCTCTCAGAGCCATACATTCGGAACTGTCTGGCTACGCCAGCATGTTCCGCCCTAAACTACTGATTATCTTTCTCTCCTTGTCAATTGTAGGTTAAATTGACTGGCACGCTTGATCCGGATTATTAAAACTAACTAGATCTGCCGGACCCTTGCTCCTGTGGATCGTTCCGGCTTCGCTAGTGTGTTGGCCGTAGAACCGGATTTTGTGTCAACAAATATACAATTTTAAATACAACAATTAGCAAAAATTATTAGTGTACCCACTACATTTCATGCCAACCCCATTCGAATTTCATGAAACATAAATTACAAAATCAAAAATAAAAAACAAACTCTAGATCTAGAACTAGATCTATATGTACATCAAAACAAGGGTGTAATGTCCACTAAAAGCAAGATCCACTAATAAAGGGTGTAAGCTCATTTTTCTAACAAATTTACACTAATAGCTTCAAAATGAGAGTCTAGTTTTCTACGTACAAAGCTCGGGCACCATGGAAGAGAGAGAAAAGCAAAATCCAATTTACTCACAACCAAACATTCAAACTTCAATTAAAGGCTTAGAATAGCATTTTCTTACCTTCTACAACCTCTCTACCAAAATATTTGAAATCAAAACCTCTCCTCCTTAGTAGAGCAATTGTTTGGAGGAGCCCAAGGCCTTCTAACTTTTTTTTACAGGTAGAAGAATGTGTCCCGAGGTAAGGTAACTGCTGCCGTAAATATGTGAGGTATTTGTAAGGGTGGCTATTGATTGAGCCATCCTTAATTGAACAGTAAAATGTCTGGCGAGTGACCTATCCTTACTGTACCATTTATAGGAGTGGCTTCCCTGCTGGAGGCCAAGCAAGCTCAATGTAAAGCCGCCCAAAAAAAGCCCCGAATCCTACAACCTTTTTCACGTAGTTGTCTGGAGTGGAGGTCATTGCTGTGCCACCGCTCTCCTGTTGCCCTTGCCCCGATTAGAGGCCGTCGTGGATTCGCAACACGTGCGAGTACGAGTGGGAGCCTAGAGGAGTTGAGGAAACGGGAGGCATTAAGGAGAAGATGGCCGGATGGGAGAAATGTTTTTTTATTGATGTGGTTGGGGAGACGGGAGATGGATGGCTGAAACGTGTTGAGGCTAGAGTTTGGACGCTTATATACTCTCAAAGTCTACATGCAACTCGCAATTTCTTGATGCCATCCAGCGGCTAGAAAAAATTGGAACACATCGTGCCATTCCAAAAATCATGCCAACACTACGGGCCAAAATTTGAGCCTAGACACGACACTACTAGTGAGCCATGGCACTATGGACCTTGTGCCGTGCCGTGCTTTTTACTGCCATACCACATTTTATCCTTTTTATACTAGTACATAAAACTTTATCAGTGACGGTTGTACACTTATTTTTACTAGCGTTTTTCTCAACCACCAGTTCTAGAAGCCCGTAAAAATCAACGTTTTTTCACAGGCGGTTACTTGAGAATCGCCAGTACAAATCAATTTGTACAATCAATTTGTACTGACGGTTCATTTAAGAAACCGTCTGTAATAATGTTTTCCTGAAAATCAGATTTTATTATAAAAAATATTTAAATCTAGGATGGGGCCCATCGGCCAGCGCTCGTCTCCGTTGAAGTTGCAACTCGCGACATTTTTCGCATAATATTCACGTGCTATGCGGCCGCGATTGTTTGTGCATAGGTTGCTCTAACCACTCCACCCATCCAATCAATTGTATCTATATCACAGTTTTTCTCCACATATTATAATGAACTGATGGAACATTGACTATTCGAGGCCATAAACGAATTCCAACGAAAAAGTTATCAACTATAAAGTTGCATAAGTTTTTAAGAGCTATAGCTTTTATATATTTTTGGTAGTTTTTCCATCCGAGGTCGTTTATAAAATTTAAATTTTAAATTTGATAAATTTAAATGCATTTTTTGTTGACAATATGACTTCCAATGATAAAGTTGTTAACTACAAAGTTTTATAACTTTTTAAAATTTACAACTTTTATTTTGATAGTTTTGTTATATGAGGTTATTTAAAAAACTAAAAAAAATTCAATTTTATGACAACCTTAAGCCAGCAGAAACACATGATTTTTACAGGCGGTTTGTATAGAAAACTGCCAGTAAAAATCGATTTCTAGTGGTGGCTCAGAACCATTTGATTTCTTCTGATGTCAAGAGAAACCATCATTAAAAATAAAAGGCTAGTGTCAAGAAAAATGATGTGTGTCACTACTCCTGGCCAGGATTACTTTTGTTGGCCTTGTATCGCGTTGAACATTCACATGCAAGTTGTCCGGCCGGTCACTGTCGAAAAGGTAGAGGAACATCTTGTGATATACAAATACCTTGTACCTTGAATGTAATTTTGTACACCAATTGCAAGTGCTTAGTAGAAATTGAGGGGAAAAGAAAAAGAAAAGCTAGTTCATTCTCAAATCTCAACCAATATATATGTGTATATATATATAGTGACTGACACAACCCGTTATAAAAGTATTGGTTCCACGTCCACAATTTACTACCATGTGTGCTACTACTTACTCTCCTGATACAAATACTTGGAAGAACGAACTAGGGACAAATTATTCTTGGTGCCCTTGTGGGTAACATCATACCATGAAGGGCTGTGAGCTAGCTAGTTACCCAGAGGGTAAGCGCCTCCCCGTAGTATAAAGTCGTCTCGGATGGCAGATGAGAATGCGTAGGGTGGTGTTGATTCACCGTCAGTGGCATCGTCTGATGATATGTACGTCGTCTTGGATGGTTGGCGAGCAGGCCATGGAGGCCATGCTGCTGCTGCTGCCAATGTCGGTGTCTGCAGAGTTGGAGCAGGAGGAGGCCTTGTTCTCTCCGGCGGCAGATGTGTGTGTGGCGGATAGTTGGTCTCGGTGGCCGGTGGCACGCGGCGAGGAGGAGAGGGAATCACCTGCTGCGGTGGTGGCGGCGGCGGATGGTCGGTCTCGTTCGGTGGCTGCTCTATGTAAGTAGGAGTAGGTTTCTTCAGGTGATCAGGAGCTGTAATCACCTGCGGCTGCGGCGGAGACCGTTGCGGATTAGAAGAATTGGGAGCAGCCGACGGGTGCTGTTTGTTCTGCTCTCCTTTATATTCTTTGCTTGAGCCGCCACAGCAAAACCAGATGCTGCAGGAGATGTTGCTGCAGGAAAAGCTGAGATTTGGGCATGCAGATGTCATGCTCAAATTTGTTAAGCGGTGATCGAGCTGTTTTCTTGAAGCTAAGCTTCCTAGGTACTACCTTACCTTTCGATCTATCGATCATACAGGTCACAGGGCACAGGCTGCTTGCTGATGGTTTATATTATATAGGGCAATAAGGATAATAATATACCTAGCTAAGCTTTCTGATGATCAGGTGCAAGGATTAGCTTGTGCAATGGATCAGTATGAATTTACATTGACTTGACCTGCTGAATGTTGTCGGTGTCTTTATGAGTTATTGTAGGATCAGATCCGGCCTCCACTTGGCCTCTCCAAATCATGCAACCCGTCCCATAATTATCTAAATGATTTGGGCTCGTGGAGGAAATGTATATATCTGAAACAGTATTCGAAATACACATAACGTTTTCAATATGATTTTTGTGTGCGTGTCTCGATTTCTCCTTCGTGCATTGCTGGTGTCTTGGCTAGTAATGTTCGTTTTTTCTGCAGAAATATGTTACGGTCAGGGTTCCATATGAGTTAAAATTCAGCCATCCAGGATTCAAGAAAGCGGAGAATTGCTAGACATAATCTGCTGCTAATCACTCTTCCTGTATAGGAGGGTTGACTATAGCTCAATATACCGACATAGCATCCTTGCTACTGCAGTGCAGCTTTCTTACAACTGCAGAGCAACTTCCCAACAGCTAGGTAGGACTAAAGACTTGACTCAAGTCAAGGTCTTCTCTTGGGAACTTTCTAGAAAAGCACTAGAGCTATAATTTGTAGTCACTTTCAGCTATAAATAGAAGCCAAATGCAGCAACCAGGATTAGTTCAGCTGCATCAAATATCAGTCTCAGGTCAGAGTCCACTACTGCTAGTTCAGCCAGCCAGGGTTGGATGCAATTGGTTGGGACGAGTTGTAGTTGCAATTCGAGTAGTGTGTGTGTGCTGAGCTCAAGGCTCATCTTCTACCTTGGTTCAGGGTGTGAGGGAGAGTAAAGGTGAGCTTGCTGCTCACTTGGTTCTTGGTTGCAGGGACCAACACGTGGTACCAGAGCAATACCGGGTCGGTCAAGTTCGACGACGGCTCGCGAGTCATCATCCGTGGCCAGGGCACCGTCGTCTTATGGTGCCGCAACGGGAACATCGCGCACTTACGGGTGTTTATTACATCCCGCAGCTGTGCTCGAGCATTGTGAGTTTGGAGCAGCTGGAAGAGCATGGCTCCGAGGTGCTGATCCGCGACGGAGTGCTGCGCATCAGGGATCGTGAACGGTGACTCCTGGCAAATATGCCGCGTTCATGTAATTGACTCTACTAGCTTGACTTGAAGGTGGAGCACCCAGTGTGCTTGGCGGCACAGGGCACGGAGGAGCTGTGGCTCTGGCACGTGCAGTTTGGCCACTTGAGCTTCGATGCTCTAGGCCATCTGGAGAAGATGGTAACCAGGGTGGCCCGCATCAAGCACGCCGGCGAGCTGTGCGACAGCTGCCTGGCCAGAAAGCAGACTAGGCTATCGTTCCCCAGGGCGACGAGGTATCGCGCAGCAGATCCACTCGAACTGGTCCATGGGGACCTTTCCGGGCCGATTACGCCGGTGACGCATGGCGGACGAAGGTACTTCCTCCTGCTCGTCAGGAGCTACAGCCACATATAGCGGCTCTAGTCATCCACGAGCAGGAGGGAATACCTTTGTCTGCCTTCAAGTCAAGCAAGCAGAGTCGGTTACGTGAATGCGACACCTTTATAGGAGTCGCCGTTCATGATCCCTGATGCATAGCACTCCGTCGTGGATCAGCACCTCGAAGCCGAGCTCGTCCAGCTGCCCCAAACTCACAATGCTTGTGCACAGCTGTGGGATGTAATAAACACCCATAAATGCGCGATGTTCACCATTGCGGCACCAAAAGCCGACGGTGCCATGGCCACGGATGATGACTCGCGAGCCATCACCGAACTTGACTGATCCGGTCTTGCTCTGGTCGAGGATGGAGAAGACGGCCCTGCATCCGGTCATATGGTTGCTTGCCCCAGAATCGAGGTACCACCTCTGCTCGAGCTCGTCGCCGATAGCACCCAAGTGAACTTGCGCGCATAGCTCGACAAGGTCGACGGCCTGTGGCGTAGTCCTCTGCTCCGCCTCTGCCTCCTCTGCTTTGACGTCTTGCAACGCACAATACTCCCCATCAGGAGCATGTGCTCGTCGTCGCTATCCTCCCGAGCAAGGTGAGCATCCTCCTTCTTCTCCGGCTTCTTCGGGAGCGGGCAGGCATGGCGGGCTGCAAAGTCGTGGGGACTCTGATGGAGGAACGGATCAAGCTCTCCAAGCATAGCACGGCGGAGAAGGTGGACGCGACGCGCTATTGGAGTATCATCAGCGGGCTGCGCTGGCTCACACACTCGCGGCTGGACATTGCGTTCGCCATCGGGTATGTAAGTCGGTTCATGGAGGATCCACGCGAAGATCACTGGACGGCGCTCAAGTGGCTCTTGCGCTATGTCTAGGGCACTTGGATTTGTGCATCGTCTTCCCCAATCACAATGGGCTTAAGCTGACAGCCTTCAGCGAAGCACCGCCAAAGGCCAAGGATAGTGAACCAAGGCTCATGGCGTCCAACGATGTGGACATGGCGGGCGACTTGGATGGACGGCGAAGCACCTCTGACGTGCTAGTCTTCCTCGGAGCGGCACCGATCGCCTGGTAGTCGCTGAAGCAGAAGATGGTGGCCTTCTCAATGTGCGAGAAGGAGTACATCGCGGCGGCCACTTTGGCATGCCAGGTGGTCTAGCTGGCTGCACCGGTTACTGAGTTAGCTCACTGGTGTGGAGACTCGGCTGCCGACGCTGAAAATGGACAACAAGGCGGCCATTGCGATGGCAAAGAATCTAGTCCTCCACGACAGAGCAAGCACATCGATGTGAAGTTTCATTTACTTCAGGATTGCGTCGATGGACGATAGCTTGTCATCGAGTTCGTCGAGAACGGGCGACCGCTCGTTGACATCCTCACCAAGTCGCTTGGTCGTCTTCGGTTCCAGGAGTTGAGGGGGATGATCGGCATGGTGGAGGTCAAGGGCTACCAACTGGATTAGGGGAAGAACATAATCTGCTACTAATCACTCTTCATGTAGGAGGGTTGACTATCGGTCAATGCCTACATAAATGTGTAGCTTCCTTGCTATTGGAGTGCAGCTTCCTTGCAACTGCAGACCAACTTCCTAGCAGCTAGGTAGGACTGAAGACTTGACTCAAGTCAACGTCTTCTCTTAGAAACTTTCTAGGAAAGCCACTATGGCTGAAGCCAAAGGCAGCAGCCAAGAGTAGTTCAGCTGCATCACATTTCAGTCTCAGGTTGGAGTCCACTACTGCTAGTTTCAGCCGGCCAGGGCTAGATGCAATTGGTTGGGATGAGTTGTTGCAACTCGAGTAGTGTGTGTGCGCGCGCTAAGCTCAAGGCTCATCGTCTACCTCTTGGTTTAGGGTGAGAGGGAAAGTAACGGTGAGTTTGCTGCTCACTTGGTTCGTGGTTGCAGAGACCAACAGGAATCAGTCTTTGAGAGGGTTCAATAACTAGACACATACAACATAAATACTTCACTACACGCACATACACGCGTGCTCATCCCTATACATGCAAAGGAAGAGATTGCGAGGCAATAGCCTGCGGTGCGCCACAGCCCACACACTCACACACGTCCGCACACATGCAAGGAAAGAGATTGGAAGGCTCTAGCCTCCAGTGCGCCATATTCCATACTCATGTACACGCGTTGTACACACGCAAAGAAAGAGATTGTTGGCAGCCTCTAGCCTGCAATGCGCGAGAAATGTGCAGCACCGCCGACCCTAGCCCCCAGTGCGCAGTTAACGTATAATACCACCAACCACACTTACATACAAAGAGATTTAGGGGACCCAATTTTAGAAAAAAGGTGTGGCACTAGGGTTTCAACCCTGGACAATCCTGAACTAAAAATTAAGGCCCTTTCGCCAGGGTGCGTGGAACTGGGAAAAGTCCCTGTTTATGAACCAGGTTTTATATAATTTGTATTTAGATGTACGATGGTTAAATCTGTTGCATTCATATCCAATAACGGAAAAATATTCATGGAGAAATTCCATATATATGTGATGCCTACACATGATACACACATAGATTCGGCACCTTTAACCAAAGAGTCATGGGACAATGACAGTTTCTAAGCCTAGAGTGACTGTTGCAACAACTGATGGGTGAACCACATGCCTAGACACTACAAGAAATTGGAATTGCTTTGGTGGCTGAGAATTTTCTTGGAGGCTAAAATCGAACCACCAAGGAATTGACAGTTTCCTTGACTGTGCTATCGAACACTCAAGAAAATATATATTTCTTGGAGGTGGAAGTAAACCATCAAGGATATAAGTGTTTGCTTGGCTGTTTCTAGTAACCTACAAGGAAATGAAGGTAATTGACATTTCCTTGGGTGTAAGTGGAAACCGCCAAGATAATTCTTAGAGTTTTGAATTTTTAATTTTTTGAATCTTTCAAATGACCTTAGATTGAGATACAATCTAAACCAAAGTTTCAGTACTCGATGATATATAGAACTTTTTAGTTAAAACTGTTTTCATTTGAAATTATCTAGGCTCTCTAATATTCATTATAAGTTCCGGCCACTAAACCGAGAACAAAAAGAAAGAAAGATTGACCTCTATACAAAAGAGTTTGTGGTGTAGTGGCAAGTTAATTTCACACGAAAGTTCAAGTCATGAGTTTAAATTCCACCAGCTACAACAATTGTGTGATTACTTCTCTTTTTTTCGATACATTTTCTTGGCGGTCTAGACTGTTTTCCTTGGTGGTTGTCGGCCCTCAAGGAAACTATTTTTCTTGACGGTTGTAACATTTCCTTAGCCCTTTGGGAAATTTAGTCTAGTCATAGTTTCTTTGCAGTCAGCCTCCAAGGAAATCATCGTTGAGTGCCAAAACTGTCAAGGAAATTAATTTCCCTTGTCTTCTATGCTTGAGTGTGTTTACTTGATGGTTTGTGGCAAAGGATCATTTCCTTGGTGGTTTTTGGCACTCAAGACAATTCAGAATTGTGGTAGTGACTAGTAACTTTACGCATGCTTACCTAACTATTTGCAGTCAAATTGAACAATCAATAGAACCATATCCATCTCGAATGGGTATGTGTTTCAGACAATACAACTACAATCGGAGTTAACAAAAATTACTATTGGATGCACATATGACATATGCATGTGTTAGTAACAAGCAGTAGTTATGGAGATGTCCGTACGAGCTGAGTAATTTTTCTGTTCAATTGTGGTATATAAAAACTCTCCACTGGTTATTTGGTTTTAACTTCTGTGAGCTGAGAATAGAAAAGATTCATAGTCACGACATAACTACTTTTTATATAGCACCTTCATCTGTGCGTTGCTACCAGGTGACAAATAAATACTACTTCTTTTTCCATATATATGCAGCCTTCCGGTGTAAGGAAAGCTCAGTATGATAGATGGAGCATTCGAATGAACATATGGTACAAGTTCCCAAGTGTTACCCCCTGGCCTGAGAGAATGTGGTTCTAAAGTTGTGGACAGGTAAGCATCGACTAAGACTTGTAAAGGGATTTGTCCATAGACCATAGTTAAGGGATATCGATCACACACTACTTCAAAAAAGAAAAATGAGAGATGCCTTTATCATTCAGACCTATTATAACTACTATAAGATGCTCATTTAGTTCACTGTTAGTGTTCCCACGAACTAGCTAGAGGGATCAATAAAAAATGGTGCCGGCCGGCCTACAACCTACTATTGTCCCTCAAGCTTATTAACAATATAAGGACACTAGTAGTCTTGATTATTATTATTATTTTTAAATTACACAGTACAGATACAGACGCTCACAACGCACGTACACTCACCCCCGTGAACACACGCACACAAACCCTACTCCTATGAGTACCTCCGAAAGACTGTGGCGACAGATCTTGAGATTAACGAAGTCACCACAGGTGCCTCGTTGTTGACGGGAATGTCGCCTACCACTGAAAGTACAACGCCGTTGAATTCTGAAATAAATCCAGAAAAGGTACGACAACCAGCATTTGAACCCTGGTGGGTAGTGTCCCACTGGACAGTCCTATCCGCATTGTGTATAACGTACGAAGACGGTGAATAGTAATTGTGTTAGAGTGTGTACTTGGAGCTAATTTCAGAATTTACCAAAGGAATAAAAAATTCGAAGTGGTGTTTGATGAGGAACTTATTTTTCTGTTTCTCTTCATAAAATATATTTTAAACTTACTATAAATTACGTATTGTAATGCTAAATTAAAGCCTATACCTACCTTCCCAAATAAGCATTGAGGCTTTCTAACTCCAATTATGTCAGAGCTAATAAAGTTCCATATCAAGATAACAGGCCAGATATATGCACTCTTGGTAAAGCGAAGCATGTTGTTGACCAGTTAATAACCACGTTGTTCTTGGTCTCAAAGTAGGGACGGCAGCATAATCCATCATATCTATCCTTTTTTTTTTCCTGCGATCAATCCATCCACATCTATCTATATATTCTGAATAGATGGAACCCACACTAGCTAGTAAGTGCCATCAACTCTGTTCTACTCTTTTCTGGTGGACGTCATATTGCTACTGTTTATCAACCATCCAATTTCTTTCAACATGCATATTTGCTAGCTCCCCTGTCAGATTCCTACCAAATTATTTTTCCCATCCATCTCATTTGTCTTCTAGGCTCAATAATTTCAGCTTCCACCGCACAAGTCACTTCCCACTGATATTATTATTCCTATGTCTAATTGGTTAGATCAGATATCAAATAATTCCTTTATTTGCCTCCCCACAATAATCTCTATCACATTAACCTCCCATCATAACAGCTATCAAATCATTTTGCCTCCCCACAATAGCTAGCAAGTGAACACACATATTTCTGATTATCCTTCTCTCATTCTCTTGCAATCAATGCTGCATCAGCAAGCTATAAGCAGCCGAGTAGTAGTGAAAGATATATATATGTATATATCTCCTTCCGTTGAGCAACAAGGTCAAACTAAAGTCACTGATCACCCAGTCCTATCTAAGGTATGCAACCCACTAATTGCCATCAATGCTAATTTTCTCACCTCTGATGCTGCGACATCATTCTTGAATAGGGTGGACACGGGCGACGCTTAAAAATAATACGTATCTAATACCAGTTATAAAAACCAACACAAAGTTATATTTTAAAAGTGGTGCTACATGGGTCTCCCAATGATCCGTCGCAAGCTAAATAACAAAGTTTAGAAAAAGTAGAAGACCGAATTGAAAAATGACTCGGTAGTTGGAAAACAAAACATTTGAGCTGGAGGCGGAATAGTGTTGATTAATTCAGTCTTGTCTAGCCTACCTATATATGTATGTTTATGCTCCCTTTCTTTGACGTCCAAAGGGATGTTTTGAAAAAAAAAAGAGTATTACATATATATTTTTCTGAAAAATTAAAAATGATCAACACAAAAAGAAATATAGGCTAGTACGAAGTTCCCTCTTCTATATTTGTTCCTAAAGACCAAGGAGGTGTAAGAATTTTGAACCTGGATATACAAAATCAATTTATTTTGAGCAAATGGCTGTTCAAGATAAAATTCTATCACAATTTTCATAAAAAAAGGCAGGTGATGATTCACATTTTTGGATGTGTTTAATTGGTGTTACGAATACATTTTTGTGCCTGGAATCTCTTTTAGACTACTTGAATAACAAAATCAGGCTCTGAGAAATATCTGGTTGGCTAATCAATCTCTAAAAATCCAATGCCAACTTTGTATAACATAGCATAAAATAAACAAACAAAGGTTGCAGAGGTGCTTAGCACAGTTCCAATAGCTTAATGATTCTTTGGGAGAGCATTAGTGGGGTACAAACTCATAAAGTGGAACAACTTAGTTGCTAGAATGGCTAATGCAAACTTCTAACTTGGTTCTGATGTGTTTTTATGTCACCACATAAAACAACATTTTTTATGTAGGTTCTATGTATAGGTTTCTTGACAATAATGGGATCAAAGTTACAGAAACAGTTTAGCGTCTGGAGACACCTTTGACAATAAAAACCTTTGACAATAAAAATATTTCCTTGGTACCTTAGGATAGGGGTTATTCTTACAAAAAGATAATTTATAAAAGAGAAATTGGAACAGAGACACTACTTGCTACTTTGTAGTAAGCCGGAAAGGATCCAAGACGACATTTCTTTGAATGCACTTATGCAGGTTCTCCTTTGGAGGACTGTGCATATGGTGCTTTGATATGAACCACCTCTCTGAATCTCTAAAGCTTATTGCAGTAGAAATAAAACATTTAGATCTCATTTTAGTTGATAGGAGAAGCGACTATTTGTTGGTCCATTTGGCTAACAAGTTAGGAATGATGTTGTTTTTGACAAATGTCGAACAAAACTCTTATGCAGGTTCTATCCATTGGAACACGTTAGCTATATTTTTGGCATCAGTTGTAGAGCTATGAGGCACAAAAGAGTTTTTGTTAGAGGCTTAAGCTGGAGAATGTGGGGATGAGTTTCTTGCGTCCTATGGATGGCCTTCTATTTTCAAAATAGAGTTTTGAGCTGTTTTTTAAGTTTCTTCCTGTTATCACGCGTGCTTATTGTACTAATGTGGGCTGATCTCCGCTTCTTTGAGGATAGAGCTGGATGTTCTTTCCATTGTCTAAAAAACTGTAGCTATTTCTAAGACAAAAGAATTTTACTCCCTATGCTCGAGTCCTATCAACTAACTCCCTATGTTCTTTCCATTGTACTAATGCTTGAAGATGTTTGGGATTTGCTTATTAGTGAATGTGAATGTGATTATCTTCACCGAGCTCCACACCTCCTTTTTTATAGAAGGATCATCGCAGGGGTCAGGGAGCATGGAGCGACACCTAGGTGGCGTCGGCCGATGGGACCATGTGGGCCCATGGCCCCCTGCCACTCCCACTTGCCTTCTATACACTTTTTTTGTCCTTTTTTTTTTTGAAAATTCCTGCATACAAAATAACTTTTCCAATACAAGGAACTTGGTGAATTCTAAACATGCATGAAATGATGTTATTTTACCTTGATTTTTAGGTGGAATATTGATGGTCAAAATGGGTATTACTGACCATAAACAATGATTAGATAAGAATGTATGCATCTCAATGACCAATGTACAGTAATGACATTGGCTGCTTTTTAGTGCTCAGTTTGGATTTTTTTTTTATCAGAGTACATGCTAGAAGTTAAATTAGTCCGCCTCTCTGGTGAAAACCGGATGATCCTTCTGTGAATACGTTAACATGTTCATTTGATACCGACACGCTGTGCGATTAGACCCAATCTCCACCGACATTGTGCACTACATTCACCGTGTTAGTTGTATCTAGCACCATTGAGGATGTTGCCTGGTGGCAACATATATGGCCATTGCACACAAGATTTAAAATTTCGGACAAAAATTCTATTCCCATAACTTCTGCTAGCTTGCTGTTACCGGCGAGCCTACATCCCCGCTGCTCTCCTCACCAATATGTTTAAGGCTCTGTTTAGTTTAAAATTTTTTGCAGATTTCTCGTCACATCGATTGTCATTTACGCATGTATGGAGCATTAAATAAAGTAGCAGGTCTTGCATGTTTGTACAGTTTACCTGGCTTTCTCGAGATAAATCTTTTGAGTCTATTTGGGTCATGATTGGACACTTACTAGAAAAAATTTCCCCTGTGCTACAGTATATTTTTCATCCACTTTTCGGTAACTAAACAGGCCATAAGCTAAGATCAACGCCACTCACCTCTGTACAAGGCTGATGGTTCCTAAAAAAAAAAAAAAAAAAAAGGATAGCTAGTGCTACATGTGATCGCTATCGTGCCAGTTGCTACTCACTCCCGATAGTGCATGCGGCCGGTCCTACTCTCCAGTCTGCAAAAGCTACTACCACCGAACCTACTCCCTAACGCAATTACGCAACAACGATAATCAACTCATTCTGGCTGCACTTCTGAGGCGCCGTTTACTTCCCAAAATTTTTTCTCTTTTCTCATCACATCAATTATCCTTTACGCTTACATAAAACATTAAATGAAGTAGCAGCTGTTGGATGTTTGTATTTTTTACCTGGTTAGCTCGAGATGAATCTTTTGAGTCTACTTGGTTCATGATTAGACAATTGTCAAATACAAACAAAAGTGCTACAGTGCACTTTTCACCTCTTTTTACCTAACTAAACAATTCATTGATAGAGTTATCCGTATATTTGTAGGCAAAAATTACCCAAGGAATATAGATGCAAGCATCTGTCCCAAAAGTTGTAGGTAGTTTCTGCAATAACATCGCTTTATTGTCGGTTTTGATTGATATGTAATATTTTTGCCAAAACACCATTTGTCAGGACATAAGGTACACAAGTATGGGGATGACACTAGTGCACAAATTGATTTCTCTTGGCGCTGTGACTTTTTTTACTGGCGGTTTCTGTTAATGGATGTCAGTACAAATAAATCAGTGGGATCGAATAACGAATCGCCATAAATCGATTTTTATAGATAGTTTGTTAAGAAAACCGTGTGTAAAAGTCATGCATTTATACAAGTGGTTTTTTTTCTAGTGGCAGTTTTCTTAAGGATTCGTATGTAGAAATGATTTGGAGAAGCTAAATTTTGAGTTTTTTAAATGATCTCGTATGAAAAAACCATCAAAATAAAAGTTGTAGAGCTCGAAAAGTGATAAAACTTTGTAGTTGACGACTTTATCATTTAAAATCATTTTGTTAACGAAAACTACGTTTGAATTTGTCAAATCTGAAATTCAAATTTTATAAATGACCTCGAATGCAGGAACTACCAAAATAAAAGTTGTAGATTTTGAAAGTTATTAAACTTTGTGGTTGACAACTTTTTTCATTTGAATTCGTTTAGGGACCTTAAACAATCAATTTATGCTCAGTTTAGAATAATATGTGACTGATGGGTGGAGTGGTAGAGCAGGCTACGCGCGAGGCTGAGGTCGTGGGTTCAAACCCCCGTGGCCGCGAAGCGCACGATTTTCACACGATAAATGCGGCGATTGGCTGGAGTGGTAGAGCAGGCTACGCGTGAGGCTGAGGTCATGGGTTCAAACCCCCGAGGCCGCGAAGTGCACGATTTTCGCGCGATAAATGCGGCGACTGGCTGGTGGTCAAGTGAGTGGCTGACCAATGGGCCTCTGTAAGGTCGAGATGGCGGACTAGAGGGGGTGAATAGTCCTTTTTAAAAACTAATCGCAGCAGACTAAAACCTATTCGGTTCTACCAACGATTCATCCCTCTAACTAGATCTAAGCACCTTATCAAAGATGCTATGTAAGAAACAATAGTGCTAGCCTAGATTAAGCTTCCATAATCATTTCTATCGTAAGGTCACACAAACCTAAGCATTAGTACTTTAAGCACAGGAGAGCTCCTACCAACTAGCAAGTAAAAGAGCACTAAGCACGTAAGTTCACTAAATGCTCAATGACAAACATACACAATCCTAATCAAGGAGCGCAACTCACTTAGCTACACAAACTAAGTGAGACACTACTTCTAAGCTACACAAGATAAGAAAATGAGTGGTAAACTACACAAGCTAACTGGTCTCACAAGAGCAACTACAACTACACAAATAAAGTAATGCATAATACAAATAACTTGTGTAGAAGGGAGCAAACCACCATGAAGGAAGGGAAGATGTTGACGCGGTGATTTTTGCCTAAAGGTTTACTTGTCGCCTAAAGCTACGTCCTCCGTTGAGACAAGCTCCAAGGTTGCTGTCGATCCTCTAGCAAGAGGTGACCAAGCACACGTCACCACCCCCACGTGGGGTGCCCACAAGCAGTTGCTCTTTGATCCAGACGGACCACTTGTCGCTCCTCATGTCTCGCTCTACTACCGATACTCTTTGCTATCTCCCGCGGGGTGAGCTCTAACCCCTCACAATCTTCCCCGGAGCCAAGCACAACTCCTTGATCGCTTCCATGGAGCCACAAGCCACCAAGATGCTTAGAAGGTGGCGATCTCCAAGAGTAACAAGTGCCACTGGCTTGCAACTTGATCACCTAGTGCCACTCTTCTCACAAATGCAAATGCACTAGCACTCACTGGTGATCAATCGGATGTTGACTATGCAGACTAGTGAGTTAGAGGCAGTCCAAACACTCACCTAGCATAGATACATAGTCCCAAAAGTGTTGGATGGCCGGACACACTCACTATTTATAGCCCTAAGGGCTGAAATAGTCGTTACTCCTTCACTTGGCTAAAAAAGCATGCACCGAACACACTTACTGGGTCACCAGACACGTCTAGTGCCCAGCATTCGGTGCTCCTCGGAGTGCAATGCATCCCGACTGTTTGAAAGTTACCGTTGCGCGCAAATGGCTATTGTCCACGCATGCCACCGGACGCTCTGACATGTTCACCGGACGCGCAGAGGCCTGGAAGGTCCAAGTTGGCTCGAGGGGGGTGAATAGACTAAATTAAAATTCTACAAAGTACTAGACCAAGAGGTTAGTACAACAAAACGCTATAATTGCAATTGCTATGCAAGCCACCTACACAAGTCTAGTAATTCTAAGCACTAAGCCACCCAAGCTAACTAGCAAAAGTAACACAACTACACAACTAGGCAAGGCAAACAAGCTAGAAGCTAACTACTCTGCACAAAGGTAAAAGAGGAGCGCTTTGATGGTTATACCTTTGCCTTGAGATGAAGCCAATCACTGGGATAAATGCAATCACTCACTCGAAGATGAGGAAATCAATAGGAACACCAAGATTTATTCCCGGGGTTCACGTGCTTGCCGGCACGCTACGTCCCCGTTGTGTCGACTTCAACCGGTGGTCCGACGGCGAATCGGTATCACACACCGAGCCTACACAAGGCGCCGCAAGGACCTACCACGGAAGAAGTAACTCAATGACACGAGTAATCCACTAAGTTACCTTTGAGTACTCCGCTCGAGGTAGGCACGAACCCCTTACAATCCACCAGTGTGAGTAAGCACAATCACCAAGCTTCTCCACACCTTCTCCACCTTCAAACCGGCTAGGTGACGGCAATCACCAAGAGTAACAATAATTACTCCACCACCAAGCCACCAAGTGCACTAAGATGCAAGAAGATGATCACTACACTTGATTCACTCTCTCTCAAACAAAATCTCAAGTTGAATCAAGAGAAGAGAGTTGGAGGGAGTGTGGCTCACAAGAGGCTTAGGAAGATCAAAATGTGCAAGAGAGATGTCCGAAGCCAGCCACACTCCTATTTATAAGCGTGCTCAAAGATCTAGCCGTTTCTAACTAAAAACGTACACACCGGGCACTGCTTAGTTCGCACCGGACGCGTCCGGTGGTTGTCCGGTGTATCGTCCGCTGACATGTGTACTAGCCATTTGAATTTTACCGCTGCGCGCGCTTGCACCGGACGCGGAGCCATCACACCGGATGCTCTGACACCCGTGTCCGGTGCACTAACAGAGAGCATCTGGAGAGCTCAAACCAGCACCGGACGTGTCCGTCGCTAGGTCACCGGACGCCTGCGGCGTCCTATGCTCACTTCGTGTCAGTTTCGCAAAGTTGTCATCGGACGCTCGTTTGAAGTCACCGGACGCGCTGGAGCCAGCGGCCGGTGTCCACTCAGAGAGGTTTCAGAAAGGCCAAATGCACACCGGACGTCTTCCACACTCTTAGGCACGTATGTTAGCAAGTTTTAAGCGCGTTTGCAAAGTGGAGTTAGTCACTCTAGGTTAGTTTCAAGTATATGCAAAGTATGCAATCCTAGAGCACTTGTCAACCGGGTTCACGAAATAATTCCCCTCTTAATAGTCCGGCCAATTATCCTAAACGTGATCGCACTCACTAAGTGCCTTGATCACCGAAACAACAAAGAGCCCTATCTTTTTACCTTTGCCTATAGCTCTTTGATCCTTTCCTTTTTCACCATTTCTTTACTTGATCTTCACTTCTTAGCTCATGTCAACTTCCTCCTGATCACTAACCTTTTCTTTGGCTACATACACTTAGCACTTAGGTTAGTAGCTAGGTTTTATCAATTATCAAAACCAAACTAGAGACTTTGAAGGCCAGAGTCCGGTGCACGACCAGAGAGCACTTGTAACACCCTAATTTTTGCACTTTTCGAAAATAGTTAATATTGAGTTTTATATGCATTTTCATGATCTTGAAATGAAGATAAATACTAACTTTTGCAAAATAAAAATCAATATAGGGAATATACATGTATGTTGCACTCATGCTGCTGCATTATAATTTCTGTACTGCAGTGATTCTTATTTGAAGTACAAAGAATTTTATTTGAAATTTAGATTTGAAAATGAAAGTTGGAATTATAAAAGAAAAACAATAGTATTTTCCTTCTCCCTCTCGGCTGATGGCTTGCACGCCTGAAGGCCTGCTCTTCTCGGCTGTCCTGATGCTCTACTCAGCGTTCTGTTGCCGGTTCAACCAAAGGTGCAAGCAGTCGTAGAATCCAGCAGCTGCAGCCAGCGCCACCCCTTCCCTTCTATGTGAGTCGCTGACGGCTTGGCCCCACATGTCGGCACCTTCCCCTTCCTCCCTGCACGAGCAGAGCTGGGAACAACCGTTGCCCCGCTCCCACGTCCGAAATCCGCGCGCACGTTCTCACGAATTCAGCGGCTTCCCCACTCCTTCTCCCTCGAATTCGCACGCGCAGGCCGTATTAGAACCACCCAGCGCCCTCGTTTCTCTTCCCCCGCTCCCTTGCCAGTTCCACTCGCGAACAGAGCCGTCCGCAGAGCCGAACCGCTGCCGCCGTCGCCATTGGTCGTCGTCCGACCACACCGCTCCGTCTCCAAGCAATTTGAAGCCGCGGTGAGGTTCGCACTGTACTCTGGGAGCTTCACGTCCCCTTCGTTTCCTTCATATCGCGCTAATCGAAGCCGTCACCATGCCGCAAACACCGCCGTCCGCTGTCTCTCGCCGTTGAACATCTACAATCCATCCCCACCCGAATTAGACCTCAAGCCACTGGACACGTCCGGTGCTTAGTCACCGGACGAGCTCCAGCGTCCGTTGCTCCACTATCTCCTCTGAGAACACCATGTCACCAGCACCCGACACACGCATAGTGCATGCCCCGCGTTTGGTGCCACCGAACCAGCAACCGGTGCGGCTGCCTCAAACATGATGCTCTCGGCTTCCTTTACCAGACGCTCCGGCCAGCGTCCGGTGCTCCCAGCTCCAACGTCCAGTGCATGTTTCTCTAGAGACATCACCAAAAATCGATGAATCCTGCAGAGCAATCTCGGTGGGTGGAAAAGAGAACCCAAACCCTCTCAACATTCATTTCCTTTGGCAAATGTGCTAATACCACCAAGTATACAACCTCATGTGCTTGTGTGTTAGCTTTTCACAAACATTTTCACAAAGGATTTTCAGTCACCCGCGCCACTCGATCCTAACAACTCATGCAAAGTTAGATCGTTTAAGTGGCACTATATGACCGATAGGCAAACAAGTTTGCTAGCTAGTATGGCCATCTATCCTAAATTATGTCAAGCATTTCTCTACTCAACCTTAAACCGGTAAAATAGAAACACCCTAGGTTATACTTTTGCCTTACGCTTTTCATTCCGATCACATGACTTTTGATATATCGATCCTCGAGTTGCATCCTCTTCACCGTTGTTTTGGTCGATCGGCGCCAAACGCACTAGCTTGGCCTTCACATTTGCAACTGGCACTAGTACACAGGAGATCTACAGTGGCGCCATGTATTTTTTTACTGGTGGTTTCGCTTGACTTCCGCCACTAGAAATCAGCGCCATTTTTACAGGCGGGTCACTTAAAGAACCGCCACTAGAAATCGATTTTTAGTGGCGGTTCCTTAAGTGACCCACCTGTAAAAATAGCCCATTTTTACTAGCGGGTCATTTAAGGAACCGCCACTAAAAACCGATTTCTAGTGGCGGTTCCTTAGGTGACCCACCTGTAGAAATAATCTGAATTTTAATTTTTTGAGTTTTTCAATTGACCTCGTATGAAAAAACTGTCTACATAAAAGTTGTAGATCTTGAAAAATTATGAAACTTTGTAGTTCAAAATATTTTCATTTGAAATCATCTTGTTGCCATAAAATACGGTCAAAGTTTAAAATTTGAATTTTGAATTTTTGAAAAAAGCCTCGGATGGAAAAACTGTCTACATAAAAGTTGTAGATCTCGAAAAGTTATGAAACTTTGTAGTTGATAACTTTTTTATTTGACTTCGTTTAAAGCCTCCAACAGTTAATTTGCTATCAGGTACGTCACAATATGTGGTGAACCTAATACAACTAAGATACATGTGAGTGTTGGGTGGAGTGGTTAGAGAAGGTTACGCGCGAGGGAGAGGTTGAGGGTTCGAACCCCCGTGGCCGCATAGCGCGCGTATTTTGCGCGAAAAATGCCGCGACTTGCTATTTTGCGCGAAAAATGGCGCTGGTCAGTGGGTCCCTTCCCAAATTTAGTTTTTTTGTTTTGCTATTTTTGAAACACGATTTTTGGAAAAGTATTTTTACTGGCGGTTTCTTATGTGAACCACCAATGCAAATCGATTTGTACTGGCGGTTCACAAGCAACCACCAGTACAAATCGCTGATTTTTACTGGCCCCTAACACTGGCGGTTCACAAAAACGCCAGTAGAAATACGTTTACAACCGCCAGTGCTGAGCTCCAGTGTACTAGTGTGGTCAATCGATGCCAAGCCTCGTCTTGATTTTATCCACCGAGCCACATGTTTCCATATCATTTCTCATGGGTTAAGCTCCTTCGTCACCACATGTGTGAGCTAAGCAACTCTTTCTAAGCTATTTTCACCTCCATGGCATAATTGCTCATACACATGTACCTGTGGACTACTAATCACCTATGTAATCAATATTTAAACATATATTAGTCCACCTAAGTTGTCATTCGATTACCAAAATCAAATAAGGACCTTTCATCCACCCTTAAAATTTAAATATATTTTTCTATTTTTAATACTTGATTTTTGGAAGAACAATACTACTGGCAGTTTGGGAAGAAAACTGCCAATACAAATCGATTTGTACTAGCAGTTCTCAAGGCACCGCCCGTGAGAAGGTTGATTTTCACAGGCCTCTCCCACTGGCGGTTGCGAAAAATGTCAGTAAAAATGGATTTAGGACCACCCGTAGCATTCTTCTGTGTACTAGTATGACAAGGGGAATCATCGATGAGGTAATTCAACAAACACTCTTCAATTCACATCCTTCCACTCTATTTGGTCTAACTATTTTCAATCGTGTAATAAGGAAATCACTCTAATTCACATCCTTCAATTCAGTTTGTATCTAATTATCCTTCAGTTCAGTCCTTCTGAGCTACATTCACTAGGTAAGTACTTGCATAATAGCAATTGAATCACTTTGATGGAAATGCTTGAAACTATAATTGGCTCTACTAGCATACGCAAGGAGTAATGGCGTGAAGCATAGCCAACTCATTTTAATTTCAATATGTAACTCCGTGTAGAGATCAGTGCCTTATGTAATCATGTGGCAACTTTTATATATAGTACTACATTAGTTCACACACATTCTATGTTAGAGTGGATTGCTATCATAAAAAATAGACTTGTTCCTACAATACGAAGAAGGGTTAATTGGAACGATGCCATTGCAATTTTTACGGTTTTGAGAAACACCATTACAATTCACCTATTTAGAGATACACCATTACAATTTCAACACTGCCTGAAATACACCACGCTCTACGTCTTTCAAAGCATTGGACCCAGTTACAGGGCGATGGACGCATACGGTATTTCCGTATGGACCGTAATGCCCCGTTTCTTCTTCCTCGTCCTGCTGGTTCAGTTGTTCTCAATCAGCTTAACTTCTTGCTCTCTAGCGTTCATACTCGTAGCCTCCCTGCAACCATCCTACAGCCATGGCGTTGGCAGCGCACGCGTGCAGGCCGGAAGACAACAGCGCAGGGCGCGCGTGGTTGGCACGGCGCAGTACGTCTACACGCGCCCAGGGCGATGGCTTGGAGGTCAGCCCCGCGCTCGCTGACACGCCACTCGCCGGGCTCGTGCTAGCTCACTGGCTCAATGCCGTGCCACTCTCCCTCTCTCTTGCTACATCTCACCATATCCTCGCTGGCCGCACTCGCACTGGCCCTGGCCGTGGCCGGCACCGCTGCCCTCCATGCTAATAAGCTCTACCTGGGGACAACCACATAAACTGTAACCAGCGCGAGCTCAAGATTGGCGACATTGTTATTAACGTTAGCTTGTGCATACTCCCTCCGTCTCACAAATAAACGCAATTTTTTTTACTCCTACTCTTCCTCTTTGACCATTCGTCTTATTCAAATTTTTTATACAAATAATAAATTAAATACATGTCCAGTTAGTCTCATGCATACCGTGGCCACGTTCCGTGGCTCTGCTTGCGTTTAGCTTGTCCAGTTAGTCTCATGCATACTGAGAGTAATACATGTCGTGGTTGCAATCGCCTACACCCCGTGCTGCCATTCATCCACACACCATACGCGAGCGGGCCGACGAGCTCTCGGAACCGGCGGCATGGATGGGGAGGCAACAGGCCAGGGCCATTGACACAGCGCTCCATGTCCAGGGGCGACATGCTGTATGGCGCCGCTCCAGCGTTGTGCGCGGGTGGCGCAGCTGCGGAGATGGCGTGCGGCGAGCAGGGATACGGCAGTGTGGCTCGAAGACAGCATGACGGCATCGACGTCTGGTGGCAAAAGACCAAGGAAAACCGACAGAGGGAGGGGATGACGCGGGTCCACTTATAAGTAACATAGAATGAGGGAGAGTAGCGTGGGTATTTTGGTCCATACAAAAGTGAATAGCACTGCAGCTAGGCCCAAGGGCTCAGGAGACGTAGACCATGGCATATTTAAAAGAGGGTTAGAATTGTAATGGCGTAACTCCAAATAGATGAATTGTAATAGCATTTTTCAAAACCGTAAAAATTGCAATGGCACCGTTCCAATTAACCCGAAGAAGTATGGATTTGCTAATTATAGTAGTACATCAGTTCACACACATTCTATGTTAGAGTGGATTACTATCATAAAAAGTAGACATGTTCATGCAGTATGATGTATGGATTTGCGAATTATATCTGTATGTGTGTTCATTTAGCTATTAATTTACATCTCAATTAATTTATAGTTTGTGAAAACCTAGATGCAATATCATTCCATTAGTGAAGGTCACCTATGTCGTTGTGATCTAGTAGTGATCACCAATGGGTATGCATTGAACTATCATTGATCAATTGATCATCAGCGCCGAATTGATAACTAACTGGTCATGATCAAATTCTATTCACTGTCAGACCACACCACTAACTGGTGGTGGCAAAATCATCAACTTGCTGATCTTGACTTCTACACCGCGGCAGAATCGAGGAGGCGGCACGGCGGCCTGGATCCAACCAAAGCTCCTCGGCGGCGGTGTAGGGTCAAGGCTGCTTGTGAGACAGTTGAATATGTGATGTCGACCACCTCATTATGTTTAGGCACCGTCTCGCAAAATCATTTTTGTAGTAGTGATTGTGCCCTCATTAGTCCCTCATCATGTGTCATCATCGTGACTATCACACAAAGACATGAAGGCAAGGAAGGGAGGATGAGGATGGTAGCAGTGGGCTAAGTATGTGTGAGGGCCACTATTATAGAGGGCTTATTGCAGGTAGGTGAAAACAGTTAATGGAGGCGGTTGTCATAATGCAACTGCCTTGGTTAATCATGGAGTTGCAAACCCAGTGCAGAGACCTCAAGAGAGAAAGAGAGATGGAGTTGATCAGAGAAAGAAGAGTGAGAAGAGAGGTGGAGCTGACTTATTGACCTCACATGTCAGACGTAGTACTGGCTTAGACTGGCTCGGAGAAAGAAGAGTGAGGAGGGAGGCGGAGCTAACTTGTCGACCTCACTTGTCAGACATAGAATCGGTTTAGACTAGCTCTAAGACTCAAACTTTGTTTGGAAACCTAAATAGCAGGTTACAAACTGAACAAGATTTATAGAACCTTAAGTTACTCTTGTTCTTGCATATATGGGCGTTGCTTCTGCCCAGATATCCAAGTGGGGCCAACCATCCGGACACCCGCACATGTTCTACTAAAGACGCGCCCCACCCATCGTGTGCCACACTCCGCATGTCATGCTCCAGCGCCTCTCCCACCGCACATCGCGTGCCCATCTCCACACGCCCCACCCTCCCCCACCCGCACATGCATAGTCCTGCGCTTACATGTGACTTGCCCCCCATTCTGCTCTCCTTCCTCATTGTGCACTCGATCACCTGGCTCCCTAGTACAATTTGTGAACAACCACTGCAGCGTCGAATGGACGCCCTCTAGCCTCTAGCTCCTAGAGAGAAGATGTAACAGAAGGTGGGGGAGGACCGGAGGAGAGATGCAAGCCTAGGTCTACCATTGAAACATCCAAATACAATAGTTGCAACATACGTCTGATGGCTATGGAACACTTTAAACATGCTTATGAAACACTAGAAAAACGTATCTGAAGCACACTTGAAAACTAATGCAGCCCGTTGCAACATCTGAGTGAAATGCATGCAACATATATGTGAAACATATGCAATATCCAGATAAACACAACATGCATCTAGGAATATAGATGAAACATACCGATGAAAAATGCATGAAACGTTTGAAAGCATACTTTCGCAACATGACTCTCAAACAATTTCAATATATGCAACATGAGCCCGTCACCCGATCTATTTTTGTAGCATCCATATGATTCAACTGCAACATACCACTGTAACATTTGAAACAACTGAAACATAAAATTGCAACGTAGGGTGTGAAGATAGATGGAGCATAGCGTGAGGAGCTGTAACACCCTAAAATTTGCTTTATTTAAAGTAGGGACAAATTGATTTATTTATGCAATTGTTTGGCATATTGACCTAGCAAATAATAATTTTTAGCAATTAAAATAAATCATAGGAATTAGAAACATGATTTGTTGCATCCATGCTGCTCAATGATATTTTTGTTTGATTTGCACTTTATTGAGATTTGGAAATATTCAAATGTATTTGGAAACCTCCCCTCTTCCTTTTTCGCCCGCGTGGGCCGAAGGCCACCCGAGGGTCGGCAGTCCGGCCTATCTCCCTCGCGCAGGCGCTCTTTTTCTTTGGCTGCCATGCGGGGCCTGCTGCTCAGAGCCGTCCCCTTCTTTCCTCGGGAGTCCGAGCAGGACTCGATGTCCAACCGACCGCCGCCGGAATCCTCGGACGAGTCCGTCCTGAGCACGCCTCCACGGCCCGTAAAAGGAAGCCGCGACCCTCTCCCCTTCCCTCCTACTGGCACTGACGCGTTGGACCACGGCACAGCGCCGTTTCCTTCCTCCGAACAGAGCCCGAACCGAGCACGACCGCCGCCTCCGACCGTATCCTAACCACCGAATCTCCCGAAGTCCGGATCTCCTACGCCTCCCTCGCGCCCCTATATAGGTCGGCCGAGCTCTGCCGTCCCTCCCCATAAGTTCCCGAGCAAGCCACGCCCTCCAATCTTGCCCTAGCCGCCGCCCCGAGCTCCGCCGTCGCCCCGAGCTCCGCCACCGCCGTCGATTTCTCCTCGGGAAGACTTCTCCGTCGAAATTGGTTGTTCTTCAAGCTTCGCAGCAAGGTCAGGAACCTTCCCGACCCCTTCTCCCTCGGTTTCGTGCCCTACAGCCATGATGCCGAGCTTCGCCGCCACCATAGTTCCGCCACCTAGCTCGCCGCATCCTCCCCGAGCTACCTCTGTGGCAACCGAAACCATAGATAGGTTCGGCTTGAACTCCTCTTGCTTCCCGACCAGGTCCCGAGGTATGCCGAGCTTCCTAGCCCCGAAAACGCCGTCCTCGGCCATCTTGCCGGCGAGGAATCGCCCGAGCGCCGCCCGACTCCGGCGACCAGAGCCGCCCTTCTTTTCCCGAGCTACCTGCGCCGTCCACGGCCGATCCAACGGCTCACAGCGAGAGATACCCTTTCGACCGGCACTTTTGCAGAAAACCCCCTGAACTTTTTAATATTCTAACCCGCGATCCTTTGGCGTATTTCTCAGATTACGCTTTCCTATTTAGAAAACGTATTTCCTCGGTTTTATTTCAAAAAGGCGTTTTCAATATTTACAGATTTGTCACTCAGTTTATTTCGGCCATATTTTATTCGTTTTAGCTCCGATTTGATCCGTTCAAGTCTCGTTAGATTCGTAATTTCGTTACTCATGTTTTCAACTTTTAAAATTCGAGATTAGATTTAATCTAATATTTTATTAAAGTAAAACTTGTTTATTTCATAACTTCTCCGTTTGAACTCCGAATTTCGTGATCTTTATATCGTTGGAATCGTAGCGACGCGTAGATTATTTTTATACACTTTTCAATCTATTTTTCCACTGTTGGTGTACTGTTTCTAATATAGATCTTGTTTGCTTCGTGTCTGATTGCCTCGATGATTGTGTGGTGATTTTATGATCGAGTTTAGACGGTGAGCAATACGTTGGTGATCAAGAGTACACGGAGGATCCAAGTTCTCCAGAGCACTTTGATCAAGGCAAGTATAGCATGGACCATCCTTGTTGCCTATTCACCTTAATCACTAAATTCATGATGCATGTGTCTACCTTGGCAACCATAGTATTTATTCCTAAGTTTTGATCACTTGATCCTTGTTACCTATGAGATTGCATTTGGGTAGTGATGCTAGCGCTGGATGATGCTATGATCTTATGAACTTGATTAATTAATTATGAGATAAAGATTAAAAGATGCTTTTAAGCAACATGGACTAAGGACTTAACTGTAAGTATGACACCGGGACTTACAGCGCAACCATGAGGGTTATATGGCTCTGACTTTAGTCAAGTATGAAGTTACTTTTTATTATGTTGTTAATCTTGAAAGATTCCTTACCGAGCTGGTTGTTTTGCGGCTCCTATCCTTGTGTGTACTGCTGCGTGTGTGTGCCACTGGAAGGAGGGCTCTACCGCCCCTTGCCATTGCGCCTGGATTGATTAGTGGCATGTTAGGAAGGCTTTTGAAAGACTTCATAGTGTACCCTGCCGCACTTCCTTGGTGAGGTGACATGGGAGTCATGACCCTTGGCATATGGGAATCACGACTTATGGTGAAAGTGTGCAACCTCTGCGGAGTGTAAAACTGATATATCAGCCACGCTCACGGTCACGGGCGGCCTTGGACGTCTTACAGAAACTTAACTAATTTAATATTGATTTATTTGAAGTTTCTGTTGATGTTTATTCCATATTAATTATCATGTTTATATGATCATGCAAATCTTGTTCCTTGGTATAACCTATTGCTGCTACTCAATTTGCTAAAATATGATCAATTAAAAGCAACCGCTGTCAAACCAGTGTCAAGCCTTATTTGAGCCTCATAAACCCATGTTATTCTTGTTGAGTATGACATGTACTTACGCTTGCTTTATTTTTCATATTTGGATAAAAATCCCGGATGGGTAACAGATGATTATGATGATTCTTCTGAGGATTACTAGGATTGTGGTTCACCGGTCAACTACTTCCCTGTGAATTGGAGCTTCTGCGAGAGATTATAATTATTAGTCCGCTGCTATTTATGTAAAGACTCTGTGATATTATTCGTCATATATGAAACCTTGTGATGGTACTATGTAATTTGTCGCTTATGTGTGTGATTGATCTCTGGGCGCACATAAGTTGGTTCATTCAATTTTATCCTTAAAATTAGGTGTGACAGGAGCACCATGGCTGCACGGATTTGTGGATATTGAGGGCTCCGGTGGTGGAGGACGTCAGTGTAGGGGAGGGGTTCCACAAGGGTTGGGGAGGAGGACGCGTTGTGTGGGGCAAAGAGAGCTGCCAGAGTTGGGGGAGGAGAGGACGAAGTAGCCACGGGTGTTTGGAGCACCATGGCTGTCGGATCTGCGGGCAATTTAGGCTCCTAGTGGTGGGGGACGCCGATGCAGGAGAGAGGCACAGAAGCCGCGCCATCGCCTCTCCTCTTCGGTTGCCTGGAGGTCGCAAAGTGAGGGAAAAGGACGCATGAAGGGCGGGGCTGCTCGCTGGAAATCAGCGGCAGTCGTCCTCCTCTATGGCGCCTAACATGTGTGCACCAGTGGCCATGTGCGGGGACAATGGCACGCATGACAGCAACGAGGAGGGATATGGACGGCGAGGAAATGAGCGGCGCAGGTGACTGGGATGGGCGCGACGTGTTAGGTGGAAAAATGCAGGGCGATTAGGAGAAGGCCCATGAGTGTGTGATGGGATGAGGGGCGGCGGAGTGAGGCGGACCGATGTGCCTCCATTGCTGCCTGCGCCCGCGCTAAGGCAGAAAATAAATGGATGAGAATGAGCATTGGTGAATGGAGATATTAGTTGGAGAGAGGAGATCAAGCAAGTGAAAGAGGATAAGCATTGAATGAATCGGACCTGTGGCAAGCCGAGTGGATAGCAGAGCACGTGGTGTCACTACAAGGATTGTGTTGATACATGATGGTTTCAATTGGTCATAAACACCATAAAACTCGTCATAGGTAAATATCTGTGAGGGTGCTAAAAACAGTCATAGAATCCACGTCATAATTCTACAGTGTGGGAAAAATCCATCACAGACGTGTTGCAACAGTGATGTCCACAATGGTCATGGAGTAGCGTTCAGGAGATTTTGAGGCAGTGCACAATGACCAATTAGAGCGTCATGAATACATGCCACGTCAGCAGAGCCACTTCAGCATGGTGACATGGAATCTGATGTGGCTGACCCTGCCACGTCAGCCTTATCTTCCTTCGTTGGGTTGGGCTTATTTGACCAGGATGGTGGGCACATTTGGCCCGATTGGCAGTTTTTGGCTCATGGTTTTTCAGGGAATTTCGGCCCATTTTTATGTAGAAAATTGGGCCCATTTTTCTCTACGCGGCCCAACTTGATGTTAGTGTTCATCATTTTTTTTTGCGCCTAGCATACTTCATTTTACATTGGGCTCAGCCCATTCTGTTCGTCATCTTAGGCAGGAAAAAAAAATACATATACAACATCAACCCACAGAAATAGTAATAAATACACATAATCAAAGACATTCTCAGATTCAAATCTCCGGAATATTACATCACATGTAACTGTCAAAGTAGCAACACAAGCATCCCACGGCTGTTTAGTCACTCCATCAAACCAAAATAACTTGCCTACAGGATGGCAACCACCAGCGAAAGAACCACAGAATAAATGTACCCACAGGTTGCAACAATCACAGGTTACCAACCACCATCAAAAGAATGTAACAATAGTACACCACCATAGCAGGTAGGAGTGCACCAGCACAGCAGCATGATCGCAGGACAAAGCCACCACAAAAGCATCACCGCAGGAGTCCCAGAGAATGCAACCACTACACCACCTTACCTTGTTTCCTAAGCTTCTGGAATCATGACCATCAAACGTCTAAGCAGTGCATCAGTCTCGACTTGCCTTTGCTTCATCTCCTCATCATGCTTGGCTCTTTCTTCTTCTGCTGCATGCTGCTTCTTCATCATCTCATCTAGTTGTTGGCGCTGAATGTTGACAAGGTCCCTAAGATCAGATGTGATCTGCTTCTCCGACAACAGTTGTGCTTCTAGCTTGCGCCGACTTGCAGCACTAGAACCACCCACTCCTCTCTTGATCCCCACATTCTAAAGAAAGCACTTGTGAGATGCAGTGGTTAGTGCAGTTGGCTGAGGGCTGTGGTGCAGTGGCCTGGGTTCGAATCCCTGAAGGCGCACTTATTTTTTAAGCGTTGCAGCGGGATTCATTTTTTGCTACAGTGCCCAGACAGGTCAGCATTACACGTCCAGGTCAGCAATACAAGTCACCTATGTTGATCTGTGACATTCATTCTTAGTCATCACAAATAACTACGATACTGACAGTTGGTTGAAACCGTCATGGAGTTACTACCTAATTTTCAAACCATCATAAGGCCGTCATAGATTTGATACGCAGTGATGGTTTCAAAATCCGTCATCAGAAAACCGTCATGTATTAACACAATCCTTGTAGTGTGTCCGACACCTGTTGGACCGTGGACGCGTATCATTTCCGTGCATATACTCTTCCACTTGGGCTGACTATTTGGCCCAAACATGGTCGGAAGCATTATAGCCCATGTCACGAATATAGTATGCACTTATCAGACTGGGCCAAATTATCAGCAGGATGTACCGTACTTACACCCTAAACAAAAGAGCCCCTGTACATAAATATAAATGCACGTATCTGAGAGATATTTCCCAGCTTGACCAAAGAAAATCGGATGGCGCTTTAAATGGAAAGCTTCAAAAACCTGGTTCATCCCGAAACCCTCAGACGTCAGCTGTCAAACTTCAGCACGCTCCTCTCTCTTTTATTTCTCCATTTGCTTGGCAGGCAGCTCGGGCGTTCCCATTCCAGCTGCGCTCTCCACGCCGCCGCCGCAGCTTTCCTCGCCGCTCGTCCCGTTCGCACTCTCCAAGCCTTGATCGGGAACCAATATGGACCAGCAGTACAAGAAGCCAGCGGCAAACACCACCGCCGCTTCCTCCGCCACCAGCTCAGGTTCTTCATCCTCCTCTCGCTCGACGCACTGTTCCATGTCCTCCGCTTTCCTCGGCGTGCCGTCGTCACCGACGCATTCCCAGCGCCGCTCGTCGCCATCGCTCTATCCGTCGCCAGCGCCGGCACCGTCGACCGGCCACCTCGCCTCTGGTGGCTCGGCCTCCGCGTCAGGCTCGTCGTCGTCCGAGTTCAACCAGATGTCCCCGTCGCCGGCGGCGGCGCCGCCGTATCGCCACTGCCCACGTCCAAGTAGCCAGCGCACGCACTCCCTTCCCTCGCCATTCCTCTCGGAGCTTAGCTCGATCCGTAGGATGGGCGCCAACGTCTTTGGTGATCTGAACCCGCAAGAAATGACCCGGCGCCAGTTCATGCTCCACGGCCAGCAGGGGCAAGAAATGACGCGGTCGTCGTTTTCTAGTCTGCAGCCTCTGCCCGGCGGCAACTTCTCGGGGTTCGCTTTGCCCGCGTCACTGCAGCCACAGCAGATGCAGCCGTCCTCCTCCAACGATCTGCCCAGCAGGATGATCTTCTCTGGGTTCCAGCCGCCAGAGGCATCGCATTCGAAGCACTTCACCAATCTGGCGCCTCTTCCTAGCTGTAGGACCACCATTTTCCAGTCTTCTTCATCATGCTCGGCTTACCCTGACCTCGCGCACCAATCGTCGGCGGACGCAGAGCTGCCTCCATTGCCGCCGAGCCTAGAAATACGACAGTGTGGCCGGCCGCCGTTATTAGGGCATCTTCCACAGAATAACGGTTCATCCACTGAGTCTAGCTCTAGCACTGGTTTCGTGCAGCCTTCATCGAACTCGGATATGTATGAGTTGGCCCCATTGCCTCCGAGCCTGCAGATTCCACCACCACTACTGCAGCAGGTAATAAAGCAAGAGCCCGTTGTCGTTGCCCCTTCTCTTGTGCCCGAGATTATTTCGGTCGACGACGATGGCGACGAGCTCAGTGCTCTTGTGCATTCGTTTGCATCGTCTCAGCATGATCCTCAGTGGGGCGGTAGCGCCAACGAGGGAGGTGGCCAAACCTGGGAGAACATGCCGGCGCCGGCAATAAGCGTGCATGACAACGGTGGCGGTAGCAGTAGCAGCATTCCCTGGAACTGTAACGGTTCCATGCCCATATGTTCACAGTCGCAGCAGCAAGCGCTGCAACAGCTAAACGGCATGCTATCTGCGTGGTCATCTACTGTGAGCAGCAGCTGCGACCAGAGCATGGGCGGCAGCGTCGGCGGACACTTGCCAAGGCTGGGCAGGTATGCCGGCGTTGGCCAGCAAGTTCGACATGATTGAGAATTGGTGGCAGCAGCTGCAGTGGCGTCGTCGGGCCACCAGAAATGCCCTGGAACTACGGTTCCTTGTCTGTGCAAAGCTCCACCCCTGTCCCCGCCGTGTCAAAGCTGATACTTGGGGGCAGGGACAGACAGGGGTTGCCACCACGGCCGCCAGCTCTTGGAGCTGGTGCTAGCAGCAGCAGCAGCATGTCGCGATGGGGCGGCAAGGAGCACTTCTTCTCTGAGGACGACATGGAGAAAATCAGAAAGGACAATCGACTCCGGGAGCTAGTGAAAACAGATCCTAAGAGGGTCAAGAGGTACGTTCACTATATTCATGGATTTTCAATATCTTATGTGGAATGTGCAGTGGCCACATACATGTGGGGTTTCAATTTATCAAAATGCTCAAACTTTTAGTTCTGCGCCTCTGATGTTTATTAACTTCCTCCGTTCAATTGCAGGATTATTCGTAACCGGGTACACATGGCACGACTGAAGGTGCGAAAGGAAAACTACTTCAAAGATCTTCAGCGCCGGGTTGATGCACTAAAGATGGAGTGCAGCTCATTATCTGCACAAGTGCAGTCGCACCAGGTTTGTTCCATAGTTGTGTGACACCCACAATGCAGGAGTAATAACATTATTTCTTGAGTGACAAATTAATGCTAGGTTATTGATACGATCAATTTACATTATGTCTATATATCTAGGAGATGATTGTTAACCTCAAAACTAAGAACCGCGAGATGCAAATAAAGTTAGAGGGGCTGAATGAGCAAGACAATCTGAAACAAGGTGAGTTTTTTCCATTATTGCTTGCATTTAAGGGTTAATATATTCATTTTAGTTCAGATCTTGTGGTGTATTACATGATGATATGCATGCATGCTGTGCCAAAATACAGCTCAACAGTTTAGAGTTCTTTAAGTTGATGCATGCATGATGGCCGATTCTCCTCATCAAGTTATTAAGTCGTTTAGTGTGTTGTTGGATTGGACGTATATAATTATGGTTTGGCACAAAGTTGTGTATATGCAAAAAATGTTGTGTATGGAAAAAAAAATAGTATAGTGCTACAATGGCTGAATGTGTGGCATCTGGTTGCTTTACATGTTTGATATGACACATGTGGTGAATTAATATGTGTAAAACTTTGAATTATTTGTTTCAAACATAATATGCTGAGTGCCATATCCACTTCAATATACTTTTATAATAAAAATATGCGAAAACGATCTATACATTTGATATGCTTAGTCCCTATATCTGAAATGTTGATGATATAAGACCTGCAACTAATTTATTATTCAATGGTGTAATTATGTACTGCGTCTGTTGGACAGTAGTTGTCCCTGGTTCAAAGATTCATATTCAATAAGCATCATATATTTATGTTGGTAATCGTGCCTTTTTGTCTCCTTGATGACCCTATTTCATCCATGTTTATAATATATTTCCTTCATTCTTTATAAATTTACATCTTCAAAGAACTTTGTAACATGGGATTACTATTTTTTATACAGTTCTAAATCAGCATTTGCAATCTGAGGTCCAGAGGTTAAAACTTCTTGAGCTCAATATGATGTGTGCCAATGGCATACACAGTCCCAAGAGCTCACAGATGCAAGGTTGGAGTGCTTCTTCATCTGCCAATGGTTTGCACCAACGGATGCATTCCCATGCAAATGATCTAATTAGCTCACACCAGCTTCAAGCACAGGGGCACACAACAAATCTGCAGCTAGAAGAACAACCAAATAATCAAACTGTTGATGACGAGCTTATGGGTCAACATCAGCAGCCCTGAATGTTATACTATTTCTTTTTAGACATATGAATTCTGGGAGGATACTTCATAAGTAGTATATATATATATATATATATATATATATATATATATATATATATATATATATATATATATATATATATATATATACACACACACACACACACACTAGTAGGATTTTGTATGTCTGGCTATGATATTTATCCATGCTGAGTCCTATTTCTTTGGTTTGAACCTATTCAGCGTGTGGTTTATTATTGAAGTTCATCTGCTATATATATTTTCTTTGGAACTTAAATTATTTAATTATTGCTAGGATTTCTGATGGGTTATTGCATTTATCCTAGTGCATGGCCACTCTTTAAAATTATGTCTTGATTTAACCTAGTTTATTTTGATGGGTCATTGCATTTATATCCTAGTGTAACACCTATAGTTCTATGGTCTTGGAAAGATTTTAACAAATGTGTGAATTGTGTTCCAATCATTTCTCACATGCCTCTGTTCTCTCATCTTGAAGCTATATCCTCTTGTTGCCGAACATAGAAATGGCCCTGTTACCCTTCACTAGCACTGTTGGGGCAGTCATTAGATCAAACAAATAATTTAGTTTGGTCCAAAATAATAGTTGTTGGATTCCACATGTACACGATTTAGCAGAATGTTGCATATGGAAAAAAATGGGGACAATATAATTTGTTGATTCCTGCTCCCTACTGATTCGAGTTCTGACCAAGAATAGCGCTAGTATGAATAATAATTGGAAAAAGTCTACTTAACCCTCTCAACTATGAGTGGTTGTCTACTTCACCTCCTCGCCTATAAAATCAGATATTCTACCCCTTAAACTATCGAAAACCATCTAAATAACCCCCTGAGGCGGTTTTGAAGGTGATTTTGCCGACGTGGAATATTAAAAGCCTATATAACCTCCTAATGTATGAAAATTTGTCCGCATGACACCCTCAACTATAAAAGTTTCATGGTGGATCTCAGATGATTTAATGTTTCATACATGTGTCTGTTTACACCAAAATTTGGACCGGGAGCAGATAGCCGATTTCAGGAGCAAGGTCTATCGGGCGAAGGATTGAGAACAGTCGATCAAGTCCCAAATCGAATGTTAGAAGAAAGGCGAGGTCAAAGGCAGAGACGATTGATGAATGACGTCAGTATGGGTCTTTGGCGCCGGAAAGCGATCACGTTCAGAGTTTGTTCAAGAGACGGAAGATTGGACTCTAAGTTACCTTTAAAATAGGAGAGTTAGTTGGTTTCCATATGTTAGTTAGTTTCCATATTTATTTTCGAGTTGCAATTTGATTAGGACTTTATCTTATCATCTCAGGGTATAAATATAAACCCCCGGTCATTATAATACGTACGTACACATCAATACAACACACCTTTCGGCCCTGGCCAAACCCTTGGGAGTAGGAGTAGAGTAGATCTCGGTGAGTTTCTTCGAACGGGCTGGGTGTCATCCGGTGGACACAGGTTTGCTTGTAAGTACCTTCATGCCTCGCTAAGCTTTGTTTCTTTAATGTCATCCGGTGGACATGAGAGCATAATAGATCGGAGTTGATTCTTGTTTGGTATGGGTTTAGCATCATCCGGTGGATGTGGGCTTAGATCAAATAAGGATTAGTTATCGGTTCATGTTTATTTTCTTGTTTAATCTATGTTTAGCGTCATCTGGTGGATGAGGGCTTAGATTAAGCTGGCTAATGACTATGAATTGGTTATCGGCTCTAACTAAATTGGCATCTTAGTTAGATTCATTAAGTTACCGGTGACGATTGAGTTTATTTGTTTAATTATATATAGCATTCACCAAATCTGCCCAATATTGATCTAGCTATATCTATTTGTTCAATGAATGATAATTGTTACACGTTTATGCATTGACAGATAGAACATACCTGCATTAGCCGATAGACCAAGATCTTGATTGTATACAGGTTGCACTCAAGTAATAAGGTGAGTATTGTTAGGATCCGATAATTAATAGATTTAAATCATGGTTTATATTATGGCTGTCTCGATCCGCTCGATCCCCAGTGTTGTAAACTTTGAGTTAAATATATTGGTTTGAAGATCAAAGCACTATTTATCTTATAGGCTTGTATGCTGCCTGTATTTACTGAATCGGCTAAACAGCCGATTTCTCTCTTTTTGATATCCAGACGGTTTTCATTGAACAACTTGACATGGATGTATTGCCATAATCGACTTTGTCATGATCTTTTACAGTCTTTTATATGTGAAAATTGTCAAATAAGAATTGTTATCTTTATGAAGTCGACTGTACGACAACATAATGCTTATTCTATGGAAATCGACTCATGCAAACCGGATATCGACTCTTTAGTCGATAGCCCAGAAACAGAGGCCTATGAGGCCGAACATTTGGAACTGTCTGGTCTCACCGGCTAATTCCACCTTGTGTTACTGATCATTATCTCTTTCCTTGTCAATTGCAGGTCAAATTGACTGGCATGCTTGGGAGTCATCGGTACTCTCAGACCGGGTTTGAAGCTAGCTAGATTTGCAAGGCTCCAACGCTCTTGGGATCGTTTCTGACTTCGCTAGTGTGTTGAGCGCAGGAGACCATTTTTTGTGCCAACAGTGTCCAAATCTGAGATCCACCATGCAAGCTGTGTGATTAATTTCTTTTTTATTTACATTTAATGTTCCATACATGTGTCCAAATATTCGATGTGACCGGTGTAGTGTTTTTGGTGTAACTAAACACCTCCTAAATCAACTATCGTATTTTCCTAGCTAAAATCAATATTTGTTTTTCAAACCTAGATAAGCATCATTTCTGACTTAACACATGGATCATCACATAATCTAGCGTTTAAGAGCAAAATAAACAAAAGGAAGAAGGCAATATCTCATGTGAACAGAAGAGATACAAGGCGTTGTAAGTATTCGCGGTCACATGGCGCGACAGCAGCTGGGATATCTGCTATCTATATGGTCATCTACTGTGAGCAGCAGCCAGAACATGGGGAGAAGCCTTGCAGGCAGTTGCCAAGGCTAGGTGGCCATGCCGGCGTTGGCCAACAAGTTTGACGTGACGAGCATTGGTTGCAGCAGCTGTAGTGGCACCGGGCCAGATATGCCCTTGTTTGTGCAAAACCCCGCACCCATCTCCGCCATACCAAAGCTTATATACTTGGGGGCACGGACAGATCTCGGTTGGCACCACGGCCTCCAGCTCTTGGAGCAAGCGCTAACAGCAGCATGTCACGAAGGGGTGGCACCAAGGAGCACTTCTTCTCCGAGGATGACATGGAGAAGGTCAGGACAATCGACTGACTATCGACCAAGTGAGCTCGTGAAAACAGATTCTAAGAGCGTCAAGAGGTACGTACATACTAGAGAACAGATCTTTGAATCACATCGGATTTTAGCTGTAGTCTCGGTATTTTCTTGTGTTCAGGAGTAAAGAGAGAATTACTCCCGGTTGCAGATACCAACCAGAAGTAAAATACCTTGCCCACTTTTAGTCCCGGTCCAATACACCAACCGGGACTAAAAGGTAACCCTTTAGTCCCGGTTGGTGTCTCCCACCCGAGGCTAAAGGTCCCTCATATGTCAATTTGAAAGTAGAGTCCAGAACCTTGTCACATGTGGTGTGCAGTTGAGATGGTAAGGAATCTACACGTAAGGCATGGGGTCTTGAGTTTGAATCTCCTAGACACCGCCAGGATTTCATTTAATTTTTTGTCCTAGGGATGGATTTTAGTCCTGGTTGCACAACCGAGATTAAAGGCCACAACCTTTAGCCCGGATCCGCAGTCCCGGTTGGGATAACCGGGACTAAAGGCCCTTCCCAACCAAGGCTAGAAGCCGTTTGTGTACCAGTATGTTCATGGATTTCTAATATCTCTTTTTGAATGTTAAATAGTCATACCTGGGGGGTTATAATTTTGTCAAAGCGCTCAACCTTTTAGTTATGCCTTTGATGTTCTTAATTTTCACCTTTCAATTCTCGACTAAAATGCAAGCCATCGAAATCAGGCATACATGGCACGCCTGAAGATGCAAAATGTAAACATTATTTGCGCAAGTGTAGTCACACCACATTTGTTCTATACTTGTGTGACAATCACAGCATGCATGAGTAGTAACATTATTTCTTGCGTGACAGGGCTAGGTTGTTGATACAATCGATTTGTATTATGTCTGTCCATGATATGATTGTTCACCTTAAGACTGAGAACCGCGAGATGCAAATAAAGATGAAGGCGCTTGAATGAGAAAGCCAATCTGAGTCAACCTAAGCTTGTTCATTATTGTTTGCATTCAAGGAATAGTTCATAAGTTTACATCTTGTAGTGTACTAGGTGATGATCTACATGCTTTGTCAAAATACAACTAATAGTTTAGACTTCTTAAAGTTGATACTTGCATGATGAACCACTCTTGTCATCAAGTTGTTTAGTGTTGTTGGATTACTCATATATTAGGATTTGCATCATGTTGTGTATCTAGAAAATGGATCTTGTTGTGTATTGTTGATATCTACTAACATCGCCAAATATAACTATATAACTTTTACTACTAGAGACGAGATTAGAGATGTATGGTAATTAATTAACTGATCATTAGCAACTAATCACTTATCTATTACCAACATTCTTATGCATGAACTAGGTTGTCATCCCTAATTATACACTAGTACACAGAAGCTCTATAGTGGCGGTTGATAAGCCATCTTCACTGGCGTTTCACAGGTCCGCCAGTGGGAGAGGCCAGTGAAAATAAATCTTTCCACTGGCGGTGGAAATATATTTACACTGGCGGTTTTCTTAAGGAACCGTCAGTGTAAGTATATTTACACTGGCGGTTCACATGCAACCGCCAGTGGAGATTGCTGTCCTTTTTAGGGAATTTCAGCCCCCTACCCGGCATATATATGTATTTATTTATTTATTGTAGATATTAAGCTGCATTAGATCATGATCAAATATAGCAAAACAAAATTTAATTATTATACAGTATATTTATATACATCAAAGGACTGTGCTCATAATATACACATATATATATATGTTTATCAAAGTAACATGTGATAACATCTTAAATTTACACATCTAATTAATAACCCTCTCGGGTAAGCCCTAGCATGCTGATTTTCGTTAGCTCTCTAAACTCTTCACTTCCTAGAGTGTCTTTATTGTCGTGATAATTCCCGTTGCTTGGAATAACATGTTTCATGATGAATGAGCACATGTCCTCAACTATGTTGTATAAAGTCTCCGTGCTCATGTTCTGCGCCTTGAGTTTTTTATACTTCCGCAACTGTAGTTATATATAACTATATTAATTAATATGTATAAACATCATATACACATTTGTAACTTTAAGGTTATAATGACTATTACTTACCTTATCAACGTTCTTGATGTACCGTCCGGACTCCCTCATAAACTCACAGACATAGAATCCACAGTGGACTGATCCGGGTGGTTGCTTGTGGCACTATATATGTAAACAGATAAGCGAATATTTAATTAGTTGCAACATTGTCTTATGTGTTGTACATGGATGATAAATATGTAGTCATAAATAATTAAAATACCGGGCACTTATGATTTATTGTTAATGGTCCTTTTTTGTTTTTGTCGTGCTTTCTGCCGTTTAGTTTATACCACCTTTATGCCCTATGATTTCGAAAGAATCACCAAGTTATATATTCTCAATGCAAACTCTCATCGAGAAAAGAATGCAAATATTTCTCGGCTTACTTACCTCTCTAAGAAGGTCAAGAATGGCGCATACGTAGTGGGATCATAATCTGCGGAGTCAAAGACAAGCACCCTTCCCTGCCTTGGATAAATATAAAAACAAATCTAATGGTCTCTGCATGAATCAAGTCCTCGTGATGCATGGGCCGGGGCCACATATATATATGGATTAGACAATAATAACATTAATTGCAAAAATAAACTCGAGCTTACTTAAAGTTGTATGGGGCCATTATGACTTGCCTATCTTGAAATTGAAACATTGAATTTCCTAAGTATAGGCAGTATCTGTCTTCCATCTCTCTTTCTAGCTTAGTAATAATCTGCTTAGCTTCTTCCTCAGTCTTGTCCTTCAATTTATCATTGTCCTTTCCGATCCTGAATGTGTGTCGCTCCTCGCATATTTCGGTGGGGTCGAGATAGCCAATCCTCTCATCTACGTGTGAATAAGGATCGATACCAAATCTCTCCTCCTGCTGGTCATGTTGTAGTCTGCAAGGCACATGTTCAAATGAATCTCATAGACTGAAACATAATACATCAAAATAATAATCAAGTGAGTATATGAGCAACGCTTACAATGCCCACACTGTTACGAGCTGAATGTCGAGTCTCTTGAGGTTCATCATCAAGTGCATGTCCTCGAACGTGACCACAGCTTTACTTCGCCCGTTCATAAAAGCTCTTGGTGGTATACATACGCTCAGAGCGTCGATGCCAATAGAAGCTGCTCTCATGTACCAGTCATGCATTCTTTTAATTAGAGATGGGATTTGGGTTACCTTTTCCCAAGTGAGAAGCGGCCTGCCCGGCACATATGTGTCAGGGACATTTTCATAATCCTTTTTCGTTGGCTTCCTAATCTGTATGGTCTTCACAGAGGATTTCCCCGATTCCTCAGCCTCAGAACACTCAATGACACGACTTGTGCGGCTGCGTGCTATTCCTGACAACCACAGCATGGTCCCAGCAGTTTTTTGCTTTGGCCGGTGTGGAGAGACCATTTTGGGAACAACATTCCTCTTCTTTGCTGGTGGGGGTTTTTTCATTGGTTTGTGGGGCTGACGGGGTCGATGTTTGCTCATGTTGTTTGTCTTGTGGGCCCGTTAGGGTCAATGTTTCCTCAGGTTGTTTCTCTTTGCTTGCTAGGGGAAGGTGGATAGTTGATAGGAGATGCTGGTGGCGGAGGTTCTGGAATTAGATGCACAGGCGAATTTGGTGAGCTAGGAAGAGGCCGGTTAGGTGATGACGACGGCGGTAGGGTCATTATCAATGCTATGCTCGGTAGATGGTGGTGGCCCACTCAACCTGATGTCTCGCCTAGGCCAAAGGATGAAATTCTTGATGGCTTGTCCCAGTGTTTCAATGCCCTCGGGTGCAGGGATGTCCAACATGTCATCCTCATGTCCTTGCACTACGGTCACCACTTCGACCCTGCAGTACTCATCTGGAATGTTTGCACCATGAAACGTCCGTCCAGGGATTGCGAAGCCAGTGCCTACTTCCCTAGTACGAATATTGGTAATGCCATAGCTTATGACTAGTGAGCAAGGCGTTGGCACGTCAATGGCATCAACTGGATAGCGAACATTTGCCGTAGACGCGACACTGCTTGGAGCATTTGTAGACTGTGCTATCAACTACTGAGCTCCCAAGGGCTGTGTCACCGGCACCAGCTGCATCTGCGGAGACTGTTGGGTGTTCGTCCTTTGTTGAACAGTAGACATGACACCCACCAATTGCTGTGCAAGCTCGATATCAGGATTTGCTACTAATTTAGTCACCATGTCTTTGAAGGCTTGCTTTGCCTGCTTCTCAAAAAAATCTTTCAAGTCCTCCTTGTATCGATCACGCTTCTTGTACATTCTGGCCCACTCCTCGCCGAATCCTTCTTTCCATCCTAGCCTTGACGAGAGGCCTCGTACACGACCAGGGTGCTCGGGGTTACCAAGACCAAGAGTAAGGATGTCCCGCTCCCTTTGTGGCCTGGCACTTCCTTCCTTCACATGAGCTGCCGCCTCATAAATATTCTTCACGGCTTCTTTAACCATTGGATCAGAAAAAGATGCACTTGACTCAGATATTTCTCTTGGTTTGCGAGCACGAAGCCAGTTCACGCTCTTTTCGCCAAGTTCCTCAGACAACACTGGCAACCCTGCTGCCTTCCTCGCAGCCTCTTCTTCCCTCCATTTGGGAACCTGCCGCTTGTAACCACCTGTGCCAAGGTGGTGGTGGTACTTGTTCTTCTTAGTAAGTGCTGAGTTCGCTTGGCTCCGGGCCAAGAATTCTGGGTTGGTCTTCTGCTCTTTGAAAACAGCCCACTGACCTTCTGTAATGTTGTACTTGCTGGTGGGGTCCAACCCTATCTTCACATATTTGCTATTCAATTCAGACCTCCAGTTGCGAAATGCGATGGCCAACTGCCTCATTGCATAACCCTTTACGAGTTCCTCTGAACCCCGAGGCAGAACAAACTTCTTTGACAACTTTTGCCACAAGTTTGCCTTGACCGAATCTGGCACATCTTTCCACTGAGATATTATGATATCAAGACTATCCCTAACTAAGAAACCAATCGCATTCCGAAACTTAGCTTGCACCTCTTGTGGAGGTAGGGGCTCTCCTTTTGCACTTACGTCTAGCACCTTATATGTGTTACTATCCCACTTGTTTGATCCCCTGTCACCTCGTTTCCGATCACTCAGTTTCCTCTTCCTTGATTCTTCAGTGCTTGTATCGGTAGGTTCTGGCCCTTGGTTTTCGTGTTCAATTCTTCTTCTACTAGTTGTCGTATTTGAGACACGACCTCCTGTTCATAAAATTGGGCGTACACATGAAATCATGGATGAGTACATATATAGATAGAAGGGATTCGTTGACCTCCGTGTATGTTACCTCGTCTTCTCGTGGATCGTAAGTAGGGTCGCGCTCCATTTCACGACGAGCCTTCCTATCTACGCTGGGACACGGATCACTTGGACTTTGATAGTGTTGCTCACTCGGCTCGTTATGTTGAGAGGACTCTGATGGTGAAGTCGTCACCGCGGTAATCTAACATGAAATACGAAATAAGACCTTGCAATTTGCATATAAACACATATATAAACATGAAATACATGCATATAACCATGAAGTAGGGTCGCCCATTTGTTTCCTTAGAATTGGAGGAATTAAAATACACATATCACATATATCACATATATTGAAATACACATGATAATTAATACTATTTAGCTTCGAAACCAAACTCTAAGGGCATATAACAATAAAAAAACAAAAACTATTATGCAACTTGCATATCTCGGGAACTCTTGAAACATAAGGAATAGGAGGATGCTTCGATTCTCTTGTTGTCGACTAAGCGGAGCGTTTACGGGGTTCTAATGAGACAGACGCGGTAGTTCAGCTGTCTGATAGCAAGAATGGATGGCCCTGAATTCATATTTATAGTAATCAGTATCTCCATACTTCTAGCTTCAAAGGGGGGGGACTGCTCGCTATCCTATGGTTAATCCTTTAACCAGAGATCAGCATCCAAGGACTGGGATGGAAACGCGAAGCAACAAGCAAGGGATGAGCGCTTTGTTGCTAAAGCGCATACGTTTTCTTGCTGGGTCAGTTTGTTTTTTGGGGGTGGGGCAATAAGCATATAACAAAAACTCTGCTAAAATAAAATAAAATAACCTATATTGTCACATATACATATACACTTAAAAACCCTCTACAAAATCCTAAACCCTAATTAAAACAAAACTTAAACTAAACCCTAAACCAAAATTTAAAATAAACCTAACTAAAGAATTAAATACTAATTAAAACAAAACCTAAACTAAACCCTAAACCAAAATCTAATTAAACTAAAAACCTAATTAACATAAAACCTAATTAACCTAAAACTCTAATTAACCTAAAACCTAACTAAACTAAAACCTAAGTAGAAAACTTAATTAAATTAAAAAATAAAATAGAAAACCTAACTAGCAGGCCGGCCCGCTAGTAGGCCGGTCACTAGCAAGCGCAGAGCCGCCGCCGACGGAAGCCACCACCACCGGCCGCGCGCCTGCCGCCGACGAGGCACCGGAGCCCGCCACCACTTCCCCCACCGCGCGCCCACTGCCGACGCCACCAGAGCAGGGGACAAACCACCGCGCGCGTGCCCTCGCCGCCGTGCCTCTGGCCGCCACACGCCACTCCGGACCACACCGAGTCAATTAGGGCGGGAGGCACCTGCACATAGTATAGGGAGGGAGCTCGGTGGAGCGCGGTGCGGCGCGGCACGACGGAGGCGCAGCGCGGGGCGATGGGGGCGTGGCCGTGCAGCACGGCGGCACGGCTGCGGCGAGGCACGTGGTGGGGCGAGCGCACGACTGCGGCAAGGTCACAACAGCGGCTAGGGCACGCGCGCGGCGAGGGCACGGAAAAATCTGGCAGCCTGACGGCGTCGGGGAAGAAATGGCGGGCTCCTCCAGACTTAGCGAAATTTCGGACGGGAGCGCGCATTATATACTGGGAAGATTAGTACTGGCGGTTGTCCTAAGGAACTGCCAGTGTAAATATCTGTACTGGCGGTTCACATTATGAACCGCCTGTGTAAATATTGTGAACCGCCTGTGTAAATTATTTATAGCAGATTTCACTCCGCGTTCCAGACAGTTGCCGGGGCTCCAGATCCCGCTGAAGAACTAGAGCACCTCTACTTCTAATCTAACTAGGCTAGAACTGTGAACTAGAAGGCTCTTGATGAACTAGAAGGCTCTTGATGGCTTGACCGAAGACTTGATGCCTTGGATGAATGATGGGATGCCTACAGGGGGTCTGTCCCTTTATTTATAGCCCGGTGGGATGAACGTGCGCTGTAGGATCAAACTGACTTAACTAAGGGCCGAGATGACTCCTCAAAGGCAGTGGAAGAAGACTCCAAAAGACGGAGGGTGAAACACTAGGGGGGCGCCGCCCGGCCCGCCCTTGGCGCCAGCAATCCCTACCTGTCAGGTGGTGGGGCCCCAGTTGCTTCGGGTGTTCTCTAGATGTTTCTAGGGTCCTGATGACGATGTTGCCTTCGCGGTTACGTTTCGTGTCTTTTATGCACTTTAATCCCTCTTTTATGCTTTTCTGGAATAAACTCTGGAAAATACAGAGTATGCAAAACTCATGGAAATTATCAGTTAAAAGCCTGGACTAGTGTGTATTCATGTATCCTTTTGTGTCTAAAGTTCTAATAAAAGTTGACGTTATGCACCGTCAACATGTATGTAAAAAATGATGTAGTGCTACAATGCCATAATGTGTGCCATCTGTTTGGTTCACAAGTTTGATATAACACATCTGGTGAATTAATGTGTATAAAACAATGAATTATATGTTCCAAACATAATGCGATGTTGAGTGTCATATCCACTTCAATATTTTTGAATAGTAAAAACGAGCAAAAAATGATCAAGAAACATTGATGTTCTTAACTAGTCTTTATTTTAGAAATAATCTTGATCATAAGATCAGCCAGTAATTCATATTGATGCAATGAAACCAGATGAAGCACCTACACACACACACACACAACTTGATGATCCTATTTGTCCATGTTTACAATATCTTCCCTTCTTCTTTATAAACATATATTTTCAAATAACTTTGTAACGGATTGGTAGTTTTTATACAATTCTAAATGAGCAGTTGTAATCTGAGGTTAAAACTACTTGAGCTCAATATGTATGCCAATGGCATAAACAATTCAAGGAGCTCAAAAATGATAGGCTAGAGTGCTTCTTGACAGGACAATGGTTTGCACCAACTGATGGATTCCCATGTAAATGATCTAATTAGCTCACACTAGCTTCAAGCACAGGAGCATGCTGATGATGACAAGCTTATGGGTCAATAGTAGCAGCATTGAAAGTATTGATATTTCTTTCTAGACATTTGAATTCTGAAAGGACAGTAAAATGCTGTATGTCTGGGAATGATATTTATTTTTCCATCAACCTATTCATTGGTTTTAACTTGTAAGAATGGTTTATGTAGTACATTTGCTATATATATACGTATTTTTTTAGTTTATGTCTATTTTTGATGGGTTATTGAATTTATCCTAGTGCATGACCGTTATATTGTATCATCATACGGATCCATCAATGTTCTTCATGAGGGGTATGGAAGCATTGATGAAGTCAATAGCACAACCATTTCATGATGAGTCTAAAGGGTTGTACCATAGAGAACACGACATTGCGGTTTGTGCTAAAGTTGTTGATGGTAAAACCTTGCTAGATATGATTTGTCTAATGCTAGCTTCGATGTATTCTTGAGTATTCTCCTAGAAATGCTTCGAAAGGAGAACAAAGTGCATGCTAACATGTACTATACAACGAAGCTAATTAGTCTGCTTATTATGGCTGTCCAAAAGATCCAAGCATGTACAAATCATTGTATCCTATATCGACGTGATTATGAAGGCTTAGACAATTGTCCAAATTATGGTGCCAGTAGGTACAAGATGAATAAAGACTATCAAGAGGAAGAGAATGTATCCTCTATTTCTATAGGTAAGAAGAGAAAGAAGACCCAATAGAGTTCAAAGCCTAGCAGCAAAGAAAAAGATGAATTAGACTATTACGCGCAGAGAAGGGTTTCTGCTTTGGTGATATGGCACCTTCCAGTGGTTGATCGATTGAGGTGTTTGTTTGCAAACTTGGAGGATGCCAAACTTATGAGATGGAATGCTTCTGATGAGCACAAAAATGATGGAAAGCTTTGACAAAAAAAATGCTGATGGCAAGCAAAAGAAAAATTTCAATGACAAACACCAAAATTTGCTGAGCAACCAAGAAATTTCAGGTTTTCACGGAATACTGACAGAATGAATCACATTTCCAAGAGGTCCATCAAGCACAACACATGGTTGGTGATTCTCATCGTGTACAACCTCCCTCCATGATTGTTGTGGAAGTGAAAATACCTTTTACTAACCATTCTTATTTCTGAACATAGACAACATAGAGTTGATATTGATGTATTTTTGGAGCCTTTAATGGAGGAAATAAAAATAATGTGGGAAACGGGTGTTCAAATGTCGGACGAGTTCCATAGAGTCGTTCACACCAAGAGCTATTATTTTTGTCATGATCAACGATTACCTTGTTGTTTTTGCATTATCAGGCAAGTTCAAGGAAAAAGTTGGTTGTGTAATATGCCTAGATGAAATCACTTATGTGTTCCTTGATGCATCAAAGAAGCTAATGTACATGAGGCATAGGCGCTTCTTATCAAAAGACATTGGTGCTGCTTGTGAAGGATGGATAGGTACTTCGACAATATGATGAAATATAGTATACTCCTCTATCAGGTAACAATGAAGGTCAAAGAGTCTTTGAAATAGTTAGACACATGAAGTTTGTTTTTTAGAAGAAGACAAATGGTGGAAAAGCAAAAAAGGATGTCAAGCCAACTCTAAGGTCAGAAGATGTTAATTTTCTTCAAGTATTTGTCATAGTAGAAAGAGACGTAAGACATGTGATCGATGTTATGCACGTTCAGAAGAATGTGCTTGAAAGCATATTTGACATCTTTCTTGACATAAAAAGCAAGAGAAAGGAATGACTAAATTCAGGCATTAAAAAGAACTTCACGTGGGAAGTACCACCTCCCAGTTGCAAGCTATAACCTAAACACAGATAAGAAACATGCGATGTGTGTGTGTGCTGGAAAATTTTGAAAGTTCCATCTGGATTCTGCTCCAACATAAGGAGTATTGTGTCATTAAAAATGTTACACTCATAAAATACAACTCACATGATTGTCATGTTATGCTAACTACTTCCCACCCAATTTCCATCGACGCTATAAATCCGATCTTAAAAATGGCAATCACACGGTTGTGCTACTTTTTAACAAGATCTCATGGAAGGTAATTTACTAAGATGAGTTGCCGTCTCTTCAAGGATTTGTAGTGGAGATAGTGTCATAGTTTGACATGTGTTTCCCCCATCATTATTCGATGCAATGGTACACCTTGTGGTCCAAATGGTGCTGCAAATAAAGGCACTGGGTCACATGCATTTGCACAAATGTGGATGTATGAGCATTTCATGTCAATACCGAATGGCTATGCATCCACACGTGCTCATTCTAAGGCATCCATGATAGACGGTGTCACACCCCAAAATTCATATTTTGGGGATGTGAATAAAAATCACTAAACTAAAATGAATTATTTAATAAGTTTCTAAAATTAACTAAGCTTTTGATATTTTCGTGTTGACTTTATAAATAAAAATAGTTTTAAAAAAATTAAAATAATATCTTTAGGGTTGTTGCATTCATGCTGCTTGCACAAATTTTCATTGTATGGAAAATCATTATTTAAAATTCGAGTAGGCTCCTGTCGATTTTTCTCCAATTTAGAAAATAAATAAAGTGTGAAGCAACCCCAAAGTATTTATTCTCTCAGAGATAATTCCATTAATTATATAAGTTCATTTTATATGAAATATATGATCCTTTTATTTCTCAAAAATGAATTTACAAATGAAAATAAAAAGAAAAGAGAAAACCCCTCCTCACCCCTCCACTCCTCTTCTCGGGCCCAGCCTATCTCTTCCCCCCTCTCTCCTCTTCCCGCTGGACAAGCGGCCCGCCAGCCGCACTGCCGGCCCAATCCCACGCCCGCACAGCCCCTCTTTTTCCCTCTCTCTCTGTTCACTGCCAAGCGGGACCTGCCTGTCAGGCCACAGGGCCTTCTTCCTCTTCCCGACAAGTGCGCGCGCGCACCGCCGGTCGCCGCCGCCGGGCGCTCCGCCGAGCCAGGCCGTGTCCTCGCCTCCGCAACCCCCCTGCAAGCCCCCACGCAAGGGCCCCGTGCGAACTGATCCACGGAAGACCCGGAACGAAGCCATGAACACCTGTGCACGAAGTCGCAGCCGCCGCCTTGCGCGCTCATGCACCGAGCTCCTCGGCCCCCTCACCCATGAGGAGACTGGACCGCAACGCTCGCCCGCATCCCCGCGACCTAAAAACGACGGCCACCATTGTCGGATCGAGAACGAGCACTCGACCCAGCCCTCTGTTCCTCCTCGCCTAATAAAGGGCACCAAACAAATCCCAAGCAGCTACCGAAGCCGCCATAGCACCTTACCCCACCCCTTCTCGCCCTTCCAGCGCCTACCCAGGCAGCTACCAGAGCCGCCGCCACCATTGCCGAGCCAACCGAGCTCGTCGATCTCCACCATCATGCCACCTTTCGCCTCCCTGTGACGTGCTGCGGCACCGAAGCATCGCCGCGACCTCGTCCCTCCACTCCACGTCACCTCTTGAAGCCCGAGGTGCCGAGCCGGAAGCCTCCTCCACCGTCCGAGCGCCATCGCCGCCTAGCTCTGCCCGCCGCTGAAATTCCACCGACCGGAGGACCTCCCGCTGAAATTGATCCATCCAGGAGCCTTACAGAAAGGTGATTATGCATCCCATCCCTCCTTTTCGACGTTCCCCGCCCTCTAGCGCCAGTAGCAAGATCGCCGTCGCCCCATTGCCGCTGCCGCGCGCACTGCTCGCGGCCGAGCCCACTAGACCACCTACCAGTGCCCTAGGATGGATCCCCGTGGCCTTCTATTGCACCCTGACATATTTACTAGGCCAATAGGGCTTTAGAACGCCATTTCTGCATGCGCCGGCGAGCCTCCGAGCCGCTGCCGCGGCACCCTATTCCAGGCGGCTGGCATTGCCCCTCTCTCCTTCCTCTTTTAATCGCGACCTTTCGTTCAGGATCGGGTGGCTATCAGAGGCCGATACACCTTCGCGGGATCTTTTGCACTAAACCCCAAGTATGTTTTTAAGTAGTAGCCCTCCGTCCTTGGCGTCTTCCACTAAAGTACATATTCATATTTGGAAAACGTATTCCCAATTGGGAATTTCATTTAAATTGAATTTATTCGAATTGGTTAATTACAAGTTTGCCACTGAACTATTTTGTCGATAAAATCGTCATTTTAACTCATAATTGATCGATTCAAATTGTGTTAGATTCATAATGTCAAGATCTATCTGCTAGTATTACTGTTTTACATGTTAATAACATTTAAAATTTAAGATTATATTTAATCTATTAGTTCTATATAGAAAATCTTGTTTAATGTGTATTTCTCCGTTTTAATTCTGAATTGACCCAAACAACTTGCGTTAGATTTGTATTTTCATTCTCTTTATATTTCCGCTGCTGTACAGTAGGTTTAACACTATTAAAATTCGAGTTAATGTTATCTTAATTATTTTTATATAGGAAATCTTTGGAAAATCATATCTTTCGCATTTTAACTCTGTTTTTCGTGATCTTTATCTCGATGCGATCGTAGAAACGAGTATGATAGTTTTATAATATTTTCATACTATTTTTCACTATTGGTGTACTATTTCTTATTTTATTGTTGTGGGCCATGATTGATGATTGTTGCCAGAAGGATCCGAGTGCACGGATTTCTTGGATCCAATGTTCGATACCCCCGACCCTATCCAATTTGAAGGCAAGTGTCCTTACTCATCTTGCACCTACTTTTATTTAATTTTGAGTTAGAGTAGTTAGATCATTAGTTGCATGCAGAGTCTAATTTTGAATCCCATAATAGGGTTTACTAGAACTTGATTTTACCTTCCTTGTAACCTTGGGCTAGGAAAATGGTAGAGGTCAATGCTTAGCCTTGTAGTCTTGGGTTGGGAAGAGCATAATTTAATATTAAATAATGATTTATGCAACATGTGGAACTGGTAATTGTTTTTAGAAATATGGTGATTAGGCAAATCCGGTAGGATGGACCGTTTGGTGGAGGTTTTGGTTTGTGCCGTGTAACGGCTGTTGTTGATGGTGGAATGGGTTTTGCTAGTTGTCTGACCCGGTTCCCGACGCATGTAACCTGACTTTTACAGCGCAACCATGAGGTTGGAATGGGACGGGCCTGGCTAATTAATTAGTCACTCTAAGTTTTGGCATTACACGGGGATAGTTTTGTGGCTCAAGAGGGGGCTTCTGCATTACACGGGGACGTTTTTATGATCTGTTAGCGGTGAAACCTTAGAGGTACATGTAAAATAGGTTTAGAGGGGCTTTGTAAAGGTCTTGTAGTGTGACCCTGCTGTGCACCTAGGCAGTGTTCGGTGAAATGGGGAAACATGACTCATGGTGAAAGTGTGCAACCTATGCAAAGTGTAAAACTGATATATCAGTCGTGCTCACGGTCAAGAGTTGGCTTGGACGTCCTCGAGATTAGTTGGTTACTTGGTTCTGGTTGGGTGGTTCCTGGGTGAAGAAACATGGGCTTGGATGGACTTCTAAGTGTTGGTTGCTTGGATGGATTTCCAAGTGTGGTTGCTCTGATGGGATTTCTGAGTGTTGGTTCCTCTGAGGACATGAGATTTTACTTAGTTAAATAGGTTCTTAGAAAATTCAGGTGATAGGATTTTATCGCTTTAGGTGCTGTGTCCAAATAAGTCAGCCTATCCTTGTTTAAGCCACATGTCATATTTTCCTATACTTGCGGAGTACATTTTGATGTACTCACCCTTCCTCGTTCTCCCCTACTACCCCACCCAAACGTTGGAGTTGACGAGAAGTACATAGAAGACGGTGCTTTTGACCCCGAAGATGTGTACTAGGCAAGTGCTGCCCCCGGTCGACATTCCTATGGAGATGGCGTCCAATTTTCCGCTAGAGTTTTATTTAATAATTATGTAATTTTTTTAGACCAATGGGTCCTTTTGTAATAATGTTCGTTATGTATTCATCACTATTATTATACTATAATGAAGTCGATATATGTATAAAAATTGAGCTTGGCATACATATATTGTGCATTCGATTTTATCGTTAAAATCGAGTGTGACAGACGGGTACTCTACCGAAGAGGCCATTGAATCCCAACCATTTTACAATAATTGTCTAAAAGACCTAATTGTAATAGGCTTGCCTCTGACATGACATGTGGGTAGGCTTCATGGAATCAAAAGTGGGAGGATATGATGGAAATCATTCATCCTGTGAAACGACCTCGATTTCCACGAAGGGAAATCCACAGGCTCGAATTGTAATTCAACAGATTGCTTGGGACAATCCATGAAATTACCCATATCTCAGTTGCCACCAGGATCCATACAACGGTAAATAAGTCTTACATAAATATTTATTACATCGCCACACTGGCGGAATCAACAATCAGAGAAGCTTTAGAAGATGCGGAAGCGATTCATCCTTCACGGCCAACTTGAGTGTAGCACGTGACCCTACTCCTCGTCATCATCTCCCTCGAAGTCGTACTCATTCTCGTCACCTGACAGTAAATTTATCAGTACGATTTGTACTGGCCACGGAGCCCACCTATGCAGCATTTGCTTTGTGGAAAGTGGATGCAAGGCTATTCAAGCAGACCTATAGGCTGAGGTTTTCCTATGCAGCTGTAATCAATGGGTAATTAGTCAAGTTTTATCACCAGTTAACACCATTATCCCTTTTCCCATCACCACATCTCACTTACCCACACCTCGCTCTCATTCGACAGGCCCAACTCCCTCTCGGGCCTATCTCAGCGGCACACTACCACAACGGGTACACTGCCGGAAAAATGTCATCCAGGGGGAGAAGAGAACACTCACTACACTAGTAGAAGCTTCACAGGAAAGGTCCATAGCCAACAGGTTGGCATATGTATCGATCGATCAACCATACACTCTGCAGAGGTTTCACTACCCACAAGATTAGCCATCATAGGTGTTGCGCAAACACCTAGGCAGAATTCCGGGTGCTTGCTTGCCTAGGTCGATGCCACCCTACCACTCAGCCCTGGGATATTCCGGATCCTACACCGTTATGCTGAGACTGGGAGACACAGTACCGGGCCCATCCAGTGGTACTGTGCATCTAGAACGGAACGGGAACCCATCGACCGTCTCCGCCCACCCTTATCACCTTTCAACCTAGCAGTAGTGGCACCGTCCTACCAAGTAGTCCAGCCGTCTCCCGCCCATCAGAAGCGAGTGAGTAGAAAAGGATTCCCATGAACCTGAAACTAGTCCATCCTAGGTTTGACCAAGCAGGCATCTCCACTTAGGGGATACTCTCCCCGTGCTATCACAGCACCTCCGTCCACGGGCTTCAAACCACCAAGGCTATCCCACCCGGAACCTCCTCAACAACTTTACCCGCCACAGGTATCTCGCTTGGGGATGCCCAGGTTGCACCCCCGGCACGACTTGCCCCATGGGCTTGTCTCACATCCCACTTGGTCGACATCAACCCTTACCACGCACCCTAGACGCACGCAGCACTCTCTCCCAGTGGTTATAGTCAGTTATACATCGTCCCAATTCCACCACATAGCATATAGCAAGTAGAAAGTAGTGGAAGAGTAACAGTAAATTAAGCAGCAGCTAACCTAGCAGCGGACAGCAGGGTAAAGTCTTATCAAGGCAGGGAAATCAAATATACTACCATGCAACCAATCCATACATAATCATAAAGCAATAGCAACAAAGTCATTTGCAATGCGTAATTAGGATCTAAGGATTTGGTGGGACGTGGCACCTTCGTAGTCGTCTCCTAGCTCTTGGAAGTACTCGTGGTCGTCTTCCTTAGTCAGATCCTCCTCCGGCTCTGAAATCGAACACGAAATAGTCGCGTCAGCGACTCCTATAGAGTATTTCAGAAAAATCTAATAAAATAAAGAGCCAAATGCACACAAACATAGTCTTAGATTGTAGATCTCATTTTTCTGAGAATTTTGATATATGGTGCGCAATTTTTGGACATCGTATGAATAAGTTATGAATTTCCGAAGATTATCCTATTTTCTGAAAATGGGAAAACTGGTCGGTTAATCAGGGGCAGCTTGGGATTGGTGCACGTGGCGCGCGGGTCCAGTAGTGCGGCAAGTGGTGCCTCAACAGAACACAGACCCGATGGTCGCCCACCAGGTGTTCGATGCTGGTTCCCAGAGAGTTGCCGGAGTTGGCGTAGCTCGGCGTGGCTCGGCGGTGGTCAGTGGTAGCTCGGCTGTGGTTGGGGGTATCTCGGCGGAGCTCGGCATAGTTCGGCGGTGGTCGGGGGTAGCTTGGCGGTGCTCGGCGTAGTTCGGTTTAGCTCGGCGGGGCTCGGGCGAATCGGAGATCCGGGGCGCCGAGGGTGCCGCTCTCCCGAGCTCTCCCGGGGAGGCTCGGGCGAATCGGAGATTTGGTGCGCCCGAGGATGCCGTTCTCCCGAGGTCTCCCGCGGAGGGTCGGGCGAATCGGAAATTTGGGCGCCCGAGGGTGCTGCTCTCCCGAGCTCTCCCGGTGAGGCTCGGGCGAATCGGAAATTTGGGCGCCTGAGGGTGCTGCTCTCCCGAGCTCTCCCGGTGAGGCTCGGGCGAATCGGAAATTTGGGCGCCCGAGGGTGCTGTTCTCCCGAGGTCTCCCGCGGAGGCTCGGGCGAATCGGACATTTGGGCGCCGAGGGGGCTGCTCTCCCGAGCTCTCCCAGTGAGGCTCGGGCGAATCGGAAATTTGGGCGCCCGAGGGTGCCGTTCTCCCGAGGTCTCCCGCGGAGGCTCGGGCGAATCGGACAGTCGGTGCTAGCAGGGTTCCAGGGCGTCTATTCAAGGCGGCGGTGTCTCTCCGGTGCGGCGGACGATGACAGGGCGGCGATGGCCATATTTCGGCAAGACAGGGCTCGGCTTTCTAGCGGCGGTGCCGAGGCAGACTTGGCGAACCTCGGCGGCCTTTCTCCGCAGCGCGAGGCGACCGGGGGTACTCGGAACGGATTTAGGCGAGGCGGAACCTGTCGGCGGCGATGTCGCCGACGACGGCGGAAGGCGGCATCGCGGCTACGACCAAGTATTGGTTCAATCGAATGCGGTCTTGTCAAATTGGTGAGGCCAGAGAAGCATACAACACTCTGGTGGCGAACTTTAGCCATGGCATGACCTTCTTTTGTCAATGGCTCGCGGCGGCGCTCCGGTAAGGTCGCGGCGCACGCGGCCAAGGCGATTCAGGCTTCCTCTAGCGCTTAGATCCGCGTAGCTAGCTCGAGGGGTCGTGGCGGTGCTCCACGACGCTCTAACCTATACGGGTGCTAGTCAGATTGCTCGGAACGGGTGATTCGGCGTCGGAACGCGTCGGTGGTGAGCGCGCTCCACCGAGAACGCGTCGTGCTGCGTTCTCGGTCTAGCAAGCTTGTAGTCCGGGGGTTTCGGCCGGTCGAATGAGTGCATGGTGCAGGTGATCTTCCCGAGCCGGTAAAGGCTCGTGCCTGCGCGTCCCGAGGGTGGAACGCCATGGCAAAAGCAGGGCAAGGTTCGGACATGGCGTGCGGTGGCTCACCGTGGTGTCGGTGAAGCTAGGATGGCGGTGCAGTGGCGAGTCGGAGCCGTGCAGAGTGATCGCAGTGCCGTGCCGCTCCTCGTCCGCAGCTCGGGCTTCTCCTCCGTGTCCGGCTCCGGCGTGCTCCGCGGCGGCGGCGCTCCGGCAGCTTCTCCTCCTCTGCTCCACCCTTCTCCTACGCTCTCTCTCTCGGTTTGGTGCGGTGTGCCGGTCTGTGCTGCGGTGGCGGCGAGGGAAAATGAGGGTAGGGCTTCGGGGTGCTCCAATTTATAGGCGAGCTTGGTAGGTTCCCATGGCGGACGGCCGCGATTGATCTCGGTAGATCAGAGGGCTTCGGCTGCTCGACGCTAGGGCTTCAGGGTGCACGCGGGCTTGCTTGGCGGCCAAGAAAGGAGGGGACAGGAGGGGGACAGCGGGGTCAGGGCTCTGCCATGCTGTCGGCTGTGGGACCGGGGTCACGCCATTCGCGCGACACCCCCGGCAGGCGCGTCGCCTTCGTGAGGAAGAAGAACAGTTGGGGGGGGGGGCGAGAGCGGCTGACAGGCGGGGCCGGGTTGGCAGCGAGCGCGAGCGCGAGCGCGTGTGTGCCGGTCGTGCGCGTGCGCTGCCGAGCCGCGACGTGGGCCGCGCGCGGTGAGATGAGGAGAGGAAGGTCGGGCTGGCTTGGGCTGGCTTAGCGACCCGGCTAGCCGAAACGAATGGCTAGCCTAACTCTCTTTCTCCTTTTCTATTTTCAATTTAGTGTATATATACATATATTGCCCATTTTAAATATTGAGTAAATACAAACATAAATTGCAATAAATCCCAAATGTGATGCATAAGTTATTATTCTATATGAATGGAATTAAAATGCAAACTACACTCCTTTATTTACCAATTTCATAATGAAACCTATATGCTTGCACAAGAAAAATGGGTTTTCACAATAAATAAATGAAAAATTTTAATTGGTTGGGATTTTTAGGTTGTGTGGATTTTTAGGGTTGTTACAGTCCTCCCCCCTCATTAGGATCTCGACCTTGAGATTCAGAGTTAACGTACCCATCGAAGAGGTAAGGAAACATAATCCGCAAGTCCGATTCTTTCTCCCATGTAGCTTCCCTTTCAGTGTGATTGCTCCATTGTACCTTGCACATCGGAATGGTTTTGTTTCGCGTCTCTTTGGTGTCTCGTGCCAAGATCTTGATCGGATGTTCCTTGTATTCAAGTGTGTCTTGCAGGTCTAATGCATCCGTAGGAACTTGCTCCTCGGGAAGCTTCAAACACTTCCTTAATTGCGAGACATGGAACACGGGGTGTACTCCAGATAATTCCTCCGGTAGTTCCAGCTTGTAAGCAAGCTTTCCAACCCTTTTACAGATCTTGTATGGCCCAACATATCTTGGTGCCAATTTCCCTTTTACGTGGAATCTGACAGTGCCACGAAGTGGAGATACCTTGAGGTAGACATAATCCCCAATCTCGAACTCAAGCTCTCTACGTCTTCTATCTGCATAGCTCTTTTGCCTACTCTGTGCAATCCTCAAATTCTCTCTTACTTGGGCAACACCTTCTTCTGCTTCCACAATCTTAGCAGGACCGAAGAATGTCCTCTCACCTGGTTCTGACCACATTAGCGGGGTTCTGCACGGTCTTCCATACAACGCTTCAAATGGAGACATCTTAATGCTTGTCTGATAACTGTTGTTGTATGAGAACTCGGCGTGGGGTAGACAGCTCTCCCATCCTTCCTTGTACCTCAATACGCAAGCTCGTAACATGTCCTCGAGAATCTGGTTCACTCTTTCTGTTTGCCCATCCGTTTGCGGGTGGTATGCGGTGCTATAGTCGAGCTTGGTTCCGATGGACTTGTGCAAGGATTTCCAGAACTGTGATACGAACTGTGAGCCTCGATCAGATATAATACTCAGAGGCGCCCCATGTAACTTCAAAATGTTTGATACGTACAGATCTGCTAGCTTTTCAACTCTATACTTCCTTTTGACCGGTATAAAATGTGCAACTTTGGTTAGACGGTCCACTATTACCCATATAGAATCATATCCATGCTCGGATCGGGGCAGTCCTATTATGAAGTCCATGGATATGCACTCCCACTTCCATTCTGGTATCTCAACTGGTTGTAGCAACCCTGCTGGTCTCTGATGTTCGGCCTTGATTCTATTGCATGTATCACATCGGGCTACATGCCCTGCAATGTCTATCTTCATATTCTCCCACCAGAAGTGCTTCCTTAGATCATGGTACATCTTGGCTGACCCTGGGTGAATGCAATATTTGGAGTCATGCCCTTCTGACAGAATCTCTTCTCGTATCGCTGAATCCGTCGGTACACAGATTCTATCTTTGTACCATACAGTTCCCTGCTCATCTTCTCGGTATTCAGGGCCTCTTCCCAGCTTCATCAAACCACGGATATAGTCTATCTCAGGACAGTTCTTTTGTGCTTCACGGATTCGTGAGGTGAGATTGTACTCGACGCGAAGCTCATTTAGCATGCCATAGGAGACTACCTCGAGCTGGAATGCGTCGAACTCTCTCCTGAGCTCAGGTGGCATAGAGTTGGTGATGAGGGTATGGCAGTAGCTTTTGCGGCTAAGTGCATCAGCGACAACATTATCCTTTCCTGGGTGATAATGGATCTCAAGATCATAGTCCTTGATGAGTTCTAGCCATCTACGCTGCCTCATATTCAGATCTTCCTGAGTGAAGAAGTACTTCAGGCTCTTGTGGTCAGTGTAGATGTCACACTTGTTGCTTATCAGATAGTGTCTCCAAATCTTGAGTGCATGTACCACGGCTGCAAGTTCTAGGTCATGAGTCGGGTATCGCTGCTCATGCTCCTTCAACTGTCTTGAGGCATAAGCTATCACTCTTCCTTCTTGCATTAGTACACAGCCCAAACCTTGCCGAGAGGCATCACAATATACAACAAAATCCTTGTGAATATCGGGCAGGGCTAGTACAGGTGTAGTAGTGAGCTTCTCCTTCAAGGTCTGAAAACTCTTCTCGCATTCAGGAGTCCATATAAACTTGTTCTCTTTCTTCAGCAAGTTGGTCATGGGTCTTGCAATCTTGGAGAAATTCTCAATAAATCTGCGATAGTATCCTGCAAGTCCCAAAAAGCTTCTGATTTCTGACACATTACAGGGTTGTTCCCACTCTTTCACAGCTTCAATTTTGGCTGGGTCTACTGTGACACCTTCTCCTGACAGTACGTGTCCAAGGAAAGCAACTTCCTCAAGCCAGAATTCGCACTTGGAGAATTTGGCGTATAGCTGGTTGCGAGACAACCTCTCCAATACGGTCCTCAGATGATGTTCATGTTCCTCTTTTGTGGCTGAATAAACCAATATATCATCAATGAATACTACCACAAATCTGTCTAGCTCATTCATGAAGATCTTGTTCATCATGTTCATGAAGTATGCTGGAGCATTAGTGAGTCCAAATGAGACTACTGTGCACTCATACTGTCCATATCTAGTGACAAATGCAGTCTTCGGGATATCTTCTTCCCTGATCTTCATCTGATGATACCCTGATCGGAGGTCGATCTTCGAGAAGTACTTGGCCTTGCTCAGTTGATCTAACAGATCATCGATGCGGGGCAATGGGTACTTATTCTTGACTGTAACCGCATTCAGATTCCGGTAGTCAATGCACATCCTCATCGTGCCATCCTTCTTCTTGACAAACAAAACGGGAGATCCCCAGGGCGAAGCACTAGGCCTAATGAAACCCTTCTCCAGTAATTCTCCCAGCTGCTTCTTGAGTTCCTTCAACTCATCAGCCGACATTCTGTAGGGTCTTTTGGCAATCGGTGCAGTCCCTGGCATCAGCTCTATAACAAACTCCACATCTCTATCTGGTGGCATTCCTGGCAACTCCTCTGGAAATACGTCATTGAACTCACAGACTACTGGCACATCTCTGAATGTCAGCTCTGTCTTATTTGCTTTAGTCTCCAGGGCACATAGGAGGGTTTGGACTCTCTCGGTTTGGGGTATACATCGGACGGCTGTTCCCCAAGGGTGGGTTACCTGAACATATCTAGGTGAACAAGATATCACTCCCCGGTGTTTGGTTAGCCAGTCCATGCCTAAGATGACATCTAAGCTATTGGAGGGTAGTAGGGTTAGGTCAGCTCGAAAGTCAAGTCCCTCGATTGTGATTATGACTCCCCTACATATGTGAATGCTTCTGAAGGTTCCTAAGGGCGAGCTAGTTAGGATGGGGTTTGCTCTCGGGGTTACAGGTATGTTATGCTTACGTGCATATGCAGATGAAATGTATGAACATGTAGCTCCCGAATCGAACAGAACTGTAGCCATGTTACCCTGAACTAGGAACGTACCGTACACAGCATCAGGTGCAGCTTCAGCTTCCTCAGCGGTCATGTGGTTCAGTCTTCCTCGGGTAGCAGATCCCCGGTTCGGTGTGCCCTGTGCAGCTGCTGGTGCGCGGTTGAGGTCGGGGCACACAGCCACACGGTGTCCAGGCTTTCCGCATCCGAAGCAAGTGAAGGGCGCACTGCCTGCTGTAGCTGTCGCAGGAGCCTTCCAATTGCTTGTCCTTGGCGTGTTGGTAGCGGGGGCGGGTGTGTTCTGCACAGCTCGAGTCGGCGCAGGGCAGGTCTGAGCGGGGCGGTGATAGTTGCTGCTGTTGGTACCACCACGGCTCGTTCCCGAAGAAGGTCCCTGGCGGGTTCGGAAAGGCGGAGGTGCACCCGTTTGCTGTCTCTGGGGTGGAGCAGTGCGAGCGGGTCCCTCAGAGCGGCGCTTCTTTCCCTTGTTCTGGGCCTCGAACTCCAGTCGTGCTTCCATGCGATCCTTCTCGATCTCAATACAGCGGTCAATCAGCTCACGCAGAGTGTAGCTCTTGTTCCCTGACAGAGCCAACCTGATCTTGGTCTGAAGTCCCTTCCTGTAGTAGTACATCTTTTCCTTCTCGGAACTCACGCAAGACGCAGGTGCGTAGCGGAGCAAGCAGTTGAAGCGGGTGGTGTACTCGTGGATCCGGTCAGCTCCCTGGGAGATGTTGCGAAACTCGTTCTCCTTGGCGTCCATGACTCCCTCAGGAATGTGGTGGTCAAGGAAAGCCTCGGTGAACTCATCCCAGTCAATGCGGGCTGGGTCCTCGTGAGCGCTGGTGTAGTTGTCCCACCATGCTCGTGCAGCACCGGTCAGCTGGTGGCTAGCAATCCCAACACACTCCTCGTCGGAGCAAGTGGTCAGGTCCAGCTTCTTCTCCATCTCCTTAAGCCAATCATCGGCAGCGAGGGGATCGCTGTCGGTCCCGTCGATGGTAGGTGGCCTCAGCTTCAGGAAACCCTCCAGTTTCCTTTGGAAGTCATTCTGGGGTGGCCCGTGGTGCCTGTTCATCCCAGTAGCTATGGCATTCAGCAGCTGGGTCTGCTGAGCCATCACTTCCGCCAACGTCGGTGGCGGCGGCGGTGGCGGTGGCGCAGGCACGTTCTCGCCTTGTGGTGGCGGATTGATCACCGGCGGTGCATCCTCTGCCCGGCGCAGCTCTTCTTCCAGGTTAACTCCAGCACGTCTGCCAGCTGGGCGTCCACGGTTGCGACCACGCCCACGTCCTGGCGCAGGCGCGGGGGAGGGCTGGCAGTTCTCCAAACGCGCAGAACGTCTCATCGACATCTGAAATTATTAGGTACGTGCTCAGTGCAGTAATAATCTTGTAGTGGTTTAAGTAGGAGTTAGATGTTTTCAACGATTTAAATGAATTAAAACATTTTTCATGCTATCCTACACTCAACCAAAGAAGCATAAAGAACCATAAGAAGCATAAGATCCAAATGTCACTCATCACATGGTTATTATTACATAAAGGATGTTCCTAGCTGCTAAGAAGATCGTGCTATGCGCAGATAGCCAATGACGGAATAACTCATGGTATCACTAGTCTAAGGGCCACGCAGGGTCCCATAAGCTACTGGTGCATAAGGTCAAGTACGGCGTCGGGTATGCGGCTGTCCTCTGCCTCGATCTCGTCGTCGGTCATGGTCAGGCGCTTGACATAGTCGAGTGCTACTGCTAGCTCTGGAGTGGCCTCAATCTCTTGTATCCTTTGGGACAGACACGCTCTCAGGTTGAGCGTAGTGGGTGGTACGCGGAAGTCTCCCTCCTGGGGCTTCACCATCTCCAGTGGGGGAAGCGAACTCTGTACCTTCCGGACCTCAATAGCTCTCCTGGCGTCGAACTGCTTCCAAGCTGTCTCTGTCCTCCGTAGCTTGTCCTTTAGGAACTCCACCATCTTCACGCGGTCGATCAGAATCCCTTGGTTGCGGGTGGACTTGTCCTCGGCTTTCTCCAGCTGCTTTTCCAATTCCCTGATCCTGGAACGCAACGTGATCATCTCGACTACTCTGTCTCTGCTCCTCTGCTCCCTCTCAGCAAGTGCTCTCTCCTTGTCGTCCAGGCTCCTCTGTAATCCCAACACTCTGCTGTTCAGGTAGTCATTGCGAAGCCCAAAATCTCCGATCTTGTCTCGCAAGTCGGCGATCTCGGCTCGGTGTAACTCATCACGGCGCTGCATCTCCAACTGCAAGTCAGTGACTGCTCTGCTCAAACTCTCCAGGGTCTGAGTCCCTTTCTGCAAACTGTCCTCGACCTCTGCCATGCGTGCTCGGTCATGCCGCCTCCTTTGCTCCAATGAGCTGATGAACTCGTCCTGCTCCTGGAGGTGGTGTGCCACTGTGCGTAGGCAAGGGTCAGTCTCGGCCTGAACGATCTGGCTGGTGTACAGAATCCTCTGGATGGGGTCAGGGTGCAACTCCAAGGCCTGAGGTAGCAGACGGAAGTGGGTCCCCTTAAGGTACTCGTATGCTGTGTACACAACTGCGCGTAGTACCTTGCGGGAGACAGACTGTACTCCGTCCTCCACAGTCTCTCCAGCAGTGTAGTCAGTAAAAACCGGCATTCCTGGAAGGGTCAGGCTGACGGGTGTCTCAACTCTGGTAGTGACAGGTCCTTCAAACCTCTCAGCCTCGACAAGCTTCCCTCGGCTGGATCTGGTCAGACGGTGCTCCCAGCTCCTCCAGCACCTGGCGTAGTACCATGGCAAATCCGCCGTGGTTCCTCCCATTGATCGGGATCTCAATAGTCCCGTCGTGCAGTGGACGAAGTGGTGGTCCAAGGCTGGTCATCTGCAAATTTTTCAAGAAACGGATTAGCAAGTCCTTGTATTAGATAAGCCATTGCATAAAAAGTGAATGCAAGGTCGGTAATATAACCGAAAGAGAGTCTGGTTTCCTATTCTAACGTCCATTTTCTATGGGTCTCGTCCTACAGTCAAGTATGGCTCTGATACCAACTGAAACGACCTCGATTTCCACGAAGGGAAATCCACAGGCTCGAATTGTAATTCAACAGATTGCTTGGGACAATCCATGAAATTACCCATATCTCAGTTGCCACCAGGATCCATACAACGGTAAATAAGTCTTACATAAATATTTATTACATCGCCACACTGGCGGAATCAACAATCAGAGAAGCTTTAGAAGATGCGGAAGCGATTCATCCTTCACGGCCAACTTGAGTGTAGCACGTGACCCTACTCCTCGTCATCATCTCCCTCGAAGTCGTACTCATTCTCGTCACCTGACAGCAAATTTATCAGTACGATTTGTACTGGCCACGGAGCCCACCTATGCAGCATTTGCTTTGTGGAAAGTGGATGCAAGGCTATTCAAGCAGACCTATAGGCTGAGGTTTTCCTATGCAGCTGTAATCAATGGGTAATTAGTCAAGTTTTATCACCAGTTAACACCATTATCCCTTTTCCCATCACCACATCTCACTTACCCACACCTCGCTCTCATTCGACAGGCCCAACTCCCTCTCGGGCCTATCTCAGCGGCACACTACCACAACGGGTACATTGCCGGAAAAATGTCATCCAGGGGGAGAAGAGAACACTCACTACACTAGTAGAAGCTTCACAGGAAAGGTCCATAGCCAACAGGTTGGCATATGTATCGATCGATCAACCATACACTCTGCAGAGGTTTCACTACCCACAAGATTAGCCATCATAGGTGTTGCGCAAACACCTAGGCAGAATTCCGGGTGCTTGCTTGCCTAGGTCGATGCCACCCTACCACTCAGCCCTGGGATATTCCGGATCCTACACCGTTATGCTGAGACTGGGAGACACAGTACCGGGCCCATCCAGTGGTACTGTGCATCTAGAACGGAACGGGAACCCATCGACCGTCTCCGCCCACCCTTATCACCTTTCAACCTAGCAGTAGTGGCACCGTCCTACCAAGTAGTCCAGCCGTCTCCCGCCCATCAGAAGCGATTGAGTAGAAAAGGATTCCCATGAACCTGAAACTAGTCCATCCTAGGTTTGACCAAGCAGGCATCTCCACTTAGGGGATACTCTCCCCGTGCTATCACAGCACCTCCGTCCACGGGCTTCAAACCACCAAGGCTATCCCACCCGGAACCTCCTCAACAACTTTACCCGCCACAGGTATCTCGCTTGGGGATGCCCAGGTTGCACCCCCGGCACGACTTGCCCCATGGGCTTGTCTCACATCCCACTTGGTCGACATCAACCCTTACCACGCACCCTAGACGCACGCAGCACTCTCTCCCAGTGGTTATAGTCAGTTATACATCGTCCCAATTCCACCACATAGCATATAGCAAGTAGAAAGTAGTGGAAGAGTAACAGTAAATTAAGCAGCAGCTAACCTAGCAGCGGACAGCAGGGTAAAGTCTTATCAAGGCAGGGAAATCAAATATACTACCATGCAACCAATCCATACATAATCATAAAGCAATAGCAACAATGTCATTTGCAATGCGTAATTAGGATCTAAGGATTTGGTGGGACGTGGCACCTTTGTAGTCGTCTCCTAGCTCTTGGAAGTACTCGTGGTCGTCTTCCTTAGTCAGATCCTCCTCCGGCTCTGAAATCGAACACGAAATAGTCGCGTCAGCGACTCCTATAGAGTATTTCAGAAAAATCCAATAAAATAAAGAGCCAAATGCACACAAACACAGTCTTAGATTGTAGATCTCATTTTTCTGAGAATTTTGATATATGGTGCGCAATTTTTGGACATCGTATGAATAAGTTATGAATTTCCGAAGATTATCCTATTTTCTGAAAATGGGAAAACTGGTCGGTTAATCAGGGGCAGCTTGGGATTGGTGCACATGGCGCGCGGGTCCAGTAGTGCGGCAAGTGGTGCCTCAACAGAACACAGACCCGATGGTCGCCCACCAGGTGTTCGATGCTGGTTCCCAGAGAGTTGCCGGAGTTGGCGTAGCTCGGCGTGGCTCGGCGGTGGTCAGTGGTAGCTCGGCTGTGGTTGGGGGTACCTCGGCGGAGCTCGGCATAGTTCGGCGGTGGTCGGGGGTAGCTTGGCGGTGCTCGGCGTAGTTCGGTTTAGCTCGGCGGGGCTCGGGCGAATCGGAGATCCGGGGCGCCGAGGGTGCCGCTCTCCCGAGCTCTCCCGGGGAGGCTCGGGCGAATCGGAGATTTGGTGCGCCCGAGGATGCCGTTCTCCCGAGGTCTCCCGCGGAGGCTCGGGCGAATCGGAAATTTGGGCGCCCGAGGGTGCTGCTCTCCCGAGCTCTCCCGGTGAGGCTCGGGCGAATCGGAAATTTGGGCGCCCGAGGGTGCTGCTCTCCCGAGCTCTCCCGGTGAGGCTCGGGCGAATCGGAAATTTGGGCGCCCGAGGGTGCTGTTCTCCCGAGGTCTCCCGCGGAGGCTCGGGCGAATCGGACATTTGGGCGCCGAGGGGGCTGCTCTCCCGAGCTCTCCCGGTGAGGCTCGGGCGAATCGGAAATTTGGGCGCCCGAGGGTGCCGTTCTCCCGAGGTCTCCCGCGGAGGCTCGGGCGAATCGGACAGTCGGTGCTAGCAGGGTTCCAGGGCGTCTATTCAAGGCGGCGGTGTCTCTCCGGTGCGGCGAACGATGACAGGGCGGCGATGGCCATATTTCGGCAAGACAGGGCTCGGCTTTCTAGCGGCGGTGCCGAGGCAGACTTGGCGAACCTCGGCGGCCTTTCTCCGCAGCGCGAGGCGACCGGGGGTACTCGGAACGGATTTAGGCGAGGCGGAACCTGTCGGCGGCGATGTCGCCGACGACGGCGGAAGGCGGCATCGCGGCTACGACCAAGTATTGGTTCAATCGAATGCGGTCTTGTCAAATTGGTGAGGCCAGAGAAGCATACAACACTCTGGTGGCGAACTTTAGCCATGGCATGACCTTCTTTTGTCAATGGCTCGCGGCGGCGCTCCGGTAAGGTCGCGGCGCACGCGGCCAAGGCGATTCAGGCTTCCTCTAGCGCTTAGATCCGCGTAGCTAGCTCGAGGGGTCGTGGCGGTGCTCCACGACGCTCTAACCTATACGGGTGCTAGTCGGATTGCTCGGAACGGGTGATTCGGCGTCGGAACGCGTCGGTGGTGAGCGCGCTCCGCCGAGAACGCGTCGTGCTGCGTTCTCGGTCTAGCAAGCTTGTAGTCCGGGGGTTTCGGCCGGTCGAATGAGTGCATGGTGCAGGTGATCTTCCCGAGCCGGTAAAGGCTCGTGCCTGCGCGTCCCGAGGGTGGAACGCCATGGCAAAAGCAGGGCAAGGTTCGGACATGGCGTGCGGTGGCTCACCGTGGTGTCGGTGAAGCTAGGATGGCGGTGCAGTGGCGAGTCGGAGCCGTGCAGAGCGATCGCAGTGCCGTGCCGCTCCTCGTCCGCAGCTCGGGCTTCTCCTCCGTGTCCGGCTCCGGCGTGCTCCGCGGCGGCGGCGCTCCGGCAGCTTCTCCTCCTCTGCTCCGCCCTTCTCCTACGCTCTCTCTCTCGGTTTGGTGTGGTGTGCCGGTCTGTGCTGCGGTGGCGGCGAGGGAAAATGAGGGTAGGGCTTCGGGGTGCTCCAATTTATAGGCGAGCTTGGTAGGTTCCCATGGCGGACGGCCGCGATTGATCTCGGTAGATCAGAGGGCTTCGGCCGCTCGACGCTAGGGCTTCAGGGTGCACGCGGGCTCGCTTGGCGGCCAAGAAAGGAGGGGACAGGAGGGGGACAGCGGGGTCAGGGCTCTGCCATGCTGTCGGCTCTGGGACCGGGGTCACGCCATTCGCGCGACACCCCCGGCAGGCGCGTCGCCTTCGTGAGGAAGAAGAACAGTGGGGGGGGCGAGAGCGGCTGACAGGCGGGGCCGGGTTGGCAGCGAGCGCGAGCGCGAGCGCGTGTGTGCCGGTCGTGCGCGTGCGCTGCCGAGCCGCGACGTGGGCCGCGCGCGGTGAGATGAGGAGAGGAAGGTCGGGCTGGCTTGGGCTGGCTTAGCGACCCGGCTAGCCAAAACGAATGGCTGGCCTAACTCTCTTTCTCCTTTTCTATTTTCAATTTAGTGTATATATACATATATTGCCCATTTTAAATATTGAGTAAATACAAACATAAATTGCAATAAATCCCAAATGTGATGCATAAGTTATTATTCTATGTGAATGGAATTAAAATGCAAACTACACTCCTTTATTTACCAATTTCATAATGAAACCTATATGCTTGCACAAGAAAAATGGGTTTTCACAATAAATAAATGAAAAATTTTAATTGGTTGGGATTTTTAGGTTGTGTGGATTTTTAGGGTTGTTACATCCTGTCAGATTACCAAATAGTCCTCGAGGCACATCTCAACATCATAGATAAGCTATATAGCTGATGCACGACTTGAGTTGGTGCATGACATGTATATGTGATCACATCTAATTTTTGACCCTTGTGCAATGATAATTTTCCTTTTGCTTTTTAGATTGGGTCCTTCCTAGGCTTTGAGGATGGTGGGTTTGAGTACTCCATGTTCTTTGCCTACAACTTCATCATTTTGCCCTCACGGGTTCTATGAAGTTATGATCTAATTTTTAGAGGAGGGGGTACGGGGGGTTAGACCAACGATACATGGCGACTTTTCCTTTTCTGCGCAGAAATTTGGAGGTGTGGGGAACACCGGCCAATTTTCGGATGGAATTAGGTTGAGAAATTTGGGAGCCGAATTTCCCCCGAAAGGGTATATCTACAACTAAAAATTACTAGTAGTATACCTATGCTAACACTACGGTAAAACCTAAAGCATGATCGAATTTAGAAGCTTCCTCATAGACCTCTCGGTCTCAGGTTCAATTCCAGGTGCTAGCAAGTTTCTTAAAAATTATAGCATTTTTTTGAATGTTGTATAGCAATGATGTAGTATGTGTTGCGACATGTACAATTTTTTTTTCAATGATTTATTTTTTCTTTGCTATATGTATAACTCTTTTGCAACGTAAGCAATTACTAAATAAAATGAATCATATACGTTGCAACACAAATGTTTTATTGCAACCATCAAATAAAGAGTTGGAATACCATCTCACTATTGCAACGCCAATAACATTGTTCGCAACGCTAATCAAATTATGCCAACATTTACCTATTATTGCAACCATTCTATAATAGGTTGCGATACAAATTACTTTTCGCAACGTTCTCTGTACTTATGCCACGAAACAATTTGCGTGGCAAAAAAACCCATCTATCGCAACACAAAATGCAAATGGTTGCGATAACAGCCCCTATTGCATCCACATTTTGCCGTTGCGATAAAAAAGCATGGCATTAGAATCAAAACTTAGTAGTGTGATGTATATACATGTATGATATAATTAAGTTGCATGTGATGTATATTTATCCCATGTTGTTATAATTGATCATGATCCAATAGGGTTTATTTTCAATATGTATGCAATATTTTTTAGTAATAATGATGGTAAATAAAAATTTGAAAACTCAACACTGGCAGTAGGAAATTGCAAGTGTTAATGTATTTTACACTATCGGTTGGTTAAGAAAATTGTCATTGTAAATCAGAATACATTGGTGGTTTTCAAATCGCCGCCATGAAAATTTTAATATTTCACTAGCCTCTATCATTGGCGGACTCAAAAAACACCATTACTACAAATGGATCTGCAACCGCCAATATTGAATATCCCTATCCAGGATATGATTATTAACTTCAAGACTGAGAACCGTGAGATGCAAATAAAGTTGAAGGAGCTGAATGAGAAAGCCAATTTGAGCTAGGTGAGCTTGTTCATTACATCATGTAGTGTATTAGATGATGATCTACATGCTTTGCCATAATACAACAAATAGTTTAGATTTCTTCAAGTTCATACTTGCATGATGACCCACTCTTGTCATCATGTCATTTAGTATTGTTGAATTACTCATATATTACGTTTTGCAGCATGTTGTGTATGGAAAAAATGGGCCTTGTTGTGTATGAAAAAAAATGATGTAGTGCTACAATGCCATAATGTGTGCCACCTGTTTGCTACACATGTTTGACATAACACATGTGGTGAATTAATGTGTGTAAAACAATGAATTATATGTTCCAAACATAATCTGATGTTGAGTGTCATGTCCACTTTAATATTTTGCTATATTAAAAGCATGCGTAAAATGATCTACAAACTTTGATCTTCTTAGTTCCTATTTTGGAAATAATGTTGATCATAAGACCTGCCACTAATTCATATTGATGCAATGTAGCCAAATGAAGAAGTTACAATATCTTCCCTTCTTCTTTATAAACATATATTTTCAAATAACTTTGTAACAATGGATTGGTATTTTTTATACAATTCTAAATGAGCAGTTGCAATCTAAGGTTAAAACTTCTTGAGCTCAATATGTGTGCCAGCTGCATAGACCAATGCAAAGAGCTCACAGATCACAGGCTAGAGTGCTTCTTGATCGGCCAATGATTTGCACCAGCTGATGGATTTCCATGCAAATGATCTAATTATCTCTCACCAACTTCAAGCATAAGAGCATGCTGGTTTTGACAAGCTTATGGGTCAATAGCAGCCTCTTGAAAGTTTTGAGCCTCTTGAAAGTTTTGATAATATTTCTTTTTAGACATTTGAATTCTGAAAGGACACTTTATAAGGAGCTTGCTAGTAGGATTTTGTATGTCTGGTAACGATATTTATTCTTGCTTCGTCCTATTCATTGCTTTTAACTTGTTAGAACAGTTTATGGTAGTTCATTTGTTACACACACACACATTCTTTAATTTGAAACTTAATTTATTTAATTGTGCTACTTTTTGATGGGTTATTGAATTTATCCTAGTCATGACCGTTTTTTTCAAAATTATGTCTTGTTTTATCCTAGTATTATGTACTTTGATGGGTTATTGCATTTATCCTAGTGTAACACCTATTGTTTTATGTTTTTGGAAAGATTTTTAGCAAACATGTGAATTGTTTTTCAAAACTTTTCTCGAATGCTTCTGTTCTTTCGTCTCGATGCTATAATATGTTGTTACCGGACATTGAAATAATGGTCAACAATACCCATCACTAACAGTTTAGGGCAGCCATTAGATCAAACAAATAATTTAGTTTGCTCTTCAGAATACTCGTTTGTTGGATTCAACATGTATAACATTTAGCATAATGATGTAGATGGGAAAAACGGGGACATTGTGTTTACTCTCTTTCCCCTCTCCCCGCTCTCTCTTTCTCTCTCTCTCTACTGATTCAATTATGACCAAGCACAGCACTGGAATTAAGGATATATAAACATCAATCTCTTATTGTGTATTTTTGGATTTCATATTGTTATCATACATTTCTTGCTATTTTTTGTGGCTGGTATACTTAGTTTCCGTAAGTCGTTGTTGTGGATAATTGCATAAATATACTTATTTGGCATTACTACTTTAAACTTGCATTAGTTATTGATTCTGGTTTGTTGTTTTTCCATGAATATATTAATAATGTATACAACAGCCAATACGTTCTTGATTTCAAATTTTCCATAAAGATTTCACTAGTGTGGCACCATGTGTCAAAGAGATTCACAACTTCATGTGACCCTGCTCTTACAATATTGATTATTATTTATCTTAATCTAGCTTTCTTGTACAAATTGTTTTCTATTCCATAATAACATTTTATTATATGAATTGTTGTGTGCAAAAATTTGAAATTTGTACAATGATGTAATCAGCTCACGCCAGCTTCAATTCAAACTTATAGGAAGATGTTGATGATGAGCTTATGAGTCAATGGAAGTAGCTACGAAGGATTTTATAATATTTATTTCTAGACAATTCGCTTATGGTAGCAAAGCTTCATAAGGAATATATTAGGATCTTTGTATAGTTGGAAAATGATATTTATCCTTGCTAAGTCTTATTTGCTTGGTTAGACCTTATTTTAGTGCTTCATAGTAGTTCATCTATTGTATACATTGTCACTTTGATGGATTATTGCATTCATCCTGTTGCATGACCACGTGGTTGCATCTTGCACTCATTTTCTTTGACGTGTTGGTGGATATGAAGTCATGCATTACATTGCATTATGATGTATAACTTATGAAATAATTGATGTTTTTATTACTATGCTATATAAATTTGATGCTTAATCAATTTGTGGCCTGAATAGCTTTGTTAAAACATTTTTTTCTTGTCTATATTTTCTATAAACTGAAAACACTTGTTCCCCAATCTTTGGTGCATGAACTTTGATGACTGTCATTTGGATGGGAATAGCAGTATAATAGACACTTGATACACACTTCAAATAAACTAACATTTGTTGTAATAATATTTTCAGATATTTGATTTTTATCTTTTACATACCCTTTTGAGTCGCTAGTTTTTTTTAATGCTATAATTTTCTAAAACTCATCATAAAAGACTTAATTTACTATTTAATCTGTGTTTTTCTTCTGTCATTCTCTTTCAAGAATGCACTTTGCTATCTTTAGTGCTTTGTAGTTCAACAAGTGTTTTATCTAGATGCATGTTTGAGGTGTTGTAATGATCCCGAGCATTGTTGTTGCTCTGGGGTGTCACATATGACTTTTCGTTAATTTATATATTCAGTGATGTGATAGGCTAGATTTAGTAGGAGTTTCATGGCGTAGTTTCAAGACTGCCATTCATATAAAAGGAACTGAACATGAATGAAACAACCACTTTTAATGGAGATTTTCATTTTACGGTTTCATAAACATCTAATTTTATGACTCATATAAAGTTGGCAATCATCTCAAGAAAGTTTTATCCCTCTAAAATAAACTACTTCTTCTTCTTCTTCTTCTTCTTCTTCTTCTTCTTCTTCTTCTCTCTCTCCCTCTTTTAAAAAACATTGCCACATCATCAAAAGTGTTTATGTGGCAGCTTATTAAATATAAATGAAACTCCTGCCGAGACTGACCTTAGATTTTCTCATTGGTTGGACATTTATTCATCTTGTCAGTTTGTCTTCATGATGACCCCATCCTCCATATTACCATATTTTATGCTTCTTTTTTATAAGCTTAGTACACTCAAATAATTTATTCTAACACGGGTTTGCTTTTCTTTATAAAATTATAAATCATGAAATCATTTCTTAGATCTGAAGCTTAGTATGTTGTATGTGACACACAACTAACAGGCTCCCATATGAATTATCTAATTGGATCACATCAGCATCGCACTTGGGAGCACACACACCATAGTCCACAAATAAAGATACAATAATAGCCAAATCAAGCTGTTGGTGATGAGCACATCAGCTAACAAAGAAAGGAAGTTTTGCAATATTTTTTTAGATATTTGACTCTTCGAATAAAACTTCATAAGGAATAGTCAATTAAGAACTTTGCATTTTAGAGGAATGATATTCATTGGGATGAATGATATTAATCCCTGCATAGTCCTATTTGGGTGGTCAAAAATTATTCCAATAGTTTGTTGTAGTTCATATCTTGTATATATTTTCTTTAACTTGGAACTAATTACTTTTTTGAATTATGTATGCTATACTTTGATTGGTTGTTGAAAAGCCCTAGTTTTGTTTTGGCAATTGATGAAATCTAGTCACTAATCTTGAGTGCTAAGTGTGTAGCTAAAAGAAGATTGGTGCATATGATAGAGAAGATGATATGGAGCAAAGGATGTGATCAAGTGGAGAAAAGATGAAAAGAGAAGGTACAAGGTGCTAGAGGCTAAGGTAAAAAGAAAAGTAGCTCTTTGTTTTAGTGATCAAGGCTCTTAGCGAGAGAGATCACATTTAGGATAGATGATCAGACTATTAATAGAGGAATTGCATCGTGACTCAATCATCAAGTGCTTTAGGTCCATTGCATATAACTTGCATAGACTAGGAACTAACATAGAGTGAAAAATCTTTTGAAAAACATTTGTGAAAAACAAACACATGAGCACGAGAAGTTGTGCACTTCGTGTTGTTAGCACTTTTGCCAAAGGAGTTGAAGGTAAAAAGGGTTTGGGTTCTCTCTTCATCCTGGCGAGCTTGCGAGGAATGATTCAGCGAAATTCAGTGATATATCTGTTGAAAAGCTTGCATTGGACGCTTAGGTTACGAAGCACCAGACCAATGTTAACCGTTCGATGGCTAGCCCTCATTGGCAATGCACTGAGCACCGTCGGCTGCTGGGCTCAACACTTGAGCACCGGACTATACGTCCGCGTCCGACGCTGAGAGACGTTGAGAGAGTCAGACGCTCAGGAAGCCGTCGGACTCTTTGCACTGAGCACTTCTTCTTTATCCAACGCAGTGCACCCGAGAGTGCGTAGTTTGTATAAAATTCACCGGACACAGAGTGTTAGTCCGACGGTGTGCATCGGATGCTCTGGAACCTCTTTGGATGTGTCGGGCGCTCAGTTCATTTAGTCTGGTGGCTCTGTCCGATGTCTCCATCCAACGAACGGTTGAGATCGAGTTCGCGCGCAACGATGGTGTTGACGTGGCACGCCAAGATTCGTTGCGAGAAGGCATCGGACACTGAGAATTAGTCCAACACCCCCGTCCAACACTCACTCTGACATCCCCGATTACAGTGAATAACGGCTCTATTTTGTGAGGGGCTTATAAATAGGAGTGGGTTTACTTTTGGACGACTCTCTTGGACATTCCTGACTTCCTAACACACTCTTGAGCATAACAGATTCCCTCTAACTCTCTCCACTTGATTCAACTTGAGATTTTGATCCACTTGATTCAACTTGAGATTTTGATTGAGAGAGACTGATCCAAGTGTAGTGATCTTCATCCTTGCATCATTAGAGCACTTGGTGACAGGGTGACCTAGCTGGTTTGGAGGTGGAAGAAGGTTGATGAGGACATCACTTCATCATGTACACACTCAAGAGAGGTGGATAACCAGCGTAGGCGTCCAACTCGTTTTCGTCCTGGTGGAGGCCCAGCCCAGCTGAAGTTGGAGTCCATCTCGGACTCCAGGAGCAGTCCTGGGTAAAATCAACGCCCAAGATGCATACGGACTCCGTTCTCAACGATCCACATATTGTTGGAAAGATAATTTGATAAGGAAACCAATGGTTTTGGTTTCATGTCAAAATTCATCTGGAGTCAATGGGAATCGTTGAAACAATTCAGCGTCCAGAATCTGCTAGGGTGCTGCGACACCGTATTTTGGTCTGATGGGCCGCGTATCGTCTTAGAGCCCATTAGGGGGCGTGTCCAGGGAAAGTGACGACCAGAACTCTTTAATTAGCTGCATCCGCTTTCTTTAGGGCTGGGATTTGTTTGCGTTCTTGTTTTCCTCGTGAAACAGACATTTATTGCTGCAACCGTACCGTCGAGGTAGCTTGCGGATGGTCCAGGGCCCCTATTCTTCATCTTGTTCGCCTGTGGCGATTACTCCTTTCGAATAAATACTAGAACACCACTTTGAATTCATAAGCCTCATATTTATTTGCCATTTCAGATTGCGTTTATCCGTTCTTGCTTGTGTTCTCGATTCGCTTGCAGGAAAGCCTTATCGGTGAGGTCAATCGCGTTGTGCGTGGTTGATAACCAACGGAGTAGTGGTGTAACGGTTGTGGGGGTCCGGATCAGTTTTGGTTCGAAGCCTAGATCGTGAACGTCGAGTCTCCACCAATCGACCTGTCATACCTATCGGAAGATCGGGCTGCGTCTACATCAATTGGTATCAGAGACCTAGTTGTCCGTTAGGTATATCTCTATTTTTCTCCTTTAGATTGAATCTGAGTTTTGCATTACCTAGAGTCCAAAAAAGCCAAAAAAATTTACATCCTGTCCTACCACCCCTTTGTGCCATTGCAATTTTTTTAATTTCAGTTTACTTTATTGAACGGTCGTCCCTCGCGCGTCGTTGTGTTCACGGTGTCCAGATCTTGTTCATTCCCTGGTTAGTCGTAAAACTCCTGATTTGGTCGTAGCGTGTACTGCAATTTTTGTTTGTTGGATTGAAGGAAGGTGCAAACCGTACGTGGCTGCCTTTTCCATACTTCTTGTCACGAAAGGCAAAGAATTTTTCTTCCATCGTTATTTTAATTGCCATTTTTATCTTGGACGAGAGTTAAATTCTACTACGGTGTTGCTTCATGATATCTTTATTATAATTATTTTTGCAGCACTCCTCTGAGATAAGAAAAATAAAAGAAAAAGGCAACGTGGAAAAGAAAGAGCCGCACAAAAAAAAATCAGTTAGAGAAAAAAGGCTATCTGGTGCCTAAAAAAAAGAGCCGCACCAAAAAAAAAGAAGAAAAGTAAAAGAAAAAAGTGAGAAAGAAAAAAGTGAGAAAAAAATTCAGAAGTGCTTCCATCCTTTGAGTCCATGTGCTGAGTTGTATTGTTGCTTGCTTGAACTAGGTCGGGGACAAGTTTAGGCTAGCGACACCGACAAGCTTAGGACTACTTTTCAATCTTGCAATTTCTGAATTAAATTATTGCTACTCCTTGCTACTATATTAAGCTTGTCCAAGCTCCACTTTCTTCTAACCAAGTACAGGTTCGCCTTGCAACTGTTATACTCCTGTTACCACGGTATCACAGTCACCCACCGATTGTACCGCCTGTTGCTTTGGTAAGAACACTTGCAAGCGTGTGGTAAGATGCTTGAGAGTTGAGTGCCTTATTTCCTTGTCCACATCCTAGTAGTTGCTAGGGATAATACTTTTTGTGTTGTCTTCTTCTGCTAACCATGCCAGCAGGTTCGGGCAAAGGAACCGAGGATCCTTCTCAAGATTTCAATGATTGTGTATCCAAGAATGAGCTTCGTACCATCCTTGACTGACAAGTTTAATAAGATCCTTCAACAAATCACCAACCTGGCCAGACGGGTTGAAGATGTTGAACAACGACCACAACCTCATCGTGATGATGATAACATTGGAGGTGAAGATGACGATGATCCAGATGCTGCAACTCGGTGCCGACTCAACTTCAACCGACGCGGTATGGGAGGTAATGACCGAGGTAATAATGATCCTTTTGCTAAAACCAAATTTAAAATGCTTTCTTTTTCTGGTTCTGCTGATCCTGAAGCATATTTAGATTGGGAGATGGCTGTAGATCAAAAATTTAATTCTCATCAAGTACCTGAAGAACATAGAGTTAGACTCGGTACTAGTGAGTTCACTAGTTTTGCTCTTTTCTGGTGGAATGATATATGCAATGATGTTAATACTCAAACAACTCAAACTTGGCCTGTGCTTAAACGTCAAATGAAATCTAGATTTGCTCCTCCATATTATCAGCGTGATCTGCGATTAAAACTGCAACGTTTAAATCAAGGTAGTAAAACTATTGAGGAATATTATCAAGAGCTTATTATTGGTATGGCACGTTGTGACATCCAAGAAGATGAATTGGATAAGTGTTCTAGATTCTTTGGTGGTTTGCGTCGTGAAATACAGGACACTATTGATTATAAGGACTAGACTAGATTTTCTCAACTGTTTCATCTTGCTACTAAAGCTAAAAGGGAAGTATAGGGACGACACCTTATGCGATCCACACCACCGTTCACTCCTTCACGCTCGACCGAGGTGAGTAAGTTTTATAATGTGCAGCCGCCAGCATTGGTGAAGAAGAGCTCACCTACCACACCTTCCTCGAGTGCCTCCGCTAAAATTGTTTGTCATTGCTGCAAGGGCATGGGTCACATCATAAAGGATTGTCCCAGCAACATGCATACATTGCTACCGATGATGGTGGGTATGTTAATGCTAGTGATGATGAGGATGAATTTGCACTTGCAACTGACCATGATGCATGAAAAATTGAAGATATTTCAGAAGAAGAAATTGATAGTGTTGCAGCCACTGCAGCATACAAATCCATCATTGTTCAACGAGTATTGAGTATACAAGTTGAGCAAGTCGACAAGCTACAGCGCCATAATCTATTCCAAATGTTTCTCATCGTCAACAATTGTCGTGTTCCGTGCTATAATTGATGGTGGGAGCAGCAATAATTTGGTAAGTTCAGAGCTTGTGAAGACTCTTGGTTTGCCTACGTGTGCTCTACCACATCCATACCATGTTCAATGGTTCAACAATAGTGGTAAGGCGAAGGTAACACAATCTGCATGTGTGCATTTTTCTATTGGGTCATATAATGATTATGCTGATTTTGATGTCATGCCTATGCAAGCTTGTTCACTTTTATTAGGCCGCCCTTGGCAATTTGATAATGATACTATACACCATGGTAGACAAAATAGATACACTTTCATGCATAAAGGAAGGAACATTGCTTTGCTTCCTTTAACTCCGGCTGATATTGTGCAATATGAAAAAGAACTTGCTGAAAAGAAAGCGCATGGACAAGTTATAGATTCAGTCAAAATAAGAAAAGAGCAATCTAATACCATTGAACCGAAGGAGGAGTTTTATTTGCTCTTAAATCTGCTCTTGGTGTTTTGGATGCTCCTGATGATCCACAATTTTCTTTAATGTGTAAACCGCACACATGTTCAATTGATTCTATGCCTAGTTCTATGCCTCTTGTTAGAACTAACCTTTTGAGCATCTAATTCTAGAACCGCCAACGCTCACTAGTACAAAAAAGCTTTAAGCTCACACCTAGAATTTTTTTTACAGCCGGTTTTGCTTGACGGTCGCCACTAGAAATCAGCGCTATTTTATAGGCGGTTCCTTAAGAAAATCGCCACTAGAAATCGATTTCTAGTGGAGATTACTTAAGAGAACCGCCTATAAAAATGAGCCATTTCTACAGGCGGGTCACTTAACGAACCACCACTAAAAATCGATTTCTAGTGGCGATTCGTTAAGTGACCCGCCACTACAAATAATCTGAATTTTAATTTTTTGAGTTTTTCAAATGACTTTAAATGAAAAAAATGATCTGCATGAAAGTTGTAGATCTCGAAAAGTTATAAAACTTTGTAGTTGTAAATTTTTGTAGATCTCGAAAAGTTATGAAACTTTGTAGTTGTAAATTTTTCATTTGAAATCATCTTATTGATGTAAATTACGGTCAAAGTTTGAAATTTGAGATTTGACTTTTTGAAAAAAATCCTCGGATAGAGAGACACTCTACATGAAAGTTGTAGATGTCGAAAAGTTATTAAACTTTGTAGTTGACAACTTTTTCATTTGACTTCATTTATGGCCTCAAATAGTCAATTTTCTATTATTTGTTATAATATGTGGAGAACTGAAAACCGTTTTAGACGCATGTGATGGTGTAGTGCAGTGGTATGGAGGGTTCCGCGCGAGCCCAAGGTCACAGGTTCGAATCCCGCCGGCGCGCGTAGCGCAGCGAATCTTGCGCGAAAAATGCCGTGACTTGCCGATGGGTCCATTCCCATATTTAATTTTTTTTTTGTTATTTTTAAAACCAGATTTTCACAAAAAGATTATTACAGGCGGTTTGTTAAGTGAACCGCCAGTACAAATCACCGATTTCTACTGGCCTCTAGCACTGGCAGTTGTCAAAAACGTCTGTAAAAATATGTCTACAACCGCCGGTGCAGAACTTCTCTGTACTAGTGGCTTCCAGACATTGGAGGCTGGGAACTATTTCAGTCGAGGACAACTTCAATTCAAGAAAAGGAGGATGATGAGGACATCACTTCATCATGTACACACTCAAGAGAGGAGGATAACCAGCATGGGCGTCCAACTCGTTTTCATCCTGGTGGAGGCGGCCCAGCCCACCTCAAGTTAGAGTCCATCTCGGACTACAGGAGCAGTCCTAGGTAAAATTAACGTCCAGGATACATACGGACTCCGTTTTCGACGATCCACATATGTATGGAAACATAATTTGATAAGGAAACCAATGGTTTTGGTTTCAAGTCAAAATTCATCTAGAGTCAATGGGAATCATCGAAACATGTCAGCATCCAGAATCTGCTAGGGTGCTGTGACACCGTATTTTGGTCCGATGGGCCGCGTATCATCTTAGAGCCCATGTAACTGAACCGCCTAAATCACGTGGCCCACAGGCACCTGTCATCGCCACTAATGACATCTGACAGCCGGGCCCGTGTTCCAGATGATCTAGGCGGGCTCTGCCGGGCTACATAAGCGCCCGTTATCTCCAACAGGATCCCCATTGCGAAGCCATTACAGGGTTACAACATTTCATAACAAAATACATCAGAGTAAAAGTGCGGAAGAGTAAATATTACTTAATATTACAAATCAGTGTTCAAATGAAAATTAGGTGCAGTTATTACAGACCATATTTTAAAAGGGTAGCAGTAGCGATAGAACAATAGTACAACAGATAGATAAGTATTACATGAACCCTGCCCACGGGTTCAACCTTATTCTTCTTCACTCTCCTGAACGATAGTGACGCAGCACGGAGCGAAACAGACTTCAGGCTCCTGCTGCCCTCCTGCAACGGGGTTAACAAACCCTGAGTACATGGGTACTCCACAAAACTTACCCGACTAAGAGTGTAAAATTAGACTCAGAAATGCAGGCTGAGGGGAGTCAAGGTAAGGCTTTAGCAATAGTTCAAGAGTTTTCGCGAAAAAGCATTACTAATCCTAATTCAATATTTTAATTCCATAATACTATTAATCATTAACTATATCTCCAAATTCTTTCTCCTATATCAACATTCTTTCATTTACTTTATCCATTCAAAAACAATCCTAATTCCGAACCACTATACGATGTAGGGGTGAGGATCAAGTCTCCATATCCGAGGAGCAACGACGATTCGAATCGATTAATACCCAGCTGGGGATCCCTATCCACCCTGCGTATGTAGCACTTAAGCTTGCATACGCCAACCCCGCCTACCACGGCTTTTCATACCCCGGAACCGGTCCTGCGCCACCCGAGAGCACAGTACTCCTCTCGTCTCCAGGCACGACGGCCACGAGGGTACATGCTACTCTCGCCATCTCTCCACTCCCAGTACGTGGTTGTCGGTTCCAGCAGTAGAGCCACCGGAGTCAGAGACTTTTCGTAGTATGTGGCTAGTTGCAAAGTCTTGATTATAGCAGGCCTGACAACGAACGGTCCCCAATATTTTTCCGTTGGAAACCATGCATTGGGACTCTAACCCAAGTACACCGGTAACTAGTCGGTTTTCACATCCCTTTTCGATGGCGAGGATCGTTGGGACTCCAACCCAAACAGATGGTCGACCAAATAGAAAAACCCATCCCCGTGGATGACAATGAACTAGCTAGGAACACTGCCAACTAACAAGGACATAACCATTCCCATAAAGTGATTCATTTGATTTGTATCATCACAGTTCAAAATAGCATTTTTTGCAAATCTAATCATTGAGCATGACTAAGCATTTTTCAATACTTTAATTGAATCAGGTTCTCAGGTATTGATAAGTGGTCAAGGGTGGTCATGCATCAATTGGGTTGTCAATCAACTCCTATTAACCTAATGCAATAGATTAACTCAAGTGATAAACATTTTAAAATAACAAGGAAAGGGGCAAATGCACCGGGGCTTGCCTTAGATTGTGTAGAGTGTCGGATCCGGGTCAGTGCCACAAATATCAAAACCTTGCATAACTTCCTGAGCAGTCTCCTCAGATGCACTCTCAGACTTTAACTCCGGATTCTCGGTCACTACACGTTTGCAATGAATGAATGTATGAATGCGATGCGCATGAAATGACAGATAAAATTCAAAATAAATAAGGCACACACATGATCAAGTCCCTACCATAGGCTAGCCATGATTGCTCTAATTCACAGTGCCCTAGGTCATAAAGGTGATTGACCTAGAATCCCAAGCAATCCAAAAATCACACCAATCAATAATCATTTCATTTCTTATCCCTTTTATTAATCATTTAAACCAATATATAATTTAATAAATTTTTAAATATTTCCATTTGATGTCAAACTTCACCAACAGTTAGCTCTGAACCTAAAACAGTACCAATTAAATTTTCATGATATTTGGACTTACAGAGAATTTATTAAAAATCATAAAAGTTTCTTTTATTATTTAATGTGCTGATTTTTAGTTAATACAGAAAGCATTCAAATCCTACATTTCATATTTTTATTAAATTCTACACATCACAGAGAGCAACCACAAATTTTTTCATAATTTTTGGTACAGTAGTTTAATTCACACAAAAAGATTAAAACATAATACTATTCCTTTTAATTAAAAATAAAAAACTCTAATAAATCCTTCGGAAAATGAAAAACGGCCATTCGGCCCAAATCGGCCTAGCCCTGCAGGCCAGCCCAAAACGGCCACAGCCCGACCGCGCGCGCACCCACGCGCCCACCGAGTCGCTGACGGGGCGGCCCCACCCGTCAGCCTCTAACTCACACGCTCTCTCTTCTTCCTCCCGGCTCCCGCGCGCGTGTGAGCACGGCGGCTCACCGCCGGCGGCCCCTCCGGCGAGGAAACACCACCGAACGCCGAGCAAAGCCTTAAGACACCAACCTAGAGACCCTAAACGGCTAGACCCGCCTGGCGACGAGCTCGTCGGGCACTATGGCGACTCGGCGGCGGCGGTAGGCCACACGCCGGCGAGCGGGAAACGAAAGAGACTAAACCAAAGGTGGGAAATGATTCAGGGACTCACCATGACCCTAAACCAATAACTGGTTGGGACGGAGACGGAACGGAGGAGTGGGCTTGATGACGTGCCGACCCACGACGATGAGCACCGGTGATGACCCTCCCGTTCCGGTGATCCTAGAGCACCAAATGACGAACCATCTAGCACATGAGAGCAAGAGAAGCACAAGGATCCCAAAATGCACAAAAATACCAGTAAGACCTCACCCTCGAGGGCTGGCCTCGACTTCCCGATGTGCGGCGGCGCTCTGCTCGGCTCCGGTCGGACGCGGAGACGACGACCCGCGTTCCCGGACGTACGAGACACCACAGCCCACACCAACGGTACCAATCGATGCGCAAGGGAACTAGCGAGCTTGCTGCGAGATGGAGAAGGTGGTGGTGGCTTGGTCACGGTGAATTTCACCATAATCCGATTGAGCTCAACGGTGACAGCGAGGAGGAAAACTGGGGAGAAGCGGTGCTCGTCGACTTTAAAGGACCGGGCAAGAGAAGGATAAGCTCGGGCTGGGTCCGGGGCCCCCTCTTGGCTGCTCGACAACGGCCCTGCCCACCCACGCTGGCCGGACGGCGCGCGGCGCCGCGCGCGGCACGCGCGTACGGCGAGGAAGAAGAACAGGGGGACCCCCCTGTAGCTACAGTAGTAGACTTAGTAGGTCAATAGCTATTTGATGCCAATTTGATCTGATCCCAATCGAATCTGAGGAAGTGGTGAATAGCAAAGTTGTAGGGTATTTCCAGTAGATCACTTTTTCTTTTGACACCGAATTCAAACTTGGCCAAAATTTCAAATTACAGAAAAGGGGGTAAAAGTAGGGTTTGAATTTCAAACTAAAATTTTAAAATTACTTTTGATTTTTCTCAACAACTTGAAAATTGGTAAATATGAAAGTTGTTCTACTCAGTGAACTTGACAACTTCTATTAAGGAAGTTTTTGAAGATTCTCAATATTTTTGAAATTGAAGTTTCAAATTTAAATATCAACATACTAATTTGAGTTTAATTTGAATTTTTATAATATAACTTCAAAATCTCCAAAAATAAAAGTTGTTCCATTTTAAAAGATCTATAACTTTTATTAAGACATTTTCCATAGATTCATTATAGATTTTAAATTGGGGTTTTAGGTCAACTTTAGGGTTTAATTTGATTTATATTTAATTTTTATTTTTGATTTTTGATTGAGGACTTAATTACACAATCAATACTAGCTGAAATCAAATCACTCTAGGCCCTAAGCATAATCATATGCACATGCTTAAATTTAAACATGATGACATGGCAGCTTAATTAAGTTGTAATACCAGGGGTATTACAGCCCATTAGGGGGCGTGTCCACGGAAAGTGATGACCATAACTCTTTAATTAGCCGCCCCCACTTTCTTTAGGGCTGGGATTTGTTTGCGTTCTTATTTTCCTCGTGAAACAGACATTTATTGCTGCAACCGTACCGTCGAGGTCACTTGCTGATAGTCCAGGGCCCCTGTTCTTAATCTTGTTCGCCTGTGGCGATTAGTCCTTTCGAATAAATAATAGAACCCCACTTTGAATTCGTAAGCCTCATTTATTTGCCATTTCAGATTGCGTTTATCCGTTCTTACTTGTGTTCTGGATTCGCTTGCAGGAAAGCCTTACCGGCGAGGTCAATCGCGTTGTGCATGGTTGATAACCAATGGAGTAGTGGTGTAACGGTTGTGGGGGTCCGGATCAGTTTTGGTTCGAAGCCTAGATCGTGAATGTCGAGTCTCCACCAATCGACCTGTTATACCTATCGGAAGATCGGGCTGCGTCTACATTAAAGGTATAGAGAAAGATTGTGATTGCTCACACCGGTGATTGTGAGGGGTTTGTGCCTACCCGAGCAGAGTGCTCAAAGCCAGCATTAGTGGATTGGTCGTGTCTTTGAGCTACTTCCTCCGTGGTAGGTCCTTGTGGTATCTTGTCTAGGCTCGGTGTGTGAAACTGATTAGCCACCGAACCACTGGTTGTAGTCGACACAACGGGGACGTAGTGTGCCAGCAAGCACGTGAACCCCAAGGATAAATCTTGGTGTTCTAATTGTGATTCTCACCTTCGAGTGAGTGTTTGGATTTCTCCCGGTGATTGGCTTCGTTCCAAGGTAAAGGTATAAAGTTCGAAGCTTCTCTCTTTTACCTTGTGCAAAGTAGTTAGTTAGTAAGTGGTAGCTTGCGTAGTACTAGTTGCTTTGTTTGCTTGCTAGCTAATCCTTTGAGTAACTTAGGTGCTTAGTTGAACTAGAGTTGTGTAGGTGGCTTTTCTAGGTTAGTAGTTGCATTAGCATTGCAATTATCGTCATTTGTTATACTAACCTTGTGTTTGAGTGATTTATAGCCAATAGGCCTTTCAGTTGTTGCATTTATTCGTGGCTATTTTTAGTTAAAACTTGATTTGCTTAACTTGAGTGTAGCACCCATGTGTTTAAGATTTTGGAATGATTTTAACATATGTGTAGAACTGTTTTCCAATATGTGGTCATGACATTATTTATCATTATGCTCAATCTTCAATCCTGTACCTTACCTTCTCTCCACCTTTTTTCATTCACTACTATAGATAGACAATCACTGTCGTCACTTTCATATCACTACCATAGAATATGAAAGCGACGGTGGGTTGGGCCAATCTGGGTCAGGCCGACCCGAACATGTGTCGGGCGTAGGGCCTAGCCACATAATGGGCATGGGCCGCTACTAGACTGGGTCCACAATGTCGACTCACGGTGGACGGGGTCAGTGTATCGTGGACCATAGGCTCGTCTATGGTGGTCCAGCCCACGCGATTCCTATGTGCACGGTGGATGCGGTGCACACAAAGGATTCATAGGGGAGGGGCGATTGGCTCTAACCTCCACCAAATGTTTGACCTGGGCCTCAAAGGGCTCACTGGCGATGATCTCACATGGCGAGTGTGGCTAGGGCTCAGCAGGGTAGCTATGGCTCCTAGAGCTCACCAGAGCTCCAGCGAGAGTGGCTGGGGTTTTAAAGGTAGCTCCTTTGGGCTAGCTGATGCCGGCCATGGCGACGGCGCCACAATGGCCACAGCAGACCTAGGATGTGAGGGTAGGGCAAAAGGCGGCTCCTTGTGCTCAATTAGGGTAGTAGTTGAGTGAAGACAAGCAGTGCCGATGTACAAAATACACGCCGAAAAATCACTCGATGATGAGGCTTGCGGCAGAAACACGATAGACGTACGGCGGCGCTTGGCTGTGGCTAACTAGAGGCTAGGGCCAGCTATTCTATGAACCAGCTACATGGTAGGTCTTGTCGCAAAAAGAAAGGTTCACGGCGCACATGCTCGGTCAGTCCTCATCAGCAAGACGGTTGGCAACAGTGGAGACAACCTTAATTGGCACAACGGCTGAAACGATACAAGATTTCTTTGAAGGGAAATCCCACAAGATACATAAGAATATGATAGTCGGGGAAGTCTCAACTGTCACATTATCATTTCCCAGTTGACATCACAGTTCATGCATCGCAGAAATACATGTTTATGCGGCATTACCACACTTGGCAGCACATCAATTGATCACCAATCATTTCCCATGACAGGTGGCGACGCCCTCTGTTCTGTGTTGATATCTCACGCTGACGAATATTGCTGATATCTGGAGAACTTTTCGTCAGCAGCGTGTGGAGGAGATGAGGGATGAGGAGGCAGCGGTGGTGACTGTGGCCTCACTACAACTTGTGGTGTTGACGGGGTGAGCTCCCCCGCTGCAGCTGCTGCTTCTTTTGGCACATGAGCTTCCTTCCCAAAGAGAGGCTCTGAAGCTTTTGCTGTCCCTGCCGATGATGGCAACTCTGGCTGATCTGGTGGTGATGAAGGCTGAAATTTTTGGCGTGGAGGTGATGCTGGGCAAGTTGAGGACAGGGGTTGCAGATGTTGTAGACAGCAGCAGCAAGATCCAGATGATCTTTTTACGATAGAAGTAACCATGGATTGTATAGCGCTTTTAGGACAGCAACAGGGGAGGCAGAAGATTTGAAGACTACTCCAGATTACTCCCATGATCTTTGTCTACTCACGCTGGACTTGCATTGTTATGTGCTTATATAGTACATGTTCGTCACATACACAAAAGTTTGTGTTTATATATGTGTGGCTGCTAACTTGTATTCTCTGCACTATGTTTGATGAGATTCCTATTTTATTTGGCCGACACGTCATAGCAAGCTAGCATCTTTGGTGCAATTATATTTGCAACATGTGAGGGGTCACTAGTACAGAAAAGCTCCTTGCTGGCGGTTGAGAACGTATTTCTACAGGCGTTTCTCGCAACCGCCAGCGGGAAAGGCCAGTAAAATTGCCATTTTTACTGGCCGTTTTTTGTGAACCGCCTGTACAGAACCAATTTCTACAGGCGTGTCCTAAAGAGAACCGCCAGTAGAAACCAGCTTGAGAACCGCCTGTAGAAATCGGTTTTTTACAGGCGGTTCAGTTTACTGACCGTCTGTGTTTATTTTTCCTACCTTTTTTCAAAACATGGCTGTGCCCTGTTTTTTTAATATTGTAATACAATATAATATTGAATATACTAGGTCCTATTATATTATACGGTCATTATCAATACATATATACAAACATGCAATTAATTAATTATATGTACACTCATATTTATGCACACACTTCTATGTTTTTACATCACATGCGATATCGATATAATACACACATATACATCAATGTTTTCATATTGGTACGTGCCCTAGTAATCTTCACGCTGAAGATTTAGCCTACTAATGTCTGTTAAGGCTCTATACTTGGGCTGTGCTAAGATGCCGGTAGCATCGTGATATTTTCTGTTGAAGGAGATGACTTCTTTCAAGATGAAATTGCACATGTCCTCGACGATGCCCAGCAACGTTTTTTCTGACATGTTATTTGCCCTTTCTATCTTACATCCTCGTACCTGTATAAATATCATTTTTAAACCTTGATTATTATACATTAATTTAAACTTTAATAACATATTGTTGCTTGTGTATTTATTACCTCAGGGTCGTTGATGTATCGTCTGTTCACTCTCATGAACTCGCACACGTAGTATCTAAAGTGCACCGATCCGACAGGTTACTTATGGCACTATATATAAAAGACAAATAAAGTTGCCAACATTATCTCTCTCTGTGTGTGTAGTGTGTGTATGACACATTTATTTATAAGTTATACATACCGGGTAATTATAAATTATATCCATTGGCATCCCCCGTTTGTTAGGGTCATGTGGCAGAACAGACTAAACTAATTCACACCCAAGAATACTCGTCTTCCTTTAGACAAAAGTACTCATGTGAATGAATTAATAAAGCCAGTTCCGTCGAGCACACCCGTAGGAGAGCTCGAAAACTCCACATTTTTATTCCAGGATACGACAATGAGTAGAGAAAACTTTACATTTATTCAAGCAAGTTCGTACAATACCAAGTCTTACAAATTCCTTAATACAATACCATTTGTTCAGAGTGCAGAAGGAAACGTTAATGCATAAAATAAACTAGCGAAAACGGTATGAGAATCCAGCTGTGCCCACCAGAATGGATCCTCCAAGCAAACGGCCCTCTTAACCAGCACCTGCAACAATTTAAAATAAAGCCTGAGTACACAATGTACTCGCAAGACTTACCCAACTAGTGGGAATAATTTCCCGAGTCTCAAGGATATGCTGGGGCTATTTGGTTTGCTAGTTTATTTATATGCAGAAAAGCATATATGTAAGTGTATCTCAAATGTGACATTATTAGCAGTAAGTTTTATGATCATTAACCTGTCCATCTAAGTAAGCACCTATGCTAATATCAATCATGTGGTAAACAATCCATATCATTTTATCCTTTCCATCTTTCACTTGTTACTACGAAACAAGACAATAGCCAAGTCATTACCGGCTCAAAAGAGACGGCGATTCGCGAACCATTATCCCAGCTGGGTACCCCGAAACACACGTCCCGCCTGCACCCAGGTGCAAAGCAAAGACTAGCTCACCCAATCCTGCCCGGGGCACACAGATCCCCGTCCAACTCGGACTCTAAGCCCCCACATACCGGCATTTTTCCTCGGCATTGGTGCTTAGACCTCCACCTTCCCCGCCTCCATATAGCTGGCCCGGAAGAGTCGGAACCCAAGACAAGATAGAGCTCGCTTTCCAAGCTCCCATACGCAAGTATGTACTCGGGATAAAATGTGACAAGGACTAACATCAAGATCGAACGGTTCCTAAGTGACACTGACAGGGAAACAATGCACCCAAGTTAAGTCCCGTGGCCGCGGAAAATAACTTGTTGCACCCACCAAGAACCATGCCACATCCCTGCCCGGTCTCGATTTCACTTTCCATCATGTTTTATGAGTAATAATAATTCCCTAGTTGTGAGTAACGGCAGGTTACTCACGCTACCGTTCAACCTATGCAAAGCCACTATCGAACTTGTTCTAGGAGGACTCATAGGTAGATATTTATGCAGGTGGGTTTCATATAATTCCTGAAAACGTAAATGCACAACATATATATATATATATATATATATATATATATATATATATATATTCGGAAATTGTAAAATAGAGGTTATGCACTGGGGCTTGCCTTGGGCAGGCGGAGAATCAGGAAAGTCAGTCTCCTGCAGTTCCGGAGGATTCTCCGGGATAATAATCTCCTCCTCATATTCCTCGATCACCTCCTCGTACTCCTGGTTCTCCTCTGGAAATATCTCCACTACTTCATGATCTATTTGCATGCGAGGATGATGCAATAATTAATATACAGGAAATAGCAGGAAACACATGAACCAAATATGCCAAATTGAAGATCATGATTTTAGAAAAATAACAAAAGTGGTTTCACAATTTTTGGACAACTACACAATATCTTATGAATTGTTGAAACTCAGCTCTGAAAATAAAATAGAAAAGCATTTGGAATTTCAAAGGAAAAAGGAAAAGGGCATTCCAGCCCGGACGGCCCAGCAGCAGGCCAACGCGGCCCACACGCGCGAGCCAACAGGTGCCCTGGCGAATTTGCAAAAACATCCCTGGAAGAAAAGGAAATAAATCCGCGCTCCGATTACTATTTCTCCCTCTCTGGAACCTTCACACTTAACCCCCTGGGTTTAGTCGAATTTTCCGAACGAAGTCCCCGACTCGTTCCTAAACAATAGAGTGGCAGCGGTGGCACACTGCGAGCACGCCGGCGGCGGCAGAACCCCGGAGGCCTCTCCGGCGAGCCGACTGTTGACGGTGGATATACCCTAAAATTTCACATTCAAACACCGTCAACAGGCTTCGAATTCAAGCGAAGATAAACATATCATGAACATATTTTATCAATAACTAGTTCCACATGTACTCTTAAGCTTGTGATTGCAGGGAACACCAAAACAGTGCAAAAGTGAGCAGCTAGGGGCTAACTATATGGTTCGGCCGAACCATGTAATGTTGCCCCAGGCCACCACCTTTCAGCACAGTGCATACAACATCAAATGGGAGAGATCAGAACCAAGGGTGGGCCCACCCATGGGTCGGCCGAACTGCCCATGGGGCTCACCTGGCTCTGGTGACGTGGCAAGATCCGTGTGACACTCCATCCAAGTTATTTCATCCATCAGATCAACTTGTGCTTTCATTCAATGGTGGAGATCAAAGGCACATGGATTGAGGCATGAAACGAAGCAATCAAGATAGAACCAACACATAGGAAGAGTCTATGACTTGTGGGGACCACACCTGGCCTGGCCCCACCCATCATAGGGGTCGGCCGAACCATGGGGTGGGCCCCCAGCCACCTACACACTCAGTGATAAGTGGGGACTCCTTCTAGAAGACCCTGGCTGGGCCCACCAGTCATAGGGGGTCGGCCGAACCCCCCTGGTGCCCAGCCAGGTCGGTTGGCTTCCACCGACTCCAAGCATGCTTCCCATGTGCTTAAATTGCCAAAGCCGTCCATCTTGAGGCGGTTACAAGGCGGTGGATCCAAGGGTGGAGAGTTGAGGAGCACACGGATCGCTGATATAGCATCCCTCCACTTTCCACTATAAATAGAGGCTGCCCACTCCTCTTCAAGACACACCATACACCATACAACTCAAGAAGCAAGCTAGAGTTCTATTCTTTAGTAGTAGTATTAGTCTAGTGTGGGAGTTAGAGTCGAGTCGAGTACACTTGGAGTCTCCGGAGTCGTCTGCTGGACAGTCTGGTATAGCTCTTGTACCTTTCCTTCTGTAAGACTTTATCTTTATCAATATATTATCTTTACTTTACTTCACTATGTTCGTACTTAGTCTTTACTATTCTTTATAGTATGTTGTGTCTTGTCACATTCTATAGTTCTTTTATACTTGATAGTGATCTTGTCACAACTCAACGTGTGTCAGTTCATCGCCTGTCATAGGGTGTTCTAGTTGTTGGTACGCAGCTAGAATAGTGAGACTTAGTGTAAGCGTGGTGCTTAGACTAGATCTTGCCTATGATTACCGCTTGTCGCACGGATTGTTTGTGGGTGCTAGCAGGTGGTGACAGCCCTGTCTAGTCTTAGTATCCCTCCACGTGTTTTAGGTAAGTTCTTAAAAGGTAGGCTCCCATAAGAGTGTAGGCGCTTCGGGTACAGGTTTTGTCCTCTATTGTCTCGCACTACCCCCTGCACACCGGTAGTAAGGTACTATCTTAGTATAAGTCATCTATTTGATATGGTAAGTCACAAGGGTAAAGTTAGTGTCATAGGAGTCTTATACTCACTCGTTGTCCTCCCACCTAGCTATACTCTACTAGTTATCTTTTAGTTATCTTAATACTTGTTGTGTGTTGGTGTCATTACCCTTTCCTCTACCTATCGATTTACCCCCTACCACTAGTTGGTACTAAGTTGGTATAGACTTAAGGATCTCTCTTTTTATTAATTATTCCTAGCAACCGCTTTCCCTTGGGATAAAAATAAATAACGATACCTTGGAATACTCCCGGATGAAGTGCTACAGCGGTATATTCTGTGCGCTTGCGGAATTATCCAATAGATATAAGAAATACCCTCAGGGCACTTCTGGCGCCGTTACCAGAGATAGCCTAACACCCTGTCTCTGGTGTTGCGCTAAGAAGTGTCAACACCGACCCGAACCAAGGGACCTAGAGCTTGCCCTGGACAAGGTTTGGGGAGAGGCGGATAAGCAGACGAGCATAGCCACAGTCCGCGGCTGTTCCCAACGTCGCGGCCGTTCCGACGAGAACAAGCAGCAAGGGAGGAAACCGGCTAGCGCTACAGCATCAGTGGCTCACCACGAACTCGGAGGTGGTGACGGTTTGGAGGGAGGAAGGCCAGAGAGGGCTGGCCTCATGCGCCCAGGCGAGCTCGGCGGCGCTCCGGGGCGGACACGGTGGTGTCAGTGGAGACTAGGGAGGGACAGAGGTGCAGCGAGTGTGCGCAGATGATGGAGGAGTTCGAGGAAAAGTCGATGACATGATCAGTTGGGCACGAGGGGCTTTGACGTTGGAGGATTTCAGTTCGATGTGGTCACGGTCCAACCATGACCGACGACGAGATAACTCCAAAATTGGAGCTGTACGCTGTTTGAGGAAGGACGAGGTGGGGTCTAATGGACGCCTAACTCAGAGGCGTACCCACAGACCCGACAATAAGGGTTGATATGGCCCGCCACTGCCGAACCCGATGGAATGGCCCTGGGCACCGAGCACGTGCTCCCGATGACGAGCGCAACGTGCGGGACGCACATCGACGCAGGAGAGACGCTGCTTGCAGGCCAGGAAACCGCATCGACGAGCTTTCTCAATGATGCACACGGGCACGACAAAGGTGGAAGTGACTTTCCACTGCCGAGCCCGATACGGCCGCCCCGCGCCGGTGCGCGCACGTGCGATGACCAACGCAGCGACCAAGACCTACAACGCCAAGGATAGGCAGGGCTTGCAGCGCGACCGCGACAGCGACGACGAAGACCCCGCTGCCCGAACGTGATGAGGAGACAGGAGGAAGCTGGCAGCGGCGCAGCGCACCAGAACATGGTCAGCCTGCCTTGAGCTGCGAACAGAGCTGCTCTGTGCACACACTGACTCGTGCACGGATTTTAAAGCTAAGACAAATCGATGGTCCAGCGAACTAACAGCCAAACCGACCTCACATTCGCGAAGATGGATTATTGAGGTTTATCCCGAAGTCACAACTTGACACTAGGGTAGTACAGATGGCTTAGAATAAAGTCGAAAACTCAGCCATGCCAACCCGAATTCGAACTCAAGATAAAAGCTAAGTCAGGGAAGAAGCTTGATTGCCAAATTCAATTTTTGAAGAGTTTGAACCTTAAGTTACCCAAATCAGTTTTATTTTTTTTAAAAAATAATGATTTCATCACCATCTAGGAAATCTATACTCCAAACTTTATTTATGAACTATATACAAGTTCTATATTATTTTTGCAAGATAAAAATTAGGTTTCAAACTTAAATAATATCACATGCAATAATGGTTCAACTCATTTTTTTGTTTCAAAGGTAAACACATATGCACATAAATATATTTTCAGGTTTATCGATGCAATAACCAATAAACATGATGCGCCTGACAGGTTTTAGTGAGTTAATTAACGCGTAACACCGCGGGTGTTACAGGTCAAGCTTTCCCTTTTTCACCTGGAACCACCGCCAAGCCCTACGATCTCGAATTAATCATCACCAAATTAATTGATCTTAAGCTCACATCGATAAAAGTATATATGCGCATACACATCTTGGCTTACCGCTCTATGAAGGTCAAGACTGTTGCATATTTTGAGGGATCGTAGTCTGCAGAGTCATAGACCACCACCCGTCCCTGCCTTGGATAAATATAAAAGAAAATCCAGTGGTCCCTGCACGAATCAAATTTGTGAATCCATATTGAAATTATAAATTAATGATGTCGTAATGTATGTATACTCTCACACACAGTACTATACTTACCCAAAGTGGTACGGGGCCATTATGACTTGCCTGCGCCTCCACTGCTTCATCGCATTCCCAATATAAATGGCATATTTGGCTTCAAAGTCCTTCTGTATTTCCACCATTTTTAAGGCAGCTTCTTCCTCATTCAAGCCCTTTAGATCATCATGTTTGTGCCCGATCCTGAATGTATGCTCGTCCTCGCATATTTTCTTGGATTGAGATACCCAATCATTTTGCTTTCGTCTCTTTCAACACGATTCTCCTGCTCATCATGTTGCATTCTGCAAGACGATCGATTTTTTTCTATATCAGAGATCATACAACACAAAATGATAACAACACAAGAATATGTGTGTAATAACTATCAGTGTCCATATATTTACAATGCAAACAACGTGACGGTCTATATGTCAAGTCTTTTGAGGTTCATCATAAACTAGAGGTCCTTGAAGCTGATTATGGCCGTATTGTGGGGACAAAGAAAAGCCCCGAATGGTATACTTATAGATATTGAGTCGATGCCAGTGTGAGAAGCTCTCATGTACCAGTCGTGCATCCTTTTTATACCAGCAGGGATGCTTGTTAGTCGCTGCCAACTGAGAAGAGGCTTGGTAAACACATATTCATGTTGTGGGACATCTTCGTAATCCTTCTTCGTTGGCTTCCTGATCTATATGATATCAACTGCCTGCTTTGCTGCCTTCTCGTGCTCAGCCAAGTCAACGGAACGTATCGTGCGAGACTTTCTAATTCCTTTCATAAATAGAGCCGTGCCAGCAGTTTTCATCTTCGGCTCAAATGGGGAAACCAATTTTGGTATCAGGAATTTCCTTTTCTTAGGCGGCGACGGTGCTGGCGGAGTTGTAAACAACTGTTCGGATTCTTTCGCTGGTGGGGAAGAGTGTGGATGGGTAGGCAGCGGTGGTGGCACCGGAGTTTGTTGCTTAGGTGATGGCGGTGGGTCAGGAAAGACGTGTTCAGGTGATGGTGGTGGGTCAGGAAAGGAGTGGGGAGGTGATTGTGGGGGAAGAGAGTGGCCATGTGATGACTCGGCATGTGTAGACTCCTGCGTTAGTGGCTGCTCCTGAGTCAACTGGATTTCTCGTCGAGGCCATAGGATGAAATTTTTGACAGCCAGGCCGAGTTTCTCAATACCCTCTGGGCCTGCGATGTCTAGCATGTCATCCCCATATCCTTGGACGACCGTCGAGACTTCTACCTTGCAGTAGTCCTCTGGAATGTCGCTGTTATGGTACCTGCGTCCTTGGATCGCAAGGCCACTGGCCACTTCCCTTGTACGATTATTATTGAAACCGTACCTTATGACTAGGGAACAAGGTGTTGGCCTATTGATGTCATAAACTAAATAGCGAACCTTGTTGGCCGTAGATGTGACACTGCTTTTGATCACTGGACTCGTTATCTGTTGATCAGTTGCTGGGACGAGCTGCATCTGGGGCAGAGCTTGAGTGGTCGTCATTTGTTGATTGGACATCACACTCACCAATTTCTGCACCAAATCAGGATCAAGGTTAGCTAGCATATTAGACATCATCTGTTTGAAGTCCTTCTTGGCCTCTTCCTCAAAATAACTCTTCATTTGTTCTTTGTATCGATCGCGTTTCTTGTACATGTTCTTCCACTCCTGACCAAATCCTTCTTTCCATCCCTTCCTGGATGAGATGCCTCGTACACGTCCAGGATGCTCGGGGTTACCTAGAGCAATAGTCAGGGTGTCCTTCTCCCTTTGTGGCCTGAATGATCCTTCCTTTTCCTTAGCTGCGACTGCGTAGATGTTCTTTGCAGCTTCTTCCACCAATGGATCATGAAAGGACGCACCGGTTTCTGTTATTTCTCTAGGTTTTCGAGCACGAAGCCAGTTCACGCTCCTTTCGCCAACTTGCTCAGATAGTACAGGTAATCCCGCCGCCTTCCTTTCAGCCTCTTCTCTTCTCCATTTCTCTAGCTGACGGTCATATCCACCTGAGCTAAGGTGGTGTTGGTACACGTTCTTCTTTGCTTGTTCTGAAGCGGCTTGGCTCACAGCTAAGAATTCCGGCTGATTCTTCTGCTCTTGAAAAACAGCCCACTGACCTGGCGTGATCTTATACTTTGTTGTCGGGTCCAACCCGAACTTCAGGTATTTTGCATTCAGCTCATACCTCCAGTTCCGGAACGAGATCGCAATCTGCTTCATTGCATATCCCCTAACAAGGTTTTCTGAACCCTGAGGGAAAACAAACCGAGTACAAATCTTCTTCCACATGTCTGTCTTTGTATCATCTGGTACATCCTTCCAATTATAAATTGTGCAGTCCAGATTATCCCTAACTAAGAAACCAATAGCGCTCCAAAACTTAGCTGGCACTGGATGAGGAGCTACGGGTTGTCCTTTGGAATTGACTTCTGTAACCCTATATGTGTTGTCCGGCCACTTGTTCACTCCCCTATCACCTCTTGCCTGATGACTCTGCTTCCTTTTCCTTGAACCAGTCTCGGTGGTCGTTTCCGGTGACTCGGTTGTTTCCGGTGCATCTCCATGTGGCACTGCTTCTTCTTCAGCTATTTGACGAAACTGAGACAACACCTCCTATATGTTGGCACATGAAATCATGTCATTAAAGGTAAACACATGAAATCATGCATGTAAGGTAAACACATGAAATCATGGATGTGTTACCTCGTCGATTTCCGGATTGTAATCCGGGTCACGCTGCCTTTCACGGCGAGCCACCCTATCGATGCTAGGGCACGGATCGCTAGGGGTGTGGTATCCTCTGCCTTTCGATTCTTGCTCCAGTCCTTGCGAAGAAGAACTCTTGTCGTTGTGGGGGGACCCTTGTCCTTGGTCATCATTTTGGGGCAACCCTTGTCCTTGGTCTTTCGTTGGAGAACTCATGGCGGAAATGTTTCTAGCATATACAAAGGCAATAGATTATATATATAACATGAAAAGGCAATAATCATTTATTAATTATACAATGGCCCAATTGGTGTTGAAAGTTGTTCTTCTAATGACAGGCAAAAAAAAGTCTTGAATTATTCTCCCCATGATAGATCACTGATCATACATAGCGGGCAAAAAAAGAAAGAAGTTTGGCTTTCTGAAACTCAAACAGAAAGCAAGACCAACAATTTGTTTTTATTTATACTACTATATATTGCGATTTGCTATGATGTGATGTTTCTTATCATAATGACACCCTCACACATAGTACTTTCCACTGATCGGCAGCCGAACAATTGCACAATTGCAAAAACAAAGTGGAAAAAAGAGAGAGAATCCTAAGCATCGACAAACGGCACCTAATCATTGTACCTGGCCTTCTGATGATTTGCAACAAAGGCAATAATCATTTATATATATAACATGAAAAGGCAATAGTTAATTATATATAGTGAATTATAAGCAAAGGTCTTTATATATACAAATATATATATATTTATTTATTAGCCTTTTTCATTTTACAATGCAAAAAGAAATAATCATTTATTAATTATACAATGGAAGATACATGTATAACTAAGCCTAACTAATTGAACTAAAAAGCTAATTAACTAAACCTAACTATAATTAAACTAAAAACCTAATTAACTAAACCTATAATTAAACAAAAACTAATTAACTAATTAAACTAATTAAAAGAAAATAATTAACTAAACCACTAAATCTAACTAATAAAACTAAAAACTAATTTAACAAAAAAAAAGAAAAAATAGAGGCGGCCAACCCTAGCAAGCCGGCCCAATAGCAGGCCGGCCTGCTAAGGCTCTGCGCGCGCGCCGCCTGCAGCGCCGCCGCACACCACCGGCCACCACCGCCGCGTCGTCACCACCGCTGCACTACCACCGCCACCGCACACCACCGCGCCACCACCACTGCACCACCGCTGCGCCGCCACCACCGCTGCACCACAGCCGCGCCGCCCCCGCCGTGCGCCACTGCCCGCCGCCGCGCCGTCACGCCACCCCGCATCACCACACCGAGCACCACGGCCCGCTCAAGGTGAGAGGGAGAGGAAGGTGAGAGAGAGAAGGGAGAGAGAGACCAACCGACGAGGGCTCTGCGGTGGTCGGCGGCACGGTGCTCGGCGGAGCGCGGCGCGGGTCGACGGCGGCACCACGGGCGGGCCCTCGTGGCTGTGGCGATACTCGGCGGCGCGGCACGGAGCGAGGCGGAGAGAGAGTGACGGCGGCGTGGCAGATCCTGCAGCGGCCGATGGCAATTTTGGCAGCCTGACGGAGTCGGGGAAGAGCGCGGGATCTCTAGGACTTAGCAAAATTTCGAAGGGCTAGCATGGGTTATATATGTAGGGGATTTGTGCAGGCGGTTTTCTTAACTACCCGCCTGCACAAATGGTACTCCAGGCAGTTGGCTTAGGGAACCGCCTGCACAAATGGTTACTGCAGGCGGTTGGCTTAGTAAACCGCCTGCACAAATAGTGTTAGTGCAGGCGGTTCTCTAAGCCAACCGCCTGCAGTAACCATTTGTGCAGGCGGTTCCCTAAACCAACCGCCTGCAGTAATCGTTTTTTTTAATTTTAAAAGTAATCTGATTCTATTCTATATATAATAATATACATATATTCCTATATAGCTAGGGTTTATCTAGGACTAATTAAGCTAGATTTAGCTAGGGCTATGGTTAATTTAGGATTAACTAATTATTAATTATTAATAGGTATTATGATATTAAGGGTTTAGCTAGGGATTAATTAATTAAGTTAGGGTATACCTAGGGCTAGGGTTTAGCTAGGGTCTAGCTAGGGTTAAGTTAGGGTCTAGCTAGATTTAGTTGGGGTCTACCTAGGGTTAGGATATGGTCTAGCTAGGGTTAGGGTTTAACTAGGGTTAGGGTTTAGCTAGGGTCGAGCTAACTAGGGTTTAGCTAGGGTCTAGGTATGGTTAAGTTAGGTTCTAGCTAGGGTTAGCTAGGGTTAGCTCTTCACATGATGATATTGGTAAACGACGACATAAATATATGCTGAACAAATGAGTGGTAGCATTAATATATTGTATTGGTACATATTATATCAGAAATGGATTACAAGATACATGATCCTAGTTAGCCTGCAACTATTCTTCCTTCTCCATCGTGGCGCACCCATGGCAGCGAATTATGTGGGATGCTTCGCTCGACATTCTTTATCTTGATTGGATGATCCGTAAAGACACACATTTCGTTGAATTGGTTAAAATCCTCCAGATCAGTTACGTCATCAACTCCTATAGCTTGTTGTTTTCCAGGAAAAACTACATGCTTGGGCTTGTCGGTGCTTTTCTTCTCATTATTGGAAAGGACCTGTTCAGCATAGAAGACCTATGCAGCATGGTTAGCAAGGATCCATGGGTCATCTTTGCAACCTACTTTACTTAGATCAAGAAATCTAAGCCCATAGTCATCCACTGTGACATGTTTGTCTTCAACCCATTGGCATTGAAACACGGGGACCTGGAATGTACCATAATCTGGTTCCCATATGTCCTCAATGAAGCCAAAGTAAGTAGTGATTTCACCAGTTTCATCATCTAAGGCCTCGCACCAAACACCACTGTTTTGTGCCATGCTCTTTTGGTCCTTGGATGTGGTACAAAACGTGAAGCCACTAATGTCATAGGTTTGCCATGTCGTTACCTGGCGTGATGGTCCTGATGCCAACTTCTTGATGGTTTTTTCCTCAATTGTTTCTCCATTTGGAATCTGCTGCTCACTTAGCCATGTGGTAAACCGCTGCTTGTGTTCTTTCATTACCCAATCATCTGTGCATCCAGGGTTGTGTTCGCGAAGCTCATTAATGTGTTGCTCGATGAAAGGGTCAATTAATGATAGCTGTTGTAGGATGCTGTGGTGTGCCTCAAGGACTATTTTGTAATCTGAAGGGATGAATGATTTCTGTCCTATCCGCCCGCGTACATGCAGCCTACCCTCATGTCGTGTGGGAGGCAAACCTATTGCAATCTGGTCTTTTAGGACATCATTGCAGAAAGGACCTCCGGACTCAATGGCCTCTTCGGTCAAGTACCCCTCTATCATGGATGCCTCAGGACGAGCACGAGTTGAAACATAGCCATTCAATATTGACATGAAATGTTCATATGTCCACATTTCATGCAAATACATGGGACCCAATGCCTCTATTTGTGCCACCAAGTGCACCATGAGGTGTACCATTATATCAAAGAAAGATGGGGGGAAACACATCTCAAACTGTGACAATGTCTCCACTTTGAATTCCTGTAGAGAAGGCAACTCGTCGTGGGCAATTACCTTCTGTGAGATCTTATTGAAGAAGTAGCACAACCTCGTGATTGCCATCTTTAAGAACACTGGCTTTATAGCCCTAATGGCAAGAGGGAGGAAAGTAGTCAGCATGACATGACAATCATGTGAGTTGTAATTGTTGAGCGTAAGGTCTTTCATTGACAGAATACTCCTTAAGTTAGAGCAGAATCCAGATGAAACTTTCAAATTCTTCCAGCACACACACATCCCATGTTGCTCATCTCTGTTGAGGTTATAGCTTGCTGCTGGGAGGTGGTACTTCCCATTTTCTAGAGGAACAGGGTGAAGTTCCTTTTTTATGCCTAAGTTTACCATGTCCAGACGTGATTTCAGTCCTTCCTTTGTTTTGCTCTTCATGTCTAGCAAGATGCCAACTATGCTCTCAAACACATTCCTCTGAACGTGCATGCCATCGATCACGTGTCGTACGTCCAACTCTTTCCAATATGGCAAATGCTTGAAGAAAACTGACATCTTCTTAAATGTATTCCCTAGAGCTGGCTTCACATCCTTTCTGGCTTTTCCATCTTTCATCTTCTTCCCGAAAATGAACTTGATGTTTTTGACAATTTCAAAAACTCTTTGACCTTTGCTGTTACCTGATTAAGCAGTAGAATAATTAGCTAAAGGTATCTTCGCTTCTGCATCAACTACGGAGGAAGGTTGTATATGGTGAGGATCACCGAATAAGGAGCAAAGGGTTACCTGATGGAGCAGTAGAATGTAGTTCATTTACATTGTCGAAGTACTTATCCATCTTACGCAAGCGGAACTTATGTCTTTTTGGTAAGAAGCGCCTGTGCCTCATGTACACTAGCTTGTTTGATTCATCTAGGTACACGCAAGCTATTTCGTCTATGCATATTACACAACCAACCTTCCCCTTGAACTGCCCCGATAGCACGAATAGAGCAGGGTAATCATTGATGGTAACAAATATAATTGCTTTCAGTGTAAATGTCTCTTTGCGGTACTCGTCCAACATTTGGACACCTTCTTCCCATAATTTTTTCATGTCCTCCATTAAGGGCTCCAGAAATACATCCATGTCAACTCCAGGCTGTGTAGGTCCAGAAATAAGAAGTGTTAACAAAAGGTATTTTTGCTTCTGCATCAACCACGGTGGAAGGTTGTATATGGTGAGGATCACCGACCATGTGCTGTGCTTGCTGCTCCTCTCGGCAAATGGATTCATTCCATCCGTACTTAGAGCAAATCTAATATTTTTTTGTTCTTTAGCAAATTCTGGGTGGTTTGCATTGAAATCTTGCCACTGCTTGCCATCAGCTGGATGTCTTAGCTTTCCATCGTCTTTGTGCTCCTCGGAAGCATGCCAACTCATAAGCTTGGCATCCTCAGGGTTTGCAAACAAACACCTCAATCGATCAACCATGGGAAGGTACGACATCACCAGAGCAGGAATCTTTTTCTGGGCATAGTAGTCTACTTCCCCTTTTTCTTTCTTTGTGGGTTTTGAACTCTGTTGGGTCTTCTGTTGGGCTTTCTTTTTCCTCTTACCTGTTGTAGACAGAGAGGCTACGTTCTCTTCCTCTCGATAGTCTTTGTTCGTCTTGTATCTACTTGCGCCACAATTTGGACAGCTCTCCAAGTCTTTATATTCATCACCTCGATAAAGGATACAATGATTTCTGCAGGCGTGGATCTTTTCAACACCCATAGTAAACGGACTGATTAGCTTCTTTGCATAGTACGTGTTAGCAGGCACGTTGTTCTCCTTTGAAAGCATGTCTGCGAGAATACTTAAGAACGCATCAAAGCCAGCATCACAGAAACCATATCTAGCTTTGACCAGCAACAACTTCATCACGGACCGCAATGTTGTGAACTCTTTCGTACAACCCTTCGACTCATCGTAAAAAGGCACTTCTGCTGCCTTCCTCAAGACCTCCGTACCTTTCATGAAGAACATCGATGGATCAGTATGACGATGCAATATTGCATCTAAGAATTGTGCATCTTCCTCAGCAGTAACATCTGGCAGGACATGATCAGTTCTGTCGTCTACATTTCCTCCAACGAAATCATGATCAGTAACATTTGGCACAACATGTTCACTCTGGGTACTAGACTGCTGTGTCTCCTGTACAAACTTATCTAGGCCATCGGTGTCGGTGTTCTCACGGTTTCTAGTTATATAAGGTGAAGAGCTATCCTCTCCATGCTTAGTCCAAATCAAATAGTCCTGCATAAATCCTCAACGAACCAGATGAGAAAGGATTGGCTCTGTGTCATCAAACACAACAATATTTTTGCAGTCTGTGCACGGACAATATATGTGCTTCATGTCTGTTCTCCTAGCATGGCTCTTAGCGGCATCAATGAACTGTTGACCTCAGGTACGTATGATGGATCGACTCTTGGTAACTTATACATCCAGTATGACCTCTCCATCATTACCTGTAAATAACAAATTAACTGAAAGGAGAGACAATAATGGTGGTTGCGAGTTACTGCTTAGGTCGGAGAGGAAGAATGGGTATTTATTATTATAATCTTCCATTAAATCATGTAAATACTACTACACATGCATGTGTCCATTTACTATTAAAATTTTCCATTAAATCATGTAAATACTACTACATATGCATGTGTCCATTTACTATTATAATCTTCCATTAAATCATGTTAATCATACTACACATGCAAAGTCATACAAACATGTATTAAATGCTTATATTATTTTATGATGCAATTAAAACTAATTAATATGCACCGAAAAAGATAAATATATGATTAAAACATAGCTAACAAATTAAACATAAAGATATACTAACGAATTAAATAGAGGACATTTTCTTTCTCTCTCTTCATGCATAACACACCATTAATAGAGGTGAGAACTAACCATGCATGTTGAGAGAGAGGAGAAACTAATTAAACTAAGAAGCAATCATGACAAGAGAGAGGAGAAACTTCATCTAACCATGTTGAGCAACCTCATTTGAAGAAGAAAAAGACAATAACCTAGCGATTCTTCTCCCTAGCCCATGGTGAACCCTAGATCCAAAATGTGGCTAAATGGAGCAAAGAATGGTTAAAAAGAGGTTAGAGATATGTAAACTAACCTTTTTAGCAATCTCCTTCCAAGAAATGAAGATCAAAACCTCACCCCTTGTATTTGGTGAAGTGTGGACCTCCAAAATTGCCAACTATGGAAGTTGGCTGCGAGTTACTGTTCGGCTCGGGGAGGAAGAAGAGGTATTTATACCTGATCTAGCACAGGTGGTTCACTTAATAAACCACATGTAGAAATATATTAGTGTAGGCGGTGTTCTTAACTTGACCGCCAGTAGAAATAGGCCATTTCTACCGGTGGTTCCTTTGGTTTTTCACTGACGGTTGGCTTAACTGTGCCGCCAGTAGAAATAGGACATTTCTACTGGCGGTTTCCTTAAGGAAACTGGCGGTGCAAATAGATTTGCACTGGCGGTTCTTAACTCTATCCTCACCGTTTTTTTCTGGTGGCATCCCGTAACCAGTGGCGGAGGGAGGGGGGCACGGGGGGGGGGGGCCTGTCACCCCCTGACATTCTACGGAACCTGTAGGATATAGTGCGTATATGTGCATGTATTTTGCTGGTCAGCCCCTCCCAATCTCTCCAAATGATAATTGTGTATTTGAGGCCCATTAAGAAGCAGCCCATTAGCCTCTTTATTTGCTCCCTTTCATTATTGTTTGCAATATACGAAGCGTCCGCCGCCGGCGTCGTGGCTCTCTGCCTACTGGCTTCCTCGTTTCTCGCCCAAATCGTTATTGCTCGACACGGCACTTCGAGTCAGTTTCGAGTCTTCAGCTTTTCTATGTTCATCTCCTTCTCCTTCGCCTGTTCGCCGGACCGCCGTCGGCACTGTCCAGATTCCATGTCGTCCACCAGCAGGAAAGGAAGCAGGTAATTCCAATGATATTTTCTATTTCTGATTTCTCTTATCTCTTTAGCACTTAGCAGTTTAGTGATTCTAAATTTCCCTTTCCAATTTCACACAGTATGAAGAAGAGAAAGACCATGACCATTAATAGTTTTTATAAGCCGATTGGTTCAACTGCTAATTGTATTGAAGCCATTGCAAGCCGAGGCATTCAGAGTAACGTGCAAGTGGAAGATCCTAATCTGCAAGTGGAAGGGGAAACTCATAATGATCATGTACAGAATCCTAATAATCAGAGTAGTGCTGCTGCTGCTGCTACAACTCCAATCGAAGCCGAGGTTGCAGAGCATCCACCGGTTGTAGCTACTAGATTTGAGAGAGACCCTGGTAAACGTGTTCAAATATTGGAACTGCACTCTGGGGGAGACATTCGACATAGACAATATATGCACTCTGGTGGAGAAATATTATCCTGCTGATTTCTCAAGTCAAGAAAGAGCTCAATTGGAGAGTCAGCTGCCACATTTTCAAATTGACATATGCAACAGTCCAGAACTAAAGGAATTATCAACACTTGCTGATCTAACTAGTGCACTATATAAAACAGGTAAATATAAATCTTATCTTATGGTGGACAGGTTGTTAAGATTAGTTTTAACTCTTCCCGTATCAACTGCAACCACCGAAAGATGCTTTTCAGCTATGAAACTTGCGAAGAGACGTCTCAGATGTACAATGGGAGATGGACTTCTACGAGATTGTTTGGTAATTTTTATTGAGAAAGAATTGGCTGCATCAATCAGTACGGATGATATTATTACAGCCTATGATCTTGCTGCTAGTGGTAGAGCTAAATTTAAGTTGATAGATATGTAATTTTGTTTTGGTTAAGACTTGTGAAACATGCCACTGTAATTTGTGGTTAAAACTAGTTGCCATGGCCATCAGTTCATTGTTCCTTTGTCCATTGCCCCCCCTGTACTCAATTCCTGGCTCCGCCTCTGCCCGTAACTAAAACCGCCTGTACAAATTGAACAGTAGCGTCAGCGTAGAGCGTTTCTGTACTAGTGGGTGTGAAGCAAAAACTAAGTTCCATGTGGCACAACACATCCAATAAAAGAAAAGGCATTATTTCGAACCATCCTGAAAGAATGCGATTCAGAAGTGTATCTACAACTAGTGTTGTACAGTTATAGCCTGAATTGAGCTCGACAAATGGCTCTAATTTGTCCACATTAGGTGTTGCACTGCGGTTCCAACTTGTGCATCAGTTGTCTTCTTGGCGCCAAAGCCTTCGAGGATGATGTCCTTGGCATGATGTCACTGATGGCAATAAGGAGACAACCGGGTTGGCCCGTAAACCCCTATAGACTTAATTTTACAGGTTGCCAGTGGTAACCTGTAAAATTAAGGCTATATGTGAGCTCACATGCCAATCCGCTTGCATCCCTAACTGCCAAGTGCCTCTCTAGAGGTGGTGACCGGGATGCGTCATACGTAGGATGGGGACACCAGAATTGGTGAGGTGGCCTTGTGGGTGGAGGTGGATCAATGCAAGGTGAGGGGCAGCATGATTGGGGTTGCACATGGGCTAGCATATGGTTAATGGCAGGTGAAAACTGTGATGTATTTGGATCACGATGACAACAAGATTCGTGGTTTTGGGGATCCGAGATGAGTACGCATGTGGAGATGGCACGGAGATATATGTGCATTGATAGGGTTTTATTTTTTTTCTTTACGTTTAAATTTAGCATAACTTTGGTACTAGCTCCTAAAACCGTTTGGAGTTTTCTTGTACCATTTGGGGGTAAAACAACCAATCAACCTCACTTAAGAAGACTCTTAAATCGTGCTCTTACGATAGATTAATGATTACATTGGTTGTCTACAGAGAGCTGTCTCGTTTAGTACGGCTTTTCCATGTTAAATGGTGCTCTCACAAGAAAACATGTGATGAAACAGTCAAAAAAAATCTCAAATATAAGGAAGAGTCAAAATTAACGGCGCGCCTTAGCTTTTCCTTATGATCTACTATTTCCCTTCACTGAGACAACGGATTAGGGAATTAATTGTCTCCTTGAGTTACTTAGTACGGTATTGTTTATTTTTGTTTTGTAATTTATTGTTTTTAATAATGAAATTGACATGGTAAGGGCAGTCCCAATGCTCAGTTTCTAGAGTAGTTTCCAATAGCAATAAATTACACCGTATTAGACTCAATTCTTCTGATGCATAGTTTCCAGAGTAGTTTCTAAGAAGGAAAAATAAAGTCAATGAACCGTTCATGTTTTACAAAGAGAACGTGCGATCCGTCGTCGTGGCAAGGATACATGTAGCACTTACTGTTCATCAAGATCAACTTCCATGTGGCTATGTCCATCGTATGCTTCGACGATAATTCGTTCTTTCACGCACAGCGCACAGGCACAGTTACACCAAAATTTTTCGTTCTTTCACGCACAACACCATAGCGGCACTGGCACGCACAGCTGCACCAAAGAACAGATGGGAAAGCTGACGCTGGGGCGGCTTGGTGTCGGAGGCAAACTTCTTTTCGGATGCAGCTAGCTACCAACTTATAAGTTGCACGCATATTCTATGGATTGCATCAATCTACTAGCAACTAAATGCCTAGATTATTGATCTCTTACGTTATTTTCGCCATATATGAATCTGCAAGTGGGCTGGGCATGCAGATCGGCGCATGGACGATGGTGGCCGCCGCACCATCCTCCTCACCGATGAGGGACCGTGCTTCGTCGACCGACGTTTTTCTTGATGGGGGGAGTGACGCGGCAGCGCATGGAGCATGAGATCTCGCCAAGAAGGAAAGAAACGACCCGTTTCTCCCCAATGCTGCTCACAAACAACCGCCTATACAAAAGGCGGATTTCTACAGGCCACTAGCACTAATGGTTTAAAAAACGCCTGTACAAATGCCTTTAGAACTGCTTGTGTTGAGCTTTTCTGTACTAGTGGATCATGGTAGATTCCTTATTTTAGCTTGGAAAGGAAATAAGAGGAATTACAGTATGCATAACTATCTACACGTACCATTGATCGTGTCGCGCCCACACGGACTTGAGGTTAAAATTCAAGTTATATATTCCAGGTAATAATGGAACTCATGTTAGAGACGTATATAGAAGCTTTTCATCATTTCCTAATGTAAGACCATATTTTCCAAGCTAGCTGCAATATGTGTGCTCTCCTGTCTTTGGATGCAAGGGGAATAATCTTTTGCCAAATAGATAGGTCAGTGTCACCTTTAAGAGATGCTCTTACTTTTCATAAAGAAAAAGGAGATGCTCTAGCAAGTAATCATGGTGCAACTAATGCATATACCTTGTTATTATGTACTCCCTCCGTTCCAATTTATAATCATTTAACTTTTTTCCCTAATTTTGACCACTCGTTTTATTCAAAAATTTCTGTTAAATATGACATTTTTTTTGTTATGTCCTGCTTTTTAATAAAAGTTCTTCAAGAATAAGTTAAATTTAACTCTTTTTGCGTAATATTTTTTTGAATAAGACGAGTGGTCAAACTTAGAGTTGAAAAAGTCACAGGACTTATAATTTGGAACAGGGTTAAGTATATTTTTATGTATCAAAAGTAATGGACCCGTACTTGTTAGAGCAACTCCAGGTGTTTTCTATAATTATAACTTGCTAAATCAATAAGTTTAGAAGTTAACAATATAAAAAGAGAAGCTTAATTTATTTCTGTCTCCAATAAACTATTTCTAATAGTGAAACCAAACCTCTTTTAGACCCTGTTCGTGTTGCACAAAAATCTGCCAGAAACCATTCCGGACCAGGATTGCTATTAAATTTTATATAAGATTTTGATATCAGGGTATATTCATTACGGGCCAAGAATTATCTAACCGAACGGGCCTTAATGATTTCTTTTAACTCCCTCTCTTCTCTCACACGAACATGGCGGGGGCACAAGCTCGTCTGCCCTGACCACCCAGCGCGGTTCGCCGGCCCGACCTAAGCACGGCTGGCGCCCAGCTCGCCAACTGGCTTGGCACAACAACACGCGGCAAGGATTAAGATTACCAATGGACGGGGATGTGCTTCAGCAGCCTTTTCAGCCTTTCATGAGTCATCGCAAAGAAACTCAGGGCATCCCAACAGTTAGCTACTTGTGTAAAAAGTAGGAGAGAATAGTCACGTGGTTGAAAAATCTAAAAGATAAACATGCGAGTCCTAGGCGCATAAAATATATAAATTCGTCTTTATTTTTGTCTCTCACTTCTACATCAGATGGCTATGTACCTAGCACCATTGTGAACGCCATCATGTACCTGTACCTGCAGGCGGCAATAATCATCTCGCTACCAGGCGCGTTAGATAAGCCCGGCCTGCGGCACTTCCGCGGGTGCTTCTGCAGGTTGCATGCAACACGTTTCAGCAGCCACGCCCACACAGCCAGGTCCGATCATATATCCAGTCTGTAGTAGGTCCGATCATATATCCTTATATCCTGGTGGGTAGAATCTTACCGGACAGTCATTAGACAACATACCCATTTGCTAGTGAAACTAATTCACAGCATCTCATTCCAGGAGTTGATAATTGTGACTAACTGACTATAGCTTGATGATTCGTTCTGCTTTGCATTTCAGCGTACTACCGATAGCAATTGGTGCCAAATGTTTTCAAGTTTAAACTTGAAAAAACAAATGCTCGATAAATTAAGTAATTAAACTATCTAGCTAGCTTTTATTTCCCCTTTCTTTTGTTTGGAATCAAATAATCCCGTGTTCATTGGGTGACACTTTTGCACAAATAGAAGCTGTTCCCCACGGCCCCGCAGCTGAACGCTACTTTGCTCTATATATATCAGCTTTTTTCTATGGTGGCCTGTTATTAGTTCTTGTGGACGAAATGATAAAAGAATTAAGAAAAGATAATCAAATCGTCCTTTATATATAGAGATGAGGCCAAACTTTTAAGTGTGCCTAGCTAGCATGAAACGTTAACGGATCGGATGCTTTTTTCTAATATAATACGTATATATTCAGTTTTGGTACTGGATGCTAGGCAGTTTTCATCACTCGCATGCATCGCATCGCATGTAGAGTATATAATCAGCTTAAACAATTAAAGTAATCATCCAGTCACAAAAACAGTTACATTTCGTGGATACATATGATCAGCTATAGAATCTTCAGAATACAAAGTTACATTGATTGCTTCCGGTACAAGTAAAACAGTTTATAAATTTTATTGTTATTATGTATATGTGGATAGATTAAAGATCTTTGTTTCTCAAACAAATTAAAATAGGCTTACGTACTGCATGCACTCACAAAAACCAGGGACATGCAAGATTATCAGCTTGTTCGTTTCAGCAATCAGCCGCTTATTTTCAACCATGTAACAGTATTTTTTCTCACAACAAATCAGCACCAACTCAAATCAGCGCTTATTTTCATCCCAAACGAACAGGCCTTGTATTATAAACTAGCAGGCAACCCGCGCTTTGCACGGGCAACAGAAGCGGTTGTGTCCAACAGACGTTGGTGCAGTGGAAAAGGTGCTATATATGTAACATCCAACTATGATTGAAATGTAACATTTAGCTTTGTACCGTGTATAAACAGATTCCAGCAACGACATATTTAATATGGGGAAAATTGGACTATGGAAGTAAGAAGTTTTGGTCCTTCGGTGGCAGCTACTGATGATGGGGAGATGTTGATCTTGCATATGTGCCCAACCAATAGTGCAGAAATCTACTCTCTTTTCGTTTGAAGCAATTGACACTGCTAAAAAAAACTTAACGGTGGCGGGCGTTTTGGCTTAACCGAGGTGGTCAGGGCAACCGCCTCGGATCTAAGGTCACAGTTAATCGTGGCCTTAACCGAGGCGGTTGGCCAACCGCCATGGTTAATTATATTAACCGAGGCGGTTGAGTAAAGATAACCGCCACAGTTAATATTATTAACCGAGCCGGTTGAGTAAAGATAACCGCCACTATTATTAACCGAGGCGGTTATCTTAACACAACCACCACGGTTAATTTGTTAACGGTGTCGATATAACCTCCACCGTTAACATTTCCCTGGAATAAAAAAAATATTTTTTATAATATTTAATTTGGATTTCAAACCGAAATTTCTGATATCGACATACATTCAAAATAGAAAATGCACGAACAACTGTATGTCACCGTTTATCACCGTTGATATTACAAAACGTTTACTTCTAAACAAATCACATCACATTATAGTTTCAGCATGGCCTAAGCTAATCGAAGATGTCCGGCAACTTGTAGTCATCCATGTTTAGACAACTGGTTCTTCAGTCGCGCAGCTTCTTGTACTTCTACGCTGTCATGAGCTCGCTTTTAGGGTCGAAGAACTTCCCCCCACATGACAACAATCGTCCGTGACACACTTATAAATGTCAGCTATTGTTCGCTTGATGTTTCTATGATCCATATTTTTCTTTTTTCACCTTTTCATTGATTTCTTTAGCTGACGCCGGCCCTGGTGGTAACTTTCGTAAGCCCTGAGGAACTCGTAAACATAGTATCCACACAGGGCTAAGCCGTCAGGTTGCTTGGCACACTGCATGCAAAATAGAAGTAATGTAAGATACATGATATTATCCGTGGCGGCCAGCAGTGCATGGTAAGTACTCGCACCAGAAATTCTCTCCTCACGGCCAAGTGTGTGCCATACTTCTTCCTCTGTCTCTCAGACCTCCGATCATAGATGGTGGGGTCTTCCACGCACTTCCTATACGTGCTATATATATGGCAAAACACTGGTGTTAACTTATTGTGACGGAACCACCTTAATCATAGGGCCCACGTGCCACGTCATCGTCTCTAAGGACCGTTGACTAGTCTGCACGAGTTCCCTTTGACTTAGGTGACCCGTCGGGTCTCATAGGAAACCCTAATTTCCCCGAGGATCTCATTGTAAAGACCTTGCAAGTATTACAACAGTTTACACAAATAATTTGAATCAGAGTAAAGAGTGCGGAAGTATTACTTAAACATAGATTACAATTACATTATCCCAAACCAGAGTTTCGCAGTGGAGTAGTTGTATACAACTAAACACCCTGCCCAAGGATTTCATTATATTCACATCTTCATCCATGTACGATCCGATGACCGGCACGATCCTTCGTAGAACTGTTTACTCAACTTACCTGCAACAGGGGGTTAACAAACCCTGAGTACATGGGGTACTCCGCAAGACTTAACCGACTAAAGGTGTAAAATTAGACTCAGGAATGCAGGCTGAGGGGAGTCAAGGTAAGGCTTAGCAAGAGTCAAAGGATTTTGCGGAAAAGCAATACTAATCCTATTTCAGTATTTTGTCTCAATAATATTATTAATCATTAACTATATCTCCAAGTTCCTTCTCATATATCAACATCCTTTCATTTACTTAATCCATTCAAAAACATCCTAGTTCCGAACCACTCTTCGCTGTAAGTGTGAGGATCATGTCTCCATTAACCGAGGAGCAGCGTCGATTCGAATCCAGAAGTACCCAGCTGGGGATCCCTATCCACACTGCATATGTAGCACTTAAGCTTGCATATGCCAACCCCGCCTACCACGGCTTTTCATACCCCTGAACCGGTCCTGCGCCACCCGAGAGCACAGTACCCCTCTAGTCTCCAGGCACGACGGCCACGAGGGTACACGCTACTCTCGCCATCTCTCCACTCCCAGTGCGTGGTTGTCGGTTCCAGCAGTAGAGCCACCGGAGTTAGAGGCTTTCCAGTAGTATGTGGCTAGTTGCAAAGTCATGATCACAGCAGGCCGACAACGAATGGTCCCTAATATTTTTCCGTTAGAAACCATGCATTGGGACTCTAACCCAAGTACACTGGTAACTACCCGGTTTTCACATCCCTTTCCCGATGGCGACGAAAGTTGGGACTCTAACCCAAGCAGTTGGCCAACCAAACGGGAAAACCCATCCACGTTGATGATAATGGACTGGCCAAGTACACCATCACCAAACGAGGACAATACCAATCCCATAAAATGATTCATTTGTTTCATATCATCACAGTTTTCAAAATAGCATTTTTGCAACTCTATCATTAAGCATGACTAAGCATTTTTCAATACTTTAAATAAACCAGGGTCTTAGGTATAATATGTGGTCAAGGAAAGGTAATGCATCAATAGGTTATCACTCAACTCCTATTAACCTAATGCAGTAGATTAACTCAAGTGATAAATATTTTTAAATAACAAGGAGGGGCAAATGCACCGGGGCTTGCCTGTTGCTTGAAGTAGACGAAACCCTGACGTCAATCACCGAGAAGGATCCACGTCCACCGAGTGAAGACCTTACTCGGGACACGCTTCAGATAATAATCACCGTGCGTTCACTACACGAAATAATAATACAACACTTATATGATGACATGTATGCCATGATGCAGGAGATGCACAGAATCACTGATCAATAGTAAGTAAACTTAATTTGAAAGTTGAGTACAACTTTCCTTCACGATAAAGTTGTAAGTCAACAAAACTAATTAGTATCGAGTATTAACTACTTTGATTTATTGACCATTCTAACAGTCATTGAAAGTCGGATTGGTTTTTCCCCTAAAACATTATTATCCCATTGCCTAAACAAACTATTAAGCCCTATCATTATACGAGACGAACATAAATTACTAGCATTCCCAATTAACAATTCAATTAATAACCCAAACACAATTAAGGTGCCAAGGATCATCTCAAGTTAATGACCCAGGGATATCACTCAATCCAAATGTTACACCACACAAAAGTGAATTAGGGTTTCTACTCAATTTTATTAATCAATTCATCAATTAGGATTTTTGTTTCGATCGGCATATAATCACTACATAGAGTAATTCATTTTATATTTACAAAGTAAATGATCATCAAAACCTGGAACAGTAGGGTTCAGGTGCTACAAGGGGTTTAACCAAACCTTAAAAGATCTAACAATTCATAAAATTTAATTCCAATACTCTTTTCTTAATTAATCCATTAATCAAGTAGTAAATAAGAAATAATTAAATTATTCCTATTTGAGCTCAAAATTTTCCTACAGATAGGTCTTGCCCTAAAACAGTGCCACAACAATTTTCATGATTTTTGGATCGTTATTCTTGTCTACAGAAATCATAGAAGTCCCATTTATTAATTAATAGGGGCATTTTTAGTTCCTAAAGAATCTACTGAAAATCACTATTTAATATTTTTTTTAAATACTACATATTACATATAATACCCAAAATTATTTTCAGGATTTTTGGTGCAGCCAAATAATTCCTACAAAAATCACAAACACTAGCACCATTCATTTTTCAGGAAAATGAAAAATGCATCTAATTCACTGAAAAAAAGAAAACGCCGTTTCGGCCCGGGATGGCCCAACTCGGCCGGCCGGCCCGGCGCGACGCTCCCTCCCACAATCATGGCTCCGCCACTGGGCCAGCCCACTAGAGCCGAGCACGGCCCAGTCGGCCTCTCCTCCCCCTCCCTCTGACAGGTGGTCCCAGGATGTCAGACCCGTCTCCCTCCTCTCGCTTGCACGCTCCAGCATGCGCGCTGCGGTTCCAGCCGCGACGGCCCGCCGCCGGCGGTCCTCCGGCGACGGCGAGGGTATCATCGAGTTACCCAGAACCTTGTGAAACGATCTAGTTGGATGAATGTGCGTCTAGGGTTTCGTAGCTGGTGCGACTGCGGCCCTGGCAGCGCGGGCACGCGGCGCACGGCGGCACAACCGCGTTCCGGCGACTAGAGCTCGTCAAAGGAAAAACCGAGGGTTGGGAAAGGATCTGCAGACCACTAAGGCAACGATGCTCACATTTATGAAACCGGAGAAGGGTTGAAGCGACATGCGCGACGGACGGGCGGCGGCGGCAGCAAACACCGGCGGCGTACCCGACGTTCCAGCATGTCCTGTGATACAACCGGGAAGAAAACGGGCCGATAAGCAATATAAGTACGATATGAGCAGGGAACAAGAGAAAGTTAAGGGGAAACCTCTCCGGAACGGGCTCGCGGTGGCGAGACGCTCACCGCGGCATTACTGCCGGTCCAGAGGAAGAAGGAGACCGAGCGGGCACTTCGATTGACGAACGGCGACGCAGGGAATACCAACCGGAGCGCAAGGGCAGGGCGCCACCATTGGCACGACTAATTGGGTGCTAGTGCTACCGAGACCGCGAATTTGCAGAGCCGTGAAGCTCGTCGGCGGCGGCAATGGTGCAAGGGAGGGAGAAACGGTGACACCCGTGACATTTATAGGGCGAATGAGGGATGTGCGGGGTGGGGAGGTCCCCCACGGACCCGGCGTCGACGGCGACACGCGTTCGACCGGCCCCGGGCATCGCCGGCGGCCGGCGCGCGCGGCAGAGCAAGGTACCGGACCCCCCCCTCCGGATTACTGTAGCAGCAAACACCCCTCTCCCCTTTTTTTGCAAAATTACTCCTTATTTTGTATACAAACTTGAAAAATGTCCTTAATAAAAATTGTAGCAAATTAAATTTAGAACAACTTTGGTTTTTGAACCAAATTCAAATTTTGAATTGATTTTTGACAATTCAAAAAGGGGGTAAAAGCTTGATTTGAAATTTATTTCAAATTCCACTAAATTCTCAAACTTTTTCTCAATAACTTGAAAATATGCAAAAATAAAAGTTATTCAAATTGTCAAGTCCTATAACTTTCATTAAATGAGTTTCACCAGATTATTTATAGTTTTTGAAATAACATTTCAAATTTAAATTTCAAAACACTATTTAGGGTTTAATTGGAAATCTTTCTGTATAACATCGAAATCCTCAAATATAAAAGTTGTTCAATTTAAAAATCCTTACAACTTTCACTAAAGTAGTTTGCCCTAATTCTTGATATTTTTGAAATGGCATTTTAAATTTTATTAAACAAACACTAATTGGGTTTTAAATTTAAATTTCTACAAGTAAACTTTAAAATCTATAAACATGAAAGTTGTTCCATTTTGTAAGGGCTAAAACTTTCATTAAAGGGCCATCGCCAGATTCCTACTAGTTTTTGAACTCGTATTTCAAGTTTAAACTTTAAAACCTAAATTAAGATTTTATTTGAAATTATTTTTAATAACTTCAAAATTTCCCAAAATAGAAGTTGCTTAACTTTTAAAGATTTGCAACTTTTGTTTAAGGTCCAACACTTAATTATGCTTAGTTTTTGTTGTCGAGGTTTTAGGTTTGATTTAGGGTTTATAATTGATTTTCTTTTTGTTACCCAATTCAATTTAGATAATAACATACAAAACCCAAACATTTACATAACAAATCACTCTTAAGAACTTATGTAAAATCACATGTTGAAACAAAATCAATTTTGTTAATGAGTTTATGCAGGATGATTTACATGCAATGATGATGACATGGCAGGTTTTAATTAACCGTAACACCAGAGGTGTTACACTTATATGACAAACACTTTTAATGTAAGTGCGTGTTGTTGTCACTTACTATCACAGACAGTGCTCGAAATCCTTATACCCTTCTTTGTTGCTCGGGTTCCATAAGGACTCAAATATGACGGTCTTTCCATCCTGAGGATAGATTACAAATAAAATCCAGTGGCCATTGACTCTCAAGCTACACAATTGAATCAATATGGTAAGATACACCCATAAGTTATAGTACTTTGACCCATAAGTTATTGTACGATCATTTTGACATACTCGAACTAGCGGGCGGCAAAAATACACCCATTCTCTGGGACCTTCTTCATGACATGTAAGAGGTACTGTCCCTTTCTGTACTTGATCTCTCCTATCAATTTCGCACGGACTTCCGCTCTCTGCATCCCTTCCAAGTTCACGAGTTCAGGATGTGTCCGGTATTCCATGGCCAATTATTGCCCTTTTTCTAATATGCATAAGAGATATGTACAAAATAGGTTTGGCTAGCTCCTTGCATGCATATGCTTGCATCCTAAAGACATAAGTCGTCGTCATGGCATTGTTAGTTTGATCATCTTTAATTAACATACATATAGCGATTCAAAGATACGATATAACTTACATGGCAAAAGGAGTCACTTGGACGACGTCGAAGTCCTTGCGCCGCAACATCCTATGCATGTCGTGGAATTGAACAGGCATGAAACTCTGATCGTCCTCCAAGTGGAAGTACTCCCACGGGACCTTCACAATGAAACCCTTCATGCCCTGCTTCGCAGCATGTATGTACCAGATGTGAAACCTCCGAACCTCCCACTCCTCCTCCATAAGCTCGCCCAAGGTCAACACAAATTTGCCATTCTCGTAGTTAGCTGGGCAATCTGGACTTAGGGGCCAAATTGAAAGCAGGGTTCGCTCCCTGTAGTGGATAGAAGAAATGAAAAAAGAATGTTGCGTCTATCTACGCGCACATAAGCTGTTGAAGATGTTTAGTTGCCATAAGCAGACATACCTTTCAAACGTCGTAGGGTACTTGAACTCCTCGGCTATGTTAGACGCCGCCCATTGCTCCGTGGTGAGGGGGGTAGGTTTGTCCCCCGCTTCAACATCTGGTTTCTTCGATGCTGAAGGACCTTTCCCACTGCCCTAGGTTGGGTGCGGTGTCTCGTTGCCTGATGGACCCCCTGTGCCTCGTTGAGGGCTGCTCTTGTCAGGACACGGGCTAGGTGCAGGACTGTCCTCTTGGCCTCTAGCGTCGTACTTGTCATCGTCGTTAGAGTCATCAGAGTCGCTGCCATCATCGTCGCCACCACCCGGTGGAGATGAGTGTGACTCGGTGGGCTGCGATGGCGGAGACGTTTGGAATTCCAAGACGATGTCTTCCTTGTTCCATAAAACAAACGAGGTGATAGTACCGCCGAACTACCTGACCCCTTCTTTAGTTAGGTAGTCATGTTCTTCTTCATCGTGATTGCTGTGGGTCCAAAGGATCTCTACCCTGGCATAGTTGGGCCTGTTGTTGTATGTGGCGCCGCTTTTCGAACAGCCTTCTTATTCGTTGTCTTGCGTCCGATTGGAATAAAGATCATGCATTCCCTCGACTCTACGATGTCATCGACCAGGTACCTGCGGATTCCTCCGTCCATCGATGAGCCCGAAACTATTTGCTGACTCGCTGGTAGTTATACACCAGCCTGCACAAACATCTATGCCCGCAACTCCACCATCTTGGGGTCGGTGCTTGTGAAAGCCTCCTGTATTGACTTGCTGATCATCGATCTCTTGCATTGCTTCATCGCGGCCTTTTTGGATGAGCTCTTCCTTGTATGCCTGCATCGTGTGCTGTATCCCGACGTCAGATTGCCAGGACTCCATGTTCTCCCAACTTTGCCTTGAGGACACGCCCCGGACGTGGCCCCGGTGCTCAGGGTTGTCCAGCGCCTCGGTCAGTACATCATGATCCCTACGAGATCGGAACTCCCCGGACTGAGAAGCCATAGTGATCTTGAGTACAGCCTTATCTGCCTCCTCGGCCTTTTCCTCATTGTAATGACTCTTGCCCTCCTTCAGCTTTTTCGGCCTACGGACATATAAGTAGTCACGTGACCTCTCATCGATGCCTTGTAACGAGTAGCTCTGCCCGGCCGCTTCTGCCTCCCTTTCTTCCTGGCGCCACTTGGGCCTCTTACCGGCATACCCGGTCATGCCTAGGTGGTGAACGAGCTCATTCTTCTTTGCGAGCTCCGAGAACTTCTCGCCTTTGCTCTTTGCTTCATCGGTGGTCATCTTCTCGATAAACTCATCCCAGATATGCCGCTTGATGAAGTTGTAGTCTTCGTATGGCGTCTTCCCTTTCTTCACATACTGGGTGTTGAGTTTGGACTAAAAGTTGCGACGAGCTTTGCCTACCAGGTACAACGCATGGCCCCTACACACGGCTTCATCGTATTGTTCGGGTGGATATTAGAAATGTCTCTTCACGTCAGCCCACACTTTGTCCTTTAGAATCTGCGGCACTCTCCTCCAATACGAATAAGTGATAGGCACATTTTTCCTTACTATGTAAGAGCATTGGTTGCTGGAGGTGCCAATGAAGAAGACAGCAATTGCAACAAAGGTATACAGATTTGGCACTGCAATTTACGGATGAGCACATAAAACAGTACTGAAAAGGCCTGACGTCACGAAGGTCAGAGCTATGAGTAGCCTGTTCAAAGCAATTCCTCGATGGACAGTCTGTGTGTGACCCGTGAAACCCCGGCCGTTTGGTGGCTGCCCAAAATCAGTTAAGTACGAACACACAGTTTAGTAACATTTTCAGAAACGAAAGTTCCAGGTGGTGGAGCATTGGATTATTTAGGATGTGTAAAATTCGATTAGCAGGTCGGAGTCCGTCCTATGTTTCCAGGAGCAGCATCTTGATATGTATGCTTACAAAGGCTGCGTGCCCAGGTAAGCAATAACTAAAATAAAATGAGATAGGGAAAACAGAGAATGGGAGAAAAGAGAAAACGGGCTTACACGTTGGCTGCTGTTCCTAAGATCGTCTCTGACATGCACACATTAAAGATGGAGGCACGTTATAACAAAAAAGTGTGACGTCCCCACAAGCTCACTGGACCAATGTGGTGCTTAATTCTAAGCAGTGCTCACAATTAGCCATGTAGCGCTTGCTCAGGTGCCTTTGGTAGAGCACCAAAAACACTTAGTTTTTCGCCTCTTTTCCAAATGTGCTAACTTCAGGTGTTTCACCAACTTGGGCATGTCATTTAGCTTTTCACAAATATTTTTTCAAGAGCTTTTTCTTCCACCTCACAGTGTCACTAAATGCAATGCATATGCAAATGAAACTCCTGCACTTAGTGACACTATATAACCATTAAAATTAAATATTTTTCCATTTTTATAGTACAGCTCTCTATCGCCTAAACTTAATCGTACACTCTATTGCACCTTGATTGCCAAAAGCAAAGACCTTTGTCTTGTGGCTTGCTTTTACTCCATTTAATTGATGACACTTGCATATGTATGATCATAATCTCCATCTCCATCACCTCCTGTGCCTTTTCACCACCATCAAGTTTACCCTAGCTACTCAAACTCAATGACAATATTAGTCCATATGGTTGGCACTCAATTACCAAAATGTAACAGAACCGCGTAAATCACGTGGCCCACAGGTACCTGTCAACGTCACTAATGACATCTGATAGCCGGGCCCGTGTTCCATATGACCTAGGCGGGCTCTGCCGGGCTACATAAGCACCCGTTATCTCCGACAGGATCCCATTGCGAAACCATTACAGAGTTACAACATTTTATAACCAAATATATCAGAGTAGAATTTGCGGAAGAGTAAATAGTACTTATATTACAGACTAGTGTTCAAATAAAATTAAGTGCAATTATTACAGATCATAAATTTAGAAGAGTAGCAGTAACGGTTGGATCAACAGTACGGCAGATAGATTAATATTACACGAACCCTGCCCAAGGATTTAACCTTAATCTTCTTCACTCTCCTGGACGATGGTGACGCAGCACGGAGCGAGACAAACTTCGGTCTCCTGCTGCCCTCCTGCAACGGGGTTAACAAACCCTGAGTACATGGGGTACTCCGCAAGACTTACCCGACTAAAAGTGTAAAATTAGACTCAGAAATGCAGGCTGAGGGGAGTCAAGGTAAGGCTTTAGCAAGAGTTCAAGAGTTTGCGGAAAAGCATTACTAGTACTATCTCAGTATTTTATTTCAATAATACTATTCATTATCAACCATATCTCCAAGTTCTTTCTCCTATATCATCATTCTTTCATTAGCTTTATCCATTCAAAGATAATTCTAGTTCCGAACCACTATTCGCTGAATGGTCGAAGGATCAAGTCTCCATATCCGAGGAGCAACGACGATTCGAATCGATTAATACCCAGCTGGGGATCCCTATCCACACTGCGTATGTAGCACTTAAGATTGCATACACCAACCCCGCCTGCCACGGCTTTTCATACCCCGGAACCGGTCCTGCGCCACCCGAGAGTACAGTACTCCTCTCGTCTCCAGGCACGACGGCCACGAGGGTACACGCTACTCTCGCCATCTCTCCACTCCTAGTGCGTGGTTGTCGGTTCCAGCAGTAGAGCCACCGGAGTCAGAGGCTTCCCGTAGTATGTGGCTAGTTGCAAAGTCTCGATCCAGCAGGCCTATAACGAACGGTCCCTAAACCTTTTTTCGACGGCGACAGTGCATTGGGACTCTAACCCAAATGCCCCTGTCCCTTCGGTTTTGAAATCCCGTTTCCGTCGGTGACAATTGTTGGGACTCCAACCCAAAGCCATGATCACCGAACAGGAAAAACCCTTCCTCATTGGCGACAATGAACTAGCTAGGAACACTGCCAACCAACAAGAACATAACCAGTCCCATAAAGTGATTCTTTTGCTTTATATCATCACAAATTTAAAATAGCATTTTTGCAAAGCTAACCATTAAGCATGACTAAGCATTTTTCAATACTTTTAATAAACCAGGTTCTCGAGTATTGACAGATATTCAAGGATGGTAATGCATCAATTGGTTGTCACCCAACTCCTATTAACCTAATGCAATTAATTAATCTCAAGTGATAAATGTTTTTTTTAAAACAACAAGGAGAGGGCAAATACACCGGGGCTTGTCTTGGATTGTGTAGAGTGTCGGATCCGGGTCAGTACCACAAATATCAAATCCTTGCACAACTTCTTGAGCAGTCTCCTCAGATGGACCCTCAGACTTTACCTCCGAATTCTCGGTCACTACACATTTGCAATGGATGAATGTATGAATGTGATGCACATGAAATGACAGATAAAAATTAAATAATAAGTAATGCACACACGTGATCAAGATCCTACCATAGGCTAGCCATAATTACTCTAATTCACAATGTCCTAGGTCATAAAGGTGATTGACCTAGAATCTCAATCAATCCAAAAATCACACCATTCAATAATTATTCCATTTCCTATTCCTATTATTAATCATTTAAACTAACATATAATTTAATAAATATTTAACTATTTCTATTTGATGCCAAAATCCACCAACAGATAGATTTTAGTACCAAACAGTGACACAATTAATTTCATGATTTTTGGAACATCACAGAAATTATTAAAAATCATCAAAGTTCCTTTTATCATTTAATGTGCTGATTTTTAATTAATACAGAAAACACTCAACTCCTACATTTAATATTTTTATTAAATTCTACACATCACATAGAGTACCCACAAATATTTTCATAATTTATTGATGTATAACTTTCCAAGAGTAGATCTATTATACATACCGGAGGTCAATAGGTCTATTGATGCCGCTAAGAGTCATGATTGGAGAATAAAGATGAAGCACATATATTGTCTATTTATAAACTGCAAAAATGTTGTTGTATTTGATTATGTGAAACCAATCATTTCTCATTTGATTTGCCGAGGATTTATGAAGGATTACTTGATTTGGACAAAACATGGAGAGGCAAGCTCTGCACCTCAAACAACTAGAAAAACAGCGAACATCGACATCGTTGGTCCAAATATGATTGTTTATGGATGTGCATTGGTACACAAGACACAACACCACTGTCCCTAAAGGGAACATGTTCTGCCCAATGTTAGAGATGATGGATTCATAAGAAAAATATGAAGGCGACAAAACTTATGTGCTCGATGAAAAGGACGAAGATGCAGAATTGTGTCATCATACGGATCCATCAATATTCTTCATGAGAGGTATGAAGGCATTGATGAAGCCAGTAGCAGAGCCATTTTAGGATGAGTCTAAGGGTTCTACCAAAGAGTTCATGACATTGCGGTCTGTGCTAAGGTTCTTGATAGTAAAAGGTAGATATGATTTGTCTACTATTGACTTCGATGCGTACTTGAGTATTCTCTATGAAATGCTTCGAAAGGAGAACAAAGTGCCTGCTAACACGCACTATGCAAAGAAGCTAATTAGTTTGCTTATATTATGGGTGTCCAAAAGATTCAAGCATGTAGAAATCATTGTATCCTATATCGAGGTCATTATAAATGCTTAGACAATTGTCCAAATTATCACTACAAGGATTGTGTTGATACATGACATCATTAGTTAGTCATAGATGCCCTAATAACCGTCATAGATAACTATCCGTGAGGGTCTACAAATCTGTCATAGAATCCACGTCATAATCCTCATTTGACAAAAGCATCCATCACAGATGCGTGGTATCGGTGACGGCTGTTACCGTCAGAGAATGTTTGTTCACTTGGTTTGCAGACAGCATCGATGACGGAACGGAAGGTCACGGACTTGACCCATGTCAGTACTACCATGTCAACACGGTGAGGTGGAATCCGACGTGGCTAAAGATTATATATCAGCTTGGTGATGTGGCTATTTGACACATCAGCTGGGTGACGTGGCACAGCATGCCACGTTAGCATTGTTTTTCTAATTTGGGCCGGCCCAGCTAAAAACCAGCAGGCCAGGAACTCATTCTGGACCAAATTCAACCACAGAATACAATTCAACAATAGATTCAAATGTAACCACAGATTTGATGCAACCACAGGTTCAAATACATCCACGAGTTCAAATACATCCACAGGTTCTAATCTCCAAAATATTACATCACATCACAAAACCATCACCACAGAATGCTTAGAGGTTTACTAAAGTCCACTGCATCTTACCAAATGCCAGCACCCTAAATAGTTCAAGCTCACAGAATGAGTCTACTGCCCAGAATGTGCACCACCACAGCAGCATCACCACAGGAGTATTACTTCACAAGTTCAAAAGAATGCAACCATCAAAAGAAGGCACCACACCACAAAGCATTACCTTGTTCCCTGACTCGATGGAATCATGGCCATCAAACGCCTGAGTAGAGTATCAGTCTAGGCTTGCCTCTGCTTCATCTCCTCACCAGCCTTGGCCCTTTCTTCTTATTTTTCCTGCATCTTCTTCTCCATCTTATCTAGATGTTGGCGCTGAATGTTCACCAGGTCCCAAAGATCTAATGATGTCTGCTTCTCTGACGCCAGTGCTGCTTGTAGCTCGCGGTGACTTCCAGCACTAGAATCTGCAGGTAAGCTGTTGATCCCCTCATCATTGACTGACTTTGGTTCACAGCCATCCCCAACAGGTTCAGCAATCTTCATCTCCATTTCAGCCTAGCAGTGCATGAGAAATTTCAGCATCCATGACTGACTTTGGTTCATACCAATTTAATCTATTATTTGTTTGTGAACTAATTGACAATTTACTTACAATAACTGATTGTACAGCAGGAGCAAAGGCTTTCTTCTTGCTGTAGTGAAGCTCTTTAAACAAGTCAAGGCCATTTGGTGGTGCATCTTTGTTCAGACACTCACGCCACCTTTGTCTATGTAGAACTCTAAGAGCTTCTTGTTTGCAGCAAGCTTCACAGGTTTTAATGTGTCAGGATTAGGAGAACATACCTTCTGAGCATCATCTTCATTAAACTCAAAGTCAGGGTCATCAGTGTGCTTATTCTTTTCTCTATCATTGTGCAATTGTTAGGCCTACTTAATGTTGTTCTGAAGACAATACTACTTAATGCTGTTAGGCCTAGCTGTCGCATCCTAGCATTGTTCTGAAGACAGTTTCTCATCCTTTCTAATTCATAGAAATTTGGTGGGGATTCTGCATTAACAAGAACAATTAGAACCTAATATTTGCATTCAGTGAAAACAAAAAATTGGGAAACATGCAATCTAATGATGAATACGCATGAGTACGATCAAATTTAAGCATGACGGGGCTCAGACCAGCTACTTCAATCATTTAGGGTTGCAAAGAAGGGGATATTGCAAGTTTACGCTACAGACTAGCTACTTCAATCATATGTGGTTCCAAAGAATAAAGCAATGCATCCATTTTACTTCATAGGCAGTAGACAGTAAGAGTAACAGGATCATGACACCAAAATATATGGATTCAGCCACAATTTAATTGGAAATTCCACAATCAAACCATGAACATGAACTTGTAGAGCAGAACTAGAAGCGGGGACTTCGCATCGAAACATGAAAATGAGAGCAACTCGAAGTAGCTAATACAAATGAAGGCGGAGAAAGTATTCACCTGCAATCTTGGGTGCTGACCGCGACCTCTTTGTTTCCCCTTTCCTCTTCGGCGCCATTGGGATGGTTCTGTGCTGGCCAGTGGTGGACCCAGGATTTAAAACCAGGGTAGTCCTACTCAAAATTTTCATATAAAACATAGGACCAAAAAAAAGGTTTGGTATATATATGACTATAAATTAACCAAATTCTGACGATATACATTTTAAGAAGTATAGCGGTCTTGATACACCGTTTATTTCTACATTAGATGAATCATACAATTGATCAAATGGAGTTGCAGCCAAAATAAATTATAAGTAGTGGCATGCCCGGTCAGCTCCTTGGCATCCTGAAGCAGTGGCGGACCTGGCATTTTACTACAGGGTATGCCTTGTTAATATTTTCATGTATAAGTCAATAAAATTCATTTAAAAAATCAGTAAAGAACAATAAAATTTATCCTGTAGTTTTGTATTCAAATGCAAATTGGCATAATAATTCTTATGTTCAAAAATTAGGTCTGCCCGTTGTATAAATGATTCTTCCTCTGGTACAGAGATAAACTGAATTTTATTGCCTAGTTGGTTGAATGGTTACTGCTCATGTCCCAATAACCAAAGACTTGCAACAGTCCATCAGCCTTGTGTATGTTCAGAAAAGATAACATCAGATTCAGTAAAGAAAATTAGATGAGGAAACAACAAATTCAGTACCCTCTTGTTAGACGAGATCATTATTCTATTCAAGGTGTTTTTATAGTTCAGAAAAGAGATATAAAAATATTGCAGGCTGCACTATAGTCGTAAACTCGTAGACAGAGGGTTGTCTGTAAGCACCTCGAATCTATCGTACAGACAGGTAAAAAGACAGGACATACAACCCATAGTCTATTTAATTGATTACAAGCTATTAAATGCTTTGTATGTAGTTAAGATCTATTATAAGTAAATCTTTGTATATCATTGTATTGCTATTTGATAGAGAATAATCAAACATAATACAAGCAACATGGTTACAATATTTTTTGGAAACCATCAATGCAATAATTATATTATATATAATTGCAAAGCCTTTTATCTAATTTTCTTTATTTCCATAGCATTGCCATATGTGCTCAATTAGATCCTTCTTGAGTTTCCTATGCGTTGGCCGAGCTTTGATAGCAGAATTTTTACGAAGCACCTCTGCGAAGCATGGATTAGGGTTCTCGCTTGTACGCACTTCTGGTGGGAGCACTATTGTTGCACTCGGATTATCAGCAAGATAGTAACCCATATCATATTGTGTTCTATTAATATTATAGTGTACCATAGGAGCTTCCTCTTTTATTGCTTGGATGAACAGTGGTGACTTGTTTAGAACACTTATGTCATTCTGAGACCCAGCAGTACCAAAGAAAGCATGCCATATACGAAGATCATGAGATGCTACTGTTTCAAGGATCATGGTAGGAACACCTTTGTCACCATGTGTGAACATGCCTGCCCAACCTTTCGGACAATTCTTCCATGCTCAATGCATACAATCCATGCTTCCCAACATTCCTGGAAAACCACGAGCCTCATTTTCTTGTAACATTTTTTTTCTAGTTCATCACTTCTTGGTGGCCGTAGATATTCTTCACCAAAACATTCAATCACTCCTTCCGCAAATTTTCCCAAAATCTCCAAACAAGTGCTTGCGGCAATCTTTAACACCTCATCAATTGCGGCAAAGCCCCTTTTGTACTCGGCAAAGGACACTTGGTAAAAAAAAAGTCGGCAAAGGGTCGTTTGCCGAGTGTTTTTTTTTCAGGCACTCGGCAAAGAATAAATAAAAAAAAGTCAGAAAAAACAGCAAAAAAAAATTCACCGGGGAAGGGGCCCACTGGGCCGCGCACATGCTCGTGGTATTTTTAGCGGCATTTTTCACACAAAATCAACACCTGCAGCCGCTGCGATTCGAACTGGAGACCTCCCGTTCGCGCCTAACGCGCTCTACCACTATACTACACTATCACTTGTGTCTATATTCCGTTTCGGTTCTATACATATTATACCAAACTGAGTGAATATTGCTTGTTTGAGGCCCTAAACGATTCCAAATCAAAAAGTTATCAACTACAAAGTGGAATCACTTTTCGAGATCTACAACTTTTATTTTGATAGTTTCTCCATCCGAGGTCGTTTATAAAATTTAAATTTCAAATTTGACAAATTCGAACAGACTCTTCGATAACAAGATGATTTCAAATGAAAAAGTTGTCAACTACAAAGTTTCATAACTTTTTGAAATCTACAACTTTTGTTTTTACAGTTTCTCCATCCGAGGTCATTTGAAAAATTCAAATTTTAAAATTTTAAAATTCAAATGGACTTTTTGATAGAAAGATGATTTCAAATAAAAATGTTGTCAACTACAAAGTTTCATAACTTTTAGATATCTACAACTTTTATTTTGGCCATTGCTTCATATGAGGTCGTTTACAAAATTTGAATTTTAAATTTGATAAATTCAAATGGTTTTTTCGATGACAAAATGATTTCAAATAAAAAAGTTGTCAACTACAATGTTTCATAACTTCTTAAGATATACAAAGTTTATTTTAGTTGTATGGCCATTTGTTCACTCAAGACGGTGGTTCTAATATTATTCACAAGTTTTATATATCTCTCTCGTAGTTTCATAAACCACGAGAGAGACATCTAAGATTTATGAACAAATTTACTTCCACTTTGTCATATGAATAAATGACCAAAATAAACATTGTACATCTTGATGGGTTAAATAACTTTGTAGTTGAAAACTTTTTCATTTGAATTAATTTATTGCTTCAAAATGTGTTTTGAAAACTGTCTTTGCCGAGTGTAAAAAAAAAGCACTCAGCAAAGTCGGCTCTTTGCCGAGTGTCAAAATAAAAAAAACACTCGGTAAAGACCTCTTTGCCGAGTATTTTTTTTGACACTCGGCAAAGAGCCGACTTTGCCGAGTGTTTTTTTCGACACTCGGCAAAGAGCCCTCTTTGCCGAGTGTTTTTTTTTTTGCCGTGTGTTTTTATTTGGTACTCCGTAAATAGGCTCTTTGCCGAGTGTCCGAAAAATAACACTCGGCGTACCATTTGACACTCGGCAAAGAGCCGGATTCCGGTAGTGCTTCTCGACTTCTTGGTACGTACCTCTTTGGTCCACTCGATCGGCGGCGGCGGCGGCGAAGTACAGTTGATGATTCTCCGTCGATGTCGGCCTTCAATTCCTCTCCAATCTCGCTTATAATTTCTTCAAAGATCGCATCTTCTTCCAGGAAGTCGTCCGTGGTGTACACCTCCATAGGATCAAAGTCATCAGTATCTTGAAAATCATCGAGCAAGTCTGGTGGGTCTGGTTCATGCGACATTTTTGGTAGAAATAGAAAATGGAAGTGTGGACAGTAGCTCCTGCGCCACCTCCCTTTTGTACTAGGCATGGGTAATACATGTTCACATAATCTGAACAAAGAGGGAGATCACACTGTGTTTCATTTACACACTGTCTGATCAAACTTAGTACATGTTCACACAATCATGCATGTTCACACATTCGGGAAACTGAGGGAGTTCACACTCTGATCTGTCAATCAAAAACAGCGTTCAGATAGCACTCAGATAGCAGTAAATAGCAGTGAACCCTCTGTTCCCATTCAGAATTCAGATAGCAGTTCACATTCAGAATGCATATAGCAGTGAAGCCTCTGTTCACATTCAGAATTCAGATAGCAATGACCTATGTGCAGACTGCAGAGAAGTATACCTAGTTGGATCACAAGCTGCTGGACTACCATTACTAGCAGCTGCACACCTACACCCAACATGCTCGAGACGCTGAGGGAGGGAATGCAAAGGCACTGAGCCACTGACAGATGAAGGGGAGCCGGTGAAGCCACCTCGACCACCAGAGGAAGAACCAAAGGCATCCGGTGGGGGAGATACGCCCATGGAGGAAGGCATGGATGGAGCCATCTTCGGTGCGCCAGATCCAAACGAAGAGGAAGGGGATGGGCCGCCTGCAGCACGGAAGAGGGCCGGCGGCAAACCGGATCCTCGCCTCCGCGGCCATTGTTGCAGACGAGGTTGTTTGGCGTCGTCGTCGCCGCCGCCGCCGCCGACGAAGACGACGCTGGACCTTGCTCATCCGACCCAGGTTCGCTGTTGGGCTCCATCTCAACGGCAATCAATGGCGGCAGAGGCTGGAGAGGAGATTTTGGCGCGGGATTTTGGCGCGGGAAAGGAAATCGATCACGCCACAACCAGATCCCCCGCGCTCGGCTTGTAGACGGCATGCGCGTACAGCGCGTCTCTCAGCCGGCGATGGCATTTGGGAGCACGAGCGGAGTGCGTCTCCTCACGTGACGACGGGCTCCCTGTCTCACCTCGACGCCGGGGTGTTTTTTGCAAAAATTAAATTATACAGACGGTATTTACCGCCGCGCTGTACATGCCCTAACATGCAAAAGGATCAAAAATAGATTGACCTCACGCATAGACTCCGGCTTGTTGGTGCTGCCATCGGCCATCGGATCAGGACTTCTTCAGAAGCATCAAGCATCAAGGCATCGTGCATGCGAGTCTGCGCGTGTGAGCGGACGAGCGGCATCGCCTCTGTGTGAGGGATGCTAAAGTGCGAAGCGGGGGCGCTTGCCGCTTGGGATCTTGAGTCTTGACTCGTGAGACATGCCGCATGGTTCATGGCCTCTGTGTTAGAATTAATTGCTATTTACTGTAATCCCCTAGCTACTTATTTAATCTCCTAGCTAGCATTGTCGGGTTCACACCCAGCTGGCCCCTTGGGACAGTTCACACCCTGCTGGTCCCTTGGGACTCGGCTGCCCTTTGGGCTACCCTCCTTTCTATTTGTATCAATCCTCTCCTGTAAACTCAATTCACGGAATCCAAGCCTGCTAGGCTATTGTCTATCATAGTATCAGACTAAATATTCGATCCTTCTGCTTCCACTCCCACTCCACCCGCCCCAGGCTGCGCGTGTGCCCTCTGCTGCTGCTGTACGCGCCCATGGCCACCTCCAGCTCCTCCGCCATGGCTACCGCGGCCAAGCTCCACGACGAAGCCCTCTCTGCTGCCAAGCGCCTGGAGGATGAGGCCTCCTCTCTGCGCTCCACCAACACAGAACGCAGCTAGCAGCTCGAGGAAGAAGCTTCCCTTCTCAAGTCCGCTGCCGCCGCCCAGGAACGTGTCCGCATCGCTGCTGCTGCTCTTGACAAAGAGCACGCGCAGGCAGATACCCTAGAGCAGCAAGCCGCGGCCCTCCGGGATCGCCTCCGCACCGAGCACCCGGACGACGACGCCGATCCAGAGGATGACGACGTCCACTCCGCTTCCTCTGAAGCAGCGGCCATCGCCCACCTCCACACTCAAGCTGCTGTCGTCCAGAATATCAAGAACCTAATTCCCATCGTTCTTGATCTTCAATCCTCCAACTACTCCAAGTGGCGCGGCTAGGTCCTCCTCATCCTCGACCGCTTCGCCTTGAAGGATCACGTCCTCAGCGACGATACCCACCCCTACGACCCGTCGTGGTCGCGCATGGACTGTGTTGTCCTCTCTTGGCTCTTCAACACCATCTCCGCTGACCTCCTGGACGTCATCCATGAGCATGACGGCCTCACCGCCCGGGCAGCATGGCTCGGGATTGAACAGCAGTTCCTCAACAATCGCGAGTCCCACGCCATGCTCCACGACGCCGAGTTTCGCACTCTCTGCCAAGGTGCTCTCTCCATCGATGACTACTGCCGCAAGATGAAGAGCATGGCGGATGCCCTTACTGACCTCGGCGAGCCCATCCAGGACCGAACTCTGATGCTGAACATTCTGCGGGGTCTCAATGAATTTTTCCAGTTCATGTCCCAGCTCATCACCAGCTAGAGGCCGTTCCCGTCCTTCGCTGATGTTCGTGCTGACCTCCGTTTGCCGATCTCAACATGGGGACGCCCTCTGCCTCTCCTTCGGCTCTCGTCGCTGCGCCCTCCAACAGGCCGCCCACTTCATCCTCACCTGCTCTTGGGCCTCCATGGCATCATCAGGCCACTGCTGGACAGCAATCCAGTAGCAACCACGGCCGACGACGACGCCGCGGCGTGCGCGGCTCTAGCGGCTCCCAAAACAGTGCACAGGGCGGTACTACACCAGCCACACCACAGTGGCCCTCGCTGCTCAACCCCTAGACCGGCTCCATCCACATGTGGCCAGGTTCCACCGCCGCGGGCGCCCGTGGCCCTCCACCACGCGTAGTCCAGCCTGATGATGGCGTGGAGGCGAGACAGTCTACTTGCTCTTATATGTGGATGACATTGTCCTTACGGCTTCATCTCAGCAACTCCTTCACCATGTCATTGCTGCTTTGAAAAAGGAGTTCGCCATGAAGGATCTTGGACCTCTGCATCACTTTCTTGGCATTACAGTTCAGCGCCACAGGGATTCTGTTCTCCTTTCACAGCGCCAGTACACTCTGGACATACTTGCTCGCCATGGCATGAGTGACTGCAAGCCTTGCTCCACTCCAGTTGACACTTGTGCAAAGGTACTAGCTGATGCCGGCCCATCTGTTGCTGATCCCACTGCTTATCGCAGTCTTGTGGGTGCCCTCCAGTACCTCACCTTCACCAGGCCCGATATTACCTATGTCGTCCAACAATTGTGCCTTCATATGCATTATCCGCGGGGAACTCACCTTGTCGCTGGCAAGCGGATCCTTCGCTATCTTAAGGGCACCCTCAGCCATGGTCTGGTCATTCTCCAAATAGCCCCAACACAGCTCCGTGTCTACATCGACACTGATTGGGCCGGCTACTCCACACTCTTCACAAGCTTGCCCCTGCTCCAAACTCTGTGCTTTCCTTGGTTATTCACCGGATCACAAGGGCTATCGGTGTCTCGACCTCAACACCAACCACGTCATCATTTCCCATCACGTTGTCTTCGACGAAACAACGTTCCCTTTTTCCCTCAGCCAGCCATCCCCTCCTCAGCAGGAACTTGATTTTCTAACTGACGACAAGCAGGTACACCCGGTGCTGCTGCCCCCTCCCAGTCGGTGCCTCTGGCACCATCTCTAGCACGCTGAAAGGACCCGATAGGCTAGAGGGGGGGTGAATAGCCTATAAAAATTCTACAAAGCACTTAACAACAAAGTTAGTAAATAACAAAGCTTTTGCTAAGCACTAGCTCTAGGCTATCCTATGCAAGCCACCTAACACAATAAGCTACTCACAAGTATATGCACTCAACCGCAAGAAACCCTCACTTCGATCCTATAGTGAGAGCACCTAAACAAGTGAAATAAGCGCAAGTGAGTAAGTAAACGAGAAATATATACCGAGGGGCTTGACGAAGTGAAGTCCGAATGTTGTGTAGCTCCAATCACTAAGAGATAATCAATATGATCACAATAAAGACCAATCACCAAATGAACACCGGAAAGCCAAACATCCACTCGAAGGTGGAGAAGAGAGAAGACTCGATTTTTTACCGAGGTTCACGTGATCGCCGTCACGCTATTCCTCGTTGTGGCACTGGTCTTCCTTGGTGGATTGCAAGCTAGGCTTCACACGCCAATCCCTCACTGGGAGCCACTCACCAACACAAAAGAAGTGGCTTTCAACCATGAGCAATTCACTAAAGTCGGTTTTGGCACTCCGCCGGGGAATAACCACAAGAACCCCTCACAATCAAGCCGGTGTAGCCTTGAACAATCACCAATCAAGCTTACACCTCCTCCTTGCTTCCACAGCCGTCTAGGGACTCGGTAAAGCCCCAAGAGAACAATAAAACCGAAGCAAATCGCCACCAAGTGCTCTAAGATGCAACACTCAAGCAATCAAGCACTTGGAACAACACTATCTCACAAAGATTTGAGTCAAAGTGTGTGAGATATGTGTGGGGGCTTAGGCTTGGCTCACAAGAGATTAGGAATGATCAAAATGCGTGAGAGTTAGTCTCCAAGCCAGCCCAAGCACTACTTATACTCTCCTCACAAAGATTTGCTCGTTGCTGTTTTACAGGGGCACCGGACAAGGGAGCACCGGACGCTCAGTGTCCGGTGGCATCGTCCTATGTACAGATTAGTGCCACGTCGCGCTTGGTTTAAACACGAGCCGTCAGATCCCAACGGTCGACACAGCTGAAAAACGTGCTAAGTTCACACCGGACGCGGAACATCACATCGGACGCTCCGCTGTCCGTGTCCGGTGCGCGAACAGAGAGCAGCAAGAGAGATCCAAGTCGCACCGGACGCATCCGCTGAAGACTCACCGGACGCTCCTGGCGTCCGGTGTACTCACCAAGTCAGATTTTCAACAATCACACCAGACGCTCGAAAAAAACCACCGGACGCGTTGGAGTTACTGTTCCAGTGTCCGGTGCTTACGCAGAGAGGTTCCAAAGAGAACAAAACCACACCGGACGCATCCGGTGCAAGACCTCCGGACGCTTTCAGCGTCCGGTGCACTCTGCACCACTGTGCCACTGCTAGGGTTAGTCACCGGACGCTCCGGCCAGAGTCTGGTGCAGCGTCCGGTGCTACTTTAAGCATTTTTTTCAAGACTAAAAACCAGCCCCTTCTCTCTAGTGCTAACACCCAAGTGTTCTCACCACTAAGGCATGTGTGTTAGCTATTTTTCAAAGCATTTTGAAAGGGCTAGTTAGTGTGATCTAGAGTCCTAAGTGTGAATGCCAATGCAATGCAACTCTAGAGCACTTGACAACCGATTCGAGTTCGTTTTTCTCCCCTTAATAGTCGGCTATCTATCCTAAATGTGATCACACCCACTTGGTGTCTTAATCACCGAAAGAAAACCTATTTGGGGTTATACCTTAGCCTTGATCACCTCTTAAAGTTGCTTTCTATCACCTTGATCATTTCCACTTGATCCACCACACTTGATCCATGGTTAAGCCATCTTTGATCATCACATCATCTTCTTAGGCTTCTCATTCCATGGATAGGACTACCTACACTTAGCCATCACTTAGCAAGTAGGTTAGTCCTTAGGGTGTCATCAATTATCAAAACCAAATTAGGGCTTTCAATCTCCCTCTTTTTGTTAATTGATGACATCCTATACAAAGATAAGAGTTAAAATTGTTTTTAAACTTGTGAGCTTGTCCAAACAAGATTATCATGTTTTTTGGATGGACAAACGACACACATTTGGTTTGGTGGCTATTTATCTCCCCCTACATATGTGCACGAGTTTGGATTTAGAAGCTTGCACATGTGCATAAATGGCGAGTAAATTTCTACCAATATGTACTAGGATGGTTAGGATAAACCTTTGAAGCGTGATACCAATTGAAATAAACATCGAAGTTGCGGAATCTCCATCCTTAGCACTTTGATAACTTGATGATCACAAAACTTGAGCATACCGTGAGATCAACATTATAAGAAATGCTCAAATACCAAATGAAAATAGCAAGATCATCTAGCTACCACCTATGCATGCTAGATACCAAATCATCAATCAAACCTATTTCTAGCATACACCACTCAAGAACATGGCAATTTGAAAATAAATACATATGCACATGCAACAAACATATGTAAGTGCACATTGCAAATGCAACAACCAAGTTCATGAGTTTGCTCCCCTTCAAGGTGAGCTCATTTTAAGTAAAGGTTTTGATTCAAAATTTTTGATCCCTTTACTTTGGCCTATTGCTGTCCCATTATCAGCCTCAATGATGGTTTATCGCGAAGCTTATCTTCTTCTCCCCATTTCTTATCTTTGTTTTTCTCTCCCTTGGCATCAAGTACCACAAAAGGGTCAAATCAATGGAGAGTGAGATTAATTTTTCAATTTTGGTTCAATCTAGCAAATTTGCATAAGATGTTTAACTCGGTTCGAACCAAAGACAAGCTTCTTCACGCCACTAGGGGTTATCTTGCCTATATTGAGTTAAGCACTTAGTTGCTCATTTAACTAGATTCAACACAAGGTTTGCATCCCCATGAACAAGTTATATGCCATCACTAGATCAATCAATCAAACAGGCAATAGTGATGCCATATATACTTTAAATCATTTTGGCTTTCAATGAATGACCTAGAGAGAACAAAATCATGTCTACATGTCCTAGCAAGTCCTAGCAAAGAATGAATGCAAATGTCAAACAATGATACCTTTGCCTTGCTTGGAGGATAGACATGTCATAAGATATTCATGAAGTGCTTCAACACATGTTGGAATAGTCAAGTATGTTCAATTCATTCCTAAGCTTGCAAAACCTTGCTTCATCAAGAGGGTTGGTGAATATATCGGCTAGTTGATCTTCTGTAATACCTCCGGTATTACGGTTAAATAAAACTGCCATGTCATCATATTTAATTTAATTGCCTGCATCTAATTGTGCTTAGGGCTTTTAGAGTGATTTGATTGTATTTGTGAATGATTGTGCAATTAAACCTATAATTGAAAATCAAAAATAAAATAAAAAGGGAAATTCAAATTAAGCCCTAAATAGGCCCAAAAACCTAATTCAAAAACCATCAAGAATCTAATGAAAGTGTCTTAATAAAATTTGTATATATTTTAAAATGGAACAACTTTTATTTTTGGAGATTTTGAAGTTATACAGTGGAAATTCAAATTAAACTCAAAACAGTGTGTTGAAATTTGAATTTGAAATACTATTTTAAAATCTATCAAGAATCTGACCAAACACCCTTAATGAAAGTTGTATAGCTCAGCAAGTTTAACAACTTTCATGTTTACATATTTTCAAGTTATATAGAAAACTTTGGAGAATTTTATGGGATTGTATTTGAATTTCAAATTAGGGATTTACCCCCTTTCTGTTATTTTTGAAAATATACAGGATTTGAACTTGATCCAAAAAGCAAAAATGTTCTACCTGAAATTTTTCACAACTTTCATTTATGGAGTTTTCACTGATTCGAATTGGAATAGGGCCTAATTTGCAAGACTAGGCTTTGACTTGGGGCTGCTAGCTACAGTGTAGGGGGAGGCCCCTACAATGGCGACGCCGGCGTACGCGCATGCGCGCGCCGTGCGCTGGGCGCCGTCTGGCCGGCCGGGGCTTGGGCGTCGCCGCGCGAGGCTCACAAGGGGGACACCGGGACATCGCCTCGCCCTCATCCTATAAAGACCGGAGCCGCCTCGTTTTTGTCCGCTCTCCATTATCGCCGCCGGCGAGCACTTCTCTGTGCTTGACCAAATCCGCCACCTCTACTCGCTCTCGTGCCAAATTGACCACGCACGTAGCCTCTACACATCGTTGCACACCTGCTGGACTCGTCGGAGTCGTCGTTCGTCTCCCTGGGAACCCCAGCACCGCTGTCTTCTCGGGTTCCGGCGAAAACACCGCCGTGACCTTCCGCGGCAATGTTATCACACGACGGTCGATCTCTTCCTCTCCCTTTTGTTTGTTTTAGGTTTTCTCGTGGTCCTGTGTATCTTACCGGCTCGTTGGTTTGGCCGCTACCGCAGCAGACACACCGGAACGTGAGCTCGTAGACGTGTCCAAGCTGCCGCATCCAGTCACCGTCGACAGTGCCGTTCCGTCACATCTCCCTCGCCTCCGAACCCCGTCTGAAGCCTAGGTGAGCTCCCTCAATGTGTAGCATGAGCCTGTTAGGACGGTAGAGCCATGAAGATCGCGGAACGCCATGGGTTGGGCATGTCGGACGCCTCGGCAGGCCACCATGGTCTCTGGGACTGGTTAGATCTCCAAGTCGTTTGATCGAGTAGCTAGGGTGATTCGCGGGGTCGCGGGCGTCATGGTGATGTTTTTTCCCTTGCCGGAGGGGTCACAGACGCAGCACTGGGCGGCCGGTCGCCGCCGGCATTCTGCTCTGCAGCGGCGAGGGCTCGGGTTTGAGAAGGAGAAGTTCAGAGGGGTTTATGCAAGGGTAGTGACACATGTGAATAGTGGGTAGTGGACTGCGGGGCGAGGAGTAAATCTTCGGAGGGGTCTTTTACAAAAGTGCCAGCGCGCGCGTGCGGAGGGCCGAGTGGGCCGGCCTGCCTCGGTTTGGGCCGTCTCGGGCCAGAAGGCGTTTTCATTTTTCCCGCAGGATTTAAAGAGCTTTTCTATTTTTATTTAAAGTGAATAGTGCTGTAGTTTGTGATTTTTGTTAGAATTAATGTGTAGCTCCAAAAATCATGAAAATATTTGTGTAAGCTCTTTGCTATGTGTAGTATTTTCTAAAAATTATTAAGTTTATGCTTTGAACACTTTCTGTAGTCACTAAAAACCAGCATATTAATTAATAAATACAACTTTGGTGAATTTTTATAAATTCTGTGATGCTCCAAAAATAGTGAAATTTATTTTGGCACTGTTTTAGATCAAGATCTATCTGTTGGTAAAGTTTGGCCTTAAATGGAAATGGTTTAGTTGTTTACTAATTAAATGTTTGATTAATTGATTAATAAAAGGAATAGAAAACAAGAATGACTTCGGGTTTGTGTGATTTTATGATTGAATGTGGTTCTAAGTCAAACACCCTTATGACCTAGAACATCTTAGGGTAAATTACTTTGAATAGTTTGTAGGACAATAGTACTGGTACTCTACTTTATCTGTTATGTCTTGTATTTTTGTATCGCTGCATCGCATTCATGCATTCATCATTGCATATGTATAGTGACAGGAAATCAGGAGGTAAAGACTGAGGTGACTTCTAAAGAGCCTATTCCTGAGCTGGTGCAGGGATTTGACATTTGTGGCTCAGACACCGACCCTACTCCTTTTGCAATCCAAGGCAAGCCTCGATGCATTCAGCCCTCTCCTTGTGATTTATAAATGTTTATCACTTGAATTAATCTATTGCATTAGTTCAACGGGAGTTAAATGATAACCAATTGATGCATTACCATCCTTGACCACCTGTCAAAATTAACCTGAGAACCTGATTTATTTAAAGTATTATAAAATGGTTAGTCATGCTTAATTATTAGATTTGCAAAAATGTTATTTTAAACTATGATGATATGTAAAAAATGAATCATTGAAAGGGAATGGTATTGTCCTCGTTCATTGGCAGTGCACTTGGCCAGTCCATTTTCATTAACGGGGATGGGTTTTCCGTTTGGTGGTCATATGTTTGGGTTAGAGTCCCAACTTATCGTCGCCAGCGGAAAGGGATGTGAAAACCGGGTGGTCACCAGTGTACTTGGGTTAGACTCCCAATGCATGGTTTCCAACGGAAAAAGAATTAGGGACCATTTGTTGTCGGCCTGCTGTGATCGAGACTTTGTAACTAGCCACATACTACGGGAAGCTCTAATTCCGGTGGCTCTATTGCTTGAACCGACAACCACGCACTGGGAGTGGAGAGATGGTGAGAGTAGCTTGTACCCTCGTGGCTGGCGTGCTGGATTGGAGATGTACTGTGCTCTCGGGTGGCGCAGGACCGGTTCAGGGATGGAAAAGCCGTCGTAGATGGGGTTGGTATATGCAAGCTTAAGTGCTACATATGCAGTGTGGTTAGGGAACCCCAGTTGGGTACTTAATCGATTCGAATCGTCGTTGCTCCTCGGTTATGGAGACTTGATCCTCACACCTGCATCGAATAGTGGTTCGGAACTAGGTTGTTTTGAGAATAAATGAATATTTGAGAATTGAAGGACATATGTGGAATAACTGAGATTAATGTCTATCAATTGAATGATGAGTTAAAATCTTGTAAGTAGAATTAAAGAATAGTCGTGCTTTTCTGCAAAATACCTGACTCTTGCTAAGTCTTACCTTGACTCCCCTCAGCCTGCATTCCTGAGTCTCATCTTTTTCTTTAGTCGGGTAAGTACCCTAATACTCAGGGTTTGTTAACCCCTATTGCAGGAGATCAGCAGCTGGAGGTTTGTCTTGCTCCCTGCCGTGTGACCACTGTTCAGGAAGGAAGTGAGGAAGGGTGAAGTTGGACCCGTGGGCAGGGTTCCTGTTATCAGTTATCTAAGTATGTTGTATCGTTGTTCCACTGCTACTGTCTATTAATTATGGTTTTTAATAACTGCACTTAAATCCTATTTGAATAACTGGTTTGTAATCTAAGTACTATATAATCTTTCCGTGCTTTTACTCTGGTGTATTTTATTATGAAATGTTGTAATTCTGTAATGGCTTCGCAATGGGATCCTGTCGGAGAATACAGGTGCTAATGTAGCCCGGCAGGACCTTCTAGATCATCTGGGACACGGATTCGGCTGTCAGAGGTCATTAGTGACAATGACAAGTGCGTGTAGGCCATATGATTTAGGTGGTTCTGTTACAGCTGGTATCAGAGAATTCCATTGCTAAATCAATACGGTATTACTTTGCAAAACTTTAAAATGTTTTGGATCATAAAAATTTAAATTGCTATTTTGGTCCAAACTGCTTATTCATATCTAAATCCATAATATAGTTATGGTAGCAAGTGGAATAACATGTTTACTAGCCCTATGTTAAAAATTACTATGTATTTACTTATCTTGCATTGATTTAAAATTCGTAAGTACGATTCATGCATCATAAATAATTCACATATTAATTAACTTCCTCCTTAAAAGTGGTATATGGGTTAGGATCAATCAAACCTATTCTTGCTAGCCTGTAATATCTTTGCTAATCCAAACTCACCTTCTCCAGCTGGCACACACTAAGCTCACCGCTCGCAAGATGACTGGACCTAGGGGAGTTCTGTGCCACCAGCTGGCACCACGCGACGGGGAGGCTTCTGGCAGCCGCCGTCCCCGCCGGAGCCGCGCAGAGCTCAAGGAGGAGATCAAGCTACTCACTGAGGACTTCAAGGTGGCCCGTAAGGACCACTATAGGGATGTGCGCATGGTCGCCGAGCTGCAGCGTGAGGTGGACCGTCTGACCCGCGTGAAGGAGGAGGCTTGGGCACGTGAGGACGTGGCCTGGGCAAGGGTCCATGAGTTGGAGATCTACATGGAGCAGATCAAGGATTACAATGATGCTCTACGTGAGGAGGTCCACAGGCTCAATGACCAGCTCAATCCCATCCTTGCTCCTCGTGAGGAAGAGCCTAACTTGGGCGTGGTCGAGGGGCCTGGGGAAGAGGTCGAGAAGGAGGACGTTGAGGAGGCAGCTGATCCCATGGAGGATGTGATCGTGGAGGATGACAACGAGGGGGATGTGATCGTCATCAACGACGACTAGACTAGTCATAGGACTAGGGATGTCGGTCTATCGTTATCAATTGTGATGTAATGTTGGTGCTTGCCAAGAACCTTAGCTATGGGTTGGGAACTTTGTTTAAGTCCTAGTCGTGTTGTTTAAGTATTGTAATGTCGAGTGTGTACTGCCACTATGTTTCATTTAAGTAATGGTAGTCCTAAGTTCGGTTTGCCATTAAACAGATGCCTGTCAACACTCGCTCTTCTGGTGCTGGAACCTCTGAGGACGGGGGTATTCCCACTGCCCCACCCATGCCACCAACCCTGGCGGAGGCCATTTCAGCTTTGGCCATTGCTGCTACACTCTTTGCTCAGAATCAAGGCAACCATGGTGGACGTCGTGGCCGCCATAATGAGGATGAGACTACTTACGTGGACTTCACTGATACTCGTCCACCTGTTTTCACCAAAGCTGCTGAGCCCTTGGAGGCTGATGACTGGCTTCGTACCATAGAGTAGAAGTTTAGCTTGATTCACTGCACTGAGATTTAGAAACCACTGTTTGCAGCGCAGCAACTGCGAGGTCCTGCAAGTGCTTGGTATGCAAACCTCCTGTCCGCACAGCCCGATGGACATCAACTCACTTGGGCAGAATTTTGTGAGGCTTTCCGTGCTCATTACATCCTTGCGGGTGTAATGAAGATGAGCTAGATCAATTCCTGGCCCTGCAGCAGAAAGAATCCACCGTTATGCAGTACGTTGGTCAGTTCAATCACCTGTCATAGTATGCCCCTGAGCGTACCAACACCGATCAGAAAAAGAGGGATTGCTTTGTTAGGGGTTTGAACTACAAGATTCAGCGAAGTCTGTCCAACAACCTGCACTGCACGTACCATGAGGCTGTCAACATTGCTATTGCATTCGAAGAGAGTGACCGCATGCATCAAGATGAAACGAAGAAGAAGAAGTCTGGGTTTTCTGGCAGTCAGAAGCATCAGAAAATCATCTATCACCCCACTCACCACTCTCGCCCACCGTACCCCCAACAACAAGTCATGGTTCGCACTGCGGCTACCTCCCTTACCTCCGACCAACAAAACACTACTCAGCCGAATGCCCCTGGCATTCGTATCACTACTCCCCAGACCAACTATAACCACCCTTGCTACAACTGTGGCAAGATGGGACATTGGTCCCACAACTGTCCTTTCCCGAAACAGTACAATCAGAATGCACCCAAGGCTCCTGGTGGGCAGCAACAGCAGCAGATTCAGCATCGTGCCCACCAGCAGCATGCTCAGGAGGGCAAGGTTGTGAAGAAAGCAGGTCAGGTCTTCTATACTCAGGTTGATGAAATCCCCAAGGGAGAACCCGTCATGATGGGTAGGTTCCCTGTCACAAGTCACCCTGCTATTATGCTTTTTGATTCTGGTGCATCACATTCATTCATCAATCGTACATTTGTCGTCAAGCATGATATTCCAATTGGGGAGATAAAGGAAAATTTCCTTATACAATCGCCCGAGGGCGTATCAGTACTAAGGAAGTAGTACATCTGGTGCCTATAGAACTGGGCGGGCATATATTCCCGACCTCAATGATAGTGCTGAAAGACCAAGACATAGATGTGATATTAGGCATGAATTGGATGTATCAGCACAAGGTTCTCATTGATGTGCTGAATAAAACTATTAGGGTAAACTTGCCTAATAGTCAAACCCAACTCATCATCCAACTTCCAATACCTCAAAGAGCAGTTGGTAGGGTATGCGCTACCTCAGTCAAAGAAGTGCAGAATATTCCGGTAGTCTGTGAATTTCTGGATGTATTCCCTGATGATCTGCCTGGTTTACCTCCTGACCATGATGTGGAGTTTGCCATTGAGTTGAAGCCTAGAACAGCATCTATCTCTCATAGAGCCTATAGGATGCCTCCCAAAGAATTGGCAGAGCTTAAGGTTTAGTTGCAAGATCTGTTGGATAAGGGTTTCATCAGACCTAGTTCATCTCCTTGTGGTTGTCCTGCTACTTTTGTTAAAAAGAAGGACAATTCTCTTAGACTCTGTGTTGACTACCATCCACTCAATGAGGTAACCATCAAGAACAAATACCCTTTACCTCGTATTGACCTACTCTTTGACCAATTAGCTGGAGCCAAAGTGTTTTCCAAAATTGACCTTAGGTCTGGCTACCACCAAATCAAAATCCGTCCTAAAGACATTCCAAAAACAGCCTTGACCACCTGATACGGCCTATATGAGTACCTAGTTATGTCTTTCGGCTTAACCAATGCTTCTGCCTATTTCATGTACCTCATGAATTCTGTCTTCATGCCGGAGCTTGACAAATTCGTGGTCGTGTTCATTGACGACATCCTTGTCTATTCCAAAACCCCTGAAGAACATGTCAACCATCTTCGTGTTGTCCTGACTCGCTTGAGAGAACATCAACTTTTCGGCAAGTGTGAGTTTTGGTTGGACAGAGTCTCGTTTCTCGAACATATCCTGTCTGCAGAAGGTGTATCTGTTGATCTGAACAAGGCGGAAGGGATCTTGAATTGGAAGCCACCAACCACTGTACATCAGGTCCGTAGTTTCATGGGAATGGCAGGATACTACCGTCGCTTTATTCTGAACATTTCTAGGATATCCAAGCCTATTACTAGTCTATTGAAGAATCAAGTCAAATTTGTCTGGTCACCAGAGTGTGAGAAAGCGTTTCAGACTTTGAAGAAGTTGTTGACCACAGCACCCATGCTAGCTCAGCCGAATATTGAAAAGCCGTTTGATGTGTACTGTGATGCTTCTGGCACTGGTTTGGGTTGTGTCCTGATGCAAGAGGGACGAGTCATCGCTTATGCTTCACAGCAACTCAAGCGACATGAAGAGAATTATCCCACTCATTATTTGAAATTGGTAGCTGTGGTACATGCCCTGAAAATATGGCATCATTATCTGCTAGGTAGTACTTGCAACATCTACACTGATCACAAGAGTCTGAAGTATATCTTCACTCAAGAAGAGTTGAACATGAGACAAAGAAGGTGGCTCGAGTTGATCAAGGATTATGATATTGAAGTGCACTACCATCTAGGTAAAGCTAATGTGGTTGCCGATGCACTCAGTCGGGAGGTTCATTGCAATTGTCTGAGGGTGAAGCCTTATGATCTATCTTTATGCTATGAGCTGGAAAAGTTAGTCATAGAAATAGTTCCACAGGGCAGTCTGGCCAACATCAGTATTGAAACACCTATTCGCGAGCAAATCATAGCTGCTCAAAAGGGAAACAAGGGAATTAAGCATATTAGGGAAAAAGTCCAAGATGGAAAAGCAGATTGTTTCAGAATTGACGACGAAGGTGTCGTGTGGCTCAAGAATCGGCTTGTAGTCCCAAAAGTTCCTGAGTTACGTCACATGATCCTCGATGAAGCACATTTGACCAGATTCTCAATTCATCCAGGAAGCAATAAGATGTATCAAGACTTGAAGCAGAAATTCTGGTGGACCAAGATGAAGATAGAGATTACTCAGTATGTAGCAAGGTGTGACACTTGCCAAAAGGTGAAAGCTGTGCATATAAAGCCGGGTGGAGAACTGCAACCATTACCTATTCCTGCGTGGAAGTAGGAGGACACAAGCATGGATTTCATCGTGGGTTTGCCCAGGACATCTAGAGGCTTTGATTCAATCTGGGTTATCGTGGACCTCTCACTAAACAAGCTCATTTCCTACCAGTCAAGAAGGATTACAGGGCACCGACATACGCAAGGCTTTATATAGAAAACTTGATGAAGCTGCATAGAGTGTGTTGGCGTTTCTTAGCGTCATTACTAAAGATAGACTAAAAGCCCATTCCTAGCAACGATACTAGAAACGTAAGTTGACATTCCCAACCACCATTACTTAAAAAAGGTAACCCTTGGCCCTTAATGGTGCTGGCCTAGATAATGCAGTCTGGTAATAGCAGTTAGAAGTGCCGGATTGGCCTTCCTAATTGTCATTACTTACGATATGCAAAACTGTGACACGGCGTCTTGGGGTGCAACAAGAATTAGAATCCTTAGGTAATGGTACTTAGGCATGCCAATCATGGTAGCTCAGTATAGATAAATCCGCAAGCGCACGGAACTATCATTGTAGCATTTCAACCCGTGGGGTGTCGTATTTATAATTTCCCGTAGGAGGGCAGGATGAATGCATCTAGCTTTGGCATAAACATGATCACTTATTGAATGCATAGGTAGACATAGCATAGGCAGGGGTAAATCATACTTCAAAGATAGTGGACACACATCTGAGCCGACCTCAAGGATAAAAGAGAAATAAAGAATAAAAGAATATATCTAATTGAGCAGGCATTGGTCATATATAACTATGCAAAGAACTGTTAGTAAACATCTAACTAGCATTTCTAGTATCAGGACTAGGTCTGGGATAACAGGGAGATCCCTGCAGCTGGTCTGCCAGCCGATAGAGACTTTACGAACTCCTACTGAATACCTGAACGTGGGGGAATGCTAGGGATGGACAGGGCTGTCACCACCTGCCCACCTGCCCCTCTGCCCGTGGGGTACCCACATATCCGCCGATCTCCGCATACCTGGGCACCATGCCCGTGTAATTGGAAACAACTCCTAACCCCCATGGACCCCACCCCTTCGGAGTGATAGGCTAGGTTAAGAGCAACCATGACAGCACGACGAACCATCACCTCATCGCTAGTTCTTCCTCTATTCATACTAAGTCGATGAACGATGAAGAACAATGATGAACAAGTCAAGAACATGACACATAAACTAGGTTCTAGCTCATATACTATGCTCATAACAAGATCATAACTAGACTCTAGTTCATATGCATGATCATATAAATAATATAAGAACTTGCTCATGGAAGAAGACCGAGTTGTATTCATACCAAGATGATACTTTTCTTCCAAGGAGACAAGCTCTCCTTGGTAGCTCTTGCCTTGCTCTAATACTAAAACTAATCTAAAGACTACAAGTGAGAGGTGAGGTAAATGGCTCCAAATGATGGTGTGTGTTGAAGGGGAGCTCTCCCTATCTTTTATAGTCTAACAAGGACGGTTCGGGCGCCAACAAATATGGAAGCAGGTGGAACCGCCTTGAGGGAGCTGACCTACGCACCGCCTGAGAAGGATGGGCTCGGGAGGCCCCACCAGGGGGGCGGCCGCCCCCGGGGGCGGTTGGTCCCTGGGATGCACCATCTGGCCACCGCCTTCGGGTGGTCGGTTGCTCCCTGGGCCTGGACCTCCCCCGTGGTTACGGATGGATCCAGTTTAGTGTTTGAGGTGAGCTTTCTTATTTTCTTGGATTGCGCCTTCTCTGAATATGTTTCCTGGATGTGCGCTTTCTTTATGGTTTTTGTACATTTCCACATGTCACACCTGCAAGTCAAGTACACACCAAAACTTGTGGAAATGTTAGTTTAAAGCCCTACCTACTATTTATTTTAGTAACATATTGGCGGTAAGAATTAGGCTTTAAGGACCGCCAACAGAGTGCCGAAGACCATTGTCTCCGATCGAGGTACCCAGTTTGTCTCCAATTTTTGGAAAGCTTTTCACAAGTCATTGGGGACAAAACTTCTGCATAGTACAGCCTACCACCCGCAGACTGATGGACAGACAGAAAGGGTCAATCAAGTTCTGGAGGACATGTTGAGGGCTTGTGCACTCAATTACACCAACACATGGGACGAGTGTTTAGCATTGGCAGAGTTCTCGTACAACAACAGCTATCAAGAAAGCATCAAGATGGCTCCGTTTGAAGCAGTTTACGGTCGTAGGTGTCGTACTCCATTGAATTGGTCTGAACCTGGAGAAAGATGGTTTTATAGAGTTGACTTGGTCAATGAAGCCGAAGAAAAGGTTCGACTGATACAAGAGAATTTGAAGGTGGCACAGTCACGCCAGAAAAGTTATGCCGATCAACGGCGCCGACCGTTAGCATTCAAGACTGGAGATTATGTTTACCTGAAGATTTCACCAATGAAGGGAGTCAGCCGTTTTGGAGTCAAAGGCAAGTTAGCCCCACGTTATATTGGACCATTTCTGATTATAGAACGTGTGGGAAAAGTAGCTTACAAGTTGCAATTGCCGGAGCACCTCTCTGATGTGCACAATGTGTTCCACGTGTCACAATTGAAAAAATGTCTTCGAGTGCCCGATTAAGTTATTGATGTTGAAGGAGTGGAACTCGAACCAGATCTGACATGCTCTGAGTATCCGATTCGAGTCTTAGATCGAAAGGATTGAATTACCCAAAGGACTACCACCAGGTGGTACAAGATCCAATGGAGTCAGCATTTCGAAGATGAAGCTACCTGAGAATCGGAGGACTATCTTTCAGAAAACTTCCCCGAGTTTTTCGCTACCTTGTAGATTTAAATTTGTATGTCGTGTAATATGAAAACCTTTCTCACTTGTTTAGTGATCAAGTTGGGTTTAGTTTGCCTTGACATATTTTCTTTTCTATTACTTAATTTTAAGTCTTAATCATATATCAAATCTCGGGACGAGATTTCTTTTAGGGGGGAAGGCTGTAATACCTCCGGCATTACGGCTAAATTAAACTGCCATGTCATCATGTTTAATTTAATTGCCTGCATCTAATTGTGCTTAGGGCTTTTAGAGTGATTTGATTGTGTTTGTGAATGATTGTGCAATTAAACCTATAATTGAAAATCAAAAATAAAATAAAAAGGGAAATTCAAATTAAGCCCTAAATAGGCCCAAAAACCTAATTCAAAAACCATAAATAATATAATGAAAGTGTCTTAATAAAAGTTGTAGATCTTTTAAAATGGAACAACTTTTATTTTTGGAGATTTTGAAGTTATACAGTGAAAATTCAAATTAAACTCAAAACAGTGTGTTGAAATTTGAATTTGAAATACTATTTTAAAATTTATCAAGAATCTGATCAAACACCCTTAATGAAAGTTGTAGAGCTCAGCAAGTTTAACAACTTTCATGTTTACATATTTTAAAGTTATATAGAAAACTTTGGAGAATTTGATGGGATTTTGTTTGAATTTTAAATTAGGAATTTACCCCCTTTCTGTTATTTTCAAAAATATGCGGGATTTGAACTTGGTCCAAAAAGAAAAAAATGTTCTACATCAAATTTTCCACAACTTTCATTTTTTGAGTTTTCACTGATTCAAATTGGAATAGGGCATAATTTGCAAGACTAGCGTTTGACTTGGGGCCGCTAACTACAATGTAGGGGGAGGCCCCTATAGTGGCGACGCCGCCGTACGCGCGAGCGCGCGCCGTGCGCTGGGCGCCGTCCGGCGGGTCGGGGCCCGGGTGCTGCCGCGCGAGGGTCGCAAGGGGGACCCTGGGACATCGCCTCGCCCTCATCCACTCTCCCCTGTCCTATAAAGACCGAAGCCGCCTCGTTTTTGTCCGCTCTCCATTATCGCTGCCGGCGAGCACTTCTCTGTGATTGACCAAATCCGCCACCTCTGCTCGCTCTCGTGCCAAATTGACCACGCACATTGCCTCTACACATCCTTGTGCACCTGCTGGCCCGTCGGAGTCGTCGTTCGTCGCCATGGGAGCCCCAGCACCGCTGTCTTCTCGGGTTTTGGCAGAAACACCGCCATGACCTTCTGCAGCGTGGTTATCACACGACGGTCGATCTCTTCCTCTCCCTTTTGTTTGTTTTAGGTTTCTCATGGTCTTGTGTATCTCACCGGCTCATTGGTTTGGCCGCTACCACAGCAGACGCATCGGAACATGAGCTCGTCGCCGTGTCCGAGCTGCCGCATCCAGTCACCGTCGACAGTGCCGTTCCGTCGCATCTCCCTCGCCTCTGAACCCCGTCTGAAGCCAAGGTGAGCTCCCTTAACGTGTAGCATGAGCCGATTAGGATGGTAGAGCCTTGAAGATCGGGGAACGCCATGGGTTGGTCATGTCGGACGCCTCGGCAGGCCGCCATGATCATGACTGGGACTGCTTAAATCTCCAAGTCGTTTGATCGAGTAGCTAGGGTGATTCGCGGGGTCGCGGGCGTCATGGTGATGTTTTTTTCCCTTGCCGGAGGGGTCACAAACGCAGCACTGGGCGCCCGGTCGCCGCCGGCGTTCTGCTCTGCAGCGGCGCGGGGCTCGGGTTTAAGAAAGAGAAGAAGTTCAAGGGGGTTTATGCAAGGGCAGTGACTTATGTGAATAGTGGGTAGTGGACTGCGGGGCGAGGAGTAAATCTTCGGAGGGGTCTTTTACAAAAGCGCCAGCGCGTGCATGCGGAGGGCCGAGTGGGCCGGCCTGCCTTGGTTTGGGCCGTCTCGGACCAGAAGGCGTTTTCATTTTTCCCGCAGGATTTAAAGAGCTTTTCTATTTTTATTTAAAGTGAATAGTGCTATAGTTTGTGATTTTTGTTAGAATTAATATGTAGCTCCCAAAATCATGAGAATATTTGTGTAAGCTCTCTGCTATGTGTAGAATTTGATAAAAATATTAAGTTTATGCTTTGAACACTTTCTGTAGTCACTAAAAACCAGCACATTAATTAATAAATACAAGTTTGGTGAATTTTTATAAATTCTGTGATGCTCCAAAAATAGTGAAATTTATTTTGGCACTGTTTTAGATCGAGATCTATTTGTTGGTAAAGTTTGGCCTCAAATAGAAATAGTTTAGTTGTTTACTAATTCAATGACTTCGGGTTTGTGTGATTTTATGATTGAATGTGGTTCTAAGTCAAACACCCTTATTACCTAGAACATCTTAGGGTAAATTAATTTGAATAGTTTGTAGGACAATAGTATTGGTACTCTACTTTATCTGTTATGTCTTGTATTTTCGTATCGCTGCATCGCATTCATGCATTAATCATTGCATACGTGTAGTGACCGAGAATCAGGAGGTGAAGACTGAGGTGACTTCTGAAGAGCCTACTTCTGAGCTGGTGGAGCGATTTGACATTTTTGGCATAGACCCCGACCCCACTCTTTTTGCAATCCAAGGCAAGCACCGGTTCATTCAGCCCTCTCCTTGTGATTTATAAATGTTTATCACTTAAGTTAATCTATTGTATTAGGTTAATAGAAGTTGAGTGATAACCAATTGATGCATTACCATCCTTGACCACTTATCAAAACTTGAGAACCTGATTTATTTAAAGTATTGAAAAGTACATAGTCATGCTTAATTATTATATTTGCAAAAATGCTATTTTAAACGATGATGATATGCAAAGAATGAATCATTGAAAGGGAATGGTATTGTCCTCGTTCGTTGGCAGTGCACTTGGCTAGTCCGTTGTCACCAACGGGGATGGGTTTTGCGTTTGGTGGTCATATATTTGGGTTAGAGTCCCAACTTATCGTCGCCACCGGAAAGGGATGTGAAAAGCCGTGGTAGACGGGGTTGGTATATGCAAGCTTAAGTGCTACTTATGCAGTGTGGTTAGGGATCCCCAGCTAGGTACTTAATCGATTCGAATCTTCGTTGCTCCTTGGTTATGGAGACTTGATCTTCACACCTAGATCGAATAGTGGTTCGGAACTAGGTTCTTTTGAGAATAAATGAATATTTGAGAATTGAAAGACATATGTGGAATAACTGAGATTAATGTCTATCAATTAAATGATGAGTTAAAATCTTGTAAGTAGAATTAAAGAATAGTAGTGTTTTTCTACAAAATACTTGACTCTTGCTAAGCCTTACCTTGACTCCTCTCAGCCTGCATTCCTGAGTCTCATCTTTTCTTTAGTCGGGTAAGTCTTGTGGAGTACCCCAGTACACAGGGTTTTTTAATCCCTGTTGCAGGAGATCAGCAGCCGGAGGTTTGTCTTGCTCCCTGCTGTGTGACCATTGTTCAGGAAGGAAGTGAGGAAGAGTGAAGTTGGACCCGTGGGCAGGGTTCCTGTTATTAGTTATCTAAGTATGTTGTATCGTTGTTCCACTGCTACTGTCTTTTAATTATGGTTTGTAATAACTGCATTTAAATCCTACTTGGATAACCGGTTTATAATCTAAGTATTATGTAATCTTTCCATGCTTTTACTCTGATGTATTTTATTATGAAATGTTGTAATTTTTTAACGGCTTCGCAATGGGATCCTGTCGGAGAATACGGGTGCTGATGTAGCCCGGCAGGACCTTCTAGATCATCTGGGACATGGGTCCGGCTATCAGAGGTCATTAGTGACAATGACAGGTGTCTGTGGGCCATATGATTTAGGCGGTTCTGTTACAGCTTCAGTGCCCACACTTGTGATTGCAATATCTCCCTTTGATTGGTGATCTTTTATGAAGTGGTGCCTAACATCTATGTGCTTTGTTCTTGAATGTTGTACTGGATTGGTTGTGATCTTCACTGCACTTTCATTATCACATAGCAATGGGACCTTGTTGAATTTCAAACCATAGTCCTTCAAAGTTTGCTTCATCCAAAGGATTTATGCACAACAACTTCCCGCACTAATATATTCAGCTTCGGCGGTAGAGAGTGCAACACTATTTTGCTTCTTGGATGACAATGATACTAGTGACCTTCCCAAGAGTTGACAAGTACCGAAAGTGCTCTTTCTATCAATCTTGCAACCGGCATAGTCCGCATCCGCATAACCAATCAATGTAAAGTTTGAGCCCTTGGGATACCACAAACCAATGTTAGGTGTGCTCTTCAAGTACCTCAAAATTCTTTTTGTAGCCTTCAAATGACTTTCTCTTGGAGAGGCTTGATATCTTGCACACATGCACACACTAAACATCACATCCGGTCTAGATGCGGTCACATAGAGTAGACTACCAATCATTGACCGATATTGCTTTTGATCAACGAATTCTCCTTCTTCATCCAGTTCCAAGTTTCCACTAGTGCCCATTGGTGTTGAGATTGCCTTAGCATTTTGCAGCCCAACTTCTTTACCATGTTGAACAAGTCATTACCAATCTTCTTAGTAAAGAGAGTGATGTCAACCTTTCCCATCTTGAACCCTTTAAAGAGTAGGAAGTCCCTCAACCTCTCATACCATGCTCTTGGTGCTTGTTTCAAACCATAGAGAGCCTTCTTGAGCTTGTACACATGATCGGGCTTCTTGTCATCTTCAAAACTGGGAGGTTGTTCAACAAACACTAACTCATTGATGTAGCCATTTAGGAATACGCTTTTGACGCCCATTTGATAGATCTTGATATTGTGAGCACATGCATAGGCCAATAGAATCCGGATTGCTTCCAATCTTGCCACGGGTGCATAGGTTTCTCCAAAATCTAAGCCTTCAATTTGAGTGTAACCTTGTGCAACCAATCTACCTTTGTTCCTCACAACAATCCCATCCTGATCTTGCTTGTTCCGGAAGACCCACTTAGTGCCAATCACATTGTGCTTGCTTGGTCTTGGAACGTATTCCCATACTTGATTTCTCTCAAAGTTGTTGAGCTCTTCATGCATAGCATTTATCCAATCCTCATCTTTGAGTGCCTTATCAATATAAGTAGGCTCCTCTTGTGAGACAAAAGAATAGTGCTCACAAAAAGAAGCTACCCTTGACCTTGTTTGCACACCTCTACTAATATCACCAACAATTTGATCTAGAGGATGGTCTCTTGCAATATGAGTAGGTTGAAGCACATGACTTGAACTTGCATTTTGTACTAATTCTTGATCTTGACTTTGATCTTGAGCTTGAGCTTGAGAGTCACTTGAGCTTGCTTTGATTTTCATCATCTTTCACTTGTACAATAGGAGGGGTGACTTCATCATCATTTTCTTTAACTTGTCTTGGCCTAATATCACCAATATCAACATCATGAACTTCTTCAACTATCTTGTATGCCAAATTCCATACTCTATAAGCTTTGCTTGAAGTTGAATATCCGAGTAGGAAACCTTCATCACACTTTTTCTCAAACTTGCCCAATCTAGTGCCTTTTTTCAAGATGTAAAATTTGCATCTAAACACTCTAAAGTATGCAATGTTGGGCTTTCTTCCATTCAAGAGCTCATAGGGTGTCTTCTTCAACATTGGATGACAATAAAGACGGTTGCTAGTGTAGCAAGCCGTGTTGATAGCTTCGGCCCAAAACTCATCACTAACATTGCATTCACTAAGCATTGTTCTTGCCATATCAATTAGAGTTCTATTCTTCCTCTCAACAAGCCTATTAGATTGAGGTGTGTACTTGGCCAAAAATTGATGTTTGATACCCAATTCATCACATAGCTCATCAATTCTTGTGTTTGTTGACGGCGGATAACGTCAACTTTTATTAGAACTTTAGACATGAAAGGACACATGAATACACACTAGTCTAGGGTTTTAACTGATAGGTTCCACGAGTTTTGCATGTTCTGTATTTTCCAGGGGCTATTCCAGAAAAGCATAAAAGAAGGGTTAAAGAGCATAAAAGACACGAAACTTGACCACGAAGGAAACATCATCACGAGAACACTAGAAGCATCTGGAACACACCCGAGCAACCGGGGCCCGAGACCCCACAAAGTGGGGCCGGCCGGCCCTAGTGTGGGGCCGGCCGGCGCCCCCCTGCTAGGTCTCGGGCCCCACCTTCTGGAGTCTTCCTCCACCGCCTATTAGAAGTCAACTCGGCCTTTGGTTAAGTCGGTTTGATCCTACGGCGCACGTTCATCCCACCAGGCTATAAATAAAGGGACAGACCCCCCTCCCTGGAGCATCAAGTCATTTGGAGATCAAGCCATCCAGAGCCTCTCTAGTTCATCAGAGCCTCTCTAGTTCATAGCTTTAGCCTAGTTAGATTAGAAGTAGAGGAGTTCTAGTTCTTCAGCGGGATCCGAAGCCCATGGCGTCGGTCTAGAGCGCGGAGTTCGGTATAGTTCTAGTTCTTTTCTCTTATTGCATTCAACATTATGATTTGAGAAACATTGTTCTTAATCTTATATATGTTCTTAATTGCAATAGTCATTGTTCACTTTGATTATATGTCTAGCATAGTTAGTTTGATCCTATTGAATTTATGTAATTGCTCGTATAGAGTTCGTCCAGAGATATCATGGATGAATGATTGGCAGTATGTAGACGTGGTGTTTAGATATCTTGCTTATCTGCGAGTGCACCCTGACGTACCGGGTCGTGTGGTAGATCGCGTAGGTGACAGCTACGTTGAGTCCTCTGTAGTCCACTCCCCGTACGTAGGACGAGCAGAGCGCGGTCGCGAAGGAGGTGACCCTTGTGTTTTAATATCCTCATTAGATGATGCTCCTTTACATTTAATCATGATGTAAGTAGAGCTAAACAATGATTGCTAGATGTAATTGCACTAATCATAGTATTCATTGACGTAGTTATAGAATTACTTTAGATATTAATTCCTTTATCTATCCATTGGATAGCTATTGTTATGACTAGATGAGCTCAGATATTTACCTATTTATGATGATGACTGATCATATTTATCCTATATATATCTTTATCATGTGACTTATCCCTGCTATGAGTAGGATTATAGTTATGGTTTATCTTTTACATTAGCAGTATAAGTTGTAGATATAATTTAAGTCCTACTAGACCTTCCCAGTGGTATAAATATAAATTGACAACCTGGTATACTCTAGGTAAAATGCTACAATAGTATAATTATCTGTCCGCTTGCAGAATTATTCTTTAGTTCATATTCTTATATTTATTTCTGCCTAGTCACACGAAATAATAGATTCATTTAATACTTTATCCCTAGCTAATATAATTAGGGATGATAACCTAGTTCAATGCTTAGGGATGTTGGTGAGAGATAAGTGGCTAGTTGCTAATGACAAATTAATTTAGTACCATATGTTTTTAATGTTGTTAAATAGTGATGACGTTAAAATTACCAACAAGCATTTTTGGCGCCGTTGCCGGGGAAGGTAGCTAGGCATATTAAGAATATTGATAGACTTATACTTATTAATGTAATCGCAATAACCATTAACCCCTGCTCAAGCAGGATTACCCGTGTTTTGTCTACTTTAATATCTTATGCAGCATAACGAACGACCGGTTTACGACCTTCCGGCAAGCTCCCACAAAATGAAGAAACATAATAAATCCAAGATTGGAAAAAGAGGTAGACGTCACAAAAATTCAATTCGTATCTCAAGTGACGGGAATAAAGATGCTACATCACTCACAAATTCCTTCATGTGAGACATGGTAAGTATGATCAAATAAAGGTGAGAAAGTCTTGCTCATGGACTTTAAATTTGATGAGTAGTTATCTTTTGCATTCCACTGTATGTTTATTTTAAATCCATATATTCACCCTATTTATTCTAAATTCGTTCTACTCGTAAATTATTTAGTTCCATTCATATATCCATCTCACTTGCATTCTTATTAAAAGAAAGAAAAATATATGAGCACATGAAGGCTCATGATTAGTATTTTTTTAAAAAAAACACTCATCATGATCGTGCTTTTTCATCTCTACCTGAATAATTCCCTACTAGTGCTTTCATGTTACCTTTGTCTGCCATAGTAAGTTTTGGTTTGGAGGTACTACATACGGCCATATAAGTATTTTTCAAAGTTTTTAAATTAAGCGTGGTGCTTAGCTTAAAATGCCTTCCTTAACTAAAGCTAGACATGGAGTTTGGTTTGGTTATTGAATTAGAAATTGCTAGTAGACATTGGATATTTTGTCGGACTAACCCCTGCAGGAAAATTTTGAATCAAATCTGGGGAGGTCAAGAGATGAGTTCACACCGAAGATGAATCAAGGAAGTAATGACTTTGCACAAGAAGATCCAGCTCATTCTTTATAAGAGGAAGAACTGTGAGTATTAATATTTATTCATTTATCTTTCGTTGCAAGTTATCTCTATTTTGAACCATGCTAGAATGTAGCAACAACAATGTAAAACACAATAGACAGAATCTATACTAAACAATCTTAAAACCATATATCATCTTGTTAGCATAGAGGAAAATCGCAAAATAGCATGGACAACAAAACCTATATTTCAATTTCGTTATATTCCCTCGGGTATGTGTCCATTAACATTTTGCAGAAAGAAAAATTCTTAATCTATTAGAGATGAAGTTTTACTTGAACATCAAAGAAGCTCCCCGCCCTGATCATCAAGATGGCTGGCATATCACTTAAAGAAGAACAACTCATTGCCATGCCAATAGAAGACAAAAACAAGCAGGGAGGAGCCTGAGTTTGCACCTCCAGTGGACCCAAGCTCATCAACCGCAATTCAATCAAAATCAAGAAAAGGTTGATGAGTGAAAAGCATGTAATTATCTGTACTTTCATCAAATGGTGAAAAGGCAAAGAACATAGAAGGAGGGCTTTGCTCAGCAGACCACAAGCTTTCACCAACAGATGAACCGGATAAGCATCCTCTTCCAAGTAAGTTTGTCACCACTTACTTAGAAGGATGAAGACATAAGGTACGTTTGTCCAAGCCTCATGCAATATTTAACTATAATCAACATATTATATCATGTTGCTAATTTGTCTTGGTCACTCCTACCCTATGCCATGCTCAAACTTAACTTGCTAACAATTAAAACAAATTAAAAAAATTCTCTTTTTGGTTTACCATACACATTCTTGGTTCTATTTGAATAAATATCTTTAGTCTTGTAAACTTCCTTGTTCTATTATAAGTATGCTTCAGAATATTACTTAAACATAACTATGAGATCAAAGCATACTTGTCTAAGAATTTGGTTGTATATGTAGACTCACCTCTCCCATATAAAAATGTTTAAAACCTATTAGGTGACTATTCACAGAATCAAGTTGAGGTTGAAGGTACTTTTCAAATAATATCATTACCTTAACCTTGTTGAAAAAAATTGAATGAAGTAATGATGAATCATTTAAAACTAAAACTATAATGAGAGAAGCAAGAGGTCTGAAGAGTGAGAATAGAGTAAAAGAAAAGATGCTAATGAACAACTCAAGATGCAATGAAGGAAAGGACCATTGAATTTCATCTACCCTTTATCATGCTCCAATGATGAAGGTAACATCTTAAGGTAAGTGGTTATTAATTTTCTCTTGATCTTGGTATGCAATAAATGAAAAATACAACCATGTTAGAGTTACTACTTAAATTGATCAACCTGATCAACTCAACATGATTTGTTCTCTAAGTTTGTTCATAGCGCTATCTCAATCTTAACCAAGTAAGCTAGAAATACTTCGTCTATTATTCTTGGAAAATAATAGTCATCATGAAAATTTTAAAGATGAACAGTCTTTCCTACGGTTAAGTAACTTCACTCTTTATCTCACAAGTTTAAATACCATATTTATACTTTTGTATTCTCACCCATGTTATAAATGAACAATATGAATAACATCAATCTTATTGTGCTCAAGATTAGAGAATGAATAAATTTCTAGTTCTGTTGGTGTTTTCCCACCAGCAGAGCCCATGCACTTGATCTCTACCTTGTCTTTTTGGGCAGAACACACTTCAATCAAAATGTGGGGGAGAAAATCCCTCAAATTCGATAAGTGGAAGTTCTCAACCAGTAATAATGATGCACATAAGATTAGCTTCGAGATGCCGACAAAAGAAAGGAAGAAGGTAGCACCACCATTGGGAGCCACTAGTGGAGGCACCACCTCATGAGCAAACCGAAGTACTTGGTTAATGAATCACTGCAAGGAGGAGTCCAGTTCAGAAGACTCAAAACATCGAACCTTCGCCGTGAGGTAACATCGGTAGTTATCCATTTTTGCTTTTTTTTGCATTGCATGAATTATTTTCTCTTAAGTAGGTTTACTCTTCTGCATTACCTTTGCATAGAAACTGACAAGAGTGAATAGGCATGCATTAGGCTGTATTCATGCATCTTAAAAACTTGAAGCCCATGTGAAACCCTTGCGGTATAAAACCTGTAGGAGTACTCATCGTGGTGGCCAAAAAATAAATACAAACATAGCATGCATATTTATCTTTCTGCATATTAAAACAAAATTAAAAAAATCTTTACCGCTTTATTAGTGCATTGAAAAGAAAGAAAATATATATATATATCATATAGCTTTTATTGCATCAAAAATATTGAAGCCCCATGTAAGTAGATTTATGGTAACCCCGTAGGAATATTTGTTGTGGTGGCATCAAAATAAAAATAAAATAGAATCTATATTTATTTTACTGCATCACAAAATAGAAAATCTAAAAAGAAGAATCCTACTAGAATCTGCCGACTAATATTAGCTCATTAGAATAATCAATTACTCATCTGGCTGACCGTTAACCCCTTAAATTCGAGCCTCGAGTTTTGGTTTCTTTTTGGAGCATAATTATGCAGAAACGACATTATGACTAAGGAGAGAGTCCATCAGTGGAGCCCACTAGGACTACTGCTGGCAAGCTCGCCCTAAAGATCATCAACACCAAGTATTGCAAACATCTAGCTTGGGGGAGGAGCATCCCCTAGTTATCAGGTAACTATACCTATACGATTATCGAGTCTGTTTTATAAAGTCATAAAATACCAAAACTATGTGAACACATGAAGGTTCACCATAGTACCATAAGAAAATCTAAAAATACCAAAAATATGTGGGCACATGAAGGTCCACACTTTTTAGAAAAACCCAAAAATATGTGGGCACATGAAGGTCCACCCAATTAGGAAACTTCTGCTGGAAACATAAAATCAATCACTTACCATGGAGTGGTACTAAACCTAACCCCTCTCCATGAGATTTGGTATTTTTGTTGGCAGTTGAGTTTCACAGGAAAAAACAAGATCAAAGAGCTAGTCAACCCGACGCCCTTACGCTGCCAATACACCTGCTCCCAGAAGGATCACTCAATTTGCAACATCAAAGACCCTGTCAAACATCCAGCTTGGGGGAGGGAACCCTCCATTTAAAATCCAGCTAAGTATAAGTTTCCCACCTTATTATTATATTGCTTTTCGCGTGAGTTAGCTAGTAAGATAAAATTTGAAAACCAAATAAATATTTAGCTATATATTAGAGTATGTTTAGAGTCAGTCTAGGCTAGAGTTAATTAAAACTGATGAACATTAAAATTTTATTCTGGAGATGATGAATAGTTGCTCTGCCGTAATACTTTTCAAGTGCCTAGTTTTTGAACCATGAATTCTCCCGAGTTTTAGATATTGCTATTTTGACTTAAGAATTTACTCTGAACCTGAAACTTGTGGAGGCATATGACTGAGCTAAGTCTAGGTGATTGATTGATATGATTCATAAAGGTTAAGCTGCTATTTATCTTATTCCTAGCAATACTAAGTTCTGGAGATTTATTTTAAATTTAAAATCTTACATGATGAGCTCTTGTATGACGAAGTGTAAATTCCTACCAAAGCCATATATGATAAATTTTAGAGATAGGAAAACCTTTGCACATTTATGCTACTTGCTTTGCATTGAGTTTAGTCAACCTTTGTTGTATACCTTATGAGAGTCTTGTTATCTTTTAAAATCAAGATCACTTACACACTCCAGCCACATATGCATTATTCCTACCCTGGGAGTAATCGCAACCATTTCCACTTTCATCTATGTTCATCATGAAAATGTTTTCTCCTACACTGGGAGCAAACACACAAAAATATACCCTATAGGACAGCCCCTGTTTAATTGCTCTAAGTTATTATCATTATCTCTCCAATTATTTATATTCGAAGGATGCATGTGGCTATGCAAAAATAGCTGAAAAAAAGAAAAGGGAGTAAAAGATGGACAAGTGTCCCAGCAATTAAAACAATAGGTACTTAGATGCCCGCCTCCCTGTAAAAAAAGAAGAAAAGAGAATAAAAGATAGCCCATGTTTCCTACGAAAGTTCTAAGTTCTAAAAAGGAGAGTGAATCATTTTCAGAGAGCAAAAGTAGAATTAGGATTAGCTACCATATATACACCTATCCACCATATTCCATACACATGCACATCTTAGTTTGATTGTATGCCTCGACTCTCTGTGGATCCATGGTTTGACTTTACAATATATGAATTGCAAGTATGCTCATCCTTGTTATTATCACTCCTATAAGCTCCAATATAATCCTTAGTTGTAGGAAGGCATAACATCATTAATGCCTTAGTGAGATCCATAAATACCACATAGTAAGAGACTTGAGGGTTTCATACAATTAAGTTCTGAGTTTTATTTTGAAAATTTGCAAAACTCCGGAATAATAGTACTGTGAAGAATTGAGACATGGTGCTTAACTTGATTGTTCTGTCTTTCGATTGCTCAAGACTAATTCAAAAGCTGTAAAGCTCCATAGTTAAAGGTAAAATGGGTAAGTTCGAGAGTTACAGCAGTTTTGTCTAATCCGGAGGAGAATTTCTGTTTGAAAACATGTGTATTTGGAAGGCATGAAAGCATTGTAGCAACTCCTGATCCAATTACATTAGTAATTAGGCTTAGTTTGTTTGCCAAGGGACTGGCAAACAGGTAAGCTTGGGGGTGTTGTTGACGGTGGATAACGTCAACTTTTATTAGAACTTTAGACATGAAAGGACACATGAATACACACTAGTCTAGGGTTTTAACTGACAATTTCCACGAGTTTTGCATGTTCTGTATTTTCCAGGGGCTATTCCAGAAAAGCATAAAAGAAGGGGTAAAGAGCATAACCGACACGAAACTTGACCGCGAAGGAAACATCATCACGAGAACACTAGAAGCATCTAGAACACACCCGAGCAACCGGGGCCCGGGACCCCACAAAGTGCGGCCGGCCGGCCCTAGGGTGGGGCCGGCCGGCGCTCCCTGCTAGGTCTCAGGCCCCACCTTCTGGAGTCTTCCTCCACCGCCTATTAGGAGTCATCTCGGCCCTTGGTTAAGTCGGTTTGATCCTACGGCGCACGTTCATCCCACCGGGCTATAAATAAAGGGGCAGACCCCCCTCCATGGAGCATCAAGTCATTTGGAGATCAAGCTATCCAGAGCCTCTCTAGTTCATAGCTTTAGCCTAGTTAGATTAGAAGTAGAGGAGTTCTAGTTTTTCAGCGGGATCCGGAGCCCCTGGCGTCGGTCTGGAGTGCGGAGTTCGATATAGTTCTAGTTATTTTCCCTTATTGCATTCAACATTATGATTTGGGAAACATTGTTCTTAATCTTATATATGTTCTTAATTGCAATAGTCATTGTTCACTTTGATTATATGGCTAGCATAGTTAGTTTGATCCTATTGAATTTATGTAATTGCTCGTATAGAGTTCGTCAAGAGATATCGTGGATGAATGATTGGCAGTATGTAGACGTAATATCTTGCTTATCTGCAAGTGCACCCTGACGTGCCGGGTCATGTGGTAGATCGCGTAGGTGACAGCTACGTTGAGTCCTCTGTAGTCCACCCCCCGTACGTAGGACGAGCAGAGCGCGGTCACGAAAGAGGTGACCCTTGTGTCTTAATATCCTCATTAGATGATGCTCCTTTACATTTAATCATGATGTAAGTAGAGCTAAACAATGATTGCTAGATGTAATTGCACTAATCATAGTATTCATTGACGTAGTTATAGAATTACTTTAGATATTAATTCCTTTATCTATCAATTGACTAGCTATTGTTATGACTAGATGATCTCTGATATTTACCTATTTATGATGATGACCGATCATATTTATCCTATATATCTTTATCATCTGACTTATCCCTGCTATGAGTAGGATTATAGTTATAGTTTATCTTTTACATTAGCAGTATAAGTTGTAGATATAATTTAAGTCCTACTAGACCTTCCCAGTGGTATAAATATAAATTGACAACCTGGTATACTCTAGGTAAAATGCTACAATGGTATAATTATCTGTCTGCTTGCAGAATTGTTCTTTAGTTCATATTCTTATTTTTATTTCTGCCTAGTCACACGAAATAATAGATTCATTTAATACTTTATCCCTAGCTAATATAATTAGGGATGACAACCTAGTACAATGCTTAGGGATGTTGGTGAGAGATAAGTGGCTTGTTGCTAATGACAAGTTAATTTAGTACCATGTGTTTTTAATGTTGTTAAATAGTGATGACGTTAAAATTACCAACAGTGTTCTTGAACTCACTACCATATTGTCACTCCTTACTTGCTTCACCCTTGTATAAAACTCATTTTGGCTTCTCTTGATGAAAGATTTGAAGATTTCATACACTTCACTTTTGTCAACAAGAAAGAATACCCAAGTGTATCTAGAGATGTCATCAACTATCACAAATCCATACTTTCTTTTTCTAATACTTGCATGAGTGGTTGGACCAAACAAATCCATATGCAATAGCTCAAGTGGACTAGATGTACTCATCATTTCTTTCTTAGGATGTGTATTCCTAACTTGCTTTCCAAATTGACAAGAACTACACAACCTATCCTTCTTAAAGTGCACATCTTTCAAGCCTCTAACTATGTCATGCTTGACCAATCTTCTAAGTTGCTTCATTCCAACGTGTCCAAGCCTTCTATGCCATAACCAACCAAGACTTGATTTGGAGATCAAGCAAGATCAGAGTTTAGCTTCACTATCATTGAAATCGACCAAGTATAGGTTCCCATATCTAAAGCCCTTGAAGATCAAGTTGGAACTATCCGCACTAACAATCTCAACATCATCAATACCAAAGATGCACTTGAAACCAAGATCACAAAGTTGTGCAACCGACAATAAGTTGAAATTGAGATATTCAACTAGCAACACATTGGATATGCTCATATCATTTGAGATAGCAATCTTGTCTAAGCCTTTCACCTTGCCTTTGCCATTGTTACCAAATGTGATAGAATCAAACTCTTGATTACCACTTGTTTTGATCAAATGGAACATACTAGACTCTCCGGTCATATGTTGAGTGCATCCACTATCAAGCACCCAATGCCTTCTTCCGGCTTTGTAATTGACCTACAAAGAGTAAATCAATTGGTTTTAGGTACCCAAGCATTCTTGGGTCCTTGGAAGTTAGTGACCAAAGACTTGGGAACCCAAATGGATCTTCTCCTTGGGTTACCACTAGGTGTACCAATGTACATAGGTTTAACACCCTTCACTCCCTTTGTGAGCATGTAACAAGAATCAAGGCGAATTGAAGTCGCACTAGCAAATTTTACTTGCTTGATCTTGTTGGTCATGCAATATTGCTCATGATGCCCCACTTGCTTGCATCTTTCACAATACCTACCATTGCTCCTCACAAAGCTAGCTTTGGGAGTCACAAAGGCGGCCTTGCCTTTCTTGTGGGTATAGCCTAGTCCCTCCTTAGAGTGACTAAATCTTTGGCTACCCAAGCACTTTAGCAAGCGGGCATCCCCACCATAGGCATTACCTAAGACGTGGGTGAGCTTGTTGACCTCCTCCTTGAGGTTCTTGTTTTCCACCACAAGTGAAGACTTAGAGTCATCAATTTTGGGTGAAATAGGAGAGGTAGAGCTGCAAGAAGGGTTAGTGACAACAATAGTAGTAGAAGGAATTGACTTGTCACTAAGGATGTCACATGATGAACCCATGTCATATGTCTTGATGGATGCCCTCTTCTCATTTTCGGCTACTAGAGAGGAATGAGCTTTCTCTAGCTTGGAGTGAGCTACCTTGAGGTTCTCATGGGCTTCCATTAGCCTCTCATGAGACTTCAAGAGCTCATCAAAGGATTGCTTAATGTCTATCTTGCCTTTGCGAAATTCTTTGTATTCCTTTCTCTTGGCTTCAATGTAAGTATTGGCATCATCAAGCATGGACATAAGCTCATCACATGAGAGCTCCTCCTCATCACTCTCATCATAGAATTGTACCTTAGATGGCTTGGCCATCAAGCATGTGGATGGAGTGTCGAAGAGAGATAGCTTGTTGTTGAGAGCAATGCTTGCAATAGCTTTCTTCTTGATTGTGTTGCTCTCATCATCACTATCATCATCATCGGTAGAGGCATCACTATCATCCCAAGTGACACAATATGATTGTCCCTTCTTCTTCTTCTCGAGTGTCACATTCTTGTTCTTCTTTTCTTTCTTGTCCTTCTTCTTGCTCTTCTTCTTTTCATCATCACTTTCATTGTCATTGTCACTATTGTGAGGACAATCGGCAATGAAGTGATCTAAGCTCTTGCACTTGAAGCACTGTTGGCATTTCTTAACGTCGTTACAAAAGATAGACTAAAAGTCCATCCCCGGCAACGGCGCCAGAAGTGCTTGTGGGCATTTCTTAACGTCGTTACAAAAGATAGACTAAAAGTCCATCCCCGGCAACGGCGCCAGAAATGCTTGTTGGAATTTCTTAGCATCACTACTAAAGATAGACTATGAGTCTGTTCTTAATAATACTAGAAACGTAAGTTGACATTCCCAACCACCATTACTTTAGAAAGGTAACCCTTGGCCCTTAATGGCGCCGGCCTAGGTAATGCAGTCTGGTAATAGCAGTTAGAAGTGCCGGATTGGCCTTCCTAACCGTCATTACTTACGATATGCAAAACTGTGACACGGCGCCGTGGGGTGCACAAGAATTACAATCCTTAAGTAATGGTACTTAGGTACGCCAATCGATAGCTCAGTAAGAAGTAAGATTACTCTGCAAGCGCACAGAACTATCATTATAGCATTTCAACCCGTGAGTATTCAAGGGTGTCGTATTTATAATTTCCCGTAGGAGGGCAATATGCATCAAGCGTGGTGTAAACATGATCACTTATTGAGTGCAATGGTAGGCATAGAGTAAACAGGAATAAAACATGATTTCAAAATAGTGGACATAGATCTAGGTCAATCTCAAGGATAAAAAGGAAAAATAAAGAATAAAATAATATAACTAACTGAGCAGGCATTGGTCATATATAATTATGCAAAGAACTGCTAGCAACACATCTAATTAGCAAGTCTAGCATCAGGACTAAGTCTGGGGTGATAGGGAGATCCCCGCAGCTGGTCTGCCAGCCAATAGAGACTTTACGAACTCCTACTTCAATATCCGAACGTGGGGGAGTGCTAGGAATGGACAGGGCTGTCACCACCTGCCCACCTACCCCTCTGCTCATGGGATACCGACATATTCGCCGATCTCCGCATACTGAGCACCATGCTAACATACTTGGAAACAACTCCTAACCTCCACGGACCCCAACCCTTCGGATTGACAGGCTAGGTTAAGAGCAACCAAGTAGGCACGGCGAACCATCACCTCATTCCTAGTTCTTCCTCTATTCATACTAATTTGATGAACAATGAAGAACGATAATGAACAAGTCAAGAACATGACACATAAACTATATTCTAGTCCATATATTATGCTCATAACAAGATCATAACTTTGCTCTAGTTCATATGCATGATAATATAAATAAGATAAGAACTTGCTCGTGGAAGAAGACCGAATTGTATTCATACCAAGATGATCCTTTTCTTACAAGGAGACAAGCTCTCCTTCATAGCTCTTGCCTTGCTCACAAACTACTAGTACTACTCTAAAGATATAAGTGAGAGGTGTGAGGTAGATGACTCCAAAATGATGTGTGTGTTGAATGAAAAGAGCACCATCTATTTATAGTTGAACTAGGATGGTTTGGTGTCTCTAAACTTGGAAGGAGGTGAAACCGCCCTTGGGAAACCGCCTAGAGCACCGCCACCGAAGACTGGGCCCGAGAGGCCTCACCAGGGGGGCGGCCGCACCTGGGGGCGGTCGGTCCCCTGAGTGGGCCCGCTGGCCACCGCCTTCTGGTGGTCGGTTTCTCTCATGGCTTGGGCCTCTCCCGTGGTTACGATCAGGCCCAGATATGCATCGAAGGTGGGCTTCTTCATTATTCTTGTTTGCGCATTTGCTGAATACGTCTTTGGCTTTTGTGCTTTCTTCATGATGTTTGTGCATTTTCACTTGTTATACCATTAAACCTGCAAAACATGAATACTAGGGGAACAAGTGGAACTTGTTAGTAGTAAAGGCATATGTGCTAGAATATGATTATCTTTCTTCTTTTTAGTCTAAGTTGGCAGCATAGAAATGATCCATAAGGACTGCCAACAAGACCCCCAAGCTTAACCTTTGCTCATCCCGAGCAAATAGCTAAGTATGGTTGTTGATCAGGAGTTGCTACGATGCTAATATAATTCGTAAGTGCCATGCCTATAACAAAGTATTCATTTGTAATTTAAATAGGTTGGCATTGTATCCACTCTTTACCTTGATTTCTCATGGGGCCTGTAGCTTCTCTAATTTCTTGAGCGGTTGCAAGACAGAATGGTTATAACAGATTCACTAATCATTCATTCTTTGATAGACCTTCTATCTGGAGGTTTTATGAATTTTTGTAAGATAAAACAAGTTCCTCAAATGATTCTCTTAATCACTCAATGTGTATGATTACCTCACCAAAGGCATTGTAGTGCTGCCTTAAAATCCTACCACTAAGGCTGAGAGTGGAGTTTTTAGGTAGGTATGTGGGCATACTTACATCACCTGTGTTGCTGAGTCAAAGACCGGACCATAAGGAGATACAAGTCATACACTTTGATTGAGATGTGCAAGTGTGTGGAATATAAGTATGGTGGAAACCTATCTCTAATTAATTTTTTTTGGCACTCCATGCATCATGACTCTCTTTTATTAGATGGAACAAAGTCTTTTGGAGAGATATGGGCTATAGAAAGATTATCCTCTTTTTTTTGAACGGGTATTTGGATTTTCTTTCCCGTTTGTTTTCTCATGCCCCTTGGCTCTTTTTTTTCATTTCTTCTTCTTCTTCTTCTCTTTTTTTTTACATAGCCGTATCTTTTTATTAACGTATGGAAACTCATGGATGGAGAGATGTCATGCTGGCGAATGCAAGGAGTGAAAATTTTGTATGAAGGGTGCGCGACTCTCAGGGTAAGAGTTGGCGTATATTTTTATTTTTGTGGATGGAAGGGTGCATGTTGTGTGCAACTCTTAGGGTGAGAGTTGGCTTTATTTGGTGGGTGTACGTGAATCTCAATCATGGGTGCATGACTATAATCTCACTAGGTCTCAGTTTTTTGACTCGACTCAGTTCCGCAAGCGGCATATGACTCAAGTTTTACAAAAGTAGAGCATGTCATATGGTCTTGGTAGGTATTTCATAATCATTGGGAACTTTTGATTTTTGAATTTTTGAAAAGAAAACTCCGGATGCCAAGTTTCTCTTAGAACAAAGTCATAGCAAAGTCTATTTGTACCATCTCATATCTTGCAACAACTTAGAAAAGGATCTTGCAATTGCAACCCACAAGATTTCAAGTTCTCAGAATGAGACATTTTTAGCCAACAAACTTAAATCTTGAGGAATATTAAGTTATAACTTTAGGCACAAACGAATTATAGACAGTGCAACTATTCATCGTTTCAACAGAAGAGAAATTAACATATATTAGCACATACGGGAGTGGAATATTTTATTTATTATTATTTTTATTATTATTATATTTTTTTATTTTTAATAAGGAAACAAAATTGCAGAATTTAAAAGTGCGAGAAATAAAGTGCAAGAAATTTTAAAGATACATGTTACCTCTGTGGGGTCTCCTCCCCCAAGCTAGTTCAAGGCCTAAGTCCCGGGAATTGTCCCATAGACCGATGGTAGGCCATCTGTGCCTCGTGCCGCCGCCGGTTCGCATCTTCGAGGTCCACGAAGTGCTGCTGGTACTGCTCATGCCATTGAGTGGCAGTTTTGGATGTGAGCGTTGAGTGTACCTTGGATCTGCCTGTTTTGCAGCTCTAGTCCTCCCATGCGTGTGTTGAGAATCTCTAGTATGACCGGCTGTGGGTGAAGTGGAGGTGGCATGCCTTCAGAATCTGAGGAATGCACATGCTCTTGCTACCTTGATCCTCCTGCCTCGTGTGAGTGTTGCCACCCTGACCCTCTAGCCCCGTGAGGGTGAGGAATGTGTCCCACCCATACCCAGGGGTGAACCCGGGTGTAGACATGACAGGGGACCATCCTATCCCTGGTGTCATGGTGGGCATGGCCGGTGGTGTAGGCTGTACAGATGGTGCAGACTCCTCCTCCTGTACTCCTCTCCTTCGTGATCTCCTGCGGGAAACAGAACTCCTGCGTGCTTCTTCCTTCTCAACAAGGTCGAAGGTGAGAGATGGGGATTTATATAAAGTGAGATCCGGGTTAGGTAACGGTATCTCGTTTATATATCCCAGAAAATAAAATACCAAATTTTGTCCCGATTCATCACATTTTAGAGTGTGGGCTTGTACGAAATAGAATTCATTGAGCACAATGCGAGGAGTGGAGAAATAAACAATAGTATTAGCACCATGAGGATCAATATTAGTGGCAAGACGAGTGATGAGTGAAGTGCACATGATAGGTGTAGAAGTTTCGAAAGAGTTCAACCAGTGGTTAACAATATCATAGACAAGAGCAATTCTAATCTTTTTAAGCACGGCATAAAGCAACTTCAACTCAATATCATAAGCATGATGCATGTCCTCTCTAGAAAAGAAAGAATTAGCAATCCACTTAAGAATAAACCTCAAAGTAGGATGATGGATGTTGTTGATATTAGGTTGGAATTTTCCAGTCATATTTTGTCCAGTTATCAAGTGCCAAAAAGTATGACGATGATAACCCGAGAGAGAAAAACCCAAGTCAATAGAGCATCGCTCATGAAAGCCTAAGTGGTCAGCAAACTCCTTCCAATGAAGACTATGCTCTTTCCCAAAGCAGCGGAAAGTAATACCATAATCGACAATTTGTAGAGTGCCCAGGACTTGGATGGTCAAAAGACGAGATCCAAGTTCATGTACAGGGGCAACTCGGCTCCAACCAACATTTTCAAAAACGGTATTAAATACGACGTTCATACCTGTCTGCTAGAGAAAGTGTGGGTCGAAGGCCGGTGTATGCAGGAACTCGCGTCCCTTGAGGAGGTTGTATGCTTGCATCTCCCGCTCGCTCTCCAAGTCGATGAAGGGGGATTCGGTCTCGTCGATGGCGTGGCCTCTTGGCGCCTCCTCTTCTTCATGCAGCGGGCTCTCCTCACTTGCGGGGGGGCCTTGGCTAGACTCCCCACGAGAGCGATGGCCTTTCCGGAACATGCCGGAAATCCGACCTCCGATCCCACTCATGGTGAGTGAGCTAGCACGGGATCTTGCTTTGTAGTAGAAAATGCAAGAGGTTCTTGCAGAATTTTCTTGCACTTGAACTTTGTGGAAAGGATTTGGAGAGTGGTGGAGCAAGAGAGTGATGGAGGGAGTGAAAGAATATGAGTATGAGAGGGGTGAGGAGCTCTACCCAAGATCCTGGTATTTATAGACTTGATCGCAGGCGGGGGAGTGCTCCATGCAACGGATAGTAGCCGTTAGCAAAAGGCCGCGCCGCAGAGCCGTTGGGCAGCGGGCGGTCGCCCCTGGGATCGGCCGGTCCCCTGGCGGGGCCGGTTCTGTCCCGTCTTTTTACAGCTCCCTCTAACGGCTACCCCCAAGATGTAGCCGGTTACGAATGACTCCCATTCGGAATTTTGCCCCAGATTTTGATTTTCCATAAATTTATTTGAAACTTTTTTATTTTCAAAAATTAATAAAAAAATAAGGTTTAGATATAACAAAATCTAAACTTTCTAAGAATAATTTTTATAGAATTTTTGGAGAAGAGTTTATTTTGGACTAAAAATAGAGTTTTATAAAACTAGATATAAATTATATAAGTATATATATTTTGGAAACTCTTTTTAAATGCATGAAATATAAATTATATAAGTATATATATTTATTATTTTATTATTATTATTATTATTTTTAAAAAAGGATAAGATATAATACCTGAGTGGGGACACCTCCCCCAAGCTTGAAAGATGGTGTGGGCCCCTTCAGATATTTATTTATTTCTTTATATTTATTTATTTTTAGATAACTGCCGATGACCTTCGGCAAGGACTTAACGTTTATAGTCCGTTGGCAAGACTCTTCTTCCTTTATTGCTCTGCAGCTGCATGAACAAACTCGGGAGAAGCCTCGGGTTGCCTCGGGATTTTTCCCGTATTGTTGACAGGGATAGAAGCAGCTATTTGAGCCATTTAGGTTTCTATCATTTTGTTAAAACTTGCTTGATTTTGAATAGAAGAAGACAGAGTTTCAAGCTTTGCATTTATATTTTCAAACATTTTATCGTTGAAGGACAGCTTCTTGGTCAGATTTTCATTGATCTTAGCTTGTCCTAACACAAGGTTTTTTAAGGAAGGTTGGTTTGAATTGTAATTTAAATTGAAATTATTACCTTGCGGGCGGTGTTGGTTGTTCCACCCGTTATTACCTTGCTGAGGTTGGCGAAACCCATTATTGACATATGAAGCTTCTTCTTGGATTTCGGAGCAGTTGTTCCCCGAGTGGCCAACGTTCCCACAGACTTCACATGTCATGTGTGAGTCCATGGCCTGGACGGTACGCATGGTAGGGTTGGTGGTACGATCGTCCAGCTTCTGCATAAGCAAGTCTATTTTTGCGGCTAGTAAGTCCGTCTCCTTCACGGTATGCGTGCCTTTTTGTGTTTTTCTTCCTTCTCCCCAACTCTGGTTGGCCACCATCTTCTCAATGAGTGTAGTTGCATCCGCGATGGTGAGAGAGAGGAATGCACCTCCAGCTGCGGCACCTACGTGCCCTTTTGACATGGCCGTGAGGCCTTCATAGAAGTTTTGGAGCACGAGCCAATTTTCTATTCCATGATGAGGATAGGCTCGGATGTATTCCTGAAGCCTTTCCCATGCTTCGGGGATGGACTCTAGCGAAGATTGCTGGAAGTTTGAAATCTTTCCCCTTAGAGCGCTGGTCTTGCTCATGGGGAAGAACTTGGCGAGGAATGCCGTGGAACATTTGTCCCACGTGTTAACGACTTCCTTGTTTTGGTAGAACCATTGCTTCGCTTTCCCCGTGAGGGAGAAAGGAAACAAGCGGAGTCTGATGCTGTCTTGTGCGACATTCTTGATGACAACGGTGTCGCACAGCTCAAGGAAGTGTTGCAAGTGAGCATTTGTGTCCTCACTTGGCAAGCCATAGAACTGACTCGCCTGCACCATCGAAATAAGGCCCGTACGGATCTCAAAATTTCCATCTCCAACGTTGACAGCGGGCCCAATGGGCACGTTGGCAACAACGGGAGTGGAGTAGTCACGGAGTGTCTTGGCCATAGCGGTAGTGGCAGATGGTGCGAGAGTGATTGGTTCGTCTGCCGATGGGGTAGCAGAGGAAGATGCGGTACGAGACCTTTTCTTCCTTAGGAGTGCTTCCGGATTACTAGTGAAATTGTTCGGCAGAGCAAAACTATAACAGAACCGACCAATTTATATGAGCACAAGTACAGTGACAGCTGTTTTCCTAGCTATCAAGCCACACTTGAGCCAATATAAACCCGGTAGTCCGTGAAATCTCGAAGGATTTCAAACTTTTACACAGTACATACCCCAAGGATCGCAGAAACTCAGCAGTACACATACACATGATACATAGATTCGCACATATTTCAAATACATCAGAGTACAAGATAAACTTTTACATAAAAGTTCAATAGCAGAAACAAAATCGTTTTACATAAGCTTAATTTCATAATACAGTGCCAAGTACCGACCAGTCACAGCAACATAGATGAGACAGATAACATGACATTGCCCAAGTTCTAGTCTTCCTGTCCCGAAGGATAGAAGTAACTCTTTAGTCAACCAAGCATTCCTCCTGTAACATTGGGAATAAAACCCTGAGTACTCAATTGTACTCAGCTAGACTTACCCGACAGGAAGTAAATAAAAAGACTCTCAAGGATATGCAAGGCTTATTTGGTGGAGTTCAGGAGATAGCATCATTTTTGCAGAAAAAGCATAACTACAATAATCCCTCAACTTATCAATTTTAGATATTGTTCAGCTTCGATTTTAGTTCAGCTATTATAGCTAAGGTTTGCAGCTATCCTAAGCAATCACTTGATATTATAGCAATCAATAAAACCATATGATTTCCGATATCAACCTCATCTCACCATTAATCACGTTCAAGTTGTTAACCTCTACCTCACCAGAAGATCAGTTCAGTTTCTCACTAACCAGGAGAGATGGTGATTCGAATCGATTGTACCAGCTGGCAAATATGCCAATCACAAACCCTGTCAGCCGAGCCACTGGCTTCTTGGGTCACCGTTAAATCTTTCTGAGACGTAATATGTATCGCGGGTTTTGGGGGGGGCCCATATTCTCAGAGACGAACCCACTTCCAGGAAGCCTCAGGTCCTTGACCTGCCCTTGGTAAGATGGTGTCTCTGCACATACTTCCTACCTCCAGAATATGTCTACCTTATCAACCCCAATTCCTGGCTCAGAAAGAAATACTTGGCTTCGCGGTCAGAACAACTTATCTGGCCAGCTATGTGACGACGTCCTTCAATCTCAACTGATGTCTGGTGGCCTCAGTCCTAGTCGGCCGCAAGCAGCACCGAAGTCAACATGACCCATGTCATGCAGCTCCCCGCTACCTAGCCTTGTTTCTCTCATTAGTTCATTGTGGCATGGTGACACATATAGCCAACCATGTGGATCTCGTCAGTCACCACCTACACTCGCGGATGACAGGAAATCACCCGACTTTCTCGCGGATGACAGGAAATCACCCGACTTCTACCGGTCTAAGCAGGGCTAAGCATAAGATCGGTCACCTGTCTAGTAATAGTATCAGGTTCACATATATTGTAGACAAGGTAGATATGCAGCAACGGTTTCAAACCAACTCCTATACTTAAATGCACAAACATACGATTTAATAAAGACCGGTGCATTTATAAAAAGAGATAGGTGGAGGCTTAGGGATGCTCCGGGGCTTGCCTGGGGTTCAACACTAAGTTAGTGTTTGTTAGATGACACTTGTTCGACGAGCATTTCCCATCCAAGCACTCGATCAGTCCTTCCACCTTCGTGATTATTCCACCACACCGTCTTGTGATTAGTTCCATCATCATGTCCTTCACTCCACGTGTTCATCATCTATCGTACCTAAATGAGATGCACAATACACATGTATGAATAAGAGAAAGTAATACAAGACATGTTAATCTAGCATCACTGAACCATAAGCTAACAATCACACCAAGCAAAGCAAAATCAAAGCAATCATAATCCCACACAAACAGTTTATGGGCAGCAGGACAGTAAGCACAAGATTTAACCATAACTGAAGCTATGTACATCCAACCAGGGTGATCTAAGCCTTTCTGGAAAGCTATTGAAATTGTCTACAACTTTGGTATTATCCTCTTCAGACGATTTAATTCATATAAAGGTCAAACAACACAAAGAAGACAGCTCTGTCCAGATTTGGACAGATTCTGTCCTCCCACTTCAAACAATCAAAACTAGAGATCTAGACCACCAAAAGGGATGATCATAGACAATTTAGAAAGCCAATGAAATTTACTAAAACTCTTCTATTATCACTAAGAGGTGATTCAAAGCATAACTCAGTCAAATAATACAATCAATCAGATCTAAATAGAAAATTGGCAAAACCTGACAGCAGTCATCCAAAAGCCATAACTCCTAAACTATTAGGCCTATGAACATGAAATTTTAAGAAAAGCTAGACATAGAAGTTGGCTATAACTTTTGTATAGAACACATTCTCATGCAACATAATTTTCCTAGGTAAATCATCACAACAACAGGGACTATGCCTGCAGCCATTTTCAGCATATAAGCAAAACATGCTTTTCCCTTATTTATCACCTAAGCACACATAGGAATGAGCTATTTAGATAGCTCCAAACATGATTACATGGTCATACAAGACTCATCTCAGACCAAAGCATATTAAGGAATCACAAGAAACATATATGCATTCATTTGTCTTTAATTATTCACTCATTATTACATAAAAACCCATTATTTAATTATTTAAGTTATATGGTAAACATCTCAAATGAGTCCCAAACTTTTATGAGAGCTAGATGATTACAAATCATGAGCAAGGTTCAAATCTTACATGCTCAGGTTCCATAATTTAATTATTACAAAATAAACAAATCTATAATGCAATAAAGCATTGGAGAGCAAATTAAATATGAAACTCAACATTTTCTGAAACAACATGACCATATTATTGATTCTCAGGCTAACACAATATCATACAAAGGTAATGGAACACCATTTTCCGTTTTTACCATAATATATTATTTATAATGTATTTAAATCTACTTAATATGCACCAAAGAAGATAAATCAACAACTTAGTCATACATGCACCATAAACTATGAAATTTTAACCATACATTACACATCATATAGAGAGTTTACAATTAAATTTTCATGCCATTTGGAGCAATATAACTTCAGATACAAAAATAGCAAGCAATTCAACCATTTATTTCCTATTTAAAAAGATTAATGTGAAACACCAATAAAACAGTAAACAACATATATGTTTTATATTTTTATGAGCTAGTGCATGTCATTAGAAGCCTAACAAAATTGGAATCATGATTTTTGGACATATATTTCTCAAAATATGGCCAAAAGTAAGTTAATATATTTCTTAAACCACTTTTCCTAATCAATTTCTACAGAATAAAAACATGCATGAATGGCACAACTATTTATATTAACATGCAGAGCACTTTACTAGGAACACATCAAAACTTGTTTCATAATTTTTGGAGATCCCAAACTCTAGATATGAATTTTTGAACAACAACACAGATCCTGAAAATTTGATGCACTTTTGAACCCGCGGGACCCACGCGTCATAGACTCAACACTCTTCTTCTTCCTCCGGTTCAAACAGAACAGAGCGGAGGCGGGCGCGCGGGGCCTCTGCCGGCTCGGCCAGCTCCGGCGAGGAGGCGGCCAACGGCGGCAGCGCGGGGCCGGAGCTAGCCCGACCCCCGGCGCACCTGCTGGTGCCCGCAGCTTGGCACGGCGCGGCCCGTGGCGGCCTGGCCACGGCGCCCGGCGGCCCGGCGAGCAGCAGCAGGCGGCCGCGGCGCTGCGGGGTGCGGCGGAGCCGAGGGAGGAGCGCGGGGGAGGCGGCGCGAAGCTAGGAACGAGGTGCTCCACTCGGTTTAGCCGTAGGGTAATCGGAAGACGAGGAACGACGGCGGCTCGAGCTTCACCCGGCCGACAATGCCGGCGGCGCTCTGCACTTGCGTGCGTGCGGCGCCTGAGAGCGAGGAAAGCGAGGAAGGAAAGCGGGAGTGAGAGAGGATTGAGCGAGGCACTCTGGTGCTCGCCTTTTGGAGCTGGAGCGCGGAAGGGGTAGAGGTGGGGGGTGGCCGACATGGAGCAGCGAGCTCCAGAGCAGCGCTGCCACGCGTCCTTGGTTGCAGCAAAAGAGCGAGCACGTGGCGTGCGCTGTCGATCGGGTTTGGACGGCCGTTTTCGGCATCTTATGGGCATATTCCGATCTTGGTGCGAATACGAACGTTGTTCACCTGGTTATGCTCTTCAATTTGTATTTAGAGGTCATGGTCAGAACAGCTCTGGTTTGAGAGATAATTAGGCTCAAAGTTGACGCTGTCAACAAGCTAATTACGATCAAAGATCGAGTGGCAACTCTTGTCAAACGAAGTCGGATTGACCTCAAATTTGAATATGTTGTGCCTCAAAGAGTTTGTAACAACTTCTATTTTTGGTCCAACTCAAGTTACTTAACGAAATTTGGAGAACACGGGAAAGCCATGAAATCAACACCATTTTCAGACTTTGAATTTAATCAAGTCCTGTAATCAGATTTTTCTTCTGTCTTGTGTCCATTTTTTGAGGCAATTAGAGATGGAATCATGACTTGGTCCAAAAATAACAATTGTTGTACTCCAAAATATCTCCAACTTTCATTAAAGGTCAAACTTCATACCTTGCTCACAAATAGTATTTCCACTTTGGTCAAAGTAAGATCATTAGAGAGCTCAATTTGGATAGTTAGGCCAGTTGAGGTATTTTCTTGACATTTTCTCAACATGAAACCTTCATGAATTTTGTTGTAGAGTTCAAGTAGAGTTGTTTGGGCAAGGTTGCAAGGTTTGGTTGACTTTGCATTCTCATCTTCACTTAATCCATAAATCCAATTAAGTGAATAACTTGTCATTCCATGTGAATTTTAAATTCGGATCTTTATGAACCATTTCCAATGATCATGGTAGATGATATGAATATGAAATAGTGATTAGGATCATTGATTGAAATAACTTGGTTAGGTCCACACTCGCTGGTTAGCTCGTGACTAACACCTGGGTGTTACAAAAACCACTCATACACTATCCTGTTTTCATTCCAATAAAAAGAGGAAGAAAACAACGAAGTTAGCCTGTTTAAACTACGTCTACCAATGCTTTATTATGCAATCGATGTTTATGCCTGTTTAAACTACGCCAGAAATGCTTGTTGGCATTTCTTAACGTCGTTACAAAAGATAGACTAAAAGTCCATCCCCGGCAACGGCGCCAGAAATGCTTGTTGGCGTTTCTTAGCATCACTACTAAAGATAGACTATGAGTCTGTCCTTAATAATAATACTAGAAACGTAAGTTGACATTCCCAACCACCATTACTTTAGAAAGGTAACCCTTGGCCCTTAATGGCGCCGGCCTAGGTAATGCAGTCTGGTAATAGCAGTTAGAAGTGCCGGATTGGCCTTCCTAACCGTCATTACTTACAATATGCAAAACTGTGTCACGGCGCCATGGGGTGCACAAGAATTACAATCCTTAAGTAATGGTACTTAGGTACGCCAATCGATAGCTCAGTAAGAAGTAAGATTACTCTGCAAGCACACAGAACTATCATTGTAGCATTTCAACTCGTGAGTATTCAAGGGTGTTGTATTTATAATTTCCCGTAGGAGGGCAATATGCATCAAGCGTGGTGTAAACATGATCACTTATTGAGTGCAATGGTAGGCATAGAGTAAACAGGAATAAAACATGATTTCAAAATAGTGGACACACATCCGGGTCAACCTCAAGAATAAAAAGGAAAAATAAAGAATAAAAAATATAACTAACTGAGCAGGCATTGGTCATATATAATTATGCAAAGAACTGCTAGCAACACATCTAATTAGCAAGTCTAGCATCAGGACTAAGTCTGGGGTGATAGGGAGATCCCCGCAGCTGGTCTGCCAGCCGATAGAGACATTACGAACTCCTACTTCAATATCCGAACGTGGGGGACTGCTAGGGATGGACAGGGCTGTCACCACCTGCCCACCTACCCCTCTGCCCGTGGGATATCGACATATTCGCCGATCTCCGCATACCTGAGCACCATGCTCACGTACTTGGAAACAACTCCTAACTGTTGGCATTTCTTAACGTCGTTACAAAAGATAAACTAAAAGTCCATCCCCGGCAACGGCGCCAGAAATGCTTGTTGGCATTTCTTAACGTCGTTACAAAAGATAAACTAAAAGTCCATCCCCGGCAATGGCGCCAGAAATGCTTGTTGGCGTTTCTTAGCATCACTACTAAAGATAGACTATAAGTCCGTCCTTAATAATAATATTAGAAACGTAAGTTGACGTTCCCAACCACCATTACTTCAGAAAGGTAATCCTTGGCCCGTAATGGCGCCGGCCTGGATAATGCAGTCTGGTAATAGCAGTTAGATGTGCCGGATTGGCCTTCCTAACTGTCATTACTTACGATATGCAAAACTGTGATACGGCGCCGTGGGGTACACAAGATTTACAATCCTTAAGTAATGGTACTTAGGTACGCCAATCGATAGCTCAGTAAGAAATAAGATTACTCTGCAAGCGCACAGAACTATCATTGTAGCATTTCAACCCGTGAGTAGGGTGTCGTATTTATAATTTCCCGTAGGAGGGCAATATGCATCAAGCGTGGTGTAAACATGATCACTTATTGAGTGCAATGGTAGCCATAGAGTAAATAGGAATAAAACATGATTTCAAGATAGTGGACACACATATGGATCAACCTCAAGGATAAAAGGAAAATAAAGAATAAAAGAATATATCTAACTGAGCAGGCATTGGTCATATATAATTATGCAAAGAACTATTAGCAAATCATCTAATTAGTAGTTCTAGTATAAGGACTAAGTCCGGGGTGATAGGGAGATCCCCGCAGCTGGTCTGCCAGCCAATAGAGACTTTACGAACTCCTACTCAATATCCGAACGTGGGGGAATGCTAGGGATGGACAGGGTTGTCACCACCTGTCCACCTACCCCTCTGCCCATGGGATACCGACATATTCGCCGATCTCCGCATACCTGAGCACCATGCTCACGTACTTGGAAACAACTCCTAACCCCCGCGGACACCAACCCTTCAGATTGACAGGCTAGGTTAAGAGCAACCATGGCAGCACGACGAACCATCACCTCATTTCTAGTTCTTCCTCTATTCATACTAATTTGATGAACAATGAAGAACGATGATGAACAAGTCAAGAACATGATACATAAACTATGTTCTAGCTCATGTACTATGCTCATAGCAAGATCATAACTAGACTCTATTTCATATGCATAATCATATAAGTATGATAAGAACTTGCACATGGAAGAAGACTTAATTGTATTCATACCAAGATGATCCTTTTCTTCCAAGGAGACAAGCTCTCCTTGATAGCTCTTGCCTTGCTCACAAACTACTACAACTACTCTAAAGATACAAGTGAGAGGTGTGAGGTAGATGACTCCAAATGATGTGTGTGTTGAAGGGGATGGAGCACCCTCTATTTATATTGAAACTATGACGGTTTGGCACATCTAAACATGGAAGGTGGTGAAACCGCCATCAGCAAACCGCCATCAACACCGCCTCCGAAGATGGGCCCGGGAGGCCCCACCAGGGGGCGGTCACCCCTAGGGGCGGTCGGTCCCTGGGATGCACCAACTGACCACCGCCTTCAAGTGGTCGGTTACTTTCTGGGCCTGGGCCTCCCCCGTGGTTATGGATGGATCCAATTACGCTTTGAAGGTGGGCTTCTTTAGTATTCTTTGTTTGCACATTTGACAGATTCGTCATTTGATTTTGCGCTTTCTTCATGTTGATGCGTATTTCCACTTGTTATGCCATAAAACCAGTAAAACATGAATGCTAGGGGTACAAGTGGAGCTTTTTAGTAGTAAAGGCATATGTGCTAGAATATGATTGTTAATCCTCTTTTTTGTCTAAGTTGGTGGTATAAAATTTATCCATAAGGACCACCAACACTAACCTCCGCGGACCCCAACCCTTCAGATTGACAGGCTAGGTTAAGAGCAACTAAGTAGGCACGATGAACCATCACCTCATTCCTAGTTCTTCCTCTATTCATACTAATTTGATGAACAATGAAGAACTATAATGAACAAGTCAAGAACATGACACATAAACTATATTCTAGTCCATATATTATGCTCATAACAAGATCATAACTCTGCTCTAGTTCATATGCAAGATAATATAAATAAGATAAGGACTTGCTCGTGGAAGGAGACCGAATTGTATTCATACCAAGATGATCCTTTTCTTCCAAGGAGACAAGCTCTCCTTGATAGCTCTTGCCTTGCTCACAAACTACTAGTACTACTCTAAAGATATAAGTGAGAGGTAGATGACTCCAAAATGATGTGTGTGTTGAATGAAAAGAGCACCATCTATTTATAGTTGAACTAGGACGGTTTGGTATCTCTAAACTTGGAAGGAGGTGAAACCACCCTTGGGAAACCGCCTAGAGCACCGCCACCGAAGGCTGGGCCCGGGAGGCCTCACCAGGGGGCGGCCGCACCTGGGGGTGGTCGGTCCCCTGAGTGGGCCCATTGGCCACCGCCTTCTGGTGGTCGGTTTCTCTCATGGCCTGGGCCTCTCTCGTGGTTACGATCAGGCCCAGATATGCATCGAAGGTGGGCTTCTTCATTATTCTTGTTTGCGCATTTGCTGAATACGTCTTTGGCTTTTGCGCTTTCTTCATGATGTTTGTGCATTTCCACTTGTTACACCATTAAACCTGCAAAACATGAATACTAGGGGAACAAGTGGAACTTGTTAGTAGTAAAGGCATATGTGCTAGAATATGATTGTCTTTCTTCTTTGTAGTCTAAGTTGGCAGCATAGAGATGATCCATAAGGACTGCCAACAAGCACCTCCTTGGCTCTTGCTTGTTCTTGGAGATGAACTTCTTCTTGCCTTGATCATAGCCCTTCCTCTTCATGAATCGCCCCAACTTGCGCACAAGTAGAGCCATAGCCTGATCATCTTCATCATCACTTGAAGTAGATTCTTCATCTAGCTCAATCATCTTGGCCTTGCCCTTGGTCTTGGAGGGTGTAGCTTTGAGAGCCACACCCTTCTTCTTTTTCTCTCCAACCTCCTCCTCATTGCTGATATCTTGAGTGATGATCTCACCGAGGATTTGGTTGGGCTTCTTCTTGCTCAAGTATTCTCTTGCTAGCAATGTCTTCATGATTGCAAACCTAGAAGGCAAGCATCTCAAGAACTTATGAGAGAAATCCTTGTCCTTGATGTCTTCACCCAAGCTCTTCAAGTCATTCACAATAACTTGTAACCGGTTGAACATCTCCGGCACACTCTCATCACCATTCATCTTGAATGTACCAAACTTCTCTCTCAACATATAGACCTTGGCATTCTTCACCTCTTGTGTGCCCTCATAAGTCTCCTCCAACCGCTTCCAAAGTCATGAGCTAAATCAAGATCCTTGATTTGCTCAAACACATGAGACTCAAGCGCGGTGTAGAGTGCATTGATTGTATGAGCATTGCACTCCATCTTCCTCTTGTCGGCTCGATGGGAGCTTGAGCATTCTCATACTAAATCTTTGTCGCCGTCACCTTCCACAACTCAATGTGCATAGTCATAAAGTGCACAATCATCTTCCTCTTCCAATGATCATAGCTTGTGCCATCAAATTTTGGCGGCTTCCCCAACATATTGATTTGAGCCATCTTGCACCACAAGGATGTTAAGCCTTAAACAGTGGTAACTGGCTCCGATACCAAATGAAAGGACCCGATAATCTAGAGGGGGTGAATAGCCTATAAAAATTCTACAAAGCACTTAACAACAAAGTTAGTAAATAACAAAGCTTTTGCTGAGCACTAGCTCTAGGCTATCCTATGCAAGCCACCTAACACAATAAGCTACTCACAAGTATATGCACTCAACCGCAAGAAAGCCTCACTTCGATCCTATAGTGAGAGCACCTAAACAGGTGAAATAAGCGCAAGTGAGAAAGTAAACAAGAAAGATATACCGAGGGGCTTGATGAAGTGAAGTCCAAATGCCATGTAGCTCCAATCACCAGGAGATAATTAATATGATCACGATGAAGACCAATCACCAAATGAACACCGGAAACCCAAACATCCACTCGAAGGTGGAGAAGAGAGAACACTCGATTTTTTACCGAGGTTCACGTGATCGCCGTCACCCTACTCCTCGTTGTGGCACCGGTCTTCCTTGGTGGATTACGAGCTAGGCTTCACACGCCAATCCCTCATCGGGAGCCGCTCACCAACACAAGAGAAGTCCTCTAGGATGCAACACTCAAGCAATCAAGCACTTGGAACAACACAGTGTCCGGTGGCATCGGCCGGTGCACAGATTAGATATATTCTTTTATTCTTTTATTCTTTTATCCTAGAACGCACAGTGTCCGGTGGCATCGTCCGGTGCACAGATTAATGCCACGTCGCGCTTGGTTTAAACACGAGCTGTCAGATCCCAACGGTCGAGACAGCTGAAAAACGCGCTAAGTTCACACCGGACGCGGAACATCACACCAGCCGCTCCGCTGTACGTGTCCGGTGCGCGAACAGAGAGCAGCCAAAGAGCTCCAAGTCGCATCGGACGCTCCTAGCGTCTGGTGTACTCGCCGAGTCTGATTTTCAACAATCACACCGGACGCTCAAAAAACACCACTGGACGCGCTAGAGTTACTGTTCCAGTGTCCGGTGCTTACGCAGAGAGGTTCCAGAGAGCACCAAACCACACCGGACGCGTCCGGTCCAAGCCCTTCGGACGCTCTCAGCGTCTGGTGCACTCTGCACCACTACGCCACTGCTAGGGTTAGTCACCGGACGCTCCGGCCAGAATCCGGTGCAGCGTCCAGTGCTACTTTAAGCATTTTTTCAAGACTAGAAACCAGCCTGTTCTCTCAAGTGCTAACACCCAAGTGTTCCCACCACTAAGGCACGTGTGTTAGCTATTTTTCAAAGCATTTTGAAAGGGCTAGTTAGTGTGATCTAGAGTCCTAACTATGAATGCCAATGCAATGCAAATCTAGAGCACTTGACAACCAATTCGAGTTCGTTTTTCTCCCCTTGATAGTCGGCTATCTATCCTAAATGTGATCACACCCACTTGGTGTCTTGATCACCGAAAGAAAACCTATTTGGGGTTATACCTTAGCCTTGATCACCTCTTCAAGTTGCTTTGTATCACCTTGATCATTTCCACTTGATCCACCACACTTGATCCATGGTTAAGCCATCTTTGATCATCACATTATCTTCTTAGGCTTCTCATTCCATGGATAGGACTACCTACACTTAGCCATCACTTAGCAAGTAGGTTAGTCCTTAGGGTGTCATCAATTATCAAAACCAAACTAGGGCTTTCACACGCGTAGGCACACCAGCGTCCAAGGCCCTGGTGCTGCCAGCGCCCTCCACCCCGGCACCACCGGCTATGTCCAAGGGGTCCCCAGCGTCCTCTGTACAGGCGCCCCCTATACAGGCGCCCCCTGTACAGGTGCCCCCCATACAGGCGCCGGCTCCACCCGTCCACGTCTACATCCGGCGCACTCTCCTGCCGGTGATTGCACCTCAGAAGCCGCCTATTATTCATGTTTACAGCAGGCGTGCTCCTACTCCTGCCCCACAACCCGAGCCCCGGCAGGAGCCCCTCCTCGATGTTCTAGCATGGTCCCCTCTCCTCCTCACTATGTCAAGAGCGATCCTCTGGTTCCTGCTGGTGCTGTTTCCATTCTGCCGGTCGCCAACTCCCACGGCATGGCAACCTGTGGAAAAATAGGCTATCGGCACCCTCGCCTCGCCTTGCATACCGAGGCCTTGTCTCCTCATTGGCGCTAGGCCATGGAAGATGAATATGCAGCCCTTTAGGACAACCACATGTGGGACCTCGTCCCCCGCCCTACCAAGGCCAATGTTGTTACTGGAAAATGGATTTTCAAACACAAGTTCCATGCCGATGGCTCATTGGAAAGATACAAGGCTCGTTGGGTACTTCGGGGATTCACCTAATGCCCCGGTGTTGATTATGATGAAACTTTCAGCCCGGTTGTCAAGCCAGCCACTTGAAGGGTCCTAAATGGCTAGGGCAGGGTGAATAGCCTATAAAAATTCTACAAACAACACTTAAGACAAAGTGGTTAGACAATTAAATGGCAAAGCAAATTTTGCGCTAGCCTACTAAAAATGCAAGCCACCTAACCGTTCTAGGCTAAGTCTCTAAGATCACACATAAGAAGCTAAGTCACTACTTTACTCTACTCCTTTGTGAGCAACTACAACAAGTAAGAACAAAAGATAAGTGCTCAAACGTAAAGGAGAGGGAGATGGATATACCGCTGGTGAAGTGATGATTTGAAAACCAATACAATCAATCACAATACACAAGAGAGATCCTCGGTAGAGAGATGACACAAGATTTTTACTGAGGTTCACTTGCTTGCCGGCAAGCTACGTCCTCATTGTAGCGGCATCACACGCCAAACCCTTCTCAAGGGTGCTGCACAACCAACACAAGATGGGGATCCACAAGCTACGCACAATTCACTAGAGTAGCCAATTGCGATCTCCCGCGGGGAAGGCTCAAGAACCCCTTCCAACTTCACTGGTCAGAGGCGGAGACAATCACCAACTCCCCTCAACAATCCTCGCAGCTCCAAGCCGTCTAGGAGTCGACAAACTCCAAGAGTAACAAGAGAATCCGCTGAAAAGACAATCACCAAGTGTTTCTAGATGAACACACTCATGCAATGCACTTGATGCTCTCCAATCTCACCAAACGATGATCTCAATCAAGTGCAAGGTGTGAGAGAGGAGTGAAGAGGCTCACTAGTTAGTAGGAACAATGAAAATGGCCAAGAGAGACTCCCCAAGCCAGCAGCCCAACCTTAAATAGCCCACAGAAAGAGATAGAGCCGTTCGGCCACTCTGCGCGGCGTCGGACGCCCGCACGCGCCACCGTCGGACTAACGCGCACAGTCTGACGCTCTCGATGCACACCACATGTCCCTAGCCATTTAAAAACGAACGTTGGATCACAACGGCTACTTCTTCATGCCAACTGCCCACCGTCGGAAGCTCAGACTATCGGACTAACCGACGCCACTGTCCGACATTTCCAGAGAGTTTCCGAGAGCGCGAAACACCATCGGACGGCGTCCAACGCTCACCGTCAGACTAAACTGCAGCAGCGTCCGACGCTTCCAGAGAGTACGTAGAGAGGAAAAACTCATCAGACGCCAGTCCGAGGCTCAGCGTCGGACCAACTCACAGCGTCCGACGCCGTGAACAAAGCTCGCCGCGTACACAGCCAGAACGTGAACTCGCCACGCCGCACCGTCGGACCATGAACCAATGGTCCGACGCCCACAAACTGAGCGTCCGATGCTTTGAAACTGCACAGCGCTAAGTTAGCCGTCAGACGCAAGCAATGGTCCGACGCTCCGCAGGGTTAGCGTCCGACGCTACTTTTTGCACTAGAACATCTCCGAAAATTCGCTGAATCCTACCGAGCTTGCACGGCTATCTATCCTAAATGTGATCACTTTCTAAAGAGTCTTGATCACCAAAAGCAAAAGAGCTCCTTTTGGTTATACCTTTGCCTTGAGCTCCTTACTTTTCACCATCTTCCTTCTCATCACTTGATGAAGCTTGTGGACAGCGTTTAATGATGGACTTATCCCATTTGCATGGATTCCGTCATTGCCCTTCACTTGTGGCCTCTACCGACCCGATCCTTTACTCCATCTTGTTGTTTGCTAATCCAACTCATGAAACACTTAGAGCAAACATTTAGCAAACTAGGTTTCATCAGTTACCCAAAACCAAACATGAGCTTTTAATCTCTCCCTTTTTGGTAATTGATGACAACCTTCACAAAGATATGAAATGATTAACAATTTTGCACTTTGGTAGTATTGGCTCCCCCTACATATGTGATTCCTTTTGTTTGGTTCAATTTTTCACATATGCATACATTTGAAAGTTTGGGTGAGCTACCACTACCAAATGATGCTAAGGTATATAGAATGGACCTTTGAAGCGTGATACCATCGAAGTTGCAGAAATATACCACCCTTAGCACCATTGTTCACTAATCATGCACCACAAACTCAAAATACCTCGTGATATTAACATTTAAGCAAGGGAGGTACTTCTAGGAAAAAGTAAGTCCAATGCATTCTAGTTTGCCAAAAACACCATTCAAATCCTATTTCTAGGCATTACACCAAACAAACAAGTTATAGGAATTGAAGTTTGACAATGCAACAATTCATATGTTAATGCACACACAAATGCAACAACTTATTCATGAGCTTGATCCCCCTACTTGTGTGCTTTCAAATTTTGAATTAACCCCTTTCCTTTCTTATCTTTGTGACTTTCTTCTCCCCCTTTGTCAACAATCACCAAAAATGGTGCAAATTATGGGAATAACAAGTCAATTAATGGGGTTAGGTTCTTTTTCACTTTGGTTCAATTTAGATCACTTGCCTAGAATATGTAACTAAGTTTGATCCAAGGACAAGCTTCTTCACACCTCACTATTAGGGTTATCTTGACCATGTTAAGTTACACACCATGAGCACATGTTCTAGATTCAACACTAGGTTTGCAAGCCCATCAATATGTCATATGCTACCACTAGGCCATACAATCACAAAGAACAATAGTGGTACCATACATACATCAAAAACATTTATTTTTCATGAATGAGCCTATAAGATGCATTTCATGTCTATATGCACTACACAAGTCCTTATCAAGGTATGAATGTCGTTTCACACAATTTTACCTTGCTTTAGTCGAAGGAGACGCATGTCATAATATGTGGGGATGCTTTCACTTCATGTTGGAGTAGTCTAGTATGTTTAGCTCACTTCTCAACTTGCAAAATCTTGACTCATCAAGTGGCTTGGTAAAGATATTCGCTAATTGATCTTCGGTGCCAACACTTTCAATTGCATTGTCCCCTTTGATTTGGTGATCTCTAATGAAATGATGCCTTATGTCAATGTGTTTTGTTCTTGAATGTTGCACGGGGTTGTTGGTTAGCTTGATAGCACTCTCATTGTCACATAGCAAAGGCACTTTCTTGTATTTTAATCCAAAATCATTCAAAGTGGCCTTCATCCAAAGGAGTTTTGCACAACAACTACCGGCACTAATATACTCCGATTCGGCCGTTGAGAGGGCAACACTATTTTACTTCTTTGATGACCAAGATACAAGTGACCTTCCAACCAATTGACAAGTTCCACTAGTGCTCTTTCTATCCACCTTGCAACCGGCATAGTCGGAGTCCGAATATCCAATAAGCTCAAAGCTGGACCCCTTAAGATACCACAACCCAACATCTTGTGTGCCCTTCAAATACCTCAATATTATTTTTGTGGCTTTCAAATGACTTTCTCTTGGTGAGGCTTGGAATCTTGCATACTTGCACACACTAAACATGAAATCCGGTCGAGATGCGGTCACATAAAGGAGACATCCAATCATTGATCTATATAGCTTTTGATCTACCATTTTGCCACTATCATCCAAGTCAAAGTGACCATTGATTGCCATAGGAGTACTCATTGACTTTGCAAATTCCAATCCAAATTTCTTCACCATGTCCCTTATGTACTTGCCTTGACTCACAAATGTGCCATTCTTCATTTGCTTGACTTGAAGACCAAGGAAGTAGCTAAGCTCACCAATCATGGACATTTCAAACTCACTTGCCATCATATTGCCAAATTCTTCACAAAAATATTGATTTGTTGATCCAAATATGATATCATCCACATATATTTGCAACACAAACAAATCATTGCCAACCTTCTTAGTGAAGAGAGTAGTATCAATCTTTTCCATTTTGAATCCTTTGGAGAGTAAGAAATCTCTCAATCTCTCATACCATGCTCTAGGTGCTTGCTTCAAACCATACAATGCCTTCTTTAGCTTGTACACATGGTTGGGCTTCTTCACATCTTCAAATCCAGGAGATTGTTCCACATATACCAACTCATTGATGTATCCATTGAGAAAAGCACTCTTGACATCCATTTGATATAACTTGATGTTGTGGGCACAAGCATAGGCTAATAAGATTCTAATTGCTTCCAATCTAGCAACCGGTCCATAGGTTTCTCCAAAATCAAGACCTTCTACTTGAGTGTAAAATTGTGCAATCAATCTAGCCTTGTTCCTTATCACTATGCCATCTTGATCTTGCTTTTTTCTAAAGACCCATTTAGTTCCAATCACATTGTGTTTCTTTGGTCTTTCTACTAGCTCCCAAACTTGATTTCTTGTGTAGTTGTTGAGCTCTTCATGCATGGCAGTAACCCAATCAACATCTTGCAATGCTTCCTCAATCTTGGTTGGCTCTATGGATGATACAAATAAGAAATGCTCACAAATTTGAGCTAGCCTTGCTCATGTTTGAACTCGACTTTGAATTCCACCAATGATTTGATCCAAAGGATGATCCTTTACAATAGAGACCGGTTGGAGAATAGGAACTTGATCATTGGATTGAGATGAACTAGCTTGTTGATCTTGCACTTGGGATTGATCTTGTGAGTCACTTGCACTTGCTTCATTATCAACTTGCACACTTGTATGAATAGCACCATCATCATCATCATCATTGACTTGCCTTGGCCTAATATCATCAATGTCCATATCTTTCATTGCATTTTCCAAGTCCTTGCCTCTCACATCACTAGATTTTCAACTTCATCTTGAGAGCCTTGGGTTTCATCAAATTTAACATCATGCACCTCCTCAAGAGTACCACTAGCCAAATTCCAAACTCTATATGCCTTGCTTGTGGTTGAATAGCAAAGTAAGAAACACTCATCACATTTCTTTTCAAACTTGCTCAATCTTGTGCCTTTCTTGAGAATATAACATTTGCAACCGAAAACCCAAAAATATGCAATGTTGGGCTTTCTACCATTCAATAGCTCATATGGAGTCTTTGTAAGCATACCATGACAATATAACCGGTTGATGTAGTAGCAAACGGTGTTGATAGCCTCGGCCCAAAAAGAATGACTAACATTGTATTCACTTAGCATTGATCTTGCCATATCAATCAAAGTTCTATTCTTCCTTTTAATAATGCCATTTGATTGTGGTATGTACTTGGGTGAGAATTGATGTCCAATGCCATAATCATCACACAACTCATCAAACATAGTGTTCTTGAATTCACTACCATTATCACTTCTAACTTTCTTGATGGTTGTTTTAAAATCATTTTGGCTTCTCTTGACAAAAGACTTGAATATATCATAGACTTCACTCTTGTCAACTAGAAAGAATACCCATGTGTATCTAGTGTAATCATCCACAATCACAAAACCATACTTCTTTCCACCAATGCTAGCATATGTGGTTGGTCCAAACAAGTCCATATGCAAGAGCTCAAAAGCTTTACTAGTACTCATCATGCTCTTCTTAGGATGTGTGTTTCTAACTTGTTTGCCGGCTTGACATGAACTACAAGGCTTATCTTTCTCAAAAGTGACATATTTCAAGCCTCTAACTAGATCATGCTTCACTAGTTTGTTCAATTGTTTCATTCCAACATGACCAAGCCTTCTATGCCATAACCAACCCAAACTTGATTTTGAGATCAAACAAGTTGACAATTGAGTTTCACTAGCATTGAAATCCACAAGATAAAGGTTGTCATATCTAAAACCTTTGAATATCAAATTTGAGCCATCAACACTAACAATTTCAACATCATCAACCCCAAATATGCACTTGAAACCAAGATCACATAATTGTGCAACCGAGAGTAAATTGAAGTTCAAGCTTTCAACTAGCAACACATTTGAGATGGACATGTCATTGGATATTGCAATCTTACCAAGTCCTTTCACTTTCCCTTTCTTGTTATCACCAAATGTAATTGCATCATACCCACTATTTGCACTTGTGTTGAGAGAACCAAACATACTAGAATCCACAGTCATATGTTGTGTGCATCCACTATCAAGCACCCAATGCCTTCCTCCGGCTTTGTAATTGACCTACAAAAAGAGATCAATTTCTTTTTGGTACCCAATGTTGCTTGGGTCCTTGGAAGTTAGTGACTAATCTTTTTGGTACCCAAATGGTCTTCTTCTTTGGACCAATTATGGATGTACCAACAAACTTAGCCTTCACACCATTTGAGCCCTTAGTAAGAATGTAGCAAGAATCAAACTTAATTGAGGATACATTAGTGTTGGATTGCTTGATTTTGCATTCATGCTCTAAATGACCAACTTGCTTGCATTTTATGCAATACCAGCCATTTGTCTTCACAAAGCAAGTCTTGTGAGGAGTAAAGGCGGTCTTTTCTTTCTTGGGGGTATAGCGCAATCCCTCTTTATGGAGATATGCTCTTTGGCTACCCAAGCACATAAGCGAGCGGTCCTCACCACCATAAGCCTTAGCTAAGGAATGATTGAGCTTTTTAACCTCCTCCTTGAGATTATTCTCAACTACTAGTGAGGGATCACTAGTGGGTGAGATAGTAGTGGAAGTCCTACAAGAAGGGTTAGTGGCAACAACAATAGGTTCACAAGATATATCACAAATCACACCTATGTTGCAAGTTTTAATTTCCTTCTTTTGTACTTGACTTTCCAAATCCTCATTTTGAGCCACTAGAGAGGAATGAGCTTCATCAAGTTTAGTGTGAGACTTTTGAAGCTTCTTATGGTCTTCCTTTAGACTCTCATAAGATGCTCTAAGCTCCTCAAATTCTTGCTCAAGGGATTGTTTATCCTTGCGCAAGCCCTTGCATTCCTTTCTAAGTGAATCAAAGTGAATGCGTGCATCATCAAGCATGTCAATTAGTTCTTTTGTTAGGTCATCATCACTAAATTCACTATCGGATGATACCTTTGAGCCTTTGGCCATGAAGCATGAAGGAGTGTCAAAGATGGAAGGCTTGTCATGGATAGAAATGCTTGCATGTGCCTTTGTTTTGCTCTACTTGTCATCATCACTATCTTCATCACTAGAAGATGCATCACTATCCCAAGTCACCACATGAGAATAGTTCCTCTTTTTCTTGTATGTTGACTCTTTCTTTTCTTTCTTCTCCTTCTTCTCATGCTTGTTCTTCTTTTTGCCCTTGTGCTCATCATCACTAGAATGTGGGCAATCGGCCACCAAGTGATCTTTGCTTCCACAATTGAAACATCTTCTTGGCCCATCAAACTTTGTTGAATTATTCTTTCTTTTTGCCTGGTAGCCCTTCTTCTTCATGAATTTACCAAATCTTCTCACTAGAAGGGCCATCTCCTCATCACTCTCACTTGTGCTTGAAGGATCTTCACTTGATTCAATCTTTGCTTTTCCCTTGCCCTTTGATGATGATGTGGCTTTGAATGCCATGGTCTTCTTCTTCTCATCCTTGTCATCTTCATCTTTCTTTTTGCTCTTGTTGACCAACTCTTCTTTGTCATCATCATCTCTATAAGCATCATCGGTCATCACCTCCGCTAGAACTTGATTTGGTGTCAAGTCACTCAAGGTGGTCTTCACTAGCATGGTGATCAATGTGGCAAACCTCTTGGGCAAGTACCTTAGAAACTTCATGGAGAAGTCACTATCCTTCACTTCCTCACCAAGTGCTTTGAGCTCATTGACTATCACTTGCATTCTATGAAACATTTCTGGTACACTTTCGTCATCTTTCATCTTGAAACTAGCAAACTTCTCTTTGTAGATGTATGCCTTGGCGGTCTTCACACCCTTAGTGCCCTCATATGATTCCTCAAGTTTTTTTCAAGCTTCATGAGCACTTTCAATGTTCTTGATTTGCTCAAAGACTTTCTCATCTACGGTCTCATGAATAGCACACACCACAATGTCATTGAGTTGAAGTAACTTCTCTTCGGTGGTTGTTGGATTTGCCAGATTGGCAATCTCAATCTTGGTCTCCACAATCTTCCACACCTCTCTATTGATTGAGTTGATATGAGATGTCATCACACTCTTTCAATAGGCATAATTTTCCCCATTGAACCGGGGTGGCTTCTTGGTGTTGTTGATGTGAATGTTGAGTTGGGCCATTTTAACACCGTAGGTTGTTAAGCCTCAAATCAACGGTGCCTCGGCTCCGATATCACTTGAAAGGTCCTAAATGGCTAGAGGGGTGGTGAATAGCCTATAAAAATTCTACAAACAACACTTAAGACAAAGTCGTTACACAATTAAATGGCGAAGCGAATTTTGCGCTAGCCTACTAAAAATGCAAGCCACCTAACCGTTCTAGGCTATAGTCTCTAAGATCACACACAAGAAGCTAAGTCACTACTTTACTCTACTCCTAGGTGAGCAACTACAACAAGTAAGAACAAAAGATAAGTTCTCAAACGTAAAGGAGAGGGAGATGGATATACCGCCGGTGAAGTGATGATTTGAAAACCAATAAAATCAATCACAATACACAAGAGAGATCCTCGGTAGAGAGATGACACAATATTTTTACTGAGGTTCACTTGCTTGCCAGCAAGCTACGTTCTCGTTGTAGTGATACACCCACTTGGAGGTTCACGTGCTAATTGGCATCACACGCCAAACCCTTCTCAAGGGCGCCGCACAACTAACACAAGATGGGGATCCACAAACTACGCACAATTCACTAAAGTAGCCAATTGCGATCTCCCGCAGGGAAGGCTCAAGAACCCCTTACAACTTCACCGATCGGAGGCGGAGACAATCACCAACTTCCCTCAACGATCCTCACAGCTCCAAGCCGTCTAGGGGTCGGCAAACTCCAAGAGTAACAAGAGAATCCGCTGCAAAAGACAATCACCAATTGCCTCTAGATGAACACACTAATGCAATGCACTTGATGCTCTCCAATCTCACCAAATGATGATCTCAATCAAGTATAAGGTGTAAGAGAGGAGTGGAGAGGCTCGCTAGTTAGTAGGAACAATGAAAATGGCCAAGAGAGACTCCCCAAGCCAGCAGCCCAACCTTAAATAGCCCTCACAAAGAGAGAGCCATTGGGCCACTCTGCGCGGCGTCGGACGCCCGCGCGTGCCACCGTCAGACTAACGCGCACGGTCCAACGCTCTCAATGCACGCCATGTGTCCCTAGCCGTTTAAAAACCAATGTTGGAACACAACGGCTAGTTCTTCACGCCAACTGCCCACCGTCAGACGCTCAGACCGTCGGACTAACCGACGCCACCGTCCGACGTTTCCAGAGAGTTCCCGAGAGCGCGAAACACCGTCAGACGGCGTCCGACGCTCACTGTCGGACTAAACTGCAGCAGCGTCCGACGCCTCCAGAGAGTACGCAGAGAGGAAAAACTCATCGGCGTCGGACCAACTCACAGCGTCCAACGCCGTGAACAAAGCTCGCCGCATACACAGCCAGAACGTGAACTCGCCACGCCGTCCGACGCCCACAAACTGAGCGTCCGACGCTCTGAAACTGCACAGCGCTAAGTTTGCCATTGGACGCAAGCAACGGTCCGACGCTCCACAGGGTTTGCGTCCGACGCTACTTTTTGCACTAGAACGTCTCCGAAAATTCGCTGAATCCTACCGAGCTTGCGAGGCAGGAGGAAGAGAGGACCCAAACCCTCTCTAACCCTCAAACTTCACCCCGTTTCAAAAGTTTCCAACACTCCAAAGAGTTTCTCACTTTAGTGCACGTGTGTTAGCCTTTTCAAAAGAGTTTTCAACGGGTTTTGTTAGTGTCACTAGCATCTACATGCATATGCAACAAATGTGAACACCTAGTGGCACTTTGATAACCGCATTTCACAACGATTTCTCCCCTCTTGATAGTACAGCTATCTATCCTAAATGTGATCACTCTCTCTAAAGAGTCTTGATCACCAAAAACAAAAGAGCTCCTATTGGTTATACCTTTGCCTTGAGCTCCTTGCTTTTCACCATCTTCCTTCTCATCACTTGATGAAGCTTGTGGACAGCGTTTAATGATGGACTTATACCATTTGCATGGATGCCGTCATTGCCCTTCACTTGTGGCCTCCACCGACCCGGTCCTTTGCTCCATCTTGTTGTTTGCTAATCCAACTCATGAAACACTTAGAGCAAACATTTAGCAAACTAGGTTTCATCAATTACCCAAAACCAAACATGGGTTTTCACCACTGTTCGGACACTCATCACGCTGCCACATCCAGGGATTGGCCAATTCATCAACTTAATGTGAAGAAAGCTTTCCTCCACGGGACCCTTTCAGAAACAGTATACTGCTCTCAGCCTACTAGGTTCACTGATCCTGCACTTCCAGATCATGTTTGTAGACTCAACAAATCCCTCTACAGCTCGAAGCAAGCCCCGCGGCCTGGTACAGCCGCTTTGCCTCCTTTCTGATCTCTCTGGGATTCACTGAAGCCAAGTCAGACACATCTCTCTTCATATTCAGTCATGGCACCGAGACAGTCTACTTGCTCTTATATGTGGATGACATTGTCCTTACGGCTTCATCTCAACAACTCCTTCACCATGTCATTGCTGCTCTGAAAAAGGAGTTCACCATGAAGGATCTTGGACCCCTGCATCACTTTCTTGGCATTACAATTCAGCGCCACAGGGATTCTGTTCTCCTTTCATAGCGTCAGTACACTCTGGACATACATGCTCGCCTTGGCATGAGTGACTGCAAGCCTTGCTCCACTCCAGTTGACACTTGTGCAAAGGTACCAGCTGATGCTGGCCCATCTGTTGCTGATCCCACTTCTTATCGTAGTCTTGTGGGTGTCCTCCAGTACCTCCCCTTCACCAGGCCCGACATTGCCTATGCCATCCAACAAGTGTGCCTTCATATGCATGATCCGTGGGAAACTCACCTTGTCGCTGCCAAGCAGATCCTTCGCTATCTTCAGGGCACCCTTAGCCATGGTCTGGTCATTCCCCAAATAGCCCCAACATAGCTCCGTGTCTACACCGACGCTGATTGGGCTGGCTGCCCGGACACCCGCCGCTCCACCTCCGGCTACGCCGTCTTCCTCGGGGGCAGCCTGGTCTCCTGGTCATCCAAGCGGCAGCCCACTGTCTCCCAGTCCAGCGCCGAGGCAGAGTACCAAGCTGTTGCCAACGGCGTCAGCTGAAGCCACTTGGCTATGGCAACTGCTCCAGGAACTTCACCATCCACTAGACTCCGCATGCCTCATCTACTATGACAATGTCAGCACCGGCTACCACTCCACCAACCCCGTTCAACATCAGCACACCAAGCACATGGAAATCGACCTCCACTTCATCCGTGAACGTGTCGCCATGGGTTCAGTCTAGGTTCTTCATGTGCCCACCACGTCGCAGTTCGCTGATGTCTTCACCAAGGGGCTCCCTTCCTCTGTCTTCATGGATTTTCGCTCTAGTCTGAACGTTCGCTCCACCGACGATCTGACTGCAGGGGGTGTTAGAATTAATTGCTATTTACTGTAATCCCCTAGTTACTTGTTTAATCTCCTAGCTAGCTGTGCCGGGTTCACACCCAGCTGGCCCCTTGGGATGGGTTCACACCCTGCTAGCCCCTTGGGACTCGGCTGCCCTTTGGGCTACCCTCCTCCTCTCTATTTGTATGAATCCTCTTCTGTAACTCAATTCAAGGAATCCAAGTCTGCTAGGCTATTGTCTATCACTCTGTACCGGCGATGGCCCTGGTCAGGCTTTGGGCACCGTAGGGTTCATGGCCTCTGTACCGGCGATGGCAAAGGTTTGGGGCTGGCAACGCCGTGCGGTGGCGGAGCATTGGGCCCTGCCGTGGTGCGGCGGAGGTGGGGCGGCTAGGGTTTGTGGCATGTGGAGCGGCGGTGGCAGAGATTTGGGGCTTCAACAAACTGCAAGCGAGGGCGAAGAGCTGGGCCATGCGGCGGCGCGGAGGCTAGGGTTCGGGGAGCACATGGCTGGGCGTGTATACCCACCAGTGTGTGCATGCGAAATTACCTAAAAGACATCCAGTTTGTAGGTCTAGGGCATCGCAAGCATGGCTACAAGTCTCTTTTCGCAACACGTTTTCGCTGCTTCAAGGCGCGTTGTGCCGCCATACATGCAACAAACTGGCGCCAACCGACAAAACATTATAATTAGAGTTGGGCTAGCGTCATTTTCAGGCCTAGTTTAGGATGTAATGTTTTTCTTTTTCCTTTTACTAGCAAAAACCATTTCTTTTTAAAATATAAATCAGAGTAAAAATGCAGTTTATGAAAAAGTCATCAATATAAAAGTTCTATGAATCATCGAGATCTATAACTTTTGTTTTAGTCCTTTCTCCATATGAGCTTGTTTGACGATTCGAAATTTGAATTTGACATTATGAGAGTTTTCAAAATTAATTTACTGGCAAGAAATGAATTCAAATGAAAAAATCATCAACAACAAAGTTGTTGAACTATTTGATGTGTACAACTTTTGTTTTGATCACTTCTCCATCTTAGTTTGCTTGAAGAACTAAAAATTTGAATTTCAAAATTTGAGCTCCTCTCATATAAATTTGAGACGCTAAATGATTTGAAATGAAAAAGTCATGAATACCAAAGATGCATAACTCACCAAGATCTAAAACTTTTATTTTGGTCATCATTTCATTTGAGAAAGTGGTACTACACATAGTTCACAAATCCTACAATCACTCACATAGTTTAAAATAGAGCTATATGAGAGACATGTCAAAAACCTACTACATGTTATTATCACTTTTGCAAATGACAATAACCTACATAAAAGTTTTAGATTTTGATGAGTTATGCAAGTTTGGTATTCATCACTTTTCATTTGAAATCATTTATTGTTACAAAACCTTGCTTGTAGTTGTGATTTACTGAAATTCAAAATTTGGATAGTTCAAACTTTGTCAAATGAGAAGATTTCCAAAATAATAGTAGTAAGAACAGAAGAATTTGATAGAGCATGATTTTAGAAAGTTTTAGGAAAAAAATCATCTAATTTGAAGTTTGTATGAAGGAGAAAAACTAGTTACAAGTTTTTTGCAGACATTAAAAAGAAAAATTGTGCTTGTTCATATGATTTGGGAGGACTTCTATATATATAAGAATTTCGAACATAATTTTGGGGAATTAAATCCCTGCAAATCAAAATGTTGTAAACAACAAAGATGTAGAACTCATTGAGACCCACAATTTTGGTCTTGGTCATTTCCACATTTGAATTTGTTTCGGTTATTTTTAAAATTTAAATCTCATATTTTGATAAATTCGATCATAATTCGTATAAAATGTCTATCTTATCCTCCGAAATATGGGCCACATGTCATTGACTCCACGATTATCATATTATCCTAAGTTTGATCCATCTATCTCTTTTTTCAAATTTAAATTTTATATTTTTGACAAATTCGATTAAAATTTGTATAAATTGTCCGTTTTTTCCTCCAAAATGGCCCACATGTCATTGACTCCTCGAGTACCATATGATGCCTAAATTCGGTCGATCCAGCTCTTTTTAAAATTCAAATTTCACTTTTTGACAAATTCGATGGAGGTGGTCGATCAATGGCTGAGCTCCACAGGAAGACAATGGAGCTCGTCGATAGGTGAGCCACACGCCTGTGTAGATCTTTGAAAGGATCGGATAGGCCAGAGGGGGGTGAATAGCCTATTAAAAAATCTACAAAGCACTAAACCACAAGTTAGCAATTAACAAGGTGAAGCTAAGCACTAGCTCTACGGCAACTCTATGCAAGCCACCTAGCACAATATGCTACTCACAAGAATAAGCACACAAGCGCTAGAAACCAATGCCTCCGAGTCCTAAGGAGATGCCACCTAAACAAGATAATAGCGCAAGAGCAGGGATCGAGAAAGATATACCGCCGAGGAGAGTAGAGGTTGATCCAATCACCAAGAGTAGATAAACAACAAGAAATCCAATTGATCAACCAAGAAATCCATTCGATGGTGGAGTAGAGAAGTGCACACTTGATTTTTTACCGAGGTTCACGTGATCGCCATCACGCTACTCCTCGTTGTGGCACCGGTCTTCCTTGGTGGATTGCGAGCTAGGCTTCACATGCCAATCCCTCACCGGGAGCCGCTCACCAACACAAGAGAAGTGGCTTTCAACCACGAGCAATCCACTAAAGTCGGTTTTGGCACTCCGCCGGGGAATAACCGCAAGAACCCCTCACAATCAAGCCGGTGTAGCCTTGAACAATCACCAATCAAGCTTACACCTCCTCCTTGCTTCCACAACCATCTAGGGACTCAGCAAAGCCCCAAGAGAACAAGAAAACCGAAGCAAATCGCCACCAAGTGCTCTAGGATGCAACACTCAAGCAATCAAGCACTTGGAACAACACTATCTCACAAAGATTTGATTCAAAGTGTGTGAGATGTGTGTGGAGGGCTTAGGCTTGGCTCACAAGAGATTAGAAATGATCAAAATGCGCAAGAGTTAGTCCCTAAACCAGCCCAATCACTACTTATACTCCTCTCACAAAGATTTGCCCGTTGCTGTTTTACAGGAGCACCGGACGCTCAGTGTCCAGGTGGCATCGTCCGGTGCACAGATTAGTGCCACATCGCGCTTGGTTCAAACACGAGCCGTCAGATCCCAACGGTCAAGATAGTTGAAAAACGCGCTAAGTGCACACCGGACGCGGAACGTCACACTGGACGCTCCGCCGTCTGTGTCCGGTGCGCGAACAGAGAGCAACCCGAGAGCTCCAAGTCGCACCGGACGCGTCCGCTGGGGACTCATCGGATGCTCCCAGTTTCCAGTGTACTCACCGAGACAGAATTCCAACAGTTTCACCGGACGCTCGAAAAACACCACCGGACGCGCTGGAGTTACTGTTCCAGTGTCCGGTGCTTAAACAGAGCGGTTCCAGAGAGTTCCAAACCACACTAGATGCATCCGGTGCATGCCCTCCAGATGCTCTCAGTGTCTGGTGCACACTGCACCACTGCGCCACTGCTAGGGCTAGTCACCGGACGCTCCGGCCAGAGTCCGGTGCAGCGTCCGGTGCTACTTTAAGCACTTTTTCAAGCCTAGAAACTAGCCCCTTCTCTCAAGTGCTAACACCCAAGTGTTCTCAACACTAAGGCACGTGTGTTAGCTATTTTTCAAAGCATTTTGAAGGGCTAGTTAGTGTGATCTAGAGTCCTAAGTGTGAATGCCAATGCAATGCAACTCTAGAGCACTTGACAACCGATTCGAGTTAGTTTTTCTCCCCTTGATAGTCGGCTATCTATCCTAAATGTGATCACACCCACTTGATGTCTTAATCACCAAAATAAAATCCCTAATGGGGTTATACCTTTGCCTTCAAGCCTTTTCCTTTCACCTTGATCATCTCCACTTGTTTAACCATCACAAAGTCCATGGTTGCGCCATCTTGATCACCATCTCCTAGGCTCATCACTCCATGGATAGGACCACCTATGCTTAGCCATCACTTTAGCAAATAGGTTAGTCCTTAGGGTGTCATCAATTATCAAAACCAAACTAGGGCTTTCAATCTCTCCCTTTTTGGTAATTGATGACATCCTATACAAAGATAAGAATTAAGTTTGTTTTTTAACTTGTGAGCTTGTCCAAACAAGATTATCATGTTTTGGAGTGGACAAACCACACAAATTTGGTTTGGTGGCTATTTAGCTCCCCCTACATATGTGCATGAGTTTGGATTTGAAAGCTTGCACACATGCATAATTAGAGAGTAAATTTCCACCAATATGTGCTAGGATGGTTAGGATAAACCTTTGAAGCGTGATACCAAATGAAATTTTCAATCGAAGTTGTGGAATCGCCATCCTTAGCACTTTGATAACTAGATGATCACAAAACTTGAGCAAACCGTGAGATCACCCTTATAAGCAATGCTCAAATACCAAATGAAAGGAACAATATCATCTAGCTACCACCTAAGCATGCTAGTTATCAAATAATCAATCAAACCTATTTCTAGCATACACCACTCAGGAACATGGTAATTTGAAAATAAAGACATATGCAAATGCATCAAACATATGTAAGTGCACATTTCAAATGCATTCAACCAAGTTCATGAGTTTGCTCCCCCTCAAGGTGAGCTCATTTTAAGTAAAGGTTTTGATTCAAAATTTTGATCCCTTTACTTTGGCCTATTGCTCTCCCATCATCGGCCCTAATGATGGTTCATCACGAAGCTTAAGTTCTCTCCCCCTTGTTCTTTATCTTTGTTTTTCTCCCCCTTGGCACAAAAGGGTCAAGTTAATGGAGTGAGAGACTTTCTTAGTCAAATTTGATTCAATCTAGCAAATTTGCACAAGTTTCTTAACTCGGTTTGAACCAAAGACAAGCTTCTTCACGCCACTAGGGGTTATCTTGCCTATGTTGAGTTAAGCACTTAGTTGCTCATTTAACTAGATTCAACACTACGTTTGCATCCCCATGAACAAGTTATATGCCATCACTAGATCAATCAATCAAGCAAGCAATAGTAATGCCATATAGACTTCAAAAACATTTTGGCTTTCAATGAATGACCTAGATTGAACAAAATCATGTCTATATGATCTAGCAAGTCCTAGCAAAGAATGTATGCACATGTCAAACAATGATACCTTTGCCTTGCTTGGAGGAGAGACATGATATAAGATTTTCATGAAGTGCGTCAACACATGTTGGAGTAGTCAAGTATGTTCAATTTATTCCTTACCTTGCAAAATCTAGCTTCATCAAGTGGATTGGTGAATATGTTGGCTAGTTGATCATCGGTGCCCACACTTGTGATTGCAATATCTCCCTTTGTTTGGTGATCCCTTATGAAGTGGTGCCTTACATCTATGTGCTTAGTTCTTGAATGTTGCACCGGATTGGTTGTGATCTTCACCGCACTTTCATTGTCACATAGCAATGGAACCTTGTTGAATTTCAATCCATAATCCTTCAAGGTTTGCTTCATCCATAAGATTTGTGCACAACAACTTCCGGCACTAATGTATTTGGCTTCGGCGATAGAGAGTGCAACACTATTTTACTTCTTGGATGACCATGAGACTAGTGACCTTCCCAATAGTTGACAAGTACCGGAAGTGCTCTTTCTATCAATTTTACAACCGGCATAGTCTGCATCCGCATAACCAATCAATGTGAAATTAGAGCCCTTGGGATACCACAAACTAATGTTAGGTGTGCTCTTCAAATACCTCAAGATTCTTTTTGCAGCCTTCAAATGACTTTCTCTTGGAGAGGCTTGATACCTTGCACACATGCACACACTAAACATCAGATCCGGCTTAGAAGCGGTCACATAGAGTAAACTTCCAATCATTGACCTATATTGCTTTTGATCAACTAATTCACCTTCTTCATCCGGTTCCAAGCTTCCACTAGTGCCCATAGGAGTTGAGATTGCCTTAGCATTTTGCAATCCAAACTTCTTCACCATGTCCTTGATATACTTACTTTGACTCACAAAAGTGTCATTCTTCAATTGCTTGATTTGGAGTCCAAGAAAGTAACTAAGTTCACCAACCATGGACATTTCAAACTCTTTGGCCATCATCTCTCCAAACTCCTCACAAAATGCTTGACTAGTTGATCCAAAAATGATATCATCAACATAGATTTGCATGATGAACAAGTCATTACCAATCTTCTTAGTGAAGAGAGTGGTGTCAACCTTTCCCATCTTGAACCCTTTAGAGAGTAGGAAGTCCCCCAACCTCTCATACCATGCTCTTGGTGCTTGTTTCAAACCATAGAGAGCCTTCTTGAGCTTGTACATATGGTCTGGCTTCTTGTCATATTCAAAACCGGGAGGTTGTTCAACAAACACTCACTCATTGATGTAGCCATTTAGGAATGCACTTTTGATGTCCATTTGATAGAGCTTGATATTATGAGCACATGCATAAGCCAATAGAATCCGGATTGCTTCCAATCTTGCCACGGGTGCATAGGTTTCCCTAAAATCTAAGCCTTCAATTTGAGTGTAACCTTGTGCAACCAATCTAGCATTGTTCCTCACAACAATCCCATCTTGATCTTGCTTGTTCCAGAAGACCCACTTGGTGCCAATCACATTGTGCTTACTTGGTCTTGGAACTAATTCCCATACTTGATTTCTCTCAAAGTTGTTTAGCTCTTCATGCATGGCATTTATCCAATCCTCATTTTTTAGTGCCTTCTCAATATTAGTAGGCTCCTCTTGTGAGACAAAAAAAATAGTGCTCACAAAAAGATGCTACCCTTGACCTTGTTTGCACACCTCTACTAATATCACCAACAATTTGATCTAGAGGATGATCTCTTGCAATATGTGTAGGTTGAAGCACATGACTTGAACTTGCATTTTGTGCTTGGTCTTGGTCTTGACTTTGAACTTGAGCTTGGGCTTGAGAGTCACTTGAGCTAGCTTGATTTGCATCATCTTCCACTTGCACAATAGGAGGGATGAATTCATCATTATTTTCTTCAACTTGTCTTGGCCTAATGTCACCAATGTCCATGTTCTTCATAGCATCAACTAATTGTGGTCCCTTCACATCATCAAGATTATCCTTATCATCTTGTGACCCATTAGTTTCATCAAATTCAACATCATGAACTTCCTCAACTATCCCATGTGCCAAGTTCCATACTCTATAAGCTTTGCTTGAAGTTGAGTACCCAAGTAAGAAACCTTCATCACACTTCTTCTCAAATTTGCCCAATCGAGTGCCCTTCTTCAAGATGTAACATTTGCAACCAAACACTCTAAAATATGCAATGTTAGGCTTTCTTCCATTCAAGAGCTCATAGGGTGTCTTCTTCAACATTGGATGACAATATATACAGTTGCTAGTGTAGCAAGCCGTATTGATAGCTTCGGCCCATAACTCACCACTAACATTATACTCACTTAGCATTGTTCTTTCCATGTAAATTAGAGTTCGATTCTTCCTCTCAACAATTCCATTAGATTGAGGAGTGTACTTGGCCGAGAATTGATGCTTGATACCCAAATCATCACATAGCTCATCAATTCTTATGTTCTTGAACTCACTACCATTGTCACTTCTCACTTGCTTCACCCTTGTATCAAACTCATTTTGGCTTCTCTTGATGAAAGATTTGAAGATTTCATACACTTAACTTTTGTCAACAAGAAAGAATACCCAAGTATATCTACAGAAGTCATCAACTATCACAAATCCATACTTTCTTCCTCCAGTACTTGCATAAGTGGTTGGACCAAACAAATCCATGTGCAATAGCTCAAGTGGACTAGATGTACTCATCATGTCTTTCTTAGGATGTGTATTTCCAACTTGCTTTCCAAATTGACAAGAGCTACACAACTTATCTTTCTCGAAGTGAACATCCTTCAAGCCTCTAACCTTGTCATGCTTGACCAATCTTCCAAGTTGCTTCATTCCAACATGTCCAAGCCTTCTATGCCACAACCAACCAAGACTTGATTTTGAGATCAAACATGAAGAGAGCTTAGATTCACTATCATTAAAATCCACCAAGTATAGATTCTCATATCTAAAACCCTTGAAGATCAAGTTGGAACCATCCACACTCACAATCTCAACATCATCAATACCAAAGATGCACTTGAAACCAAGATCACAAAGTTGAGCAACCGACAATAAGTTGAAATTGAGAGATTCAACTAGCAACACATTGGATATGTGTTGGCATTTCTTAACATCATTACAAAAGATAGACTAAAAGTCCATCCCAGGCAACGGCGCTAGAAATGCTTGTTGGCGTCTCTTAGTATTACTACTAAAGATAGACTATAAGTCCATCCTTAATAATAATACTAAAAACGCAAGTTGACATCGCCAACCACCATTAATTCAGAAAGGTAACCCTTGGCCCTTAAAGGCGCCGGCCTAATTAGTGCAGTCTGGTAATAACAGTTAGAAGTGCCGGATTGGCCTTCCTAACCGTCATTACTTACGATATGCAAAACTGTGACACGGCGCCGTGGGGTGCACAAGAATTACAATCTTTAGGTAACGGTACTTAGGTACGCCAATCGATAGCTCAGTAAGAAATAAGATAACTCTGCAAACGCACAGAACTATCCTTGTAACATTTCAACCCGTGAGTAGGGTGTCGTATTTATAATTTCCCGTGGGAGGGCAATATGCATCAAGCGTGGTGTAAACATGATCACTTATTGAGTGCAATGGTAGGCATAGAGTAAACAGGAATAAAACATGATTTCAAGATAGTGGACACACATATGGATCAACCTCAAGGATAAAAGTAAAATAAAGAATAAAAGAATATATCTAACTGAGCAGGCATTGGTCATATATAATTATGCAAAGAACTGTTAGCAGATCATCTAATTATTAATTCTAGTATCAGGACTAAGTCTGTGGTGATAGGGAGATCCCCGCAGCTGGTCTGCCAGCCGATAGAGACTTTACGAACTCCTACTCAATATCCGAACGTGAGGGAATGCTAGGGATGGACAGGGCTGTCACCACCTGTCCACTTACCCCTCTGCCCGTGGGATACCGACATATTCGCCGATCTCCGCATACCCAAGCTCCATGCTTGCATACTTGGAAACAACTCCTAACCCCCGCGGACCCCAACCCTTCGGATTGACAGGCTAGATTAGGAGCAGCCATGACAGCACGACGAACCATCACCTCATTCCTAGTTCTTCCTCTATTCATACTAATTCGATGAACAATGAAGAACGATGATGAACAAGTCAAGAACATGATACATAAACTATATTCTAGCTCATATACTATGTTCATAACAAGATCATAACTAGACTCTTATTCATATGCATAATCATATAAGTATGATAAGAACTTGCTCATGGAAGAAGACCGAATTGTATTCACACCAAGATGATCCTTTTCTTCCAAGGAGACAAGCTCTCCTTGATAGCTCTTGCCTTGCTCACAAACTGCTACAACTACTCTAAAGATACAAGTGAGAGGTGTGAGGTAGATGATTCCAAATGATGTGTGTGTTGAAGGGGATGGAGCACCCTCTATTTATATTGAAACTATGACGGTTTGGGCGTTCTAAACATGGAAGCTGGTGAAACCGCCATTAGCAAACCGCCTTGAGTACTGTGGCTGAAGATGGGCCCGTGAAGTGCCATCTGGGGGGCGGCCGCCCCCGGGGGCGGTCGGTCCCTAGGAGGCGGCAACTGGCCACCGCCTTCGGGTGGTCGGTTGCTCCCTAGGCCTGGGCCTCTCCCTTGGTTGTGGATGGATCCAGTTACGCATTGAAGGTGGGCTTCTTTAATATTCTTTGGTTGCGCATTTGTTGGATTCGTCTTTTGATTTTGCGCTTTTTCATGTTGATGCGTATTTCCACTTGTTGTGCCATAAAACCTGTAAAACATGAATGCTAGGGGTACAAGTGGAACTTGTTAGTAGTAAAGGCATATGTGCTAGAATATGATTGTTAATCCTCTTTTTAGTCTAAGTTGGTGGTATAAAATTTATCCATAAGGACCACCAACAAGACCCCCAGCTTAACCTTTGCTCATCCCGAGCAAATACCTAAGTATAGTTGTTGATCAGGAGTTGCTACAATGCCGATATAATTCATAAGTGTCATACCTATAACATAGCATTCATTCGTAATTTAAATAAGTTGGCATTCTATCCACTCTTTACCTTGATTTCTTATGGGGCTTGTAGTTTCTCCAATTTCTTGGGCGGTTGCAAGATAGAATAATTATAATAGACTCACCAATCATTCATTCTTTGATAGACTTTTTATCCAGAGTTTTTATGAATTTTTGCAAAATAAACCAAGTTCCTCAAATGATTCTCTCAATCGCTCAATGTGTATGGTTTACCTTACCAAAGGCATCGTAGTGTTGCCTTTTCATCCTACTACTAAGGCTGAGAGTGCAGTTTTGGGTAGGTATGAAAGTGGGCGTACTTACATTACTTATATTGCTGAGTCAAAGACCGGACCATAAGGAGATACAAGATATATACCTTGATTGAGATGTGCAAGTGTGTGGAATATGAGTATGGTAAAAACCTATCTCTAAACTTTTTGGCACTCCATGCATCATGACTCTCTCTTATTGGATGGAATAAAACTTTTTGGAGGAATATGGGCCATAGAAATATCATCATTTTTTTTGAACGGGTATTTGTATTTTCTTTCCCATTTGTTTTCTGATGCCCTTTGGCTTTTTTTTAGCATAGCCCATATTTTGATTTGACATATGAAAACTTTTGGATGGAGAGGCGTCATGATGGCGAACAAGGAGTGAAAACATTTTTATGCATGGCTCTCAAAGTGAGGGTCGGCATTTTTATTTGGTGGATGAAAAAGGTGCATGTTGTTCGCAACTCTCAAGATGAGAGTCGGCTTTATTTAGTGGGTGTACGTGAATCTCAATCATAGGTGTATGGCCATAATCTCACTAGGTCTCAGCATTTTGACTCAACTCAAAGTTCTGTAAGTAGCATATGACTAAGTTTTTGTAAAAGTGTAGCATGTCATATGGCCTTGGTAGGTATTTCAGAATCATTGGGGAACTTTTGATTTTTGAATTTTTGAAAAGAAATCTCCGGATGTCAAGTTTCTCTTAGAACAATGTCATAGCAAAGTCTATTTATACCATCTCAAATCTCACAACAACTTAGAAAAGGATCATGCAATTGCAACCCACAAGATTTCAAGTTCTCAGAATGAGATATTTTTAGCCAACAAACTTAAATCTTGAGGAATACTAAGTTATAACTTAGACACAGACGAATTATAGACAGAGCAACTATTCATCATTTCAACGGAAGAGAAACTAACATATGTTAGCACATATGGGAGTGGAATATTTTATTTATTATTTTTAACAAGGAAATAAAATTGCAGAATTTAAAAGTGCGAGAATTAAAGTGCAAGAAATTTAAAGATACATGTTACCTCTTATGGATCTCCTCCCCCAAGCTAGTTCAAGGCCTAGGTCCCGGGAATTGTCCCATGGACCGAAGGTAGGCCATCTGTGCCTCATGCCGCCGCCGGTTCGCATGTTCGAGGTCCATGAACTGCTGCTGGTACTGCTCATGCCATTGGGTAGAAGTCTGGATGTGAGCATTGAGCGTACCTTGGATTTGTCTGTTTTGCAATTCCAGTCCTCCCATGCGTGTGTTGAGCATCTCTACTGTGACCGGCTATGGATGTATCGGAGGTGGCATGCCTTCAGAATCTGAAGAATGGTCGTGCTCGGGCTGCCTTGATCCCTCTGCCTCCTCTGAGTGTTGCCACCCTGACCCTCCAGCCGCATAAGGATGAGGAACATGTCCCATACCATATCCATACCCAGGGGTGAACCTAGGTGTAGATATGACCGGGGACCATTCCACCCTTGGTATCGTGGTAGGCATGGCCGGGTGTGGTGTAGGCTGCACAGGTTGCACAGGCTCTTCCTTCTGTACTTCTCTCCTCCGTGATCTCCTGCGAGAAACAGAACTCCTGCGTGCTTCTTCCTTTTCAACAAGGTCGAAGGTGAGAGATAGGGATTTATATAAAGCGAGATCCGGGTTAGGTAACGGAATCTCGTTTATATATCCCGGATAATAAAATATCAGGTTTGTTCCCGAGTCATCACGTTTTATAGTATGAGCTTGAGTAAAATAATACTCATTAATCATAATGCGCGGAATGGAGAGATAAACAATAGTGTTAGCACCATGAGGATCAACACTAGCAGCAATACGTGTGATGAGTGAAGTGCACATAATTGGTGTGGAAGTTTTAAAAGAGTTTAACCAGTGCTTAACAATGTCATAGACAGGAGCGACTTTAATTTTTTTAAGCACGGTATAAAGCAACTTCAGCTCAATATCATAAGCATGGTGAGTGTCATCTCTAGGAAAGAAAGAATTAGCAATCCATTTATACATAAGCCTTAGAGAAGGATGGTGGATGGTGTTGATGTTGGGTTGGAATTTTCCAGTCACATTTTGTCCGGTTATCAAGTGCCAAAAAGCATGACGCTGATAACCCGAAAGAGTGAAACCCAAATCAACAGAGCATCGCTCATGAAAACCCAAGTGTGAAGCAAAATCTTTCCAGTAAAGGCTATGTTCTTTCCCAAAGCAGCGAAAAGTAATACCATAATCGACAATTTGTAAAGTGCCCAAGATTTGAATGGTCAAAAGACGAGATCCAAGTTCGTGCACGGGGGCAACTTGGCTCCAACCAACGTTTTCAAAAATGGTATTAAATTCATCATTCATACCTGTCTGCTGGAGAAGGTGTGGGTCGAAGGCCAGTGTATGCAAGAATTCGCGTCCCTTGAGGAGGTTGTATGCTTGCATTTCCCGCTCGCTCTCCAAGTCGATGAAGGGAGCATCGGCCTCGTCGATGGCGTGGCCTCTTGGCGCCTCCTCTTCTTCATGTAGCGGGCTCTCCCCACGTGTGGGGGTACTTTGACTAGACTCCCCACGAGAGCGACGGCCTTTCCGGAACATGCCGGAAATCCGACCTCCGATCCCACTCATGGTGAGCTTGGCACAAGAACTTGACTTGTGATGGGAGTGGAAGAGGTTTGTGCAGGATTTCCTTGCACTTGAACTTTGTGGAAAAATGCTTGGAGAATGGTGGAGCAAGAGAGTGATGGAGAGAGTGAAAATGTGAGAATTAGAGGGGTGAGGAGCTCCACCTGAATGCTCTGGTATTTATAGAGCTGATCGCAGGCGGGGGAGTGCTCCTTGTAACGGCTAGTAGCCGTTGGAAAAAGGACATGCCTTGGAGCCGTTGGCCAGGGGGCGGTTGCCCCTAGGACCGGCCGGTCCCCTGCTGGCGTCGGTTCTGCCCAGTCTTTTTTCAGTTCCCACTAACGGCTATTTCTAATGTGTAGCCGGTTACGAATGACTCCCATTTGAAATTTTGCTCCAGTTTTTGATTTTCCACAAGTTTTATTTGAAAATTTTTGATTTTCAAAAATTATTTAAAAACAATATTTAGACTCAACAAAATTTAATCTTTCTGAAAATTATTTTTATAGAATTTTTGTGGAGAAGAATTTATTTTGAACTAAAAATAAATTTTTATAAATCTAGGAAGAGGGAATAATTTATTTTGATGCAAGAAAATAATTTTATTATTTATATATATTTTTTTTCAAAAGGATAAGATACAATACCTGAGTGGGGACACCTCCCCCAAGCTTGAATGATGGTGTGGGCCCCTTCAGATAATTATTATGCATATATATATATATATATATATATATATTTATTTTTATTTTGATAACTACCGATGACCTTCGGCAAGGGCTCAACGTTTATAGTCTGTTGGCCAGACTTTCCTTCCTTTATTGATCTGTAGCTGCATGAACAAACTCGGGAGAAGTCTCGGGTTGCCCCAGGATTTTTCTTGTGTTGTTGACAGGAATAGAAGCAACTATTTGTGCCATTTGTGTTTCTATCATTTTGTTAAAACTTGCTTGATTTTGAATAGAAGAAGACAAAGTTTCAAGCTTGGCATTTATGTTTTCAAACATTTTGTCATTGAAGGATAGCCTTTTGGTCAAACTTTCATTGATTTTAGCTTGTCCTAGAACGAGATCTTCTAAGGAAGGTTGGTTTGAATTGTAATTTGAATTGAAATTATTACCTTGCGGGCGGTGTTGGTTGTTTCACCCGTTATTACCTTGCTGTAGTTGGCGAAACCCGTTGTTGACATATGAAGCTTCTTCTTGGGTTTCGGGGCAGTTGTTCCCCGAGTGGCCAACGTTCCCACAGACTTCACACGGCATGTGTGAATCCATGGCTTAGACGGTACTCATGGAAGGGTTGGTAGCACGATCGTCCAGCTTTTGCATCAGCAAGTCTAATTTTGTGGCAAGCAAGTCCGTCTCCTTTATGGTATGCGTGCCTTTTTGTGTTTTTCTTCCTTCTCCCCAACTCTGATTGGCCACCATCTTCTCAATGAGTGCAGTTGCATCCGCGATGATGAGGGAGAGGAATGCACCTCCAGCTGCGGCATCTACTGTGGCAGAACCGCCTTAATCATAGGGCCCACGTGCACCGTCCTCGTCCCTAAGGACCCACGATCAGTCTGCACGAGTTCCCCTTGACCTAGGTGGCCTGCTAGGTTCCCTAAGAAACCCTAACTAATAAAATGAATCAGAGTAAAGAGTGCGGAAGTATTGCATAACCATAGGTATACAAATATAGATTACATTAGCCCGAACCAAAGTTTCGTAGTGGATAAGCCGTGTACAACTATACCCTTGCCCAAGGGTTATATCATATACACATCCTTGATCATGCGCAATCCGTCAACCAACACGGTCCCAAGCCGAACTGTACCCTCGGCTCACCTGCAACAGGGGTTAACAAACCCTGAGTACTGGGGTACTCCACAAGACTTACCCGACTAAGAAAAAGGAATGAGACTCAGGAATGCAGGCTGAGGGGAATCAAGGTAAGGCTTGAGCAAGAGTCAAAGGGTTTTGCAGAAAAGCATTACTATCCTATTTCAATATTTCACTCAATCTTATTTTAATCATAATCCATAATTCCAAATTCATTCTCGTATATCATCATACTTTCAAATTTTTAATTATTCTCAAAAACACCTAGTTCCGAACCACTTTTCAGTTGTAGGTCAAAGGATCAAGTCTCCATATCCGAGGAGCAACGACGATTCGAATCGATTATTACCCAGCTGGGGATCCCTATCCACACTGCATATGTAGCACTTAAGCTTGCATATACCAACTCCGGCTACCACGGCTTTTCTACCCCTGAACCGGTCCTGCGCCACCCGAGAACACAGTACTCCTCTCCTCTCCAGGCACGCCGGCCACGAGGGTACACGCTGCTCTCGCCATCTCTCTACTCCCAGTGCGTGGTTGTCGGTTCAAGTAGTAGAGCCACCGGAGTCAGAGCTTTCCGTAGTATGTGGCTAGTTGCAAAGTCTCGATCACAGCAGGCCTACAACGAACGGTCCCTAATTCTTTTTCCGTAGGCGACACTGCATTGGGACTCTAACCCAAGTACAGGTGTCCCAACGGTTTTCGAATCCCTTTTTCCGCCGGTGGTCAAGCATTGGGACTCTAACCCAAATTCACAACCACTGAGCAAGAAAATCCCTTCTCGTCGGTGACAATGTACTGATCAGGTGCACAGCCACCGAACGAGAATAATACCAGTTCCCTTTTCCATGTTTAAGTAATGTATCACAATAGCTCAAAAATAGCATTTATGCAAATCTACATTATTTAAGCAGGGCTAAGCATTTTCAATGTTTTCATTTTAAAACAGGTTTCCAAGGATAATATATCAAGGTAAGTAATGCATCGAGATCGGTGACAATCAACTCCTATCAACCTAATGCAATAATTAACTCAAGTTATAAGGATTTATAAATCAAAAGGTAGGGGCTGAATGCACCGGGGCTTGCCTGTGTTGCAGGTCTGTCACTTCCGTCAGAAAACCAGAGAAATCTTCTTGCCTTCTCCTAACGAATAATTCTTCCGTCGGGGAGCAATCAAGAATTCTTTCCGAGCATCCGATCACTACACGTAAAACAATGATGCATGCTTACATGGTGTGGAATGATATGAATGAAAAATATAGAACAAACACTTAATTAACAACCTTGAGTACAACTTTCCTTCACGGTAAAGTTGTAAAACATTTCTCAAAAGGTAAAAGGGTGTTTTCGCATTTTATTTTTATTGACCATTTTAACAGTCATAGAAAGCCGCTGCACAACTTGCTCAATATCCACCGCAATACACCAGTTAACGTGCCAATGATCCCCATAGGGAATGCCCTAGGGTTAACAATCAGTCCAAAAGTCACTCAAAACCTAGTTTATTGGGGTTTTCTATTTATTTTATTAATCGATTAATGAGGTATAAAATATTAAATCTATAAACTATTTCCAATTGAGCTCAAGCTTTTTCTATAGCTGAATCTCATCCTAAAATAGTGCCCATTCAAATTTCATGATTTTTGGATAATCCTATTGGCCTATAAAAATCATAGAAGCTTCATTTATTAATTAAAAGACATATTTATACCACATATAGATAACACCAAAATTCCATATTTTATATTTTTATCAAATACTACACACTGCAGAGAATCTATTAATTATTTTCATAATTTTTGAGGCAGCACCTTCACCCCTATAAAAATAACAAAGTATAACGCTATTCGTATTCTCAGGAAATCAGGAAAACTAATTAAATTCGCGAAAATTAAGAAATCCATTTTCGGCCCGAGTCGGCCCAACTCGGCAGGCCAGCCCAAGTGCTCCCGCGCGCTCCCTCGGTGCGCCCGTGCCCGACTGGGCCGACCCACCTGGCCCGGCAGGCGGCCCAACTCGGCAGGCCATCTTCTTCCTTGCGCAGGGGGGGCTTCCCGCGCGCACGACGGCGCGACCGCGACGGCGCATCGCCGACGACTCTTCCGGCGAGGTCGTGGGCACATGGGCGTACCCCTAAACCTCCCACACGCATCTAGTTAGATGGTTAAGCAGTAAACGGCTCGGCTCGAGCTTCACCGCGACCATGACGGACAGACGGCGACCGGCACGGCGGTGCGGCCACGTTCTAGGGTCACCAATGCACCAAAGAGAGAACCCACGAACGCATGAGTTACACGGGCTTAAGATGAACTCAAAACATTGGCCGGGACGGCACAGAGCTCACCGGAGTGGCCAAGTCACAAGGAGGTGCTCCACGGCAGCGTTCCGACCGCCCGCGAGGAAGAACCGCTCGGCTCGGGGCTTCGGCTAGCAAGGGAGTAGGGCGAGTGGGTCAGGAAGTGCACAAGGGCGAGAAGAACCCATGGCACAAGCTAATTTGGACGAAGAGGGTCGGTGGGAGAGGAATTTGGCCGGTGACCGAATGAGGTCGCCGACGAGCCAGGAGGGAGGAGAGACAGAGAGGCGGCTTATCGACTTTATAGGCAGGCCAAAAGGAGGGACAAGCGACCGACAGCGCTCCGGGTCCCCCACGACTCCGACAGCGCCGGCGGCAAGCGCCCGGCTGGCCCGGGCAGCGACGCCGCGCTGCCGCACGCGCGGCTCTGTTCGTGAACAGAGGAAGGAGGCTCGAGTACTGTAGCATTCAATTATCTCTTTTTACTGTTTTTGCACAATACTCCCAAATCTGTGTGGAACCTTGAAAAATCATCAATATAGAAGTTGTAGTAAATTTTATTCTGAGCAACTTTGGTACTTGAAGCATATTCAAATTTTGAATAGTTTTTGAATGATTCAAAAAGGGGTAAATATGGATTTTGAAATTAAATTCTAATCCAGTCAAATTCTTGAGATTTTTCTGAATAAGTTGAAAATCTACAAATATAAAAGTTGTTTTTCTTGACAAGGGCTACAACTTTCAGTAAATGAGTTTTGTCAGATTCTTCATAGTTTTTTGAAAAGGCATTTTAAATTTGAATAAATGAACACTAATTGGGTTTTAATTTACAATTCCACTCACTAACTTCAAAATCTTCAAAAATGAAAGTTGTTCCATTATGAAAGGGCTAAAACTTCTATTAAGAAACTATCACCAGATTCTTGTTAGTTTTTGAATTTGTATTTCAAATTTAAACTTTAAAGCATAAATTAGGGTTTTATTTGAAATTCTTTTTAATAACTTCAAAATTGCTCCAAATAGAAGTTGCTCAACTTTTAAGGATTTACAACTTTTGTTTAAGGCCCAACCTCTAATTCCATTTAGTTTTTAAATTAGGGTTTTGGGTCCGATTTAGGGTTTCAAAATGATTTTGTTTTTAATTTCCAATGGGATTTGAATAAATACACACAAACAAACATGTATACAATCAAATCACTCTAAAGTACCTATGCACAATCACATGCAGGAATAAAATTTATTTTAGTTGATGCATCATAACAGAGTTAAATGTGGAATGATTTGCATGCGATCATGATGACGTGGCAGGTTTTAGTTAATGTAACACCAGGAGTGTTACATCTACGTGCCCCTTTGACATGGCCATGAGGCCTTCATAAAAGTTTTGGAGTACGAGCCAATCTTCTATTCCATGGTGAGGGCAGGCTCAGATGTACTCTTGCAGCCTTTCCCATGCTTCGGGGATAGATTCAAGGGAAGTTTGCTGGAAGTTTGAGATCTTCCCCCTTAGAGCGCTGTTCTTGCTCATGGGGAAGAACTTGGCGAGGAATGCTGCGGAACACTTGTCCCACGTGTTGATGGCTTCCTTATTTTGATAGAACCATTGTTTCGCTTTCCCCGTGAGGGAGAAAGGAAACAAGCGGAGCCTGATACTGTCTTGTGCGACGTCTTTGATGACAATGGTGTCGCACAGCTCAAGGAAGTGTTGCAAATGAGCGTTTGCATCCTCGCTTGGCAAGCCACAGAACTGGCTTGCCTGCACCATCGAGATAAGGCCTATACGGATCTCAAAATTTCCATTTTCGATGTTGACAGCGGGCCCAACGGGCACGTTGGCAACAGCGGGGATGGAGTAGTCACGGAGTGTCTTGGACGGTAGTAGCGGATGGTGCGGGAACAAACGATTCGTCTGCCGACGGAGTAGCAGAAGAAGAAATGGTACGAGACCTTTTCTTCCTTATGAGTGCTTCCGGATTGCTGATGAAATTGTTCGGCAGAGCAAAACCGCTCATACACTATCCTGTTTTCATTCCAATAAAAAGAGGAAGAAAACAGCGAAGTTAGCCTGTTTAAACTACGTCTACCAATGCTTATTTTGTGATTAATGTTTATGCCAGCTTAGATGTTTTTGCCCTCCCTGGCAACGGTGCCAGAAATGCTTGTTAGCATTTCTTAACATCGTTACAAAAGATAGACTAAAAGTCCATCCCAGGTAACGGCGCTAGAAATGCTTGTTGGCATCTCTTAGTATTACTACTAAAGATAGACTATAAGTCCGTCCTTAATAATAATACTAAAAACGCAAGTTGGCATCCCCAACCACCATTAATTCAGAAAGGTAACCCTTGGCCCTTAAAGGCGCTGGCCTAGGTAGTGCAGTCTGGTAATAGCACTTAGAAGTGCCGGATTGGCCTTCCTAACCGTCATTACTTACGATATGCAAAACTGTGACATGGCGCCGTGGGGTGCACAAGAATTACAATCCTTAAGTAATGGTAGTTAGGTACGCCAATCGATAGCTCAGTAAGAAATAAGATAACTCTGCAAGCGCACAGAACTATCATTGTAGCATTTCAACCCGTGAGTAGGGTGTCGTATTTATAATTTCCCGTGGGAGGGCAATATGCATCAAGCGTGGTGTAAACATGATCACTTATTGAGTGCAATGGTAGGCATAGAGTAAACAGGAATAAAACATGATTTCAAGATAGTGGACACACATATGGATCAACCTCAAGGATAAAAGAAAAATAAAGAATAAAAGAATATATCTAACTGAGCAAGCATTGTTCATATATAATTATGCAAAGAACTGTTAGCAGATCATCTAATTATTAATTCTAGTATCAGGACTAAGTCTGGGGTGATAGGGAGATCCCCGCAGCTGGTCTGCCAGCCGATAGAGACTTTACGAACTCCTACTCAATATCCGAATGTGGGGGAATGCTAGGGATGGACAGGGCTGTCACCACCTGTCCACCTACCCCTCTGCCCGTGGGATACCGACATATTCGCCGATCTCCGCATACCCAAGCTCCATGCTTGCATACTTGGAAACAACTCCTAACCCCCGCGGATCCCAACCCTTCGGATTGACAGGCTAGGTTAGGAGCAGCCATGATAGCACGATGAACCATCACCTCATTCCTAGTTCTTCCTCTATTCATACTAATTCGATGAACAATGAAGAACGATGATGAACAAGTCAAGAACATGATACATAAACTATATTCTAGCTCATATACTATGTTCATAACAAGATCATAACTAGACTCTTGTTCATATGCATAATCATATTGCTCATGGAAGAAGACCGAATTGTATTCATACCAAGATGATCCTTTTCTTCCAAGGAGACAAGCTCTCCTTGATAGCTCTTGCCTTGCTCACAGACTACTACAACTACTCTAAAGATACAAGTGAGAGGTGTGAGGTAGATGACTCCAAATGATGTGTGTGTTGAAGGGAATGGAGCACCCTCTATTTATATTGAAACTATGACGGTTTGGGCGTTCTAAACATGGAAGCAGGTGAAACCGCCATCAGCAAACCGCCTTGAGTACTGTGGCTGAAGATGGGCCCGGGAAGTGCCATCTGGGGGGCGGTCGGTCCCTGGGAGGTGGCAACTGGCCACCGCCTTCGGGTGGTCGGTTGCTCCCTGGGCCTGGGCCTCTCCCATGGTTGCGGATGGATCCAGTTACGCATTGAAGGTGGGCTTCTTCAATATTCTTTGGTTGTGCATTTGTTGGATTCGTCTTTTGATTTTGCGCTTTCTTCATGTTGATGCGTATTTCCACTTGTTATGCCATAAAACCTATAAAACATGAATGCTAGGGGTACAAGTGGAACTTGTTAGTAGTAAAGGCATATGTGCTAGAATATGATTGTTAATCCTCTTTTTAGTCTAAGTTGGTGGTATAAAATTTATCCATAAGTACCGCCAACAATATGCTCATATCATTTGAGATTGCAATCTTGCCTAATCCTTTCACCTTGCCTTTGCCATTGTCACCAAAAGTGATAAAATCAAATTCTTGATTGCCATTTGTGTTGATAGAATTGAACATACTAGACTCCCCAGTCATATGTTAATTGCATCCACTATCAAGCACCCAATGTCTTCCTCCGGCTTTGTAATTAACCTACAAAGAATAGATCAATTAGTTTTAGGTACCCAAGCATTCTTGGGTCCTTGGAGGTTAGTGACCAAAGACTTAGGCACCCAAATGGATCTCCTCCTTGGATTGCCTCTTGGTGTACCAATGTACTTGGCTTTAACACTCTTCACTCCCTTTGTGAACATGTAACAAGAATCAAGGCGAATTAAAGTCGCACTAGCAAATTTTACTTGCTTGATCTTGTTGGCCATGCAATATTGCTCATTATGCCCCACTTGCTTGCATCTTTGGCAATACCTAACATTGCTCCTCACAAAGCTAGCTTTGGGAGTTGCAAAGGTAGCCTTGACTTTCTTGGGGGTATAGCCTAGTCCCTCCTTAGAGTGACTAAATCTTTGGCTACCCAAACACTTTAGCAAGTGGGCATCCCTACCATAGGCACTACCTAAGGCGCGAGTGAGCTTGTTGACCTCCTCCTTGAGGTTTTTGTTTTCCACCACAAATGAGGACTTTGAGTCATCAATCTTAGGTGAATTAGGAGTGGTAGAGCTGCAAGAAGGGTTAGTGACAACAATAGTAGTAGAAGGAATTGACTTGTCACTAAGGATATCACATGTGGAACCCATGTCACATGTCTTGATGGATGCCTTCTTCTCATTTTCAGCCACTAGAGAGGAGTGAGCTTTCTCTAGCTTGGAGTGAGATACCTTGAGGTTCTCATGGGCCCCCATTAGCCTCTCATGAGACTTCAAGAGCTCATCAAAGGATTGCTCAATGGCTAACTTGCCCTTGCATAATTCTTTGCACTCCTTTCTCTTGGCCTCAATGTAAGTGTTGGCATCATCAAGCATGGACATGAGTTCATCACATGAGAGCTCCTCCTCATCACTCTCATCATCGGATTGTACCTTAGATGGCTTGGCCATCAAGCATGTGGATGGAGTGTCGAAGAGAGATAGCTTGTTGTTGAAAGCAATGCTTGCAATAACTTTCTTCTTGATTGTGTTGCTCTCATCATCACTATCATCATCATCGGTAGAGGCATCACTATCATCCCAAGTGACACAACATGATTGCCCCTTCTTCTTCTTCTTGAGTGTCACATTCTTGTTCTTCTTTTCTTCTTATTCTTCTTCTTGCTCTTCTTCTTCTCATCATCACTCTCATTGTCATTGTCTCTATTATGAGGACAATCGGCAATGAAGTGATCCAAGCTCTTGCACTTGAAACACCTCCTTGGCTCTTGCTTGTTCTTGGAGATGAACTTCTTCTTGCCTTGACCATAGCCTTTCCTCTTCATGAAACGTCCAAACTTGCGCACTAGAAGAGCCATAGCCTCATCATCTTTATCATCACTTAAAGTAGATTCTTCTTCAAGCTCAATCATTTTGGCCTTGCCCTTGCTCTTAGAGGATGATGTAGCTTTGATTGCTACACTCTTCTTCCTCTTCTCCTCAACCACCTTCTCATTGTTCATGTCTTGCGTGATGATCTCACTAAGGATTTGGTTGGGCTTCTTCTTTCTCAAGTCTACTCTTGCAAGCAAGGTCTTGATGATAGCAAATCTTGAGGGCAAGCACCTCAAGAACTTGTGAGAGAACTCCTTGTCTTTGATGTCCTCACCCAAGCTCTTCAAATCATTGACAATCACTTGCAGCCGGTTGAAAATCTCAGGCACACTCTCATCTTCTTCCATCTTGAAGGTGCCAAACTTCTCTCTCAACATGTACACCTTGGCATTCTTGACCTCTTGTGTGCCCTCATATGTCTCCTCTAACCGCTTCCAAATGTCATGAGCCAAATCAAGATCCTTGATTTGCTCAAACACATGAGACTCAAGAGTGGTGTAGAGTGCATTAATTGCATGGGCATTGCACTCCATCTTCCTCTTGTCGGCATCGGTGGGAGCTTGAGCATTCTCATACTCAATCTTTGTCTCCGTCACCTTCCACACATCAATATGCATAGTCATGAAGTGCACAATCATCTTCCTCCTCCAATGGTCATAACTTATGCCATCAAACTTTGTTGGCTTCCCCAACACATTGATTTGAGTTGTCTTGCACCACAAGGATGTTAAGCCTCAAAACATGATAACCTCGGCTCCGATACCAATTGAAAGGACCGGATAGGCTATAGGGGGTGAATAGCCTATTAAAAAATCTACAAAGCACTAGACCACAAGTTAGCAATTAACAAGGCGAAGCTAAGCACTAGCTCTACGGCTACTCTATGCAAGCCACCTAGCACAATATGCTACTCACAAGAATAAGCACACAAGCGCTAGAAACCAACGCCTTCGAGTCCTAAGGAGATGGCACCTAAACAAGACAATAGCGCAAGAGCAGGGATCAAGAAAGATATACCGCCAAGGAGAGTAGAGGTTGATCCAATCACCAAGAGTAGATAAACAACAAGAAATCCAATTGATCAACCAAGAAATCCATTCGAAGGTGGAGTAGAGAAGTGCACACTCGATTTTTTACCGAGGTTCACGTGATCGTCGTCACGCTACTCCTCGTTGTGGCACCGGTCTTCCTTGGTGGATTGGGAGCTAGGCTTCACACGCCAATCCCTCACCGGGAGCCGCTCACCAACACAAGAGAAGTGGCTTTCAACCATGAGCAATCCACTAAAGTTGGTTTTGGCACTCCGCCGGGGAATAACCGCAAGAACCCCACACAATCAAGCCGGTGTAGCCTTGAACAATCACTAATCAAGCTTACACCTCCTCCTTGCTTCCACAGCCATCTAGGGACTCGGCAAAGCCCCAAGAGAACAATAAAACCGAAGCAAATCACCACCAAGTGCTCTAGGATGCAACACTCAAGCAATCAAGCACTTGGAACAACACTATCTCACAAAGATTTGAGTCAAAGTGTGTGAGATGTGTGTGGAGGGCTTAGGCTTGGCTCACAAGAGATTAGGAATGATCAAAATGCGCAAGAGTTAGTCCCCAAGCTAGCCCAAGCACTACTTATACTCCCCTCACAAAGATTTGCCCATTGCTGTTTTACAGGAGCACCGGACGCTCAGTGTCCGGTGGCATCGTCCGGTGCACAGATTAGTGCCACGTCGTGCTTGGTTCAAACACGAGCCGTCAGATCCCAACGGTCGAGACAGTTGAAAAACGCGCTAAGTTCACACCGGACGCGGAACGTCACACCGGACGCTCCGCTGTCCGTGTCCGGTGCGCGAACAGAGAGCAACCCGAGAGCTCCAAGTCGCACCGGACGCGTCTGCTGAGGAGTCACGGGACGCATCCGGCGTCCAGTGTACTCACCGAGACAGAATTCCAACAGTTTCACCGGACGCTCGAAAAACACCATCGGGCACGCTGGAGTTACTGTTACAGTGTCCGGTGCTTAAACAGAGAGGTTCCAGAGAGTTCCAAACCACACCAGACGCATCCGGTGCATGCCCTTCGGACGCTCTCAGCGTCTGGTGCACACTGCATCACTGCGCTACTACTAGGGTTAGTCACCGGACGCTCCGGCCAGAGTCCGGTGCAGCGCCTGGTGCTACTTTAAGCACTTTTTCAAGCCTAGAAACCAGCCCCTTCTCTCAAGTGCTAACACCCAAGTGTTCTCACCACTAAGGCACGTGTGTTACCTATTTTTCAAAGCATTTTGAAGGACTAGTTAGTGTGATTTAGAGTCCTAAGTGTGAATGCCAATGCAATGCAACTCTAGAGCACTTGACATCCGATTCGAGTTCGTTTTTCTACCCTTGATAGTCGGCTATCTATTCTTAATGTGATCACATCCACTTGGTATTTTAATCACCAAAAGAAAAGCCCTAATGGGGTTATACCTTTGCCTTCAAGCCTTTTCTTTTCACCTTGATCATCTCCACTTGTTTAACCATCGCAAAGTCCATGGTTGAGCCATCTTGATCACCATCTCCTAGGCTCATCACTCCATGGATAGGACCACCTATGCTTAGCCATCACTTTAGCAAATAGGTTAGTCCTTAGGGTGTCATCAATTATCAAAACCAAACTAGGGCCTTCAATCTCGCTGACAGAGTACTAGGACAAATCGTCGCTGCCGCACCCTGGCCCACCTCCGTCGTGGCCGCACCCCGCCTCCGTCGTTGCCGTACCCCGCCTGGCTGCTGCTGCCCACCGACTTCGCCGCTGCCACCCACCGATGATTTCACCGCGCTACCGCCCCAAGTCTTCGCCACTGCCGCACCCCGCGTGGCCTTCCTTCACCGTTGCCACAGACAGTCTTCACCGCCACCGCCATTGTACCGCTGCCGTGACCGCACCCCGCCTAATCTGTGTTTTTACAAATGACGACAATGACCAAGGTACCGTAGTCTAATTTGGTTTGCAAACATACTTGCTGTTTATTATAAAAGATGTTCCATTTTGGTCACAACTTCCTTCACATTGCAATGGTAAGGCATTTCCCTCTGGCCTAGCCAATCTTGGGTTCGATTCCTGGGATTGCCAGTCCCTTTTTATTTTCGCGCTATTTGGGCTGCTGTCCACGTCACCATGATGTCCACGTCACTAGGGTCCAACCGTCCATGTCACCAAACAATCCATCTGTGATGTTTATCTGCAAGCGTCATAGATGACTGCAGGGGTGATGAATGGTATAAATGGTCACAACGTTACCAGCTAATTCTCAAACCGTCATAGAGTCATAAATCGACGACAGTTTTAAAAACCGTCACCAGGAAACCATCATGTATCAACACAATCCTTGTAGTGTATGGTGCAAGTAGATACAAGACGAATAAAGACTATAAAAATAAAGATAATGTAGCCTCTATTTTTATAGGGAAGAGGAGAAAGAGGACCCCCAACATAGTTCAAAACCCAGCAACAAAGAAAAAGAAGAAGTATACTATTACGCACAGAGAAGGATTATTACTTTGGTGATATGGTACCTTACAATGGTTGATCGATTGTTTTTCGCAAACCCAGAGGATGCCAAACTTATGAGATGGCATGTTTCTGATGAGCATAAAAATGATGGAAAGCTTCGACATCCAGCCGATGGCAAGCAATGGCAAAATTTCAATGACAAACACCCAAATTTGCTGGGAAACAAAGAAATGTTAGGTTCGCACTGAGTACTGATGGAATGAATCCCTTCGCCGAGGAGCAGGAAGAACATCACATGGTCAGTGATCCTTACCATCTACAACCTCCCTCCATGATTGTTGCGAAAGCAAAAAATAATTTTTGCTGGCCATTCTTATTTTTGGACCTAAACAACATGAAGTTGACATGGATATACTTTTGGATCCTTTAATGGAGGAGATGAAAATATTGTGGGAAAATGGGTGTTCAAATGTTGGACGAGTTCTGCAATGAGTGGTTCACACTAAGAGAAATTATTTTTGTTACGATCAATGATTACCCTACTCTCTTTGTATTATCAGGCCAGTTCAAGGGAAATGTTGGTTGTGTAGTATGCCCAAATGAAACCACTTATGTGTTCATTGATGCTTCTAAGAAGATATTATACAAGAGGTACATGCGCTTCTTATCAAAAGGGCATAGGTACCGCTTGCGAAGGATAGACAAGTACATCGATAATATGGATGAACTACACTCTACTCCTCTATCAGGTAACAATAAAGGTCAAAGAGTTTTCGAAATAGTTAGAAACATCAAATTTGTTTTTGAGAAGAAGACAAAATATGGAAAAGCAAGAAAGGATGTCAAACCAATTCCAGGGTCTACATTCAAGAAGATGTCAGTTTTCCTAAAGTATTTTTCATACTAGAAAGAGTTGGACGTAAAACACGCGATCGACGTTATGAACATTCAGAAGAATGTGTTTGAAAGCATAATTGGCATCTTACTAGACATAAAGAGCAATACAAAGGAAGGACTCAATTCACGTCTGGACATGATAAATTTAGGCATAAAACAGGACTTCACGTTCTTCTAGAAAATAGGAAGTACCACCTCCCGGTACAAGCTATAACCTGAACACAGGTCATGAGAAATATGCGATGTGTGTGTGGCAGAAGAATTTGAAAGTTCCATCTGAATTCTTCTCCAACATAAGAAGTATTGTGCCAATGAAAGATGTTGCGTACACTCAACAACTACAACTGACAAGATTGTCATGTCATGCTGACTATTGTCCACCTTATTACCGTCAAGGCTATAAATCTGGTGTTCAAAAAGACGGCAATTACATGGTTGTGCTACTTTTTCAACAAGATCTCATAGAAGGTAATTGATCGCGATGAGTTGGCGTCTCTTGAAGGATTTGTAGTGGAGGCAGTGTCACAGTTTGAGATGTGCTTCCCCCTATCATTTTTCGATATAATGGTACACCTTGTGGTGCATTTGGTGCCACAAACAGAGTCATTGAGTCACATGTATTTGCATGAAATTTTGGAGGTATGACCATTTCATATCAATATTGAATGGCTATGTATCAACTCATGCTTGTTTTGAGGCATCCATGATAGACGGGTATTCTACCGAACAGGCTATTGAGTCTGGAGGTCCATTCTGCAATAATTGCCTAAAAGACAATATTGCAATAGGTTTGCCTTGACACGACATGAGGGTAGGTTACATGGAAGTGGGAGGATGGTACGAAAATCATTCATCCCGTCAGATTACAAAATAGTCCTCGAGGCACATCACAGCATCCTACATCAGCTCTCGATAATGGAGCCTTTCATCGAGCAACACATGAATGAGTTTCGCGATGGCCAGTATATAAATTTATGAATACAAATATCATACATGTGTAGTACATAGGGTAATGTTGCAACTAAATAACCACTTGCCCATTATATAGTGCCACAAGCAACCACCCGGATCGGTACACCATGGCTACTTCGTGTGCGAATTTATGAGAGAGACCGACTGATACATTAAGAACATTGACGAGGTAAGTAATAGTCATGTATGAAGTTCTATCATTGATGTTGAAAATCTATGGTCAAGTGTAAATATATGATGTTCATAAACTTCCTTTTCAGGCATATAAACTAAGCAAGTCGAAGAATTTCAGCAATACAACTTTGTATAACATATGCACAGATATGTGCTCATTCATCATGAAAGAAATTATTCCATGCAGTGAAATATCATGATGCTACCAGCGTATTAGCGATGCCAGAGTTCAGAGTGCTAATAGAAATTGAGATACTAAATCTAAACATAGATGATTATTATAGACTTCATGGAACTTAATGTTTAGAAGCAGAAAACTTTGATGTATATGGTTGATTATGACTTAGTTTGGTGCATCACATGTATATGTGATGTATATACATGTATGATATAATTAAGTTGTATGTTATGTATATTTATTACATGTTGTTATAATTGATAACGATTCAATAGGGTTTAGTTTCAATCTGTATCCGATAGGGTTTAGTAATAATATGGAGGAAAATAAATATTTGAAAACTCAACACTGGCGGTAGAAAACTGACAGTGTTAATGTGTTTTACACTTGCGGTTGGTTAAGAAAACTACCAGTATACATCAGATTGCACTGGCGGTTCTCAAATCAGTACAAACAAAAATTTTGATTTTCACTGGCCTGTCTCACTGGTGGACTCGAAAAACGCCATTACAAATGGATCTGTAATCGCCAGTATTGAATATCTCTGTCAAAAGGATGGTTTCGTTATCATGCATTCCACATGATCGCCATTGACGGTTTTGGAGGCAATCCTTACAAGTTCATATAAATAAGATGATGGTTTTACTAATCCTAGAAAAGGCACATAGACAAGGAAGGGTTGAGCAAACTTGGAAATCAATGGTGGATATGAAACTCTCAAGGAAAAATCATGAACTTTGAGTTAACTCTATGATGTCAAGGAGATGACCACAAACTTTGCCTAATCTATGGTAAAGGAGAAGCATGGACTTGGTATCCAAGTTTGATTAGGTTGAAGGTCATCAGGGTTTACTTGTTAAAGATAAGGCAATAGGTTTGAATGGGTGCTACTCATGATAAGAAAGCACAATGGTATGGCTTTGCAATGGTCATGACAATTCACCCTAACACGCACGTACCTCTATAATCTTACCCATATGGTTGTAGTCCATATAGAGCCTTGTTTCATCATGACACCAAAGGAAATGGGGCCTCATCATTGTAGAGCATGTAGTGGGATCAGGTAATCTAGATTCAGATTTTCTTTTTCTAGTGTTGTAGAGCTTACAAGTCCTTGATTTTGCATGTCAAGAAGCTTGATTTTATTATGTCGTTCTTGTGCATATGTGAGTTGCATGGCCTAATCCCTAACCAAATACATCCATCATACATTAATAGTAACAAAAAAATATTGTTCAGCTAACAGTTACTTGAGAACTTGGCTGACACAGTAACACTCCTTACTTTCTCTCCAAGAAGATCTTGTAGAGATAGTCAGCGGTTACATATACTTGGTCATCCCAAAAAAATAAATAAAATTCTCATTGTCGAATAGTTTTAGTTTGATCATAAGAAATTATAAACATTTATGATACCAATTAAATATAGTTAAATTAAACGGAATATATTTTTCATAGTAAATCTGATTGAAAACATAAATGTTGACATTTTTTCCTTAAACTTAGTCAAACTTTAAATGTTTGGCTTATCTAAATCTCATAATGACATTCTTTTAGGGATGGAGATAGTATATTCTCTTGCGGTTTGGGACGGTGAATCTCTTCTTTGTTTGCTTGATTTTACCAGCAAGCATTAGCCTCTCTCACAACAATCAGCCAGCCAGCCATACATGCCAGCAAGCCGAACAGAACCACTCATGTTGTGGAGGCTTGCCAGGTACAAAAGAGTCCTGACACATGTGAAAAGATACATACAAGCTAACAAGCATCATAAGCGATCTGGCTGAATCAGATGCAACGGATAATAAGCCATAGATTGAGAAGCAAATACGTCCCTTCCAAACGGAGAGAATTGGATAGTTGCGATTACAAACGATGGGAATTTGCCATTACAAATAATAGGCTTCGCAAAATTGCCATAAGACCCACATTTCATAGACCCAGACGGACCCACAATTAGACTCACAAAAGAGCAACAATTGTAATATCAAATATCCAACTTTTTCTTCCAAAACGAATGCAATTCTAGATGGGCCAAATATATAGGCAAACAAATTCCACGCTTAATATAAGAGCAACAATCGACTCAGAAACAAATGTACCCTGCCATCTGATAAGATCATAGTTGCTAACTGCAACGACCAAGCTGATTACAAGGAGTGTATGCTTTAACCACAACTCTTGACTCCAGACCTTGATATAGTATAAACAAAAGCCAAAGTTTGTTAGAAGAAACACCACCACTACCAAGTAATTTACTGCCAGCTCCATCTCAACAACCCTCCCTATCTCAGTGGCAGCAGTCAACAGCTCTACAATAGATCTACCTGTATACAAATGCAAGCAGTTCCCACGGTATCCGAGACATCTCACTCCAGACAATGTCACGATCTCCTGTCACTGCCGGACTCCACATCGTTTAGAGTATCTCTTAGGGTGATCCCATCGCGGCCAGGAATATTGACTGTTTCGATCTCGGTTGGTCTCACGCTGTAGGAGTTTGCATTTCTGCTGTTCCCTTCCATGGCTAACTGGACCGTGTATGCATGGGGCCACAAAGCTGCAAAGTAGATGTACAATATTCTGTGACATGTTGAACAAAACCTGAGAACTCAATAGTTGGTCAAACAGTGAATAGTAGGTACCATCGCCATCAAAAGGATATGGGAAAAATTGTAGATAGCAAAATGAAGCAACTGTAAGACCTGCAAAGGCAAGTGACCACGGCGAGAAATTTAATCAATTATGTATATTCAGAACATGTAGAGAAAAATTACATTCGCTTTAGAAAAGATTTATCAAAATATACAAACCTATAAGGGCCCCTGCAAATACATCTTGCCAATGATGCCAGTAGTCATCAACTCGAGATACAGCCACAAGTGCAGCAGTAAGGAGAGGCAGAAACACAATGCATAGCTTCGCAATATGTCCTTTGCGATCAAAAGCAGCAAGTTTCCCAGCTAAGTACCATGCAAGGAAGCCTAGACCAGCAAAAGACCCTGAAGTAGTGTAATAGGAAATGATAAGACAAATTTTAGATGAGAGACATCAGTATAAACAAAATATCATGAGGTGCCAAGTTGAAACTTAACTTCAGTGCATAAAAAAAGGGCTTAGGCAGGCTTCAGTAATAATTTACATGAGTATTGGGAATATTACAATAGTTCATGTAATTAAGTGAAACGAGAGTAACTGATAGATCTGCTCATCATGCACATAGGTCATACTTTACAATCTAAATTCACTCACTCCACTACTCTAGCAGCTTGCCCCAAGGTAACTCAAAACATACACAAGTTTTCATGCCCGCTTGCTCTCAGAAACATGTGTACAAGATGATTGAATCACTTTTTCTCCATTTCTCTTAGCCACATGGATCATATGTCAGATAAAGCTCAGAATTTTAGTACCTAAGAAACAGTATACTTCCAGTAAAATCCAGAGGGGAGGCTAAATTCAGGGTTATTAAACAGTGCTTAAATTTCAGCAAGGCATTTGAGATGGCAAATTTTGAGGTCTTGTCTGTGGCATCCAATATTACCATAGAACATGGCAAGAGAATCCATGGTTTGGAATTACTTGTTCACTCATGTGGCCTAACTTCTCAGACACAAAGTAGCAGACAGAACAGATAGTCTCATTGACTATACATCACTTGTTTGCAACTCTCTTGCCCCCTATCACCATTGCAGAATCATGCAAAGCCACAAATACTGCCCACAATGCAGGTTGTCAACATGCTCAACTGAGGTCTTAGCACCCATCCCACAAGAACATCTACTTCCTCTGACGATTGGTACTAGCATGCCCAAGACATACCACACCCCCCAAAGGTAGACCCATTTTGTTTTCTCCCAAAAAAAAATATATAAGATGGAGAGTGCTGAAGAATCTATGTCCCCAAGTATGACCTTGTAATGGTATTTTAGACATATCATTGCTATTTTAGACATATCATCAAATTGTAGTGGACCAACTTAATTGTATTGAATATGCACAAGTGGCAGTTAACTTTTAAAAGCATATAGGTTTTCCCACAGTAAAATTGTCCATAGAGTCAGGCAACAAGGGCACCAAAGGGATCAATATTAGAAACGAGAACATATGTGGTTACAGCCTATTTGGCTACTTGTGTGGTTATGACATTACTTACATGAAGTATGTCCACTGGGAAAGCTCTTGTGGCCTTCCTTGATTACGCTCTTCACTCCATTGCATATAACACCAGTAGTAATGTTATCATAAACCTTAAAGATAATGTAATTAGCCCAGATTCTATGCAAGTTTTGAACCATATACGTATCAACACAGATGAACATGCTACAGGACTATAAGTTAGTTTAAATTTTTATCTTACATCATTTCCATCAGGGAAACAGCGCCAGAAAAAATCTGGACGAGGCCGTCCAACACCATCCTTAATTGCATCAGTAATCACTGCAGTTATGAGCACTGAGTATAGAATCCCTACAAAATTTCCATTTTTCAGATGTGTGTCTCTTGCACTAGTCAATGTATCGAAGGGATCAAAAATATGTATAATACCCAGTATGCCATGGTGCAAGTCATAACAATTCTTCTTTTTGAAGTAAATTCCAACAAAGATGGACCAAGGCAGTATAATTCCAATCAGCTGCAAATAAGAAAAATAGCTAAGAATCACACAAGAACTTTTGCATGGATGTAACAGGATCAAAACACACTGAAAGATAAGGATACCAGGACATACTGGAACAGCCCAAAATGGCACTGTATTGCCCTTCATAGGATATCTCAAGTCAGTCATCATGTCTTTTCCAACAAAACGGTGAAATGGTTCAATTATATTCAACAGTCCGTCTATGACAGCAAGGAGGAGAAGTATTATCCAGTCATACATGTGCAATCTTGCCAATATCATTCCATGGGATCTAATGGTGTAAGACCCTATCTGGTCTGCCATTGTCTCCTACAAAACAAAGAGAGTAAGAGAGCAACATCTAGTGAGTAAAGTTAAAATAACACCTGCAATTCAGTTTTCAAGGGCTTCACAGCACTTCAAGATCATCAAGCCGACAACATAGACAATTTTTCATGTTTACATAAAGTCATGAGGGATCAAAAGCAAGATTGTAATCAACTGACACATCTGGAAATACAGATATATCTACAGATAATAAGCAGTTCCACACAGATATCCAAAGCCCGTCATTTCCTTAATCAATAAGGACCACATGAACTCATAAATATCATTAACTAAGATCTCAGTCTAAAAAAATATTCAAATAACTTCACATTAATCATTCAGTTAAAAGAAACTTAAAAAAAGCATGAATGCCACCAGAAGCATAATGGCGCTAGAAACTCAAAAAAGAAGCATGTGTAACTTATTTGGAAGAGGCAAGAAAAAGAAGACAGAAAGAGAAGCCACAGAAAATCTAGCAATTAAGAAACTGCAAAGATTGAGTTACTAAAAGGTCACGGTCAACTGAACAGAAACAACTAGGAAATCTCATTTGACATAGATGAAAAGCAAGCCATAAAAGTTAAGTTACGTAACTAACATCGAATCATGATTTTCTCATACCTCCTAACTTGGAAAGACAGGGCAGGTCGGTGAACAGAAGTTTCTGAAACTTCAAAACAACAAACAGACAAAGCTCTGGCACAACAAACTCAAGTACAGATCGTTGAATAAAATAGTATAGACCCTAGGTTTTCACTGGATCCACTAAGTCAACTAGATTAACTTCTACCAATTTGTTATTTGACAGTTAAGACAGCTTAATGGTTCAGCAAACAGAAATTCACGCCAATTGGCAGTAGATATTGTTATAGTGGTATTCGCTGACACCAGCTATCTATTGATACTGAAACAAAAGATGCATATGATTACTCCAGTCGAACAAGTTCCAAACCCAATTGGGCAGGCCTCACATCAACTGGTTCGACTACAGATCATTAAAAACTGCATCCAATGCTTCTCATCCGATTGATTAAGACAACTAGGTTAACTAGTAAAGTGGTGCCCAACAATTAACTCAGAGCCAAATGGTTTGTGACAACATTTAAATCAAAGGCAATTGACAACGGCACAAAGCTACTGAGAACTTCAAGATTGTAAGCTGTTGCAGGCTAACACTGGCTATCAGTTGTCAACAAAACCATGTATGCCTAGATTGTGAGTACGCAGATTATACCCAATTTTCCCTTTCTTAAGATAGTATAGGCAGCAAATTACCTCGAATTTCCATGAGTGGGCTATTTATTCGCATCGGCTAATAGTATTTGCCCACTGGTCTTGTCGTTTCCCGGCAATTATTATGTAATAAAATAACCTAGGGATGTGACTGGTGACATCAAAGTCAAACTACATTACAAGTGGACTGAATTATCTTATCGTATCTGTATTATTTATTTCACCCCCAGACAAAACTTGGAAAATATCTAGAGCTGAAGGACACACGCCATCCACTTGAAAAGCGCATCCACACACACTAGCAAAGAATATGTCGGGAAAAGATGAAAACCTTCTTTCTAGTAGTAGTTCGTTAAAATAGCGAGACAAGCTGAGCTGAGTTAAAACCCTAATAATCTGAAAAAGGGTCCTGTCCCTAATAATCTACCCAAGGACTCATGATAAGAGTCCGAGAAAGTACAAGTACAACTAGTAGTCTACCAAATCGAAGATATCAGGCAGGAAAAAGAATGTTTCTAAGGCCAGAAACATATAGAATTACAAAGAACAATGTCTTCAGATAACTTTCGGAAGAAAAAGTGAAAACTGATGTTCATCTTTCGCAGAACCGGAATAAGGAAAGGATCAGGAATGAAGAGCTCACGGTGCGGCGTGAGACCAGCGGCTCCTCGATATCGCCCTCGGCAGCGGCGCTATGGATCGGCGCCTCCTCGTCTCCTAACAGAATGCGCGAAGCAATAAGCCAATGGGCGGAGAGAGAGGGACGAGTACATAAAGCAATAATAATAATAATAAAGCTAGGAATAAAGAAGGCGAAGGAGAGCGTCCGTGCTGGTGATTCGACCTACTCCTACTCCGACCTGGGTTCAAATCAAGAACGGGCACCTGGGATTTCGGTGATGGTAATATACACACCCCGACCGCCGCGGGGCAGGTTACCCGCCGTCTCTCGACCGCGGCTACCAACTGCCGCCGCCGCCGCCGCTGGTAGCGTCTGCTGCGGATTTACGGGCGTGGAGTGGATGTGCGGGAGGAGACATCCGGATCCGTCCTGGGGCCGGGGCGTGGTGGTGGAGTGGAGGAGCGGGTGGGTGGTGGGGCGACGACGACGAAAGGAAAGTAGTTGCCGACGGTGGCCGGTGGTGGTTTTGCGTGAGAGGGAGGGAGGAGGAGCGACGGTTGACTGCCAGCCTGGCGATCTTCCCCACTCTTCTTTCCGAGTAGAGGATGTAGATCTAACCGGTGGTGGTGGTCCACGAGAGATTTGAATTTGAATTCAAATTTATTTGAAAAGGCGTGAGAGCGAGACGTCGCCCCAGTCTTCTGTCACAAGAATAATCATCCTCCCCTTCCTTTAGCCCTTTTTTTCATTTTCAATTCAAAAATTATTTTCTCTACAACTAATAAAGTTAAAGAGGAGGCAGTGTTTTGGTACGGTATAATTTTTGGGGTCGTCCGTCCGCCCCTCAGGTGCGATCCTGTCCCCGCGCTCGATTGCACACCGCGTGTGGACCCGAACCTCCCCATCCAATCACGCTGTTTCCCATCACCCACGCGCGATCTCCTCGATCCTTGCCTTCCCCTCCCTCGTCGCATCGCGCACCCCCGCTCCCGAGGCGCCGACGCGGCAGGAGCAGGGAGACGGCACCAGTGTGGGCGGCGCGACGGCTCAAGCGGGCTCCGGCGGCCCTCCTCCCTCACCCCACGTGAGCGGGGCCCAACCTAGATACGCCGCCGCCGGTACCCTCGTCTCGTGCGAATCCTGCCCTCTGCCGTCGTCATCTAAGTTCGTGCCGGTGTAGATCCTCCCCGTCGTGGCCGATTTACCACGGCGGCCACGCTGCTCATGTTCCTGCTCACAAACACCATCTCCGTCGCCGTCGTCTCCTCAGGCGCAGGGCCCTCCCTCCTCCACCGCTACGGCGGCGGCTACAAGCCCGCCGCCACCATCGTCCGCCTCTGGGACAGCTCCGCGGCGCTCCACACGGACCTCAACGCCACGTAGGCAGCGCTTGCCGCCGGCCACGCCAACCTCGCAGACCTCCACACCCGCGTCCGCACCGCCAACGAGCTCCTCCACACGCTCTGCGCCATGGAGGACCACCAAGGCCGGGAACTACTTCCTCCCCCGACGCCCACCACCACCACCACCGACGGCGGATGGAAGCGCGAGCCCGCCGGCGAGCTCAGGCTGGCCGTCGGCCCGCATCCTCGTCGCAAGAAGGTGGCCGAGGCCGCCGGGGTGGGGGAGGAGGCCGTGTTCCCGGTGCTGGGACACGCGTGCGTCCACGTGCAGGACGACCTGGAGCGGTACATGGACTACGCGGCTGGCGGCGAGTGCCTGTCCGACGAGCCGCTAGCGCACAGGCTCATGCTCAGCGGTTGCGAGCCGCTGTCGCGCCGTCAGTGCCGCCCGCCGTCAACCAAAGGGTTCCCGAAGCCGACGCCGCTGCCCCGGAGCCTCTGGACCATGCCGCCGGACACCACCGTTGTGTGTGACGCCTACGCCTGCAAGAACTACTCGTGCCTCGCGGCCGGCATCAGCGGCGGCGGCGGCGACGGCGGAACATTCTTCGACCCGCCGCCGGCGACAGATGGGCGCGCGACGACGGTGCACTATGCTACTCCATCGACACCGTGCTCCAGGCGCGGCCCAACGGCACGGTGCGCATCGGCCTGGACCTCGGCGGCGGCTCCCCGTCCGTCACGTTCGCGGCGCGGAGGATGGAGCGCTCGGGCGCCACCGTGGTCACCACCAGCCGTCAACTCCGGTGCGCCATTCAGCAGCTTCGTCACGTGTAATACCCCTGGTGTTACGATAACAAAAACCGGCCATGTCATCATGATTGCATGTAATTCATTTCGCATAAAATCATTATTACTGTGCATCACTAAGACAATTTTTATTTTCACATGTGAATGTGCTTAGGTACCTTTGAGTGACTTTATGATTTAAATAATTTGAAAGAATCCACAATGGCTTAGAGGGGGGTGAATAGGCCTAATTAAAAATCTGCACACACTCTAGTTTAATTTGATCAGAGACTGCCGGAAGTTCCGGCAGTTTGTGTCGGAACTTCCGACTGTGTCGGAAGTTCCGGCCCAAACTGTCGGAGGTTCCGACCCCTACGTTGAAACTAGCCCTAGTGGCTAAATGAACTTTTAAGCGTGCGATAACTTACGACCCTTTTACCTAGTGATGAAGTGAGGTAGCAGTCGAGGTTGTTCAGCTCCGGAGATGCACCAAGCCACGTGTGGAGTTTAAACCCTAGAAAGTAGAAGGAGGTAGGGAGAGACAAGCAAAGAATAATACAAAACAAGTATTGCAACAAAAACAACGAGCACAAGAGACACAAGAATTTATCCCGAGGTTCGGCCACCCCACAAAGGAGCACCTACGTCCTCATTGTTGAGGTGACCATAAAGGTCGGAGTCTATTTCACCTCCTTAGCCTCTCTCAAAGAAACCACAAAGGTAACTCGAGGTTTCCACTAGGAATCACGGGTAATACAAACTTTTCAAGGCGAATCCATAAATTTGGATGCTCTTGGGCAACGCCTAGCCGGCTAGGAGCAAAACTCCAAGAGTAACAAACGCAAAACCAACCGGCAAGACGAGGAGAATCAAGTGCTCAAGCTCAAGAGATGATTTCCTCACTCGATCCACTCACTCTTCACTCAAATCCTTGGGGGAATCGAAGTTGGGAGCAAAGGGGAGAGGAGAGGGGAGCCTTCAATGCTTGGGAGCTGTTTTTGGACGGAGTTAGGTCGCTGAGAGTCAATGGTAACGGTTAGAAGTGAGAGAGGAGCTTTTATAGACGAGTCCAAATTCAACCGTTCAGATCTGCGTCGGAACTTCCGACAGCGGTGTCGGAACTTCCGACCCTGCTATTCAAAATAGGTCTCAGTGCGGGACAGTCGGAACTTCTGGCTCCAGCCGGAACTTCCGATGAGTCGGAACTTCTGGCCAAGTGAGAGAGGAGCTTTTATAGACGAGTCCAAATTCAACCGTTCAGATCTGCGTCGGAACTTCCGACAGCGGTGTCGGAACTTCCGACCCTGCTATTCAAAATAGGTCTCAGTGCGGGACAGTCGGAACTTCTGGCTCCAGCCGGAACTTCCGATGAGTCGGAACTTCCGGCCAGGGCCGGAACTTCCGACCTCCCAGCACTTAGCCATACCACCAGAAGGCTGAAGGTCGGAACTTCCGGGCTGGACCGGAACTTCCGACTGGTCAAGTTCCAGCAGCTCTCGATCGTGTTCGTGCGGTGCTTTGAGTGTCTCTCTTTTGATTTTAAATTAAAGCTTGAGCACTCTATCTTCATCAGACCACTTAGTTTTGCATCCCTCTTAATAGTACGGCATTCCTAACTCAAGAAAATAATAAAAGTAATTCTAACCATCGCTTGAGTCGAAGCGCCGAAGTTCAAGTCGAATTGAGGGGCACCGTTTAATCCCAATTAGATTTTCAATATGCTCTCACGGGATTAAACCTGCACATAGTCTTAGTAGAGTTCATTAGTCCCTAATTTAGGTGTCATCAGCTAACCAAAACCCACGATGGGGCAAATGCACTTTCAATCTCCCCCTTTTTAGTAATTGATGACAACCAACTTAGGCTTACATAGGATAGAAAGAATTGAAACTTTGAGTTGCAAGTTTTGTGAAGAACTCCCCCTTAGTGTATGCTATGGACTTGAATTCCAAATAGATTCTTAACTCATTCATACATTAAGAATGGGAGACTCCCCCTAAAACTTGCAATCCGTGGGGTGGAAAACAAGGTGAGAATTAATATATAAAAACTATGATGCAATATGACAAGTCATTATTCAAAAAAAAACTTGATGGCTAGTAAAGATAGAGTGAAGTTCATCAATGCATAGCCATCAAAAAACAAATCAACACAAATGAGGAACAAGTTACCAAATAGATAGAAGATAAGCATTAAACTTGTTCCACAACCATTTAGCACAACACTAGTTGTCCATCACATAGTGCCACCACACATAATTTTTAATACAGCCACAAAGTTTTCAAGCTAGATATTATAATAGGATAATTAGCCTAACACTCCCCCTTTGGCATCAAGTGCCAAAAAGGGTAGGCCACGATGAAAGCTCACGGTCACTCATCGTCTTCATTGTAGTCGTCATCGCCATCATCCTCATCATCGTCGTTGTTGTCGTTGTCGGAGCGGATCTCGGCGCCACCAATGTCCTCCTCCACATCCTCCTCATCGGAGGAGTCCTCGTCCTCATCATCATCGTCACGAGCTGGACCCTGGCCATGGGGGCGCGAAGAGGAGCCATACTCCTCATCATAAAGAGTAAAGGGGTCACGGAATTCACGAAGAGGAGAGGCGGGAGGAAGATTAAGCTTGTCCTCCATGCGGCGAAGACGGTGATCATCCTTCTCCATCTTGTAGCACATGGTCTCAAAGGTCTTCTTGAGCACAAACTTGACCTTGGAAGGCTTCTTTGGAGAGGGAGAAGGAGAAGCATGGCGCCGCTGAGCGGGAGCGGAGGGGCGCGAGCCAGACTTGGTGCGAGATATGTGAGCTTGGCCTTTCTCCTTCAAGAGATCCGTTGCATGCTTGGAGATCTTGTTGGTGATCGTGAGGAGGCCATGAGATGCATCATTGGGAAATACAATGCCGGTGACTTGCTCAATGATATGCATGATGTAGGGAGCATATGGAAGAAGTTTCACGGTATTCTCACTATCATCATGAATCTTGTTCCAAATGTAGAGACTAATAGAGAAAGTCTCACCCTGGGCAAACCGGTCAAGGATTTTGTAGGAGTCCTCCCTAAGATATATCGCATCCCCAACCTTCGGATAAAGAATCTGGCGAAGGATGGTATTGAGGACATAGAAGTAGGGCATCAGGTAGGACGTCTGACCATCCGGGTATTGGCCGGTAATATACATGTACTGCAGCGTGCCCTGAACGGGATCCTCAAAATCAATCAGCTAGGTATCGTCACGATCATCCTCACAAAAACCGAGCAGGCGAGCAAAGGTGGTAAAGTCAACACGATAGTGCTTGCACTCAGTGGTCCAATGAATCTCATCCACATCGTCAACATAGTTGTATGCATGATAATAGGAAGCATAGAACTGGCAGATGATCTCATTGTTCCAATCATTCCGAAAACTCATGAGGTGACTAAGGCGATGAGTGTCAAGGTCACAAACCAGCTTCTTCATTTCAGGCTCTGGAAAGCAACCCAAGTGATATGCATCAATTGCCTTCATAGGAATAACAGGAGGCTCCCGCTTGCGAAGGAACTTGGTGTAGTAGAGCGAGTTGTACACATAAGAGTGAAACGCCGCCCAAAACCGATACTCCAACGTCAAGTCCTTCTCATCCTCCTGGAAGAAGTTCCTCTGCCGATTTTGACGGAGAAGAGTGGTCTGGTGATGGTAATCCACATCCAGAGGAGGTGCCCAGCCGCCATAGTTGGGTGCAAGCTTCGGCTCCCGCATCACAGGCTTGGGGAGGTTGGGATTGAAGTGGGTGAGCTATACCGGAAATATGGGACCAGCGGCAGGAGAGCGCGTGACCGGATTGGAGATGGTCCACCCGGCACGGTCAAGAGCCTGCTCTTCAGGGTCCACCACAGGATCCATGCCCAAAACACGAGCAGCAGGTGGCGCGGCAGCACCGGAGGAGCTGCCAGCACCGCCACTACGGCGAGGATGACTGCTGTGATCCTGATTCGACTTGGAGCGGTGCTCGCGAGTCGGCGCAGGCTGCGAAGACGGTGGAGGCTGCCTCGAACGCTGCGGACGGTGAGAGCCACCAGCATCGGCCATGCTGCAGAGAGACAAAGAGAAGAGTAAGAGAGGGAAAAGCAGAAGGGACGAATAGATGACGTAGAGCAGGAACAGGGCTGATCACAGTTACTGGGGGGTCGGAAGTTCCGGCTTCAGGTGTCGGAACTTCCGGCACGTCGGAAGTTCCGGCACGAGTCGGAAGTTTCGACCGGCCCAGTAACGGTGTGAGCAAACGTGTTCCAAATCGACGCAATCCATCACATACCATGCACAACAGAGAGAGGAGAGGTAGAGGAAGAAGAACCACAAGGTACATTGCACGGGAAAGAGAAAGAACCATGGTATACCTTGAGATATGGGGAAGAGAAGAAGAGGAGAGAAATCCGCAGCAATGCCGAGTTCTCCAATCGAGTCCACGTCCTTCAAGCCACCAAGAACCAAAAAGGATGAGCCCTAGAGTTCACCACGAACCGAGCACCAAAAGGCACCAAGAACAATGAAGAGAAGGGCTCACCTCGGAAGTTCCGGGAGGGAGGGAGGGTAGGCAACGCCGGAGAAGACGCCGGAGGGCCTCCAGAACTTCCGGAGAGGCCACACCACCACCAACCGAGCCTTGGAAGGCAAGGGCGACGGCAATGGTGACTTGGGTCGCGAGCAGAGCTAGGGCACGGTAACAGGCAAAAGTGAAGGGGTAAGTTTAGAAATCGAACCGGTATTGGGATTTAACCCCGCGGTCAGATCTGCGTCGGAAGTTCCGGCAGCACAAGCCGGAAGTTCCGACACTACCACATACAGCCTCTACGGCTAAAAAATAGTGGGGCACATTTATGATGAACAATAGCACTTTCAGGTGTGATTAGAAGTCAAATCATCAGCACAGGGCTATAATCTGAAAGACTTGGAAAGTAGTTTTGAAGACAAATAGACAATTTTCAAAATCGTTTTCACATTCAACAATGTGCAAGATATCAATCAAAGTTCCGAGAATCAATGATATTTAGCTCACTCCTCAAAGCACAAAATCTTGACTCATCTAGGGGCTTTGTGAAGATATCGGCTAGTTGAAATTCGGTGCTCACATGACGTAGAGCGATATCTCCTTTGGCTTCATGGTCTCTCAAAAAGTGATGCCGGATGTCTATGTGCTTTGTACGAGAATGGTTTACAGGGTTGTTTGCCAACTTAATGGCACTCTCATTGTCACACAAAAGGAGAATCTTGGTTACCTCACAACCAAAGTCTTTTAGAGTTTGCTTCATCCAAAGTAGTTGGGCATAGCAGGCGCCGGCCGCAACATACTCGGCTTCAGCGGTAGACAAGGCAACGGTGTTTTGCTTCTTAGAACTCCAAGACACCAAGGATCTACCAATGAATTGGCAAGTCCCGGTAGTAATCTTTCGATCTATTCGGCAGCCTCCATAATCCGAATCGGAGTAGCCAACTAAATCAAAAGTGGAGCCCTTAGGATACCACAGGCCAAGATTAGGGGTGAAAACCAAATATCGAAAGATTCTCTTGATTGCCATTAAATGACATTCTTTTGAATTTTCTTGATATCTAGCACACATGCACACACTAAGCATTATATCGGGCCTAGATGCACAAAGGTAGAGTAGGGATCCAATCATGGAGTGATATACCTTTTGATCGACGGCCTTACCATCCTCATCAAGGTCCAAGTGCCCGGTGGCCGCCATGGGTGTCTTCATTGGCTTGGCTTTGTCTATGTCAAACTTCTTCAATATGTCAAGTGTGTACTTAGTTTGACCTATAAAAGTCCCTTCCTTGAGTTGCTTGATTTGAAATCCTAAAAAGAATTTCAGCTCTCCCATCATGGACATTTCAAATCTCTTGGTCATGATCCTACTAAACTCCTCACAAAAAGCCACATTAGTAATACCAAATATTATGTCATCGACATATATTTGGCAAACAAAAATATCTTTATGAACTTTGCGAGTAAAGAGAGTAGGATCGGCCTTGCCTATCTCAAACCCTTGTTTGAGTAGGAAGTCCTTAAGACAATCATACCAAGCTCTAGGGGCTTGTTTGAGCCCATAGAGCGCCTTGGACAGCTTGTAGACATGGTTGGGGTACTTCGGATCCTCAAAACCCGGTGGTTGTTCCACATACACCACCTCGGAGATGGGGCCATTGAGAAATGCACTTTTCACGTCCATTTGATATAGCTACAAATCATGGTGAGTAGCAAAGGCAAGTAATATACGAATTGACTCAAGCCTAGCTACTGGTGCATAAGTTTCACCGAAATCCAAACCTTCTATTTGGGTGAATCCTTTGGCCGCCAACCTTGCCTTGTTTCTTGTGACTATACCATGTTCATCTTGTTTGTTGCGGAAGACCCATTTGGTTCCAATCACGTTTTGATTGGGTCTTTCCACTAAGGACCAGACTTCATTCCAGGTGAAGTTGTTCAACTCTTCTTGCATTGCCATCATCCAATCCGCACTCTTGAGTGTGTCTTCAATCGTCGTGGGTTCCTTGGGAGAAACAAACGAGTAATGTTGGCAAAAAGTAGCTAAACGTGAACGAGTAATTACCCCTCGTTGTATTCTTCCCAAGATGTTGTCAACGGGGTGGTCCCGTTGAACACTTTGATGCACCCTTGGATGTGGCACAAGTGATTTTCTTTGCATGGGACCATCATCATCTTCATCATCATCATCATCATGTTGTTCTTGATCATTGATTGGATTGGCTTCATTTGATTCTTGATCATTTTGATGAGTTTCTACTTGATCATTTTGATGTTGATCTTGTGGTTGACTTGTGTTCTCATCATTCGGAGTAATTGATGCGGAAGCTTGATCATGTACATTGCCGTGCACATGATTAGATATTGTATCTTGTGGAGAGAACACAATTTGTTCTTCATCATCATCTTGAGTCTCCTTGGGCTTCACATCACCAATCGCAAGCTTTTTGATTGCTTGACTAGGAGACATATCATTATCTACAAAGTCATTGTCGACTTGCTCCTTTTGAGAGCCATCGGTTTCATCAAAGGACACGTCTACCGTTAGTTCAATATTGCCGGTGACATTATTGAACACACGATAGCCATGTTCATTAGTACCATAACCAAGTAGAAAACCTTCATGTACCTTAGGTGCAAACTTTGAGCTTTTGGTTTTCTTATTAAGTATGAAACACTTACAGCCAAAGACTCTAAAGTAGTGCACCTTTGGTTTGTTACCGGTTAGAAGCTCATATGGGGTCTTGTTTCTAATTTTATGAAGATATAGACGGTTGATAGCATGACATGCGTTGTTGACCACCTCCGCCCAAAAATGATGTGGAGTCTTGTATTCATCCAACATTGATCTTGCGGCTTCAATGAGAGTTCGATTCTTCCTCTCCACAACACCATTTTGTTGTGGAGTATAAGGAACCGAAAACTCATGCTTGATGCCTTCTTCATCAAGGTATGCTTCAATGTTGGTGTTCCTAAACTCCGTCCCATTGTCACTTCTAACTCTCTTGATCTTCAATTCAAACTCATTTTGAGTTCTTCTTGCAAACTTCTTGAAGATGCTTTGCGTTTCACTTTTATCTACCAAAAGGAACACCCAAGTGAAACGAGAATAGTCATCAACAATTACAAATCCGTATTTGTTACCGCCAATGCTTTGATAGGCGACGGGTCCAAATAAATCCATGTGAAGAAGCTCCAATGGTCTTGATGTTGACACAACATTTTTGATAGGATGCTTTGCTCCCACTTGCTTTCCGGCTTGGCATGCACTACAAATTCTATCTTTCTCAAAAGAAACATTCATTAGTCCAAGGATGTGCTCGCCTCTTTGAAGTTGGGCCAAGTTCCTCATCCCAACATGTGCTAGTCGGCGATGCCATAGCCAACGCATGTTGGATTTTGCCATTAAACAAGTCTCGGGCTTCACTTTATTAGTTGTGAAATCAACTAGATAAAGCTTGCCCTTCAAACGACCCGTAAATGCAATAGAGGAATCCCTTCTTCTATAGACGGTTACACCCTTATCCGTAAAGAGACAATCGTAGCCCATCTCACAAAGTTGAGAAACGGACAACAAATTGTAATTCAACGAATGCACAAGTAAAACATTAGAAATTGAGTTGTCGGTTGAGATAGCAATTTTACCCAAACCAAGTATTTCTCCTTTGCCATTGTCACCAAACACAATGTTTTCACATGAATCATTATTTGGTTGAAATGAAGTGAACATGTCCTTTGCCCTGGTCATATGATTGGTGCATCCGCTATACAACACCCAACTCGTTCCACCGGAGGCATATTCCTACAAAACAAGTTAAGTTCTTGTTTTAGGTACCCAAGTAGATTTGGGTCCTAGGGGGTTAGTCACATAAGCTTTGGGCACCCAAACACTTCTCATGATCTCTCTCTTCTTGAGTGCACCAATATACTTCACCACAATCTTTCCATCTTTACCCCAACAACACATGTAATCACTAGCATAGCTACGTGATATGGGCATTTGTTGCTTGTGTTGTTCCACTTGCTTCTTCTTGTTGGTCTTGTCATTTGCAAGTGTTGATGTAGGTGTCGCAACCTTGTTAGCCTTGTTGATGAGATCAAAGAGAGGAACTCCCTTGTTGAAGTTCACACAAGGTACCCCATTGATCATGTTTCTTCCATTGGCTTTACCATCATACTTACTATAGCCAACTCCTTCCTTGATGAATGGTTGCCTTGCGGACTTGAGTGTGAGTCTAGGTTGTTGGTCTTTGCACTTACAACAATTTCTTAAGATCATGTTCAATCTTTGAATCTCCTTATCCTTCTTTTCTAGCTCAACAAGGTTAGTTGCACAAGCATTTATATCAACATTATGACATCTTTTGCAACTTTTACATGTGGAGGTGTTAGAGTCATCGGATGCCTTAGAAGAAGTTGAAGCGCTAGTCTTAAGAGCATGGTAACTTAGCTCAAGCTTTTGATATTCTTCTTGTAAGCTTGTGAGGCTTTCTTGAGCTATGCTATACTTGTTCTTAACACTAGCAATTGAGTCATTGGCCGTGGAGCACTCCTTAGTCAATCTCTTGATAGAGTCATTGACTAAAGATAGATCCACGGTCAACTTCTCAACTTTCAACTTTTCTTCGGCTAGAGAGGCTTCAAGTGCAAGATTTCTTTCTCTCTCTTGTGAAATTAAGTCACCTTACATTTCAAGACTCTCATTCCGACTTTCTAATTTCATTAGCAATTCAATTATTTTGTTCCCACCTTTCTTTCCAAATTTTATAATCAAGTTTCTCTTATATTCATCCATTTCATCATTTTCATTGTCACTATGTTCATCACTAGAGCATGTAGGAGAGTTAGGCGGTACCTTCTCCCCTTTTGCCATAAGGCAAGTTGGAGTGACGCCTTCATCATCGGAGAGGTTCTCAAATAGGCGCGGTGTAGAGGAGAGGTTGGTGAAGAGCTTGGATGATGATGAGTTGTTGGCGAAGAGGCTTGGAGAGGATGTCTTATGGATAGCAATGTTGGCGACACCCTTCTCCTTGTCCTTCCCTTTGGTCTTCTCATCATCACTTGAATCATCACTTGAGTACCATTCTTGCCCAATGTGTGCTTCACCTCTTCTCTTCCTTCAACCTTTCTTGTCATCATCATTGTTGTATTTGTTCTAGTTTTTGTTTTGAGGACATTCGGCAATGAAGTGATCATTGGCACCACACTTGTAGCACACTCTTTTCTTGTTTCTCTTACTTCCATCACCATAACTCTTCTTGAACATTTTCCTTCTCATGATTTTCTTGAAGTTCTTAACAAGAAGTGCGGTTTCTTCATCGGTATCTTCATCTTCCTCACTTGAGCTATCATGAACGTACTTCTTTCTTCTATCTTGACTTGATGCATGTTCTTGACTTGCTTTGAGAGCAATGCATTTCTTATTGTTTATATCTTGAGATTGATCTTCGATGGCTTCATCATCTAGGACTTCATGATGCTTTATTTTTGCAAGCATCTCATGGGGTGTCATCTTCTCATAGTTTGGTCTTTCCATGATGATTGATGCAAGTGTCTTGTTCTTGACTCTATATGCTCTAAGCAACTTCCTTGCCGCCGAATTGTCATCCCACCTTTCATCACCTAGAGCTCTTATCTTGTTGATCAAAGTCATGTACCTATCAAACATTTGTCGGGTAGTTTCTCCACTCTTGATAGAGAAATTTTCAATCCTTCCTTGGAGTAACTCTATGTTGCTTTTTCTCACACTTTCATCATCTTCATATGATATCCTAAGAGTGTCCCAAATTAACTTGCCATTTTCAATTCCATGTACCTTGTTACTTTCTTCGGGCTTGAGGCATGATAGGATCAAAGACGCGGCTTGCGCATTGAGATGGAAATCATGGACATCTTGAGGAGTGATTTCACCATCTACATCCGGAGGATGAATGCCAACACTTACAATCTCCCAACATCTTGCCGCAATGAGATGTATCTTCATCTTGTGTGCCCAATCATTGTAGTTGACTCCATCAAATGGGGGTGGCTTGCCAAGGTTGATATGTGGCATTTGGTTGAGGTTGTTTTTGTTCAATAGGTTGTAGTCGAAGGGTGTATTGCTGAATTCTCTTGGTGTTTTGTTCCCATCTTGTTCTTCTCTTTTTCATTGCCACCATTCTTTGAGCTTGATGCACTAGGTTGGTTTTCATTCTTGTTGCTCAAAGCATCTTTCAAGCTATCAATCTCTTCCTTCATCTTGCTCATTTGCTCTTCAAACTGCTTGGCTTGTCTTTCTAGCAATTGATTTGCAATTCTCTCGGCTAGAGCTTTCACATCATCTTCACTAAATGTTGCCATTGCAATCCCACACGCGGTGAAGCACTAACAAGAGGGTTAGGCTCCAATACCAATTGAAAGGATCTACAAAGGCCTAGAGGGGGGTGAATAGGCCTAATTAAAAATCTGCACACACTCTAGTTCAATTTGATCAGAGACTGCCGGAAGTTCCAGCAGTTTGTGTCGGAACTTCTGGCCCAAACTGTCGGAGGTTCCGACCCCTATGTTGAAACTAGCCCTAGTGGCCAAATGAACTTTTGAGCGTGCGATAACTTACAACCCTTTTACCCAGTGATGAAGTGAGGTAGCATTCGAGGTTGTTCAGCTCCGGAGATGCTCCAAGCCACGTGTGGAGTTCAAACCCTAGAAAGTAGAAGGAGGTAGGGAGAGACAAGCAAAGAGTAATACAAAAAAAGTATTGCAACAAAAACAACGAGCACAAGAGACACAAGGATTTATCCCGAGGTTCGGCCACCCCACAAAGGAGCACCTACGTCCTCATTGTTGAGGTGACCACAAAGGTCGGAGTCTATTTCATTTCCTTAGCCTCTCTCAAAGAAACCACAAAGGTAACTCGAGATTTCCATTAGGAATCACGGGTAATACAAACTTCCCAAGGCGAATCCGCAAATTTGGATGCTCTTGGGCAATGCCTAGCTGGCTAGAAGCAAAGCTCCAAGAGTAACAAACGCAAAACCAACCGGCAAGACGAGGAGAATCAAGTGCTCAATCTCAAGAGATGATTTCCTCACTCGATCCACTCACTCTTCACTCAAATCCTTGGGGGAATCGAAGTTGGGAGCAAAGGGGAGAGGAGAGGGGAGCCTTCAACGCTTGGGAGCTGTTTTTGGATGGAGTTAGGTCGCTGAGAGTCAATGGTAACGGTTAGAAGTGAGAGAGGAGCTTTTATAGACGAGTCCACATTCAACCGTTCAGATCTGCGTCGGAACTTCCGACAGCGGTGTCGGAACTTCCGACCCTGCTATTCAAAATAGGTCTCAGTGCGGGACAGTCGGAACTTCCGGCTCCAGCCGGAACTTCCGACCTCCCAGCACTTAGCCACGCTATCAGAAGGTTGAACGTCGGAACTTTTGGGCTGGGCCGGAACTTCCGACTGGTCAAGTTCTAGCAGCTCTCGATCGTGTTCGTGCGGTGCTTTGAGTGTCTCTCTTTTGATTTTAAATTAAAGTTTGAGCACTCTATCTTCATCAGACCACTTAGTTTTGCATCCCTCTTAATAGTACGGCATTCCTAACTCAAGAAAATAATAAAAGTAATTCTAACCATCGCTTGAGTCAAAGCGCCGAAGTTCAAGTCGAATTGAGGGGCACCGTTTAATCCCAATTAGATTTTCAATATGCTCTCACGGGATTAAACCTGCAAATAGTCTTAGTAGAGTTCATTAGTCCCTAATTTAGGTGTCATCAGCTAACCAAAACCCACGATGGGGCAAATGCACTTTCATAATTGTTTGTGTGTATGCCTCTAAATCCAAATAGAAAATAAAAAGGAAAACAATTAAAAACGCTAAATCAAAAACTAAATAGAATCAAGTGTTGGGCCTTAAACCGAAGTTGTAAATCTTTAAAAGTTGAGCAACTTCTATTTTGGGTAATTTTGAAGTTATTAAAAATAAATTCAAATAAAATCTTAATTTAGGTTTTAAAGTTTAAACATGGAATACAAATTCAAAAACTAGTAGGAATCTGATGATGGTCTTTTAATAAAAGTTTTAGCCCTTGCAAAATGAAACAACTTTCATGTTTAGAGATTTTAAAGTTTACCAGTGGAAATTTAAATTAAAACCCAATTAGTGTTTGTATAATTAAATTTAAAATGCCATTTCAAAAACAGTCAAGATTTGGGGCAAACTACTTTAATGAAAGTTGTAAGGCTTTTTAAGTTAAGCAACTTTTATATTTGGGGATTTTGAACTTATACATTGAAATTTTAAATTAAACCCTAAGGAGTGTTTTAGAATTTAAATTTGAAATGCTATTTGAAAAACTATGAAGAATCTAACAAAACTCAATTATTGAAAGTTGTAGGGCTTGACAAATAGAACAACTTTTATTTTCAAAGATTGTCAAGTTGTTCAGAAAACTTTGGAGAATTTGGTGGAATTTAAAATGAATTTCAAATTGAAATTCTACCCCCTTTTTCATAACTTTAAAAATATTCAAAATTTGAGGTTAGTTCAAAAACCAAAGTTGTTCAATATGAAATTTTCTACAACTCCTATTAAGGGTATTTTTCGAGTTACTACATGAAATCAAGGGCAATTAGGTAAAAAGGAAAAGAGGTCTGGGGTATGGCTACAGTAACCTCCCTCTCCCTCTGTCGCGCGTGCACGGGGAGGGGGGGTCCGGCCGGAGCCGCGCCGCGCGCCGACGCTGCCCGGGGCCGGCCGGCCGCGTGTCACCGACGGGACCGGGCCCGTGGGGGTCCTCTCCACGTCGCTGGCGCCGCCACCGTCCTATAAAATGCACGCCAGCGCCCCTGTCCTTCTCTCTCCACCATCGCCATCGCCGGACGAGCTTCGGTCCATGGCCGATTTAGTGCTGCTCGAAGCCTCACCACCCAATTCCATTTGACACCAGCTTCACCACATCGTAGCGCACCACTGGAAACCATTTCCGTCCCTTGCCATCGCCGGAGTCGCTCTGTAACCGTCGCCTTCTTCTCGGCCTCCGGCGGAGCGCCACCGCTCTCTGCCCGACGTGGCTACCTCGGCTTGGTGAGAGGCTGTTTGTTTTGACCGATGTTCTAGAATCTCTGTACCCTAGTGATGTTCTCAATGAAAACCGGGGGTCATTTCGTCCACAGGTGACGCCGGAACAGCGTTCTTGCCGCCGGAGCGCGCGACCACGTCCGCCATCGACGTCGACAAGACACTTCCAAACCATCCTCGAGGTAACAGTCTAGTCGATTGGATTCGCGGTTAGCTCCTCGACGTTGCTGTACTCTCCGTTCGAACCTTAGCGGCCTCCCATCGCTGGAACGTGCAGTGCCGCTGTGGCTGCCCGCCATGGACGCCGGTGAGCCCGCTGCAAACCCTAGTTCGAGTGATTTAGCCCCTAGATCAGTTCTATTTCGTTTGGGGCACATGTGGATAAATTTCCCCTCGCCGGAGGACGCGCCGCCGGCGAGCTCCGCGGCAAGCCACCGCGCGCGCGTGCCCTCTGCTCTGGCTGGGCGAGGGGCAACTGGAGGTTGGGGAAGGCTCTACTGGGCCGCTTGGGCCAGACTGTTTCCACTCTGGGCCGGGTCGGCCTGCCCGCCTGTTGGGCTGTCTCGGGCTGGTTTAAGCCTGTGAACCTTTTCCTTCCCTTTAGTGTTTTATCCTTTCTAAATAAAGCTTATTTTGCTAATTTTGTAACTAAATGGCTGTGACTCAAATAGTTATGAAACTTTTTGTGCAACTCCTCTGTATGATACTTAACTTTGGAAAAATATTAAACTTGGATTGTTAGTACTTTCTGTGGGTAAATAAAATGCCCTTTTTAATTAATAAAGAGGGATTCTATGAATTTCGTAGCCCAAAATAATCATCCAAAAATTATGAAATTTGTTGTCTCACTGTTTGACACTGTAATTGAACTACACAAAAATTTGTAGACCAATTGAACAAAGTTTAGTTACTTCATGATTTGCATTCAATTTAATTAAATGTTAAAACCCATATTTAAATTTAGTCATTTAGGTTTGGGTGCGATTTTGAATTATGTGAAGACCATGGATCATAAAACATTGAATGGTCCGTGGCAATTTGTTTGCTTGATGAGTTTAATATTAATTGATTATTAATAACTAACTATACTTAATAAGTTAATACATGGCATTAGGGTTTATTGCTTGTTAGCGAACACCTGATGATATTGTAGGAAGATTAACTAGGCTTTCAATGACTGTTAAATGGTGAATAAACTAGTTATGTAACAACAACATTGATTGATGAGATCTTGACTACAACCTTATCGTGAAGGAAAGTTGTACTCAAGGTCAATAGATAAATACTTGTTCTATTTGTTATTCATGTCATCTTGCACCATCATTAAAGCATGCATCACTATTCCACGTGTAGTGAACGGGATTGGAAACCCTACTTGATTGATTCCGAGGGACGTGATTCTTCTGAAACCGTCAAGCAAGTTTTCTCTATTTTTCTGGAAGAAGCGACAGATTTGCAAATCAAAGGCAAGCCCTGGTGCATTCAGCCCCTTCCTTGTGATTTACAAAATGTTTATAACTTGAGTTAATCTGCTGCATTAGGTTTATAGGAGTTGATTGATAATCCAATTGATGCATTACCAACCTTGACCACTGAAATATCCAGAAACCATTTTAAAATAAAATGTTTGGAAAATACTTAGCTCTGCTTGAATAATTTAGATTTGCACAAATGCTATTTTTGAGCTATTGTGATATATTATTGAATAATTCATGAAAAGGGAATTGGTAATGTTCTCGTTCGGTGACTGTGCACCTGATCAGTACATCGTCACCGACGGGAGGGGATGTTCTGTTGGGTGGTTGTATCTCTTGGGTTAGAGTCCCAAGGTTTGACCACCGATGGAAAAGGAAAATGTTTCGCTCGGTTGATGAGCATATGGGGCGGCGTTCCCCATGTCTTGTCATCCGACAGGCATGGATTTGAAAACCGTTGGGTAACTTTATACTTGGGTTAGAGTCCCAATGCATGGTTGCCGGCGGAAAAGAAATTAGGGACCGTTCGTTGTAGGCCTGCTGGATCGAGACTTTGCAACTAGCCACATACTACGGAAAGCCCTATCTTCGGTGGCTCTATTGCTTGAACCAACAACCACGCACTGGGAGTGGAGAGATGGCGAGAGTAGCGTGTACCCTCATGGCCGTCGTGCCTGGAGACGAGAGGAGTACTGTGCTCTCGGGTGGCGCAGGACCGGTTTAGGGATAGAAAAGCCGTGGTAGACGGGGTTGGCATATGCAAGCTTAGGTGCTACATATGCAGTGTGGATAGGAATCCCCAGCTGGGTATTAATCGATTCGAATCGTCGTTGCTCCTCAGTTAATGGAGACTTGATCCACTGACTTACCCCGAAAAGTGGTTCGGAATTAGGATGTTTTTGAGAATGAATAAGTAATTGGAATGGAAAGGATATATGTGAAAGAATTGAAAACTATTCATAGTGATTATAATAATATTGACTAAAATACTGAAATAGAACTAGTATTGTTTTTCCGCAAAATACTTTGACTCTTGCTAAAGCCTTACATTGATTCTCCTCAACCTGCATTCCTGAGTCTCATTCCTTTTTCCTAGTCGGGTAAGTCTTGCGGAGTACCCCAGTACTCAGGGTTTGTTAACCCCCTGTTGCAGGTGAGATGAGTGTACAGTCCTACGTGGACCGTATCGGTTGATGGATCTTGCATGGACAAAGAAGTGTGAAACCCTTGGGCAGGATGTCTAGTTGTATGATGGTACTCCACTATGAAACTCTGATTTGGAATAATGTAATTTATATTTATAATCTAGATTTAAGTAATACTTCCGCACCTTATACTCTGATTCAAATTATTTGTGTAAACTGTTGTAATACTTGCAATGCTTATAATGAGATACTCGGGAAGTTAGGGTTTTCTAGGAAATCCGACAGGCCACCTAGGTCAAGGGGAACTCGTGCAGATTGATCGTGCGTCTTTAGAAACGATGACGGTGCACGTGGGTCTTATGATTAAGACGATTCTGTCACATCACGTCGCGGGGGCTGGTGCCGCTGCACGTCACCGCCGCGCACCGTCTGCCCCTGTTCGACGGCACCATGGACATCGTGCACGCCGGGCACGACCTCGGCGGCGGTAGTGGCGTGATGCTGGAGTTCGCGCTGTTCGACGTGTATAGGGTGCTCAGGCCGGGGGGCTTGTTCTGGCTGGACCACTTCGTCTGCGCCGCCGCGCAGCTGAACTCGACGTTCGCGCCCATGCTGGATCGCGTCGGGTTCAGGAAGCTGCGGGGGGACACTGGCCGGGGAAAGCGAAAGGGCCAGTGGTACGTGTCGGCGCTGTTGGAGAAGCCCATGACATGAGCGCGGGAGAACATTGTGTTTTTCTTACTGTACGTGTCTGAAGAATTATGATCCACAGGACAAGCGTTTCTGTGGCTCTGTTAAGTTGCCCCACATCCCTCGTCCAAAGATGAAGGTGTGCATGCTTGGTGATGCCCAGCACGTTGAGGAGGTAAGCAGGGAGTTGATGATATGCTTGAAAATCTACTTATGTCTATGTTACAGTAGTACACTTGTAGTTTGTTGAACTGAAAAAAAAAAACACCAATGTTTTGAATTACTCAATTGTGACTGGCCAATCCTGCGTTTGATTCCATTTGCATTACAATCAGTATATTCAAATCTCGGTCAACTGTATGGAAGTTTGAGAGTTTTGCTCAGATAATGTTACATGCCCTTTCTATCTAGATGGATCAACTCTCACACAAAACCATTTTACTATATTTTCAGGTTGAGAAGATGGGACTTGACTACATGGATGTTGAGGCCCTTGAGAAAATGAACAAGAACAAGAAGCTTGTTAAGAAGCTTGCCAAGAAGTACCATGCTTTCCTGGCATCCGAGGCCATCATCAAGCAGATTCCCCGTCTCCTTGGTCCTGGTGTCAACAAGGCAGGCAACTAATCTAAAACATGCATAGGCTGTAGCAGTCCTTTGACAGATTCTTAACTTAGTTCAAATTGTTCGATTGCATTTCTACCATGGTGGTCAGTTTACGGATTCAGCTATTCCCATAATGTGATCTCACTTATTTCTTCTTCTGTTCTGAATTCAGCTGCTCCGGCATTAGTGTATCCAGCGATTCCAGCACCACCACCACCAGATGCTGCTACAACATGAGTATGAGACAGAACTTCTGACAACGTTGGAATTCATCTCTTTGGCAACCAAAAGCATTTAAGCACTGCTGGCCCTGATACTGTGACATGAGAGTTGTCCCACTGTTTATGAAAAATTCTGCAACTCTTCTGTAATGGTGGATATATTTGACGCGGTCTACTGACCAGAAGCGTTCTGAGATAACATTTCAGTTTGAGAGCATAAAAATGCTGAAAGCTTTAAGCGGAAGTAATGGTGAACATTTCTGCAAAGTACCTTTGGTTGTACTTTCCATCATCATCTCTATTCGGTGATGCACGGTTCAATTGTGATTCATTCAACTAAACCTGAAAAGGCCTCTGGTCCATGTCTGGCAATACAGATATTAATGTTTCTTTCATTTATTCAGGCTTCTGTGATGATTTGTCCTCTCAGTCTCAGATGATCATTGACATTGCCTCTTTTGTTTGTCATCATAAGCAGTCTATATGTTCATATGCTTTTTCATATATCTGTTTTCATTTATTCAGCAGTGAATTTCCTGTATTTGTAGTTAATGTGAATGAAATCAAAGCTCTGTAAGAAATTCTAGAAGATTAGCAGCATTGGTTGATGATGGCTTGATTAATAAGGTCTCTAAGTTCTACTAATTTCTTTGGTGTGAAGTGACAATGAATGACAGTTTTGTTCCCATCAAGACATGATGTCTGATCTCTCCTTGGGGCTTTGACATATTTTCTGCACAAAGAATTCCAGTTAGCCCTGTTTAAGATTAACAGAAATGATACCATGTTTGTTTTTTTTTTTTGAACTTAATGATACCATGTTTATTGATCGGGTATGTCCACTCGATCTTTGTATACATTTTGTTAGTGAAAATTTTGCTGATCGGATATGTACGGTAGAATTTATGAGCTTGTGACGCCACTCTTTGTGATTATTAATTTTTCGAACTTTACTTTTTGATTAAATGTCACATTAACGTTGATATTTAATCTTATGATATTGCTTTCTTATTATGCGATCCATGTGTTTTGGTACAAAAGTTTACCATGCGATTCATGTGTTTTGGTATAAAAGTTTAGTTGTCCCGTAGCAACGCACGGACACGCTACCTAGTATACTAATAAAGATGGCGTATCAATCAGGCCAGGAATTTGTATATAGTGTATTTTGCTTTTTCCCTCTTCTGTTTCTAAGGGCATCCTCAGCCGCTAGCTATTTAACTAGTTATTATGATATGGACATAGAAAAATAGATAAAATTAGTCACTAGCGATAAACAAAGCTGATCTATTTCACACGGCCTGAAAATATATAAGAGTAGTATGTGAGTCTAATAATACAAGAATATATAAAATAATCTTCGCTCTTATCTCTCACCATCACATCAGCTAACTATGTAATTAGCATCATTGCGGACACCCGGTGCAAGCTCATACACAACTTTATTTTAGTTGGCTTTGGATCTTTCCAAGTTCCAGCGCTTAGAAAAAATAGTACATCAAAAACAGTTGTCATTATTGTTAGCCACGTGAAGCTTACTTATGATTACATACATCAGGATCGCCAAGTAGGTGCCTAGAGCATCTCGGTATTAAAAAATCGAGTTCTAAAAATCTAGTTTTTAAAACTTTTTAAAAAAACTGTTGGATACGAAAAAAACTCAATTAGCATTTCTCTTTTATTGATTCTAATAAAGAAACTCAATCATGCAGAATGATGTTACACACCAATTACCAAGACTCAAAATGAGGACACCTATGTTAATCCAAGCTAATAAGCTATACACACCAATTATTTTTGAAGTTTTCCAATGTGAATATGAGGGGCCCATGGCAGCATGCACCACCCCATTGGAAGGCAAAAATGAACATCTTGTGGCAATTGGGAGTCATGATGAAAATTTTACCCTTGAGAAGGAGCATAGAGTTACCGGTGATCTTACAGATCAAACAAGCACATGCAGCCGTGGGCAGTTCAATAGAATCAGAATATTGTGTGTCTATGCTCTAAAAGTTCTTGATTTGATGAATATCCAATCAATCCCGGAACAATATATATTGAAGCGATGGACTTGAGAAGCACGCAGCCGGACAGTACAAGACAACCAAGGCCAAAACATAATAGAGGATCCGAAATTAGATACTATGCTTTCCTACAAATTTATAACTCGCGTATTTCTTAATTTGGAACACCAAGCTACGAGTCATCCACGGTGTGTCTTATTAGTAAACAAGTCATTGGACATGGTTAGCAAGCAAGTTGAAGAAATCACAGGTTTTCCTAGTGGAGTGAATCCAATCAATGTTCTCACAAATGATTCTCCCCCAATTGATTTGTTGGGTACAACAAGCCTAAAGAAAAAGGAGGTGGAAACTAAAACCTCAAAACGCAAAAGAACTTGGCTTGACAAAAGGCGCAAAGTTGCGAAGAAGGGAGGTAAGAAAAAGGAAAATGGTTCAAAGGTATGTGATAGCACAAAATATATTTGATTCTCTTTCACTGTGTTCAATGGAATCATGCTCAGTTTTTTTCTTTTATTTGAAGGAACAAGAAACCGCGAAGAAGGGAGGTAAGAAAAAGGAAAAAGATGCAGCAGTTGAAGAGGCTGCAGCAGTACAAAATATTAAACCTAATACTTCTTTGCCCATGGAAGAAATGTCAGAATCATATATGGCCATCAACACCTTCTCTCAGACATTGACGGTAATATTTCAAACTAATACACCATTTTTCTAAACCATACATGGCACCAATACATTCTCTGCATTGTTTGTAGGGGCAATCATAGATGATGTTATTGCTGATTTCTAGTGGTATGGATATCTTTAGCCTCTGATGTCCAATCTGAATATCTTTTGCAAGTTTAACTTGGCTTGATTTCTAGTAATAGGGCTTGTTTTAGAGCATAGCTTTTGGTTTTATGGGTGAATTGTAAGGATCAACCAGTTTTTTTGCGAATTAAAGATCAACCAGTTCATATTTTGTGCAGCTCATATGACTGCATGTTTAGATTTATCTAAGAAGGTCAAGTGTAGACTTCAACAATCATGTCATATGCACTTGATACTAGAAGCAAGAATACAAGTACATCTTTATGCAGGCTCTGAACTATATTCCAGTATCCTGATAACCAAGCACAGTTCCGGTTTGCACAAATTGCTATGATCTGTGCTTCCTATCTAATGTCCTGCCACAGTTGCTACACGATGCAAACACAATTACAAAACACAAGTCTCCAACAATCCAAGAATGACCACCTCATGCATGGCATCTTGATGTTCTAGTTCAAATACTTGTACTGTTATCTGTATGCATTTTCACTCAAATGAGAGCATCGGATACTCTTTTGCAAACAAAGATATGATCATTTATTCGCTTGGGATATTCAGTGATCTCATTCTCAAATTTTGTCACAATATCACTTTACAATCTCACAATCCTATCTAACAACTCTGTTCTAAAACTAACAATGGTCAGCTATTAGCATTGTTGTATCTGAACACCTAAACAGCCGGACCAGCAGAACTACAGAATACATGGTGGCCCTTCCTGGAATCCAGAAGCACATGGAGAAGGACGGAACGCTGGCGTGTTGTATATGTAGCTGTGCGTGCTGCGGCTGCCTCCTATACTTCCACCTGGAGCAGTTGCAGGCAAAGAACGGGCGAAGACCACGGAGAGCACTTAGCCATGAGCGGGCGGCGTGGCTCTAGACGACGCCAATCAATGGAAGCGAGCACTCAGCGACAAGCAGCGGTTTGGCACATAGGTGCTAGCGGCGTCGCGGCACACAGGGCTAGCGACGGCGCAGAGCTAGACGGTGGTGGCGACGCGGCAGTAGATGGCGGCGGTGCTCAGGCGAGTGTACCTGAGGCCACGACTCGACAAGCTGTGGAGAGTGTGGGCGGCTCTAGTTGGGCTGGACGATCAAGCCGTGAGCGCTTAAATTGTTGGGCAACGTGTGTAGCCGTTCGATCGTGCACTAACGGTAAAGATGGTGTGACTGCGTCATGCCATTGTTTCTTCTGATGTTAGACGATCTCATTCCTAAGTAGATGGATATGAATAAAACTGCTTTCATTATTACAAAAATACACATCATCACCTGCAATATATATTGAGTCGATGATTATGGACAAACAACTCGTCGGCATAGCTAGCCATCTCAGAACTCTAGCTCACACCTAGAACCTTAAAAGGGCGGAACCTTCCTTGCCTGCTCTAACTCCCTATTCTCATATTTCAAAATAGTAGCTATAGATCCAATTCCAACAAACCTCCTTTTTGGTTTTTGTTGCTTTTTGTTGAACACAGTATCTTTATGTACTTTTTTCTTGTTTTTCTTTCTTTTAGTAGGTTGAAGAGGTTGTTGCGACTACCAATGCACATGTCGAGTGAGCTGAAAAATCCGTAGCTGAGAGATCCACTTTAGATTTTTGTTTTTGGAGTTTGTGAGGGAGTAGTTAGTTTAACTTGAACTTTTTAATTGTAACATTTGCTGCATCATGCATAGGTTCCTTCTGATGGGCCTGCATAGGATGTTGTTGAAGTTATGCCCTTGATGATGTGTAAAGACAATGTTATTGTGGATCCTACTTTGTAGTTGGAATATGCTACGGATGAAGCTGAACCTTCTTTTGATCATTTTCTTGCTCGTAAGCACGTACATTAATTGTTAGCTTCATGAAAATTGCCTATTTTAGCGTGAGTGAGAATTCTCTTTTTCATTTTTAGAGAATGAGTTTGACTAAATAAAAGAGAAACACTTTCAGCGGGTAGTTGATTTTAGTAAATTTATTGAGGTTTGAACTACCTCTATCTTTTCTCCCCCTCTTTTTTATGTTTGAGCTGGACTTTCTTAATGTTAGATGTTGTTTTCAGTCCTCTAGCTCTAGTAGTACCCTGCGTTCTGGCCAGATGATTGTGTTCGAAGCGAAGTTGATCAAATTTTGGATGAAGTTGTCGAAGACCTTTTGTCCAAGGCTGCAAGTGTTGTAGCTTCTTAAAATTCTTAGATTTTTAGGGACCATCTGTTGTAATGTTTGATTTGAAAACGATAATCTATAATGTTTGTAATTTATTATTATCAATATAATTCGTGGTGAATCAAGTGTTTTTTACTTCGTTTATGAGAATCAAAAGTTTGAGGTGAGAACTTGTTTTTCTAAATTTTTTATTTTGAAATGAAAAAAGGTGGTATTCCCTCGTTTTTAGTCAAATTAAAGATGAAAACTTAGCTTTCCAAGGTTTTCCTTTTTTAAGATGAAAAAACGTGTTCCTAATTTTTCATTTTTGATATGAAAAAGTGTCATCCCCTCATTTTTAGTGAAGTTAGATACGAAAAACTTAGTTATCCAAAGTTTTTCATTTTTTAGATGAAAAGGCGTATCACTTTTTTAGTGGATTTAGAGGCGAAAACTTAGTTTTCTTAAATTTTTCATTTTTGAGATGAAAAAGCACCATCCCCTCACTTTTTAGCGAAGTTAGAGGCAAATACTTAGATCCAAAGTTTTTCATTTTTGAGATGAAAAGGCACTATCCCCTCATATTTTAGCGAAGTTAGAGACGAAAACTTAGCTCATATGTATATATATGTGAACTATACGTATGTATATCTCTGTTGATTTAATTGTCATGTAAATTTTTTTTGGATCAGCATAATATAGTCATGTCGTGCTAATTCGAGTTGGATGCGCATGGATAGGTATGATCCTGTTTGGTGGGAGAAATTCCAGAAATATATGGACACCACATTTGATGTGGCATCTACTGCAAAGTGTCCGTGTGCTAGATGTCGACGTAAGGTTCACCGACAAGTTATTAGTTATCGGTTTGATGAAAGTTTCATCAAAGAAGGAGAACATTGTGTAACAACCCTAAAAATCCATACAATCTAAAAATCCCAACCAATTAAAATTTTTCATTTATTTATTGTGAAAACCCATTTTTCTTGTGCAAGCATATAGGTTTCATTATGAAATTGGTAAATAAAGGAGTGTAGTTTGCATTTTAATTCCATTCACATAGAATAATAACTTATGCATCACATTTGGGATTTATTGCAATTTATGTTTGTATTTACTCAATATTTAAAATGGGCAATATATGTATATATACACTAAATTGAAAATAGAAAAGGAGAAAGAGAGTTAGGCCAGCCATTCGGCCAGCCGGGTCGCTAAGCCAGCCCAAGCCAGCCCGACCTTCCTCTCCTCACCTCACCCGCGCGCGGCCCACGTTGCGGCTCGGCAGCGCGCGCGCGACCGGCACACACACGCTCGCGCTCGCTGCCAACCCGGCCCCGCCTGTCAGCCGCTCTCGCCCCCCACTGTTCTTCTTCCTCACGAAGGCGACGCGCCTGCCGGGGGTGTCACGCGAATGGCGTGACCCCGGTCCCACAGCCGACAGCATGGCAGAGCCCTGACCCCGCTGTCCCCCTCCTGTCCCCTTCTTTCTTGGCCGTCAAGCGAACCCGCGCCCATCCGGAGCCCTAGATCCACTCGAGCCACGGCCCTTCGATCGGTCGAGCGCGATCAGGACCGTTCGCCATTGGAGCTGGCCAAGCTCGCCTATAAAAAGGAGCTCACCCCGAAGCCCTACCCTCATTTCCCCTCGCCGCCACCGCAGCACAGACCGGCACACTGCACCAAACCGAGAGAGAGAGCGTAGGAGAAGGGCGGAGCAGAGGAGGAGAAGCTGCCGGAGCGCCGCCGCCGCGGAGCACGCCGGAGCCGGACACGGAGGAGAAGCCCGAGCTGCGGACGAGGAGCGGCACGGCACTGCGATCGCTCTGCACGGCTCCGACTTGCCACTGCACCGCCATCCTAGCTTCACCGACACCACGGTGAGCCATCGCACGCCATGTCCGAACCTTGCCCTGCTTTTGCCATGGCGTTCCACCCTCGGGACGCGCAGGCACGAGCCTTTACCGGCTCGGGAAGATCACCTGCACCATGCACTCATTCGACCGGCCGAAACCCCCGGACTACAAGCTTGCTAGACCGATAACGCAGCACGACGCGTTCTCGGCGGAGCGCGTTCACCACCGACGCGTTCCGACGCCGAATCACCCGTTCTGAGCAATCCGACTAGCACCCGTATAGGTTAGAGCGTCGTGGAGCACCGCCACGACCCCCCTCGAGCTAGCTACGCAGATCTAAGCGCTAGAGGAAGCCTGAATCGCATTGGCCGCGTGCGCCGCGACCTTACCGGAGCGCCGCCGCGAGCCGTCGCCAAAAGAAGGTCATGCCATGGCTAAAGTTCACCACTAGAGTGTTGTATGCTTCTCTGGCCTCACCAATTTGACAAGACCGCATTCGATTGAACCAATACTTGGTCGTAGCCGCGTTGCCGCCTTCCGCCGTCGTCGGCGACACGCCGCCGCCACGACCGAGCACTTTAGGAATCTCGGTAGACAAAATTTGTAGTTGGTATACCACCGCCATAGACCCTGGACGCGTATACATCTTCTAGAAGACCCCCTTAGCCCCGCCGGAACCTCACAGTCGCGGCGACATCGCCGCCGACATGTTCCGCCTCGCCTAAATCCGTTCCGAGTACCCCCGGTCGCCTCGCGCTGCGAAGAAAGGCCGCCGAGGTTCGCCAAGTCTGCCTCGGCACCGCCGCTAGATAGCCGAGCCCCGAATCATGACTGTCGCCTTGGCTACGTGCGCCTCCACCTCGTCGGAGAACCGCCGTATGCCGAGGGAGAGAAGGAGGCCATACCACGACTCTAACCCGCCACTATCTGGTCGGACGACTGCCTGAGCACGCCAATTGGGGAAAGCCGAGCCCTGTCTTGCCGAAATATGGTCATCGCCGCCCTGTCATCGTCCGCCGCACCGGAGAGACACCGCCGCCTTGAACAGACGCCCTGGAACCCTGCTAGCACCAAATCTCCGATTCGCCCGAGCCTCCCCGGTAGACCTCGGGAGAGCGGCCCCCTCGGGCGCCCAAATTTCCGATTCGCCCGCGCCTCACCGGGAGAGCTCGGGAGAGCAGCCCCCTCGGCGCCCAAATGTCCGATTCGCCCGAGCCTCAGCGGGATACCTCGGGAGAACGGCACCCTCGGGCGCCCAAATTTCCGATTCGCCCGAGCCTCACCGGGAGAGCTCGGGAGAGCAGCCCCCTCGGCGCCCAAATGTCCGATTCGCCCGAGCCTCCGCGGGAGACCTCGGGAGAATGGCACCCTCGGTGCACCAAATCTCCGATTCGCCCGAGCCTCCCCGGGAGAGCTCGGGAGAGCGGCACCCTCGGCGCCCCGAATCTCCGATTCGCCCGAGCCCCGCCGAGCTAAACCGAACTACGCCGAGCTCCGCCGAGCTAAGCCAAGCCTCGCCGAGCTACGCCAAGCTCCGCCGAGCTAAGCCAAGCACCGCCGAGCTCCGCCGAGCTACCCCCAACCACAGCCGAGCTACCCCCGACCACCGCCGAGCCACGCCGAGCTACGCCAACTCCGGCAACTCTCTGGGAACCAGCATCGAACACCTGGTGGGCGACCATTGGGTCTGTGTTCTGTTGAGGCGCCACTTGCCGCACTACTGGACCCGCGCGCCACGTGGACCAATCCCGAGCTGCCCCTGATTAACCGACCAGTTTTCCCATTTTCAGAAAATAGGATAATCTTCGGAAATTCATAACTTATTCATACGAAGTCCAAAAATTGCGCACCATATATCAAAATTCTCAGAAAAATGAGATCTACAATCTAAGACTTGTTTGCGTGCATTTGGCTCTTTATTTTATTGGATTTTTCTGAAATACTCTATAGGAGTCGCTGACGCGACTATTTCGTGTTCGATTTCAGAGCCGGAGGAGGATCTGACTAAGGAAGACGACCACGAGTACTTTCAGGAGCTAGGAGACAACTACGAAGGTGCCACGTCCCACCAAATCCTTAGATCCTAATTACGCATTGCAAATGACATTGTTGCCATTGCTTTATGATTATGTATGGATTGGTTGCATGGTAGTATATTTGAATTCCCTGCCTTGATAAGACTTTACCCTGCTGTCCGCTGCTAGGTTAGCTGCTGCTTAATTTATTGTTACTCTTCCACTACTTTCTACTTGCTATATGCTATGTGGTGGAATTGGGACGGCGTATAACTGATTATAACCACTGGGAGAGAGTGCTGTGTGCGTCTTGGGTGCGTGGTAAGGGTTGATGTCGACCAAGTGGGATGTGAGACGAGCCCATGGGGCAAGTCGTGCCGGGGGTGCAACCTGGGCATCCCCAAGCGAGGTACCTATGGCGGGTAAAGTTGTTGAGGAGGTTCCGGGTGGGATAGCCTTGGTGGTTTGAAGCCCGTGGACGGAGGTGCCGTGATGGCACGGGGAGAGTATCCCCTAAGTGAAGATGCCTGCTTGGTCAAACCTAGGACGGACTAGTTTCAGGTTCATGGGAATCCTTTTCTACTCACTCGCTTCTGATGGGCGGGAGACGGCTGGACTACTTGGTAGGACGGTGCCACTACTGCTAGGTTGAAAGGTGATAAGGGTGGACGGAGACGGTCAATGGGTTCCCGTTCCGTTCTAGATGCACAGTACCACTGGATGGGCCCGGTACTGTGTCTCCCAGTCTCAGCATAACGGTGTAGGATCCGGAATATTCCAGGGCTGAGTGGTAGGGTGGCATCGACCTAGGCAAGCAAGCACCCGGAATTCTGCCTAGGTGTTTGTGCAACACCTATGATGGCTAATCTTGTGGGTAGTGAAACCTCTGCAGAGTGTACGGTTGATCGATCGATACATATGCCAACCTGTTGGCTATGAACCTTTCCTATGAAGCTTCTACTAGTGTAGTGAGTGTTCTCTTCTCCCCCTAGATGACATTTTTCCGGCAGTGTACCCGTTGTGGTAGTGTGCCGCTGAGATAGGCCCGAGAGGGAGTTGGGCCTGTCGAATGAGAGTGAGGTGTGGGTATGTGAGGTGTGGTGATGGGAAAAGGGATGATGGTGTTAACTGGTGATAAAACTTGACTAATTAAACATTGATTACAGCTGCATAGGAAAACCTCAGCCTATAGGTCTGCTTGTATAGCCTTGCATCCACTTTCCACAAAGCAAATGCTGCATAGGTAGGCTCCGTGGCCAGTTCAAATCGTACTGATAAATTTGCTGTCAGGTGACGAGAATGAGTACGACTTCGAGGGAGATGATGACGAGGAATAGGGTCACGTGCTACACTCAAGTTGGCCGTGAAGAATGAATCGCTTCCGCATCTTCTAAAGCTTCTCTGAATGTTGATTCCGCTAATGTGGCGATGTAATAAGTGTTTATGTAAGACTTAATTACTGTTGTATGGATCCTGGTGTCAACTGAGATATGGGTAATTTCATGGATTGTCCCAAGCAATCTGTTGAATTACAATTCGAGCCTGTGGATTTCCCTTCGCGGAAATCGAGGTCGTTTCAGTTGGTATCAGAGCCATACTTGACTGTAGGACGAGACCCATAGAAAATGGACGTTAGAATAGGAAACCAGACTCTCTTTCGGTTATATTACCGACCTTGCATTCACTTTTTATGCAATGACTTATCTAATACAAGGACCAGCTAATCCGTTTCTTGAAAAATTTGCAGATGACCAGCCTTGGACCACCACTTCGTCCACTGCACGACGGCACTATTGAGATCCCGATCAATGGGAGGAACCACGGCGGATTTGCCATGGTACTACGCCAGGTGCTGGAGGAGCTGGGAGCACCGTCTGACCAGATCCAGTACTTCAGCCGAGGGAAGCTTGTCGAGGCTGAGAGGTTTGAAGGACCTGTCACTACCAGAGTTGAGACACCCGTCAGCCTGACCCTTCCAGGAATGCCGGTTTTTACTGACTACACTGCTGGAGAGACTGTGGAGGACGGAGTACAGTCTGTCTCCCGCAAGGTACTACGCGCAGTTGTGTACACAGCATACGAGTACCTTAAGGGGACCCACTTCCGTCTGCTACCTCAGGCCTTGGAGCTGCACCCTGACCCTATCCAGAGGATTCTGTACACCAGCCAGATCGTTCAGGCCGAGACTGACCCTTGCCTACGCACAGTGGCACACCACCTCCAGGAGCAGGAGGAGTTCATCAGCTCATTGGAGCAAAGGAGGCGGCATGACCGAGCACGCATGGCAGAGGTCGAGGACAGTTTGCAGAAAGGGACTCAGACCCTGGAGAGTTTGAGCAGAGCAGTCACTGACTTGCAGTTGGAGATGCAGCACCGTGATGAGTTACACCGAGCCGAGATCGCCGACTTGCGAGACAAGATCGGAGATTTTGGGCTTCGCAATGACTACCTGAACAGCAGAGTGTTGGGATTACAGAGGAGGCTGGACGACAAGGAGAGAGCACTTGCTGAGAGGGAGCAGAGGAGCAGAGACAGAGTAGACGAGATGATCACGTTGCGTTCCAGGATCAGGGAGTTGGAAAAGCAGCTGGAGAAAGCCGAGGAAAAGTCCACCCGCAACCAAGGGATTCTGATCGACCGCGTGAAGATGGTGGAGTTCCTAAAGGACAAGCTACGGAGGACAGAGACAGCTTGGAAGCAGTCCGACGCCAGGAGAGCTATTGAGGTCCGGAAGGTACAGAGTTCGCTTCCCCCACTGGAGATGGTGAAGCCCCGGGAGGGAGACTTCCGCGTACCACCCACTACGCTCAACCTGAGAGCGTGTCCGTCTCAAAGGATGCAGGAGATTGAGGCCACTCCAGAGCTAGCAGTAGCACTCGACTATGTCAAGCGCCTGACCATGACCGACGACGAGATCGAGGCAGAGGACAGCCGCATACCCGACGCCGTACTCGACCTTATACACTAGTAGCTTATGGGACCCTGCGTGGCCCTTAGACTAGTGATACCATGAGTTGTCCTGTCATTGGCTATCTGCGCATAGCACGATCTTCTTAGCAGCTAGGAACATCCTTTATATAATAATAACCATGTGATGAGTGACATTTGGATCTTATGCTTCTTATGGTTCTCTATGCTTCTTTGGTTGAGTGTAGGATAGCATGAAAAATATTTTAATTCATTTAAATCGTTGAAAACATCTAACTCCTACTTAAACCACTACAAGATTATTACTGCACTGAGCACGTACCTAATGATTTCAGATGTCAATGAGACGTTCTGCGCGTTTGGAGAACCGCCAGCCCTCCCCTGCGCCTGCGCTAGGACGTGGGCGTGGTCGCAACCGTGGACGCCCAGCTGGTAGACGTGCTGGAGTTAACCTGGAAGAAGAGCTGCGCCGGGCAGAGAATGCACCACCGGTGAACGATCCGCCACCACAAGGCGAGAACGTGCCTCCGCCACCGCCACCGCCGCCGCCACCGACGTTGGCGGAAGTGATGGCTCAGCAGACCCAGCTGCTGAATGCCATAGCTACTGGGATGAACAGGCACCACGGGCCACCCCAGAATGACTTCCAAAGGAAACTGGAGGGTTTCCTGAAGCTAAGGCCACCTACCTTCGACGGGACCGACAGCGATCCTCTCGCTGCCGACGATTGGCTTAAGGAGATGGAGAAGAAGCTGGACCTAACCACTTGCTCCGACGAGGAGTGTGTTGGGATTGCTAGCCACCAGCTGACCGGTGCTGCACGAGCATGGTGGGACAACTACACCAGCGCTCACGAGGACCCAGCCCGCATTGACTGGGATGAGTTCACCGAGGCTTTCCGTGACCACCACATTCCTGAGGGAGTCATGGAGGCCAAGGAGAACGAGTTTCGTAACATCTCCCAGGGAGCTGATCGGATCCACGAGTACACCACCCGCTTCAACTGCTTGCTCCGCTACGCACCTGCGTCTTGCGTGAGTTCCGAGAAGGAAATGATGTACTACTACAGGAAGGGACTTCAGACCAAGATCAGGTTGGCTCTAGTCAGGGAACAAGAGCTACACTCTGCGTGAGCTGATTGACCGCTGAGGAAGCTGAAGCTGCACCTGATGCTGTGTACGGTACGTACCTAGTTCAGGGTAACATGGCTACAGTTCTGTTCGATTCGGGAGCTACATGTTCATACATTTCATCTGCATATGCACGTAAGCATAACATACCTGTAACCCCGAGAAGCAAACCCCATCCTAACTAGCTCGCCCTTAGGAACCTTCAGAAGCATTCACATATGTAGAGGAGTGATAATCACTATCGAGGGACTTGACTTTCGAGCTGACCTAACCCTACTACCCTCCAATAGCTTAGATGTCATCTTAGGCATGGACTGGCTAACCAAACACCAGGGAGTGATATCTTGTTCACCTAGATATGTTCAAGTAACCCACCCTTGGGGAACAGCTGTCCGATGTGTACCCCAAACCGAGAGAGTCCAAGCCCTCCTATGTGCCCTGGAGACTAAAGCAGATAAGACAGAGCTGACATTCAGAGATGTGCCAATAGTCTGTGAATTCAATGACGTATTTCCAGAGGAGTTGCCAGGAATGCCACCAGATAGAGATGTGGAGTTTGTTATAGAGCTGATGCCAGGGACTGCACCGATTGCCAAAAGACCCTACAGAATGTCGGCTGATGAGTTGAGGGAACTCAAGAAGCAGCTGGGAGAATTACTGGAGAAGGGCTTCATTAGGCCTAGTGCTTCGCCCTGGGGATCTCCCGTTTTGTTTGTCAAGAAGAAGGATGGCACGATGAGGATGTGCATTGACTACCGGAATCTGAATGCGGTTACAGTCAAGAATAAGTACCCATTGCCCCGCATCGATGATCTGTTAGATCAACTGAGCAAGGCCAAGTACTTCTCGAAGATCGATCTCCGATCAGGGTATCATCAGATGAAGATCAGGGAAGAAGATATCCCGAAGACTGCATTTGTCACTAGATATGGACAGTATGAGTGCACAGTAGTCTCATTTGGACTCACTAATGCTCCAGCATACTTCATGAACATGATGAACAAGATCTTCATGAATGAGCTAGACAAGTTTGTGGTGGTATTCATTGATGATATATTGGTTTATTCAGCCACAAAAGAGGAACATGAACATCATCTGAGGACCGTATTGGAGAGGTTGTCTCGCAACCAGCTATACGCCAAATTCTCCAAGTGCGAAGTTTGGCTTGAGGAAGTTGCTTTCCTTGGACACGTACTGTCAGGAGAAGGAGTCGCAGTAGACCCAGCCAAAATTGAAGCTGTGAAGGAGTGGGAACAACCCTGTAATATGTCAGAAATCAGAAGCTTTTTGGGACTTGCAGGATACTATCGCAGATTTATTGAGAATTTCTCCAAGATTGCAAGACCCATGACCAACTTGCTGAAGAAAGAGAACAAGTTTATATGGACTCCTGAATGTGAGAAGAGTTTTCAGACCTTGAAGGAGAAGCTCACTACTACACCTGTACTAGCCCTGCCCGATATTCACAAGGATTTTGTTGTATATTGTGATGCCTCTCGGCAAGGTTTGGGCTGTGTACTAATGCAAGAAGGAAGAGTGATAGCTTATGCCTCAAGACAGTTGAAGGAACATGAGCAGCGATACCCGACTCATGACCTAGAACTTGCAGCCGTGGTACATGCACTCAAGATTTGGAGACACTATCTGATAAGCAACAAGTGTGACATCTACACTGACCACAAGAGCCTGAAGTACTTCTTCACACCGGAAGATCTGAATATGAGGCAGCGCAGATGGCTAGAACTCATCAAGGACTATGATCTTGAGATCCATTATCACCCAGGAAAGGCCAATGTTGTCGCTGATGCACTTAGCCGCAAAAGCTACTGCCATACCCTCATCACCAACTCTATGCCACCTGAGCTCAGGAGAGAGTTTGACGCGTTCCAGCTCGAGGTAATCTCCTATGGCATGCTAAATGAGCTTCGCGTTGAGTACAATCTCACCTCACGAATCCGTGAAGCGCAAAAGAACTGTCCTGAGATAGACTATATCCGTGGTTTGATGAAGCTGGGAAGAGGCCCCGAATACCGAGAAGATGAGCAGGGAACTGTATGGTACAAAGATAGAATCTGTATACCGACGGATTCAGCGATACGAGAAGAGATTCTGTCAGAAGGGCATGACTCCAAATATTGCATTCACCCAGGGTCAGCCAAGATGTACCATGATCTAAGGAAGCACTTCTGGTGGGAGAATATGAAGACAGACATTGCAGGGCATGTAGCCCGATGTGATACATGCAATAGAATCAAGGCCGAACATCAGAGACCAGCAGGGTTGCTACAACCAGTTGAGATACCAGAATGGCAGTGGGAGTGCATATCCATGGACTTCATAATAGGACTGCCCCGATCCGAGCATGGATATGATTCTATATGGGTAATAGTGGACCGTCTAACCAAAGTTGCACATTTTATACCGGTCAAAAGGAAATATAGAGTCGAAAAGCTAGCAGATCTGTACGTATCAAACATTTTGAAGTTACATGGGGCGCCTCTGAGTATTATATCTGACCGAGGCTCACAGTTCGTATCACAGTTCTGGAAATCCTTGCACAAGTCCATCGGAACCAAGCTCGACTATAGCACCGCATACCACCCGCAAACGGATGGGCAAACAGAAAGAGTGAACCAGATTCTCGAGGACATGTTACGTGCTTGCGTATTGAGGTACAAGGAAGGATGGGAGAGCTGTCTACCCCACGCCGAGTTCTCATACAACAACAGTTATCAGACAAGCATTAAGATGTCTCCATTTGAAGCGTTGTATGAAAGACCGTGCAGAACCCCGCTAATGTGGTCAGAACCAGGTGAGAGGACATTCTTCGGTCCTGCTAAGATTGTGGAAGCAGAAGAAGGTGTTGCCCAAGTAAGAGAGAATTTGAGGATTGCACAGAGTAGGCAAAAGAGCTATGCAGATAGAAGACGTAGAGAGCTTGAGTTCGAGGTTGGGGATTATGTCTACCTCAAGGTATCTCCACTTCGTGGCACTGTCAGATTCCACGTAAAAGGGAAATTGGCACCAAGATATGTTGGGCCATACAAGATCTGTAAAAGGGTTGGAAAGCTTGCTTACAAGCTGGAACTACCGGAGGAATTATCTGGAGTACACCCCGTGTTCCATGTCTCGCAATTAAGGAAGTGTTTGAAGCTTCCCGAGGAGCAAGTTCCTACGGATGCATTAGACCTGCAAGACACACTTGAATACAAGGAACATCCGATCAAGATCTTGGCACGGGATACCAAAGAGACGCGAAACAAAACCATTCCGATGTGCAGGGTACAGTGGAGCAATCACACTGAAAGGGAAGCTACGTGGGAGAAAGAATCGGACTTGCGGATTATATTTCCTTACCTCTTCGATGGGTACGTTATCCCTGAATCTCGAGGTCGAGATCCTAATGAGGGGGAAGGACTGTAACAACCCTAAAAATCCACACAATCTAAAAATCCCAACCAATTAAAATTTTTTATTTATTTATTGTGAAAACCCATTTTTCTTGTGCAAGCATATAGGTTTCATTATGAAATTGGTAAATAAAGGAGTGTAGTTTGCATTTTAATTCCATTCACATAGAATAATAACTTATGCATCACATTCGGGATTTATTGCAATTTATGTTTGTATTTACTCAATATTTAAAATGGGCAATATATGTATATATACACTAAATTGAAAATAGAAAAGGAGAAAGAGAGTTAGGCCAGCCATTCGGCCAGCCGGGTCGCTAAGCCAGCCCAAGCCAGCCCGACCTTCCTCTCCTCACCTCACCCGCGCGCAGCCCACGTTGCGGCTCGGCAGCGCGCGCGCGACTGGCACACACACGCTCGCGCTCGCTGCCAACCCGGGCCCGCCTGTCAGCCGCTCTCGCCCCCCACTGTTCTTCTTCCTCACGAAGGCGACGCGCCTGCCGGGGGTGTCACGCGAATGGCGTGACCCTGGTCCCACAGCCGACAGCATGGCAGAGCCCTGACCCCGCTGTCCCCCTCCTGTCCCCTCCTTTCTTGGCCGCCAAGCGAACCCGCGCCCATCCGGAGCCCTAGATCCACTCGAGCCACGGCCCTTCGATCGGTCGAGCGCGATCAGGACCGTTCGCCATTGGAGCTGGCCAAGCTCGCTTATAAAAAGGAGCTCACCCCGAAGCCCTACCCTCATTTCCCCTCGCCGCCACCGCAACACAGACCGGCACACTGCACCAAACCGAGAGAGAGAGCGTAGGAGAAGGGCGGAGCAGAGGAGGAGAAGCTGCCGGAGCGCCTGAAAGGTCCTAAATGGCTAGAGGGGGGGGTGAATAGCCTATAAAAATCTACAAACAACACTTAACAAGCCGATTAGTAACAATAGCAAGTTTTGCACAACACTAGCTCTAAACTATGCTATGCAAGCCACCTAGACAAGTATACTACACTATGATCTCTAGTTCACACTCAAAGGCTATGTTACTACTTTACACTATTCTTAAGTGAGCAACTAACTAACAAGCTACACAAGAGAGAAGTATACCAATGTAAAGAGTAAAGGTGATTTCAATACCACCGGTGAAGAGAAGATATGAAGTCCAATATAACCAATCAATCACATATAAGGGAAATCCTCGGTAGAGAGATGACACAAGATTTTTACCGAGGTTCACTTGCTTGCCGGCAAGCTAGTCCTCGTTGTAGCGATACACCCACTTGGAGGTTCACGCGCTAATTGGCATCACACGCCAAACCCTTCTCAAGGGTGCCGCACAACCAACACAAGATGGGGATCCACCAAGCTACGAGCAATCCACTAAAGATGCCTTTCGCGATCTCCCGCGGGGATAGGCTCAAGAACCCCTCACAACTTCACCGATCGGAGGCGGAGACAATCACCAACTCCCCTCAACGATCCTCGCAGCTCCAAGCCATCTAGGAGTCGGCAAGCTCCAAGAGTAACAAGAGAAACCACTGCGAATCACCACTACCAAGTGCCTCTAGATGATCTCTATCAATGCAATGCACTTGATGCTCTCCAAACTCACCAAATGATGATCACAATCAAGTAGGATGAGTGAGAGTGGAGTGGGAAGGCTCACAAGTATGTTATGATGTTTAGGAGTGCCAAGAGCTACTCCCCAAACCGGCCAAGTCGCTATTTATAAGCCACACACAAAGAACTAGCCGTTTAGAGTTCACTGCGCACCGTCGGACTGTCCGACGGCCAGAGCGTCGGACTAATCCGCACGGTCCGACGCCTCGGATGAACGCCACGTGTCACTAGCCATTTGAAGTCAAACGTTGGATCACAACGGCTATTTCCTCGCGCCAAAACGACCGTCGGACGGACGAACGTCGGACTAAATCAACCGGTCCGACGCCCTCAGCCGACCACCGTCGGACTCAGTCAGACGGAGCCGTCGGACTAACGAACGCGACCGTCCGACGTTTCCAGAGAGCTCCCCGAGCCCTGAAAACCGTCGGACGATGGTCCGACGCTCACCGTCGGACTAACGCCGAGAGTCCGACGCTCCTCTGCTCTCCACGTGTCGACCTGCTGCGGCTCTGTACCGTCGGACCCTGAGGACAATGGTCCGACGCTCCGGAATCAAACATCCGACGCTTGCTGAAGGGGTTAGCCGTCGGACCGAAGACAATGGTCCGACGCTCAGGAACTGAGCGTCCGACGCTCTCAGCAGTGTTAGTCGTCGGACTGAGGCTAATGGTCCGACGCTCTGTGACAATACGGTCCGACGCTAGTTTTTCTATTGTAACGTTTCCGAAATTCGCCGAATCCTGCCTCGCAAGCTCGGCAGGAGGAAGACAGGACCAAACCCTCTCTAACCCTCAAACTTCACCCCGTTTCTTAAGTCACTAACACTCCAAAGTGTCTTTCACTTCGGTGCACGTGTGTTAGCCTTTTCAAAGAGTTTTCTACGGGTCAAGTTAGTATCACTAGCATCTATATGCATATGCAATGATCATGAACACCTAGTGGCACTTGATAACCGTATTTCATCAACGATTTCGCCCCTCTTGATAGTACGGCTATCTATCCTAAATGTGATCACTCCCTCTATGGAGTCTTGATCACCAAAACCAAAAGAGCTCCTATTGGTTATACCTTTGCCTTGAGCTCCCGGTTTCTTATCAACTTCCTTCTCATCTCTTGATGGACCTTGTGGACACCTATGATGATGGACTTATACCATTTGCATGGATGCCGTCAATAGGGCTTTCTCCTTTGTTGATGGACTTACACCATTTTCATGGACGCCGTCATTGCCCTTCACTTGTGACTTCCACCGATCCCGGTCCTTTGCTCTATCTTGCCATTTGCTAATCAATTCTCATGAAACACTTAGAGCAATCGTTAGCAAACTAGGTTTCATCAATTACCCAAAACCAAACATGGGCTTTCAGCGCCGCCGCCGCGGAGCACGCCGGAGCCGGACACGGAGGAGAAGCCCGAGCTGCGGACGAGGAGCGGCACGGCACTGCGATCGCTCTGCACGGCTCCGACTTGCCACTGCACCGCCATCCTAGCTTCACCGACACCACGGTGAGCCATCGCACGCCATGTCCGAACCTTGCCCTGCTTTTGCCATGGCGTTTCACCCTCGGGACGCGCAGGCACGAGCCTTTACCGGCTCGGGAAGATCACCTGCACCATGCACTCATTCGACCGGCCGAAACCCCCGGACTACAAGCTTGCTAGACCGATAACGCAGCACGACGCGTTCTCGGCGGAGCGCGTTCACCACCGACGCGTTCCGACGCCGAATCACCCGTTCCGAGCAATCCGACTAGCACCCGTATAGGTTAGAGCGTCGTGGAGCACCGCCACGACCCCCCTCGAGCTAGCTACGCGGATCTAAGCGCTAGAGGAAGCCAGAATCGCCTTGGCCGCGTGCGCCGCGACCTTACCGGAGCGCCGCCGCGAGCCGTCGCCAAAAGAAGGTCATGCCATGGCTAAAGTTCGCCACTAGAGTGTTGTATGCTTCTCTGGCCTCACCAATTTGACAAGACCGCATTCGATTGAACCAATACTTGGTCGTAGCCGCGTTGCCGCCTCCCGCCGTCGTCGGCGACACGCCGCCGCCACGACCGAGCACTTTAGGAATCTCGGTAGCCAAAATTGGTAGTTGGTATACCACCGCCATAGACCCTGGACGCGTATACATCTCCTAGAAGACCCCCTTAGCCCTGCCGGAACCTCACAGTCGCGGCGACATCGCTGCCGACACGTTCCGCCTCGCCTAAATCCGTTCCGAGTACCCCCGGTCGCCTCGCACTGCGGAGAAAGGCCGCCGAGGTTCGCCAAGTCTGCCTCGGCACCGCCGCTAGATAGCCAAGCCCCGAATCATGACTGTCGCCTTGGCTACGTGCGCCTCCACCTCGTCGGAGAACCGCCGTATGCCGAGGGAGAGAAGGAGGCCATACCACGACTCTAACCCGCCACCATCTGGTCGGACGACTGCCTGAGCACGCCAATTGGGGAAAGCCGAGCCCTGTCTTGCCGAAATATGGTCATCGCCGCCCTGTCATCGTCCGCCGCACCGGAGAGACACCGCCGCCTTGAACAGACGCCCTGGAACCCTGCTAGCACCAAATCTCCGATTCGCCCGAGCCTCCCCGGTAGACCTCGGGAGAGCGGCCCCCTCGGGCGCCCAAATTTCCGATTCGCCCGAGCCTCACCGGGAGAGCTCGGGAGAGCAGCCCCCTCGGCGCCCAAATGTCCGATTCGCCCGAGCCTCAGCGGGAGACCTCGGGAGAACGGCACCCTCGGGCGCCCAAATTTCCGATTCGCCCGAGCCTCACCGGGAGAGCTCGGGAGAGCAGCCCCCTCGGCGCCCAAATGTCCGATTCGCCCGAGCCTCCGCGGGAGACCTCGGGAGAATGGCACCCTCGGCGCACCAAATCTCCGATTCGCCCGAGCCTCCCCGGGAGAGCTCGGGAGAGCGGCACCCTCGGCGCCCCGAATCTCCGATTCGCCCGAGCCCCGCCGAGCTAAACCGAACTACGCCGAGCTCCGCCGAGCTAAGCCAAGCCTCGCCGAGCTACGCCAAGCTCCGCCGAGCTAAGCCAAGCACCGCCGAGCTCCGCCGAGCTACCCCCAACCACAGCCGAGCTACCCCCGACCACCGCCGAGCCACGCCGAGCTACGCCAACTCCGGCAACTCTCTGGGAACCAGCATCGAACACCTGGTGGGCGACCATCGGGTCTGTGTTCTGTTGAGGCGCCACTTGCCGCACTACTGGACCCGCGCGCCACGTGGACCAATCCCGAGCTGCCCCTGATTAACCGACCAGTTTTCCCATTTTCAGAAAATAGGATAATCTTCGGAAATTCATAACTTATTCATACGAAGTCCAAAAATTGCGCACCATATATCAAAATTCTCAGAAAAATGAGATCTACAATCTAAGACTGTGTTTGCGTGCATTTGGCTCTTTATTTTATTGGATTTTTCTGAAATACTCTATAGGAGTCGCTGACGCGACTATTTCGTGTTCGATTTCAGAGCCGGAGGAGGATCTGACTAAGGAAGACGACCACGAGTACTTTCAGGAGCTAGGAGACGACTACGAAGGTGCCACGTCCCACCAAATCCTTAGATCCTAATTACGCATTGCAAATGACATTGTTGCCATTGCTTTATGATTATGTATGGATTGGTTGCATGGTAGTATATTTGAATTCCCTGTCTTGATAAGACTTTACCCTGCTGTCCGCTGCTAGGTTAGCTGCTGCTTAATTTACTGTTACTCTTCCACTACTTTCTACTTGCTATATGCTATGTGGTGGAATTGGGACGGCGTATAACTGATTATAACCACTGGGAGAGAGTGCTGTGTGCGTCTTGGGTGCGTGGTAAGGGTTGATGTCGACCAAGTGGGATGTGAGACGAGCCCATGGGGCAAGTCGTGCCGGGGGTGCAACCTGGGCATCCCCAAGCGAGGTACCTGTGGCGGGTAAACTTGTTGAGGAGGTTTCGGGTGGGATAGCCTTGGTGGTTTGAAGCCCGTGGACGGAGGTGCCGTGATGGCACGGGGAGAGTATCCCCTAAGTGAAGATGCCTGCTTGGTCAAACCTAGGACGGACTAGTTTCAGGTTCATGGGAATCCTTTTCTACTCACTCGCTTCTGATGGGCGGGAGACGGCTGGACTACTTGGTAGGATGGTGCCACTACTGCTAGGTTGAAAGGTGATAAGGGTGGGCGGAGACGGTCGATGGGTTCCCGTTCCGTTCTAGATGCACAGTACCACTGGATGGGCCCGGTACTGTGTCTCCCAGTCTCAGCATAACGGTGTAGGATCCAGAATATTCCAGGGCTGAGTGGTAGGGTGGCATCGACCTAGGCAAGCAAGCACCCGGAATTCTGCCTAGGTGTTTGCGCAACACCTATGATGGCTAATCTTGTGGGTAGTGAAACCTCTGCAGAGTGTACGGTTGATCGATCAATACATATGCCAACCTGTTGGCTATGGACCTTTCCTATGAAGCTTCTACTAGTGTAGTGAGTGTTCTCTTCTCCCCCTGGATGACATTTTTCCGGCAGTGTACCCGTTGTGGTAGTGTGCCGCTGAGATAGGCCCGAGAGGGAGTTGGGCCTGTCGAATGAGAGTGAGGTGTGGGTATGTGAGGTGTGGTGATGGGAAAAGGGATGATGGTGTTAACTGGTGATAAAACTTGACTAATTAAACATTGATTACAGCTGCATAGGAAAACCGCAGCCTATAGGTCTGCTTGTATAGCCTTGCATCCACTTTCCACAAAGCAAATGCTGCATAGGTAGGCTCCGTGGCCAGTTCAAATCGTACTGATAAATTTGCTGTCAGGTGACGAGAATGAGTACGACTTCGAGGGAGATGATGACGAGGAATAGGGTCACGTGCTACACTCAAGTTGGCCGTGAAGAATGAATCGCTTCCGCATCTTCTAAAGCTTCTCTGAATGTTGATTCCGCCAATGTGGCGATGTAATAAGTGTTTATGTAAGACTTAATTACTGTTGTATGGATCCTGGTGTCAACTGAGATATGGGTAATTTCATGGATTGTCCCAAGCAATCTGTTGAATTACAATTCGAGCCTGTGGATTTCCCTTCGCGGAAATCGAGGTCGTTTCACATTGTCCAAGTGATCAAGGCAGCGACCCATCTAATACTGAAGGATCAATAGACGATGAAGCTGAAGGAGGAGAAGGTGACGACATTGATCATGGGAGGGAGCTGGTTGAAACATTAATCAGGGCTATTGTACATGGAAACATCATCCAAAGGTCCAGATGAAGAGCCAAATGAGCGTGCCAAGTTCTAGAATTTACTAGACGATTATCTAGGGTGCAAGGAGGCTACTAAGGTTTTTTACTGTGATATTGTTTCAGATTAAGTACACGTATGGTACGAGTAACACTTACCTGAGGAGCATACTAAATCTATTCTCACTTGTGCTACCTGAAGGCCACTGCGTGCCAAACGTATTGGAGAAAGTGCAAAGTGTAATTTGAGAGTTAGGTCTGGACTATGAAAAGATGCTTGTGACAATGATTGTATATTATTTTAGAAGGAAAATGAAAAACTGGATAAATATCCAGTTTGTGGTGAGTCTAAGTGGAAGGATGATGGTGCTGCAAAGGGTGATGATGATACTAGTGACACTATTGGTACACCAAAGAAGCGTTTTCCATGCAAGTTTCTTCGGTATATGGGGTCACTCATTAATCAACTGGCCGATTGTAGGGTCGAGATGGCGGGCTAGAGGGGGGGGGTGAATAGTCCAAACAAAAATTAATCGCAGCAAAAATAAAATCTATTCGCTTCTAGCGACAATTCACACCTGTAACTATAACTCTAAGCACATTGCAAAAGATCCTAACAAGAAACAAAGGTGCAAGTCTAGCTTGAGCTGCCCTAAACCATTCTAGCGCAAGGTCACACAAACCTAAACACTAGTACTTTAACCACCGGGGAGCTCCTACCAACTAGCAAGCAAAAGCGCACTAAGCACCTAAACTCACTACGTGCTCAATGACAAGGATACGCAATCGTAATTAAGGAGCGCAACTCACTTAGCTACACAAACTAAATGAGACACTACTTCTAAGCTACACAAGCTAAGAAGGTGAGTGGCAAGCTACACAAGCTAACCGGTCTCACAAGAGCAACTACAACTACACAAGTAAAGTAATGCACAAAGTAAACAACTTGTGTAGAAGGGAGCAAACCACCACGAAGGATGGGAAGATGTTGACACGGTGATTTATTTCCCGGAGGTTCACTTGTCGCCACAAGCTACGTCCTCCGTTGAGACAAACTCCAAGGTTGCCGCCGGTCCTCTTGCTAGTGGTGACCCGCAAGTCACACTCCCATGTGGAGTGCTTACCACAAGCTCTAGCACTTGACTCGGCCGGACCACTTGTCGATCTTCACGTCTCGCTCTACTAGCGATGCTCTTCGCGATCTCCTGCGGGGTGAGCCCCAACCCCTCACAATCTTGCTCCGGAGCCAAGCACAATCTCCTTACTTGCTTCTACGGAGCCTCTCGCCACAAAGCCGTCTAGGAGGTGGCAACCTCCAAGAGTAACAAGCACCACCAGCTTGCAACTCGATCACCTAGTGCCAACTCTTGCAATCTCTCAATGCAATGCACTAGAATCACACTCACTCGCAATCGGATGCAATCACCATGTGCACAAGTGAGTAGGAGGGCACTGTTGGCGGTCCTTAGCAACATAAATATAACATCATTTTAATACTAAAACAAATAGAGAATAGGGCTTTATCTAATCTTTCTAGGAGTTTTGTTGTATACCTAACTTACAGGGATAGCACGTGGAAATACATGGAAATCTCAACGAAAGCGCACTTCCAGGAAGCGTATTCAAAGAAGGCGCAAACTAAGAAAATGAGAAAGCCCAAATTAGACAATAAACCAAATCCATTCGCAACCACGGAGGAGGCCTAGGCCCACAGAGGAACCGACCACCCGAAGGCGGTGGCCAGATGGCACTCCCTAGGGATCGACCGCCCCCGGGGGCGGCTGCTCCCCTGGTAGGTCCTCCCGGGCCCATCCTCCTCAGGCGGTGCTCATGGCGGTTTGGCAAAGGCGGTTTCACCTCCTTCCATACTTAGAACGCCCAAACCGCCCTAGTTGGACTATAAAAGAGAGCGAGAGCTCCCCTCCAACACACACCATCATTTGGAGCCATTTACCTCACCTCTCACTTGTATTCTTTAGATTAGTTTTAGTATTAGAGCAAGGCAAGAGCTAGCAAGGAGAGTTTGTATCCTTGGGAGAAGAAGGAACACCTCGGTATGAATACAATGCAGTTCTCTTCCAAGTTCAAGTTCTTATCTTATTTATATAGCAATGCATATGAACTAGAGTATAGTCTTGGACATGTTATGATCATGATATATGAACTAGCTTATAGTTTATGTGTTATGTTCTCGATATGTTCATCGTTGTTCTTCATCGTTCATCGACTTAGTATGAATAGAGGAGAACTAGGGATGAGATGACGGTTCGTCGTGCCTTCTCGGTTGCTCTTAGCCTAGCCTGTCACTCCGAAGGGGTGGGGTCCTAGGAGGTTAGGAGTTGTTTCTAAGTACGCGAGCATGGTGCTCGGGTATGCGGAGATCGACAAATATGCCGGTATCCCACGGGCAGAGGGGTAGGTGGGCAGGTGGTGACAGCCCTGTCCATCTCTAGCACTCCCCCACGTTCAGGATATTGGGTAGGAGTTCGTAAAGTCTCTATCGGCTAGCAGACCAGCTCCGGGGATCTCCCTGTCATCCCAGACCTAGTCCTGATACTAGACATGCTAGTTAGATGTTTACTAATAGTTCTTTGCATAGTTATATATGACTAATGCCTACTCAATTAGATATATTCTTTTATTCTTTATTTCTCTTTTATCCTTGAGGTCAGCTCAGATGTTTGTCCACTATCTTTGAACTATGATTTACCCCTGCCTATGCTATGTCTACCTATGCATTCAATAAGTGACCATGTTTATACCAAAGCTAGATGCATTCGTCCTGCCCTCCTACGGGAAATTATAAATACGACACCCCTGAATACTCACGGGTTGAAATGCTACAATGATAGTTCCGTGCGCTTGCGGATTTATCTATACTGAGCTATCATGATTGGCGTACCTAAGTACCGTTACTTAAGGATTGTAATTCTTGTTGCACCCCACGGCACCGTGCCACAGTTTTGCATATCGTAAGTAATGACGGTTAGGAAGGCCAATCAGGCACTTCTAACTATTATTACCAGACTACATTACCTAGGCCAGCGCCATTAAGGGCCAAGGGTTACCTTTCTGAAGTAATGGTGGTTGGGAATGTCAACACACGTTTCTAGTGTTGTCACTAAGGACAGATTTATAATCTATCTTTAGTAGCAACGCTAAGAAACGCCAACAAACATTTCTGACGCCGTTGTCGGGGAGGGCAAAAGGAAATAAAAATATCTAGCTTGGCATAGGCATTGATTACACAATAAGCAAAAGGTAGCCATAGTCTAGGCAGGCTAACTTCTCTTGTTTTCTTCCTCTTTTTATTGGAAAGAAAACAGGATAGTGTATGAGTGGTTTCGACCTGTCGAACAACTTCACCGACAATCCGGAGGCACTCCTAAGGAAGAACAGGTCCCGTACCACTTCTTCTTCTGCTACTCCATCGACAGACGAACCATTCACTCCCGCACCATCCGCTACTATCATCATGGCCAAGACACTCTGCGACTACTCCACCCCTACTGTTGCCAACGTCCCCGTTGGGCCCGCTGTCAATATCGGGAATGAAAACCTCGAGCTCCGTACTGGCCTAATCAAGATGATGCAGGCAAGCCAGTTCTGTGGCTTGCCAAACGAGGACGCAAATGCTCATCTTCAACACTTCCTTGAATTGTGTGACACCATCGTCATCAAAGACGTCGCACCAACTAGCATCAAGCTCCTCCTGTTTCCTTTTTCCTTTGCGGGGAAGGCGAAACAGTGGTTCTACCAAAACAAGGAAGCTACCAACACATGGGACAAATGTTCCATGGCATTCCTCGCCAAGTTCATCCCCATGAGCAAAACCATTGCTCTAAGGGGGGAGATATCCAACTTTCAGCAAACATCACTCGAGTCCATCCCTCAGGCATGGGAGAGGCTGTAGGACTATGTCCGAGCCTATCCCCACCATGGAATGGAAGATTGGCTGGTGCTCCAGAACTTTTACAAGGGTCTGACGGCCATGTCAAAAGGGCACCTTGACGCCGTAGCTGGAGGGGCATTCCTCTCCCTCACCATCGAGAATGCCACTGTACTCATCGGCCACAATCACCGGACGCGTGCCTCAGCGTCTAATGCAGTGTCCGGTGCGTGTTTCTCCACTCAAACACCACCGAAAAGCTCTAAATCTTGCCTCGCAAGCTCGGCAGGAGGAAGAGAGAACCCAAAACCTCTCAACCTTCAACTCCTTTGGCAAAAGTGCTAACACCACCAAGTGTACAACTCATGTGCATGTGTGTTAACCTTCACAAACATTTTCACAAAGGATTTTCACTCACTTCACCATGCCACTCGATCCTAACAACATATGCAAAGTTAGATCACTCAAGTGGCACTAGATGACCGATATGCAAACAAGTTTGCCCCTCTTGATAGTACGGCCATCTATCCTAAAACCGGTCAAGCAATTCTCTACTCAACCTTAGACCGGTGAAATGGAAATGCCCTAAGTTATACCTTTGTCTTGCGCTTTCCATTCCGATCACTGTCTTCATATCCGTCTCCGACACCATCGATGCTGGTGCAACACATGCACCAACACCTCAACAATGATATGATCCACTTCATATCATCATGTGGCCTTTGGTCCATCGATCCTCGACTTGCTTGCTCTTCACCATTGCGTTGGTCCATCGGCGCCAAGCCATCACCCGACTTGCCCTTCACACTTGCAACCGGTCCGTCGACGCGAAACCTTGTCTTGATCTTCTCCTCCTAGCCACATGACTCCATGTCATGTCTCATACGTTTAGCTCCTTCATCATCACATATGTGAGCTAAGCAATCATCCCTAGCCATTTCCACCTCCATGGCATAGATGCTCACACACATGTACCTGTGAATTAATCTCCTGTGTAATCAACACTTAAACACATATTAGTCCACCTAAGTTGTCACTCAATTACCAAAACCAAACAAGGACCTTTCACCGATCACCTGCTCTCCTACAACCAAAGTTGGTTTAGGAGTCTTATATTGTGACGATTCACAAGAGCCTTGTGTTTACGATGGCTTTGGCTCCGCTGGAAGAACTCGGATAGAGCCTCGAGTCAACTGGAATTACCTTGTGATAACTCTGACAAAGAACTATTCACGACATCAACAGTGGTAGCGCTGGGAAATGGTGAAAAGGCTATTTCTAGACTTCTTCTTGGATCAATGGGACCATGCCTAACAATTTAGCACCGTCGTTACTCAAAAAGGCTAAAAAACATAAAAATAAAAATGGTTCTTCATGGAAACCGTTGGATATCTCACATCAGCCCCATTCAATTAACGAAAGAATTAGATGAATACATGGTGTTACGGGATGCGGTTAGACAGATACATTTAATCGATGACGTTGAAGATTCGATCACATGGCGTTGGACATCAAATGGGGAACATACGACTAAAAGTGCAAATAACATTCAATTCCAAGGCGATTTCTGCAAACTGAAGATTATGCCCATATGGATAGCAAAGACGGAACCGAAATGCAAATTTTTTGCATGGACATTGCTATATAAGAAAATCCTTACCGCCAATAACCTGATGAAACGACATTGGCCAAATGACCCCATATGCAGACTATGTGGTTTAGAACCTGAAACTCTAACTCACTTAAGCAAGGACTGTATTTTAACCAATCAAATTTGGAGCTACATCAAGTTATGGTTTGACCTCTCGCTAATAGACACAGTACCTTCAACGGGATCAACTTACAGCCACCGGAGAAGATGTCGAACCAAAATTGACAAAACACAAAGAATGACCTTTGGATGGAGTGATTATATAATTTTGGTGGAATGTCTGGAAGGAAAGAAATCGAAAGACCTTTCAAAACACTTCATTACAGCCAAGACAAGTAGCCTTCGTTTTTAGATTGACAAGTAGCCTTTTTGTGTAAGGAGGAAGTGGAGCTATTTAATAGGTCGAAAAGAAGAAATGGTCCATTGTAGTACTTTTTCCTTGAGTAAGTTGCCAGGCTACGTAGGGTCGTTTTTTCTTTGTTTATGTTTCTTCTATTTTGATCACCGTTTGTTCTATTTTTCTTTACTAATAAAAATCCGATAAAGCTTTTGCCACCTTTAAAAAGGAGCCAATTACACAATGTACACTCATTATTAAATTCGAACAAAACATGCATAATTCACAACAATTGCGCCTTAGTTTTCTTTGAATGGAGAAGTTTTAACAAGTCAGTTGATAAGGGCACTCCCAATATATGAAATCATGTATAGTTTCTATCTATGTATCCAATGGATAGTTTCTACATAATAATCTTTTGTCCAATCACACCTCTTTTTTTCTCTCATCTACCTATCACATGACTTTATGTCTTGGTTCTCGTGTAGACCTGGTTTCTAACCTAGACCTGGCTTCTATCTCTTTCCTCATTAAATTGCTTGCCACATTAGTAAAATGCCTATGTGGCAGGATAATTAATAAGGATAGAAACTAGTGTAGAGTCTGGGTTAAGATTTCGTGAAAGTTAAATCACCTACTCACCTGACCTCCTCGATAGGTGCATACGTTGAGGAGGCTGCGTGGCATGCACAAAGGCTATCCGCAGCCGTCGACCGCTAAAAATATCTGTAAAAGACAATGGCCCACCTTGTTAGGTCGCTAATAAGTGAACCGCTGCCGCCGCTGGCCCTGTATGACGACCGCTAAAAATAAAATAAAAAAACAGAGCGCGGCCTCCCTCCCGGCACGACGCGGGCGCCCAGCGGCCTCCGGCGGCGCAGGTGCTCGGTGGCCTCCGGTAGCGTGGCGTGGCGCATCCTCCCAGCGGCGTGGCGTCCTCCCGCCCTCCTCCTCCTCCTTCCCCCCAGCGCGGCGTCCTCTCTCCCTCCTCCCCGTTGCGGGCTCTCGGCGGCGCTGTGGGATCCTGGCGTCCTCCCCTCCTCCTCCTCCCCCGGCGCGGCGTCCTCCCGTCCTCCTCCCTGTCGCAAGCTCTCGGCGGCGCGGCGTCCTCCCGCCTTCCTTCTCCCCCGGCGCGGGCTCCCACCGGCGCCCACCCTCCTCCTCCCCGGCACGCCGGCCCGTCCTCCACGGCCTCCGCGGCCAGGACGAAGGACAATGGAGCGGGCCCCACAAGCGACCTCCAGATTTGGAGTTTCTCTGTAGACGCCTGTTGGATAGCGCATCATTTGTCGTTCAGCGCTGCAGCAGTTTCACCTTCACGGATAGCGGTCAGGCCAGGATAGTGTGCATCGGTGCAGATAGCCTAAGCACATCCCAACTTGATAAATAATAATAATAATAATAATAATAATAATAATAATAATAATAATCGTCGGAGCCTCGGCGATTCCTCTCGGCGTCGCTCGTCGGCGCCTCCGCGGTCGGCGCGAGACGTGATCTCGAGATCGAGCGCAGCCCCGCCCGGCCGGCCTGCCCCGGTGCTGACTGCTGGCCACCCCTGTCGCCGCGGCGCCCCGGCCGTCCCGCGCTTGGCATCCCCAACTCTGTTTATTTGCCATGGCATTCTCTGAGTCTGAGGAGCTCCCGGCGCTCCTCGTGTTCCGCGTCCGGGAACTGCGCTTCCTCGCCGCGCTGCGCGAGCGGTACCGCGTCCTGGACTTCTTCGCGTCGGGCGAGCCCCTGGCTGCGTTCCTGGCCGCCGCGGCCGCCGACGGGGACCCGCCCCGCGCGCTGGTCACCGTGGGAGGCGACTCCGTCCGCGTGGACGCCGCGCTCCTCGACGCCGTCCCGTCGCTCCGCTTCGTCTTCAGCACCGGCGCCGGGCTGGACCACATCGACCTCGGCGAGTGCGCGCGCCGCGGCGTCGCCGTCGCCAACTCCGGCACGGTCTACTCCACCGACGTCGCCGACCACGCCGTCGGCATGCTCGTCGACGTGCTCCGCCGCGTCTCGGCCGCCGATCGGTTCCTCCGCCGCGGGCTCTGGCCGCTCCAGGGGGACGACTACTATCCTCTCGGCACCAAGGTCGGCATATATCGCTCCTTGTGTTCGCTTCTTCCTCATCCATATCACTTCATCTCTTGTTTTCCTATCTGAATCTGACGATTAATAATTAGACAAAAGTTCAAGACTTCTGCATCTATCTGCAATTTCTTCTTCAATTTAATTATGTCTTCATCAGCTGGGCGGCAAGCGTGTTGGCATCATCGGCCTAGGCAACATCGGCAAGCTAATCGCCAAGAGGCTCGAAGCCATGGGCTGTGTGATCCACTACAGCTCCAGAAAGCCCAAGGAATCCGTGTCCTACAGGTACTTCCCCAGCGTCCATGGCCTCGCCTCCGAATCGGACGTGCTCGTCGTCGCCTGCGCGCTGACCAAGGAGACGCGCCACATCGTGGGCAAGGACGTCCTGGAGGCGCTCGGCAAGGGCGGCGTCGTGATCAACGTCAGCCGGGGCGCAAACGTCGACGAGGCGGCGCTGGTGGCGGCGCTGGCGGACGGCAGGATCGCCGGAGCTGGCCTCGATGTCTTCGAGAAGGAACCCGAGGTGCCTGCGGAGCTCTTCTCCATGGACAATGTGGTGCTCACGCATCATGCCGCGGTCTTCACGGCCGAGTCCAGGTCCGACCTCCGTGACGTCACCATCAGTAACCTTGAAGCTTTCTACGCCGGTAAGCAGCTGCTTACCCCGGTGCGTGCTTGACAGTCACAGCCTCAAGATTGGGTCCTAGTGTTGCAGGTCCATCGATGTACTTTGGAATACGATTTGTTGGCCAGTATATTTTTCTGCCCCAAGATGCAAAGTGTGCGGTCAGGGATTTCAGAAAATGTATTTCTTTTTAAAAAAATTTCATCAGCGTAATAAAGTTCATTTGGAAAAAATCGAAAAAAAAGGGTTCATTTGTAAAATCGGCAAATTTTTACAATCCTAGAGTAGACTCATGGTCAAGTCACATGGTCAAGCCGGGCAGTATCAGGTATTCAGGTCTCCTTCGAAATGGCCATAACGATGAAGCTGCTTCTCACTTAGGTCGGGTGCCAACTCCACATTGGCCCTTTCACTGCTGCTTCCTATCTCCTGATGTGGATGATCTAGTCGTGGGTATCGTCGATTACCCGCACAAAGGCACCAGCCATGGAGATCCCCTCGGCAGCATGCATCCTCACCAAGGCCGGTAGATCTGTAGGTCTACATTTTCACCTTCTTCCCACACTTGTTCTATGGATATGAAGGTGTGTGTGACTCCTAAAGCATCGTCGATTTTCAGGCAATTACTGATTGCAGCCATCCACCTGGTGTGCAGTTAGAGATTTGGCAATTTGAGTGTTGTGTGCCGAAAATTTCAGGCATTTTTAGTGAGTATGTATGAATTTTCTATTGCAGGGCTAGTACTTGAATGGAATTGCTCCAACAATGCCTGGTGGTGCATCATTGATTTAACATCTTCTGCATGTGGATTTTCACTCATCTACAACTGATGTTATCTGAACCTTTTTAGCATCTCATGGATGCATGGTGTCCTAGTGAAACAAGACTGAGCTTTCATCTAAAACTGCTTTCAGTGATCTTTGGCCTCGACTACTTTAGTTTCAGGTACTACTTCTGAACGAAGAATGCGATGGTGCTGCACAACATTGGCTCTGCTTGCGACTTCTGATTCTGATTTACAAAGGAACACAGGTGCAGCGCAAGATGTGCTACCAAAACATGAAGATGGAGGAGTCAGTCGTCGGCATCGTGATGGATGTGCAATAAGCAATAATGATATGGAAGCCAGCGACCTAGTGTTCAGTTCAAAGTTTTAGGGCCTGTTTAGTTTTCACCACAAAATTTTTCACCCATTACATCGAATGTTTGGACTAATGCATAGAGTATTAAATATAGATAAAAAAGAACTTATTACACAGATTACGTGTAGATTGTGAGACACATCTTTTAAGTATAATTAGTTCATGATTTGACAATGTTGTGCTACATTAAACATTTGATAATGACGGATTAACTAAGTAAAAAAAATCGTCTCACAGCCTACAAGCGAGCTATGTAATTAGTTTTTTATTATCTTCTGAAAAATCATGACATCTTATGAAATATCCGATGTAACACGCAAAATTTTATATCCTAGACCAAAAAATCCGGTTAGATATATTTTGTATTGAGAAGACAATAGGGACCTACTTTCTCCACCCATTAAGATTGTCATTTTACCGCCCACTAGTAGTCTCATTAGAAGTGTGGTTTGAGGTACTATGTAGGTAGCATGTTAATCTACACCCTACCAAACTAAGAGAACCAGCATTTATACTAGTATCGTGATGTATGAGCAGTTAATGAACTAAACTTGGAATCATTATCCTATAGGATATGCTAGCCTTTTTTTCTCTTGTCTTGGTACCCATGCCTTTATATGGCCAACAGTCTCAATAGGATATTTATTATGGTTCGACTAAATGAATGAATGAAATTAACCTCTATTACCTCTTATTATTCTAAAATTAGCTCACATTTAGCCTTTCTAATTGATATATATAAAAAAACTTCTAACCTTTCAACTTGGTATGAGAAACATAGCTAGGCCCCTTATCCGAGAAATTTGCTATTATATGACTCTAAACAAGTGGCTTCTCCAAAATAGGATTCCTAACGTCGACTTTGCTAAAATATGACTCCAAACGTTGACACTTTGGAATACATATGATTTTCTCTCTTTTAATCATTTTTAATTCCCAAATACATGTATTTTCTATTAATGACTGTATTGCCCTTCTTCTATTCTCTTGTACGAGATGCGATCGTGATCTTCTCCATTTCTCGACGCGCACCACCAGTCTCGCGGCTCCCGGCTGCCGCCCGCCCCTCCACCCCTCCCCACGTAGTTGCCCATCCATGGACGGAGGAGAGCCGCCCTCTGAAGGTGCTCACGCGGGGCCAATCGCCATGGATGGAGTAGAGCCACCCTCTGAAGGTGCCCTAGCCGCAGCTCCAGGAGGCCTAGCGGTGGCCGCTAGAGGCCAGGCCGATCTGCGCGCGGCCGATGGTGGCCTGGCCGGCCTGGGCGCGGCCGGTGGTGGCCTGACCGGCCTGGGTGCGGCAAAGGAGGCCACCGTCAATGCTGTAGCCCTAGCGAGATTAGTGCCCACTGTTCGTCATCCGGCTATAGAGTACAATCTTCTAGTGCTTGATGTGCAAAGGTAATGTCCAGTGTGCTTTAGCCCTACGTACTAGCCATATTAGTTGCTGTTTTTTAATAGTACAACCATAATCCTTGTTGTTTTCTTGCTAGTAAAGTAGTAGATTGTAGTTAAACTAGATTACGCTTTTTTATAGGTCTCAAGTAGATGAATCGGGAAATTACAAAAAAAAAGTTGATTGGTCAACATTACAAATCGTGGAGACACATGATGATGAAGGTCGAATTGAAGTTATGAGCGAGAGTCAGATGTGTGAGCTCTTATGCTTGACAGATGAGGGCACATCAAATATACCTAGACATGGTTTTGATCACCGAATGGATGAACAAGGGAATGGTAATGAGCTTGGGCAAGATATTGATGGTGCTTCCATTCCTACTAACGATGCCGTACCAGGTGAGATGGTCATTACCTATGATAAGAACAATCCATCAATGGATGTAGGGACACAGTACCCAACAATGGAAGAGTTCAAGCTAGCAGTTTGGCAATTTGCCATCAAGAAGGAGTTCCATTTAGGAGTGGAGAAGTCAGGTAAGAAGATATATAGGGCTTATTGTAGGTCCGGTGATGAATCGACGGGACCTTGTACTTGGAAGATAAATGGCAGGAAATTGGAAGGCAGCACAACTGTGGAGGTGAATAATTTTTTTATTACTTCACTCATTCTTTTTATTATGTAAACTAATATCATTTTTTTGTTTTGCAGGTAACCGTTTTAGTTGATGAACATAAATGTGTGTCTAGCCAGAGGCCGATGCAGGTTACAACTCCAAGTTGCAAGTGGGTAGCTGCAAAGGCCATGGATATCCTTAGAGTTGAACCAAACATTGGTGCTAAGGAACTGCAAACGAGGTTGGAGAATGATCTGAATAATAAGTTTACAATTGGATATGACACTGTATGGAGTTTATGGCAAATGGTCAGAAAGTTTTGAGCTTTTGTTTAGGTGGAAGGCCGAGGTGATGAAGCGGAGTCCTGGGAGTGTTGTTGAGATTGATGTTCTTGAGGTGGATGGCGAGGTATATTTCCACCGTTTTTTTCTGTGCCCTCAAACCATGCATTGATGGTTTCTTGGAAGGTTGTAGGCCTCATTTGAGCGTAGATGCTACAACACCTAATGGGAGGTAGAATGGTCACTTGGCTGCAGTTGTACCGGTTGATGGTCACAATTGGATGTATCAAGTTGCTTATAGCTTCATGGCTTCGGAAACAACAGACAACTGGACTTGGTTCATGGAACAATTGAAGAAAGCTATAGGTGATCCTCCCCTCCTTGCTGTTTGTTCTGATGCTTGCAAAGGCTTGGAGAATGCAGTGAAGAATGTATTCCCCAAGTCAGAGCAAAGGGGATGCTTTTATCATATGGTCAAAAACTTCAAGAAGAGATTTAGAGGGTTTGGCCAGATATATCCTGCTGCAAGGGCTTACATAGAGGATATTTTCTATGACAATATAGCAAAAATGATAAGTGAATCAGCTGCATCAGTGCAATGGTTACAGGCCAATCATAAGCTATTATGGTATATATGTGGTTTCAATGCAGAAATTAAATGTGACTACATAACTAGTAACATTGCTGAGTCATTTAATAACTGGATTAGAGACATTAAGGACTTACCGGTTGCTGACCTTGTTGATAAGATCAGAGAAATGATCATGGTACTGTGGAACAAGAGAAGAATTATTGCATACAGGCTACCTGAAGGTAGGATACTCTTAGCTATTATGGTTCAGCTAAGGGCAAACACTAGAGGTTTGGGACACTTGAAGATTGTACCATGTTCCAACTGGAGTGCAGAGGTGTGGGACCATAGCGGCGTCGTTTCTATGAGGCATATTGTTAAATTACACCAAAGGACATGTACTTGTCTTAAGTGGCAGCACACAGGTAAGCCATGTCAACATGTATTGGCCTATGTAACCCGAGAAAGGGGAGTTGATCTAGAATAGTTCGTACATGAATACTATTCTGTGAATAGATTTAGAGCAGCTTATGGTAGAGAGATTGAGCCAATGACAGATAAAACACAATGGCCACAAGCTGACCTACCTTTCTTAGTTGGTGCACCTCTGGCTAAATTACCTGTTGGAAGACAAAGGAAACTAAGATTGAAGGGATGGGAGGAAAGTGGACACAAGAAGAAAGGTAAATGTACCAATGAGGGTGAAGGCGAGAAGGGATGTGACAATGATACTGCTCCAACAAATGCAAAGGGAAAGAAGATGATCAGAGGACCTATGACCTGCAAACGATGTGGAGAAAAAGGCCATAGGCAAGCTAGTGCCAAGTGCCCACTCAATGGGACCGTAAAAAAGAGGTAATTATTGATTTTCTTTATCAAGGAACTTGAATTAAAATATCAATACTCATTTATTTCAACACTTGTAGGAAGCGTAGGCAACCTAGAAAGAATGTCACAAAAGAAAGACCGGCAAAACCTAGCACCCCACGGAGGCTGACTAGGGAAGAAATCCTACGGGATAGTCCAGGAAGGGTGACTAGAAGGTAAGAAATATTAACACATTTACTATACACTAATTTTTGCATGCATCTAATTGTCGGTCATATTTATGTGCAGCAAGCTAATGATGTTATTAGCAGAGGCCACATCATCACAACATGACAACGCTAGCCCCGTGAGGATGCCTACCCCGGCACCACCAAGAAAGATGACTCCGAAGAGAAAGCTAAACATTGGATGATGGAGGAATTTAGTTGTGATGAGATGTAAACTCATGATTTATTTCGTATGACTTCGATCTCGTTTGGAACATCATTATGGTCTTTTTAGATGAACTAGTTTGTGCTAAATTCTTATTGTTATATATTATTACTTGTAATTGCGTATGAATCAATTCTTGCTGTTATATATTATTACATGGGCACGCTCCAGCCAGCAGCCACGGCACGGCCATCAGCCACGGCATGGCCATGGCCAGCAGCCACGGCACGGCCAGCAGCCAATGCATGGCCACGGACCAGCACAGGGTCACGGACAGCCAATCCTGGCACGGCCACGGACAGCGAGCATCTTTTTTTTTTTTTATCAAAGGGGTCACTTCAATAATAAATACATGTATTTACATGACAAAAGAGATTAAATAAAAGAGAGAAAATTATATGTATTTCAAAGTGTCAAACATTTGGAGTCATATTTTATCGAAGTCGATGTTAGAAATCCTAGTTTTAGAGAAGCCACTTGTTTAGAGTCATGTAATAGCAACCTCAATATATATGGATTAAATAGTCTATATGCGTAGTTTTTGCGCCAGTATCCATAGTTATGGTTGCCTTCACAATGTATATGGATTGGGTAGTCCATATGTGAGAGATGGGGAAGAGAGAGAGTACAGAGAGAAGAATCATTTGTTTAACTTTTATGGGCAGTTAATAGGACTACGGGTACCTTTAGTTATGGACTGCTCTATAGACTACCTCCACAATGTTTCAGCTAGCTGATACATACACTCTGTTTAGCTGGCTGGTACGGTACGGCTGGCTGGCTGATTGTTCTGAGAGAAAAACACTACTGAATGGCTGACTGGTACTGACTGGACCAGCCAGTCAAATAGAGTCATAATTTTTTAATCCTATGAACTATTTTTTTTTTAAACATTGTGGTTGCTCTTATCCGAATTCCCTTGCCTAATGTACAAAACGTTTCCTCTTCTTCAGGAATGAAAATAAATAAAAAAACGGCTGCAGCCTTTTTAAAGTCCATCAACCCCCAAAATCTTGGCGACTCCCACGATGACGCCGCCGACGAGGGATCTCCTCACCTCGGACGCGGATGCCGACGGCGGCAAGAAGCCTGCAGTCGTGTCCGGGCGGGTGTGGTCGAAGGCGGACGAAGTTCGCATTCTCGAGGGCCTCGCCGCGTACGCCAAGGCCAACGGCGCAGAGCCGCGCCGGTCCCAGCTCCACGCCGCGCTCCAGGGCTGCCGCCTGGACAAGTCCGAGTTCACCGTCACGGAGATCTACGAGAAGGTGCGGCGGCTCCGGTCCAGGTACGCGAACCTGCGCTCCGCTGGGGGCGTGCCGATGCCTGCTGGCGGCGCTGATAACGGCGATGAGGCGCGCAAGTACGAGCTGTCGAGGTCGATTTGGGGCGACCAGCCGCTCATCAACAAAGTAGGCGCAACCAAAGCCAGTGCCAATGCCAATGCGGCTCCGGACACACGCGTGCGCAGGGGGCTCGAGGAGCTGCAGGACCTGTACCCCAGCCTTGCCTCGGCTGTCGAGGGGATCATTGACAAGTGCAACGAGTCGCTGCGGCCAGGGATCAAGAGGGCCTTCCAACTTATCAGCGACGAAAAAGCATGTGTATTGGATGCCAAAGTGAAGAAGCAGATGGTTATGGAGGCACAGATGATGATGAACCGAACTGCTTTGAGGAACCAGGTACTTGACCTGCTTACCAGATCCATGGATTGACAAGGCTTCCGTGGTGTTAGGTGTGATGGGTAGTTATATATCCTTTGTGCCTCCCGAGGAATTAACGCCTACTAAGTTTATATACACTCTAGTAGGAGGTGGATGACAATTTTGTTTTTGGTGTCATCAGCCCTTTAGTATCAGTGTTCCGTTGATGTTTGTAACAATGTCAATGGCAGAACACTGGCATGGCATACGTCCTAGAAAGCCATGTTTAATATTTGGCCTCAACTTCTTATGCTAGTAGTTGGATAGTTAGTGTTAATTAAGCTATTAGTACTTTCTTATGTGTAATGCAGAGATATATCAACTAAGGTTCCAAATCTGGGGTCAACTTCAATCCTATTTCCCTTTATTAATATACATAGGCAACCCACTGGTGTGTATGACCCTGTTAAATTCTGTCACTAACGGATATAAACATGAACCTGCTACATTTTACTGGGTCCATGGTTATCATCCACCTGATATGAATTTTCTGAATTTATCCTACAGTGATTATAGATTATTGCTTATAAGATTTTGCCCTCTCCATCAAAATGTATGTATGAGTACTTCTAACATAACACTCTTACCAGCAGTTTTTCTCATTGTATCACTCCGAATAATTCACTATGAGAGATTGCTCTAAAGAGCATGACATCCGTTGTACCATGACAAAGCATTTTCATCTTTGTGTTTGTCTTCCTAATTTTTTTTTTAATGTACATCTAGTTCATCGCATCTTCATAAGATGCTAAACAACAATTCATAGTTCATATCTAAGGACTAAAACAACAGCATGCCAACAAGCTTGTACCTGCACTGCATCCGTAATTCTGAGATACACTTGTATGGTAATATGGCATGGAAAACTTGAATTCAAACCACAACAATCTCGGTGCGATGCGCACAGCCACATTGGGGCATTTATATCTGGCATGGGACAAAATAGCAAATTTGAATGGAAACTGGAATGACATGTTGTCGAACAGCATAGTATTCTGAATACACGATGCTCTTTAGTCTTTACAGTTGATATGTCCCGGCGCTGGGATTCACAGATGACAATACTAGATCTATGTGAAGAAGAAAACAGTAATACACGTGCTAGTTAAACTACATGCCAGCATGAATGTCTGGTTCTTCTGAAACAGAGTAGCTATCAGTTTCAGTCTGAAGAACCAGAAAAACACTTCTTCCATGGTGGAAAATGGCTTAATGATGGTGAGTTTTCTAACGGTTGACATGTATCTTTCTTGTGCGTTCACCATTTATCAGATGGTCCTAGATTTATTTACAATATAGTTATTACTGTGTCTCTTTATTATGTAGATGAAAAACTGTTGTCCTGTTAGAATTTAATTAATGTCCTGTAGAACGGATATGTGCCAGCCTGTAATGAGCTTAGGCGTATATGGATATCACTTTTCGGTTTTTTCCTCTCTTTTTTCCCTTGTAGAACCCTACTTCTTCGGTTCTTCCTCCCTTACTCCACTCTCCTTTCTCCTCCAAATTATCCAGTTACTTACCAGAGTTGGCAGGATGGGAAGGTGGTAGCAACAGTTGTAGCAGATGAACTCCAATGTACTTTTGTGTTTGGATGGATATTGGATATGAGTATCTGACTTATATTGGCCAAGGAAATGAATTGTGCAAACATCAACAGGTATTTGGATGCTATGTATGACTTTGGAACCAATTGTGGTTGTATGAGCAGATGATAGCACTAATTCTGGGACTATCATGTGTTGCAATCTATGGATTGTCATCGAGGAACTCGTGGTTTATTTGAATATACACTTAGGGCTTGTTTGCAACAGGTATAGTAACCGTTACACAGGCCATACAGAGAGATCATAGTGGTAGAAATAAGCACTTGGTGGAACCGAAGATTTTCACAAAAATTAGGGAAAGTAATTTAATTTTTTTTATATAAGAAGTAGGATAAGGAGAAAAGAATTACCAGGTTCCAAATAGGAGAAAAGAATTACCATGTTTCATAAGTGTTTGGACACCCTCTTTTCATGACTAGGAGCCTTATCGTCCATAATATTATGTTAATATGACTTTGATTCAGATTATTCTATTCCACCACAAGACCGGTCAAGTTGGCCAGTCATTTTATATTGTTCTTTTGTACTTCAGCTGTGTGGTCTACTACCCCTCCAGAAGGCCCAAGGGTCGTTCAGTCTCTTGCCTCTTGAAGTACTTGCCCAATGTTCACGATCTTGCAGCGGAATCACAAGTGCTCATCGTGAACCCGCGTCCTAAGAAATGATCTAAATAGTTATTGTAATTACAATACCCGGTTCATAGTGCACCTGAAATTAAACAATAGGAAAGTTATTTTCGGAACTACAGCAGTTTTATATGGAAAAGGACAAAATGGGAGTTTTCTAAATACCCTAGAAGTTCGCTGAAAAAAGAAAAGGGACGAGTTGGTCCAGCGTGCGGCCCATTTGGACAGGCCGGCCCACAAATGTGGCCCGATGCCTAATAAGCTTATGGGTCATGGTCATTGCAGCGATCAGACAAGCGGCGCACCCTGCGAAGCACGCGAGAGACGAACGAGTAGGGATGCAATTGCGTTGCGTGCGGCCCCTCCAGGTGAATTGATGCAGGATGAGACAACAAAAAGCCCAGTGCAAATTTTGTACTGCCTCCATCTCAAATAGAATGCAATTTTTACTTCTCGAGGAGTAAGCAATTACATCTTTGACCAAAATTATTTAAAAAACTACTAACATTTCTTAGACATAAGTATCAATAGATTGATGGATGGAGTATATTTTCATAATAAATCTTATAGAAGATATAAATGTTAATACTAATTATTAAAAACTTGGTTAAACTTTAACAAATTTGATCGGTACAAATTTTATAGTAGCGTTTTTTCCTAGGACGGAGGGAGTAGACAAACCTATATACTAAGGCCCAGTCGGGTCACGCCTACTTTTGCTGACGCCCTGCGCGGCCTCGTCGGGTCTCCCTACAAGCGTGGCGATTGGCGATGGACCAATCACGCGCTAGCTTAGCTAGTCTGTCTTCATGTTAGCGACCCACCGATCGGTGATGGGGAACGAGCACGGCTGAGGGAGTCACGGCATCGGCGGGCGGCGTCGGCAGGCCGACCGGCAAGGTCCTCGGTGGCTCGGTCATCCCCTCTCCTCTGGCCCACCACAGCACTGAGTAGGGATGAAAATGGTACGGATATTTATTCGACCGTCCGTTCGACCGAATCCGTTTAGAGGTGTTCAGATCTGTTCGTATCCGAGTCCGGATATTCAATATCCGATACCGTATCCGTATCCGAATACTCAAATCGTATATTCTATGATGTCGACGGTCCAATCGTATTCTATCCGGCCCATGACTGACACTATCCGTATTCGAATCCGAATCCGACCAGAAATATGAAAACAAATATGATATCAGTGATATCCGTCCGTATCCGATCCGTTTTCATCCCTAGCACTGAGCACTGAGCACCTGCATGCGGCGGTCTACGAAGGCGGCAGTAGGCACCGTGGTAGGCGGCCAGGCGCAGGATGCACTGAGGCAGGTGGCCCACCAGTTGCAATTGAATAAGCTATTTATTGATTTATGAAATTTTCAGTTCCTTGGGTCAGAACCGAATTAACCGAAACCTAAATTTCTCGGTTCTTCATTTTGTCAAGAACCGATAGGTTCCTAATTTTCACGCAAACATCCAGGGTTACACACCCCTTACACACCTAGCGCCTGGTTTACCAGATTTCTTTCGGATTTTGATTTCTGTGATTTTGAACAGAAGCAAATCTAGGACCAGGATCAACTCCTACCCTCAAATGAGCCTCTTTAAAAGGGTGTATTTTGCAGCCCCTTGCCTTTGCTCGCCAATCTCCAACGCTTTTACAGTTACCACGATGCAGGGCATTTGCAGCATGCCTAGCTTCCCAATTTTTTACGGTCTGTGTAGCGCAGTAGAAAATACAACCGGGGAGCGCCATCCTATGAGGGCTGATTGGTACAGCTACAACAGCGTTCCAAGTTATTCTGAGTTTTTTTTTATCAAACACTCTTTTCTAAAACAACTCTTAATAGGTGAATTTTATTTTTCTTACTCTCTTACGAAAGGATGAGTTACCATGATATTAGAAAAAAAGTAGTTTATCCTAACTTCCTCCCTCATTTCTCTCTACCAACCATGCATGAGAAGTTAGGTAAAACTGTTTTGCCAAACTACATTCTCAAAACAGATCAACTTCATCAAACAAGTTGCTGAAGTTTTCATGAAATTATTTTGTCAAACGACATTCTCAAAACAGCTCAGTTTCATCAAACAAGTTGCTCATGAAGCCATTTCTAAAAAAACAGTTTTACTTATGAAGTTGAGCCGTGCCAAACAATTATCGAAACACTGGAATAATACACCACACGAATAGATCCTTTTCAGGAGCACCACACGAATAGATTGATGATATTTTTTTTTAAGAAAAAAGAAGATGCATTATTTTTTTAAAAACAAAAAACGTATGCTACTCCTGTATATGTCACGCACAATATTGAGTCTGGATGCCACCACCGCCACTGCTGCCCAAAGCTGAGTACCGGTCGGCCATATGTGGTCTGTACTCCGTACCAGGCCGAGTTGGTTGCCTTGTTTCGTTGGTGAACCAGAAGCATCATATCCTAGCTATGATACAGATATCGTCTCCACAGCAGAATCACGATGGCGTGTGGAGGCTGATGCATGCGTTTCCCCTTCTGATTTTCAGCATCCATAGAAGCAAAAATTGCTGGTGCACCCATCTTGATTTTCTGTAACAATCAAATGGTGATGACCATAAATATGTTGTGGTTAGTTCATAGCTAATGGGCACACACTCACCCGTGGGCCCGGCCACACCGCCGGAGACACACGTCGTACGTCCAATGATAGGAGCTACTATTTTTATTGTATAAATATCAGATTTGTCAATGCAACAATAACCACTTGCGGTTAAGCGTCGGTGTCACTGACAGCAGGATACACTAATAATACTCCTAGTCGATATATATATCTCATCATATATAGGACTCCAGCAGGCATACACACGACTTCCCGCTTTATCAGTAGGTATAGATATATATAAATATAATGTGCCCCACACTAGTCAATTTAGTATCATGTCTAGTTGCTTTCAAGCTATTTAGTTATATATCTATATCTATGTATGCATGCATGCGCGCTTTAATGTTAGGCAAACACATATGGCTGGTATATCATCGTCGTCCACTCGTACGTCGTGAAGACATGTATATGCATGTTTATGTATGTGCATGTTTGATGACAACATATATAGAAACATGCTGGAATTATATATGGGAAGATCATCATCTAGCACGGCCTTGTCAAGTCTGAACCGCTGCCAGTTGTAAAAGCGCCGACTGGCCTAGCATGATTTGATTTTTTGCTCGATCAGCCATCAGGCGATTTGAACTCTTTGATTTATTTATTTATAAGTGAGTAATCACACACACTACTGATTTGGGTCTCATGCCACGCCTATGACGCCCACGTCTCCCTCTCCCCCCACGCGCTTGCGTCTCACCATCTGCCACGGCAAGTTCCCACTACGTGAAAAAGAGTTTTTAAGGGGCGGCTAAAGCTGCAGCAGCCCTTATTACAAATGGCACAGTAGCAATAGGGTAATTTGTAGAGGCAGCTCACTCATCAGCCGTTCCAGGTGCTCTATTTTTAGGGGCAGCTCAATCACCAACTGCCCCCTCCAAATACCCCCGTATTTATAATAGCCATCTTCTTCCAATTTAGGATACACTCTTCTACCCGCAAAAGAAAAAAGTTTGGGAGGCCTTGAGCTCCTCCCAAAAGTTGGTCCATTAAGGGGGCAGGTTTTGTTCTCAAATACTTTGGTGGAGAGGTTGTAGAAGGTAAGCAAATACTATTCTAAGCCTTTAATTGAAGTTTTAATAGTTAGTTAGTGAGTAAATTGAGTTTTATTTTTCTCTCTCTTCCCCTGGTGCTTGAGTTTGTATGTAGCAAATTAGACCCCGGTTTAAAGCTATTAGTGTAAATTAGTTAGAGAAATGAGCTTACACATTCTTTTAGTTGATCTCGCCTGATTTTAGTGGAGATTGTACCCTAGTCTCATATATGTTTCATGTTGTCTTTTGTTTTTTATTTTGTAATTTATGTTTGTAGGGGCGGTCACAAAACATTATCCCTAAAATCACTAACCACTCCTATAAATTGATTTGTTGAGGTAGCCAGGAAACTGCCCCCCCCTAAAATGACTGATTTGTATAAACGAGCTAGGAGGGGCGGCTGGCAGCCGTCGCTACAAATCCTTTTGAGCCGCCCCTGCAAACCCTTACTGGCGTAGTGTCCAGCTCCATCTGCACGTGCACGCAAACGTGTCTCCCTCTCTCTCCCCACACGCCATCGCAAGGTAGGTCCCCCTCCTCCTCCTGGATGAGTTAGGGTTCCGAGGAGCTCTCTCTCTCTCTCTCTCTCTCTCTCTCTCTCCCAACTCCGACAACTTTAGAAAAAGGAGGGCCCCAAGGAGGTAGGCAAGGCAGGCGGTGGGGATGGTGGTCGAGCAGTTTAGGACCCTGATAGCGCTGGAGGCGCTCAGGCCAGGTTAGGCAGGGGAGCCACAGTCGTTCGCCGTAGTCGGAGAAGAAAGTGGGTGACAAGAGGGGGAAGGGAAGAGGAAGGCCTCTGCATGTGCGATTGGCGGCGGCGGAGAGCGAGTGTTGTGGCCTCGAGCGCTGGAGGAAGAGAACTGCTGGAGGAGGAAGATGAATAGTGACTGTGTTGGATGGTCATCGAATAGTGGAAATTCGCCGCTTGAAAGGAAGCTGATTTCTAGCCCTGATGTATAGCTCCTCCTTTGGATTTATAAAGATTTTCCATAATATATCTATTAATGATACTAATCTTATGTTAGCAATATATAAGAATGATAGGTAAAAAGTGTTTGACTTTGGACATATCTAGATGGACTAAATTGTTATGATTATTGATTGAATGTTTATGCATTTGGTGGCCGGAGATATAGATTAATAATGAAAGTTTGCTTGTTTCGAAAAGAAGAAAATTATGATCAAGGAAAATACAGAGCGAGATTCATTACCATACAGAAATATAATCTTATGTTGTCAATGTAGGAGCATAGGCTGCGTTCGGCTGGAGGGATAAGCGCTTATTTTTCAGCACTTCAGCAGTACTTTCCTCTCACAAGATTTCAGCACTTCTACAGCACTTCAGTGCTTTTCAGCGCTTTTTCAGCTTCACCGAACGGAGCCATACTAGTATAAAGGGCGCGCATTTGCGCGCGAGTGCAAGTGAATATTTTTAGAAATATACAGGCGAGTTATGCACTGCATATAGCGGTGATATATATAATGAGTGCCATACTCGCTTAGAGCATACACACACACACACACACACACACACACACACACACACACTATATATATATATATATATATATATATATATATATATATATATAGGGAAATTATTTCCTACTCTCAGGGAGTAGTTACTCCTATGCTTGTATCTTCAGATTTAGGGCATATATGACCAAATGAAGTGTATGTACATGAAGTATATGATCATATTAGACCATCTATGTTAGTATATTTATGAAGTATGCATGCATACACCGAGTATATGGTCATACTTATTTTATATACTACAGTAAGTGGTATTTTCGTAATATATTAAAAAGTATGGGTTCCCTTCAAATTTTTTCGCATAGGAAGATTTGAAGCATCTTAATATGAGTATGTAAACATACTCAAAGTGATAAACAAGTATAAACACATACGCAAGGTGATTTTTTAAAGATAGGAGTAACTACTCCCGGGAGTATAGAAAATGCACTATATATATATATATATATTATACAGATGTGGGTATAAGATACAGATCATGCTAACATGATCCGATGCATAAAAGGGGCTGATGCTAGGCGTCAGGACATTGGATGTTGAGGCCTGTGATCCACGATCAGATAATGTGTTGTGTTTGAAGGAATCTGTTCAAAAATCATGATATATTAGATGTTTCTAGGTAGACAACTATAGTTGTGGCTATACTATTGAACAGGACAGGACATGTGAGATGACATCTAAGTCGATGATAGCCCCACAAGAGTTAAAAAAATAAGCAACAGAGAAAGTATGAAGGCACTAACCAGATCTTGAGGACTCAAGTGGAAAATATCCGTAAAATTTCAGTTCTAGATGTTTTGGGTCTGCAAATAGGAAAAAAAATCTGTATGAGAGATCAAAGAGCATACATGAGTGAATGAATAAAAGCCCCGAGGCAAATGAGTGCATGAAATAATTGCAGGTCAATAGATGTAATAACTAATCTAAAATTTTTAGTTTTGACCTCCACATAGTTTGGTAACATGCATGGTTTTCAAACACACCAAAGTCATAAATATGTTAGGTTGTGGCAGGAGGTGGTTTCAAGACTAAAGCACGATATCATGATAAGAAAAGGAAGCCAAAAAAAATTTAGGACACTGATAAGGAAAGGAAGGAGCACAAATGATGGCACTTTTGTTCTCCATTATATGCAAACAACTGCTACATGGCGGTAACATGTAGATTAATTACCTCATGATATTAAAATCTAACTATGGTTGATTAATTTTGGAGAACATAAAAGACTCGTTGCAAGCATCACCAAGGCATGGGAAGAGCACACATGCGTATATATTGAAATATGCTAGATTATTTTAACAGAAACAATTCTATAGTGACATTTTGTATTCTCATACTTTAATTCTACTACTAATATTACAACATGATCACTAAGGGGCAAGAAAGCAAAACAGTAGCGAGTTAGCTTTCCTTACTTGGAAGGTAGCCTACAAAAACTTAATCAGATGTCCAGCTATCATTTTGAAATTGGCTGCCTCTTTTTGTGACATTGTCAGATTGCAATTAAAAAAATTAGGAAGATAGCTTTTATGTTTGCAATTTTAACTCTAAACCACCAAGTAACATAAAAAGCAAAAGAGAAAATATACAGATTTCAGTTTTAGTTTCAGATCAGAACATTGCAAAGATCTCCAAATTTATTTTTTTAAAAATTAAAACTGTAGGTACTCCACCCCTTTTGTTAAGTTGTATGCATCAACCTAAGAGGCGTATCTGATGGCTGCTATGTGCCAATTAGTTGGCCCAAAAAAATCAAACTGATGGGAAAATTTAGGCAATTCAATTATACCTGAACAATCTTATTTGTTCTATCGGTTCATCAATCTAACCTCTGGTGTGGTTGAAATATGCTTCGAACCAATAATTTTGATTTGAATATAGAAGCACAAGATAGCAAGCAGATCATATAAAAATGGTTACCTCACACATGGGAGTACTAATGTAAAAGTGATATGGTAGCAGTAATGTCGAGTCCTAAGTGGTCCTCTGGTTTCTACCTTGGCCTGTGAGGTCTAAGCAGACATGGCATTTCCTTGTAGAAAGGAAGTACATGAAAGCTTGTCACAACACATACTGTCATGTAACATGAATTTAAGTAATCTAAGTAATTCATGTGGATTGTCTAGTAAAAGAATATGCTGAATATAAAACAACTACCTGTTGACAGCGCAAAGACAAAACAGATTTATGAGCAGTTATTTAAATAAGCAATATATGCAAAGCATAGAACTAACGTTACAGACACAAAGGAAGAACATGCATAATAGACACACCTTAAAAGTGTTGGAACCACAAAAGGCTACGTGATAAAAGGCATAGCATAAAACAGACCACACTGCTTAATGAACCTATACGTGTTTGGGGCACAGTGAAAATTGTGTTCATTCATGAATATTGTCAACTACCACGGATATTTCTCAAAGCCTATGATATGCACCCTGTACATGCTAAAAAATAGCGATCCATGAAACCAAAAAGTTTGTGTAGATCAGAGAGCAAACAAAAACAATTTCTAGTTGTGTGTTGTCTATGAACTTTTTGAACGGGTGAAGGGGATTGCTTGAGAACCGAGGTGAGCAGAAGCGATAAAAAGTTTCAAAAGAAGTACACAAATGGTGTTGGTTGAATTACCTTATTACTGTTCCTTGAACTCTTGTGTAAACCTCTCATTTGAAGGAAATGGAAACCTAAACTGATGATATATGAACATTAGGATGGTAACAATATAAATCTGAGATTGAGAGGAAGGGAATAAAGTCTGAAACACACAGGATGACTACCATACCATGGGATAACAGGGATGAGGCCTACAGATAAGGCATCCAGAAAGTAGTGTTTTTTATTCTATCATACACAACAGCTATTGATAAATTAATATTTTAGAAAATAGATGCAATTTTAGCACCAGCTTCGCATAATTAGGTGCCTGATCCTAAACCTGTCTAATATCTGGCATCTATGCAATTGCAAATCTGTTCTAGTACTATTAGAGTAGAATTTTAGTACTTTCATTTGTCCACCAGGCAATTTAGAAGCCTAACCTATGACCTCATGAACCAAACTTGAGGTGGTGTTTCATCTTCAGATAAAATATATCCGGTACATAGTCTCGCACAACAAATACTTCCTATCAATCCTTTAATTTGGAAATAAAAAACTCTCTAGACAGTGAGGTTAATAAACTGAACTTTGAGTAGGTATAGAAATAAAACCTAAATCTATGTATTTGAATCCTACCCTCTCCTAATAAAAAGGTTTGTCCTAGAAACATGGAAGGGAATGTACAGAATGACAACCCACTGAAGTTCTACCACAAATCCTGTTTGGAGGTAGCTTAAATATATCATGTGCCAATCCATTGACCCAAGCCCCTAAAGAAGTATGACATAAAAAACAATGATGCAACTTTTGTTAGAATTAAAATATAACAGTAGTCAAGTTGAGTATAAATAAATGAGAGTATCAGGACTTTTATGGTTTTATTCCCAGCCAACAAGCAATGAATTAGTGGCAGTGCATCATGCCTAACAAACAAAGGATAAGGTCACACAAAGAATGCAATAGAGAAAATTGGAGCAACAGTAGTGAAGTGTGGGGGTACAAATCCGTGTACCCACATGGCGGTACTTGGGCCAAATCCTTCGACCAAGCCCAGATAGCCAAAGATGCTGTCATCTACACGCTCTCCAGAAGATCACGTATATCTGCCGGTTTAGAAGACTTGGCGACCAAAGAAATATCTTTCCTAGTATTTAGTCGATTAGTTTTCTTGTTCGGTTAGGATTGTACTCTGATATACATGGTAAACCGACTTATAACCCTGCCCCCCCCGGACTATATAAGGCGGGCAGGGGATCCCCTCAAAACATCTCATCTACTAGCAATACAATACAGCAACACACAGGACGTAGGGTATTACGCCTCGCGGCGGCCTGAACCTGTATAAACCTCGTGTCTCGCGCTAACTGCGCAACTCTTTCTCGTCTCAGACGCACCTTCACCGATCATCAACTACCTTGGGCATACCCCTTGGTAGACTATCGCCGGCATTCCATCGACAGTTGGCAGCGCCAGGTAGGGGTGTGCTTCCTGAACTTCGTGACAAGCAAGATGGTGATTTTTTTCAAGCTCCATCGAGCTCCCGACGCCAGGCCAGATCTTCACGGTGGGATCCATCACCTGGGTCATCGGCTCCGACGGCGAGGGAAAGATTCTGGACGTGGCCGAGATCACGTCTATCGAGGCTCCATCAGCAACTCCCGCTCCGGCAAGAAGGCTGCCACGCTGAAAGCCCATGTTTGGTTTTGGGTAATTGATGAAACCTAGTTTGCTAACGATTGCTCTAAGTGTTTCATGAGAATGATTAGCAAACAACAAGATGGAGCAAAGGACCGGGTCGGTGGAGGCCGCAAGTGAAGGGCAATGACGGCATCCATGCAAATGGCATAAGTCCATCATCAAAAGGAGTCCACAAGCTTCATCAAGAGATGGTGAAAAAGCTAGGAGCTCAAGGCAAAGGTATAATCCATAGGAGCTCTTTTGCTTTTGGTGATCAAGACTCCATAGAGGGAGTGATCACATTTAGGATAGATAGCCGTACTATCAAGAGGGGCGAAATCGTTGATGAAATACGGTTATCAAGTGCCACTAGGTGTTCATGATCATTGCATTGCATATAGATGCTAGTGACACTAACAAACCCTTGGAAAACTCTTTTGAAAAGGTTAACACACGTGCACAAGGTGCAGAACACTTGGTGTTAGCACATGGGAACAAAGGGTGAAAGGTTTGAGTGAAAATCCTAAGAAAATAGAGCGTCAGGACCGTAGAGTCACAGAGCGTCGGACCATTTGCCTCGGTCCGACTGGCTAACACTGCTAAGAGCGTCGGACGCTCAGTTTTTGAGCGTCGGACCATTAGCCGAAGCGTCCGACGGTGCAGATAGTGCGAGAGCTGACACGTGGCGAGCTCTGAGAGCGTCGGACTCTCGGCATTAGTCCGACGGTGAGCGTCGGACTATCAGTCTGACGGTTTTCAGCGCTCGGGGAGCTCTCTGGAAGCATCGGACGGCCGCGTTCGTTAGTCCGACGGCTCCGTCTGGCTGAGTCCGACGTGGTCAGCTGAGGGCATCGGACCGTATGGTTTAGTTCGACGTTCGTTCGTCCGACGGTTCGTTTAGCGCGGGAAGTTAGCCGTTGTGATCCAACGTTCGACTTCAAACGGCTAGTGACACGTGACGTTCATTCCGGGGCGTTGGACCGTGCAGATTAGTCCGACGGTCTGGCCGTCGGACAGTCAGACGGTACGCAGAAAAGTCTAAACGGCTAGTTCTTTGTGTGTGGCTTATAAATAGTCACTTGGCTGGTTTGGAAGAGTAGCTCTTGGCACTCCTGAACATCATAACATACTTGTGAGCCTTCCCACTCCACTCTCACTCATCCTACTTGATTGTGATCATCATTTGATGAGTTTGGAGAGCATCAAGTGCATTGCATTGATAGAGATCATCTAGAGGCACTTGGTAGCGGTGATCCGCAGCGGTTTCTCTCATTACTCTTGGAGTTTGCCAACTCCTAGACGGCTTGGAGCTGCGAGGATCGTTGAGGGGAGTTGGTAATTGTCTCCGCCTCCGATCAAGGTATTGTGAGGGGTTATTGAGCCTATCCCCGCGGGAGATCGCGAAAGGCATCTTTAGTGGATTGCTCGTAGCTTGATGGATCCCCGTCTTGTGTTGGTTGTGCGGCACCCTTGAGAAGGGTTTGACGTGTGATGCCAATTAGCGCATGAACCTCCAAGTGGGTGTATCGCTACAACGAGGACTAGCTTGCCGGCAAGCAAGTGAACCTCGGTAAAAAATCTTGTGTCATCTCTCTACCGAGGATTTCTCTTGTATTTGATTGATTGGTTATTTTGGACTTCATATCTTCTCTACACCGGGGGTATTGAAATCACCTTTACTCTTTACATTTATGTACTTACTCTCTTGTGTAATTTGTTAGTTAGTTGCTTACTTAGGAGTAGTGTATAGTAGTGACATAGCCTTTGAGTGTGAACTAGTGATCATAGTGTAGTATACTTGTCTAGGTGGCTTGCATAGTGTAGTTTAGAGCTAGTGCTTTGCAAAGCTTGCTATTGTTACTAATCGGCTTGTTAAGTGTTGTTTGTAGATTTTTATAGGCTATTCACCCCCCCTCTAGCCATTTAGGACCTTTCACACGCTACGTCCGGAAGAACAGTCGACAACAACGACCTGATCAGATCTATAGATCAGGTCTCCTAAGATCTGTCTGAGAGTCTCCAGGTCCTGGAGTCGACCGCATATCACCTCCAACGCCCATCAACGGCGCGCCTGACCTCCTCTGCCCCGGTGGGAGATGACTTTTGCCATCACCGTCACTCCCCAGGGACACGTCGTTGAACTGTGACCCCGAGCAGTCGCGGTTCCAAGGGCCTCCGACCACGACCTCTCGAATGGCTACATGCTGTTCGGCCTGCGGAATGCGGCCTCCAGTTTCGCACATTTACTGCACCATCCCGAACACGCCCCCTCCGATCACATCGGCACCAGCTCCACCTACATCATCGCCGACAACGACCACTCCGACCATGACGATACGGAAGGCGGCGTTCTCGCTGATCTGCCTCCACCCGCTGGTCGGCTCATCGGCGGGCCCATCCTCGTCATCAGCCACGACAGCAGTTCCGGCACCAAATGAGGATGAAGAAGCCCGATCGCTCGGGAAAAGAGGAACGCCTGACCGAAGACTGGCGCCGCGAGCAGCAAGCCGAAGCAAGGAAAGGGCCCGTGCGGAACTTGCAGCAAGAATTCGATCGGGTCGGAAAGCACCCAGTCTACAAGACTCAAGCGTGAACGTCACCGTCACGATAGCAGGAGGCCAAAAACCTGGCCCAGACCCCAGAGGTTGAGCGCCTTACGGCCTACCTCCAGACGGCTCAGGTCCAAATCAATGAAGAATGCTTGCCGCCGCCACCATCGCACTCCACCGCATCGGCCACCGAGATTATTCGCGAAGATGCCACTCCCGCGGCGGGCGAAGACGCCGCCGCCAAGATGGCGATCAGGAGGTGAATCAGTCTGACCTCCGTGAGAAGCTGAAGACCAGAGACCTCCGCGGGCGCATTGAAAACTGGAGAGGAGCCAGGCACTCAGCAGAAACTGAGCGCCGCAAGGAATATGATAAAACACACGGTGCTCCAACCAACGACAACAATGCTCCCGAGCTGCCGTTCACAGCAAAACTCTAGGCGGTGCGCTGGCCGCCAAACTTCAAGGTCGTCGACGTCGAGACCTATTATGGCACCAGCTGACCCCACCAAGTGGCTTACCGTCTACGAGATCACGGTCAAAGCTGCCGGTGGAAACAAAGACGTCATGGCAAACTATTTGCCCGTCATGCTCAACGCATCCACCAACAATTGGCTTCTCAGCCTGAAGCCGAACTCCATTGACACTTGGGAGCAGCTGAAGAAGCAGTTCATCAGCAACTATCGTGCCACCTGCAAACAGTCAGGCACGAAGTATGACCTCGAGAAACTTCAGCAAGCGTCACGAGAATCCTTGCGTGACTACATTCGGCACTTCTCGGAGACCAGAAACAACATCCCAGATGTCAGGGATGCTGAAGCCATCTCCGCTTTCATACGTGGCCTCCGACCTGATGAAGAACTCCAGAGAAAGCTATACCGTAGCAGACCAAGCTCCATCGCCGAGATGTTGCGCATCGCCAACAAGTACGCGGACGGGAAACGAAGCGGCTCGCCACTCCATCCATAGCCGCCTTCGTTTTCCCTGACCGATCACGCCACGAGGACGCCGACCACCTAGCTCATCGGTGACACGATGACCGAGGGGCCCGGCGGGATTACCGCCACGACGAGCGCGACTACCACGACCAGTGTCGCTCTGATCGGCGTCGCCATGACGAACCAGAAGGTTCCAGAGCTGGAGAGAGGCGCCGCCACTACCAGGTCTACAATACCCGACCGGCCCCGAAGCGCAACTACGAAGAAGCCTATGACAAACTCCTCGACAGTCAATGCCCCGTCCATAAGTTCCACAAACACACCATGAGAGACTGCTACGGCTTCTCCAGGGCATTCAAAGAGGAAGAGAAGAAGAAGGCTCGCCGCAAACCTGACGGTGACAAGTGCGATGGCGATGGCGATCCGCCTCCGGGGTTCATTGAGGCTCACCGGACGATCTCCACAATCATTGGTGGCCACGCAGCTATGGAGTCAAAGAGGGAGCAGAAGCTCGTCGCTAGACGTGTCAACTCCGTCGCCAACTACGACGCTTCCATCGCTGATCCGAAGGTTCCGCCCTAGTCGCACAAAGCCATCACCTTCAGCAGAGACGACCAGTGGATGGAGATCCCGTATTTGGGTCGCTTCCCACTGATCCTCGATCCGGTCATACGCACGACCTGCTTCCTCAAGGTGCTGATCGACGGCGGCAAGCGGCCTCAACATCCTCTTCTCCGGAGTTGCCAAAGAGCTTGGGCTCCAAGCAGAAGACCTGGAGCCGACCACCGCTCCATTCTGGGAATCGTCTTAGGGCAGCCTTCCTACCCCTTGGGACAGATCAATCTGCCTGTCCAGTTCAGGACACCGCAGTGCTTCCGTATTGAGCACATTGACTTCCTGGTGGCCGACTTCGATGCCGCGTACCACGCTATACTTGGCCGTCTAGCTCTGGCCAAGTTCGGGGCCATCCCTAACTACACCTACCTCGTTATGAAGATGCCGACGGAGACCGGTATTCTCACTGGTTCGCTCCAACCTCCAGACTGCATACGACTGCGAGAAGGAGGCCATAGCCATGGCTGATGCCACCGACGTCTCCATCCTAATGAACACATGCGCAGTAGACGCATAGAAGCTGATGTCTGAAGAACAAGTCATCCCAGAGAAGACCCCGCCCCGAGCTGCTACTAAGAACAAGGAGACAGAGGACGTCGTACTCATCCCCGGTGACCCGAGTAAGATTACTCGCATCGGGACAGATCTCGACCCCAAATAGGAAGACGCGCTCGTCAGCTTCCTTAGAAAGCACGTCGACGTTTTCGTATGGAAACCTGCGGACATGCCCGGCGTACCTAGGGAGCTAATCGAGCACTCCTTGAACGTCTCGAAGACCGCCAAGCCCGTCAAGCAGAAGCTCAGGTGATTCTCTCCAGACAAGAAGGAGGCTATTAGGGTAGAAATAGCTCGGCTCCTAACTGCCGAATTTATCAAAGAGGTGTATCATCCCGATTGGTTAGCCAATCCGATTCTTGTAAGAAAAAAGAATAAGTGAATGAAGAATGTACGTTGATTACACCGATCTCAACAAACACTGCCCTAAAGACCCCTTCGGTCTCCCCCGCATCGATGAAGTCATCGACTCCACTACCGGCTGTGAGCTACTTAGCTTTCTTGACTGCTACTCTAGCTATCATTAGATCGCATTGAATGAAGAAGACCAGGAGAAAACCTCCTTCATCACCCTCTTTGGGGCCTATTGCTACAAGACCATGTCTTTCGGCCTGAAAAACGCCGGTGCCACATATCAGCAAGCTATCCAGGCGTGCCTCAACTGACCTTATTCCAGATATCGTTGTAGCTTATGTCGATGACGTCGTCATAAAAACTCAAAAGGCTGAAGACCTCATCTCCAATCTCGAAGCCGTCTTCGAGAAGCTGTCTGCTTTTCAATGGAAGTTGAATCCCTCCAAGTGCATATTCGGCATTTCGTCGGGCAAACTGCTCGGCAACATCGTCAGCAAGCGCGACATCCTTCCTAACCAGAAAAAGTTGAGGCCGTCATGAGAATGAAGCCCCCGACCAACGTCAAAGACGTCCAGAAGCTCACTGGGTGCATAGCAGCTCTGAGCCGATTCATCTCCAGACTGGACGAAAAAGGGCTTCCTTTCTTCAAGCTACTCAAGGCCGGCAAAAAATTTGTCTGGTCGGAAGATGCCGATCAGGCCTTCAAGGAGCTGAAGCAATTCCTGGTACATCCTCCGCTCCTTACAGCACCGGTCAAGGATGAAACTCTGCTGCTCTACATCACCACGACCTAGCAACGTCGTCAGCACGGTCATGCATATCCTGTGCAGCGACCAGTCTATTTCATCAGCGAAGTCCTGAATGAGTCCAAGACTCGCTATCCGACGGTGCAAAAGTTGATCTACGCCATCCTCATCACATTGCGCAAGCTCCGTCACTACTTCGAAGCCCACCCAATTGTGGTAGTTACCTAACATCCCCTCGGCAACATCCTTCGCAGCAAAGACGCCAATGACAGAATCATGAAGTGGGCTGTGGAGTTAGGAACTTATTCTCTTGAGTTCCGTAGCCGAACAACGATCAAGCCACAAGTACTGGCCGACTTTATCGCCGAATGGACAGAGATACAGGAACAAGTGCCCGTTGAGCAGGAGGAACACTGGACGATGTACTTCGACGGATCCCTCAGCATCGAAGGCGCAGGCGTCGGCGTACTTCTTATATTACCTTCGGGTGAACGCCTCCGCTATGTGCTAAGAATATATACCTTTTGTTCCCTTATCTAAAAATGTGCTAAGAATATATTTCAAAGCCTCCAATAACGCTGCCGAGTAAGAAGCTACCATCCACGGTCTGCAAATCGCCATCGAGCTTGGCATCCGGAGGCTCATGGTGTATGGGGACTCCGCCCTAGTTATCAACCTAGGTAAATAAAGATTGGGACTGCAACAGTGAGAAGATGGATGCCTATGTCGCCGCAATCAGAAAGCTTGAAGGGAAATTCCTGGGCATCGAGTTTCACCACGTCGTCCGAGCCAAAAATCAGATAGCTGATGAACTGTCGAAGCTTGGCTCGTCACGGGCCGATATCCCTCCCGATGTTTTCGTCCAAGACTTGGTCAACCCCTCCATCCAGACAGAAGAAGAAACAGAAGCCTTCTCGTCCGATCAGATGGTGGCATGTGTCTCCAACTCCGAAGATGATTGGAGAGCACCCTTCATAGCTTATCTGCTCGAAGCCAAAATCCCTGAAGATAAAATCGAGGCAGAACGCCTCGTACGACGCTCCAAGAACTATGTTCTAGTTGATAACAAGCTCATGCGTAAGAATGCCAAGAGTGAAGTCCTTCAAAAGTGCGTCACACAGGAAGAAGGCATCGATATACTCCAAGAAGTACACGGAGGCATGTGCGGCAACCATGCGGGCTTCACGTACTCTGGTCGGCAAAGCTTTTCGAGCAGGATTTTACTGGCCCACTGCCATCCAAGACACCGAGAAGATTGTGCGGCACTGTGAGGCGTGCCAGTTTTTTCGCCAAGCAAATACATGTCCCGGTGTAAGAGCTACAAACCATACCTGCATCCTGGCCTTTTGCCACATGGGGACTCGACATGATAGGTCCTCTCAAGGCAGCTAAAGGAGGATACCGTTGCGTGTACGTCGCCATCGATAAATTCTCCAAATGGATCGAGTACAAGCCACTGGTGAAAGCAACAGCAGCCAAAGCTGCGGAGTTCTTCAATGACATCTCTCATCGCTTCGGCCTACCGAATAGCATCATAACCGACCTTGGCTCCACGTTCACTGGAAGCGATTTCTAGGACTTCTGCGATGAAAGGAGTATCGTTGTGAAGTATGTCTCGGTGGCTCACGCACGGGCCAACGGCCAGGTCGAAAGAGCAAACGGGATGTTGCTTGACGCACTGAAGAAGCGCCTACATGAAGTCATCGAGCGGAGTCCAGGGAACTGGATCCATGACTTGCCAGCGGTCATCTGGGGCTTGCGAACCCAGCCTAGCTGGAACACCGGCGTATCTCCGTATTTTATGGTCTATGGATCCGAAGCAGTACTCCCAGCTGACGTCACCTTCTGAGCCTCTAGAGTTGAGAACTACACTGAAGAAATATCTGACGGCGCCCGAGCAGAAGACATCGATAGACTCGAAAAGACCGCCTGGTCTCCTGTGTACGCACGGCCAAGTACCTGGTAGGGCTACGACAATATTATAACTGGAACGTCAACGGTAGGTTCTTCGTGGTCGGCGACCTTGTCCTCTGCCACAAGCAGAGCAAAGAGGGCATGCACAAACTTTCTTCTCCATGGGAAGGGCCATACATGGTCAAAGCCATAACTCGGCCAGGCTCGTACAGACTGTGTGACCTCGACTGGTATCGACATCCCCAACTCCTGACACATCGAACATCTTCGCTGCTTCTATCCTTGACAACATGTCAAGGCAGATATTTGTATTTCTATTTTTATTACTTCAATAAAAATTACATTGCTTCCGCACACATATATGTCGATATTTGCATATTAGCAATCGCTAACATTCGTCGCCAACGCGTAAGCCCCGCACCTGCTCGAGCAGCCTAACCTCATCACCGCATAAGTCCCGCAACTGATCGGGTAGCACGACTTCGCCAACGCGTAAGCCCCGCACCTACTCGGGCAGTCCTAGCTTCATCTTCGCATAAGTCCCGCAACTGATCGGGCAGCATGACTCTGCTAGCGCGTAAGTCCCGCACCCGTTCGGACAACCCAACTGCGTCGGCGCATAAGCCCTGCGTTCAGCAGGCTGCCCAATATCGCCTCTCCTACCGACTGCGCCGATAGATTCGGGAAGCCATCACCCACGATAAGCGTAAGCCCTGCCAGGACACTTCGCCCACTAGAATGCAATAGAGAAAATTGGAGCAACAGTAGTGAAGGCAGAAAGAGAGGCCAATCTTATGGCACACTACTGCTTGGCACCTACAAAATTAGCATGGTAGGCATTGACAATGATTACAGAGTTAGTGCAGTGAATATCTGTTCCTGGAATGACAAAAATTGGCATTAGCTAGTATCAACCACGAAATTGTATTTCTGAACTCCAATGATTTTAACAAAAACATCATACAAGCTGCAAGGAAGAAAGGGCGCATAGCAATACACTCCATATAAATAAGGGTACCAATACACTCCAAATAAACAGGGGCACCTTGACCCAGCAGACCAAATCTAGTTTCACAGAGCTGCACAAATTAATAGGATTAGTACCAGGCAAATTAGGACAGCCCTCCAACACATGAGAAACATGATGGAAAAAATTCACGGTTCCACAACATTGTCACAAATTTGAGCCACCAAAATATAGTTACTGCCAATTCCATTTTACAATATTCTTTATAAACTATTGATTGGTATGGGCTAGCATGGTATCTACAAAACCATGAATGCAAAATGATCTTGTAGGACACATGGAAAAGAAGAACTATTTCACTGCTATGAATCTCTTATCCTATATATAGAACACAGTAGGAAAATGAAAAGAAAACCACAACGATTGCAACGGGTAACATAAGACATTGATGGTAAGTGAAGAATCAGATCCAAGAAGCATAGCAAATAGCCTTGTCTCCAACACCATGCAGATATAAGCATTGTCTTATGTATTAACTCGGAGAAGAAAAAAGCACTCTAGGTTTTTATTTTGTTTAAAAAACATGTGATTGAGAAACATACTGTCAGCAACATGTAAAAGAAATGGTTTAAAATTTCAGTTAATCTATAATTCGCAACCTAAGTAATTCGGCACTAAATTAAAAGGTTGACCTGTTTCTTGGCTAGGCTCATCAGCAAGCCCATACTGTCAACATCAACAACTCCCTAAGGTTGAGACCTATGCCCCAAGCTGCATTCAACAGACATACTTGTCTAAGCAGAGCGTGTACCATGGTCCTAACAAAAAAAAACTGAGCCAAATTAGAGTATTGGAGTGAAAGATAAAAGGGTACATAACCTGACTTATTCTGATCTCTGAATCAGGGCTCACACGCCATGCATATTGAAGTCAAACAAACTGACAAATGAAATAGAGAACAAAGTCAGGTGGAGGAAAAACACAAAGATCTATCATTTAATCTCATGGATTGACAGACCATGCAGGCAGAGATGAACTCATGGAAACGAACCAAAGCATTATAAAAAAACAATTCTAAGATCGAGATCTAAAAGACGAAAAATCATAAATGAGGAATGAAGGAGCTACATGACAGAACGGGGAAATTTGAATGACGTGCACATTGTCGTAGTTGCCGAGGAGAGAGGCACCACGTGTTAGCACTGGTCAACCAAAAAACATTGGCATGAGGAGGCATCAGCAGCACGCGCGAACGCTTTATTCGATCCGTGGGAACGGGGCGGCGGCCCTCGCGGCACGGCGGTGGTGGAGGCGGCTCTCGGCAGGGCAGCAGCGCCGGTGGGCACCGGCGGGCCTCGATCACACCGCGCCGTGGCGCGATACGGCCATCGCGGGGCCTGCCACCGCGCCGACGGCCAGCCACCGCGGAGGTCAGCTCGTGCCACCGCCCTTCCCGCGTTGAGAGAGATGGGGGGAGAGAGACGGGGAAGGGGAAGAGAAGAGACTATCGGGACTCACCTGCGCTGGGGATGGAGGGGGAAGGGCTGGTGGTGCGCCGTCGCCCCGCCTGCTGCCGCCTCGGAGTGGATCCAGCCAGGGGAAGCCGCTCACGACCGTCCCGTCCAACGCCGTGGTGGGACTGGGCGGGGGGGGGTGAGGGGAGGCCGACGAGGCGAGGGAGAGGGGAGACAGCGGCCCGAGCTGCGCTAGGCGCCGCGCCCATTCACCGTGTGACGGTGGAGACGACGAGGGAGATGGACTAGGTGTCCCTTTTTTAACTTTGGGAAGAGCGACTCGAGGACAGGGCCGAGATATTCACCGCGAGGGCAACATCCCAGCGAGTGGACAACAGAAAATACTATAGATGTGTACGGCAGCTCTCTCATCGCTGGGAGCAACATCCCATTGTTATCACACTCGCCAGAAAGATGCTTCTAAGACTGTCTCTAGCAGCGAACCCATATAGTGACCCATACTCAAAATAGGTAGTGCACAATACTTTTGAGGGTGGAAATCGCTCTCCAACAGAGCAGCCAAAGGAAGCAGGCATTTTGCATCGCCTCCTACATGGAAGGCAAAAATGCCTTCTCTCCCAGTATCCCTCTCTTTGCGTCGCCACGACCGGAGCAAGCGCAACACCACGCCGGAGACAGCTTGCCCACTGGTGCTCGTCATCGTCGCCCTGGTGGAGGCCGGAGACGACGACGGGGATGTCCTTGGCATGGACGAGGCGGCGACCCCCGGCTCGGAGGCGGTGAGGGCCATGGTGCGGCGGATCTGGTACGGGCCGAGGCGGCGAACGCGGAGGTCGGTGACAATGGTGGCGGAGGATTTGGTGCAGGCCGAGGCGGAGGACGCAGATGACGGTGACCGGAGTTGAGGAAGAAAGGTAGCACGCCGTCGGAGTTGATGAAGAAGGCCGGCACGGCGACAAGGGAGCAGCTGCAGATGAACAAGCCACCACGAGTGGCTGTGCGCGGGCTCCAGCCTCAGCTCCGGCGAGTTGCGCCGGAGCAGGTGGCCTCCGCCCCCGGCTTGGTTGCGCGCCGCTGTGTGGGGGACCGGCCCTGGTTAGATGGGGAGCACCTCGAGCTCTCCTCATCTCGTGCAGGGGATGGGGCGCGCAAAGATGGCCCGCGGGCAGCTCACGCGGAGGGGAGGGACGGCGCTGCCGAGAGGCTCGGGGAGACAGAGGGGTGGGGTGGGCGGTGGCGCCGCCGTGCGGCTCGGGCGATGGTGCGTGGTTGGGAGAGGGAGGTAGGAGAGACGGACGGTGGAGAGTAATTTTGGGTTGGCTGTTGGAGTGGAGAAGATTTGGGTGGTGACCTTTTTTACTGTGCATGACTCAATTCTTAGAATAGGTCTTGTATTTGAGTATTTGCTGTTGGAGATAGTAGGCTGTCTCCAACAACACTAACCATCCCCAAAATAGGTTCTTCACAGTATATTTGCATAGCCAAAACATGCTCCAACAGCTAACCCAAATGGAGGACGCATTTTGGGTACTCTCCCAAATGAGACGCAGAAAAGCATCATCGAAGGGAGGGGACGCAAACCGGTTTTGGTGGGCCCGCGACGGAGCTTGGCCAGGCGAGCCACCCGCGCTTCCAGGCGGATCCGACCGCCGCCGCGCGCCTCTGTCTCGCCGCCGAAGGTTCGACCGCCACCGTGCGCTCTCACCGCCGAACGTCCGACCGCCGCCGCGCCCTGCCGTCTCGCGGCCCTCCGTCTTGCCGCGCCCCACCGTCTCGTGGACGAGCGCGCCGCCGAGCCACGCCTTGCCGTTTCGCGGGCCTCCATCTCGCTGCGCCATGCCACATCGCCGCGTACCGCCGTCTTGCGGACGAGCGAGCGCACCGCCGAGCCGCGCGCAGCAAGTCTCGAGGGCGAGCCCGGGCCGAGTCCCGCCCCGCCGCCACGCGCTGTCTTCTGGCCATCTGCGATGGGAGGATGAAGGGAAGAAGAGGAGGCGTTGCCGGCTGCCGCCATGGCGGATCTACGATGGGAAGAGGAGCTGGCGTCCGTGCACAAGAGGAGGAAGGGGAGAGCAGGTGACAGCGGCTGCTGGACGGAGCACGCGAGAGGAGGAAAGGAAGATGAGATTTGTCTCGTCTGTTGGAGAGACGAGTTTCTGGGTCACCGAGTCTTTTACTGTGTGCTACCTATATCTCTGTTATGGGTTCTGGATTTGGGTAGTATTGTTGGAGTTCGTCTAAAGGCATCTGCTATCCATCTTTTCGGTGGAGTTCCAATCAATAGTTGCAAAAAATGGATTCTTCTGAGTTCTTTGTGGTGCCAGACGGCTGTGCATGCCTACCTTTTTTATGTGGTGCAGCTGTAGCAGAGAATGAAGATCATGTACTTGTAGGATACTATGATCTTTCTTTTGTGTACATTTCTCGAAGGGTTATTCCTTTTTCCTCAGTTTTTCTTTCTGTCACACACCTTTTCCTCAGATTTCGTACCATTCCCACCCCCCTTTTTTTTCAAGAGTGGAAGCAGCAACTGCTTCATCATTGCAATATATATATTTCGAGTAACAAATGGTCTACCAAACACAAAATACATGGCTCCATGTATATAGCCTAAAACTCAAAAACTTTACTAAAACTTTTGCTTATCGGGAGTAACAAATGGTTGGATTGGGGACGTACGAATTGATTAAATCGCTGCTTGACATGGCTTATTTGGCTCCTAATAGTCCTAGGTCCACACATTATTAGTTGAGTTTTTTTTTTCGAAATAGGAGGGTTTCTTCTACTGATTATTAGAATATATATGAAAAAGGTAATATAGAGTATTCACAAAAAGATAAAAACTAAAAAAAAGTATTAAATATCCAAAATAAGCTCTATTTGCTCTGGATAACCAAGTCAAAGGTGTTTTACAAATAAACCAGATGAGTTTCAGAATAGACTGGAGTGGCTGGTTTCAACAGCTTCTTTTAGTCCCCCAAATGGGAACACCTTACTTCAACAATATATCATTAGAGTTAGAGCCAAACCCAAACTGCAGCCTCTAGTTATGGTACAAAAAAAAAAAAAAAAACATGAAGAAAACTAGAGGTAAAAAGACTCATTAGTTATACGGGCAAAGTCTATTTTTACACGTGACAAAAAAAAAAAGGTTAAAGACTATGTATCAACTTTCAATTTGCAGATAGTCTCATGTGTACCTTGAACTGTAGAACTAGGTCTAGACACTCTCGAAATGTCAAAACCAGTAAATTTTTTTGCTAGTTTGAACAGTTATTTTCTATTTTTTAAAAAAATAAAAAAACTGGTATAATATCTTAACTTTGATAACTAATTTCTTTTATAAATTAAAGCATATGAAATTAGTATGAAAAATGTTAATTATCTGTTTCTGATCTATTCCAATTCCTATTACTATAGCTCGTAGTCATGATCATTATTTTTAAAAAAAAATATGATCCGATTATACTCCAAATAGACCACCAGTAAATTGGTAGGTTTTAGAAGAAAATTGATACTAGTTTCATATCCAATTTCACAGTTCAGGGTTCAAAACCAAATTGTTATGCAAGTTTTGAAAGTTAAAAAAAGGGACATTACATGATAAAAAAACTTGAGGAGAAAAAATAAATTAAATGCCAGCACAACAGATGTAAAGTAGATACATAGTATAAACACACTTTGTATTTTTTTGATTTTTTTGTTTTTGGTGGAGGTTGAAAAGGTCAAGTCTATATTGACATACGAGCGTGTTTGATATAGGGCGCAGGGGTGGCCGAGCCCGTCAGCCAGTCCCTCTAGAGCACACACAATGGTGTGTTTGATTTCCTGTAGCTGCACGGCATGTCACAGGAGACCTAATGTTTGATTTTAATGACACAGCCAGGCTCAACACCAAATCGCACACGTGAGTCGCCGCCGCCGTGCCCAAATTGACCGCGCGAGGATGGAGGGAGCTTTTGGCTCAAAAAAACGAACCCTAGGAGCGTTGCTCAGAATGCAGGAGAGGAGGCAGTTTGCACGCGTGGAGCCAACCGACAACCGAGCTAAGCAAATCAAATAGGCTGAGTTGCAGTTAGGGAATCCGATCATCCCCATGGCTCTATATCAAACATGCCATTTTGACCCCCACGGCCCCGTCCCAATTCACACCACATTTGATCGCTATCCTATATGTCTACTCCCAAATGTATTGATCAGATAAGATAAGGGGTTGTTTGGCACATCTCACAACAGCTTCATAAGTTGTTGTGAGCTGTTTTTTTCCTAAACACCATTTTTTAAAACAGCTTCGTAGGTGAAGTTATTTTTCTCCTCCTCTCACAAAAGGATGAGCTGTATGAAGCTGAAAAAAGTAGCTTATCTTAGCTCTCTCCCTTATTTCTCTCTTCTAACTATGCATGAAGTTGTTGGTGAAGCTGTTTTGCCAAATAATATTTCTAAAATAGTTCAATTTCACCAAACAAGTTACCCATGAAGTCATTTTTCAAAAAACGGCATCACTTGTGAAGCTGAGCTGTGCCAAATGGGGCCTAAATTGAGTTACAACTTACATTCAAATGGCAAAATCAGTAAGAGAACCATATACGGAAATTTATGGTGCCCATTTGCTCATTTCCCTTCATTTTATAGCATATTCTTGCAAATAAAAACACTGGCAACGTGCTCAGGCTTGCTTTATGCGACAAGCAATGTTGACATTCATGGCTTTGTACAAATAGAGAAGGAAAGAAAAAATGGAGAAGTGTAGTAATGTCTCGGCTTTCACCATATTTATTTATGGCCACATAACTTGTTTTATGGATTTGCTTGCAAGATATTATCGTACAATTAATATGCACGTAAGATACTCAATCATAACTCCGTAAGGACAACATATTTCTTTATGCTCAACTTAAATTTCCAACGGTAAGCCCCTCCTATAATCAGGTAGAGATAGTCCATGAAGTCCCCCTGAGACCCATCAAACTTGGATAAATGAAAGTGACGAAGAAGAGACTAGAGGTGTTGCTCCTTATATTGAGGGCTAGTTTGGAAACCCAAAATCACCTTGAGATCTTGGACTTCTTCTAGAATCAATTCCATGGGGACGTCATTTGAATAGACCACTTAATGATTGGCTATGCATCCACGCCGCTGGTACGACAAGTAGGTTTTGTTGTCACCAAAGCTCTTGCCTTGGTAGCACACAATCAATTAGTTGGCTGAGAATATTTTGGAGCTAATGGGAAAACTGAAGAACAAACTCAAAGCTTTTTCTTGTATGTCAATAATGGATAACATTTTGTAGAGGTAAACGTCATGTAATCAAAGTAGAGGATTCAGTTCAAACAGAACACGTCGAATGCAAACCTAAAATAAATTCGTTCTTTTTTTTAAGACAAAAATATAGTAGGATTTATGCAGTATACAGTGATTCGAAGCGTTTATTGTACTGATTTGTTAAGACAGAAAGTACAAGTATTTTGAAACTGAAAAGTAAAACTGGTTGACAAGCTAACCGGCTGCAGCTATGGTTACGTTTAGATCTATTTGGGATTTGGAATTTGGAATTTTGACACTATAATAACGGTAAATTTTTTTCAATCATGGCCTAACTAGTCTTAAAAGATTCGTCTCGTGATGTACATACAAATTGTGCAAATATACAAATATTTTGTCTATATTTAATGCTCAATGCATATACCGTAACATTGATATGACTAGTTAAAATTAGAAGTTGGAGGGTATTTAAACATGTCCTGTATCACCGAGACTCTTCCGACCCAAGGCTCTGTTGTTGGGATAAGCCAGTCTACGACCGAGTAACAAGAAATGAAGCGAAAAATCAAAGGCTATAAAACCCAACCGTACAGCGTACGCCGATGTAGAGAGACGAGACGAGGAGACAAAGGGGTCCGACGTGTCAAGGAGCTGTCTCGGACGCCCGGTGCGTCTCCGCCGCAGGATCCAGGCTGACCGTCCGTCCCCACCGCCCGCACACGCGACGCTGACTCACCCATCGCCTACACGCGGCAGCGTAACCGCCGTGCAAGCGCCAGTGTGCATCCCGGCCCCACCCGTCAGCCTCGCCGTCGCACGTGCCCTCGGGTCTTCACCGCGCCCAGCCCAGCGAGCGCGTCGCCGGTCGCTCGCCTCGAGACGCCATCTCTGTCGCGTTCCGTGGCCCCCAGCGCACCAGCTCCGTCCGTTTCATACCCAAACAGACACGCATGGGCCCAATCCTTCCGCCAGGCCCACATGTCATGCACCCCTGATTCGCGCTTTTTCCGTATCCGCCCGCCCGCCCCACGCTTTCACCGTTGGCTGCTGGCGAAACGACGCTGCTTGCTGTTCCGTCCCACCGGCGCCTACTGGCCTCCGGCTGGGCCCCCGAGACTCGGGTCACTGACACCCTGTCCCCACGGTGGGCACAACGGGAATTTTGAAACGCCCGACCGGTGTGTGTGGCTTTAAAGCGACGCCGTCGTCTCGCTCGCTTCCTTCCTCATTTCCTCGCGCCGCATCCGCACCTACCTCCTTGCTTCACACGGGCGACGGGATTGTTCTTTTTTGAATTTTTTTTTTTTTTTGGAAGGAGGAGGGGGTTTGTTGGTGGTGTGGTCGTCGGCGGCGGCGGGCAGCATAGGGATGGAGACGGCGGCGGCGGCGATGCTGGAGGCCGGGGTGGGGCGGTTCTCGCGGGCGCCGGCGATGGCCGCGGCGCTGCTGGCGGAGATGTGGGCGCCGCTGGCCGTCGCGCTGGCGGCGCTGGCCACGCTGCCCAGCCTGCTGCGCCGCCTGCAGGTCATCGTCCTCCGCCTCCGCTCCCGCGGGAAGGAGGTCATCCAGTCGCACATCGGGACCTACTACTCCTCATGCGACGAGGACGACGACGACGAGGAAGAAGAAGACGAGAGCTCCGACGACGACGAGGCGGACGCCTCCAGCTCTTCCGGCGATGAGCGCGAGGATCTGAAGCGGATCGGGTTCTACGACGGAGCAGCCGACGGCGGCGTCTTCCCCTGGGGCGGCGCCGTGGTCCGGACCTGGCAGGGCCGCTTCTCCGGCTGCACCTCGGGCCTCGGAGGTGTAGGCATCGGCGCCACCGCAAGCGGAGCAGCGTTCCCTGCCGCTATCAGGCTGTGGGGCGCCAGCACGGCCAGCGGCGACCCGTGGTGGGCCGCCTGCAGCGCCGATGAAGGCGGCTGCCGCGACGGCGCGGCCGCGGAGGCGGAGGCGAACCAGGTCATTGTCGGGTGGCGGCGCGAGCACGCGTCGCAGCACCAGCAGCGGCGCCGGCGGCGTGCCGTTCCCGTCGCTCACAGGACGGGCAAGTGAAACGGAACGGCACGGCAAACGGGGTGGTGGGTGTGGTCGGATGTGAATATGCTGCAGGGGCTTCCAGCTGGAGATGCCGATCCCACTCTTGGGGCCCACCTGTAAGTGGGAGGGACGAAAGGGACGGGCCAGGGCCAGGCCCAGGCCCAGGCCCAGGCCAATGAATAAGGAGGGTGATTTATTTATTAGTGTGGGGGTTAGGTTAGGCGCCGGACTGGTTGGCGACAACATTACATTATTTTTTAGTAGTAGGGGAAAAAAAGAAGAAAAAAATGGGGCTGGTGCAGGAGGGTGCACCGCATGTTGTACTAATGGCGGGGTGGGTTAGAAATGCGTGATGCAGCTGCACGTCGTTTAATGTACTGTACCTGTGGTGGGTGAGATGATGCAATCTGTACCGCCATTTCTTTGATTCATGTGGTGATCAATAAGAGAAGGGGGGAAACATGGTGAAATCGCCTTGTGATTTTCTTTTGTCCTCTTTGTTAGGAGTATCTAGTAGTACTAGTCCCTCTCGTCGTAGCCGCGCAGCTCCAGGTCGGGATATATAAATCTCTGCGGTCTACGGTTTATGTGCGTGCGAGTGCGAACACGTAGCCGCGGTCGTCGATTGGAAGTCAGCCAGCCCCACATCGGAGATAAGCCTAATAACTCGGATGTTGATTTCAAAGCCATGTGATGAGAGGTAAACGCCTTTCTCATTTGTAAATTTCGTGCGATGTTGCGCAGCACATGTCGACTAAACAACGGCGACACCTCGTGGCTCGTGTGATCGTGTCGCACGATCGGATCCAATTAATGCCGCGTGTGCGTGTGCGTGTGCGTGTTTTGATTTATACCAAGATCCACACGTTTACGTTACGTTACCGGGAATGTTGGCAATAGCATAGCTTCCGGGCGAACGCGAGAACAGGAACAAGGTTTTTCCGTCCTGCTCATGTAGTCATGTGTCATGATGTGCGTCGGACCTGCTTGCCGCCCGTTCTTCCCTTTCCTCCATTCCTTTCCTCGCGTAAAATGAATCTAAGGACTTTCTTCTGTTTCTTTTGTCATGCCACCACTTGGTATCACTTGACAGCGATTTCATTTCTTGGCCTTTTAAGTCTAACATTTATATATGTTTTTTGTTCTAATTTAAGTCTAACATTTATAAACATGTCATGATTAATCAAATGATGCTTATTTAATATCATGAATATGGTGCTTTGTTTATGTATGTTTAGTTAAACTTGAGATTGGCTAACTCATCGAGACATGAAATGTGTACTTATTGGAGTATGGATACAGGCCTATCCGTTAAGCAATCCGTGCTTATTTTCAGTCACGAAATCAGAATTAGCCGAAATTAGTAATCCCTCTATTCTAAATTGTAAGTCATTCCAATAAAGTTTGACCAAAATCATAGAGGAAAATATAAAAATGGATGACACCAAATAAATATACTATGAAAATATATTTGATAAGAATCTAATGGTATTTAGTTGATATTATTGTATTATTATCGAATTATATAAATTTGGTCAAAGTTGAGATTTTTGACTCTCTAAAATTTTTTAAAGAACTTACAATTTGGGATGAATGAAGGAAAAAAAATTATTTTCAGCCAAATGAATATGTTGTTGGTTCATTGGCTACGTGCCCCCCTGGGCTGTGGTAGCATTAGCAGGCACTTTCCTGGATATGCAGGAGAGCCATCCCGGCTTGCCTAGCCTGGCAAGTGGCAAGGCAGGCTCGGCGTACGCATCCTTCCGGACACGTGCGATGGCTGGGCACCACCTGAGTGAACAACTAGCAGCCAGGTTACTAGTGTAGTATTTCTCCTCACCTCACCTGGAGACGCGGTGTCATTACCTTTTGTTGCTTAGTACTAGTATGTACTGTAGTTGATTACAACATGTTCAGGCCTTCAGGGTCACACAACTACACAAGACACGCCATGGATAAGGTTGAGGCCTTGAAGGTTTTGTCGACAGATTTGGATCTAATCACTGATCACTGATCAAATATGTGTTTTTTTTTTCTGTCTGAGAGAAAGAAAGAGACAGTTTTTTATGGGTCATTATCATTCCGACAGAGGGTGGCTGCAGGACGTGTCTTTAGCAGCGGAATAATCCTGACAGGACGGCGATCTCTCCACGTCCACGGAAGGAACATGCCTAAGCTAATACGTAAGCTGCTGCAATTATCATCGTCATATTACATATACTTTATACTAATATACACATAACTAATCACACGGTGTTCATCGTCTCTGTCTGCTGGTCGCCTAGCACGCGGTGTCATCAGTTTTAGGCATTTGTAAACACAAGCTTATTATGTGTATTGTAATAAACATGCTTTATCGTATCTATATTTACATATGTACAGATAGACTCACAAGTCAGTAGAAGTATTTGCTTCTCTCTGCCTTTGTGAGGCACATAGGAGTACCGTAGAACTGAACCTGTGATACGTGTGAAGCGGCCATTCAAAAGGCAGCAAGGCAGTGTATATTATGACTTATGGTGGGGACCTTTTCAAGCCTGCCAACCTGCTGCACTCTCACTAGAGATCTTCATCCTTTGAGTATGTTTGGATACCGGGAAATAAGAGATGAGATAGAAATAGAGAAATAAATAGATGGCTAAGATTAAATGTGATGTAAAGAACGGATGAGTAGGATATAGTAATACCCCTAAACCAACCCTAATCCAAGCCAAACAAGCCCTTTCTTTTTTCCTTGGATTGCAACTGTACAAACCAGAGAAGAGGACCAGTCCATCGAAGGCAAGGCAAGCTGGATTTGCTCCCCGCCGAGAAGCGCGCTCTGGTCTGGTGCGCCAAGGACGGCGTTCCGAGCAAGGATGAAAATGGACGGATAAAATCCCGTTTTCATTCGTCCGTTTTTCTGTATTATGATACTGCTTCTGACAATTTTCGAAAAAATCCCAAAACATAAAAAATTATCAGTTTTAATTGGTTTCACAATCAATTTCAATTATTTTTTGTACTCTTTAATCACTAAAATGTAGAAATATTTCGTTTTCGTTCGTTCGTTTTTTTTTATACCCTGTTTCCGTATTACGATACCATTTCCGTCCGTTTTCAACCTTAGTTTCAAGGCCCCATTAGAATGAAGGATTTTCCTCTTATTTCTGCGGAAATTGAACTGATTTCTATAAAATTTATGTAAATTTTCTGTAAAATTCATGTGTTCCAAACATGCCCGAAAACACTAGACGGAACCATGCATCGGAAAAAAAACATGCCTTGTGCAGCGGATCTATAGTTTGTAAAGTAAATTAATGTGGTTTAAATATTTGTATTTAATCTAAAAAATTAAATGAAATAAGCTTTCTAAATGTGTGTTTAATACTGGCTCTAGATTGAGAATGGTATCCGGTGACCACCAACTGGCTCTAGATTGAGAATGTGGTTTAAATATTTCTAAATGTGTGTTTACTACTGGCTTGGGCCCCATTCTTCTTCGTCACCAACTGGTTGCCTAGCACATCACCAGACCACCAACAGCTCCCTGACGGCAACAGCTCCACGGATGGAATGCTACTCATACTTATTGCACAGCAAACAATCATGCTGTTCATCTATGTACGCCAATAGCGCAACACTATAATCAATCTTCTTGTTTTTTATTTCTTCTGATAACATCAGAAATCATATCTAAACAAGTCTGGAATCATCATTGTAGCAGTTGGCCAGATAGTCACAACAATTCATTTTATTCGCTTCATGCGTAAAGAAACGAACAAAAAACATGGTACTTGATGTGATCGGAAAAAAAAAGTGAGGATGACATTGTGGTCTTTATGAAATGCACAATGAAACGCAGCAGCAGCCGCAAGTCGCCTCAGCAGTATACAATAATGGCATGGCGGAGCGGAGCTGTGGCATCATCATCACATCTGCTTGGTGCTTGCTTAGGTTTTCCAAGGAGTTATTAATGAAGCGCCGACATAACAGATAGTATCTATCAACGAAGGAAGTCGGGGCTGTGGCATCGTCATCACTGCTTGCTTAGGCTGATTTGTTTTGAACCAGGAAGGCGGGGTGACATGTGGGGCAGCTTAAGCTCAAGCTGCAGTTAGCTTGTCTAGAAAGATGCGCTGATTTCGGCTGATACTGTTTTGTTGTGCGAGAAAAACATTATTCTATAGACAAAAAGAAGTCAAAATTAGGATTGATTGGAGCAGTGGAATGATAACTGGCCCGCTAGTAGTAGTTAGTGACAGGCAGCAGTGTGGTGTAGGAAAAGGAATGAGGGCTGATACTAATAATACAAAAAGCTGATTGGTCGGGTACCTGAAAAAAATATCAATTAATTTTATTTTTATCCCAACAATTTTAGGTCTTCTGTATTAGACTGCATGATTTTTTTTAAAAAAATACTATAAATAAACTGATTTCTATAAAATTCCTACGTTCTAAAATGTCCGCTACACATAATGGGACAGAAGAGCAGCTGATGGATACAGTAAAAGTAGATTATGGCCATGTTTAGATCCACTGTAAATTGCAATTACAACTAGTTACATCAACGTTGCGACATATGCATGAACCATTAAATGTAGACGAAATGTTTGTATGTTTATACTTTTGCATGTACATCACGAGATGAATCTTTTGAACTACCTGTGCCATGATTGAACAAAAGTTATTAAATACAAACGAACGTGTTACAGTGCAGAATTGCAGCTACAATTGGACTCTAAACACAGCATATCTTGGGTGCCTCACACTGGCCTATAAAATCTTGGGTCGCATCGCACCAGTCTACTGCTCTACTTTGGCTTTATTGACGCGCCTGGTCACAATCGTGTCCGCCGCATTCTAGCATCGTTTCGCTTTCTGACGCGGAATACTATCATCATTCTCCTTCCTTTCTTTTTCACAGTTTCTCGCTTCCCTTTCTGCTGTGTTGTGTTGTGGAGCATCCGCTAGGCGCATCACATTCATGCATGATTCATGTTGATTCTTGCTTGTGTCCACAAACGTCCCTGTGCTTGTGCAAGCCAAGCCAAGCCAGGGTCACGTCTCGTCTCGTCTCGTCTCGTCTCAGCAAATGTAGCGAACGGCTTTGCTCACAGCACGACCAAGGCGACCCCCAACCACAGCTCGCTATTGTGTTTGTTAGCTGATGCAGATTTCCGTTGAAACTGCATGCATTTCCTGCGCATCTTCTGCACACGGCAATGCTGCTCTCATGTCTCTGATAGTATGATCCTGGCACGCGCAAGCAACCGAAATCGCAGAGCCAACTGCATCATCAAAATCTCCCAGCTCCTAGTCGTAGATTATATGCCAGTCCCGATCATCTGATCTGCTTGAATGACAAAAACCAACTTGCTAAACAAGATTATATGCCGAGACACAGAAAAAAAAAAAGCAACGACATATGGCTAGCGGTAGAGAGACAAGACAACAGCAGAACGACAATAAACCCCAATATGAAAAGAACACCACCAAACACACAGTGATCTGATCTCTGTATATAAAACCCCTGGATCATGCTATTGCTAGGCAAGTAGGCATAGTATTATGAGAACAAATAAGGTGATGCGGTTGTCTGAAAAAAAGTGCAGTCATATGAGAACAAATAAAGTGATGCTATTGTCTGAAAAAAGTGCATGCTTAATTTAGTGTTACCCCTAAAGGAGCAGCTATCAGTTGTGAAAGGGCATGCTTAATTTAGATTGCACAGGAATCTTAATGTATTCAGCAATCGTACGTGTCAGCCTGTCAGGAGGTAATGCTTTGCCTCTAGAAAACAAACTGGAATAAGAAAAAAAGAAATCACTGCAATTCTTGTGGCATCTAGCACAAAACATAGCTTGATGCAGCGAATCAGAGCAGAAAAAAAAAGAGGGACAATTACTAGCACAGATTGCGTAAGTACGACGGTCTCTTCATTTAGCTCTTTTGTTAACAATTAAATAAAAAAAGACGTTCTGTTTATTTGAAATTGAAAACCAGCAGCTTTTAGTTGGGTCAGTATTGTATATTCAGCTAGACCACGCACACCAATTAACTATTCGATGAATCATGATCTTCATTTATTGTATGCCAATAGCGCAACACTATTATGAGGTCCTGTTTAGTTCTTTTTCAAAATTGTACACCCTATCACATTAGATATTTGATACATGAAATATTAAATGTAGATTAAAAAAATTAATTATACAGATTATGTGCAAGATAATTTTTTTTAAGTCTAAACAGTCCATAATTTGATAATATTGTGCTACCGTAAACATGTGCTAATATGACAAAATTTGTAATTTGTTTTCTTATTAGTATCCGAACAATCTATGTGACACCCTATGTAACATCCGATGTGACACTCTAAAACTTTACACGCTAAAATTAAACAAGACCTTAATCTATTTTTTATCCTATAATAACCCGCAAATACACTATAAGCAATTACCTGAGAAAAAAAAAAGAATGGCATTGTGGCCATCTTTATGGAATGAACAATGAAGTGCAGCAACAGCAGGTCGTCTCAGCTGTCTCGTATCACAATTCTTGCTTAGGCTTTTGGAGGAATTAGTGAAGCGCCCACATAACAGAACAAAGATAGGGCCTGCCATACAAGCAATTTTCTCATAAACATGCATGGTATATTAAATATGGACAAAAAATTACACATATTACGACTATTTTGCAAGACAAATTTTATAAGCTTAATTAGTCTATGATTTGATAATGTGTGTTATACTAAATATGTGCTAATAAAAGATTAATTAGTCTTCGTAAATTCGTCTCACGGTTTACTAGCAAATTCTGAAATTAGTTTTTATATTGATATCCGAGTACACATCCGATCTTACATCCTAAAACTTTAGGTCCTAGATTTAAACACTACCTAGGTATGTATGTGGCACTGATGTGTGGGTCCGTTCAAGCAATAGGAGGGGCCCGCTAGTAGTAGCTAGTGACTGGCAACTGCTGTGTGTTGGGAAAGGTAGTTTTATGTCAGTGCAAAAAGGTTGGACGGTGGGGTACCTGAAAAATCATCAATTTCATTTTTATATATGATATCTGAATTTGTAGTCGATATTGAAATCTATGGTAAATAGCAGCGTAACCTGTTCCATGCATTTATTTCGTTTTTGGGCATCCACTTGTGCAAAGCTTTGTCATGGCTAGCACAGCCACAGTTTGGCTTCCTTCCATTCCAGTTGCTGCACATGCACGATGCACCGTAGATGATGACATTTCATTTACAACGAAAAGGTTTGGCAGCTATCATCGTGTGCTTTCTGACGCGGAATAACACTCTCGTTGCTTTCTTTCTCGCTCAGTTTCTCTCGTCTCGCAGCGCATTCATGTTGCTTGTCAGCTTGTCTTGTGTCCACGTCCCTGCGCTTGTGCCAACAAAATTCGTGTGCAAGTGCAAGCCAGGGTCACGTCTCGTCTCGTCTCAGCAGATTCAGTGAACAACTCAGGGTTGAGGCCAGCGATTGTTTTGTTGTTGGCGGATGCACACATTCTGTTCAGACATCAAAATGCAAGATGCACACATTCTGTTCAAACATCAAAATGCAATAGTGAAAACCAAACATAACACAGTGACACGATGCATAGTTTTTTATCAACAAATAAGGTGTTAACATATGTTGTTGTCTGAAGAAAGGGCATGCTTAACTTTTGGTCCTAAAGGAACCGTTGTCAGAGTTTCTTATACGCAGGATATGGTTAAACTTCTGTCCATCTACCACACCACTTTTGCATAACTTTGATGACAACCCTGTCCACGGGTATACAATTTGAATCAAGTCGAAATCACATAGGAGCAGGATTACAATTTGTACACGGCAACTGCAAGCATTTTGTAGTGGTTTGAAACAAAATGGTGACAACAGTAGTTAGTTCTCAGTAATTCTGATGACGTACGGCCCTGTTCGCTTCGTCTAAACAGCGCTTATTTTTCAGCTCTGGAACAGTGTTTTCCTCTCACAAAAAATCAGCAACAGCCGAAATCAGCTCAGCCTATCAGCTCCAGCGAACAGGGCCGTATTCAGCAATCATGTCAGGAGGTAATGCTTTGCCTCCAAACAACAAACTGGAATAAGGAATAATATTACTCTGTGTTCTGCTGATCTAAGCCTGCCAGGTCTGTACTCTTGTGGCATCTTGATTCTGAAAAGAAAAGAAGTTGGTAATAAGAAAAGGAAAATTTTCCTTTGAAGAAAAGAACAAGACGAATTGAAGACAGGACTAATATAGCTACGGAATTTGATCTTTATCAAGTGACACATTTTCTTATTCCTCAGGTTACAGTATAAATACGTGTAAGAAACCTACATGATCTCTGCTTATTATGTACTAGTTATTATGCTTAAAGGATGCAGCTCTTGCCAATGAAGTGCAGTATTTTTCTGATCGCATCGCATCTATGTGTAAGCAATCGAGATTCAGGAAACGAGTTGCATCGGGCAAAGTGGCAATTGCTCAGCTTTGCAAGGGAATATCACCTGATCAACCTGCCGAACTGGCTCTACATTGATCTAGTTTGACTAACTCGCCATTCGTAAGAAACTACAGCAGGCGAAGGAGGGACGGACACAACAATGACAGAGCCCAATTGATTTGACAGAATACCAATAAAATTTAATTCTGCGAACTGGTAACAGTAAGCAATCTTTTGCCTCCTGTAAAGAATTTGGGAGCCATTTAGTGTTCTCTGTTCTAAAGCTTTGAACCTGCAAGCTTTCCACGCTTAACTCATTCCGATTTTTCCTAAGAAAAATTTTACTAACAGAATAATCAATCTGGAATATTTCTTTATCTTTAGTTGTAAAAAAAAAATGGAATTGAAGAAAGACCAAACTGAGCTCCGAAAATGTACATCCTGCATCCACAAGTTCGAATTAAAAGAAGATTGTCAAACATTGTTAAACCTCAAACCATCCGATTTATTACCTTCAGTTACATTTCAGTGCATCAACACAGAAAGGTTAGAAAATATTGCAAAGTCAAGGTCAAGGTCAAACTTGTCAACAGTCACAGATTGAGCATGAACAGCACATGAAAAGCATGAGCAACCGATTCACCCTGCAAATGCAGAAGCCCCCTAACAATCTCATTCTCATCTGATGATCCCCCCTCCTAACTTCCACCAGAAATAACAATGCAGTACCAAAAACCACCGGATTCCCTCCTAAACTAGCTTCGAATTCTCACTACTTAAACCCCTGAAATGCCACGGGAACCATCCCCTGATAAAAAGAAAAAAAAACCCCCCACGACACCAAGAAACCAACATCATCTCCTGCACCTCTGAAGATCAGTCACCATGGGCATGAAGAAGAGATGGTCATCATCACCAATGCCTTCTCTCCTGCTCGTGGTCCTCATCATCGCAGCAGACAGCCGCGCCGCGGCGCAGGTGTTCTGCCGCTCGCAGTTCAACCTGGCGAACGAGGCGTGCAGCCTGCGCACCTTCTCCGGGCCCAACCCGGCGCAGCCGCTGCAGCTGCACAGCAACGGCTCGTCGGCGTCCTACGAGACGCAGGCGGAGCACCACGAGCACGAGCACGGGCATGAGCACGAGCGCGAGCGCGAGCACATCCACAGCCGGCGGCACGGCTTGGGGCACGGCGGGCGCGACCCCTACGACACGGCCTGCTGCCGGCGCCTGATGGGCATCGACAACGCCTGCATCTGCCAGGCCATGTCCTTCCTCCCCGTCTTCATGAGCAAGGTCAAGCACGCCATCAAGCTGAGCCCCGTCCCGGGCTGCGACGTCTCCTTCGAGTGCGGCGCCGTCTACTGAACTCACGCCGGCGGCCTGACCCTTTTGAAACAAAATAAACTGTTGGGTACATTACATGGAAAAATATATATGCTTCTTCAGCCTTTTTGAATTATAGAAGAATTTTCTTGGCGTTCCACATATGTAACTCCTCCACTACATATATTGCACTGGGAACAAATCGTGCATAATATTTTCAGTAGAGTTTTGGAGCTCAAATTATGTTCTGAAGAATGTGGATCACAATCTTGAATGTTTAAATAGCAGTCACTTCAGCATCCGCCCCGTGAATACCACCAGTCCAGGGTATACCTTTACCGACTTCTTGCGATTTTGCTTTGGATTCTACGCTTTCTGTTTGAGCGTGTCTGTGTCGAGAGACGTAAAAAATGAACCACTATTTGGTACGCAAGCTGCAGGAAGCAGTTCTCGGTTTAAAAGACAAAAAAGAAAAGTCACATAAGAAGTACAGATAGATAACTCTTGGGAAGAAAATTGCATTCATCATGTTCAATTAAATAATACAAAAAAGAAAACAAATATACATTCAAAACTTGACTTGCGGGGGATAAGACAGCCCCGGGGCATTGCATTAAGCAGAACTTCTCATGCAGGTCAAGAAAACCCCCGAATAAATATTTATTGAGATGGAGTAATATTCTAAATTTATTCATCCAACATTCTAAAACTAACTAGATTCTCAGCATGATTAATTGCATGTAATTAATCCCATATCCATAAGGTTAGCAATGAGATCTTACAGGACCATGCATATATTACAGGCAGAAACCTATCACTAACAGATGTTAGAAATACATGCCAAAATATGCACAAACAGAACCAACAGGCTGCTGGCATGCACAGGTGATCCATCAGCATCAGCTCCCAAATTAGAACTAGTTAGATACTACTAGCATACACAGGCAAGTTACTCTAGGGCAATTCCATACAAAATTTAAAGGTCGATTTCTCTCCACATCCCACCAAAACGCACCCCAGCCATCTGTGAACAAACTGAAATATCAAGCTCAAGTAAGAATCAAGAACAAGTTCCCGCATAATAAACATCACCAAAAGCAGGTCAGAGAGGAGCAGGTTTCGTAGGAAGCATATCTGATGCAACCTCACAGTAACTCGAATTCATTTTCCATTGACATCCAAGGTTTCAGTGAGACTGAATTTCTGATGCAACCTCATAGTAACTCGAGTTCACTTTGCACTGAAACCAAGTCGAACCCACTCCAATCAAGCTCTGCATCCAGATCGAACTCTGGGTCCTTGAATTGAAGAGGCAGGTGGCTAATGTCACACAGGCCAATATATTCATCATCCAGAGGCTCGTATGTAACATCAATAAAATCACTGACTGGGAACATAGCTTCAAGCCGGGTGAAATCGTCGAGTGCGGGTTCATCAGTTGGGCTGACAGATTCACTTAAAGGAATCTCATCTTTCGAGTTTAGCATGACATCCTCTGAAGTCTCCATAGGGGTGGAAAAGTTCAATAAGCTTTCATCCATAGGCTCATGGTGGAGAAGTTCATCTTCTGAAATCTCCATGAATAATGCTCCATTCTGCTGCGCTTCTTGTACGTTCTGCTCGCATAAAACAGATGAAGAGGCACAGGAAACCAAGGACGAGATGGACAAAGCTTCGTGTTCTGACACAGGTCCTGTAGCTTTCATTGCTAGCATCTCTGCGTGGAACTGTAACCATTTCGCATGATATGTTGCAGCAGCCACCTCCTCAGTGTCATGCAAACTGTACTCCCGTCTCTTTGTCAAAGGATTGCAAATCTCTGCTTGCCACCGACCTGATTTCCGCAGGCGCACACCACGGTACCTACTCAATGGCATGATGGTTTTTAGAGGTCTCGAGGTCTTATATTTCCTTACAGGAACTAGAACCTCTCTTATAATTTTCTTTTCTTTCTTGGAGTTCTGATCATGCTCATCATCGGAGGAATCGGTTGCATCAGGATCGCAGCAGAAAATGAGGACCTTCCGCATAGAGCTGTTCTTGTAGCGCAACATCTAGATCCCACACAACAGCAATCTGCACATACAGACACTGATTTCATCAAATCTGCTAATACAAGGTTTACTAGCATCACACATATAGGAACTTGACTACTTGAGCAACGAATTTACCAAATCAGAAAGATGGTTCTCTTTTAACTTCTGAACAGAGTTGGAGAAAAGGAGATTAGTTTTCTTTGCCAAAGATGTCTCAGAGGCCTGCTGTTGAACAGAGGAGGGGTGCCAAACACAATCCACCCAAACCAAACCTGGTCGTATTTAAATCAGACAAGATTATAAGACAAGGGCTCACCCAAGTTAAAAGAAGGGAAATAGCAGAGTATCTGTTCACTCTTATTTTTTTTGAAAGTATAGTTCCATATATATAGTTTAACACTTACCAAGATTGCTTGTTATTTGGGGGGATTCTTCTCAACTCGTATGCAGGAACCCAGAGTACTTTACCCCAAATCCAAATCTGAAACCAATGCAAGCATTACTTGAATGTTCGAAACTCTTGTAATACATGAGCTAACAGAATTGATGTAAACCTCCATCTTTGCATGCCAAACTAATTGAAATTAGACCACCTCCATATTATTTCGTTGATATAGAATTTACAGATCAGTTATCAGCCAGCTCCAGCATTGCAACATGGTTATCTTCAAATTGGTACATGAGAAAATATAATCTGAGTAGACTGGCAATTATTGCTCTAACATGTGAACAGCAGTCAGCAGATCAGTTTTCATGGCAACAGGGGGAAAATAAACCTTTGATGGTTTGCTACCAGCAAGTAAGCATCCCTGACTGCTAAGTCGGGGAAACTAAAAACACAACAGAGACAGTTGAAGAAGTACCGTTGGACAGATAGGCAACAGAAATCTTTGGATAATATAGTCTGATTGACTGGTTCATATAGGAGACTACAAGCAGGGCAATTGTGTTGGAGACTACAACAAAAAAATAAATCTTTGACACCAACTTGGCCGTAATATAGGTCAATCAGGCATGCGGAAAGTCACCTGGAGATCCTGAAGCGAAACCAACAGGCTCTGGCGCCCCTCTGCCAAGGCTGGAGGACAAGAGAGCAAGAAGAGGCTGCCGACGGGTGCTCAGAACCATGAAGCTGGAGCAGTGCAGTCGACATAAATCAACAGCGCGTGCCGTGCGGCGGCGAGGGATGCTCCACCCCCTGCTCTCTGCTGCTTGTAGCACGAACACCGAAGAACATGTGTCAAATTCTAACACGGAGGAGGAACTGGGGAAATTTAGATATAAGAACCGAAAAAGGAGAAAGAAAGATTCCATTTTTCCGCTTACAATTAGAGAAAGAGACAACAGCTTCCTTAGTGGTGTAATGCCCAAGAAAGATCACCAGAAAAAGGAAAGGAAGGTAAAAAGAAAGAAAGAAAAGAAAAGAATAGCTCGAATTCGTACGGATAACCAAGAACCCTACCGGATTGCCCGCCCAAATTTCCCAAGAACTAGAAGTCCCGAAAAAAATAAACAGGGCAGGCGGAGAGGAAGAGATCATCCAAATTAGGAAACCCCACGCAGGTCCTGCGAAGGAAGAAAGGCAATTCGACTCGACACGCCACTTACACGAACGCGGGTGCGACGGGGACCTGCGGAGCCCGGATCGGGGACTGATTAGGGCCGTCGAGCCGACGGGATTAGCGGGAATCGGGGGGTGGGGGGGCAGAAGCAGATCGGAGCTTGATCCGCACTCCGAACTTCCGAAGGGCGTGGCAGATGGGATTTTGAATGTTTTGGTTTCTCCGGAGGAAGGAGGGTGATGGCGAGGGGGTTTAATGGCTTCCTGTTGGTAGAGCGCCAACGTGCGTGTGAGCCTCAACGGTACTCAAGGACTAGAGAAAATAGCTTGGTAACTTATAACTATCCGGTTCATTGCCACTCCCTTCGTTGCCACCCGTTTACATTTTATGTTCCCTTGGTTGCCATTCTGTCAACTTGGTAGGTAACGGCGTTTACATTTTAGGCTCACGTCATGTCTCTTCGCCATCACGCACGTCGCCACCCCCACGGCGCGCAGGGAGCAAGACAGAGGGAGACGGAGGAGCAGAGCAGCGGGAGAGATGCGCCGGCGGAGGGAAACGGGCTCGGCAGGCGATCAGCAACGGCCCAGGGAAGGCTCGGCTCTTGCCGGAGAGGAGGCGCGCGGATGTGCGAGGTGGAGGCGCAGGACGGCGACGTTCGGCCTTGTCGGAGGCGGCAGCGTCATGCCCCAGCGCCGTGGCTCTATCAGGTGATGCTTAATGGCATCATCGTAGGAGGGCAGCCAAGCTCGGGCACCAGTCTTCCTTGCTCACGGGTCCGCGCGCATGGGCATGGCGGCATGGCGGCGTGACTGCTGTGTAACAGCAGTGGCAAGGAGGGAACGAAAAATGTAAAATAGATGGCAGTGAAGGGATCTCCTAATTTCAAATGGCAATGAAAGGATTGATATAGATTTCAATAGCAATGAAGGAATTTTCTCCAAGGACTACCAGTGACGGAAACGGTACTCAACGGTACTAAAAAAAAAGGACTACCAGTGACGAAAAAAAAAGCAAAATTGAAATGTTGTCAATTGTTTTGTTTTATAAAACGGAAACGACTGCTGCTGCTGCTTGGTACACTATTCTCTAAAACAGTTTCATAATAAAGCTATTTTTTTCTCTCTCAAAAATGATGAGTTGACAGTAAAGCTGAAAAAGTAGCTTCTCCTATCTTTCTTCATCATTTCTCTCTCACAATCATATATGAAGTTTTGATGGTAAAGCTGTTTTTGCCAAACTATGTTCCAAAAACAGCTCAGCTTCAAAAAAAAAAAATGTTCACGAAGCTATTTTGCAAAAAAAAAAAAAACTCTACTTGTGAAGTCGAGCTATATCAAATGGGCCCTTAAGCATCTGTCCACGTCTGCTGCCTACTGCGCCTCCATCTCCCTCGCATGGGGCCGTGACTGGCTTCTTCCCCTACCTCTGCTGACTCCCTTGTTCCAATCCCTGTATAGATGAAAAAGTAACACGAAGGAAGAAGAGAGAACAATGAGCAGGTTCCATTCGTCATTCTCTAGCGAAAAAAAATATTTAGAGCTCAAATTTGGATGTTGTTGAAGTAGAAATAGAAATTTAAGCCAACAAAAATAGAGACAGCACCCAAATTAAATTTGGGTGTCCTCGCTGAAGTTGCTTCATCATCTTCGCTGCTTTTGAAAAGAAAAAGAAACTGTTCTCACATATCATCAGTTTTGTTAAGGGAAAAAAAAGTAAAGAAACTGTGCTCATGTATCATCAGTTTTTATTGTGGTACTAAAAAGAATCTACTTAGGCGCAGATATATTTATTCTAAAAATTGTTTACCAAGCTTTCTGAAATTAACTACTTCCCCGCATGAATTATTCTCTTTCTTTTTTTTTTGTTTAAAATTATGCACAACCAAAAGGGCTGCAACCTGCACGCAAACTTGTCAGATCTGAAATTAGACTTGAACATGCCCATTACATAATAGAACTTGTTACATAATATCACATACTGACAAGTTACTCCTAGGAACTGTACAATTCCCGACAAAATTTAGAGGTCAATTGCCTCCGGATCCCGGCCACATACAGCCAGGCAGTCATAGGTAGACTGAAACCTGAATCCAATATTCAATGTTGCATACAGCCAGGCAGCCATAGGTAGACTGAAACCTGAATCCATATTCATTGTTGCATTCTGAAAAATATGAAAACATAGAGAGGAGCTTTGAGCTGAATACAACATAATCAAGTGCAGGTTTCAGCATAACACATTTCTGATGCAGCGCCTCAAAGGACATCAAGTTCACGTTCGATAGTAGCAAAGTCGAACCCACTCCAATCAAGCTCTGCATCCAGATTGAAAGCTGGGTCATTCAATTGGAAGAGGCAGGTGGCTAATGTTAGCCAGACCAATATAGTGATCATACTGAGGCTCATCTCTTGAACTGATAAAATCACTGATTGGGAATGCATCTTCCAGCCTAGTGAAGTTGTCAAGTGGAAGTTCATGAGCTGGGCCGACAGAGTCACAAACAGGAATCTCATCTATCCGTCCTAGCAAGTCGTCCATTGACATCTCCTTAGGCGTGGGGTAGAAGTTCAGAAAGACTTCATCTGCAGGCTCAGGATCAGGATCTTTCTCCACGGGCAGCCTATTCTGTGGTTCATGAGCTTTCTGCTCACACGGGGCAGATGAAGATACGCAGGAAACCGAGGATGAACTTGACAGAGGTGCACGTTCTGATACAAACTTTTGAGTCTTGATGGCTAACACCTCATCACGGATCTGGTTTGCATATGCCTGATATGCCGCAGCAGCAGCCTCCTCAGAGTCATACGAGCCAATCCACTTGCGGGTTTTTCGCACAGGATCACGAATCTCGGCTGCCCATCGACCCCAGGGTCGCCTGCGCACACCACGGAACCTGCTTGATTTCCCCTTCTTCTCTGAAACCTCCAGATCCTTTGTTGCACATGGCACAAGGGTCTTCGGTCTATTAGAGGTCTTCGAGTCTGTCACTGGAACTAGTACCTCCCTAACCATTTTCTTTACTGCGATGTTCTGACCATCTTCATCATCAGATGAGTCAGTAGCATCAGGATCACAACAGAAAATGCGAACCTTCTGCACGGAGGGCAGCATCTTGGCACACACCTTCCAGATTCACCTCAATTGAGAACTGCAGAAAGGTCAGGTTATTCATCAAGTACGAAAATGTATTGTCACAGTTTTCACATGTTGAATAGGATGCATGTTCACATACCGAGGAAACTTTTTGGAGAAAATTGGAGCAAAGACTAATGATCTGCGCAAGAACAGCGGCGCAGATGGAGTTTCTGCGCAAGAACAGCGGCGCAGATGGAGTCTGGCAAATTAGAATGGGGTTCTCTAAGTTCTGACGGAAACCTGGAAAGGGATGATCTGGTTCCTTCAGACTCAACTCGGAAATCCGGCTGACTATTTGAACTTGGAGGAGACGTAATGAAATCCACCCAAAGCAGACCTGATAGAACATACAAATCAGACAAGATTGTAAGATGATGCGGCTGCTTGAATCAAGTTCGACAGAGGGAAATCTTTATATGTCACAGTAAAAATAGCAGATGATCATTGATCATTTATTGCTCGAGATATATGTCCTTGTAGTTTAACGCTTACCCAAGACTGATTGTGATTTGGGGGATTCTTGAACTCTTTACTGCCTCAGGTGCGGCAAAGTAGGAAGCAAGGGTCTAAATGTAGAAACCCAGAGTACTTCACCCCAAATCCAAATCTGAAACCATTGTGCATTACTAGAGGAAAACTTTCCAAATTCATTCATTCATGTAATCGAACTGAAAGATCGAAAACTAGTTGAATAGGAAATTGCCATCAAACAGATATGAACTTTATGTAAGCCTCCATCTCTGCATGCCAAACTAATAGCTGACCTTTTTATGGCCATACTCATATGAAACGGGGGATCAGTTTTAGTCCACCTCAGCTATGTGAAACCAGAGCAACGTAATGTGAGCTGGTTATTGCCAAATGTGGGGCACATGCAGGATTAACGTGACTACTCCCTCCGTCTCAAAAAACATGCAACTTTAGAACAGTATCATGTTTTAGTGTGTCAACTTTGACCAATTATAGATTAAAAATTATTAATATTTATAATGTAAAAAATAAAAACCATTGAATTCATTATGAAATATACTGAAGCCATAAATATGAATACTATTTGCTAAAAATTTGGTCAAACCTGAACTACTTTTTCTGGCACGTAACCCTATAGTTACATGTTTTCTGAGACGGAGGTAGCAGTAGAGAAGGCAATTACACGCTAAGAAATTGATCAGTTGAGTCATGGCAACTTGCATATTATTATATTTACAAATATTTACAAATGTATAAGATGACCAATCTTTTCAGGGGACCGGAAAAGACAAAAGTCATTCTGACAACATTGAACAAACTAGCAAGGCACTGTGCTCCAGTGCATTATTATTGACTAACAACAACGACGACTCAGATGAGAAACTATTAATGTAGGAGAGAGACAACAGATACCATAACCTCTCTCTCCCTGTCTCTGTATAATATGTAAACTGGCGCCTACATGGAAGAGAGTAACAGAGCAGATTGTGGAGTAAAGAAATCTTGGCGTGAACCAACCAAGCAATCAATCGAGCAGCGAGATATATTACCCTGAGATCCTGAAGCGGAAGCCGCAGTCTCTGGCGCCCCTCTGCCCAGGCTGGAGAAGGGAGCAACAAGAGGATGGTGACGACGGGAGCTCAGAACCATGGAGCGGCAGCAGAGCAGGCGACATAAATCAACAGGTGGCGCGCTGCGTGCGGTCTACTCCAGTCCACTGCTCCTGATCCCCCGATCCTGATCACATCAGAAGGCAACGGCAGCACCGGAAACGGGTGAGAAGAAATCAGGAAATCGGCCCGTCGATGTGAACCAAACCAGAGAGGAAACAAAGCTGCGATCTTTTTAATTCCCACGAGAGAGATTGATTCCAAGGATGGAAAGAATAGAGGCACCGACGTAATGCCCAACAAAAAAAAAAAAAATCATATCATACCAAGAAGAGAAAAGAAAAAAAAATAGCCCGAAACAAATCGCACCAGATCGCGAGCCAGAGAAAAAATCCAAACGATCGGGGGCGCAATTCTCGCCGAGGAAGAGGCAAGAACTGACCTTTGGTGCCACGTCGATCCACGAAGGAGCCGCCCCCACCGAAGCAGAAGCACTGGTGGCGGAATGGCAACCACCCGGAATCCAAGGAGTGGCGGATCGGGAGGGTCCGTGCTTGCGCGGGTCCGAGAGTCCAGTGAAAGGAGATGAGGGCGACAGGGGGGGTTTAATGGGGGTCTTGGCTCGGGAGCAGGGGAGGGGAGGTGGGGAGACGAGGAGGAGCGGTGCAGGGAGGCGAAACGTGTGAGACGACGATGGCTGGCGCAGGCACAGTAATTATATTGCGGCCTGCCCGTACCAAACAAATCCCACCGGGTACGCCGTCCTGTGTACCCCGGATTTACCTGTCCACTTATTTATGATACCAGTACTATACTACCTGGTGCCAATTGTAATATTGCTGGATTTCCAAATTTCACGATTATAATATTCAGACTTTTCTGTATTTCAAAATAGTACATTTTGCTACTGTATTTTTTAATTAAGAAATCATAGTTTTGTTAAAAAAATAATGTAATTTTTAGGGAAAAAACTTACTATTGTTCTTTATCAGATTATTAAACTGAAACAATGAACCTCCTACCCTTACTTGCATACTCGTGCAGCGTCTTGATGTCATGCTTCCACAATTTAGAGTGCCTATAGATATTTCAGTTTTGTTTGAAAGACGGGCTGAACCAGCCGCACAAAGGTGAGGCGAGCCTCACTTTCTTTAACAAAAGTTTGTTTTGTGCCACGACTCGACAAAGGTGGTTTGGTGCGCCCTTCGCCCCATGCGTGCATCTATGTTCATACGCGGGCTCGCCAAAAATTCGGTAGGCATTTCGTCCGTTGCACTCGTAACACGACAAACACCATGACAGACCTCTTCGTCGTGCACACGATTTGACAAAGGTTTGATGCGCCCTCTGCTCCACTCGTGCGTCCATGCTCACATGCTGTCTCGCCAAAAATCCGGTAGGCGTTTCGTCCGTTATACTCGCAACACGACACCATAGACCCCTTTGTTGTGCACGTGACTCCACAAAAGGTTCAGTGCGCCCTCCGCTCTATGCTCGCGTCCATATTGACACGTTGGCTCGCCAAAAGTTCGGTTAGGCGTTTCGTCCGTTACACTCACAACACATGCAACAGGACTCACAGTCATACAGCCAGCATGAGTTGCCTTCCAAACATGGCCTCTTTTCAGATATTTGAAAGATTCCATTTGCCGCCTCTTGCCCATATCGCTTCCAAAAAAGAATAGAATAAGACACCGAAACAACATTCTGTCTAAGAATAACATATTTCTCTCTCACTTTTCGCTCGCGACTTCACTATTGAAAGTTCGGTGACTCATTATTCAAAACTTTGGTCAAGCTACGGCTAGGCATCCCATCGCCAACTTCGGTATCATCTATTGTGCCTTCACCAACATATCAACATGGTGTTTCACCACTAACTTCGGAGAACTTGAACTAGCCAACCCAACATTTTGGCAAAGGACCCTGCCACTGCTTTTGATGCCACCAACAATGCCTTTGCAAACATGTCGGTGAATAGCTTCACCAACGACTTCGGTTAAACCGACTTCACCCATGCCAACTTATCAGCGAGGGGCTTTGCTATCTACTTTTGCGTCATCATCTACGCCTTCACCAACATATCTACAGGGGTTTCACCATCGACTTTGCGAGAAGATTCACCATCAACTTTGCGAGAGGCTTCACCATCAACTTTAGCATCATCAGCAATGTGTTCACCAATGTCTCAGTGAGGGGCTTCGGCTCCAAATCCGACTTCATTGACTATGAATTTGTAAACATTTCCACGAGGGGCTTCTCCATCAGCTTTGGTGTAATCGATGCCGCCTTCACCAATAGAGCTGGAGGATCGCCATCAACATCTTTGACTACAACTTCGCCAACATTTTGGAGCAGAGGGATTGCCATCGGCAGCTTTAACACGCCTTCACCGTCAATAGGAGTAGGGACCTCTATCTACGGCATCTGCGACATCAATGACGCCTACATCATTTGCTTCATGCACATTAAAGAATTTCTCATAAGTGCAGGCCAAGAGGGGCTAGCGAGGAGTGCACTGGACAAGCAATTTGCCGGAAGACAAAAGTCTTGCCTGGCGCCCGTGAGTGAAAGCTTGGAGACGTGTGGCGGTCATCTACAACTGCCTTGCGCGCATCGTCTACTCTGCCTACTTCGACTACATCAATGTCTTCGGTGAAGTCTCAATTATGAAAATATGGTATTAAGGGCTTGAGGCCATAGAAGGAGCAAGCTATCAAATACAACAAGGTTGTGAAGGCTCGAGCGAAGGTTAACACTAAAGACTAGCTAGAGACAGAATCACCCATAGATTGTCTCTGTATAGGCAAGAGCTAAATGACAGGATTGAGATGTAAATTGGGACACACTTAGTTGTATTCAGCTATTGGACCTTGTACTTTCAATTAGTTGTATTCAGCTATTGGATCTTGTACTTTCAGTCAGAACCGATAAGCTGAGGGGCTACTATCGGGCTGTATTATGTCCCCCCGTCAGCGATTTTAGGCCCAATTACATAGTTTGGGTTCTGAAAGATAAGGTTTAGGGCCCGTTCATATCCATTAGCTAGAGTCTCTTTTGTAAAATACAACCCCACTAGGGGAATAAATAAAAATATCCCCTCCTAGAGGGGACTCTTGTCTTCTCCTTTGATAATCAAGACTACCACCCCCTCCACCTACTTCAAGCACAAGGAGCTAATGCACACTAGAAATCTAAGCTCACTAGAGATATTCAATGACAAGGTTACACAATCCAAATCAATCAACTCAACTTAGTTACACAAGCTAAGTAAGACTACTCACTAGCAAAGCCACTGCTTTACAAGCAACACGACACCGTAGATCACACTATCGTGCAAGTGACACCACAAAAGGTTGGTGCGCCCTCTACTCTACGATTGCATCCATGTTGACACGCTGGCTCACTAAATGTTTGGTAGGCGTTTCATCTGTTACACTCGCAACACATGTAAGAGGCCTCACAATCGTGCAACCAGCTGGAGTGTCTTCCAAATATGGCCTATTTTCAAATATTTATTTTTTAGAAAAATCCCCTTTCAAACCTTAACAGTGAATTTGAGTAAATGAGTAAACAAAACTGAGCATAGAAACAAATATGTTAACTAGTAAAATTATTTTACTACACTTATATCGTTAGTAAAGCTCTAGCTGTAGTACACGTTTACTTAATTTATTAATACTGTAAACATTGTTATTTGATCAAAACTAACAATATACTAAGCCTTTGATTGTGTTGAGGGATGGAGTAATCCATCATTTTATCCAGGCCCACTATTTTGTTTAGTTTGTGAAATAGAATGATTTGATCCATCGTGGTCTTCTTATTTGTCAGAAACTAAAAAATACAAGTATGATGATTAGAAATAATTTACCAAAATTATAGAACGAACTCATAATGCATCACTTTGTGTTATATAGAGTAGCTATAGTAAATGTAAGCATATAACTATAATAAATCTAGTGATATAGTAAATGTAAGCATGTCACTTTGTGTTATATAGAGTAGCATGAAGAGGGATATAAAAGAAGGCGCATTTGTACTATGAAGTGTACTAGTAGGATGTAACAGAAGTAACAGTGAATACTATACTTGGCACGGTGAAAAGGAATTAACAAAGCCGTATTGGAAGGAGAAGGATAAGGTATAATGTTTCATCATAGCATTGTATTTTTGTTTTGGCTTTCCTTGGCTTGCCTCTATTGTTTACTATAATAGAATACATGACTTTTTGTTCCAGCACGACTTTGCTAATTCCTTTTTGGCTCTCGTGTTTCATGGTGCCAAGTTGGCGTCTGACATTACATTTTGCAAGCACTTTTTTACTCGACACTGGGTGTTATCAACTTTGTGTGATCTAGCAAGGTGTGAAGCACTTGCCACAGAAAATATCCGATCTATTTTTGGGTTCAGGTTGCATGTTTGTCCCATATGTTTGAGATTTGAGGTTGAGGATATGATCGGTGTATAACATTCGATCGTTGTGGTCGAATCAACTTGATCTGTGTTTTGCTGGCTTGTTCGAGATAAGTTAATATGAACTTCAGCATGCTATTGAAGTAGCAGAGCGCTACACTGATATGCAAAACAGCTAAATATAATATCTTGAATGTAGTAGAGAAAGCTATTTGATTACTACAAAATACAAGGTAGTTAAGCGCTTATTAAGTTCCCAATTGTGTCTAGAGCCCCTTTGGAACATAGGATTTTCATGAAATCTTTCATAAAATGTATAAAAACCATCTATTTACTTTCGCAAGAAAAATGCGGAAATAGGAAAAAATCCGGCGTTTCAAAAGGGTCCTTAATTAATTAAGTTCTAACTTGTTATGAACTCGCCCCCATTTGTCTAAGCTAATTTATTTGAGAACACGACCATGAAATATTGTGGGAGATGTAACCAACTAATGTATGTAATGATCCGACTACAAATACAAATAAATGTATACCAAATGTTTCTCCAAAAACACGTCCAACACTTGTAGCAATCATTGAAGCGCTTTATGATTCCAAATTCTAACAAAATGTGCTCAAAGAAGCAAAAGAATGCGGTAGATAATAAATCAGTTGCCCAATTAAATTGGCATAACATACACAGGCCTAATATCCTCTTGGTACTCGATTCACATGATCCACTCTGTTCGGCTGGCTGGTACGGCTGGCTGGCTGATTGTTTTGAGAGAAAAACACTACTGAATGGCTGGCTGATGCTGGCTAGACCAGCCAGCCGAACAGAGCCAAATATATTCATAGATACTCATATCTAAGTTCATTGTTCATAGCACAAAAAGTCAAAATAACTTTATTTATACTGATAGGAATATTATTAGACACAAAAAAACATGGGAAATGCACGTAGAAAACTAAAACGAATTTTATATAACGGGAAGAAAATAATAGGAATGAACGTTAGTACTCCTAGGTTGAATACGTCAGAAATAAAAAAATAGAAATAATGGCGTAGCAAGGCTTGATTGTTGAGGACTACGGCTGCTTGTTACTCAGTAAATATAATATCTAACTCGATATCTGTGAAATTATGTAAGATATTTGTATTTATGTTTAATATCTGGGGAATATCTCTGTTATGCTAAAAAAAATTACTACATCGAAATTAATATTCCAGATTCTCTTGGTTCGGACTGGCGGTCAGAAATATTTGTGCCGTGTTCATACTAATTGTTTCATTAAGGCGGTTAGGCTAGTCTTAATATAGGGTTTCACCTCCTAATTTTCAAGACAATTAAATAAAACATAAAGCCAGTATCTCTCTCAATACACAGTTTCATAGATTATTTGGGTCCCACTGATCTGTTCGTGCCCTCTCTCTTCCCTTTCTTCACTGTTTCTCCGCGGTAGCCAGAGGAGGAAGACGACCGACGGAGCTCCCGCTCGCGCCCCGAGCGGCAGAGTCCACGGCGGAGCTTGCGCTCGCCGCTCCCTCGTGATAGAAGGATGACATCGTGAAACTCCCTCGCGGCTGGTGGATCTCTGGCTCGCGCTCGCGCCCCAGGCGGCGGAGTCCGCGACAGAGGTTGCGGTCGTGGCCTGCGTGGCTCCGGGCGGCGGAGTCCGCGGCGGGGCTCCCTCGCATGCCGCCGGACGCCTCGAAGACGTTGCGGCCGATATTAGTGCCGGACCTGACGATGAGCGCGTCGCAGATCAAGATCTTGGCGCGGAGGTCCTCCCAGGAGATGCCTACCACGGCTGGCGGAGTGGCTCGCTCACCCGTGCGACGGAGCCCATGAAACGAATCAGGCTTCTCAACGTTTCACTCGGTTTCCCAGACGTTGGAAACGCTCCCCCACTTGTGTCACGGGGATGAAACGATTCCTCTCTCCTCCCCATTTCATACAAAGATTTCTTTTTTACTAATGTATCACCCTATTAAATACGCATAAAATTCCATAAAATTTCCATTTGAGACTGACCTTATGGGTGCATTTGGTGGTAGCCGCGGGGTGCACGAGAGAAAAGGCCATGCCGCCACCACCACCATCGCCTAGAGTCTAGAGACGGGACGAGACGAGCGCGAGTGTGGTGTGACGCTGACGACGACTGCCGTTCCTTTCTAGCATCGCATCGTGACTGTCACGGACTGCGGGCCCCACACGAGGCCCACCCCCGACCTGAACATTGCCTCGAACCGACCGTACCGTACCGGCCCCGTTCGTTTCTGCCTGCGGCCGCGCCCGGGCAAGCCGTCGGGCTTTGGGATGGACGGTTCCGATCGCCCTGGTGTCGAACAGGAAGGAAGTTCCGGTCCGCCTTGCGTCGTGGGCCTTGAGGGCCGCGCCTGGTTTTCTTGGACTCCAAGTAGCCGTGGGGGGTGTTCCCGCCGGGCCCACCACGCCACCACTTCCCCAGGCGGCAGCACCACTACTCCAGTCGTCAGCAGAGCAGCAGGAGCCGCGTCGGCAGGAGCTGGACCGTTGGAGGCGTCGCGCGCAAGGAAGTTGCCACGTTAATCTCTTCCCTCTGTTCCAATGAACATGTAATTATAAAAAATAAACATGTAATTATGAAAAACATATCGGTTAAATTATGTCAACTTTGCTAAACTTATTCTAGTTGGACTGTCCAGTAGGACGTTGTCCACCAGGGTTTAAATTCTAGTTGTCGCATCTTTCCTGAATTTATTTCAATATTTAACGGCGTTGTGCATTCAGTGGTGGGCGACGTTCCCGTCGACAGCGAGACGCCTTATGGTTACTTCGTCAATCTCGAGATCTGCCGGCGTAGTCTTTCGGAGGTGCCCATAGGGGTAGGGTTTGCGTGCGTGTGTTCACAGGGGTGAGTGTGCGTGTGTTGTGAGTGTTTATGTCTGTACTGTGTAATTAAAAAAAAAGTTATGTCAACTTTGACCAAGTTTATAGCAAAAAGTATTAGTATTTATGTTTTAAAATAAATTTATTATAAAAATATATTTCATAACTGATCTAACGGTTTTTATTTTTTCTCATAAATGACAGCATTTTTTCATATACTTTTAGTCAAAGTTGGTGATGTTTGATTTTTCGGGATGTGAGAATTGCATATTCATTGGGACGGAGGGAGTACTGCTATATGGTTTTTTTTTCCGTCCCTAATTAAATATTCTTGAATAAATGAATTTATAATACGGAGTATTTAAGAATTTATCCAAGATATATTAAATCAACTTCTACTCTAGAGTCCATTTATCCATTTGAACAAATGGATTGTGGGCCTGCTTAGTTGCCATCCAAAATTTGTCATACCAAGAATTTGGTAAGCTGAAACTTGGGTAGAAATCTTGCCATAGATTTGGCAAGGCAAATGCAAGGATTTGACAAGTTTTGGTAGTAAACCGAATGCTTGTCAAAGCATGGATTGCCAAATCCTTGGCATGATAAATTTTAGGAGCAAACCAAGCAGGCACTCTATGTCGAGCAATGATAAAGTAAAACATTTGTTTAGGTAATATCTCAAATAAATCTAAGTTATTTTTTAAAGATTTTTGTTACATTTCCTATAAATATAAAAAAATACTTCTTCCACATCCCCCTAATACGAGAAGGGAAATTTCTTTTTAAAAAGATGCATGCTGGTTCCCCTAATCATTGCAGAAGCGGTTCCTTCCTTTACAAACGTACACTTGCAAATCCTACCCGTGCAAAATCGTGTATAAAGTTACATACAAAATTATATGGTAATCAAATTATATTATATCAAGTGCAATTATAGAATAAAAAAGATTTACTATACCAGTACGATCATGCATGCATCAACCAAATCTAGAAAAAAAATATATCTTAACTTTTTTTATTTATCCTATTTTAAAATAAAAATTAAATAAATATACATTTCATCTATTACCTCCTACTAAGTGGTAATAGGTGATCATGATCCTATGATCGAAAGAAATGAGCAACTCACGGTACTACAATGTCCTGTTTGTCATAAAACATACGGACTCTGTCCTATAAGGAAAGGAAAAGAAGGAATCATAATTCTAATCCGTTTGTATGTGAGCTCTTATCGAAACTTTTAGACCTTGGCAGGACTATATATACATGGGAACTCTATGTTGTAATCATCAATATTCAGAGAAATAAAAATTAGTCTTCCTATCTTGTGTCTACTTGTTCTACTATTTTCATCTACTATGTTGATCAAAAGCGACAAAGAGGGAAATGTCCTAACCGCTGGCGACGTGTTTTATAACACGTTATCAGCACGACAAGCTCTACGTCGACATCGCCGTTGAAGCTGCCGCCGATCTTCGTCGTCGACGCTCGTGACGATGTCCCTGCCGCGGCTACTTCGACGACATCGACATCCCCGACGTTGCTAGTGGAACGGATCTGCTATCTCTACCTGCATCTAATCTGCACTATATTGACATGTATCGTCTCCGTCAAGCAGGCAGTTCTACAACAATGACAAACGCCCTACGCGGTATGTATCTACTAACCACTGTCCTACGCGGCATGTGACGTAGATCAAACTGGCATCCTACAAGGTATGAATAATCAATTGATTACTGGACTGAATTTGCATTGCACAAACTATAGAATTATTTGTGTTTTTGCTTTTCAATCTACTACAATGATTCGGCTATGAAGAACACGTAAGGATCTTTTCTTCATGATTGTAATGTAAACGCTGACACTATAAAGTTGTACGATATGAATATATGGATTTTCGTATACGTGAATATTGCTTCCTGCACTAAGCCGCGATTTCGTATATGTGATTTTTTTATGCTATTAAAGATCTAATATTAGCATTAGGGGGAGAGAGAGAGAGCCTATTTTGAATGCCAAATATTATTTCCGCAGAAGGAAAACGATTTAGAGAAAATATCCTTGAAGCTTGAAACAGCAATACAATCATATACTAAGTCAACTAATAGTTTGACTAATGCTCTTGTGAAGCATGAAGCGGAGCATATGCCAGACATTTTTGAAAATGAGAGGAGTAACTTGAAGTTATAAATCAGAAGTTTTGTTCACTAGTAGTAAACTAAATATTATATACTATCAAGCTAAACTCTACGGAGACGCATGTGGGTTCTAGTTTTAGCATATACTTGTTAAATAGAAATAAAATAAAACTTCTCTATTCTCATGAAGAGAACACCTCATGAAGAAGGTTAAGCACCTCATGAAGAGGATCATCATGAAGATGAAATCCAATACATTAAGCGCGTACACCATTAGTGTTGGGTATGCAGAACAACAAATCATCTCTTGTTTGGAAAAAAAACAAAGAGACAAAATAATGCCATTTATGAGAATATTGGGAGAAAATAATAGTTGTCGACAACGCTATCTCTATAATTGCAAATGTTTCTCTTATAAGAACCCGGATCCGGAAACAAAGTCCATGGCAAAGTCGCTTGTAGCGGTTATATCGGGTCAATGAAGAAAGCAATTGAGGTTGAATCTCCTACTAAGAAGAAATAAATGTTCTGCTATATCTCTGGCAAATAAAATGAATGAATATGAAATATGTAGTTAATAAATGGATTATGAAGATCCATATAATTCCTGAAGAATATAAATTGCAACATATGAAGATTTAATCTCATACAAGTATTATGAAGTGTGAAAGGATCTACAATGCCTAGAGGGGGGGTGAATAGGCGTAGTATAAAACCTGAAACTCAAACTCAATTGAAACGTGAGAACAGAGACCGGTACTACCGATACCTGTCGGTAGTACCGATGCAATACGTCGGTACTACCGGTCAAGAACAGATAGCTACGAAACCAAGAATAACTACACAGTAAGTTTAGATCTATGCTATACCAAACCACCCAAGTGTATGTAGAGTCCCTTGCAACCTTCTCCCTAACTTGAATCACCACCAAATCGTAGATCGGGCCTCCAAACCTAAGAAAAGGTAGAGAGAGAAAGAGCACGGTCGAAGCCGTGACACCACAAGTAGACACAACAACAAAGAGAGCAAGGGACAAGTTATTTATCCCAAGGTTCGGTCAATCCACAAAGGAAGGCCTACTCCTCGTTGTCGAGGTGACCACAAAGGTCGGAGTCTATTTCACCTCCTTTCCTCACTCAAGATTACCACAAAGCTCACTTGAGTTTCTTCACTAGAATCTTGGGGTGATACAAACACTCCGGGGAGCCCTCACAAATGGATCAAACCGGGCTCTCCCGAAGAACGCCTAGCCGCCTAGGGTTCCAAGAACCCAAGAGTAACAAATGCAAAGCAAAGCCGGCTAGAGGGAGGAATCAAGTGCTCAAGCAATGGATTTAAGTTTTCCTCATTCGAATCTCACTTCTCAACTTGAAACTTGCAATGGATTGAGCTAGGAGCAATGAATGTGTGTGAGAGAGAGAGTGGGAGAGCAAGAGAGAGCTGTTGTCTCGGGTTGGTAGGCAACAAATGAAGTGGGTAACGTTCTAAAGAAGAGGGAAGAAGTATTTATACTTCCTCCGTCTGGGAGCTACCGGTACTACCGATTCCCATTGGTAGTACCGATGCTATCTCAGTAGATCGAACGTTAAAAACCTGACACACGCACTGCACGAGGCCCCAACGTGTGACGGAACCGCCTTAATCATAGGGCCCACGTGCCCTGTCATCGTCCTTAAGGACCTTTGACTAGTCTGCACGAGTTCCCTTTGACTTAGGTGGCCCGTCGGGTCTCATAGGAAACCCTAATTTCCCCGAGGATCTCATTGTAAAGACCTTGCAAGTATTACAACAGTTTACACAAATAATTTGAATCAGAGTAAAGAGTGCGGAAGTATTACTTAAACATAGGTTACAATTACATTATCCCAAACCAGAGTTTCGCAGTGGAGTAGCTGTTTACAACTAAACACCCTGCCCAAGGGTTTCATTATATAGACACCTTCAACCATGTACGATCCAATGACCGGCACGATCCTTCGTAAAACTGTTTACTCAACTTACCTGCAACAGGGGGTTAACAAACCCTGAGTACATGGGGTACTCCGCAAGACTTACCCGACTAAAGGTGTAAAATTAGACTCAGGAATGCGGGCTGAGTGGAGTCAAGGTAAGGCTTGAGCAAGAGTCAAAGTATTTTGCAGAAAAGCATTTCTAACCTATTTCATTATTTGATCTCAATATTATTTTATTCATATACATAATTCCAATATCAATTCTCGTATATCATGTACTTTCAAAATCATATTCATTCTCAAAAACACCTAGTTCCGAACCACTCTTCGCTGTAGGGGTGAGGATCATGTCTCCATTAACCGAGGAGCAATGTCGATTCGAATCCAGAAGTACCCAGCTGGGGATCCCTATCCACACTGCATATGTAGCACTTAAGCTTGCATATGCCAACCCCGCCTACCACGGCTTTTCATACCCCGGAACCGGTCCTGCGCCACCCGAGAGCACAGTACCCCTCTAGTCTCCAGGCACGACGGCCACGAGGGTACACGCTACTCTCGCCATCTCTCCACTCCCAGTGCGTGGTTGTCGGTTCCAGCAGTAGAGCCACCGGAGTCAGAGGCTTTCCGTAGTATGTGGCTAGTTGCAAAGTCATGATCACAGCAGGCCGACAACGAATGGTCCCTAAATAATTTTCCGTTGGACACCATGCATTGGGACTCTAACCCAAGTACACTAGAGACCACCCGGTTTTCGCATCCTTTTCCGATGGCAAGGATCGTTGGGACTCTAACCCAAACAGATGGTCAACTATACGGAAAACCCATTCACGTTGATGATAATGGACTGGCCAAGTACACCATCACCAAATAAGGACAATACCAATCCCATAAACTGATTCATTTGTTTCATATCATCACAGTTTTCAAAATAGCATTTTTGCAACTCTATCATTAAGCATGACTAAGCATTTTTCAATACTTTTAAATAAATCAGGGTCTCAGGTATAATATGTAGTCAAGGAAAGGTAATGCATCAATGGGTTATCACTCAACTCCTATTAACCTAATGCAGTAGATTAACTCAAGTGATAAATATTTTTAAATAACAAGGAGGGGCAAATGCACCAGGGCTTGCCTGTTGCTTGAAGTAGACGAAACCCTGACGTCAATCACCGAGAAGGATCCACGTCTACCGAGTGAAGACCTTACTCGGGACACGCTTCAGATAATAATCGCCACGCGTGCACTACACGAAATAATAATGCAACACTTACATGATGATATGTATGCCATGATTCAGGAGATGCATAAAATCACTGATCAATGGTAAGTAACTTAATTTGAAAGTTGAGTACAACTTTCTTTCACGATAAAGTTATAAGCCAGCAACACTAATTACTATCGAGTATTAACTGCTTTGGTTTATTGACCATTTTAACAGTTGTTGAAAACTGAATCAGCTCTCCTATAATAATGACCAGCACCCACTTAAGTGATTTATAAAAATCCTATTATCACATGTGTATAAACTACTAATGTTTAATTAACAATTGGTCTTCCTACTTGAAGTTCCATTAAATATCTTAGTTAACGTGATTTGCATAAGTCTTAACAAGTTAGCAAGACACCAAGGGTCAGCACATGATAGGGACCCGAGGTTAATACAAAATCCCAAATCACATAACCCCTAAATTGGATCAAGGTTTCTATTCATTTTATTGATCGATTTATAGAGTATTAAATAGTCATTAAGTAAACTATTTCCATTTGAACCCAAACTTTTCCCATAGCTATATCTCAGCCTAAAACAGTACCACAATAATTTTCATGATTTTTGGATCGTTATTCTTGTCTACAAAAATCATAGAAGTCCCATTTATTAATTAAGAGGGGCATTTTTAGTTCCTAAAGAATTTACTGAAAATCACTATTTAATATTTTTTTAAAATACTAAATTTTACATATAATACCCCAAATTATTTTCAGGATTTTTGGTGCAGCCAAATAATTTCTACAAAAATCACAAACACTAGCACCATTCATTTTTCAGAAAAATGGAAAAATGCATCTAAATCACTGGGAAAAAGGAAAACGCCGTTTCGGCCCGGGATGGCCCAAAACCGCAGATCGGCCCAGCCTTACCCTGCGCCCCCTCCCCTGTCTCTTAGCGCGGCCACGCTCTATTGGGCCGGCCTGCTAGGCCCAACAGAACCCACCCCGGGCTCCCTCTCCTTCTTCCCCCCGCTGCGCTCGCTCCGGCCGCGAGACTCGACGGCGGCACGACCATGGGACCGCCGACGGCGACCAAGCCGGTGATGTCGAGCACCCTAAAAACACCCCCACAAGCACCTAGACCCCTCCTTGGGACTCTGCTCCGCACTAAGACCTCCCGTGCTTGACTGCAGGCAGCTATGGCGGCTCGGCCGGCGAACTCGCGACGGTGTTCCATGTTCAGACTACCCCGAACCCTCCCGATACCATCCATCCACTTCTTGAGTATTAGGGTCCTCACCGCAGCTTGTTTCGTGCGGTGGCTGAGGCGGTGCCGCAGCGGAGTCCGCCGTGGGCGAAGAGGTCGACGACGATGGGATGAACCGAGGATGTCGAAGCCGTTCCGGGAGCTCCAGCGATCTAGGAACGAAACGGTTGGGCTTGTCATTACCGGGGTCACACGTCGTTCACGGAACGATAGACCAAGGCCATGAATCTTACCAGTAAGTCCTGGCCTCGGTGCGGCACGACGCGGTGGTGCTCCCGCCGGAGACAGAGAAGACGACGACGGCTACCGAGCGACTCTGACGATGGAAAGGGACGAGAAAGGGTTCAAAATGTGCGCTACGACCTAACAAATACGCGAGCAAGATGAATTAAAAGACGGTGGCTTGCTGGCTGTGAATTTGGTCACGCACTGAGAGGCGACCGGTGACGACCGAAGGGAGGAGAGAAAAGACGGTGGCCGGTTGGTGCTCTTTATAGGGGAAATAAGACGCGCACGACGTGGAGAGGGCCCCCACGGTCCCGGCGTCGACGATGACACGCGGCCGCCCGGCCCCGGGCAGTGCCGGCAAGCGGCGCGGCACGCGCGGCTCTGCCCTCGAGCAGAGCACGACAGAGCATGCCGGACCCCCCCGGAACACTGTAGCAGTCTACACCCCTATCCCCTTTTTGCAAAATTACCCCTTATTTTGTATGCAAACTTGAAAAATGTCCTTAATAAAAGTTGTAGCAAATTAAATTTAGAACAACTTTGGTTTTCGAACCAAATTCAAATTTTGAATGGATTTTTGGTAATTCAAAAAGGGGTAAAAGCTTGATTTGAAATTTATTTCAAATTCAACTAAATTCTCAATTTTTTTCTCAATAACTTGAAAATATGCAAAAATAAAAGTTATTCAAATTGTCAAGTCCTATAACTTTCATTAAATGAGTTTCACCAGATTATTCATAGTTTTTGAAATAGCATCTCAAATTTAAATTTCAAAACACTATTTAGGGTTTAATTTGAAATCTTTCTGCATAACATCAAAATCCTCAAATATAAAAGTTGTTCAATTTGAAAAGCCTTACAACTTTGATTAAAGTAGTTTTCCCAATCTCTTGATAGTTTTTGAAATGGCAGTTTAAATTTGAATCAACAAACACTAATTGAGTTTTAATTTAAATTTCCACTGGTAAACTTAAAAATCTTCAAACGTGAAAGTGGTTCCATTTTGAAGGGGCTAAAACTTTCATTAAAGGACCATTACCAGATTCCTACTAGTTTTTGAACTCGTATTTCAAGTTTAAACTTTAAAACCTAAATTAAGATTTTATTTGAAATTGTTTTTAATAACTTCAAAATTGCCCAAAATAGAAGTTGCTCAACTTTTAAAGATTTGCAACTTTTGCTTAAGGCCCAACACCTAATTCTATTTAGTTTTTGATTTAGGGTTTCGGGTCCGATTGGGGTTTTTAATTGTTTTCCCTTTTATTTCCTATTCGGATTTACAGGCATACACACGAACCATTATAAAGTCACTCAAAGATACCCAAGTACAATCATATGTGGAAATAAAATTGTCTCAATTAATGCACAGTGATCAGGTTTGATGCGGGATGATTTGCAACCAAGGATGATGACATGGCAGGTTTTAATTAACCGTAACACCAGGGGTGTTACACAACGGTAGAAAAGTTTGCCAGTCAAGTTGACTTGACCGGTACTACCAGTGGTACACCGGTACTACCGATACAACAGTCAACCTACTACCGAAGTACAGTCGTTACTACCGATCCAGACCCTGAGTAACTGCTTGGACACTAAGTCCTACCGGTACTACCGGTCCAGGACCGGTACTACCGCTCTGGCACTGGTACTACCGGATTAAAATCCGGTACTACCGAAATATATTTACTGAAACCCGAGAGCAGCGAGTTGGCTGGGAGGAGATTCGGCGCTAAGTCCTACCGGTACTACCGATGCAGAGTCGGTACTACCGGTGCAACATCGGTACTACCGGATTAAAATCCGTTACTACCGGAATAAACTTTTCTGAAACCCGAGAGCAAGCAGTTCGCTGGAGAGGATCCTGCTCTAAGTCCTACCGGTACTACCGGTCCAAGACCGGTACTACCGATTCTCCAGGGGCAGAATAGGATAGGGCAGTGCACAAGTGTGTGATCTACTAGCGGATTAAAATCCAGTAATACCGGAATAAACTTTTCTAAAACCCGAGAGCAAGCAGTTCGCTGGAGAGGATCCTGCTCTAAGTCCTACCGGTACTACCGGTCCAAGACCGGTACTACCGATTCTCCAGGGGCAGAACAGGGTAGGGCAGTGCACAAGTGTGTGATGGTGTCTCTCAAGCATGTTTTTTTTAAGTCAATGTTTGAGCACTTTAAACCTTCTACTAGTCAACTAGCTATACATCCCTCTTGATAGTGCGGTAGTCCTATACTCAATAAAAGATAAAACTTGCTAAACTATGAGTAAAGATCACCAAGTAACTCGGTCAAGTTGGAGGGGTGCTGTTTCATCGAATATTTCAATTTGCTCATTCATATGGACTAACACCTGCACATAATCTTGATAAAACCGTTAGTCGCTAATTTGATTGTCATTAATCACCAAAATCCCACATAGGGGGCGAATGCACTTACAAAGTGTAAGGTAGAGTATATTCATGAATGGATATTAAAGTCTTAAGAAGAGCATATCCTAGAAGGAATAGTCATCAAATGACTTTATAGTGAATAACACAATCTCATTTTGTTTATCACTTAATAATTTCCCATGCAGTAGAGTGATAACATCCTTGAAGGAACTAATTCATGAAGGTTTTACTAGTCGATTCTTGCAGATACATCATTAATCCCTGAAGTGAATATAGACCCGAGAGAAAAAAAAAGTAAGATAGCTTAAACACTATGAAGGTGTCATGCAAACACTCAGAAAAAGTGTATATTGTAAAGTTAGCAATGAAGTTTTAATATCCTCTAAATACCATAGAAGGTATGAGAATAATGGTGATTTTGGCAATTGAATTATTATCCCCTAAATGCCAAATGGAAGACTGGATTTATTACTTAGTGGTACAATCAAAGTCCTGAAGATTTATAAGTAAAAAAACACTAAGAAAGAACTATAAGTTTGTTATACTATCCAGAAGATATTGAATATAAAGTTTTTTTTAACCCCCATAATCCTCTGAAAGGATTTATTACCTTGAAGGATAAATTTTTTTATTTGTTTTGCACAACTAATAAGTGGTTATTTATACATGAAGTATATTGCTCTTTGTTATACCCATATAATTCATAGAAGAATTATGAGCCAACTTTTTAGAAGATATAGTTTTATGGTACCGCATACCATTAATTAAGCACACATTTATAAAAGTGTGATTTGAACAATGAAATTCAAAGGACGTTTTTATGAGGGGGAGCAATTTATTGAATTTACCTTGTAGGTAATTGAAACCACTAGAATTATAAATATCAAAGTAGATCATATTTGCTAAAATATTAATGTTTATGCATAGATTATGAAGATCAATATCTATTCACGAAGAATATAATATCCTGAAGAATATATATGACCAAGAAGGTTAAATGTTGTACTCTTTTTTTTCCCTATGTGAGTTTTTACTCGAAGATTTCTCACACAAGGTTTTTAATGAGGCAACATGTGTAATGCAATTAACGAATGCGATGTATTCTTTTCTCTAAGAACCGTTTTTCCCACTGGGTTTTCGAATGGAGTTTTTAATGAGGCATGTGCATATCGTGATAATCGCCTAAGGGGGAGTGTTGTAAAACATACGGACTCTGTCCTGTAAGGAAAGGAAAAGAAGGAATACTAATCCTAATCCGTTTGTATGTGGGCTCTTACCAAAGCTTTTAGACCTTAGCAGGACTATATATACATAGGAGCTCTATGTTGTAATCATCAATATTCAGAGGAATAAAGAATAGTCTCTCTATCTTGTGTCTATTTGTTCTGCTATTTTCATCTACTATGTTAATCAAGAGCGACAGAGAGGGAAATATCCTAACCGCTGGCGACGTGTTTTATAACACTGTTCACTATTCTAAATTTTAACTTGTTTTTCAGACCTAGAATATTGTTTTTCTCTTAGAACAAATCAGCCGAAAGTAGCTCTTATTTAATATTTTATTTATTAGTATTTGACTAATATCACGAAATGAACGTCCACGTTATTTCTCAAGGCATAAAAAATATACCACATTAATTAGGGAAAATACATTGTAGTACCCCACATATTTAACAAATTAGCCACCACTAACATTACGCAAAGTATTACCCCAGAACTATCCTTTAGCGTGATATATAATATCTGTTTGCATGACTAGTATAATGCCTGTGCTAACGCCACAGATTTATTTTAAGGATAAATATGAAACAGCCAACTACCGATGATGATGTATATAATCCCATAAACACTTATATGACGATGTATATAATCTGGAAAAACGCCTATGTATTGTGGTGTGATGGCCGTCGGGTTTACTACCTCCGAGCACCATCCATAGAATTGGCACAAGCATAGAAGAGAGAAAGATGTTAAAGCAGTCTGACCTTAATCCACATATCAATTGCAAGAAGCATTGCAGCATGACCACATTCAATGCTAAGATTGACTGTGTAAACCTTAGATTGGCTTCTGTAGAGAAGCGATAAAAAACATGGCACAAATTACAGGAGGCTTTTTTCTTTTTAAAGAAAAGCTATTATCTATTCTCTTCACAAAATAAAAAGTAGTCACAAGTTGTGTCCCATGCCAAGATATTTGCTCTGTTCTCTTGAAATTACTAGCCAGCATCAGCCAGCCATTCAGCAGTGTTTTCTCTCACAATAATCAGCAAGCCAGTCGTACAATCTAGCCAGCCGAACAGAAATATTCAGCATAGTTTTCTCAAAAACAGGAGATGTGTATTACTATAATATTCAGATGGTACTGGTTTAGGCATAATAATATTGCCCACACATCTTGCTCTGATAACACTATTTACCTGGACTTAGAGAGAGAAATTCAAGGTACATGCCACAATGCCTAAATCCTATAAAACACAAGAACACATTCTACATTATTGTCTACTAAGGTGAAAGGCTGATGAAGACCTTCAAAGTGAAGCATAACACTCGCCCATAGGAATTATGAACTCCAAAAAACAATTTTGAAAGAGTTGATGCTAGGAGAGCTGCAAGGAAACAAAAAAAAAAAAAAAACCTTAGCATAGCACATTTGAGTCACGCCATCTTAACTGACCTCCACATATAGTTCGGGCAAGTCAAAAGGAAACCATCTTGGCAAGTCCACAAACCAGATGCACAAGCCTAGCTTAAAAGCTGATCAAGGTTAAATACAGCAGTCACCCGCCTGATCCATCTAGTAGAACGAGCAGTCAGAGATTAAAGAAAATAGTTTCTACAAGTTGAATCAAGAGTAGTAGTGAATTGATCCAAGCAACCTGGTGTCTAGTGCTCAAGAGCTACAGAAAATAATTTCTTCAGAAAAAGCTTTAGGGAACAAATATTGAGCTAGATTGCAAAAGCAAACCTCGACAATAGACTGAAACCACCTCGACAATATACTGCTGTATTCAGTATAAGATGCTTCCATCGTTTGTTCAAATCTTCTACAGTTGTCCTCTTAAACCTCTCATATTGCGATTAATCATAAAATAAGGTAAGAATACAAAAGAAAACTGTAAGAACAGGGGCAAAGCCAATTCCTAATAAAACAATGAGGCAGGTGCAGATTCCGTATCTGACAGTGCAGTTGTCGCTGAGCGCCTTGCCACTGTCGATGAAACTTCATGATGACAACCTAGCAGTGAAGACTACCTCAAGTTTTTCAGCAGCAGAACAGATAAAACACTGTATTGTTTTTTACTTACTAAACTAATAGGAATGTTAAATAGGCCTAACATGTAGAAATAAGAATTCTTGATGGCACTTACAGTTAGCATCATCAAGTAAACGAACTGAATGCTACTGCAAGCCTCATACCAAAACAAAAAAACAAAAAACATGCTTCTTCTCTACCCCTAAACAAAACACCAGCATATCATTTTTTTAGGATTAACAGGACCGTAACCTTTTTTAGATCAACAACAGCAAACCATATGTGTATGTAATAGTGCCATAATTAGATGCAGAAAGGGAAATTTGCATCCATGGAACTGAATATTTTTACCTACCTTTACTGCTCTTATATATGAAGGTTTATTTTGAGGACTGGAAATGATCTAAGTTGTGCTTCGCATTCATGGATGCTAGTTGAGAGATGTTCTGCACAACACAGAAAAAAAAAAAAAGAAGGAAAGGAAAATTCAGTCACCAAAGACAAGATTCAGAAAAGAAAACTCGTATGCAATGGATTAGGGATTTTGATCCTCTCACTCCATAAGCAAGGCAACATCCTCTCACTTCAGGAGCACGCAAACAGCCTAAATGATTGCACTTTACTCTAAAAGCAATACTGTATTTAGGCACCGGAAAGGATTGCACTTTACTCTAAAAGCAATACTGAATTGAACAGAAATAGGGATTCTTAATTATTTTTCACATATATTGGTCCATTGCAAATAGAATCGTGAATAGCTGCAAGTCCTTAGGTATAATGAAAATAGAGAGATCACAGTTTAGAGGATTAATGTAACTTTTGGGAACCATCTGGGCTTGATGAAACCACTATCGACAGAGCGACGCCGTCGCGAAACAAAGATGGGTCAGATTGTATGCAACAGTAGCAAAACAAATCCAGCTGGGACTATTTGGATCGGAAACTGTATGTATAGAAGGAGAAAAAAGATTGGAATTAGGCTTGGATTTGGTCTTGAACGATCCACAGTAGGAGACAACTTACGGGCAAGTTGGGATGTAACTCCCCACGAGGCCATTTCTTTCCATCGACGCCGAACGACTGGAGCGCATCCTCCAACCTTCTGCTTGGCCGATGCCCACGTTGAGTGGAGGGGCGCCGGTGATGGGAAAGAGCCGCATGGGGTGAGCTCGGGCCCAATCGTGCCCCGGCGATCGTGGGCGAGGCCCCGGAGTAGTGGGAGGCCTCCCGCGCCGTTGCACCTCCGACGGTCGATGGCCGACTGCGCCATCATATCGAGAGAGAGAGAGAGAGAGAGAGAGGGAGGAAGAGACAGATGCGCGCACGGCGGGAGAGGAGGGCTAGCGGTCGCCGGGGCCAGGCCGTACCGGAGGGCGGCCACCACGGGAGCGGGGCGCCGCCGCGGCCACCGTGCCCAACCCTACCCCCGCAGCCAGGCGCCCTAGCTGGGCCCGCGTACGCCGTAGCAGAGGACGGGTGTTTTGGAGAGCGAGAAACTGGGGATTTTTTTTTTTAAAAAAAAAGCGATGGTGCTGGGATTCGATGCCTGCCTGCGTCGGACGTGCGGCTGGTGTGCGGTTGCGGAAGGCGACAGCGGTCGGGGGAGGAGGGTGAGCAGGGTGATTTGATGGGCAAACTTTCCTCTCAAGCCATCGGATAAGATATGAGTGGTTTTATAACCCTTGATTTTAATAGAGATGAATTTTTATGTGTATTTTTTTCTAGGTGCATGAAGATTAGATCTCTCAGCGGGAGACACTTCTCTGAATGAACCTAAATTTATTTGATAATCTAATTATAAAAGAGATAAGATTCTCTACTCCTAAAAAGAGCAAATTGCAATCGTTCACACAGGCAGAACCAAAATCCCTCGCTCCCATCGCTTGTCGCCCCCACATCGTTTCCACCGCCGCCCGCCTCCCCCTGTGAGCCGCAGCCATCGACCGCCCGCCTCGCCCTGTGCCGCAGCCGCGGCCGTCGCCCGTGCGTTGCCCCCGCCGTGCCGCCACGACCCCACTGCCTGCCCTGACACCGCCCTATCGCTCGTCGCCCCACATCGTTTCCACCGCCGCCCGCCTCCCCCCGCGAGCCGCGGCCGTCGACCGCCCGCCTCGCCCTGTGCCGCAGCCGCAGCCGTCGTCCGTGCGTTGCCCCCGCCGTGCCGCCACGACTCCACTGCCTGCCCTCCCTGCCCTGACACCGCCCTACCCGGCACGCACCGCCCTGCCCGGGCTGCCGAGCACCTCCCCGGCCCGACGCCTCGCCGACACGACTGGCCGCCCCACGACGTGAGCAGCCGAGCCCCTCCCCGCCCCGCCGCGCCGCCACGACCTCACCGCCGGGCACTGCCGCCCGCCCCAACGCGCCGCCGGCACTGTCATTCGCGACTTGTGATCCCCCTCCCCGCCCCCTCTCACACCAGGTCTTCCGGCCAGGATCCAATCCCACGCAATTCGCAAGAGGGCCGTCAATCACGCGGTTTGTCTCCCACTCCGCCGCCTCCATCCCCTTCCCCACACCACGAGCTCGCTAGAGATGAGGTTGGCGACGAAGACGACGACGAGTTCTGCCACGAGGACGACGACGACTTGTCGCTGACATCTCGCCGCCTCCATCGCAGCGTAGCTGCTATGTTCCCAGCCAAGTGGAAGGAGGAGGAGATGATGCACGGGCCAAGGAGCGGTGAAGAAGCAGCCACCTCACGTCGGCTCCCAGCCCTGTGACCCGCGGGTTAGTCTCCTACCCTTGCTCCATCTCTTTTTCTGATCTGTACACAGAATCGATGGTCTTCCTCCATCGCCAAAGTTGTAGACGCCTCTAGCCGCCTGCTCCGCCCCCCCCGGCCGGCTCCGTGATTGGGGCCGCGGCACCGATGAGCGCAAGTCCGACAGCGGCCACGAGCTCAAGATGTTTTGGGATCTTAGAAGTGAAGGGCTCGAGGTTCTGTAGAGTTGCTTGAATGCTGGAACTTGGAAGTTTAGTATTGTAGATCTGTCAAATATGGCATACGGTTTCTTTGAGGGACACCTGTTGATGCTTACTGGTTTGACAGAGTAACTGGCATACCTTGGGTTGATTTTTAACTTTGAGACAGAACCCAGTGAAATCTTAAATATTGGTCTGCAGAAACTTGTAGTTACAATCATACATCAGACAACACATCATTAATCTAAATTTTTTCCCTCTTGGTCAATATGAATTTCTAGCAGATTGGTCTCTTCTTTAGCTAGGTATGCATGTGCATCTGAGTTGCCTAGGGACATTTCTAACAGATTGGTCTCTTCTGAGTTGCCTAGGAACATCATTAAGAAGTATGCATGTGCATCTGAGTTGCCTAGGGACATTTCTAGCAGATTGGTCTCTTCTTTAGCTGAGACATTGTATCTTGCATGGTTCCTGAAACAGTAACATGGTTAGTGATTAGTAGTGCCTAGAAAGTGGTCTATCTTGTTTGAATTATTATATCTGCTAAGCTCAAGCATCATTGCAACTTTGCAAGTTATCTGAACTATGTTGTTTGGAAATAATTTAGGTGTAGCTAAATATTTCTCCTTAGGCAGATATGCCTATCTTGTGATCTCTGGGACCTGGGCGTGTTTCTAATTGGGATTGAAGTATTGAACAATAATTATTATCGTCTTTGTAAACTAAAAGTTTCACTTGAGCTAAAATGTGTCATTGGTTTACTCTTACCCTGACAGTTATGCCAACACTGATGCTTCACTTTACGTTAAAAGACATAATACCTTTGTTAGACTAAGATGACGGTGAGTGCCTTATTTCCTCACGCAAGTGTAGTGACCCTCCCAACTTCCTTGTACTACTTACAGTATCCAGTATTATTTCACCTTCTTTTTATCTGCAAGGTGAATTTTATATGGCGAATTTTACATGCCAAAAATACTGAATGTTATCATGCTGTTTTCTATCTAAATATCATCAGTTTTGTCAATTAAAATTTTGCCAGTTTTGTTAGTACCCCTTTTTCTGTATCACATGGCAAGGAGAGTTCAAGATTAATGTTGAGTGCAACCATGCTACTCTATCTGGACATAGGCATCTTTTTTTTTTGTTTGCTTACCTTCAGTTGTTTAATAGCTTAAAGAACTTTATGTTAAACTTGCAGCTGCCATCATGAACTAGAGACTGCACAGATTAGTGGACTGCTTGATTGGAATTATGCTGCCTGTTTATGCTTTTACATTCACAGGCATGACCTATAACGTGTTTGCAGGGACTTTCTGATCACAGGGATACTCTTGGAGCTCCTTTGCTATGCCCGTGTACGTAATTTATCTTATGGTTTTTTTCCCCTCAACTGTTCATCATTATTTATGGTTACACTTTTATAGCACATCTACATGCTAATTCATTTTTTTTGGTAGCACTAAGGTTTTAGAAAATGAAACACAGCTTTCACTGTTTCACATATGTAATATATTCTGACTAATGACATCAAACTATTAGTGAGAATGCCGCTTTGCGATGGTGTTAGCCTGATCTCCTATTCAGGCACATGATGATGACCAACATGCCATTTGCCTTTTATGAATTATGCAGTATATATTTCCCAAAATACTGTATTATAGGACCATATTTATTCTTACTAGGTTGTTTGAAAGATTGACATTGTGCTATCACGCTATTTGCCATTACATTTGCATGGAATTGAACTTATATAATTGTATCATCACCCAAATCTACTGATGGCTTGCCTTTGTTTTTTTTTATGCAGAATTTTTAGTAAGGAGAAGATGAAAGAACTACCAGAGCATTTGGATAACTTTTAGTAATTAGCATGTAGATAAATTCTGTACTTAGCATGACACAGCTCAAATTAGAATACTGCTTGTCGGTGCTAGTTTTAGCGGGGCTAACACCGGCTAATAAATATGTGTTTTGCTGATTGAGGCTACGGATGGTGTGCAAGGGGGAACACAGGAATTATACTGGTTCAGGCCAAGCAAGCCCTACGTCCAGTGGAGAGGAGAGTCATGTTGCCTTGCACCGGGGTGCTTGTAGTAGGGGGTTACAAGCTAGGCGAGAGAGGGAAGTGCTCCCAGGTCTCTTGTGGTCTAAGATTGCTCTGCTGACATCACCGGTGCCTTGGATGCCTTTGTGAGATTGCGCTCGAGGGGGATGGGGAAGCTCGGGCGAATCGGAGGTTGGGGCGCCGAGGGTGCTGCTCTCCCGAGCTCTCCAGGGGAGGCTCGGGCGAATCGGAGATTTGGGCGCCGAGGGTGCCGCTTTCCCGAGCTCTCCCGGGAAGGCTCAGGGCGAATCGGAGATTTAGGCGCCGAGGGTGCTGCTCTCCCGAGCTCTCCCGGGGAGGCTCGGGCGAATCGGAGATTTGGGCGCCGAGAGTGCCACTCTCCCGAGCTCTCCCGGGGAGGCTCGGGCGAATCTGAGATTTGGGCGCCGAGGGCGCCGCTCTCCCGAGCTCCCGTGGGGAGGCTCGGGCGAATCGGAAATTTGGGCGCTGAGGGTGCCGCTCTCCCGAGGGTTGGCTGTCATTAGTGTAATGACGTCGTGGGCCTCTGTAGACGCGGCCTTCGTGGGCTTCAGGCGCGGCCTTCGTGGGCTTCCACTAGCCTTACTTGGGCCAGGCCATGTTGGGAATAAGCGTTTTTGCATCGAAGTTGGGTACCCCTAACTTTGGTACCCGACAGTAGCCCCCGAGCCTGTGGCGGAGTGAAGGCACTCCTCCACAGGTTCACGCTGGTTCTTCCTGTCAAAAAAGATAAAGTGTGGGTTGTTTTTTCCGGTGGGTGCGCGCGAGCGCACCCGCGGGTGTAGCCCCCAAGACTTTGGAGGGATGATATATCCCTTCAAAGGCATAGAATCGTGTTCGTTAGTCGTCGGGTGTTTTTCGATTTATTTAGGTGGGTTGTTTCCTTGGAAGCGGAGCCCCCGAGCCTCCCACCGCGTTGGGAGATCGTTCGGTGGTCTTTCCAAGGTGCGGGGCAAGTTCCCGAGCCTCCGTTTTCGTATCGGAGATCGGTCGGGTTCTTTCCTGTCTTTTTTAATTCGACCTTCACGCTCTTTTTTCGGGAAGAGGAAGGTTTGGTCCTGCTCGACTTCCCCGCTGGGGCACGAGTCGGCATTTCCGGTGAGCTACAAACGTGTTGGTCCAAGTGGAGGTCCGTGCCCCATTCGTTAAGGGTCGGCTAGTGGCCTAAGCACACTCCAATTATTTTCTGAGGGTCAGTTAGTGGATGTCGGGTCCCTTCGATGGGTCCCGAGGGCATGATGCCTCCCACGGAGGGATTCCACATAACCGACTCGCTACTGGGACTTGGACACAGCATGGGATGTCCCTTGTGACGTTCCGGGCGTCGGGATACTGGCCGTTTTCGTGACCCCATCCACTAGCTGTCCCTAACTCGGTTTCCCTGGGGCGACTGTTCGAGCCACGGAGGGCCAGTCTTCGATCCCCTGGGAACATAACGGGCGCCCGAGCCCGGGGTTCCTTCGTTGGGAAGGGGGAAATGTAGGTGGAATCGAGGCGCGCGGTTGTAATGATTCGGCTCACCTTTTGAGGCACGAAGCCTGACGGACGCGACGGTTCGGCTTAGTCGAGGCGGTTTGCGTGCGCGGTGATGGCGGCGGCGTGGGGATCGTGGCGGGCCCCACGCAGTTAATGCGGCGGATCCTCCGCATCTACCCACGATCCACCGGCGGAGTTTATAAGAAAAAACTTACGGTTTTTTCTTTCTACCCTAGCCATTCGCTCGCTCGACCGTTTGCTTTCTTACCTTCGTCCCCTGTTTCGAGAGAGATCGTTGCCGCTGCCGTCGTTCTTCCCGCAACCCTTTCCCCCTTCTCTTGCCATGGATTCCTCCTCCGCTGCTGTCGACGCCGCCGCCGATGTCGCTGCCACCGATGCTGCCGCGACCGACGCCGTTGCCACCGATGCTGCCGCGGCCGTCGCCGCGACCGACGCCGTCGCCACTGATGCTGCCGCGGCCACCGCCGGCGTCCTCAGGCTGGAGCCGTGGCCGAGGAGCACTGTGACGGAGGCGCAGCTGGAGCGCCTCGTCCACCTGGGGCTGCTGCGTCCTCGTACCGACGCGCAGCACCCGGAGTGGGTCGTGCCACCGTGCGACCACGAGGAGCCGAACCCCGACGAAGGGTACGTGGTGAGCTTCGTTGCTTACCATGAGCGCGGGCTCGGCTCGCCGCCGAGCCGCTTCTGCCGGGCCATCCTCTTCGAGAACGGGCTGGAGCTCCACAACCTCACCCCGAATTCCATCACGCAGGCGTCGATTTTCGCCGCCCTGTGTGAAGGATACCTCGGGGTGTCCCCGCACTGGAACCTGTGGCACCGCATTTCCAGCGTCGACTGGTACACCAAGTGGGTCGGCGCAAGGAAGCCGCGGGAGATCCAACGCGGGGGGGATGCGGCCTCGTGATCCGCTCTTCGTTGTACATCCCCTGTAAGGCCCCTTCCTCCAACAAGGGGTGGCACAACGGCTGCTTCTACCTCCGCAACGACGGGGGTCTCTTCCCCAAGTTCACGGGAAGGGCACTCATAGCCCCTCTTCCCCAATGGGAGTAGGGGCGCCCGGCGAAGGAGTCGAAGCACCTGGACGCGTACTTCGGCGCGCTCAAGGAGTTGAACAGGAGGGGCCTTACCGGGGCCGGCGTGGCGGGGAACTTCCACATGCGGACGGTGTTACCTCTGATGGAGCGCCGCCTGGCGCTTCATCAGATGGTGACCGGGTCGCGGCGGGAAGGTACCGCGATGCTTCCCCGTGACCTTGGCGAAGCGGAGGTCATGCGCCAGGGTCGGCTATATGGTGGGGGGTTATCCCACCTGTGAGGAGATGAACCGGGTGCCAATGCGTCCCTGCGCGGGCTTCCTGGCGTTGGTAAGTGTTATTCATTCGATCAGGGCCGCTGGCTTCCCCGTCTTTCTTCTGACCTTTCTTTGTTCTTCGTAGGGCCTCTCGAGGACCGGGAAAGCTTCCCTTCCGCCCGTCCCGGAGGATAAAGAGCGGCGAACTCAGAACCGCCTCCGGGCCACGGAGGAGAAGGCGAGGAAGGACAAGGTGACCGCCCGGAAGCAGAAGAGGGCGCGTAAGGTGGAAGAGTCCTCCCAGCGCCGCCGTCGCCTGAGGGAGGCCGGGGAACCTGAGGTGGATACCGCCACCTGACGATGACGCCGACGACGATGAAGAAGAAGAAGATGATTTTTCTGTTTTTGATCTAATGGAGTCTTACTTGGCCGCTTGCGGCCACACAGCCCGCGGTGGGCGCTGACGAGCCTGGAAAGGCTCCTACTGTCAGCGTCCGCCGGCGGAAGTGCTGGGGTTCGTGATCCGAACCCTCGGGCAAACCTGCCGGAGACCGCGTCCCAGGACGCGGCTCCCGGCAGGGCGACATCAGGAGGCGGGGCTCCGCCCACCGTCAGCAGCGTGGTTCGGCCGGAGGGTCTGGGGACAGGCTCAGGCCTGGCGCCTGAGATGCCCCGAGGTTCCAGCAGGGGGGCCGAGAGTCCCCTGTTTCGGCGGACCCTCCCTGTCGACGCGTCGTTGGTCGGCGCGGCGACCGAAGGCGGGGGGAGTGTTGGAAAGACGCCGCCAGAGCCGGAGCCCACCAGCGCCAAGACACCGGCGCTTGAGCTGGGGCCCTCCCAGGCTCAAGCTTCCCCGCCGAGGGGCGGTGACGTTGGGACGACCCCCGGTGCCCAGGCGGAGCCCTCGTCACTGGGCGGCGCTGGCCCGGACGGCAGGTTGGTGCCCACTCCTCCGCCGCCGGCGCAGCCCACACCACCCGTCGTCTCGCCGAGCATGGGCGCTACGAAGAAGAGGAGGGTGGTTCCAAAAACGAGGTAAGTATCTTTACCTGCAATTCCTTCTGGTGGGGGTCCTTTCATGAGTGCTCCTTTCTTCCTTCTTTGCTTCAGGAAACGTTCGGGGGCGGACCTCCAGGTGTCGCACCTGAAGGTCCTGAAGGTGCGGGGCCATGACACGGCCGGGGGGAGTGCCCGGTCGGCGGGCGAGGAAGTTCCTGCACCCACGGGTCCGCTCGTGGCGTCCGAGGTTCCTCCCTCGAGGGAGGCTATCTCGGCGGTGGCCGTCCGTCGTCGTGCCCGTGATTGACCTGAAGGCGGAGCCAGCGCGGGCTTCCGAAGCCTCGACCGTCGGCTCCGGGAATGCCTTGGGAGCGCCAGCCGATGCCGCCCCCACGGAGCCCGCCGCCACGGGGTCATCGGCCGCGGATGTCAGCGCTGGAGCTCCCCCCGCCCGTGAGGAAGCCTCCTGGGCGCTGGCCTTGAGGGGACCTCAGCCTCGGGAGCTGACCGCCTCCCGGATCGAAGTGGGCAGACCGCGCGGACCCTCAGGCGCCGCCCGTCTTCTCGCTCCGGGACGACCTCGAGGCCCCTAAGTGGGACGCCGTTCAGGAGCTTGGGTTTAGCTCGGCGGCGGGGCTCCGCGCGATCGCCGATGTCCTCGAGAAGGACCTCCCGGCTCAGCTCCAGGTAAATCCCTGCGTCTTGTAAAATTTTTTCTGCATGTAAACATCGTTCTTACCGTTTTCGCTTCTTCCTTTTTTTCCAGGACCTCATGCACACCTCCCGGGACAAGTCCCGCTTCCTCCGTGGCGGGCTCGGGCTCTGGAAGCAGCTCGACCTCAAGGGGAAAGCCCTTGCCCGCGCCCAGGGCGAGCTCGCCACCGCGACCTCCAAGCTTGCCGAAGTTAGTGTTGACAACACTATCCTGAAGGGGGAGGTCGCGGAGGCGCTGGGCCGAGCTGCTGCCTCGGCGACGCGAGTGCAGGAGTTGGAGAGCGCCCTGGCCGCGATGACGAGGGAGCGCGACGCTTGCCCGAGAGCTCACCGCCGAGAAGGTTTCGGCCGTCGAGGCCTTGGCTCTCGACCTGGATGAGACTCGGGACGCGTTGCGCCTGGCGCTCGCCGCGGCGGACTTGGCCGGGAAAGAGGCACAGAAGGCTCGGGAAGAGGCTAGCTGTAAGCGCAGCGTTGTATTTTTTCCATTCTGATTGTCTTGTTTGCTCGCTGTATTTTTACTCATCTCCGTGGTTTGCTCCCACAGTTCTAGCAGACGGCTTACGACGGCGAGTTGGCCGAACACCTGGACCTGCAGAAGGTCGCGCGGGCACTGTGTGACTCCGTCGGCACCGGTGGAGAACCCTCGGGGATGTCGCTCCGGAGCCGACTGGAGGCACTCCACGGCAGCATGAGCGGCCGGATCAAGGAGGCCCTTCTGACGGGTGTCCAAAAGACACTGGCGGTCGTGAAGTCCCACTACGGGAATTTCGACGCCGACCCTGTCAGCGAGGGCTTCCTTGAAGCCGACGACGCCGAGCTCCTGGCGTTGGAGGATTCGATGAAGGAGCCAGGAGAAGCGCTGGCGGGCCTCTTCCAAGCCGAGGTCGAGCTCCCTCCCCTGAACCTACCGGGAAGAAGAAGCGGGCCATAGTGCCCTTGTAAAAAGTAACCTTTCGTGAGTGGCTTGAGAGGAAACAAACAATATGGCTCTTCGTGGCCTCAATATTTATGTAAATATTTACTGAATGTTTGTTTCGCTTTGTTTCGTGCTTTTTTTCTTAGGCGTTTTTTCTTGCCGATTCCTGTGCCCGGGCCATCGAGTCTCGGGGGACGCTTTTCGGGTGTCATAGCTTTAGCGGCATAGACGCAGCCGGATGTCCTAGGAACTTTGGCAGAAAGAATCCTTAGAAAAAAGGCTTAGGCGTTTCCTCCCGAGCCTCCTCCCTTGGCCGAGCGTAGATCTTATAGGTTTTCTACCGAGTGCAGGGTTAGCCTTCGAACGCGGAGTGGCGAGGGGAGATGCTGTGGCACTGGAGCGTAAGCGGTCTCCTCGACTCGGCCGGCTCTGTTCTCTGGGACTTCCCTTACTCTTCCGAATTCTATAAGTTCATGCTTGATTTCCGGAGGGAGGCGTGTTTTAGGGAGAAACGAATTCGACGAGTTTTGAAATTTTTGCGTTTCCAAAATTGTTGGATCTCGTGAAAGTCCGGGGGTTCCCCCCCGTCCTAGCCCCCGAGGGAGGGTCGGCCTTTCCGTAGGTTAGGCCGGGCCTCGCTTTTAATGCGCAGTGAAATAAAGGGTCATTTCACTCCCGAGTGTAGGCTCGGATTGAAAGTCAAAATCATGTAAAAAGAGTAGAAGTCGGGTCTTTTCATTGATTTCAAGATTTTCAAAATAGTACAATGCTCGTAATCTTAAAGATAGAAGCGACATAGCTGTTCGATGTTCCAAGTGTTGCTGTAGACCTCGCCCTTCTCGTTCGCGAGCTTATATGCGCCGGGGCGTAGCACCTCGGCGACGATGAATGGCTTCTTCCCACGTGGTGTGAGCTTGTGACCTGAAGTCCTCTGTCATCCTGTGAACAATAAGTCTTGGCCGAGTGCCCATGTAAATATTAGACTTTGTGATGAAAGTTGAGGACTTAGCATTTTTAGGGAATGCCGTAGCCTTGGTGGTGTAGATAGAGCCAGAGCTGTGCCAGTCCGACCCAAGGGGTTCCCACTTTGTCGCGCACACAGCTAGGTATCTCAGAGAAGGCTCGAGTGAGATCGTTTTTTACTAAATTTCTCAAACGCCCGTCTCTCTTCTCGTACTTAGGCAAAATTCGCGAAATCTTTCTGGAGCGCAAGTTGACCCTCGGGCGGAGGGTGGTGAGTGGAGGTGCCGTAGCCCGGAGGCGTAGGCGATCTCACGGCTCGGCCAGCCCTGCCCTAAGAGTGTCCTTTTACTTCTTTGGATCTCGCAAGTTTTGCTAGAGTGCAGAAAGGAGTTCGGCGCGGAATTTTCGAAAAAGCGATCGAAAAGGCGCAGAGAAAATTAGATCGTCAGTCCCCAAGCGTCCACCCCTCGTCCCGTACTTGAAAAATTCCATGAAATTGCCTCGAAGCGTAAGTCACCCGTCGGACGATGGGTAGTGAGTGGAGGTGCCGTAGCCCGGAGGCGTAGGCGGTCTCGCGGCTCGGCCGGCCATAGCCCTAAGGGTGTTCTCTTGCCTGTTCGGGTTTCACGGATTTTTTCAAGAGTGCTGGAGAGGTTCGGACGCAAGGGAGGTTTCATTTTAAATCTCAAAATTTGTGATAATTAAAGAACGCTTATTTATCGATTCTGAGACCACAAATATGAACAAAGCCTGGAAGCTTAAGGGTAACTGTGACTTAGCTGTTCGAGCTACCAGCGTTGCACTGGTGATGATCGTAGAGGCGGTGTCCCGCGCGGGGGGCACCGGATTGGTCGGGTTGACGCGGATGCGCTTCCCCCGCCTAGTTCGGCGGGAGCGGCGCGTGACATTCCCTCTGTTTCTCTGAAAAGGGTGGAGGTGTCGCCGGGGTCCCTTTCCCAGCCACCTGCTGGGCCGGGGTCAGGATGATGATGGCCCGAGGCTCAGGTTGGGCGGAGGTTCATCTCGAGGCCGAGGCCAGTGGCCGCGAACTCGAGGCTCCCGAACCGGAGCACCGCGCCAGCAGGAAGCGCAGGGACGTTGGCTGCCATCCGCAACCGGGATCAACACGCAAAAGGCCCCTACCTGGCGCGCTAACTGTCGGTGCTAATTTTAGCGGGGCTAACACCGACTAGTAAATATGTGTTTTGCGGTTGAGGCTACGGATGGTGTGCAAGGGGGAACACAGGGATTATACTGGTTCAGGCCAAGCAAGCCCTACGTCCAGTGGAGAGGAGAGTCGTGTTGCCTTGCACCGGGGTGCTTGTAGTAGAGGGTTACAAGCTAGGCGAGAGAGGGAAGTGCTCCCAGGTCTCTTGTGGTCCAAGATTGCTCTGCTGACATCACCGGTGCCTTGGATGCCTTTGTGAGATTGCGCTCGAGGGGGATGGGGAAGCTCGGGCGAATCGGAGGTTGGGGCGCCGAGGGTGCTGCTCTCCCGAGCTCTCCCGGGGAGGCTCGGGCGAATCGGAGATTTGGGCGCCGAGGGCGCCGCTCTCCCGAGCTCTCCCGGGGAGGCTCGGGCGAATCGGAGATTTGGGCGCCGAGGGCGCCGCTCTCCTGAGCTCCCGTGGGGAGGCTCGGACGAATCGGAGATTTGGGCGCTGAGGGTGCCGCTCTCCCGAGGGTTGGCTGTCATTAGTGCAATGACGTCGTGGGCCTCTGTAGACGCGGTCTTCGTGGGCTTTCCACTGGCCTTACTTGGGCCAGGCTATGTTGGGAATAAGCGTTTTTCATCGAAGTTGGATACCCCTAACTTTGGTACCCGACACTGTTGGTGTAACAACATCCGGTTTGAGCAATCAAACCCATATAATTTGAAGTGTTGATTCAGTCTTATCCAATTGAAACTATGAGTTGACCATTTATTTACTACAACTTTTGTTAGTACATCATAGCTCAGTTAGCCCATAATGATGTACTGAGAAAACTTTGGCAACCACTTATTTAGTACGGCTTTTGTTAGTACACCATACCTCAATTAACCCATGATATAGCTGGAAACAATTGGCAATCATGTATTGTCAATCATTTTCTTTTCAGCACTGATATGGTAACACGACAACACATTTCCATAATTATCGAGTCATTTTCTTTTCATAGTTATCAGGGCGTTATTTGTTCTTGTTACAACGCACTGAAATGTATATACAGTGGACTCAGTGAGCCTGCGACGCCGTGCTCTCAATGACCGCTAATTTTACAAACTTTGTTATTTGATTAAATGTCACTAATATTGGTATCCCTTAATTTTACATTATTGTTATCTTATCGTACGATCTTTGTGTTTCTATATAAAAGTTTAGTTGTCCCGTAGCAACGCATGGGCATGTATCTAGTCTACTAAAAGAATGTGATTTCGTTACACTGATGAAATATTGCTATGTTACACTCTCACGACATTAAGCGGATCGTAAAATTTTTATACCCAGCACATCGAATATTTAGACATATTACACAAATTATGTGTAAATTACGAGACGTATTTTTTAAGTCTTATTAGTTCATGATTTAACGATGTTGAGCTACATTAAATATTTGCTAATGATAGATTCATCAGGGTTAAAAATTTGTCTAATGGTTTATAAGCCAGCTATGCAATTAGTTTTTTCTTACCGGCTCCGTTCGCTTGAACTTACCAGCCAGTCATTTAGCATTGTTTTTCTCTTACAACAATCAGCTAGTTAGCCGAACTGAGCCAGAAAAATCCTTCCAACATCCTATAAAACATCCAATGTGACAAGTAAAGTTTTTACACGTTGGATCTAAACACCCATCCTTTTTTTTTTTTGCTGTGAAACTGGTGATCATAAACCCACAGCTCTTTTGATTCCCTTTTCCGGGTGCTTTTGCGCCATGGACCTATGCGCTCATTACCCATTCGGGCCAAGCGATATGACGTACCTCAAGAAATATCAGATTTCTAGTAGTCTTAATATGCCGATGTCTTGATAAGCTTCATCTTGTAACAAATTGTACCTAGCTAGGTCTGTTATAATCGCCCTAATGTTCTCTAGGGTGTTGCTCAAAATTACCTAGAAATATCTTTTCCTGTGTTATAATTTTAAATACTTGATTGAGTTGCTGTTTATGTTTTGTTATGTTTCCCTCCTCGGCTCCGCATAGCAACATCTTCGCTCAACATACAACGTATATGTGTGAGGAAAGTGATAGGAAAGAGGAGCTCTCGGGCCAAAAGCTGTCCCATTTCTCTAATGCATAATTGGCCCGACCCGGGCCAACAATCTGGTCCAACCGTGCTCACCTCTCTGTATAAAGCAGTGAGGATCCTTAGGTCCTGTCTAGTAGAGAGCTCTGTCAAACAGTTTTTTAGCGAGCAATGATTCTAGAAATGACTAAAAGGCTAAGAGCTGAAAAGTAGCTTCTCCTGATTCAAAAAGTGATTCTCTATCATAATTTTGAGAGTTTATATTAAAAAATAAAAAAAGAATCACTTTCAACCACAAAATCGCTTTCTTAGAATCAGCTTCCATAAATAACCAAAATGCAATAGAGCTCTAAACACTTGAACATGGTTACAAAACCTCTCACGATACTCGTTCGCTTGCGAGCGAGAGCAGCGACACCTGAGAGACACCGAACCATCCCAGCCAGTTTCCGTTTCACCAAGTCCTCGACCAAACCAAAAGGCTCAGGCGGCTAAGGCAAGGCAAAGGCTCACAGAGGTCTTGAACCAAACAAGTTCGATCCTTGGCCTCAATTATCCAAAGCGGTGCTGGTGGTGGCAGAGTATGATGGTATGAAGTTGCTGGATGAGATCGAATTTTTATCGATTCCCATCTGGATTCGGGTTGATCGTCTCCCTTTGGACCTGATGAATAAGGAAACAGCAAAGGCGATTGGGGATGAGGTGGGAGAATTCATGGAGGTTGAGTCGGATGGAGAGATGCAGGCTGCGGGGCGTGTGCTCCGGCTGAAGGTGCGACTGGATATCAGGAAGCCAATCCGTCGCGGATTCAAGGTGGATACTGGTGACATGAAGGGTGAGCGGTGGTGCCCGATCTCGTATGAATTTCTGCCAGAGTTCTGCTATGTATGTGGGCTCATAGGCCATACAGATCGCCTTTGCTCCAAGAAGTTGGGGAGTGGCGAGGTAGCGCAGTACAGTAAGGAGCTTAGGTACATTCCACTGAAGAAGATGATGAGGGGTGGTGAATCGAGTTTCAAGCAGGATAGTAGGAATTTTTCTTTTTGGAGGCAGGGAGGGTCAGGGTTCCTGGAGGCAGAGTGAATCTGGGGGGAAAGGAGGAAGTGGTAAGAGTAGAAGTGATAGCCTATCATGGAGGAAGGAAGGGGGAGCGACAGATGGAGGAAAGAAGGGTGTTGGAGAGGAGGAGGAGGTTCTCAGCCCCCTGAAGGCTGATAAGCGAGAGTTAGATAAGCCGGCGAGTGTGGCAAAAAAAATCTTTGGGACCGGTTCTGGGAGGAGGAGACTGGAGGACAAAATATTAAAGCAGAAACACGTGAACAGTCCCATGCAGATAGAGGTGGCCAAGAAGAGCAGTAAAGAGCAACAGCTTGGGGCTTCACGGTTGAAGAAATTCAAGAGAATTCCAGGGGAGAATAAGAAGGGTGGTTCAAAGGCCAGCCCTGTGGGGGGGAAAAAAATAAAAATAGATCGGTGGATGAGGCCTGGTTGGAGGAGAAGAATGACGAATCAGATAAGAAGAAGACTAAGGTTGGTGAGGGTATGGTGGGTGTGAATCCTAATGTTGAAGCAGGGCTGTCGGAACAGCTCCGCGAGTCGAAATGAGGATTGTCACTTGGAACTGCCACGGATTGGGGAATGGCGCAGCAGTTCGTGGCCTTCTTAATGTTCAGAAGGAGGAGGACCCCGGCATTCTCTTCTTGTCCGAGACTAAGATGGACGAGCGGAGGATAAAAGGCTTGCGGTGGAAGTTGGGTTTGACAAACATGATTGTGAAAGATTGCGACGGGCGAAGTGGAGGTCTCGCGATCTTTTGGAGGACGGGTGTCAATTTACAATTCGTGGTATTTCACGTATGTATATTGATGCGGAGGTGACGGAGGCAGATGGTTTCCTATGGAGATTGACTGGTTTCTATGGTGAACCGAGTTCTGAAAAGAAGACACTATCTTGGAAAGCAATGCGCGCGCTCAATGCTGCGCGGCGTCGTCCTTGGTTGTGTCTTGGGGATTTTAATGAAATTTTATTGGAAGGAGAAAAGGAGGGAGGACCGAGAAGGGCTCAGGTGTGCATGGATCATTTCAAGGAGGCGCTAGAAGATTGTGAGCTAACTGATCTGGGTTTCGTTGGTGATGTGTTCACTTGGAGGAATAACAGTCATACTAGTGAACACTATGTCCGGGAGAGACTGGACAGAGCAGTGGCGTGTGGAGAATGGATCTCCAGGTTTCGGTTGTACCGAGTAGTCAATGGTGAGCAGAGACACTCAGACCACAGGCCTATCATTGTGGACACGGACCCACCAGGAAGGAAGGAGAGCCGGTGGGGTCACCACTTTTTCAGATTTGAGGCCAACTGGGTGGAGGAAGAGCAGTGTGAAGCAATAGTAGAAAATGCTTGGTGAACGGCGTTAGATGTTGCTAGAGAGAAGGTAGAAGGTGCGCTGAGGAATGTTGCCCGGGACTTGGGTGATTGGAGCCGTAATGTCCTGGGAGATCTTGAGAAGCGGATCAAAAAGAAGAGGAAAGCTCTGGAGGAATGTAGGCGTATGGGGATTAGTGGCAGAATGGTGGCCAGAGAGGAGGTGCTAAAGTATCAACTAGCTAAGTTGGAAGAACAGAAAAAATTTTACTGGAGGCAACGGGCAAAGGTGCATTGGTTGAAAGATGGTGATCGAAATACCCGTTTCTTCCATAAATATGCGTCAGAGCGTAGAAGAAGTAGCAGAATAAATAGATTGATTGATGATGGTGGTAGGGTGGTGGAGCAGGAGGAGGAGATGAGGGCCCTGGTTTCTAACTATTACAAAAATTTATTTACTACTTGTGCAGGAAATCGCTCTGAAGAGCTCTTACATTCTGTCCACCCAAAGGTGACGGGCTCTATGAACAACGGGTTACTAGCACCATTCTCTGAGGAAGAGGTAAAGGCTGGCATGGATGCCATCGGCAACCTGAAGTCCCCAGGTGCAGATGGGATGACGTCCCTCTTCTATAAGAAACATTGGGGGCTGAAGTCACAAAGGAAGTGCTGAACTTTCTAAATGGTGGTAATATGCCTGAGAAATGGAATGAAACAATTGTGGTTTTAATTCCCAAAGTTCAGAGGCCGGAACGATTGAAGGATCTGAGGCCAATCAGCTTGTGTAATGTTATTTATAAAGTGGTAGCAAAGGTACTCTCAAATCGCCTGAAAATTATTCTTCCTGATATAATTTCACAAAACCAGAGTGCGTTTGTCCCCGGTAGGCTGATTACAGATAACATCTTGATAGCATATGAGTTGACTCATTTTCTGCAGAACAAACGGAGTGGGGTGGATAGTTATGCTGCTGTGAAATTAGATATGAGCGAAGCCTACGACCGGGTGGAATGGGAGTTTCTAGCCAAAATGATGTCCTAGGATGGGGTTCCATGACCGATGGGTTAGACTAATTATTACGGTCTCATACAAGATAAAAGTAAATGGTGAGCTGACTGAAGAGATATTCCCAACAAGGGGTCTTAGGCAGGGTGACCCCCTCTCCCCCTATTTGTTCCTAATTGTGCTGAAGGCCTTTCTGTCCTTTTAAATTCTGCAGAGGAAGAGGGGCACCTTCAAGGTGTTTCTATCTGTGAACAGGCACCGAGCATAAATCATCTTCTTTTTGCTAATGACTCTCTGCTACTCCTGAAAGTAAACCAAGAGAGTGCAAGTCATCTCCAAAATGTGCTACAACTATATGAGGACTGCTCAGGGCAGACAATAAATAAAGAGAAATCTTCTGTGTTGTTCAGCAAGAATTGTGGTGGTAGTGTTAAAAGAGATTTTTTGGAAGATTTGGGGGTTCCACAGGAAGCAAGGAGTGAGAAATATCTTGGCTTGCCAGTATATATGGGGAGATCAAGGGCTAAGAGGTTTAATTATTTGAAAGATAGGGTATGGAAGCGCATTCAAGGTTGGATGGAGAAATTATTATCTAAGTCTGGGAACGAGACTTTGATCAAGGCTGTTGCACAAGCAATTCCATCTTTTGCCATGTCGTGTTTTGATTTAACCAAGGGGCTGTGTGATGACCTGAGCACGATGATCTATCGATTTTGGTGGGCTCAGCAGAAGGATGAGAAGAAAATGCACTTGGTATCATGGCAGACGCTCACTAGTAGGAAGGAAAAAGGTGGACTGGGTTATAGAGATTTGCATCTCTTTAACTTAGCTATGCTTGCTGTTGGTATTTTTAACATCACTTCAAGTTAAGTTGTCATCCCTAACATGATGTCAAAAACCATTGGTAAAATAATTTACACTTGCCACCTAAAAATATAACACTATAGAATATATCCGCAAGCACACAGATAATTCTCTCCATTGTAGCACTTCACCCGGTAAGTATTCCAAGTATCGTTGATTTGTTTTATACCAAAAGGATAAATAGACATTCTACTCATTAGGATAATCTACTATAGTGATTGAAAAGATAATAAATGTGCATACCTATAATGACCAGTAACTCTAATGTTTTAGCGATAATAAGTCAATAATAATATGGTAAATGATAACTGAGTAAATAAAGTAAATGGTATTTCAGAGATAGAATATAGAGACTTACTAATGTAGTAAGACAATCTCGAGATTCGGTTAAAGTAAAGAAAACCTATGTAATTACTAAATATAAAGTCTTCAGCCTACGTTATATTACACATCTTCATTTATAGCAGAACCTGACTCAGAAAACATCATAAGAAGCATCATCTAATGAGGATATTAAGACACAAGGGTCACCTCCTTCGTGACCGCGCTCTGCTCGTCCTACGTACGGGGGTGGACTACAGAGGAACCAACGCAGCTGTCACCTACGCGGACTATCACACGACCTGGCACGTCAGGGTGCCTCCGTAGGTACGTAATATATCTAGACATCATGTCTACATAATACATACCACCTAACTCACTCGAGTACTGAATTAGACGCTTTACAATCATATGACAGTAATCATCACCAATCACAACTATATCGAATATGCAACTATAATAAACTAAGAACAGAATAAGTAGCAATATATTAAAATAGAGCAAAGTCATAATGAGATACAAGATAATATTACCGATCTCCAGACGAACAGATCTAGGAATCCTAGGACGTAGCGCCCAACTTTCCTTGAACATTGCTAGACGCCTAGACTAATGAACTTAAAGAACTAGAGCTCTACTTTTAGTCTCTGAAAACCCTAACTTCTGTCTACTCTTGACAAATGAAGCAGGAGGAATGAATTGGTGCTCTGGTAGGGGGGTCTGCCCCTTTATTTGTACCCCGGTGGGGTGAACGTGTGTCATTGGATCAAACCGATTTAACATAGGGCTGAGATGACTCCTCAAAGGCAGTAAAAGAAGACTTCAGAAGGCGGCGACGAAACCCTAGGGGGGGTGCCACCCGGCCCCACCACCTGCCCGATGGGGCCCAGCTTGCTTCGGGTATCTTCTACACTCTTCTACCTTGCCGACGACGTTTGTTTCCTTCGCGATCAAGTTTCGTGGTAATTATACATTTTAATCATTCTTTTAAGCTTTTCTGGATAATCCCTTAGGAAAATAGGCAATTCACCAAAACTCGTGGAATCTATCAGTAATAACCTATATGTTTCTATTATTGCCCCTTTCTAAGCATTAGTTGACTGGTATAAAATTGGTACTTAACGACCTGTCGACACTTGCTAGGCAAGGCTGGAGGCTAATTCAATACCCGGAGTCCCTGTGTGCACGATTACTAAGAGCTAAGTATTGGCCGTCTGGGGATCTGCTATCTGCAAAGGAAGACCCAGGTATATCCCTATACTTTGGCGTAGCCTAATTCGGGGGATAAAAGCTTTGCAGGATGGAATCATTTGGCGAGTTGGTGATGGAGAGAACATCAGGATATGGGATGATCCCTGGATCCCAGCAGGAAGGTCCAGACGTCCTCGAACACCTGAGAGGTGCAGTCTTAGTTACCAAAGTGGCTGAGCTTATTGACCCAATCACTGGAAGTTGGGATGTGCAATTAATCAAAGATATTTTCTGGGAGGAGGATGTGGCGAATATCCTGTCCATTTCATTGCAGCCCAACAGAGAGGACTTTGTGGCCTGGCATTTTGATAAGAAGGGTCTCTTCTCAGTTAAATCGTTATACCATGTCCTTGAAGACAATGCAGAGCTACAGACACAGATTCAAAAGGGTGAAAGCTCCCGAGTCAGTAAGGAAGATACGGGCAATGGGTTATGGAAGAAAATTTGGCGTCTATCATGTCCCCCAAAGATCAAACAATTTGTGTGGAGACTTGCTCACAATAGCCTAGCGCTGAAAGTGAATATAAAGCGACGAAACATTGAGCTGGATACTGTATGCAGGGTATGTGCAAGGTTTGATGAAGATGGCGCCCACTGCTTTCTTAAATGCAAGCTAGCTCGGCACTGTTGGGCGGCTGCTAATCTGGAAGATGTCCGGATCAGTCTCCTGGATTCACATTCATCAGAACAATTTGTTCGCAGAGTGCTTAGCCTGTGGAGAAACCAATGCCTGCACACGGTGATCCTGTTGTGGAAGCTGTGGGATACTCGGAACAAAGCCAATGCTGGCGAGGCAGTTCCGTCATGCACTGAAGTATCCTGCTCGGTGTATTCAGTTTTGAATGACTGGAATGTGAATGATTCACCCAAAGGAAAAATGCCGAAGCAAATGCATACCTGGAAGGTGCCAGCGATGGACGTTTTGAAAATCAATATCGATGGTGCTTTCAGAAAGGAAACACAGGAAGCAGCTGGGGGTTTCATTATCAGAAATCACAGGGGTGAGCCGGTACTAGCAGGTGCAGCAAACTTTAGCCCAGCAATGGATGCTTTGAGTGCGGAAACGATTGCATGCCTATTTGCGTTGGAGTCTGCAGAAAGGTATGGCATCTCCAGAGTGGAACTAGAGACTGATTCGAGCCAATTGCAGGAAGCTATAACCTCACATTCGAGGGATTTAGCGCTGGAAGGAACCCTCTTCAGGTCTATTCGGGACTTACTACATGATCACTTCGTGTGTAATAAGATTTGTAATATCCCTCGGGCTTGTAACTCGTCTGCGCACGAGATTGCAAAATTAGCAGAGTTGGGACCCGGGTCAACTTTCGGTGTGGAGTGACCCCCTCCCAGAGTTTGTATTTGACACGGTAGCTTGCGATTTGGCTAAGCTCACGTCTATTAATACAAGGACCATGAGGGCCGAGTATGTGATCAAAAAAAAAAAAAAAAAAAAAGATCCTCGACCAAACCAAAAGGCTCAGGCGGCTAAGGCAAGGCAAAGGCTCACAGAGGTCTTGAACCAAACAAGTTCGATCCTTGGCCTCAATTATCCAGAAGCTGCTAGTACAATGTAATTAAGACAACCAAACAAATTAGATCCTTTACCTCAATTATCCAGAAGCAACCTTCTGAAGCCATTAAGATGCTACATGGTAATTAAGACAGGTACCGACCTAAGATACACACTAAATTAGAAAAAAGTTACAAGCTAATTTAGAAAATTCTGTACCACAACATCAAGTCATTCAAACACAAAAAAGTGGTGGGGAGACAACTATCCCTCTTTCATCTCGTCAACCACCTGCACTTCATCATCATCTTCAACCACTGAGGAAGCCTCTGCATCCTTCATCACCGCATCTGAACTTGAATTGCGGGTTTCTGCAGTTGCTGACGGTACGGGAGCTACAATTTTGTTGCCTGGTATCTCGTCTTGTTCCACAGTGGAGACCATGGTCACCTCATCAGTGTTCACGTCCATCATCTTGTGCTGTTTCTGGGGTTTCTGCATCAGCTGGGCTCTTATCATTGGATGTCAACTCCACTTTAACCTCTTTGGTTGGAGTGTGAACATCTGCATTGGCAGCTGCCGCTCTAGCAGCATGCAGAATCTGAAGCCTGTAGTCAGTTTCTGGTCGGCGGCACACCTTCCTCAGTGGAACAATTTCCTGTAGATTTGAAGGATTTTTTAGTATACTAAGATCAACAAAATTGTACTATTTACATTCATAATGTGGTAGTTCAGTACAAAAAACAAAACAAATTGTGATAATAGGATGCAGCTTGGCATTTGAACATATCAGGTTATGACCTAAATTAAGACTTGTCTTTAAATTTCTGTAAGCAATAACAGTTATTTTGCACAAGGCATCCAGTGCATCGGGTGAGCACATATTTGACTTGCTTTTGCATGTCTACACTAGTTGAGCATGGATTGAATTTCTCTTGCACGATCTGGAACCTAAATTTGTTGTGTCCTGTAGAAGGATAGCGGAACACCTCATACCCTTAGGGGTTGGGTGGCTTTATATATATAGTCATACATGACTTGGAGTACAAGTAAACATAATTACATAGGACTAGGACTCCCTAGGATATATACAAACTATATATCTAACAGTGCCAAATTGAAATAATAGTACAACTTCATGTCATTTGTTAAGGGAATAGAATAATAACTTTTGTTGCAACCATACATGCAGAGTTTATAAGATGAAAGCAAAAATAACTACCTGCTCAGCAACATCCTTTACTACAATACTTAAACAGAAAATGCATGGAAAACAACAAACATGTGGAAATGTACCTCAGAAGAATCATGATCATAACGAACAAGAAATCTACAACGGCAACCTCTAACATCATGCCTTCTCCTTTGAGCATCAAGGACACGAGCATCGAAATAGAGAGCCTGCTCTTTACCTTCCTGAAAAATATCGCACAGAAGTTATTTATTAATGTGTGACATCTAATTAACTGGAGGAAATCACCAAAGAATAATGTCAGATCAAAAACAGAAGAGTCCTATGCTCAGATTTACTTACAACGTGACACCCAAATGATTACAAATACAAAATAATAACTCTTGTTGAAACCTTTCCGAATAGTCAATAAGTTTCATTGGTAGGTTTCTTTTCTTATTAGAGCTTCTACAGGTATAAAGAAAAGGCATCCTTTGGATAGTTTATAAAAACTCAACAATTATAATACAAAATCTCAGTTACACAGAAATTTCAAAGTCGCAGATGCTGAGAGAGAATTTTTAAGATGCGACACCTGAAAACAAAGAATGAGGTCCCCAGGAAGCACAGCAACGCATTCTGTGGCCTCGCATGGAAGAGAACGTTGTCGCACACATTTGCGAACGTTGATCCATTCATCCTCCTCTGCCCCAAATCCAGAAAAGCGAACACGCACTTCCTGAAACATAAAAAAATTACGAATAAATTAAGCCAACTTTGTATTTTTCATGTGCAGTAACACCAATGTAATATCACAGTAAAGCTTTGCACAAACATATGGCATTTCGGAAAAATTGGTTTCATATCACAGTTTGCATGTAAAAAACACAAAGGTTCAGAAATTCACACTTTTATATATAAGAGCATCGGGTTTTTTCACATCTCCAGAACTAACTAATAGACAAGGTGCCATGGTCAATTTTAGAATAATCAGTTCTAAGGCAGAATAATTTTTGTGAAAAATTAAAGAGTATGCACACGTCTCCAGCATACAGATTAATGTTAGCTGGAGTTCAACTATTGTGTCATATGGTTTTGCTTGCTAGATGACAGAGATCACTGGAGGATAGAATAGTTTCCATCAAGTTTGGAGTCATGCTTACAAGGTTTAATGTGTGTGTGTGTGTGGTTGGGGGGGGGGGGGGGGGGGGGGGGGTACAAAAGGGATTTGCAATTGAAAATCACGAAAAATAAATGATACTACCAACTCCATTTTGTAGAGATAATTGGATTTATCCCCAAGGGAGAACTCCCGATAATCTTGTACCCGATTGACTCCATTCTACGAGTTGTTTGGTTCATCAGCCCGTAGTGGAAACGTAAACAAATCTAGTTTAAATCTGTTTCCCGTGGTAACATCGACAGGCCAAATTCATTTCCATTTGCGTTACAGTAGTAGGAACCAAACAGCACCTTAGTGCTGCCTTGCCTCAGGTTACTCCTGGTCCTACCACATCATGCAGCATCTATCCTTAACAGCATCCAGACACTATCCCAAACATGAAACAATCCTAGTAAGCTTTGGATTTCAGGTGTGCAATCAATTAGGAGACCATAACATTGTCGTGTTTGAACACAATACAGTAGAAGTATTTTAGCAGAACACCACTATTCACTAATTCACTAGAATAACTTACTGCAGATCTCGTTTAAAATCCAATCCTATTGTAAGAACAGAGCCAATAACAGAATCATATATAACTTTACTATAAGAATACTGATTTCTGAAGTACTACTTGAAATGGTTTTATCATATAGCGACTTCAATAATATTCAATGAAATTCCAAGGTCATTACCGGTTCACCAGTTTCAAACAGCCTATGTGACAGAAAGGCAGCAACATCATACCTGCAACATATAAGGTTGCCATGCATGTAAGAATATAAATGTTTTAAAAGAAAAAAAGGAAAAGGAAAATGGAAACAGAAGAGACAATTTCGGGATAGAGCAGGAAGCCAGAAACCACTTCTGTTGCCAATGAAAGTGCTTACAAACTTAGAGTCAATGAATTCAAAGATACATTTATGGTTCTCTAAGTGTGCCACTAATGGGTTACACACCACTTGTAACAAATAACTTTAGACAAGCATTCCCTACAATTTTCATCCCTTCCCCTTCTTTTCTTCCAAAATTTTTGCTATGGATATAATGTAACTTCCTCCAATGCTTTCAGAAAAAGTTTCTGCATGAGGCCCCCCCAAGTTACTTTCAGATTTTCTTCAACTCGGGACATTGGGCAGACTCTTCAAGTTAAATCATGGATGATAAAGATAGTGTAGTAACTTGGGTAATCACTCGGCAAGTGAATACATCTTTATCAAAAGTTAAAATATGAAAACACGTCACTAAAGAAGGAACAATAAAAGTATGAGATATGATAATATTTTGGTACCATGCACCATCACGAGCTGACTTGGCCTCAAACTCAACCGAGACACCTTCCACAGGGTTCTTTCCTGATTGTCAACAAAGGTAATAACAATCAGAGGAAAATGAACATGATAACTCATGATGATTTAATGGCAATGCATATATCGAATGCACAAAACATAAATCATTGGTACAACTAAATCCTTGTTTGGCAGGCCCCAGTCCCCAGATCACGTGTTCTAGCTAGGGAATGCCCAGCTCAAAAAATTATTGGTTTGGAACCGTACCAAACAGGCCCTTAATAATGTAATGTCCAGAAGAAGCAGCACATGATAAGTATGCCCTCACAATCAACATTTTAACAGGCGTTGACAGTTGAGATTATGGTCACTAGTAGCCTTGTAGGTAGGGCAGGTTGCAGCCAGCAGAATCCCCCCAAGCTCATCATGAATACAATTTTGTGACTGTCCACCAATATGGTGGATAACAAACATTTCGCAGGCTTTGCATAAGAAAAAAAAAACCCTCATATGCTGTGAGCAACAATAATTTGCTTAAATGCCTCATAAGAACAGGTAGATTGAGAACATCAAAGGATATAATGAACCTGAGAGCAATTATGTTGGATCAAATCAAGACAACAATAATTTACTTAAATGCTTTGCATATCAAATCAAAATAAAACTTATATAAACACTTGGCTGAGATATCTGATGAAGATAAAAATATCAAGGAAATTCCAACCAGCTCAGTGTTGCCCTTAACTGCAATTTCAGAGATGAAAAAAAATTCCTTCAGCAAGCATAAGCCACATAATCACACTCTAGAGGACTCGGAAGTTCAGGAAACCATTTAGGGTTTATGTACCAACAGATTGTACGCCCAGAATAAAAAAAAAAAAAAGCCTATTTCCCTCGTGGCCAATTTCAGTGTCTAGAACAGAACGAGCATGTACACAGCATCGCTGTCATCATTGCTGCTATACTACGATCGCTGCAGAAGCATAAACCAGGCCCCACATTGCAGCCATGTCTCTTGCCAATTCACCACACGGATCTAAGCATGCAAACATGAAAGAATAGCTATGCTCGAATTGGTTCCTATCGACTTCAAGGAGACAAGAATGCAGCTCCCCTAGGTCTTCCCTGATGCCTAGCACTATACATCTACAGATTTCCACCGCCGCCGCCGCCGTATCTATAACACCTCACTATCCATCCTACAGATCTCTGCTGCAACCACTATATCTATGACTGCTGTGGCCACATGCACTGGCGCCCACATTCCACCTGCATGTTGTATCATTTTAGCACATAAATCTGAGCATTCAAAGATGAAAGAATTGCTCAGCTCAAACTGGTGCCCAGTGACTTTGAGAAGAGAAGAACATGATGTTCCCAGGTCTTCCCTGACACCTCCCACTATCCATCCAACAAATATTTGCTGCCGCTACTATATCTATGACCACTGAGGCCGCATATACTAGACCCCGCACTGCACCGACGTTTCTTGCTATTTCAGCAAATAGATTCCGAGCATGCAAAGATGAAGGAATTGTCATCTCGATCTGGTGCCCAACGACGTCGAGAAGACGAGAACACAGTGCCCCTAGGACTTCATCGACGCCTCACGCTCTTCATCGTTCAGATCTCTGCAGCCATCACCATAGTGGGGACCAAATGAATAGAATGCGAAGGCAATGCCACCAGGGCTAGGGTGTGATTTCTTATAGGTTGTCAAAGGTCCACGTTCTTGCTGGTGGGCTTCACAGATTGTCAAAACACTCGTCCAGTACACGTTTGCGGAAAAAAAAAAAGACTGTCCAGGGCTTGCAACTGGGTCCCATCAGCCACAAGAAAAAACTTTGAATTTTTTGGGAGGAAAAACAGAAAACCAAGGCTATGGCGATCTTTGATGGGCCACAAGGAATTATAAAGTACAGTGTGCCCTAAACCCTGGCCGAACTAATTTGAATTGTCATCTTTGCATGAAACAAGAGGAAACCTTTCCCTAGGAACGTAACCTTACATGCAGCAGTCTTCTTGCATTGACAGCAGTGGGTTGATCACACAGTACACATACTACAATCGCGTTATCCGATCCCAGTAGAGCATTTCAATGCATCACAACACACCTGCCGAGGAGGAAGACGAGGAATCAATCACCTGTTGAGGAGGGGGAGCCGTGGTGCGCAGCAGCGACAGAAGAGGGCTGAGCGGCCCTGAAGGCGGAGGCGTTGGCGGCGTGCTGGTGGTGATCGGCCCCCGAGGGCGTCATCTTAGCCGGCGGTGAGGGTGCGGCCCTGGTGCTCTTGGCCCGGTGCGAGTAACGCCTGTTCTGGAACCAGTTCCACACCTGGGCCCAAATCCAAAGTCTCACAGATCAGACAGAGTCAGAAGCAACCCTAACTAAATCAAAATCGAAATCAAAATCGCCCCATAAAGGGAAGGGCCGGTGGCCGGTTGGGGGGGAATTCGACTTGATGTTTTTTGAATGAGAAAAAAAAATAAGGAACCACGAAGCAGGTGGAGGAGGCGGCGACGGACGGACGGACCTGCTTGGGCTGGATGGCCACCTTGCCGGCGCGCTCCGGCGAGGCGGAGAAATTATCGGCGAGGGTCTGGAGCACGGTGCGGGAGGGGATGCCGTTGTTGAGCTGCTGCAGGCGCGCCTCCATCTCCGCCACCTCGGAGGGGAGGAAGCGGAACGCCGGAGCACCGGCGGTGCTCGGCGGACGGCCCATCGCACAACCCGCGTTCCTGGACGGCGCAGGGAGGAGGGTGCGGTGAGCCCAGATCGGCGGACAGGGACAGGGACGGGGGTGTGGGGAAAGTTTGGGAGGGAGGGCGGGCAAGTGTGAGAGGAGAGGAGGCAGCAGCGTTACCAGTCGTCAGTGGAGGGAGGCGTTGAGGCAGGCAGGGAGCCGGCTCCGGCAGTCCGCGTGCTTGCGGCGTGCCGTCTGCCGTGTCCGGCCGGTGTCCCTGCCCCCTGCGCCACGCCCACGCACTCTTCGGTGCGATTTGGATTGTGGGTCCTAATCTCTCACGAGACGAGCCCTGCCAATGGGCTCACAAGATGGGCCGGAAAATGGCCCACGGGAATGGGAGAAGCGAGGCCCCTTGGTTTTGGGCCGATCCCTTCTATGCTATTGAAAAATACAAGTTCCCTTCTATGCCATTGCTTTATATTTTCTCTCCCTTATATGCCATTAGCCGTTATATTTTTCGTCAAAAAAATCTCACGTGCTAGGTTGGAAACGAACGGGGATCCAGGGTTAACGCTGCTGCGTAGTACACCAATGCCAACATCATGCACGCCAACGACCAATGCCCTCGTGCTCAGCTCGAGCCTGGTTCTACATGCATCACGCGTGCACATCTCCGATACGAGCAAGGACACCGCATAAAAAAGCCACCGGCAAGAACACCGAAGACCGACATCCTCAAGTCATTGTCAACACACGTACATAGCAAGGTCATATTTAGTTTTTAAGGTAAAAACTTTACACTAATCACATCGAACGTTTGCACATATATAAACTATTAAATATTAAATATAGACAAAACAAACAACTAATTACACAAATTACATATAAATTGCGAGACGAATCTTTTTAACACTATCACTAGTTATAGCACATGGAGATATCACTACGTGACATTTTGTAGGAAAATTTAAACAAAATTTTGAATAGAAAAACATTAGGATAAGCGTATTTACGTAAGTCTAAATTATAACACGTGTACGTCAAATGGCTAGGCAGGTCAGTCTTCTTGCAGCGATGTAGACATACGTGGAGTGAAAATGGTGCCACACATAGCGCTAACGGAGATTTTTGACAAAGAATATAACGGCAATGCCATATAAGGGAGAGAAAATATAAAGCAATGGCATAGAAGGGAACTTGTATTTTTCAATGGCACATAAAGGATAAGTATGAGTTTCAATGGCATAGAGGGAATTTTCTCCTTGGTTTTCTTGATACAAAATTTGCAACAAAAGAAGGCCAACCAGCGTGGCCACGTCGCGAGCAAAGATCGGGCGGTTCCCGGCCATTTTAAAAAAAATTCTCAAACTCTAGCGAAATCAACGTGAAGTCCAACCTCATCTCTCAGAATTTTTGCAAAGAAGCCCTTCATGTTTTTTGAAATCTACCCGCCGTCCAGGTTGTTAAATGGGTCGGCCTACCACCTCACCTGCGCTGTTGGTGGACCAAGTTAGGCCAGATTCGGCCCAATTGGTGACCTCTTTTTGGTGTCTTTTATTAAATCCAATGATATGTTGACTTTGTTTATTTTATATAAAAATAAGTAGACCTTCTCAAATCATGAAAATTTTTGTGTAGCTTCTCCATGGTGTATTCTACTTATAAAAAATATTAAACTTCAAAAATAAGGACTTTTGAAAATATTTAAAATAACCTCTTTTAATTAATAAATACACCTTTCATGATTTCTACATATAAAATTATTGAACCAAAAATTATAAATTTGTTTTGTGGCTGCTTTGCGATGTTTTCAGCCACCACAAAAATTTCGAAACAAATTCAAAATGTTCCAACAAATTATTATCCCATACTCAATAAATAAAAAAATTAAAAAAGGAGTTTGTGCTTCACCTTTGTAGGACTAAAAATCCACGGCTAACATATACAATCATCCACAAATAATAATTTCCAAATACTATTTCTCTAATGCTATTTTTTTACCTCTTGCCCATGCTTGCTAGATGGATAAGATGAATGAACTAAGCAACGTGATCTTCTATCTACAATATATATACTCCAACTTCGTACCCTACTACATTTGACAAAAATTTTACTAAAAATGATCTACCAACACTGTTAATAGGCCATACAATGGCCATATGCGGCAACGATACGAAAATTTCTAGTTTAGACGAGGCTCTCTGAGGTCAATCCCAATGGAGGTGACACATCAGGAGAAACCACTGTTTCTCATGTACTCCCTTTGTACTCAAATTAGTTGACGTTCTGAGCTCTTGGTCTATTTTCGCAAAGATGGACATCATGTGGTTGCGCAAATAATCTGGACTCAATTGTCCCTGGCAGACGCCGCCCGTTCGCTTCGACTGGGCTCCCATTAATTGCGATGCCTCGATTTGCGCTGGTTTCAACACACACGGACCATGCAAAATCCATCGAGGAACAAAAAAATATGTCGCCGCTAGGCGTCGAACTAGGGACCTCGCCACAACTATATTTATTAAGGGCAAAGACGGAAAAGTAATCCCTAATTAATTACTCCTTGATAAGCACAATCATATTCTAAACGCCAACTAATTCGGGTATAGAGGGAGTATTATGGAAGAGAGCAGGATTGTTTTGTGGCCATGAAACGAGTCAGCATTGTTTACCACGTCTAGGAAACCGAACGAAACTTGCACTGAGCGATTCCTTTTCGTGTCATTGTTGACGGTAGTTATTACTCATTTTTACCCATCAACTAAACATAAATCAAGGGTATAAAATAATCCACAACATAGTTATAGGGTTTGATTCTAACAAGTTCCACGAGTTTTGGTATTCCCACTTGTTTTTTAGGAAATGCAAGGAATTGCAAGGTTTGACCAAATAAAAGTATCTCACATGAGAAATTAGAGTTCACCATTGTGTAGATCTCATCGAGATGATCGAAAATGACCTATGGTTTGTTATTTTCGGAGTTCAGAGCAAAAAGATACTAAAGTCGCAAAGTAAGGTTCAAAAGGACACCAGAGACCACAACGCCAAAACAGAGAGCGAGAGGCCGACAGGTAGGGTTGGCCGACCCCACCACCAGGTCAGGTGACCCTTGAACTCCCCGGATCACCCTTGGCTTCTCTAGAAGGTTCCCTACCGTCATGGAGAGTCCATCTAAGTCGTTGCTTAAGTCGGTTTAATCCAAGGGCTCACGTGTCACGCTCCAGCCTATATATACAGCCCCAGGGACCCCCTAGGCACTATCCCTTTCATTATTATAATTCATATTCTTTAGTTAGGGCTTGGATTCAGAGGTGTCACATTGAAGGATAACCTCTCTCCAATGTAGTAAATTAATTCTAGTTGAGAGTTAGGGATAGCAGAGCTATGCTCGGGTTCTGGAGGAGTGTTCTGAGGTCTAGTATGACTTGTATCTTATCTCTGTAAGACTTATGCTTTTATATATTCATCTTCTCTATTTACTTATATGGTTTATTATGTGATTGGTGTAACACCCCTGTTGTTACAATAACTAAAACCGGCCATGTCATCATGTGCATCTGCAAATCATCCCGCATAAAAACCTTTTACTATGCATTCACTAAAATAAGTTTTATTTCTACATGTGATTATGCAGAGGTGATCAAAAGTGATTTGATTGTGCACATGTTTGTTTGTGTGTATTTATTCAAACCCCATTGGAAATTAAAAACAAAATCATTTTGAAACCCTAAATCGGACCCAAAACCCTAATTTAAAAACTACATGGAATTAGAGGTTAGGCCTTAAACAAAAGTTGTAAATCCTTACAAGTTGAGCAACTTCTATTTGAAGCAATTTTGAAGTTATTAAACGGAATTTCAAATAAAACCATAATATAAGTTTCAAGGTTTAAATTTAAATCCTCACTCGGAAAATTATTAAGAATTAGACAAAACCTATTATATGCAAGTTGTAAGGTTCACTGAATGGGACAACTTTCATTTTTGAAAATTTTGAAGTTTACCGTGGAAATTTAAATTAAAACCCAATTAGTGTTTGTTTATTCAAATTTAAAATACCCTTTCAAAAACTATCAAGAATTTGGGCAAACTCATTTAATGAAAATTGTAAGGCTTTGTAAGTTAAACAACTTTTCTATTTAGGTATTTTGAACTTATACATTGCAATTTTAAATTAAACCCTAAAGAGTGTTTTAGAATTTAAATTTGAAATGGTATTTTAAAAACTATGAAGAATCTGACAAAACTCAATGACTGAAAGTTGTGGGGCTTGGCAAGTAGAACAACTTTTATTTTTGAAAATTTTCACCTTATTGAGAAAAGTATTGAGAATTTGATTGAATTTGAAATGAATTTCAAATTGAACTTCCCCCCTTTTTAGTTGCTCAAAATCTATTCAAAATTTGAATGTGGTCCACAAAGCAAAATTGTTCATCATGAAATTTCCCACAACTTTTATTTTTGGGGTTTCTAGAGTTGCTGTGTAATATAGAGAGTAATTGCACCAAATCAGTAGAGAGAGCATTGGCGTGCTACAGTGCCCGGGCTGCACGGCGCCTCCTTCGCCTGTTCGCGAACAGAGCCGACCGCGTCGCCGCGCGACGCGCACGTTGCCGGCCGTCCTGGCTGCCAGTCGCTGGTCGGGTTGGCGTCATGGGGGCCCCGGCCACGTCTTGAAGTCGCCCCAGTCCTTTATAAGCCACCAGCGGCCGTGTTTCCTTCCTCTTTCCTCCACCCTGCCGCCACCGCCGAGCTTCGGTTGCCGGCAAAATTGCCGGTGCACGGTCCATCATCGTGCAATTACTCTTGGTCCTGAGTTCGTCAGCTGGTTGCGCTCGGTTTGATCCAATTTTTGAGTTTGTTGGTTGTCGGGAACTCCCGGGCGGCTCGTCGTCGTCTTGGAGTCCGGCAAGGGCGCCGCCGCGCGCGGTTCGTCACGGCCAGGCCGCCTCAGTAAGGTAGTCCATTTTCCATCCCTCGTGTCTTGTTCCTCGCAACTCTAGGAAGCTTATCAGCCTGTTCGTTTCTCTGTTATCACACCGGAGCCGCCGGAACGTCCTCCTCGCCGTCTGTGCGCGCCGCCGAGGTCACTGTCCACGCCGACGAGGTGTCTCCGAGCCATCTCTGCTCCAACCAACACGCGCATGGGACTCATGGTGAGCTCCTGAACCATTTTGCGTCCTCCTTTTTAACTCTACCGATCCGAGTCGGCCGGAACGAGTGGGCCGCCGCGGTGAGCCGCCATGGCTGCCCGTGGTTAGGTCCTAGAGGTCTAGGTGCGGGGCTGAGTCCATAGAAGAGGTACGGGTACTTGTGGGGAGCTCGTCGGGGTGCTTGACCTCGCCGGAGTGGTTACCACCGGCGAGCCCGAGCGGGCAGCGCATCGACGCCGCGCGTACGCGCGCGGGCGCTCGGTGCCCGAGCTAGAGAAAGGGGAAGGCCACCTTGGGCCAACTTGGGCCGGCCCTAGTCGCGCCGAGAGGGAGGGAGAGCGGGGCCTGGCTGGGCCGAGTAGGCCGGCCTGTGTAGCTGGCCCGAGTGCATTTAGTTGTGTTTTCCAATTTCTGAAGTGTGAATAGTGCTAGGTTTTGTTATTTTTGTAGAGAATTATTCACTGCTCCTAAAATCATGAAAATAATTGAATATCTTCCCTATGTGATGAAGTTTATATTAAAAATATGAATAGATATTTCTAGCATTTTCTGCAGGAAATAAAAATGTGCTCTTTAATTAATAAATGACACTTCTATGAATTATATAGCTTAAAATATTAATAAAAAATCATTAAAATTATGTAGTCACTGTTTTGTACTGTGGGCTACCTCCACAAAAATTTGTAGCTCATCTGGAAGAAGTTAAATTATTTCATAATATATGTATAATTATTAATTAATAAAAGAAAAAGAAAACCCTTAATGTATTAGGGTTTTGTATGGCTTTTGAAATTGAGTATTGACCCAAAGTGACCCTTGGCACTTTACTTGTTGTCTAAGTTCATCATTAACCTGTAATTGAGAATTTTTATTAATAAATCATGTAACCTCTACATATCATTAATGATTAATAAGACAAAAGGAGAAACCTAATCACCGTAGGTTTTGTGTGACTTTTGGATTGTTTTTCGACCTTGGATCATTCACTGAATGATCCTCGGTACCTTGAATGGTGTATTGCGGGAGATATTGAACAAGTTGTGCAGCGGCTTTCTATGACTGTTAAAATGGTCAATAAAAATGAAATGCGAAAACACTCTTATGCCTTGAGAGAAATGTTTTGTAACTTCACCGTGAAGGAAAGTTGTACTCAAGGTTGTTAATTAAATGTTTGTTCTACATTTTTCCATTCATGTCATTCTGCACCATGTAAGCATGCATCATTATTTTACGTATAGTGATCGGGTTATCGGAAGGATTTCTTGATTTCTCCCCGACGGAAGAATTATTTATCGAGAGAAGTCAAGTGGGTTTCTCTAGTTTTCTAACGGAAGTGACAGACCTGCAACACAGGCAAGTCCCGGTGCATTCAGCCCTCTCCTTGTGATTTGAAAAATGTTTATAAATTGAGTTAATCTATTGCATTAAGTTGCTAGGAGTTGTTTGATAACCCAATTGCTACATTACCAACCTTGACCTCTGAAATATCTAGAACCTATTTTAAAATAAAATGTTTGAAATGCTTAGCCCTGCTTGAATAAATTAGATTTGTATAAAATGCTATTTTTGAGCCGTGTGATATATATGCTAATGATTAATTCATGAAAAAGGGAATTGGTATATTCTCGTTTGGTGGTTGTGCACCTGATCAGTACATTGTCACCGACGAGAAGGAATTTTCTTGCTCGGTGGTTGTGAATTTGGGTTAGAGTCCCAATGCTTGACCACCGGCGGAAAAGGGATTTGAAAACCGTTGGGACACTTGTACTTGGGTTAGAGTCCCAATGCAATATCGTCACGGAAAAAGAATTAGGGACCGTTCGTTGTAGGCCTGCTATGGTCAAGACTTTACAACTAGCCACATACTACGGAAAGTCTCTGACTCCGGTGGCTCTACTACATGAACCGACAACCACGCACTGGGAGTGGAGAGATGGCGAGAGTAGCGTGTACCCTCGTGGCCGGCATGCCTGGAGCGGAGAGGAGTACTGTGCTCTCGGGTGGCGCAGGACCGGTTCAGGGGTAGAAAAGCCGTGGTAGGCGAGGTTGGTATATGCAAGCTTAAGTGCTACATATGCAGTGTGGATAGGAATCCCCAGCTGGGTACTAATCGATTCGAATCGTCGTTGCTCCTCGGATATGGAGACTTGATCCTTTGACCTACAATTGAAAAGTGGTTCAGAACTAGGTGTTTTGAGAATGATTTAAAAATTGAAAGTATGATGACACATGAGAATGAATTTGGAATTATGGATTATGATTAAAATAAGATTGAGTTAAAATATTGAAATAGGATAGTAATGTTTTTCTGCAAAACTCTTTGACTCTTGCTCAAGCCTTACCTTGATTCCCCCTCAGCCTGCATTCCTGAGTCTCATTCCTTTTTCTTAGTCGGGTAAGTCTTGCGGAGTACCCCAGTACTCAGGGTTTGTTAATCCCTGTTGCAGGTGAGCCGAGAATACAGTCATGCTTGGGGCCGTGCCGGTTGACGGATCGCGCATGGGTGAAGATAGGCATATGATATAACCCTTGGGTAGGGTGTCTAGTTGTATATGCTACTCCACTACGAAGTGCTAGTTCGGATAATGTAATTTATATTTGTAAACCTATGTTTATGTACTACTTCCGCACTCTTCACTCTGATGTATATTATTTGTGTAAACGGTTGTAATACTTGCAAGGTCTTTACAATGAGATCCTCGGGGAAGTTAGGGTTTCCTAGGGAACCCGGCAGGTCACCTAGGTCAGGGGAAACTCGTGCAGACTGATCATGGGTCCTTAGGGACGATGACGGTGCACGTGGGCCCTATGATTAAGGCGGTCCTGTCACAATTGGTTAGTATAGTTGTTATATTTGGCATAGGATCTCCGCTCGCATCGAGTGCTCTAGTTCTCATGAGATTAGAGTAGTAATGAATAGTGTAGACATGGTGTCCAGACTAGAGGTTACCTGAGATTGCACTCAACCTTACAAATTGTTGTGGTAGCCCCAGGAGGTGACAGCCCCGATGGCCGATGTATTCCACCTCCTGTAGGTTGATGATTGTAGGACAGTAGTTAGAGCTTTCTAGTCCCATTCTCATCTCAGTCTGAGACTAGTGTTCTGATGTCCCGAAGTGCTATTGTGTGATTCCCTATCTAACTATCATTCAGTTATCTTAGAACCCAAGTAATAGAGAAGTATTTAGGAACCTTGAACTCTCTCGTTGTCCTCTCAACTTAGATACTCATTTATCTTACAAGTGATTACTCTGCATAACTCCTATCATTTATCACTTACCCCTACTATAGTCTAGTTGGTGTATTAAGTTAGTAGATATATGATGGTAACTTTTAGATTCTTTAACCATTGCTTCCCTGTGGTAAAATATAAATAGTGATACTCTGGAATACTTCCGGGTAAAAGGTACAATGGTATTCTTTGCGTTTGCGGAATCTTTCATATTCTATTTGCACTTAATAAATACAACAGTCATCCGATCCCATATGGTACTTGTAATACTTGATCAAATGCTCGCTGCTTATGGTTGTTGTATTTGAACAACTGAGGCCGGCAATGTGGTGCTACCTGATAAACACTAGTGCATGATATAGCTGTTTATTCAGTCCTATTTCTTGCTGTCATACTTTTGTTGTTTATTGTTGGCTTCATTGCTTCAATCTGTTATGTTGTTTTTGTTGCTGGTATGAAACCATAGGAGACCTCAATAGTGATAATGTTTTGGACTTGTTTTTCTAGCTGGTGTTGGAGATCTAGTTAGGCATGTGATGGTGAAAGGAACTATGTTGCCGCAATGATCCCCTGCTCAACCATGACACAGATGAGTCCTCCAACAGTGTTGTATCTCCAAATTTGGGGGCGAAAATGATGTGGCGGTGTCGACGGAATATCGTCGGTAGATGAATCAGTGGAAGTGCGCTTGAGACGATCTAGACATAATATAAGAGTATCGAGACACAAGATTTAGACAAGTTCAGGCCGTCAGTATGGTGTACTACCTACATTCTGTGTGCTGATGTATTGTATTCAGTTGTTGGGATGGTTATGTCGACTAGAGACGCCTGCCCCTCCTTATATACCATGAAGGGATAAAGTTACAAGTAGATAACATATCCTATTTGGTATTGCAATATTCTTGTAGTCATGTGGTGCATGCATGTTGTGCATCGCACGCCTTCATCTTATGGGCTGAGCCATCTTTGATGGTGTGACCCATGTCTTGTCATGGAGGTACCGGGGGTATATCCCCTACAGGTGGTGAGATAGATGAAGAAAAGGAAAGAAGGCGGATGAGTAATATACCGTCCGAGGAGGACATATGTGATGTAGCACCCATGTCGCGCATCCAGGGATTGGCAAACTGTGGCTGAGCACCCATTGGAGGAGTGTAGGATTTGGGCGCGAAGGTCGTATGAGCCTCTAGGGTTTGCCCAAGGACACCTTGTTGTTGACATTTCTTAACATCACCACTAGAAATAGAGTTAGACTCTATCCCCAATAACGGAGCCAAAAATGCTAGTTGGTATAAATTAATGTGCCACCTGATTAGTCTACAGATCACTTGGACTCTTAACATCTATCTCTTAGAAATAACTAGGTTTTCATCCCCAGCATGATTCTAAAAGATCTCATCTTCTTCTAGCAAGTGACTAAAATGATAATATTATATCTGTAAGCCCACAGATAAAATATACATCATTATAGCATTTTATCCAAGAGTATTTCGGGTTGTCGATTTATATTTTACCATTGGGAAGGGTCGACGATAAAGGGTTGTAGATAGATAGTTGTCATATGCACATGCAAATATGGAGATAACCATGCATGATCTACTTACTCAAAATAGGGGTTATGTCACAACAATAATAATGATATGAATGATAAGCATAATGATCAATCAATGGATAATAATGTAATCACCTGGAGCACGTCCTATCTAGGCACTAGCATGGCTTTGGCAGAAGCATAAGAATATTCCTAAGTCATTCTAACTATACTGCTAAAGACATATTAGATTGGTGCAATTATACTAGCAATCATGGCAAAGAAACTTCATACTTATACTTGGGGGAATATTACTAAGGAAGATCAAGATCATAGCCAGCCTTCTATAGTAATAATAACTTTCTAATCCCCCTACATTCGAGATGTAGACTACAAAGGACTCAACGGGAGTGCCACGTCCGCGATCTACCATAGAACCCAAAATATACGGCGCATTTGCAGACAAACTACATCTAAACACCATGCTTACATGTTGTTGGTCACCCATCCATGATGTCAATGAATGAGAGCTATACAAACCTATGTCTGAATATGAATGCATCATAACTATGCAAAGTATACAGTCTAGATAAGCAATGAATAGCATAATTGAGAACATAATCAGTAGTAGAACAATATCAATCAACTTTATCTAAAGCACTCAAAAGAGGTATAAGATACAAGAGAGAGCTTAATCAACTTTATCTAAAACACTCAAAAGAGGTATAAGATACAAGAGAGAGCTTATAATGGCTCCAGGAAGCCTCGCTCCAGACAAGATCTAGAATTCAAGTAGAACTTCCCTCTTTCTACTTCTAAACCTATGTAGCTATGCTCTAGATGGTGAAGCTCTAATGATCTAGGGTTTCTGGCTCTAGTTTCTGGACTATGAACTAGATATGAAACCCTGGATGGTCTGGGGCTGTATATATAGGCCGGTGGGATGAACCGTAGCTCTTGGATCAAACTGACTTCGACGGAGGGTGGAGATTGATCCTCAAATGCGGTGGAGAGTCCACGTCAAAGGAGACGCGGAAACTCATATCTGACTGGGGTCGGCCGACCTCCTCTCTCTGCCAAGTGGGTCCCGCTTCTGGCGGTGAGTCTTTGGTGTTCTCTAGAATGTTATTGATCCTCTTTCGTGGCGGAATTCGATGTATTAGTCCGACATGTGGGTCTCCCTTGGTTCTTTCCTGATTAACACCCTGCAAAACACTGATTCACCAAAACTTTAGAATTCTGTCAGTTAAAACCCTATTCTATGGTGGTGTTTGCCTTTATACTCTTATTTCATGTTTGGTTGATGGGTAAAATCATACAATACTTATCGTCAACACTTGTTCGTGGTAGGGCTGCTGCTGCTGCTGCTGCTGCTGTCATGACAGAGGACCAACACACCTAGAGGAATTGCTGGGCATAGTGTAAGACTAGTTGCATTTTGCAAGGGGAAGATCGCAGGCCCTGCAAGCTGCATGGCATGTAGAGGAGGCACGCACAGAGCAGATGAGGCGAACGCCAGAGCAGGGGAGGCGAGCACAGGGAGGGGGTGGGAGGCCGCGACCAGGACACTGGTTGCGAGAAGGGATGAAGGCGAGCAAGCCTCAGAAGCACGCATGGCAGAGGATAGGACACACGCGCGGAGGAAGCACGCATGGCAGAGGATAGGACACACGCGCGGAGGCAGAGGAGCGGAGCAGAAGCGGACGTGCTAGGGAGCTACACACGGGTGGGGAGAAGGATTGCACACAGAGGAGGTGGCGAAGTTGCACTTGATAGCTGCGAGTGTGAAGCACGTGCACAATAGAGAACTTGCGCTCGAGGGTGCAGACACGGGAGCGAACAGTGGCGTGCAGGAGAGCACGTGCAGGGTGGGGCGCGGCCGCACTCACGGGAAGCAGAGGAACGCCCGTGGTGGGAAGCTGGCGGCACGTGGAAAGCATTGGATGGTGACGCAAGGGTCACGTGGTGGGGTGGACGCGCAGCCATGAGATTGGCGGCGTGGAAGAAATGCGAGGGCAAAGGGAGAAAACCGGATAGGAACCATTGATATCATGTAGAGAATTAGTGAACACTTCACACCTATCTCAGGGAGGGGTGACTCTCTCTCTCTCTCTCTCTCGTGTGTGTATATATATATATATATATATATATATATATATATATATATATATATATATATATATATAGTATATCTATATTACACCTGTGTGCATTCTCTATATTGAATGTACCCACCCCGTTGGTTGCAATTGGTTATTATCTTAGTTGTAACTGGTAGGGCGGTGTTATAGTTGCAATTGGTTGACAATTTCTCACCGCTGCGCCGTCGCGGTTTTCAGCGAACAGGTGCGCGCGCTGCACTTCTGCTCCGTCGACCTCCCATACACCCTTTTCTTCCTGTTGGTTGCAATTGGTTATTATCTTAGTTGTAAGTGGTAGGGTGTTCTAATTACAATTGGTTGACAATTCATATGAATTTTAACCGAACTATAACTGCTATTGCAACTAACCTCATGTTCTAGTTGTAATTCTCATGTGTTCGTCATTTATTCTGTATGGAAGCTTCTCTTTCTGTTTCTGTTGAATTCTTACTCGCCATTCAAGATATTTCGTGTACACACATACCTATTGCAACCAGAGCACAGCCACGGTTGCAAACACAAAATACACCCTGTTGCAATTGGTGCTGTTTACAGGGTCTGCGCATTTGCTATATAAATTGCACCTTATTGCATTTTAGCCTCGCATATATATATATATATATATATATATATATATATATATATATATATATATATATATAGAGAGAGAGAGAGAGAGAGAGAGAGAGAGAGAGAGAGAGAGAGAGAGAGAGAGAGAGAGAGCGCGCGCTAGGAAGGATGCACGATTAACTGCAGGATCTAGGGGAAGGATGTGCATTGCCTTTGGACGACACTGACCAATGGTGGGTTGTTGATGGCCCCATCATCAAGGAGTTCCTAAAATAACTACACCAAGCTAAGGCCTAAGGACCTCATCGTGTATTCATGGATGACAACTAGCTCCCGCTGACTTAGATCATAGATTAGAATTAGGGTGCTCGCTAGTAGAAGAGACATTTCTCTCGACGGTGGGTATTTTCTACAGGTGGTTTCTCTTGATTGCGCTAATATAAATGCCTCTACAGCCGTCAGTACTGACCCATTTTTTTTCCCCTAGTGGCTGTTTGGTTGGCTCATTTTATCGTGTGATTTGATCAAACCATTAACTGGCTTGCGTTGGTTGTTTGTTCCATGAACGGCGTAATCGTATGAAGTACCATGAAAAATATAAGGAAAATTAGTTAATATTTGACCCAATCCTAATGACATAGATTTCTTATGTTAATATATAGTGAAATGCACTATAGGTCCCATTGGTTGCATTCAGTGCCGGCCCAAGGATTTCAAGCGCCCTCTGGCAAACTCATCGTGATGGCCCCTCTAGATTGTATATAATTATATCTAAATCTTATAATATATAATCGCTAATTTTTCTTACAAAACGAAACAATGTCTCATAATTATTAAGAAACAATGTAGACTAAAATTATCTTAACTAAGAATAGAACTCCATAATATCCATTGCTTCTCATTTAAAGATACTTCTTGGGCATTTCTTGATGCGAAATCATCAAGGACGGTATTGAGATCAATAGTGTCCAAGGTATCCTTCTCGATGGCGCATGTAGCAAAGCCATTTAACCTTTCTTGTGACATAGTTGACCTCAAATAGTTTTTCAGCAGCTTTAATTTTGAGAAACTTCTTTCAGCCGAAACTACAGTCACACATATAGTTAAGAGGATTGAAACATTTGATAGACAACTGAAACATGTGTGTCCTTTTGGCTTTTGCTCATAGGCCACGTAAATATGTAATTAGTTAAAGCCTAATGGCTAAAGGGTACGGGATATTACATACCTGGTCTTGGGCCCCCATCCCTCCTAGGGCCGGCACTGCCTGCATTTATCATATAGGTTCTCAAAGTCGCAAAATGCATTTTGGGTCCATGAAGTTAGTTCAGATATGTGTCTAATTTTTTTGGAGATATTTATCACTTTTTTGAAATTATATTTATCACTTTTCATCTCAATGGACTCAGGTTACAGCCCATCTCAACAAAAGAGCAACTGTACTCGTAGATGTGGGAATCTAGATATTCCGTTCCCATTTGGCTTGGAAGAGGGCTGCTTTGCAAGGGAACAATTTCACCTCAAATGCAACAATACGGCATCACCCACCCTCCTGTTGGACTCCATAAGGAAATATCACGTGACCAATATAAATGTTGAAGAAGGGCTTGTCGAGTACATTAGCCCGGACGAGACAAATGATGAAACTTATATCAGTACATGGGACGAACAACTACATGATCTGCGAAATCTTTACCTCAGTTCTGGGAGAAATGCCACCGTTTCTGTGCAGTGGGTTGCTGCTCAATTAACGTGCGAAGAGGCAAAACGAAACAAGTCCGAGTATGCGTGTGCAGAAAGTGAATGTATAACAATCCGTGCCGATGGCTACTATGGTTACAGTTGCAGATGCCCACGTGGATATCACGGAAATCCATGCGTCAAAAGCGGCTGTATTGGTATGCATATCCTCTATGAGATTGCATTATATATTCACTTTAATTTTTGTGCTCATGTGTAATTATTCTCCCATTTAACCTCTCTAACTATTAAATAAATCGTTAACTATATATTCAACCTGTTGTCAAAAAAAAACTATATATTCAACCTATGGTCCAACTTGGGGCGATTTTTTGTTGATGTAGGGTCGATGCAACGATGATAGTAAGGCCAAGGCTAAAAAAACTTTTGCATATTTAAAAATTGATACAATGTTTTTGTAGCTGTAAAGACTTTTCACTCGTGCTATGGTTATTTTTTGAGCTAACAAACTCTAATCCATCTAAGCAAAGCTTTTTTTTTTCACAAATCATAGTACAGACACAGAAATCTAGTAGGCTTTCATTACTCATATATGTGCCTAATATTGTTTTGAGAGTTGTTTAAAGAGGCAGACTGGTTTTCCAATCCGAGGCGTTGTTTGCAAAAAAAATAATTATTTGAATTTAGGCGTAGTTGCGCAAATCAAAAATAATTAATAGTGGCTAGGACTATTCAGATCAGAACCTCATTCATTTTTGGTCTGGATTAAATCAAAGTTTAATTGACATGCTGAAATGGGTTTAGCTGCATCTTTTGTTCGCAGATATCGCCGAGTGCCTTCAACCAAATATTTGTCCCGAGATGTGCAACAACACCGTTGGGAGCTATACATGCATTCAAATGCCCTCACGGAACAGGGTATGATCCAGTGCAAAGGTTTTGCACCAGAAAACACCAAAACCTTCTCTTAGGTAACCCATTTCATGTTTACAATGAATTAATTTGGAACTGAACCAAATTAAACTACTATAGTTTGGTAAAAGAAAAAGGGATAAGAGAACTAACAAGCTATTTTGGTCTGTAGGTATTGCTATTGGTTTAAGTGTTGGCCTTGGAATTCTGCTTGTCTGTTTAAGTGGAGTTTTCCTTATCCGTAGATGGAGGAAAAAGCTCCAGATAAAATTGCAAAAGAAATATTTTCGGAAAAACAAAGGTTTGCTTTTGCAGCAATTAATATCTTCAGATGAAAACCAAAGTGATAACAAATTTTTTTCCTTGGAGGAGTTGCAAAAGGCAACAAACAACTTTGATCCTACACGTATTCTGGGTTGTGGTGGACATGGTACGGTCTACAAAGGCATCTTATCAGACCAACGTGTTGTGGCCATAAAAAGGCCTAAGGTCATCAATGAAGGAGAGATTAATCAGTTCATCAATGAAGTTGCAATACTCTCTCAGATAAATCACCGTAATATCGTAAAACTTCTTGGATGTTGTCTTGAAACTGAGGTCCCTCTGCTAGTGTATGACTTCATCCCTAATGGTTCACTATTTAAGATTATTCATGATGATCAGAGTAATAATGAATTTTTGTTATCATGGGATGATTGCTTGAGGATTGCTACAGAAGCTGCTGGAGCTCTCTCCTACTCCCTCCGTCCCAAAATAGATGACGCTATGGGAAACGTGCGGGTCAAATTTTCTCAACTTTGACTAGATTTATAGAAAATATGTGCAATATTTTTATTTTCAAATAAATTTGTTAAAAAAACTAGATTTAAAGATCTTTCCAATGATATTAGTTGTGTACGCTCGATATGAATACTTTTTAAGATAAAATTCGTCAAAGTTGAAAAAAGCTGACTTCTCGGGAAGCGAAAATAACATCTATTTTGGGACGGAGGGAGTACCTCCATTCTGCAGCATCAGTATCGGTTTTTCATTCTGATGAACATGCTCTATGTTGTTAATATAGATTGCTGAAATTTTATATGTCGGATATGTGAAACTGTAGGTCTTTTTTTTTCTGAACAAACTGTATTAGGGTCTTCCAGCAGAGCTGATTGTTCCCTACTACTCTTTGAATGGGAAAAGTACTTTAAATTTACCGTTGCGAAGTGACCTATTCCCGTATTTGACATCATGGAATATCAACTATCGTGTATGCTTGCCGAATTTACACTTACACTGCTTATTTATCCCATTATCATTACTGCATCTAGCCAGACTGAAAGTTGCACTTCCATTTTGAAACGGTGATATCTCTGACTCAGCAACCGGAACCAGTTGTCAAATCTTTCAAGTTTTCACTAAGGCTCTGTAATCTACTTCCATCTGTAATTTCTTGTGCACAAGAAGACAACCGGAATATTATTCCCTAAAATTATTTTTGGGTAAATTCCGAAAGAACAGTAGCAGCAAGGAAAATCAATCGAAGATCAAACAGGCGACAATATCCTCTGACCATGAGCAGTCAAGCACCCAATTCCTCTCTGATGAGCTGATGGACGAGCATATGGATAGGATTTTCGCAAGAATTATTCCACCAACTGAACTAAGAACTGCAAATAGAATAGCAAATCAGAACACTGCAGGCGGAGGAGCATACATGTCAGTGTGTGGATCGGACGTTGAGGACGTCGATGTGCATGCTAGCCTCTGCCCTGTGAGAGCTTGCTGCCGCCTGTGCTCCGGGGCCACCATAGCTCGAATCAGCTGCCCCCATTGCCTCCGCCAAAACTATCTGTGACCTGCGATGTGCCCAAGGCAGAGAAGATAGGGGGAAGGATACAGATACAGAGACGCCAGAACGGAGCAGTGGAGACAACAAGAAAGGTCTTCATTTTCCGGGCATCGGCGCCGGAGAAGACGAGCGACGAGACGGAAGAGAACCTAGAGATAAGGACAGCGCTTGGTCGAGCACGACACCCGTCGTATTTTTAATGTGTGGATAATACTGCTGTAAAATTATACTCCCTGTTACCGTCCATCCAAGCAGATATTGTTCACATGTTCATGTATTTTGGTTCTCGTGTAGATATTGTTTCTTATAAAAAGACTATATGTTTATCTCTCTCTTTTAGTTATTGTTCTTTTAGTTAGAGTGTTGCATCATTTTTTTAGTTGCATCACAATTAATAAAGACAAAAACCATCTAGTTTCATGATTAAGAGTCTCCTTAGAGACAGTATTAATGATTATAAATTAATGACGGCAGTTCGTGGTCGACCCAAATATAATATGAGAAATTTCACGGTGCTTGGGGTTAATGAGAGCCCTCCATTTCATTAGATCCAATGGCATAAAAATAAGAGGAATCAAGTTAAAGGAACTTAAGTTGTGGACCGGAACCAAAGAAATTGTAGACCCGAAACTGATTTGTAATTAAAATAGAAGGGTATTATAGTATTTTAACGTCTTAGAATTTGCGTCTCTGAATCAATTAAAAAAGTTCTTATGTGAATCGAGGAGTTGCTTAAAAAAAATGATTCTCCTTGACCGCGATGAACTCGCGCCGCGGCCCCCTCGCGGACGCCGCCTCCCGCACCGCGACCCGCGCCGTGGCCTCACCGCGAGGCTCGCGGACGCCACCTCCCGCACCGCGATGAGCCGCCACCGGCGCCACGGCCTGACCGGGAAGCTCGCAGACACGGCTCATCAGAGCGTTGAACCATTTCATCTCGACGCTGACACGACTCGTGTTTTTTAATTTACTAGTAAATATACCCGTGCGTTGCAATGAGAGAAAAAATAAATATTAATAAGGTAGGTGTTATATATTTATTTATATTTGTATTGCTATTTTTATTTATATTTGTATTGCTATTTTTCTGATCTAAATACGTGATCTTTTAAGAGCCGTAAATTAGAATAGTCTGTGACAGAGTCCATTACTATTTTTGCTTTTTTCTCTACAAACCAGAGGAGTCCGCAACGGAGTCCATTAATTACTATTTTCCCCATATGCGCCATTGCTTTTTTTCTATTTTTTCACTACATGCCTAAGAGGAACAGTAGGAGTCTATCATGAGTCCATAATCATTTCTTTTTTCTATTATTTCACTCTAGTTGATTTTTTTTCTAAATATAATCCAACTTTGTTCTTTCTGTATTGAGTTATTCTAATATATATGAGCATATTTATGAGACTATGTTACATACATAACCCAGTATATGAATATATGCAAGGATGATTTTACACACCTATAGACAAAAGCACAACCCAGCAAGATTCATAACATCTATAGATAGATCATATTTTTATGAGGCTAACATAACAGATTTGTCATTTTTCTGATTTTTTTAATGAATTTTGGTGTATTTTTCAAGATCTATGTTTTTATAAAAAAAGAAAAAACCAAAAGAAAAGGAAAAAGGCTTACATGGGCTGGATCGAACCCAAAACGAAGTCATCCGAACCAACTGCAAGGATTCATCGCATGTCCAAAAGAAGCACCAGTACAACCCAGCAAGATTCATAACATCTATATATAGATCATATTTTTATGAGGCTAACATAACAGATTTGTCACTTTTCTGATTTTTTAATGAATTTTGGTGTATTTTTCAAGATCTATGTTTTTATAAAAAAAGAAAAAACCGAAAGAAAAGGAAAAAAGGCTTGCATGGGCTGGATCGAACCCAAAATGTAGTCATCCGAACGAACTGCAAGGATTCATCGCATGTCCAAGAAGAAGCACCAGTAGAGGCCCACTCAGATCTGAACTTTTTGCATCAAGAACCCCAATATATTTTGAAAATTATTAAGGCCCTCCCACCTTTTCTTTCTCTCTGGCATGTTTATATATGGAACCCTATATTTGTTTCTATTCCCTTCCCCAATTCTAATCTCCAATGTTAAGGCAACTATAAACGACACGGACACATAGCTGGTGATTGGACGAAGAAGAAAAGCGTGAAAATTTGCGTGTGGAGCCAATAAATAGCCAGACCAAAAAATAGACCGCTAGAAATATTTGTGCTTTATTATTACTAGTGCATGCGCGTGGGTCGCAACGAAGCGGAGGGAAGGGGGGTGGTCGGAGAGCGGCTGCGCACCACCCTGGTCGGACAGGATGATTCCCGGGGCAGGGCAGGCGGAGATTTATTTGCCTGGGGAAGGGGAGGGCAGGACAGGCGGCGATGCGCGAGGCGATGGAGGCACGGTTAGTTTGGTTTTGATTGGACTCTTGATGTCCCATGATTCCTTTTTTTCATCGTTTACATGGATAGCGCACGGGTACTGGGTAGTTAGGATTAGGAAGGCTGGACGAAAAAACGAGCCGGAAATCTTCTCGCTTAGTAGGAGGTATAGATTAGGTATTAGGTATAGACTATAAACATATTCGTGCGTTGCAACGGGATACTGAATGTTTGTAAACAGTACGAGCCTACCGATTTGGTATCAGTATTCATCTTGCCTCTTTTTTTAGAATCTCGATTTATTGTACGCTTGTGTCTCGATTTTAGTCCGCAGAGTCCAGATCTAATTCTACTGGGTATTGCGTGTTTTGTTTGGATCTCAATTTGTTGTTTGCTTGTGATTTTGGATCGGCTTTGACCTGGTTTCGATGAACGAATACCTGTTGTATTTGATATCCGTCTCCACTCGGTCGGTTCCTCCAACGTTGGCGCACCGCTAGAAGGAAAATTACCAGACGAAAAAAGTGGAAGAAATTTTACCGCTTTATTATTAGATGAAGAAATATAGATAGATATATTCTAAAATTATTATTTTATTAAAAACAAATAACTATGGCCTATACCTCTCATGCTAATCAGGAATGTAAATACATGTATACGAGCACATGTATGTATATACCGTCCTCCAAATAAAGATAATAATGCTTATTATTTTTTGGAAGAGATAGCCCAGGTACAAATAGAGTTTCCATTAGGGAGGACATATAGTCAATATGTAATTTTGATACTGTTAGTTTACAATTAAATGTATTATTCAATTATCATAAGTTTATAAGCATAAATAATATTAATAAAAAATAATCAGAGTGCAGTCTGAAAAGATGATACCAAGTTAAGCTGTAGAATGGATAGAGTATATTCCTCGGAAGGGACAAACCTTTTTTTTCTTTGTTTTTTTTCTAAGTAAACACCCTAACTTATAGTAGGATTGATTGATCCACTCTATTCTTCTTTTTCAAACTCAAAAACAAAAAAAAAACATATACCTACCCCTTTTATCCTCTTTTTTTTTTGAAAGGTTGCCCCTTTTATCCTTGAAATACACGTGTTAACACCAAATTTTGGGCTGGGAGCCGATAGCCGATACCGAAGGAAGATAGCCGATCTCGGAAGCAGATTCCGTCCAGCAGAAGGAAGGAGAATAGCCGATTGAACGGTGAATCGGTTATCGGGCGAAGGTGACAGAAGGCGTGCAGTATCGGTATCGGTGACGTCATCCAGAGTCTGCACCGCCAAGATGCGATCGCGATCGGAGTCCGTTATGAAAGGGAAGATGTGACTCCAAGTTACGTTAGATATAGGATAGTTTGTTAGTTTCCTTATCTATTGATGAGTTGTAATTCGACTAGGACTCTATCTACGCACAGGGTATAAATATAAGCTCTCAGCCATTGTAAAAAACAACAACATCAATACAACACAACTTTCGGCTCCAACCAACAAACCCTAGAGTCAGTCGAGTCCGGCGAGTTACTTCATCCAGGCTGGGTGTCATTCGGTGGACGCAGGCTTGCTTGTAAGTATCGTCAACCCCCTGTTAAATTATGTCTTTTTAGCGTCATCCGGTGGACGTGGAAGCATGGCGGACCAGGGTCCTTGCTAAGCTCTGTTTCTTTGGCGTCATCCGGTGGACGCGGGAAGCACAGTGAGTCAAGGATGATTCACGCTGGTTTACCCGATCAATCTGTGTTAACCGTCATCCGGTGGACGAGATGCAGATTAGGACGGTTTTCACGCGCGGATTAGTTATCGATTCGTGTTTGTTTGCTTGATTAATCTATTAGTTAACGTCATCCGGTGGACAGGCTATAGATTAAGACAGTTTGCATGCATGGATTAGTTATCGGCTCTAGTTAAATTTGACAGTTTAGCTAGATTCATTAAGTTACCGATGTTGCTTATGTTTATTGTTTATTATTTAAAGCAATCATCAATTTGTCCGTCTTGATCCATATGCATCGGCTTGTATCTAATAGATTTATATGTTCAACGAATTATGCTTGCCATTCGTTTCATATTGAATGCTTTGCACTAGCCGATTGTATTTTGGATCTAGATTATATACGGGTCGCACTCAAGTAATAAAGTAAACATTGTCTAGATTCAAAGGTTAACGGATTTAAGTTGCAACTTCATCATGACTGCCTCGATCCGCTCGATCTCCACTGTTGCAAGATTGTGATTTAGATCTATTAGCCGGAGAGTTAAAACATTGTTTGTTTTATAGGCTTGTATGTTGCTCGTATACACTAAATCGGCCGAAATAGCCGATTTCTTCTTGTTTTACATTGAGACATCTTATGATCATGTTAGTTTGCTGTGACTACATCTTTTATAGCATATTTCTGTCTACAGCAAACATATATCATTGAATTCATGTCTGAATCGGTTAACTTGAGTTATAATGCATGTTTCGCTACAATCGGTTCATAACATGACGGAATCGGCTTTCTAGTCGATCTCCCATTTACATCGGCTCTTCGAGCCATACAGTTGGAACTACCTGGGCATACCGGTTAGTTCCGCCCTGTGATTACTGATTACTATCTTTTTCCTTGTCAATTGCAGGTCAAATTGACTGGCACGCTTGGGTGTTACTGACACTCTCAGACCGGGTCCGAAGCTAGCTGGATCTGCGAGAGCTTCACTGCCTCAAGGGTCGTTTCCGGCTTCGCTGGTATGTTGGGCTTAGGGAACCACTTTTTGCGCCAACAACACGTGGTTAGTTTTGAGAAGGCTCATCCTCCTATCGTCTTCGAATTACGAGGACGTCCCCTGCACAAGCACAATCTCTTTTAGGCTATGCGCACCGCACGCCCATATGTGCACCCGCACTGCAAATATAGCGTTTTTCCTCCCGTAACGCAGAACTCCATCGACACCTCTATCGTTCAGATCGCTACAGTAAAACACCGCAGCATTCCTCGCTCCCCTCGCTATCCCTCCTTCGGGCCCATCGCTCGCTTCCCACTAGCGAGCTCCGCGACGGCACTCCTGGCACCGTCCGCCATCGAGGTCGCGCTGGCGAGCTGAAAGACCCTAGTTTGGTTTTGGTAATTGATAAAACCTAGTTACTAATCTAAGTGCTAAGTATGTGTAGCCAAGAGTAGATTAGTGATAAGGAGGACGCTGCTAAGTGAAGATCAAGATGAAATGATCAAGGAGAAAGAAAAGGAATTAAAGAAGGAAAGTTAGAGGCTAAGGTATATCTAAATAGAGATTTTCTTTTAGTGATCAAGACTCCAAATGGGAATGATCACATTTAGGATAGATAGCTGACTATCAAGGGGAGAACTAAGCTATTGGATTACTTTCAAGTGCTCTATGTTGCATCTCATGTGCATTGATCTAACCAACCTAGAGAATCTCTTTGAAAACCCTTGAAAAATGTTTGCAAAATGCTAACACACTGTGCACAAGTGTTGGAGACCTTGAGTGTTAGCACATAGAAGCAGGGGGTGAGAAATAGACTTGAAAAACGTTGAAAAAGGAGCGTCGGACAGTTTAGAGGCATAGCATCGGACCATTTGTTCGTGTCCGACGCCTACACTTTGAACTGTGCTGTTGACGAGCGTCGGACGCTCGTTCACCGAGCGTCGGACCATTACCTTCTTCAGTCCGACGGTGGAGAGTAGCGAGGCGTGACGTGTGGCACTTTTTGAGAGCGTCGGACGTTGGTGAATCGTCCAGCGGCGAGCGTCGGACTAAGTCTGACGGTGTTTTAGCGTTTCTGAACCTCTCTGGAAGCGTCGGACGCTGAGAATATTTAGTCCGACGCACTGACTCGCTTGGTTCGACGGTACACGCACAGTGAACTGAGAGAGCGTCGGACGCAAGTGTTTAGTCCGACGGCTCCTGTCCGATGGTTTGAAAAAGCGCGCGATGAGATATCCGTTGCGATCGGACGATCGACGCTGAATCCAGCTGACACGTGGCTTCATCGTGAGCGTCGGACGCAGTTGGTTAGTTCGACGGTAGCGTCCGACGGTCTAAAATCGTGGTTAACGGCTGTTTTGAGTGGGGTAACGGTTAGATTTGCACTTGGGGGTATTTATACTCCCTCCCTGGTCACTTGGTGACATGGTTGCACACTTGGATCATTGTCATACACTTTATTGCATTCTATCCTCCCACTCTCTCACTAGTTCATCATCTTGATCATCCTTAGTGAGATTGAGTGATCCTCAAGTGCATCCTTGCTGTTGTTTTGCATTCTAGAGCACTTGAGAGCAAGCCTTGGTTTAGTTCTTATTCTCTTGGGACATTGTCGTGTCCCTAGACGGCTTGGAGGAGAAGAAGATGTGGAGGAGCTTGGTGATTGTGCTTGCCCACACCCGGCGATTGTGAGGGGTTCTTGTGCCTTCCACGAGCAGGGTGCTCAAAGGTAACTCTAGTGGATTGTTCGTGTCTTTGAGTTACTTCCTCCGTGGTAGGTTCTTGTGGCGCCTAGTGTAGGCTCGGTGTGTGATACCGATTAGCCACCGAACCACCGGTTGAAGTTGACACAACGAGGACGTAGCGTGCCGGCAAGCACGTGAACCTCGGGGATAAATCTTTGTGTTCATATTGCTTTCCTCATCTTCGAGTGAGTGACTTGAGCTTTATTCTGGTGATTGATTTCATCTCAAGGCAAAGGTATAATCGACAATCATCTCTTTCTTATCCTTGTGCAAAATAACTTGTTCTCTTGTCTTGAAGTAGTTGTGTAGTCTTTTAGTTTTTGCTAGCTTGCTTGTGTGGCTTAGAACTAAGGATTAACTAGAATTGTGTAGGTGGCTTGCCTAGGTTAGTAGTTGCTTTAGCTTTGCACATTTAGCCATATTTGTTACTAACCTCTTAACCTAAGTACTTTGTAGAAATTTTATTAGGCTATTCACCCCCTCTAGCCATACTAGGACCTTTCACGAGCTCCGCGCCGCCGCTCCCGTCCAGGTGCCGTGCTGGGGAGCACCACACCGGTGAAGGTCGTGCCAGGGAGGGCCCGCACTTGGGAGAGCTGCCGTGCCCGGCCTCCGTGGAGGCCGCGTCGGGGAGTGCTGCCGCGTCGACGAGGTCCGCGCCAGAAGGGCCGCGGCGTCGAGGAGAGCCGCTGCGCCGGGGAGGCCGCTTCAGGGAGCGGCGCCGCGCCGAGGAGAGCTACCGCACCGAGGGGCCGCCGGGGAGGTTGCGTTGGGGAGCGCCGTCGCGCGAGCGAGCTCTGCGCCGGCGAGATCCACACGGGCAAGCAGGCGAGCGGGTGCCGGCGAGCTCCGGGCAGTCGAGCATCGTGCCCACCACCCGGAGGCCACTGCCCGCGCCACCGGGAGCGCACGCTGCACCGCCGGACAAGCTCGCCGTGTCTGCTCGTGAGGATGGACGAACTGATAGATAAGGATAAAAAACAAAAGGAAAAATGTGTGGGCCCTATTGATATAGAGTAGAGGATAGAGGATGTATGGGTGCAGGAGAATCTGATATAGAGGTGAGATTATTTGCTGACTAGGACAAAATATTCCTTTAGAGGTGAGTTTTAGAGGTGGAGGGGTACGGATAGCCTTATCCGGTGCAGCTCGTTCGTTGTGCTGGGCCCCACGGGCCAGGGCACCCTGCCGACCCTATCATTGGGCCCACGTACAAGACCACAGGACTCCTATCTCTCGTCTTCTCCCTAGCCCTGCTAACGGGGCGAGTGGAAATGGGTTTTTCGGGTCGGGTTTTATTTGGGTGGTGTGTATACGGGTGGAAACAGGGTTTTCCTAACTTGCGGGTCAGGGCGGGTCGGGTTCATAGACAAACCGATTGGGACGAGTTGTGTTGTGAATGGCAGTTGTGCCGCGAGCTGTGTGGGTGTTGACGGTAGGTATACTATACTTTTACCCCATCAAAACCGTCAACAAGACATTCTTTCTGGAAGGAAACCACCAAACACATAGTGACTTAGGTACAATTAACTTGGTTCCACATGTCCATGGAGTACTTCTTGCAGGATTGTTGGAATTAGAGAGAAATGAGCTGGTGGGACCCACATTGGGGGGTCGGCCGAACTCCCCCATGGGGCCTACCAAGCTTCCAAGTACCCCACATGAAAGGGTGGCCCATAGGATAGAGAATGGGGGTCAATTCACCTCCTAAGCAGGTCGGCCGAACCACCCAAGTCGTCCACCAAGACATCAACCCACTCTATGACATGTGGGACACCTCCTAGAAGAAAGCTGGTGGGCCCAGGCCCCCATAGGGGGTTCGGGCGACCCCACTTTGGAGCCCCCTTTCTCCCACCGCCTCTTTGCATGCTCCCATGCATGGAAATGATCAGGACCCTCCATTCCAAGTCGGTTTGATGGCGGTTTGATCCAACGGAGAAGGATGGACATCACGCGGATCGATGACGTGGTAGTGGAGTAGCCCCTACTCCACCCCTCCACTATAAATACCCCCTCACTCCTTCTCATTCAACACACCAAGGAGGAGCTACTCATTCTACACATAGGCGAAGCCCTACTCTACTAGTAGCATAGAAAATAGGGAGAGAGTGAGGAGAGTCTGGGAGAAGAGCCGGGCCTGTCTGGTGTCTTCTCCGAGCTGGACCTCAGCGGATGCGGCCTTCTCTTCTGTAAGTCAGCATCTAAGATTCTTTTATGGTAATTAATCTTTAGTTTTGGTAAAGTATTTCCTTAAGTTGTTCATTGGTTCACCGCCCTTAACTCGGTACTCTAATCAATTTCATCGGGATCCGGATTAGAGTAGTAAGATATAGTGTAGACGTGGTGTCTAAGCTATCGCTTACCTATGATTGCGACTTGTTCAACAGTTTGTTGTGGTACCTAGTAGGTGGTGACAGCCCTATCTAGGCTTTGAGTCCACCACGTTTGGGCAAGTTATTAAAACGTAGGTCTTCTTGTGCTAGGCGGTTTAACATCCTTCTCATCCCTTTCTGTTGTTGAACGGCTTAGTGACCCAAAGTGAACAACCTTTGTATCTGCCTTACCTGACTAGTTTCATAGCCATAGGAATCCTGTCTACCCTCAATCATATACCCTTGTGTCATAGGACGACATTGATCCTAGTTAGTTCACTTCACGTTCCCTGTGGAAAATACGATACCTGGAATACTCCCGGTGAAGGGTACATTGACTGCCATACGCTTGCGATATATCTATTTGCCACTTCTGGAGTCAACAAGCTTTCTGGCGCCGTTGCCGGGGAACGGTAGCTGTTCTTAACATAGGACCTAGTCGTCCATTTATCTTTTTCATTTATTTATCATATCATGGACCAAATACCTCTTTTTCAATATGGTGCTCCAAAAGGGACTAGTTTGGAGCCACCTAAATCATCCAAAGCCATTTTGGCTGTTCGCTATGAGCTTCGCCCTGGCTTTATACCGATGGTTCAGGCAAATCCCTTTTCTGGGAGCGAAGATGAGAATCCATATACTCATCTACGTGAATTTGAGCAATTGTGCTCATGCCTTCATATACAAGGCATGACACGCGATACCTTAAAATGGAAGCTATTCCCATTCTCTTTGAAGGGGATGCTAAACATTGGTATACTCGTCACGTAGATAGTGTACAAGGAGAATGGGAAACCCTTCAAACCAAATTCTGTTTAGCCTTCTTTCCTATCTCTCGAGTTGTCCATCTTCGAACAGAGGTTCTAACATTCAAGCAAAAGGAGAAGGAACCTCTAGGTGTATCATGGTGTCGTTTTTTAGATCTTGTCGCTTCAGGCCCTGACCTTGCTATACCCGACCCAATGCTTTTACAACATTTCTACATGGGTCTTAGCAAGGATTCTGCACAATTCCTTGACACAACCTCTAGAGGAGCTTTCCTTCATTTGTCTGCTAGTGAAGCAAGAGCCATTCTTGACAAAATCCTTGAAAATACCCCTTACACTGGCATTCATGATGAACTCCCTGAGAAAGAAGAGGAAACATCTCCCAAATAAGAAGAAGTCTTGATAGCTGAATCACCACCAAGCCAATCTCAAAATTTAGCTATCAATCCTGAACCACTTATACCCCAAAGTCCAAATCCTCCAAAAGAAGAAGAAATTCGACCTTTGGATTTCCCTTTTGAAATGGAGGATGATCTTTTCTCCGATTTCGATTTTGGAAACACCTCGAGTTTCCCCGTGCAAAAGAGATCTTCTGGATCTTCTACTCCAAACATTCACTCTCCAAATCATCTAAAGGAAACGATCCAGGAGCTCACATCCATCATGAGCAATGAATGGCTTAAGGAGGCTGAAACTTCATCCGATGTAATTCGGATTATTTCTCCCTCCACAACCATTTGTTGTTTCATGAAAGATGTTGCTTTAAATTCTCTTTACAATCCCACTGTCGGAGTGAGCATTATGTCTTATTCTCTAGCATATGATTTCTTCACGGGTAATAAGCCTCTGACTCCAACTGACAAACTCCTCAAAGTTTCATCTGGAAGAGTCATCAAGAGTCATGGGATTGCACGCATGGTCCCAATCACAATCAACGAAATCACGATTCTCTTGAACATCTATATCTTTGAGATCTCGGATTTCGATCTTTTGATCGGGCACCCCCTTGAAAAGCTTTTACAAGAAAGTCAATATTCAGGGAGCCTTGATGTCAACCTCGGGAAAAGTGTGAACCTATCGGTTCCCTTAACTCGATCTACAAATTCAAAAGTAGAATCAAATCCCGAGTATGAGCCAATGGAGGAAGTGATGGCAACCTCTCTTTTAGATTCCTTTGAACCAAATCTTGAAGATGATGCTCAACATTTCATCCAAGAAGAAGACAACTTGGATGAACCTATAGATTTAAAGGAATCTGAACCACTACCCAAACCTCCAATCGAGCTCAAACCACTTCCTTCTTGTCTCAAGTACGCTTTCCTCAATGGTGATAGAGAATCCCCCGTGATCATAAGTGACAAACTATCTGCGATGGAGACCCTTAAACTCATCATCGTTTTAGAAAAACACCGATCTATCTTAGTCTACTCTCTTCAAGATCTTAAGGGAATTAGTCCCACTCTTTGCACCCATCGCATCCCTATTGAGCAAGATGCTACACCTTTTAGGGAGCCTCAACGGAGGCTAAATAATGCGATGAGAGAGGTAGTTAAGAAAGAGGTCTTGAAACTCTTGTACGTAGGCATAATCTATCCTGTTTCTAATAGTGAGTGGGTTAGCCCCGTGCAAGTTGTGCCTAAGAAGGGAGGCATGACGGTTGTGAAGAATGAGAAAAATGAGTTGATCCCTCAACGAACCGTCACAGGATGGAGGATGTACATAGATTACCGAAAACTCAACAAGGCTACGAAGAAAGATCACTTTCCGTTACCCTTCATTGATGAAATGTTGGAACGGTTGGCAAAGCACTCTTTCTTTTGTTTCCTTGATGGCTATTCGGGTTATCATCAAATTCCCATCCATCCCGATGACCAAAGTAAGACCACCTTCACATGCCCCTATGGAACATATGCATACAAGCGCATGACTTTTGGCCTATGCAATGCTCCTGCCTCTTTTTAAAGGTGCATGATGTCCATCTTCTCCGATATGATCGAAGAAATCATGGAAGTCTTCATGGACGATTTCTCGGTCTATGGAAAATCCTTCGATGATTGCCTTCAAAATCTGGACAAGATCTTACAAAGATGCAAGGAAAAGCACTTAGTCTTGAACTGGGAAAAATGCCATTTCATGATTAGAGAAGGCATAGTGTTAGGACATAGAGTGTCCGAGCGTGGGATTGAGGTGGATAGAGCTAAGATAGAAGTTATAGAGCAACTTTCACCTCCCACGAATGTCAAGAGTGTTAGAAGTTTTCTTGGGCATGCGGGTTTTTATAGGCGCTTCATAAAAGATTTCTCTCAAATTGCTCGGCCTTTAACAAACTTGCTTGCTAAAGATGCACCCTTTAATATTAGTGATGAGTGCTTAAATGCTTTTTATATTCTCAAGAAAACACTTGTCTTATCTCCAATCATCCAACCCCCTGATTGGACACTTCCTTTTGAAATAATCTGTGATGCAAGTGACTATGGTGTTGGTGCCGTTCTTGGCCAAACAAAACATAAAAAGCATCATGCAATTTCATATGCTAGCACAACTTTAGCAGGATCTCAACTTAATTATGCAACAACTGAAAAAGAGCTCCTTGCTGTTGTTTTTGCTATTGACAAGTTTAGATCTTACTTAGTTGGAGCAAAAGTTATTATTTATACCGATCATGCTGCCTTGAAATACTTGCTCACTAAGAAAGATGCTAAACCACATTTAATAAGATGGATCTTGCTACTTCAAGAATTTGATTTGAAAATAAAAGATAGAAAAGGAGTAGAAAATCCTGTAGCCAAACATTTGTCTAGAGTGCAATTCCAAGATGCACAGGACCTGCCGATCAATGACCTATCTCAGGGACGACACACTCCTCAAGATCACGGACTCTAGCCCCTGGTACACGAATATTGTGAATTTTATTGTTGCAGGACATGTTCCACCAGGAGCAAACAAGAAAAAGCTCATCCAAGAAAGTCGAGTATACCTGTGGGATGAACCGTACCTCTACAGAGTGTGTAATGATGGTTTATTGAGGAAATGTGTCCCTGAAGTGGAATCAAATAAGATCATAGAAAGGTGTCATGCCGCACCATATGGAGGACACTATGGCACATTCAGAACCCATGCAAAGATTTGGCAATGTGGCTTATTTTGGCCAATCATGTATGAAGATACAAAGAACTTCATCAAAAGATGTGTGAGGTGCCAAAAGCATGGGAACATCAATGCCCGAGATGCAATGCCACTGACAAATAACCTTCAAGTGGAACTCTTTAATGCATGGGGCATTGACTACATGGGACCTTTTCCAAATCCCGTGGCTGTGAGTACATCTTGGTAGCTATGGACTATGTGTCCAAATGGGTAGAAGCAATGCCCTGCAAGGCTGCAGATGCCAAGAGCTCAACAAGGATGTTTGAAGGGACCATCCTTCCAAGGTTTGGAACCCCAAGGTTGGTGATAAGTGATGGGGGATCTCACTTCATTGAGGGGAGTTTCCGGCGCTTCCTAAAAGATCAAGGCATCCGACACAATGTTGCAACTCCATACCATCTCCAAACAAGTGGCCAAGCAGAAACATCCAACAAACAAATCAAGAACATTCTGCAAAAGACGGTTAATGAGATGCGAAAAGGATGGAGGGACAAGTTACCTGATGCATTATGGGCATATAGGATAGCATTCAAGACACCCATTGGCATGTCGCCATACCAACTCGTATATGGAAAGACTTGTCACCTCCCAGTCGAGTTGGAATTTAGAGTACATTGGGCCATAAAGAAATGGAATATGGACCTACAAACTGCAGGAAGACATAGAAAGATGCAAATCTCAGAGTTAGAAGAATGGAGAGAGAAAGCATACCACAATACCAAAATCTACAAGGAAAGAACCAAAAGATGGTATGACAAAAGGATAAAGAAAAAGGAAGTTCAAGCCAGGAGATAAGGTACTCATGTTCAACTCAAGAGTAAGGTTATTTGGGCATGGAAAACTTCAAAGCAAATGGGAAGGGCCATTTCAAGTCATCGACACTTTGCCTCATGGAGCTATCACCTTTCAAGATGATGAAGGTAAGATCTTTAAGGTAAATGGCCAACGTTTAAAAGTTTTCCTTGAACCTGATAAACTAGATAAGGAAATAGACATGATTGAATTCAATGATACAACTTAAAAGAAAACCAAAAGATCTAGTTCATGATCAAATGACCAACCTTCCTCCTTAGCTTGTTGCTTTCCCTTCCAAAATTGATCTATGCCTTGTTTCATTTAAATAAATTTGGACTCTCTGGTGCCTCAAGCCAGACGAGTCCTTTGTGTTTTCACCTTTGTTTTCTATGAATAAAAAGCTAGGTACAGCTTCAATGAAGTGTGGGGGGATCTCGCGACCTAAACTCCCCATTTGTGACCAGGGCGCTCAACTCTCCTCTATAAAAAAAGAGACATCGGTTTGAATCTCTCCTTCCTCTCTTTCTGTTACATGTGAAATGAGTTGAAATGCTTTGAATCCTGTTAACATGTAAAAATAAAATGAACCAACATCACACTTGGACTAAAATAAAAAGTGACATGATTTATGACATTTAAAGGGTAAAAGCGTCACAAAGTCTAATTCATGCATATGCTTATACTTGTGGGATACATATCTTGATAGGAGTATCATATTGACTAAGTTATTGACAAATGTGATATAGTTCTTGGCTCATGATTCATAGCTTTTCTATTCAATGTGTCTAGAAATTTATTTTTGAAAATGTCATAAAACCATAGTGTCACTTACTCCTCAATGGTGAGGAAGTTCTTACCAAAGCCATATATGTTCATGCCATGTTCAAAACCCTTCTATGCATGCTACTTGCACTTGTCTTGAGTTTGGTCAAACCCTGTAGACCCTTGTTGAGAATTATGTCCTAGTCCCAAGATTAAGATCACGTACACGCCACCTATACACATGCTACTTCTACACTGGAAGTACGTAAAAACATGCCATCCATTTCCACCATATAGATGCTCCTTGCTTTAAAGTCTTATAATATCTCTCTAAGTGTGGTTTAGTAGATGAGACACAAAGGCTATGCAAAAAAATTGTGAACACATGAAGGTCCATTGCTTTGAAAAATAAAAGAGCTCATGAAGGCTTATAAAAATAACAATAAAAAAAGAGCTCTCAAATAAAATAAAGTAGAGAGAGATCTCATCAAATAAAGGAGCACTACATTTCATCATTTTCCACACACTTGCACATCTGAAAGGTCCTAAATGGCTAGAGGGGGGTGAATAGCCTATAAAAATCTACAAACAACACTTAACAAGCCGATTAGTAACAATAGCAAGCTTTGCAAAGCGCTAGCTCTAAACTACACTATGCAAGCCACCTAGACAAGTATACTACACTATGATCACTAGTTCACACTCAAAAGCTATGTCACTACTATACACTACTCCTAAGTGAGCAACTAACTAACAAGCTACACAAGAGAGTAAGTACACAAATGTAAAGAGTAAAGGTGATTTCAAAACCCCCGGTGTAGAGAAGAGATGAAGTCCAATATAACCAATCAATCAAATACAAGAGAAATCCTCGGTAGAGAGAGGACACAAGATTTTTTTACCGAGGTTCACTTGCTTGCCGGCAAGCTAGTCCTCGTTGTAGCGATACACCCACTTGGAAGTTTACGAGCTAATTGGCATCACACGCCAAACCCTTCTTAAGGGTGCCGCATAACCAACACAAGATGGGGATCCACCAAGCTACGAGCAATCCACTAAAGATGCCTTTCGCGATCACCCGCAGGGATAGGCTCAAGAACCCCTCACAATACCTTGATCGGAGGCGGAGACAATCACCAACTCTCCTCAACGATCCTCGCAGCTCCAAGCCGTCTAGGAGTCGGCAAACTCCAAGAGTAATGAGAGAAACCGCTGCGAATCACCGCTACCAAGTGCCTCTAGATGATCTCTATCAATGCAATACACTTCATGCTCTCTAAACTCACCAAATGATGATCACAATCAAGTAGGATGAGTGAGAGTGGAGTAGGAAGGCTCACAAGTATGCTATGATGTTCAGGAGTGCCAAGAGTTACTCCCCAAACTAGCCAAGTGACTATTTATAAGCCACACATAAGAAAATAGCCGTTTATACTTCACTGCGTACCGTCGTACTGTCCGACGTCCACACCGTCGGACTATACCGCACGGTCCGATGCCCTGGATGAACGCCACGTATCACTAGCCGTTTGAAGTCGAACATTGGATCACAACGGCTAACTTCCCGCGCTAAGCGAACCGTCGGACGGACGAGTGTCGGACTAAACCATACGGTCCGACGCCCTCAGCTGACCACCATCGGACTCAGCCAGACGGAGCCGTGGGACTAAGGAACGCGGCAGTCCGACGCTTCCAGAGAGCTCCCCGAGCGCTGAAAGCCATCGGACGTTGGTCCGACGCTCACCGTCGGACTAACGCCGAGAGTCTGACGCTCTCAGAGCTCGCCACGTGTCAGCTCTCGCACGATCTGCACCAGTCAGACGCTTCGGCTAATGGTCCGACGCTCAGAAACTGAGCGTCCGACGCTCTCAGTAGTGTTGGCCGTCGGACCGAAGACATTGGTCCGACGCTCTGTGACTCTACGGTCCGACGCTCTGTTTTCTCAGGATTTTCACTTAAACCTTTCACCCTTTGTTCCCATGTGCTAACACCAAGTGATCTACACCTTGTGCACGTGTGTTAGCCTTATCAAAAGAGTTTTCCAAGGGTTTGTTAGTGTCACTAGCATCTATATGCAATGCAATGATCATGAACACCTAGTGGCACTTGATAACCGTATTTCATCAACGATTTCGCCCCTCTTGATAGTACGGCTATCTATCCTAAATGTGATCACTCCCTCTATGGAGTCTTGATCACTAAAAGCAAAAGAGCTCCTATGGATTATACGTTTGCCTTGAGCTCCTAGCTTTTTCACCATCTCTTGATGAAGCTTGTGGGCTCCTTTTGATGATGGACTTATACCATTTGCATGGATGCCGTCAATAGGGCTTTCTCCTTTATTGATGGGCTTACACCATTTTTATGGACGCCGTCATTGCCCTTCACTTGTGGCCTCCACGGACCTGGTCCTTTGCTCCATCTTACCATTTGCTAATCAATTCTCATGAAACACTTAGAGCAATCATTAGCAAACTAGGTTTCATCAATTACCCAAAACCAAACATGGGCTTTCAACATCTTGATCTAGGATTATGATTATCTTCTCCTTGGATCCTTGTTTTGGCTTTACAATATACACAATGCAAGTATGCTATCTTATTTATCCTTACCTGAGCCCCACATAAGCGTGATAGATGTAGGATGAAACAAAAGAAGGCAATCTTATGCTATGCCTTGGTGAGGAATCATATACTCACTGAGTGACTTAAGAGTACTATATGAAGAGTAAGAATGAACTATGTGCTCTCTTTTAAAACCAATGTCAAAAACTCTATGCACTAATGATATGAAAAAAATGGGAAGATGACTTTGCTTTGAGAACTGTTCTATTTTTCAACATCTGAAGGATATATGCTAGACAGTACCACATAACCCACGTGTATGAGATGTGTCATGAATGAAATTTTGTTTTTGCTAATACCTTGAAAATGTCGTAATCATATTTTATCATTCTCTCTAACCTTTGCTCGAGGACGAGCAAAAACTTAAGTGTGGGGGATCTTGTTGACGGTAGTTATACCATACTTTTACCCCATCAAAACCGTCAACAAGACATTCTTTCTGGAAGGAAACCACCAAGCACATAGTGACTTAGATACAATTAACTTGGTTCCACATGTCCATGGAGTACTTCTTGCAGAATTGTTGGAATTAGAGAGAAATGAGCTGGTGGGACCCACATTGGGGGGTCGGCCGAACTCCCCGATGGGGCCTACCAAGCTTCCAAGTACCCCACATGAAAGGAATGGCCCACAGGACAGAGAATGTGGGTCAATTCACCTCCTAAGCAGGTAGGCCGAACCCCCCAAGTCGTCCACCAAGGCATCAACCCACTCTATGACATGTGGGACACCTCCTAGAAGAAAGCTGGAAGGCCCAGGCCCCCACAGGGGGTTCGGGCGACCCTACTTTGGAGCCCCCTTTCTCCCACCGCCTCTTTGCATGCTCCCATGCATGGAAATGATCAGGACCCTCCATTCCAAGTCGATTTGATGGCGGTTTGATCCAACGTAGAAGGATGGACATCACGCTGGATCGATGACGTAGCAGTGGAGTAGCCCCTACTCCACCCCTCCACTATAAATACCCCCTCACTCCTTCTCATTCAACACACCAAGGAGGAGCTACTCATTCTACACATAGGCGAAGCCCTACTCTACTAGTAGCATAGAAAATAGGGAGAGAGTGAGGAGAGTCTGGGAGAAGAGCCGGGCCTGTCTGGTGTCTTCTCCGAGCTGTACCTCAGCGGATGTGGCCTTCTCTTCTGTAAGTCAGCATCTAAGATTTTTTTTATGGTAATTGATCTTTAGTTTTGGTAAAGTATTTCCTTAAGTTGTTCATTGGTTCACCGCCCTTAACCCGGTACTCTAATCAATTTCATCGGGATCCGGATTAGAGTAGTAAGATATAGTGTAGACGTGGTGTTTAGGCTATCGCTTACCTGTGATTGCGACTTATTCAACAGTTTGTTGTGGTACCTAGTAGGTGGTGACAGCCCTATCTAGGCTTTGAGTCCACCACGTTTGGGCAAGTTATTAAAACGTAGGTCTTCTTGTGTTAGGCGGTTTAACACCCTTCTCATCCCTTTCTTTTGTTGAACGGTTTAGTGACCCAAAGTGAATAACCTTTGTATCTGCCTTACCTGACTAGTTTCATAGTCATAGGAATCCTCTCTACCCTCAATCATATACCCTTGTGTCATAGGACGACATTGATCCTAGTTAGTTCACTTCACGTTCCCTGTGGAAAATACGATACCTGGAATACTCCCGGTGAAGGTTACATTGACTGTCGTACGCTTGTGGTATATCCGTTTGCCACTTCTGGTGTCAACAGTGGGTAGGACAGTTGAGCGGTGGGATGGGGCGGGTCGGCAGCGGGTTGATGATCTATAATTTTAGGTCGGGTCAAGTTAATAGATTGTCTAATAAACAACGGGGCGGAACGGGTTTGCGGTGGGTTTAACCCCGTTTGCAGGCTTAGTTCTCCCTCGTTTCTTTGGCGTTTGCCCCCTGAAGGAATCCGTATTCGTAGCGGACCGTACAGTACAAGGGAGAGGCAGGCTTAGTCTCGAGTCCTCCGGGTCTCCAGTTCGCACCAAGTCCCAACTCTCTCTCTCGACGCCCCTTCAAGCCTTCGTGATCCCGACCACCGCAGGCAGACCAACACAGCCACGCCGTCGCCGGATTCGCGCCCCCGCGACCTCAATCCCCGCCGCCATGTTCGCCTCGGCAAGGTGAGTGGTCGGTTCTACGGGGGGTTGTTAGTGGAATTCGGCCCGAGCAAAGGCGTTCGGCGGATTGCCTGACGGCGCTCCCCTTTCTGCGTGGCGTGGCGTGCGTACAGGGGGTTCTGGACGCGGCACCGCCGGAAGATCCTCGTCTCCCTGGGCGTCGCCGGGGTGGGCTACGCCGCCTACCGCTTCTACGACGCGCGCCGCGCCCATCTCGTGCGGGTGGAGCAGCTGCGCGCCATGGAGGAGCGGGCCGCCGACGACCTCGTCAAGAACCAGTAAGAGCTTACTCTAGTCCCCCCCCTCCCCCCGCCCAAGCCTGGATTAATTGGCTTTCTCTCTGCCGCTGCTTCTTGCATTGCCTTCAGGTGGTCTGCGCGCTCCTGTTCTTCATTGCTCTACTCTATCTTTCCGCTGCCTTCCTCTGCCTGAGAGGGGAATTCGCCCCAAATTCACAAAGCTTAGGCTGGGGCTCCACATCGATTTTGTCTGGTCTCTCGGTTGCGCTCGATTGGGCTGAGGGTTGATTCAATTCAACTAGCAGCTGAATTGGATCAACGCTAACTTCGCTCTTGTTTCCCTTTAGTGTATATAAGCTCACATGTTTTACACATCCTTTGTTATGGTAAACCAGCTGACAGATTCTCGTCTCGTCCCATTGCCACCTTATTTATGTTGTTTAGACCATTATCAGTGCCGCACATCTTGCCCATGGATTATAATGGTCATAATGTTAATAACATGACACGCCATATTTGCTGGAGAAGCATCGAATCCATTTCTATTTTGTTCCGTTGTACTAGTATTAATCATAGAAACTGTACCTGTTTCTCAATAAGCAAGTGCCATATTTAGTAAATTAGCTTTGCATTCTAATTCTTTTGAATGCTTCCGTCTTCTTGTAGGCTCCAGGCACACTTTGAGAAGGTGAAGAGGATCTGCGACGCTACCACATTGCCTTTGGCCATGCATCATCTCAGTGATAAGATAACAAGTCAACTGGATATTTCAAAGTTGACTGACAAGCTACGGCAAGCGAAGGTAGACTCAAGTGCACTGACACCAAAGGAGAAGTATGATATTTGGGAGGAGATTAAAATTAAGAGTATGGAATTTCTTATCTTATCTATTCTATGCTATGAATGACTTGCTCGGTCTTTCCCTTGTCTTATCATAAATATGCATCTCTAATGATGTTATTGATTTTGTGGCTTCTCCAATTTCTTAGGTTTCACAAAGACAGTTTCTTCAATGTGGGCAATGACTTTGCTTAGCTTGTATGTTAGAGTTCAGGTCACCATATTAGGCAGGCATCTCTACTTAGATTTTGCCCGGGGTACCAGTGATGCACAGTTACAGGTACATCTATGCTCCAGGCTCCACATTCTATGCTCAAGCATTTCCATTTGAACAAGTTTCATTTAGTTTCTTGCTCCTGTTATTGATACCTGCACTCTGGATGGTTAAATAATCGAAATTATGTTAGAACACTAACTTAGCTTGCGTGGAAATATCTCACTTCTTTTGTAGGCAGAATCTGACAATATTAGTGAAAATGGACACAAGAGCTTCCTTGCAATGGCCGATTATCTTGTCACTGACAAAATCACGGCATTCATAATGCAAATGCAACGTGCAGCAACAGAAGTCCTAAAAGAGTAAATATTTCTTGTCCTATCTTTATATTTCTTCATAATGTTCAACAAATCATGGAATATGCATCTAACCTTTTTATAGCAAAATGCTTGTTTATGTTACCTCCTAAAATTCGCGTGCACTGAGTCATCAAGAGTATCCACACATCCTTTTCTCTTTTTCTTGGATAGCCAACTGTGAACGTTATACCATTCACTGCCTGTCGGCCAGCTGGTTTCCAGTGATTTTCCAGCTACCCAGTTTCTTAGTTTAGATTTCGTTCCATCATATTCAACTTGTGCCTTAAAACAGTTTATGATTCTTAGTACCATGTTCATAAGGGTATCTGCTAGCTTTGGCTGGTTCCAGTCTGGCTATCTTCGGGAACCTTGTTCCTAGTTGTGTATTTCCCATTAGTGATACTGAGTACTAACATTTGGAAATTTTGCAGGAAGCAACTGAAAGACCGTATGAACATGGACCAAGTATTGCAAACAGTATTACAAATATTGGACTCGTTCATGGGTCTTTGTGAAGATAACTCATGGATACATTATCTTGTACCTGAGAATCCCCTTGTGCATGCACAATTGATGGCTGTGTCCAGTAGTGGCTTTGATGATTCATCGCTCCTAAATGATTTCAGAAAGCTGGATCAACTAATGTCTGAGACACGAATAGTACTGGAAAGGTAATATTGCATTACGCATTGAGCTCTATTCTGTTAACAATGCAGTCTTTCTTTGCTTAATCCATTGTATGAGCAGTCTCCTTTTTTTTCCCCTTTGATCAGTTAACTTTGAACTCATTACTACTTCTATTATTATCTATTATAAATTACTTTGTAATCCTTGCCCTGTGACTTGTATTGGTCTAATTTGTTGCTTTTGCTTTTGTACTATATAAGGGATTCAGAATGAGAGAGTAATGTAGAACAGAAGGATAGGGAAACACCACACACCCAACATGGGGGGTGACATTCATATATATAGCCAATATGGCAGGGTGTACATGCTTTACATAGCAGGTGCTAATCACACTGATTGTGTGGTTGCCTATTATATACTTGCCTAATATATCTATCAGCCTCCCGCAGTCGAAGCGTCAGGATTCCGGATGCAGAGACTGGACCGAAAATCTTCAAACAGCTGAACCGGCAAACCCTTTGTCATGATGTCAGCGAACTGAAATCGTGACGGCACATGGAGAACTCGGATCTCGCCGAGAGCCACCTTCTCACGGACGAAGTGGATGTCAATCTCGATGTGCTTGGTACGGCGGTGGTGGACCGGGTTGGCTGTCATGTAGACAGCGCTGACGTTGTCACAGTAGACAACTGTGGCGACCTTCAAGGGAACATGAAGTTCCTGAAGGAGTTGGCGAAGCCAACAGCACTCTGCAACCACGTGAGCAACAGTCCGGTACTCGGCCTCCGCACTGGACCGGGACACCGTGGTCTGCCATTTGGACGACCAGGACACCAGACTGTCGCCGAGGAAAACGCTAAGCCTGATATAGAGCGGGGGGAGTGGGGGCACCCTGCCTAGTCGGCATCGGAGTATGCAATTATCTTGTCGACAGGCCCAGTGCCGATGTGGAGGCCAGCCCACAAGGTGCCCTTCACATACCGAAGGATGCGCTTGATCAGCGCAAGGTGAGCTTCGCGCGGGTCATGCATGAAGAGGCACACTTGCTGTACAGCATAGGCCAGGTCGGGGCGAGTGAGCGTCAGGTACTGGAGGGAGCCGGCGAGACTCCGGTACGCGGCGGGATCAGCAACAGGGGCGCCCGCTGAGGCAGAGAGCTTGGCACGAGTCAACAGGTGTCGACGTCGAGTGACACTCGGCCATGCCCGCCTTCTGAAGAAGGTCCACAGCGTACTGCCGCTGGCTGAGGAAAAGGCCGTCGGAGGAGCGAGTGACGGATATACCCAGGAAGTGATGTAGTTCCCTAGGTCCGTCATGGCGAACTCAGAGTGAAGGCGGTGGATGATGCGTCGAAGCAGAGCGGCCGAGGAAGCCGTGAGGACGATGTCGTCGACGTATAGCAGCAAGTAGGCGGAGGAGCCGCCCTTGGTGTAGATGAAGAGGGAGGCGTCGGTGGCAGAGGCGGCGAAGCCGAGCTGTCGGAGAAACGTGGCGAAGCATTGGTGCCACGCCCGAGGGGCCTGCTTGCAGGCCGTAGAGGGAGCGCTGGAGGAGGCAGACGGCGTCGGGTCGTGCCGGGTCGACGAAGCCGGGGGGCTGCTGGCAATAGACCGTCTCATGCAGGTGGCCATGAAGAAAGGCATTCTTCACGTCCAGCTGATGGATAGGCCACTGGCGAGAGGCCGCGATGCTGAGGACGACCCGAATGGTGGCAGGCTTGACGACGGGGCTGAACGTCTCGTCGTAGTCGATGCCGTGGCGCTGGGTGAAGCCGCGGACGACCCAGCGAGCCTTGTGACGGGCCAGGGTGCCATCGGAATGGAATTTGTGCCTGAAAATCCACTTGCCGGTGACCACGTTGGCGCTGGGAGGAAGGGGAACGAGGCGCCAGGTGTTGTTGTCGACAAGGGCCTTGTACTCTTCAGCCATGGCCGCACGCCACTGGGAATCGGCAAGGACCCCCCTGTAGTCACGCGGAATGGGCGAGGCAGTGGAGTCGGTGGCGACGTGAGCAGCCGAGAGGAACCCGTACCGATCGACAGGCCTGAGGGAACCTGTCTGGAGGCGCGTCACAGGCCGGCTCGGAGGCGGCGGAGGCGGTGGCGGTGGCGTAGCAGTCACCACAGCCGGAGGCGGCGGCGGTGGTGGAGCAGCCGCCACGGCCGGAGCCGGGGCCGGCTGTTCGGGAACAGCAGGTGCCGGTGGAGAACGGGTCGGTGCAGCTGGAGCCGTACGCCGCCGGGTGTAAACCCGGAGGGGTGGAGGACCGGCCGGCGCAGGATGAGGTGCGGCTGGTGCAAGGACCGGGCCAATCTGGAGGATGGCCGGGTCCTCAGCAGGCTCCTCCAGATGAGCTCGACGACGCGGCTGCTCAGCGTCGAGTGGTGACGGAGCGACCGCTGCAGTGCGAATCACCGGCACAGTTGGACCTGCAAGAAAATCCAGAGAGCTTGGCAGCGCACTGGTGGAGTCAGTTCGAAAGGGAAATGTGGTCTCGTCGAAGACAACGTGACGGGAGATGATGATCCGTCTAGTTGTGAGGTCAAGACACCGGTAGCCCTTATGGGAAGAGGGATAACCGAGGAAGACACAAGCGGTGGAGCGGGGGAACAATTTGTGTTTGGAGGTGGCGGTGGTGAGCGCCTCGGTCCAGTATTTGGGTGGCATGTGAGTGTGGATGAGGAGGGTGCGGCATATATCGTTCAGAGAACGGATGATGCGTTCAGCCTTGCCGTTTTGAGAGGAGGTGTAAGGGCAAGAGAGGCGTAGATGAATGCCGCTGGAGGCAAAGAAGGTGGTGAGGGCATTGTTGACGAACTCAGTTCCATTATCAGCCTGTACAGCTTTGACAGGAAGGCTGAATTGTGTGTAGACGAAGGCGCCAAAGTTAATGATGTGAGTGGCTACCTCGGACTTGCAGACGAGTGGGAATGTCCAGCAAAAGTGGGTGAAATCATCTAGGATGACAAGATAGTACTACGCACCAGAAATGCTAGCGACCGGGGACGTCCAAACATCACAGTGTACAAGCTCAAAAGGGAGAGATGAAACTGATTTGGAATTGCCAAAAGGCAGCCGCACATGCTTGCCAAGTTGACACGGGTGACATAGAGTATGAGCTGATTTATTACATGAGATGGAATTATTGTGCCTAAGCAAATCTAGAATGGCAGCCCCTGGATGACCAAGACGATGTTGCCATAGGTCGGTGGAGGCGGCGATGTTGGCCTGTGGCGTGGCGGGAACGGTGTAGAGGCCGTCGGAGCTATTGGAGCGAAGAATCACGCGTCTGGTCTGCAGGTCCTTAACAGAAAACCAAACGCGTCAAATTCGATAGTGCAATGGTTGTCACGAGTGAATTGGCGAACTGAAAGTAAGTTGCGCACGAGGGAGGGCACAACAAGAACATTGCGAAGAGAGAAAGGGGAGGTGTGGCCAGGTAAATGGGAGTGACCAGAACAGGACACAGGCAATTGATGCCCGTTGCCAATAGTGATGGAAGGAGAGGAGGAGGGATGACGAGATAGAAGTATAACATCCGAGTTGTGCATGTGGGAGGTGGCGCCGGAGTCCATGACCCAGCCGGAGTTCTGGAGCGCCATCTGGTTCAAGGCGGCAATCAGGCCGGCCTGATCCGACATTGGTGGCGGTGAAGGGGCAGCGAAATGGGCCTGCGGGTTGGCACCCATAAGCCCCTGGTGGCGCCCACCCTGGGCATTGGGTTGCTGCCAGCCGCCGCCAGGGCGAGGGCCCTGCTGCCAGTCGCCATTTGGAGGAGGAGGACCACCCTGGGAGGCCCACGGGGTGTAGCAGAACCAGGGCACCATGGGGCGGTTGCCCCCGTGCTGTTGACCGCCACCGCCGCCCTGCTGCCAGCCACCTCCGCCGCCCTGTTGCCAGCTGCCGCTGCCACCCTGCTGCCAGTCACCCTGGCCACGCCAGGAACCCTTCTTGCCGCCCTTGCCCTTCTTGCCTCCCCCCTGAACCCTTGGAAGGGGCACCAGAAGGAGCGCCGGAAGTGGAGGAATGGCACTCGGCAGATGTGCAGCGAGAGCCGGAGGTGGCTACCATAGCGGAGGCCGCCGTGGTCTTCTCATCGTTGGCGAGGCACAGTTCCTTGAGGGAGAGCATCTCGCGTGACCTGTAGAAGGAGGGTAGCACGGTGGCGTTGGCGATGTCGTCGGCGGTGGCACTGAAGCGCGGATTGAGGCCGCGGAGGAGATTGAGGACGAGCTGCTTGTCGTCAATGGTTTCGCCGACGTCCCGGAGGGCAGCGGCCTTGACCTTGAGCTTCTGGCAGAATTCGTCGATCGTCGAGTCGCCCTGCTTTAGGGAGTGAAACTTCTCACGCAGGAAGACGGCCCGGGGTGCGCGGTTGGAGCGGAACAGGGCTTCGATTGCCGCCCACAGCTCGCGGGCAGTCTGGTTTTCGTCGGTGATGGCCACATCAAGAACCGAGCCGTCGACGGTGTTCGGGATCCTATCGTGGACAGTGCACTTGGCAATTGGCCACAATGGATCATCAGCAGGGGGAGCAGCAGCAGACTCGTTGATGTGTGGGAGGAGACTGAATTTCCCACACAGAGCCTTGAAAAAGGAAGCCCACTTGGTGAAGTTGGGATTCTTCATCTCCAGAGTCACCGGGATGTGAGTCTTCACATTGACGGCGGTGTAGGGGTGGACGAGCACAGCCTGTGGTGCCGCGGCAGCGGAGCCATCGGCGGTGGCAGCAGAGTCGTCGGTGGTGACAGACATGTCGACCAGGTGGTGTGGCGCACCGCTGGGAGAAAGGTGGACGGTGGCGTTGGAGTTCAGCCGCCGGGGAAAGGTGGAGAGGAGAGAGGAGCGGAAGCAGAGGCCTGGGATCTGATTGATCACGTGCAATCTGATACCATGTAGAACAGAAGGATAGGGAAACGCCACACACCCAACATGGGGGGGTGACATTCATATATATAGCCAATATGGCAGGGTGTACATGCTTTGCATAGCAGGTGCTAATCACACTGATTGTGTGGTTGCCTATTATATACTTGCCTAATATATCTATCAAGTAAAGCAAATTAATACAAGTAGATGGTAGGAGTACAGTAGTTTCTCTATGTCATGCTATTATGAACTTCCTTTGTAGTATTTACCACAATCCTGAACTTCATGGTAGCATTTTAATCCACTACGGAGCAACACTGGTGCTCTGTATTTAGGAGTGGACTTTTTGTTTGCATTACCTTTCCTTTCTGTGAATGAAATGATGATTTGAAAAATATCGTATTAATATATCATATTTATGTGTGGATGATAACAGTTACTATGTTGCAATTTGTGAGAGAAGAAATAGTGTAAGGATGTGCCATGCACAGAATTATTACTTTTTTCTATCTGAATCTAATGGCTGATCTTTGCTTGCCTCCATTTGGAACTGTGTTATTACAGTGAAGATTTCAGAAATATCATGGAGAAGTCATTGAGGAAGACAGCAGAACTGGTGGTAGAGGACTTGGCTTTGCAGATTGGAACTCCAGGATTAGGACTGCCCTTAGCGACACTCTTGCCCAAAATTGATCATCTGAGTTCCCCATTGCTTGAGGAGCCAAACAAGAATAAACACATTCAAATCATCCGAAGTATGCCTGAAGTGGAACTCTTCTACACATTCCTCTATGCAAACATGCCACCAGAAACAGAATCTGTACATTGATGCGAAAAGAAAACTTGCTTCTGAATTTTGGCTCCAAAGATCTGGTGGTATATGTGGATGTTGAACCGTGTGAAATCAGGAAACCAACAAATGTGGAGACAGGATACCGATTTCTGCCTTGTACATACTGAGATATTCCATTGTTGCTAACAGGAACTGAGTGAAGTACCTTCCATTTGTATTCTTTCTTTCTTTGAAGTTTTGGTTGTGCACGTCTAGATAGAATCACACGCATTGGGCCTACTAATTTTGCTATATTTTTGAGAGCTTACATGATGGCAGATGTTCCATATGTTGTAGTGGCCACAAATGGTTAATGTATACAATGCAAGTTAGTTGAGTCTTGTGTTGGGTGAATAAATATTTGAGCCCACAGTTTGCAATCCGCAGGCATATGATTTTGCTTGTGCAGTTTTGCTTTAGGAAGAACCAGATTGTCTGAATGTTTGAAACAGCTGATCGTCATGCATTATTGTGGTCAACTGTCATGGAACTCGCACGAACTGATTTTCATTTGTTAATTACGAGAATACAATTTCTTCTGGTTCCTATACATGCGTAGCCAATCCTATCATGCAGTCAGGGTGTCTCTTCTCTCTTCCAAACTCTATGTGACGCTTCAAAACTTTGTAATGTCGTTGTGCTTCGGTAATGAAATTTGGTTGGACCGTCCGTTGTGGGTAAAGATAGCGAGTACGGTAATAATCTTTGGTGGAGGTAAGTTATTATTATTTACAGTGTTCTGCCATTAAATAACCAGTTATTATTATTTACAGTGTCCTACCATTGTTCCAATTCAGTTTGACATGAGAATCAACAATGGAGAGCAAGAAGATGATGACCTAGAGATGATTGGCGGAGCATTTTGTTATGTTTACAGGTGGATCATTTTGTTATGTTTTCAGGAGCGTACACAATGACAATTGTTCCCGATGTCTTACAGAGTGCTCTGAAACTGTAAGCGGTGACCTCAAATATTTTTGCCACGTGCAATATTCTGGCCCGCACGATTTAGTAAATAATATCTGCAGGCATATGCTTACTTCCATTCCACAAATTTGCGACGGAAAGAATTGAATTTCCTAAAAGTTTTTCATCCAACATGTAGTGCATACAAGTGCGCATCTAATTTTTGTTCATTCAGGAAATAGCACTTCGTCGTCGTCTTGTTTTTGCTCCTGGCTTAAAATGTTCATTCAGATAGCAAGTAGGGCATACCTCCAACGGCATATTTTTTGCATGTAAAACATGGGAAGCAGCCATCGTACAAGATTGAAAAGGATAGAAATTGTACTAAAAAATTGATCACAGATAACAATGTAGTACTTGCTAATTTTAAAGGGAAAATAATTGCACAGAAATAGGGCACCGAAATGTATGACGAGATGGATGCCACAGGACTGCATTGCATGCTAAGGCCTCGCTCGGTTACATGAGATTGATTCCCAGGCTGACCGTTTCTTCAATATTTTCTACTGTATAACACTAGAACAGTTCCTGGCCAGGAACAGCCCGGATCAGCTTAACTAAACAGAGCCTAAGTCATTTTCCTAACAAATATTGAAGAGCAATATTTATTGTAGAAAAACTGCAGCTTCAGACACAAAAAATAAAAAATTGAAAAAGAAAATATGCAATATCGAGAACTGCTTTTGTCAGCTATAATAGCAAACCTACATATCAGTAGCGAACAAAATATTGCAATTGCAACCGGTGCAATACAACAACAGCAGAACTTCCTTTGACGGAAGGGCTATTTCACTAGTATTCCCTCATGTTTGATTCGTTTCAAGGGTCAGACACATAAACAAGCCTATTCAAGGCCAAAGAATACTGATGAAAAAGGCCAAAGAATAAATCTGCAAACCAACCCTATCAATGCAAGTGATTCGTGACTGTATTATTTAGCTGAAGATACTAAGCTTTGTTTCTCCTCATCAAACTCTTTGCTATCATTACCCTCCTTAGGTTGTTCGGGTACCAGCTCACGCTGCGCTACACTTTTTCCTTTCACTGTAACTGACTGCTGATAGAGTACTCCACCGGCAATAGTGACCAGTAAGCAAACCAAACCAGATGCAGTTGCATGCTTGTCCCAGATCACGACGTTGATAGCCACGGTGAGGAACTTATTCACAACCCCAGTCACGGTAAATGCGGTTGCTGATACAGCTCTTCTCGCTGCGAACCCAAAGAAACTAATGAGCAACCCAAACACGCATGACAACGCCACTGCTACAAAGGCGTCCAGTTGCAACCAGCCTTCGCCCCTGGATCCCAACGCTGCAAATACTGACTTGTGCTCCCCTGTAAGGAACCAAAAGATGGGGGCCAGCATCAAGGAAAGAAGGTTGTTGTAAAGCACAAAGCCCCAGGTGTTCAGCCCCAGGTTTGTCACAATGTGCTTGATGTACACCATTTCAGTTGTTATGGTCACCAGATATGCAAGCGCCCATGAGTATGCTGTGAGGTTGAATGCTGAATCTGTCATCACATAGCCAACTGCTCCTCCCAAGATGACTACAAGGGATAGGAATGTGAACCCTGAAGGACATGGTTGCTTCCGGAAAGTAGTGTCGGCAATAGCAACCAAAAGTGGGGTCAAGGATCTGAAAACTATGAATGTATCTACATTAGCGTGGCGGAGGAGATTTGTGTTGGTGAATATGGCTAGGTAGAAGACAAGAGCAGCCGGTGCAAACTTTTTTGCGGTCTCCAATTTGAAGGGATCATGGCTGAGAAGGCCTAGTTTTCCAAGGATCCAAACACCAGCGGCAGATGTGAAGTACTGTAGAGCAGTTAGGAGGCCAGGATAATCAAACTTGGTCACAGCATATTTGTTGATGATTGCGAGAAAACTCGAGCACAGAGCATACCCAACAACAAGGCTGCTCGTAGCATAATACTGCTTCGCCATCAGAGCAGAATGTTCACCTGCAATAGATTCAGTGTTAGCAAAGCATTGAAATAGCAAACTAATTCCTAGAATGTCCAACTACTCCACAGTCTGTTTTGCTTCTGAAATTAAATAAAGCGAGACTCGGCGCATAACACACATTCTCTAGAATTGCTAACTGATTACTACGAAAAATTCAAGATACCAACATCAACAGCACAGAGAATTGGAGTGGACAACAGAATGCCAGATTTCAAGCCAATTATCTGAGACTTCAGACAATTTATCGACAGACCTACAAAACAGATTAATTGCCGCTACTTGTAACA